>CM062819.1:345340261-347740261 GCA_031772625.1 Pinus tabuliformis | reverse complement strand
TCCTATGCTCATTGCAAGGAGGTGAAAACTGGTCAGTGACACTCAAAGGTATGTTCCTTCCACAGGTCAAGGTGTGTCAAGCTGCAGAAGTCAAAGGTATGCAAGGTTGATTTTGCAGACATCATGGTCAAAAGTTGGCTTAAACACGAGTGCAAGTGAAGTCGGCTCTAGGCCAAAAGCTGCAAGTGGTCAACGTGCAAATGCAGTAGTACAACTCAACACAAAGGAGCCTCTAGGGTATAAGGCCAGAACGAAGTGAAGAAGATAAGAAGAATGAGTCTTCAATGCATAAGTCATGGTGGGACTACAGAGGACTCCCGAGCCTAGGGATGAAAAATCAGCATGAGTGCCAAGCAACAAAAAGGTACTAACTAGGGCACCCATGATAAGGTAGGCTCTACCACAGAAGTCATGATACTTCAAAGAAATGAGAAGGTTCCGCATCATAACTTGGTGGGGTCGATCCTAGGGCCAAATGGGAAAGGAAACTGATAAGTGCAAAATGCAGGCGAAAAAACCTAACCTATATGCCAGTTTCGAGAACCAATACCTATCAGAATGGACCAACCATAAACTTCCAAAGGAGAAATCTTCCAAGTTTTGTAAACATAAATAGGAACACTAGACGAGAAGTTAATACATCCCACATATAAACTTCATATAAAATGTTTGTGTTATAGAATAAAAAATTGAAAATGCGTACCTCATATATACAATATGGTACAAGGAACCACGAAGCCTTGTGGCTTACGCATAATAGTTCTGCTGAACAAACCCCTTGCAGGGCTCTGGCGAAGGACTCCTTTGGTAGTCAAAACTCATGGCTTCAAAGAGTTCCTCCTGTGAAGGCAAAACAAGTTCTAAGAAATCATGAGAACTATAAGGATCAAAAGAGGGAATTAAAGGGTCCCACGTCCCTATAGGATGAATCTCTCAGTCAACTGCCGGGACCAAGTCCCAAGAAGGAGAATAATATGTCAAAGGATCCTTCTTAGAAGTGATTGAACATTGAGGATTCAATGCCACATAATTGACCCGTGGCGGGGTAGAGTCTACTTGAACACTTGGAACAAACCAAGGGGCATTCTGCAGTAAAGTCGAATTAGGGTCGTGATTATCAGATGCAATCTAATCAATAGTGAAAATATTCCTGTTATGAGGAAAGCAAATTACTCGAAAGAGTGAAGAAACCACAGCATTCATAGCATAGACATAATCATGCCCAAGTAGCATATTAAAGTCTAAAGGGCTATCAACCACCATCATATCGATTAAGACAGTCTTCCCACCTAAAGTGATAGGCAATTGAGGAAGAACACCCATAGATTCACCAGGTATTTTATCATAGGCTAACAACTGACTCTGAGCTGTCAACAACTTTGGGGAACCCAAAGCTTTCCAAGTCAAAGAGGATATAATACTTACAGAGGATCCTTCATCCACCATACATCGATAGACATTTGTGGAATTAACCCTGACCTTTATTTGGAAAGGTGCAGCGGAAGGAAAACGAGGCTCAACAAGGCTATCCCAATCAAAGGAAACATTCTTAGAACTTGGAGGGGGAACATTCAAAGAAACCGGAATGCCCCCTATACCAGAAGACTCTCTACTAGAGATCAAACAAACTTTTGTTAGGCACTTCACCCGCCAAAAGAGGAGTGTAATCAGCCAACGATTGCACTGGGTCTACCACATTATCAACCAATGGTTGGTGGGATTGATGAGAAACCATATCAGATCTAGGAGTAGAAGTACTTTTAGACTTGGACCATATCCTTTGAACCTCTGGAATACTAGGGCATAAATGAGTAAGATGGTCTCCCTTGCATATCTTACAAGGGAACTTAGGTTTATAACTTCTACGTCCAAGTTTCTTATCAACGTCCATTCAGCCGACATGACTAGCAGTGGTTTCCGGAGAGTCCTGAACATGACTTGTAGAGGTCGGTGACTCTTTTCTAGTATGACTCACAATGACTAGACTTGTGCCCCCAGCATGACTTGCAGCAGCTGAAGACTTATCTTCAACATGACTTAAAGAGGTTGATGATGAAGGGCTAGTGTGACTCGCAGTGACTAGACGTGTGCCCCCAGCCTGACTAGCAGTGGCTGAAGGCTCATATCCAACATGACTTGCAAAGGTTGAAGATGAAGTGCTAGTGTGACTCGCAGTGACTAGACTTGTGCCCCCAGCATGACTTGCAGCCGCTGAAGACTTATCTTCAACATGACTCACAAAGGTTGATGATGAAGGGCTAGTGTGACTCGCAGTGACTAGACGTGTGCCCCCAGCCTGACTAGCAGTGGTTGAAGGCTCATCTCAAACATGACTTGCAGAGGTTGAAGATGAGGTGCTAGTGTGACTCGCAGTGACTAGACTTGTGACCCTAGCATGAATTGCAGTGGTTGAAGGCTCATATTTAACATGACTAGCAGAGGTTGATGATGAAAGGATAGAATTATTCTTCTTCTTTGACTTCCTTTTTCTCCACTTTTTAGATATCTTGCTACAAGAAGGAGGCGAAGAAGGAATCCCAGATTTCTCTTTGAAAGAAGATGGACAATTAGCACCCATGTGATGCCCTTGAAATAAAGCATTCAACTGAGAAGCTTCAAGAGCATTTGGAATATTCGGAGTGGACCACAGCCAAACGGGTAGTCCAACATTCAACCCAGGAATATTCAAAGTGGCCATGAAGGGAGTACCAACGTTTCCAAAGAAAGGAAAAGCACAAGGATCCCCTTTTGGGAGGGCACCTTGGTTGGTTTCCATAGGAATATTGGCCATATCTAACTGTTCCAAAGACCCTTCCTCTACAGGAATATAGAAATAACTTTTCAAGGAATATGGATAAGCAATCAAAACCTTTGCCCTTGAGGAGGCAACTCCACAACTTCTGAAAGAACGACCAAAAGCCTTTCAAGATCGATAGAGTGGTAAGCTAGTCACTCAGAACACAAAGTCCAAACGTGACTAGACAAAAATACCTAAAGCCAACTATATACAGGGAACAAAAAGCACACACTATAAAGTCCCTAAAGGTATCAACCAGTCAAACAACTTCCAAGTATTTCCACTCCGGGTGATGAGGACCGGACACCAAAATACAAGAAAGTGGAGTCAGGGGCCTTCCGAAGACGGTCTGGGATAATGACGGCCCAGTCCTATCAGCGAAGGTAACAGAGGAAGTTACGCTGACCTCCTAACAACAGCCTGCGCCGGTGCAAGCCCCCAAGCTTCACAAGGGTGCCCTCCAGTAGTACTGTCGAGAGTGATGCAACGTCAACCTCAGGTGCCATGGGATTCCCCTCCACAGCCACCTGTGTAGTTCCCTAGGAGTAGCAACTATGGATACCAACTCGTCGCATAAGCCAGGTGGAACAGTCGTGAGGTAAGTTCAGACAAGTAGGACAAGGGGTATCTCTCTTCCCTGTCTTCACAGACCCTCGTGCTTAACTCCCAAATCTAGAGCTTTCCTGGTCTTCCTAACGCTATTGGATTTTCTCTCGTTATTCAGACTCCTACGTTTGACGTTTATATGGCCTTGGAGAGTTAACTCTCCACTCGCCCTTGGATCTCTCCACTCGCCCAATCCAAGGCCCTAAAATCCAAATCTTGTTGGTGTAATTGACTAAAACAAAAAGTTCTAGTGAATTTTAGTTAGCGATTGATTTTATTAGGCTGTTCTTTAAGTCACAAGGTAATGGAAGTGAAACTAGTGGTGTTTTTTGACGCAAAAGAAATTAATAAAAACTTAACTACATGTACATGCACTTTTTCGTTTTTTGATGAAGAGCAATTTCTATAGGGTTCATAGGTACTTCTAATAAAACAAATTTTTCTTTTCTTTTCATTAATTTACGCTTCACACTCACAAAAGATAACGAAGCTGTGAATGCCTAAAAGATACACAAATTTATCCTAATGCAACAAATATATGTGGATGCAAGATTTAAAACTACTCTAAAAACAAGAAATGAAAGTTGCTTGCTTATCAATCTTTATCTTGCCACTTAAAATGTCTAGATGGAATATGAGATGCTACAATTCATTTCGTCTAAACACTAAAAAAAGGTTCTAAGACAAACATAAAGCACTTTCACTCACCTAAAAGGAAACCAAATGAAAAGCAAGTTCAAGAAAGAAAAACTAAGATTTTTGAAAGATTTTCTTCAAAGCAACAAATAAAAAAGTCTTTTCAAAAAAAATTCTCTCAACAACACTGAAACTTGTGACTGAAGAATAGGCAATTAAACACTTTTGCGAATCGACATCACACAGCGGATGAAAACTCAACAAAAATAAATGTGTTTGCAATCGCTCTTAACAATCAAAAGCAGCAATGAAAGCTTTGGCAATGAAAACCAAAAAGATGAAAAAGACAAATTCCAATAAAGTGTCAATCAACAACTTTCATGAAACAAAGAAGTAGATGGTCACAAAAAGCGATTTTGTCAAGCAAACAAAAAGTCACCAAAAGCAAGATTAACACAAAAATTGTGATCAATCTTCCTACCCTGATGAAACAGAGCAGCCAAGATTCCTAGCAAGAAATCTTGCGTGCTTTAGAAAAAAACGATGACGCTTGTAATCAACAAAAAACAAGACCAATACTCCTTATAATCAGAGAGAATTCAGAACAAGATGCTCGCTGTAAAACAAATAACTGATACTGGAAAATGACTGTTTCAAACTGATTCAAACCACCAGACAAACCTTCAGAGACTAAAAAGATTTATAAATCTTGAAAATTACAATATATACGCGAGTGTACTGAAGTACAGATTGTGTGTATATACGACTGTATATGAGGAAACCTACGTATACACGGGTTCACCCAAAGAAACAAGCGTATATATGCCTCTGTATCTAAGAAAAACAGCATATATGAAAAGCTTCAAGAAAAATAAAAAAACAAACTGAAGAAACTGGCAAAGCTTAAAGTTCAAGAATAGACCAGACAGTAACAGCAAGTAGACAAGGCAACTGAGCCCTGATTGGCTTGAAAAACACCCAAACTAGGAACAACAAGAGTGTTGTCCCCAGTGGAGTCGCCAATTCTGATAGAGGGAAATGTTCCCCTAGGGCTTTTTGGGTTGAAACCTTAACAGACTGAAAGTATCTATTCAACGAAACATGCATTCACACAGCCATTATGCTATTGTAAGCAAATTTTATGATAAGGGTACGTACCTTTGGTCCTACGTTTGAGAAGACCCTTAGGGTCCAAACCCTTCTTGGAGTTCCCTTCTTCTCTTTTGTCCTGCAAAACAAACAATTCAAAGAACACAGCAGTACATGGACAAAAACTTATAAAGAACCCATCTTTATGTTATAAAGAAAGGTAGTTAGTTATGAAATCCAAACAACCATTTACATATGAATTCTAAACATGAATATCATTAACATAAAGAAGATTCATTTCGGGAACCAAGACATGCGTTTCTTTTATTATAGACAAATAAAGTACATAAAAAGGAATATTTTCACCTGAGTCACCTTCAGCAGGCTCCAAGCAAAGCTTCCTTCCAGATTCGTTCCAACCTCAAGCCTCTAACAAACTCCTTCCATTACTCTCTCCATGATGTCATAAATAGTGGATGAACATCAACACACAAGGAAACAAAGGTTTCCTGTACAAAATGGGGGAAGTGCAGAAGGCATAAGGGACTTCAGACCTGGTCAAGGGAAAAATCTCAGCATAACCTTTCTCTCTCTTCTCTCCTCCCCTAGGCCTTCCCTTTGAGGTCTTTTTATACCATCTCCGAAGTAGTTTTTTAGTTAGGAGTTGGTTGGGAATATTTGGGCCACGTGCACTAACAGGTGATCAGCAGGTAAAACCCACGATCCCTGCCCGAAAATAAGCAGTGCTATATATTTTTAAAGTGTTTTAATACATACACGCAGGTTGGCTATACACATACCCGCGTATACACGCATTTAACTCAGGGCAATGTCGGGTATAAGGGATAAAACATTGTTTTTTAAATTTTAGGACCATGTCTGGAAGGAGGGGTTGCCCTAGGCCATGAGTACAGCATCACAAACCATAAGAGTGAGATTTCGAGCTATAACACATGGTTCGAGGTTAGAGTTGAATTTGAAGTGTACTAGGTCATAGTAGTAGGAAGAGGCTCTACAGCTGAGTGCGCAGACCCCTGCAGTTGAGTGCACAGGGTAGAGTTGGGTCTGTATCTGGGATTGAAAGTTAATAAAGAGAAGTTTATTCTGTGCATCTGTTCTTGGATCCATATTTTGATGTTATGCATCACATTTACTCTATTTACTTACTCTGCACAATTGGTAAATACGTGTATGAATGCGTATATATGAAAATAATCTAAGTAATCAGCTAACAGAGTATAAGTAAGGAAGACTTGGGTAAATAACATGGGTTGCACTGCAGTTAGAACTACATGAAGACTACATCATGGGGTGTGGGGTGCCCACTGGTGCACATAGCGTAGTAAGTGCGAAGGTTGGACCGCCTACCAATCACCTCATATCAAACATCCCCAGTGCGTGGAAACCTAGTTCTAGCACCCTCCCATACTACTTCGGGTGAGACCTCAGTCCGTGCTCCGTGAACTGTTGTTGAGAAGGCCAGTAGTACTGCGATTTGATTGGCTAAATCACTTCTGGACCTGGGTCAGGCCCACTAAGCCAACAACATGTGTCACTTTCACTATCGTTCGTACATTGCAAGTGTCATTTTCACTTTTCCTACTCATATATCAATTGTCATCTTTTAGCATGTTAAGTGTCACACATTGTATAAAATTTATTTATTGTGTCTTTAAAGGGATAATATTTATGATAATGAGTAGTTCTTATCATGTAGACATGTATCACACTCATTTCCAAATTTTTAAGCATTGTCGCACAAGTGTCATCATGGTCGTCGCAAAGTGAATCTTTCGCATCACACTTATCGTAAGTCTTCACAAAGTTGTCACATTGAGAGAAGTATTTTTTCAAGTGTTTTAGATGATTGATGTTGTGTCATAAAGTGTCTAAGTGTGTGATAACAATCAAGTCTTATCATTGTTCATATCAGCCTTCAGATTACCAAACTTAGTCAAAATTGGAAAACTTCCCATTTGAGAATCCTAGTCTCATCCAACACTCGTGAACTGCACATTGCGTATTATCTCTCGTCAAGTTAAAGCCCTACCTCTTGGCATTATGAAATGCACAGTTCCTACCTCCCTGAGCTCTCAACTGTGCAATCATAGTGCCCAATTAGAGTTGTGCATTGCATTGTCTCAAGGCTCAAGCCTCAACCTTGAGCTTCTGAACTACGCAATTGCGCAATCACTTAGCCTCCTCTACCTTCCTAAACTCTACAATGGGAAAAATCAGTGCTCAAGCCCTCATCCTAGCACCATAAGCTCCCCAGCTACACAATATTCTTGTACAATCCAACTTGATCTATGCATTACATAGTTTAAAGGCTCAAGCTCGACCCTTGACTGCGTGAGCTGTACAACTGTGAAGTCACTAAGCCTCTCCCTTAGTCCGCCACTCAGTTTTGGCTCAGTGAGTATATTGTCATGCAACATCTTATACTAGGGTTTTATTGGACTGATGTCATCTTTTCATGAGTGAATTACAAGTGTAATTACTCTACCATGTTATGACAATATGATGAAGTAGAAGATGGAGAAGGACAACGTGCTAGAAGACACCTTTTTAGCTAGGAATGCAAGTTGATCAATCAGGAGAAAGTAAAGGGACAACAATTTGCAAACACAACTCAAGGCCTAATAACACTAAATAATCCTCATCTCTAAACCATATGGAGGTGGAAGATAGATCATTCTCAAGAGGATATATAGCAAGAAGTAGCAAGAATGTCTTGACATTGCAATGTCATCAAGAAGTCCATGTCATTGGTGTTATGTCATGCCATGTCATGGGTCATCATATGTCACATAATTTTGTGGAGTATGTA
This sequence comes from Pinus tabuliformis, assembly GCA_031772625.1. Taxonomy (NCBI): domain Eukaryota; kingdom Viridiplantae; phylum Streptophyta; class Pinopsida; order Pinales; family Pinaceae; genus Pinus; species Pinus tabuliformis. Next base: position 347,732,303 of record CM062819.1, on the reverse strand, counting down.
AATTATTATTGGAAATGTATTATAAAGTGGAAGTCTAAAGGACGTGAATAGATTATGAAGAGTCATGTAAAGTTGAAAAGTGACAGGGAATTCAAATAGTGATGAGGGTAGTCAAAGAGTCATAAAGTAGGTGAAGGATCACCCCATTAGTTATATATACACCCTCATTGTACAAGAAAAGGACTTTTTCACCTTGGTTTCTCCCATAAGGGATTAGAGAGGCAAAGTTAGTATTTTTGGGGAGCAAGTCATGGCTCCAATGCTCCATTATTGGAGCTATTGATGCTCTTTGTATTCATGTATATTGGTACTTTTACTTAATATATGAAGCTCGATGGCCAACAAATTATTCATGCATGTATTATGAATGTTTATAAGAATGTGATGTGAATGTTTATGCTTCATGTTTTTTTTCACCTAGGCTAAATTAGTTGAACTATTTCGGTTATTTTAGTGATCATCATATTGAGAATGCGATGTAATGGTTGCAATGAACATCTCATATTTGTGGACTATTCCAATGGATGTTACACAGATCTTTTATGTTTATGTTGGTTACAATGATCGTTGCATCCTTGTGGACTATTCCGTTGGATGTTAGAGGTGTCATTTTTGTTTGTATGTGTCTCTACTAGGGTGGTACCATTACCTCTCTCTCAGAGGCTCACCTATTCTCCCTCTGTGCTAGAAGAACCTTGATACACCTACAACTAAACATTCACGAGACACACTTACATTATTTTTACAAAGGCACATACACTCTTCTCTCTCTTGCTGACAGCTAAAGCCAAGGAAAATCTATAAGAATATATGGAAACTAGGTCAATAATCTAGATGGGGCTCCTATTACAAATGGTGTGAGGTCTAAATGGAAATTCACATCCAGAAGACACCCTTGGTTGATGGATTTCAAGTACCGTCAACACAATATTATTTTGTTACAAGTCCTCATGATTGTGTTATTACTCTCATGTCCTGTAAGAAGGGAGGCTTATATCTATCGTAGCGTTGTAGGCACTAAGCGTATATAATCTATGCAGTTAGTGTGAGTACGTAGTGGTAAAGGAATCATAACCTTTGTTCCTAATTAAAACACTTAAATTAATTGTCAAGTTGATATAATGAAAGATTTGAGCATATTAGGTCTCTAGAGGAAAAATTTGAATTAAACATGCCAAACAGTTCCTTCTAAAATTGCTTTCTCCACTCATATATATATATATATATATATATATATATATATAGAGAGAGAGAGAGAGAGAGAGAGAGAGAGATAGATATATATGTATGTATGTATGTATGTATGTATGTATGTATATGTATATGTATACACACACACACACACACACACACACACACACACATATATATTGTCGTCTTGCAAAATCATTATGTCATGTCAACCTTCATTTGGTTCCCATAACCAGAGATAGAGGCACCAACTCTATAGTGGCCATTGTAAAGGCATGCTATGACATCTACATCAGGACCAGGGTCAAAGTGCGTTGGAAGAACCTTTTTGGTGGTTTTCTCCCTTAGAAGAAGCCTCTACATAGTGGGATGATGAGAAATTGGGATGACGTATCTCGAAGGTCCCATCCCATAGGTGTATACACACACACACACACACACACACACACACACATATATGTATATATATGTGTGTGTGTGTGTGTGTGTGTGTCTATATTGTCTTCTTGCAAAATCATTGTGTCATGTCAACCTTGGTTTCGTTCCCATAACTAGAGATGGAGGCACCAACTCTATAGTGGCCATTGTAAAGGCATGCTATGACATCTACATCAGGACCAGGGTCAAAGTGCGTTGGAAGAACCTTTTTGGTGGTTTTCTCCCTTAGAAGAAGCCTCTACAAAGTGGGATGATGAGAAATTGGGATGACGTGTCTCGAAGGTCCCATCCCAAAGGTGTATACACACACACACACACACACACACACACACACATATATGTATATATATGTGTGTGTGTGTGTGTGTGTGTGTGTGTGTGTGTGTGTGTGTGTGTCTATATTGTCTTCTTGCAAAATCATTGTGTCATGTCAACCTTGGTTTTGTTCCCATAACTAGAGATGGAGGCACCAACTCTATAGTGGCCATTGTAAAGGCATGCTATGACATCTACATCAAGACTAGGGTCAAAGTGCGTTGGAAGAAACTTGTTGGTGGTTTTCTTCCTTAGAAGAATCCTCTACATAGTGGGATGATGAAAAATTGGGATGACGTGTCTCGAAGGTCCCATCCTAGAGGTGTAAAAGGGAAAGATAAAAGGGAGTGAGTAGGATGATGGGACTAATATGATGTGTCCTGAAGCTCCCATCTTCGAGGTGCAAAAAGGAGAAGTCAAAGGGAGGAACCAAGGTGATGGGACCAAGATGACATGTTACAGAGATCCCACATTGAAGGTACAAGGTGGAGTAGGTGTGGAAGCATCAGGGGGAAGCATAGATGGAGGATGTGGTGGGACAATACTAAGGAGGAGGCCAGAGTGATGGGCCTGAGTTGTTGTCACGTGCCTACCAGTGGAACCCGCAAGTGGTTTTGGAAAATTTGAACCCGCCTTCTTCGACAACACTATAGTGGTTTCAAAAAGGTGGATGGGGGGTGTGAGAATGAATAAGAGTTGTCAATTTGTAATTTAGTGGTTTCTCCTTTCCGACCATTCAAAGGGGTCACACCCTCGTAAACACCATGCACTTTACCCTGTCAGATTCGCTTATGACGACTCCACTATTCAAGCATGTGGGGATCCACCTAGAAACTACATGTATTTTATGTGATGTGGGCTCCATTACAGACGACTGAATGACATACAATAAGTCCATGACATATTATGACCACCAATAAGAAGTAAGGTAAATATAAATAATTTGGAAGGGCGCAACTCTAGATAATGTATATATATATATATATATATATATATATATATATATATATAATACTTTAGTTATCTATACATACATGTAATTGAGTTATAATACTCAGGAGTAGAAGAAGAGTGGTAATCATAATTACATAATCCAAACCCTTGAAGGGACAAAAGATAAAAGACAAAAAATAATTTGTCCCACTCTTCTAAGAGTACAAGAGGAATCAGATTAGTTGTAAACACCTCACTTGGGTAAGTGGGGTGTGCTACAACCAAGACCAAACAACTACTTAGTAGCGCCATGGTTTGAGGAGGCATGGTCCATTTAGAAGGATCCAAATCATCCTTAACCAGAACAAATTATCCTTAATCATGGTGTTGGAATTCACATCAACACAGGTTGGAGAAGGTCCCACCAACCTACTGCATCCCATATGTTTAAGAAGGGTTGTGGCATAGCCAACTTAACCCTTATATTCTCAAATGAAAATAGATATCCATTCCTTTCACAATCATATGGATGAGTACTCTCCTTTCGAGTGCTCTTGGGTTGAATATCTTGGCTCTTCATTTAATTGGTGTGCCTACAACATGCCCCTATCGTTGCTGGTATGATTCACCTACAAAGAAAGCTTTGTGTGGCTCCAAACTGACTGTCACGACTTAGTTTGATCTACATTTATGTAGGAATGAAAAGAAATACACATTCAAATACAAACACAAAGTTAAAAAGAAAATTGAACTTCAATTCGTTAATAACAAAATACTAAAACTATTTACATGCAAAATGAAAATAAACTAGCTCAGGTGATGGTAGCTTATCTCTGAGAAGAGATGTGACGGCTACATGCCTCATAACTGTGTTACAATGAGGTTCCAAGGCTTTTTATTATTATTGAGAAACAAGGGAAAATATTAAACATCCAAAAACTGAACCCTATGAGATGAAGCACCAAAATTTTGTGGGCCTTGTTGTGGTTAGTTGGTACATCAACTTCCTGAGGTCGTAACTTTGGCATATGATCTTCGTTTGGCACCTACGATACTTTTTTAGAAATATATACTCGAGGACTACAAATTTTGATTGCAAACCCCTAACATACAAAGTGAGTTTTCCCCTTTCCCAAAAAAAATCGTTTAGGGCCACAAAATGACTCTGTAGTTTAGGATACGAAAAACTACCAAAAATCATAAATTATGCTACAATTAAGGAAAATGAAAGAAATAGTGTTTGGGGTCCAAATGGAATAGGAGGGTGGCCACCAATATCCACCTGGATCACATTTTTGTGCTGTAAGTTATGTGTTTCTACTATGGTTTAGAGGATGGCATATTCCCATGGAAAAGACTCTATCTGTATTTTAATTGAAGGAGGTCCTAACCCTATGGATTTTAACCTCCAATGCATATAATGGGCATCGAAAATTTTAAAGTCTACATTGAAGGTGACCTCTCAGATGTTGATGGCATCTGCGGCGACAGTTCTTTTAGGGGAGGGTGGCGACATGAACTGATTTCTCCTTGTGATGCAATTCAAGCTTGGTGGTCTAGCCAATACAAGGTAATTCATCCTATTTCCAATCTCTCATAGTTTTTCATCTCTTTAATTGTTTAGCTTTGGTTTGGTGGCTATTGGTATATAATGTCTAGAGTGCATTGGTGGTGTGTATTGGCTTTGGTATTCCTAGTTCTTTATGGTTTTTGGACCTTGCAGAAGTCTTTTCCTCTATTTCTAGTTGCTTCTCAATCTTAGAAGAATCTACTCATAATTCATGTGTAAACTAAGGTTCTCTTGGGCTTTATTTTTACTTTCTTCTCTATTTTATAGTCTCCTTAGTTTCTCTATTTTTTGGGAGGTGTCCTCATTTTGTTTCCTAATTAGTTGGCACAGCATGTGTCAATAGAGTATGCATTGTCCACGTGAATCTAGTGGAAAACGCCTTCAGGGCCACCCGTGACCCCAATCCCGAGTACAAAATGCAATGATGATTTTTTACTTTGAAAATCCAAGAGGAAATTAATCAACTTTAAGCCTTGACCACTAGTGACCACCAAGCCTACTCAAATTTTGTATTTCAAGTTGAAGTAACTAATTGGGTTCTCGACCCTAGATATACTAGGGGAAGACAAAACCATATTTAAACTCCATTACCCTCCACTAGAAAATAAAGATAATCTTGGGAAGGGTCTTAAAGGAAAAACATGAAGACTGCAATGACATTATATCATTTCTGAAAGAAATTCAACATGTTCAAGATCATCAATGTTCATGTATTGATATTTTGGATGCTTAGCTTTCTCACATAGAAGGCCATATCTAATGTCACATGAAACCTTTAACACTAGCAGGAACTAGTTCCAAGGCTCTGACTCTAGTCACTTCATGAGATACTTGATGTTATATTTTTCCACTTTGGTGTATGTCTTTTATTTTTAGTAGTTTCAATTGTCATGGACACAGTAATTACAATAATTGCCATTTTAATAGACTTTGACTACTATCCATCCTCAATAGTATTGATTTCCCTTGTAGTAGAGAGTGATTGGACTCAACTCAAATCTAGTTTGTATGAAGTCATTTGAGGGAATATAATTTCAAATTAACTATATATATAAATCAATGCAAAATGATAAAACCATTTTTAAGGAAGTGGAATACTCTTTTATGTAATGAGTTACTTTTTATTTTAACCATCATATTATTAATTTGTAATTACATCTATAGGTTTGTTTATTTTGGAATATGGCTTTTAAAATTTTATTTTATTAATATTTTTCTTAAAAAGTTATATTTTTTATATTTATAATTAAATTGATTAATTTAAAAAATTGATATGATCATGAATTATGGTTTTTCGTGTCTATGGTATTAGTAAGTCATAGCATTGGCCATAATATTTTAACAAAAACTATTTACAAAAAATTATAATTAAATTGATTAATTTAAAAAATTAATATGATCATGAATTATGGTTTTTAGTATCTATGATATTAGTAAGTCATAGCATTGCCCATAGTATCTAACAAAAATTATTTAAAAAATATGTTTTTTTAATAATAAAATAGTGTAAAGTATTTATAATTAAAAATTTTATTACCTATCTCTTTTTTTTTTTTCACTTCTGGTTCACGGATACCCGGGTCAATGGGTAGCAGCTACATCGAGGGTTGTTCAACACTGAGTGGACGCACCCGAAGGCATCAACACCCCTCGGCCTATTTACTGACCTAACCCCAAGAGCTTTCGGGATTCGACCGTGTAACCTATTACCTATCTCTTATATATATTTATATCAGATATTATTTTTTTATAATTAATAAAAATAATATAAAATAAAATTATAATTTATTTTTTTTAATTAAAATTTAGGATAGTGGAATGTCGGATAAGTATTATGATACATAAATTTTCAAAAGACGGCTAAAATAAAATAAGTAAATGGATGACCCGAAATTAGGTCGGGGAATTTAGCTTAGGTGAGATAGAGTCAAATTGCTTTATATAGAAAGACTGTTATTTAAGATTAGCATTACTGTAAAATCGCTCAAATTATTAAATATTTAAAATTGTGAGCAACCAAAAATATACAGAATTCGTTAAGGGAATTTCACTCACGGAGGCGCTGCACCAATCGCTTTGCAGAGAACGAAGAGGCTGAGAAAGCGGAGCGGTTGCTTTATGAGACAGCTCTAGAGTGCTTTGGCATTCCAAACATTAGTGAGAATAATCGTGAGGGCCACTGGAAGGACTACTTTTTCAAAAAATGAAGGCTTTTCTCGTCCTATTAGCTCTGACTTTCACAGCCTTTTCCTTGTTGCAAGGAGCGAGTTCAATAGGCTTCCCTTCATTAAAGGAAAAGCATAAGACGTTTGACGTTACGGACTATGGTGCAAAAGGCAATGGCAAGAAAGAGAATAGTGAGGTGAAGTGAGAAAGTTAATTTATATGGAAAATTATTGGGGTGAAATTAATAGTAAAGTGAGAGGTTTATTTATATTTATAAGAAAAATTGTAGGTTAATATTTTCCAAAAAGTATATTAGTTAAAATTCGCCCATATGTAGGTTATATGTGTTCAGTGTGGTTTTAACAAATTTATCTGCTCTATGTTGCTTCCAGGCTTTTCTTAAGGCTTGGAAACATGCCTGTTCTACTGAAAAGATATCTGTATTGTATGTACCGGAGGGGAATTTTCGGCTTGCTCCAGTTTCTTTTACAGGACCGTGTGACACTGAAAATATAACAGTGGAGGTAAGGTAGCTAACATCCATTAACTGGTACCTGCAAGATCATGTGATTTAGCATTTTTTTTTTTGAGTAATGAGATTTTTGTTTTGTTTGGGGTGCAGATAAATGGGGTCCTCAATGCAACAGTACACGACGATGAAACCTTGAATTCAACAACGATCCGGAACGAAACCTACTGGTTGGAATTCAGCAATGTCAATGGTCTAACGATCGACGGTAGTGGAACTTTGGATGGGCAGGGAGCCTCCTGGTGGGAAGTGTGTTCGCACTATGAAGAAGTAGGGATGATGTCAGTTGTTTATTTTTAGTGATTTGGATAGCATAACGTTACATATTCTCATTCTCATTCTGATTGAAATACATGGTCTTCTGTGCAGTGTGCTCAGGGGCCTGCGGTATTGCCTCCAGCCAATGAAATTTTATGGTTTTTGTTTACATTTTATTATAAACGATACAGGATTTTGAGAATATTATTAGATGGTTTTGAAAAATTTTAATATTTTAACGTATCTTAAAATCTACAATCTATTTGATATTTTAAAGTCGTAGATTAAACCGAAAAAGTTTGTGCGACGCGCTGGTGATGGAGCTCTCCCGCCGCTGTAAACCCTGATCGCTCCCGCTCGAGCTTGGCAGCCCTGCTGCCGGGCTTGCAGGCCCCCTCGGGCTCCCCTTGCTGCGCCCTCCTTGCTCGTTGCTTCCTGGGCCTCCTGCCCGTCCCTGGCCCTTCGTGCTGCCCTGAGGGCAGCTCTCTTCTGCCGCTATTTCCTTCCCTGGGCCTTCTGCCCCCCTCCCCCTTGCCCTTCGCAGTTCGTCCCAGCCCGATGGATTCTCATTCTTCTCAACAGACCGATTTTGAGAAAGCCTTTGCATCTCTCGTTCCTGAGAATAACTCTGAAAAGATCCGTCCTACTGCCTCCAAATTTATTAAAAAACTTGATGAAATCCCGGAAATCCCTCTTCCTCTATCTCTTCCAAGGAGATCGGCTGTAGCCTTAGCTGAACGTGGATTGGTTGGCCAGTTCACGGGGCTATGGCCCTCCCCTCGAACTGTTCAACGTTGGGTAGAACGAAATTGGAACGCCATGGTCCAAGGAAAAATTGCCATAAGGTTCTGTGGAAGAGGCTTCTTCACCTTCCTTTTCGAGTCAGTGGAGGATCGCAATCTAATTTTCAGGAATGGCCCATACTTCATGGACACAAGAGGCCTTTACCTCAACCGCTGGACTCCGGATTTCGATCCAGAAATGGATGTACCCAATGCAGTCCCTGTCTGGGTTCGTCTTCCGCATCTGCCGCTCCATTGCTGGGCTGATGAAACTGTTCGAGCGATTGGGAATGCGATAGGCAAATACGTGGACAGATCTGAACCAAAGGAAAATATGTATGCATGCGCGAGGATCTGTGTGGAGGTAGACTTGGGCAAAGGCCTTCCAGAGGCAGTCAAACTCAGAGTGGACCAGTGGACGCATATTCAACAGGTGGACTATGAACAACTTCCCTTCAAGTGTAAGGTATGTCATGAGTACGGTCATTTTGCCAATAGGTGTCCTAAATCTAATTCAGAAGTCGCCAATAATAATTCTGAATCTCATGAGGAAGCATGGGAAATAGTAAGGAAAAAGAAGAAATCAAACCCTCCTCCTGAGCCTGAGGTACCTCACTCCGGAACTCCTCCCTCACCCCCTGTCTTTCCCTCGTCCTCCAACCCCTTTGGATCCCTTGCTTCAGAGGACCTCCCATCTCCCCCTCCCTCCCCCAAAGGCCCCAGAATCCCCTCCTCTTCCCCCCTCCAAGCATCCCCTCCTCACTCAGTGGAAAGGAACTTATCCAAAGACAAATCGAAAGTGTCTGATGATGGCCCACATCCTGATCAACCAGTTCTAATCCGCACTGATCCTCCTTTGATCTCTTCGGCTCCATCTCAGCCAGTCCTCGGATCACAGCCCATCAGGGCTACCAGAAGTTCCTCCAAGGACCTTGGTGCATCTGGCGAAATCCACAAGAAACCTGGACCAGGTAGAAAATCAGCCAAGCAGCATCGGGAAGAAAGTTCGCAAAAGGACATAGCACTAGGGATACAAACTCCTATGGACTCCTTCATCACAGGTTCTCAAGAGAATGACACAGTAGCTAAGGAACTTGAGAGGCGAGCACCTCTCCGTTCGAAAGTCTTATGATGAAGCTTTTATCTTGGAACAGCAGGGGTATGGGGCACCCCTCTAAATCAGCTGCCCTAAAAGACCTCCTCCTTTCAGAAAGGCCTGAAATTGTTCTTATTCAGGAGACCAAGCAAAATCAGAATGATATGCAGTTAATTATAGAAGCGCAAAAATCCTTCACAGGGACCAGTAGCAATTCCAGAGGAGCCTCTGGAGGAATCACAACTATGTGGAATAAGCAGAAGTGGAACTCCAAATTCTCTGTCCTCAATCCAAACTGGATCAGGACCAATCTCGTCAACAAGGAAGAAAGCTGTGACTTAATTATTTACAATGTTTATATCCCCAACCATTTCCGGGAAAAGGAACAATGTTGGAAAGAATTAAAGGAAGAAATTGATAAGGAGCAGAATTCAAATATTATTCTTGCTGGAGATCTCAATCTAATTCTCCACGCAAATGAGAAAAGGGGGGGTACCTTCACACCTGACCCCTTTAGAAGGCAGCTGGAAATTATCATGGCTGAACACGAATTGATGGACATCATTCCAAAAAATAGAAAATACACTTGGAACAATAGACGCCTGGGTCCAGGTAACATTATGGAAAGGTTGGACAGAATTATGGTTAATGTTTCCCTGCTTTCCTCCTTTGTAGCAGGCCACACCAAAATCCTTAGTGCCACAGCCTCAGATCATTTCCCCATCTTATTAGAGCTGGACACCCACGCTAATTTGGGACCCATTCCATTCAGATACAATCCATTGTGGAGAGACAGCCTTGAGGCCGAATCAATTATAGAAAATACATGGAAGAATCACGTGGAAGGTTCCCCAAACCACATTTGGGAAACCAAACTACGAAACACAAGGAAAGCACTCAAGGATTGGGCAAAACTCAGCTACCAAGAACCAGAAAAAATAAAAGGAAAAGTGCAGCAGAAATTGGAAGAGATACATAAACAAATAGAAGAACATGGATTCACTAATCAGCTAAAAAGTAAGGAGTGGGAAGTGCAGGGACAGCTAACACAAATTAAGAGGGCGGAAGAAATCAAATGGAGGCTCAAATCACGAGAGATATGGCTAAAGGAAGGTGATAAAAATACGGCATATTTCCATAAGCAGGCCACAGTAAAAAAATCAAGGAACATTGTTACTACTATCACAGACAGTCAAGGTAGCCAGCATGATGACCAGGATTCTATTAAAAGAGCAGCCTTCCACCATTTCAAGTGCCTTCTCACTGAAACTCAAGGCGCCATGGACTATACGGCTTTTCTTCGACACCTTCCAGGAAAAATCTCAGCTGAGGAGAATGAGAAGCTGAATAGTGAAATAACAGAGGAAGAGATAAGAAAAGCTATCTGGACTCTTCAACCAGATAAATCTCCAGGCCCAGACGGTTTCTCTATTAATTTTTACAGGGACCATTGGCACTTGATAAAAAAAGATTTCGTAAAAATGATGAAAGGAATCCAAAGAAAAAAGAAAATGGGAGGTTTCACAAATTCAACCTTTCTTGCTCTCATTCCTAAGGAAACCAGGCCCACTTCCTTTTCCAGATTCAGGCCTATCTCTCTGTGCAACACTTCTTATAAGATTTTTGCAAAAATCATAGCAGCTAGACTTCAGCCCTTGCTCCCTTCCATCATATCTGAAAATCAGGGGGGCTTCATGGCTAACAGGCAAATACATGATTCCATCTCCTTGGTCCAAGAAGCTATCCACTCTAGCACCTCTAGACAAGAGAAAGGTTTCGTCCTCAAGCTTGACTTAGCCAACGCTTTCGATCGAGTAAGACACTCTTTCTTGTATGCTGTTATGGGAAAAATGGGCTTTAACCCTGAATTCATAAGCACCATTGCTGCATGCATCTCTGGGCCCTGGATCTCGCCTCTCATTAATGGCCGCCCCTGTGAAGCTTTTCAATCTTCAAGAGGACTAAGGCAAGGATGTCCTCTCTCTCCCTATCTTTTCATATTGATGGCAGAATCCTTCAGCAGCAACCTCGACCACTGTCGAAGAGTCGGCCTCATCTCTGGTATCAAGTTCGGGAATGGAGTTAAAAACATTAATCATTCGCAATTTGCTGATGATACCCTGCTTATTGGTGGGGCTTCCACCACAATTGCAAAGCGTTTCAAAACTCTTCTTGATCAATTTATGGAGTGTTCTGGAGGAGAAGTTAACATTCAGAAAAGCTGCATATATGGCTGGAATATCTCCAAACAAACAGCTCATAATATTGCTAATATCTTTGGAGTAGCATACAAAGAAACTTGGGATCACTTCTCCTATCTTGGGATGCCGGTCACCTTGGGTGCTCTAAAAGCGGCTACCTGGAATGAAATAATCGACAAAGTCAAAAGAAAGGTTCAGCAATGGGGGACTCAATGGCTTAACCCAGCGGGCAGACTAATCCTTCTTAAATCAGGTATTTCCTCCTTACCTTTATATCGCTTCACTCTTTACCAAGCTCCTGCTTCGTTCCACAACAAGCTAGAAATTATCCTCCGGAATTTTTTATGGCAAGGAGGAAAAAAAGAAAAAAATAGATATAATTTGGTCAACTGGAAAAGTGTAATTCAATCTCCAGACAGAGGTGGATTAGGAATCAGAATGCCCAAAATTCTAAACCTAGCCTTTGGGATCAAAATGGCTTGGAGACTCATTAGTGAACCAAAAGCCTGGTGGAAACAGGTCATGGAATGCAAATATCTCTCGGATCATAGACAAAGACTCCTTGAATCTGATATCCCTTTAAGAAACTCCACCAAAATCTGGCAACTATGCAAGAAAGCAATTCCCAGTCTTATTCAAAACACCTCAAAGATTCCGGGAGATGGAAGCAGTATCAATTATGCCACTGACAAAATCATGGGCCTCCAACCCTTAAACACTGTCGATGAAGCCATTCCCATCATACATTACCTTCACAGCAAAGGCATCAAAAGGCTGGATCAACTCTCAAAATGGGACGATGAATGCGGTGCTTGGCTTAGATGGGAATTCCCAGCTATTCCCCCAAATCTGGAATCTAGTTATCAAGCCCTTCTCAAAAATCTTCAAAACAGAGCCCCTATCAAAAAAGGAGCTTTAGATGGGCTTAGATGGGATCCCACGGGCACAGGTTACACCATTAAATCGGGCTACCAATTCATCTGCAACAATACATATCAGGCCCCGGTCTGGAATCAATGGAGAATAATTTGGAAGTCTGAGGCCATCCCAAAGGTCAAATTCTTCATCTGGCTGCTGCTTAAGGGCAGAATTCTCACTTCGGAAAATCTGAGAAAGAGAGGGATACATGGTCCTTCAATTTGCCCTAACTGCTGCTTTGAGGAGGAAACCATCCACCATCTATTCCTTGATTGCGCCTTTGCGAAGAAATGCTGGACTATCATGGCCAACCTGGGCAACATAACTTGGCAGCCTCAACAAAACATTGCTGAGACAATACAGGATTGGAGGAGGAACTGCCCCTGGAAAGACAAGCGGAGCAAGATTGTTAAAAGAACCTGGGACATCATCCCCCACAACCTCCTTTGGAAAATCTGGCTAACTAGAAACAAGAAAATATTCCAAAATAAAGAAGGCAATGTCTGGAAAACAAGTAGCAGTGCCCATCTACTGGCTCAGGAGACAATGGCTGTCAAAAATTCGGGGACAATTAAAGCAACAGATTACACAATTGAAGAGAGGCTCATGATCAGGTATATTCTAGGCAGTCCAGGTCAACACAATGGCATTCATAGGAAAGCCATTAAACCTCAGCATAAGATCAAAGATTGGGAAATAAGGCTTACTTCTCAGAACTCAAAAGATGGCTAAGGAGCAATAATTGTCCAATCCTATTTTTTGACGGAGCCTCCAAGTCCAATCCAGGACCAGCAGGCGCAGGAGGTATCATTCTAGATGAATCAGGAGAGGAAATATGCAGCTATGAATGGAGTTTAGGGGAAAACACAAATAATAATGCTGAGGCCCTTGCTCTGTATCAAGGATTACTGCAATTAAAAAATAAGGGAATTAAAAACGCTCTTGTCCTAGGAGATTCCTCAGTCATCATTGGCCATATGAATCATTACAGGACCTCTGCAAACAGTAGTCTTCAGCAGCACCTACAACGCATCAAACTTCTCATTGAAAACTTTGAAAAAATTCGATTCTGCCATATCCTCCGCACTCACAATGGGGAAGCGGATAATCATGCTAATAATGCAGTCGGGCGCCAGGAAGGGGCATTGAGGCATAGTCAACGAGCCTTCTTCCAACCTCTGCCATGAATCAAGTCAATACTGACAATCCTCAAGCGCGCAAATACAGTAAGCGCGTGAGGGGTATGGTAAATTCTGCTCCAGGGTACAGCTTGAAATGCGTATACAGTCACACCCAGGATCCGCCTTTCAGATCAGCTGAAATCCCAAGTAAAACTCATAATCACAGCCACATGAAGTGCTCAAGCCGTCACGCTCAGGATGCGATCTTCAAGACAGTAGATATCCTAAGCAAAAATCTTAACCACAGCGAGAGATGGAGGACGGATCCTGCTGTCACAGTGAATCGTTCTGGAGAAATAAAAAAAAATCTAATAATCACAGAGAATCCAATCTATGATAAGAAACCAGGGCGCTGTAGATGGCTACGATCTATAAATTTGAATCCAGGAAGGCATCCTAATGACATTCAGTGCTTCGATCAAGAACAGCCCCATGGAAGCGAAGAAGGCGCTTTGGATCAGTCAACAAGGAGATTCCTTGCTCTGGTATCGGTTCTTTTCTCTCTGTATACTCTTACTTTAACCAAGCTTGCGGTTTTTTTCAGGATCAGATACGCAGGGAAGCCAAGAGCCTTGGAGCCCCTCCTTCTCCAACTTCTGCTTCTCGCTAAGTGCCCTTGCTGGCTGTTACCCTGCATCCCATCTTGCCCTTCCAGTTTGCATCTATCCGGCTCACCCCCCCTTCTTCCTTATCTTCTTCTTCGGATCGATCATTTTCAGACCCTTCCCTCTTATCGTTCCTCCCTCTTGCAAGAGCGTTCGGTGGGTTTGACCTGCTTTAAACCTGCCCCTTTCAATTCTGTCATCCTCCCGCGCCTCCCTTTACGGCCCCTCCCCTTCTTATCCTGCAGACAAAAGGAGTCTATTGAACATCTCTGTGAACCCGTCCTTCTAAGAAACCACCCCATTTTTAATATGGCTCGATCTGAGCAATGCTTTCATTGCCGCGACCTTCAGGCGGAATTTGATGAGGTCAGAGCCCAGCAACGAATTCTAGAAGATCAAGTGCGCAATATGGAAGGTAGGCATGTTGAGCAGATTCGAAGTCTGGAAGCAAAATTCGAGGAGCAGTTCAGAAATCTCCATACCAAATACCGTACAGAAATGAATTTGTTTCTCCACAAGGTTTACTCTCTTCAGGAACAGTTTAATGGGCTCAGCAACAGATGTATCCATGCTGAGGAATCGCTGGCAATCCTAAGGGAAATTTTGGAAGCAAAACAGAAAGAAAAATCAACATCTTCAAGTGCAAAGCCGATGGAAGCAGATCAGCACCCCGAGGACTCCACAGCGAGAAATATCAGCCATATCTCCATTGACTGATTATGTATTGCAAATGCAAATTTTTGTGTCACCAATTTGTCCGGATTTATAGTAGTATTAGTTCTTTAGTAGTCAGAATTTTCATAAATCAATTTCAGGATAGGGAACCCAAGCAGTGTCTTTGGAATTGTATCGCTCTTGAAGCATCCTATGTACGGCTTTATGCCTTATCTCTTTTTTCAATCAATACATAGCATCCGACCTTGTTATATAAAAAAAAAAAATATCTACAATCTATTTGAATTAATTTTTATTTTTTTCCTATACCACTTTTGGCTAGTTAAATTCTAAAAACCAAACGGATAATGTCATTTTGACCTTGTGAAATGATAACGTACAGTCTTTAGTATTGACGAACACTACGAATACTGTGGTGAGAGGCATTACTTCCATTAATAGCAAGCAGTTCCATATCAACCTTAATTTGTCTATCAACGTCCTGGTAGGAGTGACTATCCACGCCCCAGCGAACAGCCCCGACACCGAAGGAATTCACGTAACTTCGCGCGATGTCCATCTTCGAAATATCTCCATAAAAACAGGTGCGTCTTATTTCAAACAAAATCAAAGATAAATGTTAATTAACATTATTGACGTTCACATTTTGCTGTGCAGGAGATGATTGTATTGTTCTATTGGATGGTACTTCCAATATTACCGTTGAAGGCATTTCTTGTGGACCCGGTCACGGAATTAGGTCAATTAAATTAAATTAGTTGACAAATTCTCAATTGGACACAGAATTTCGCCGGCACTGATTGGAAAGTTGACAATGGATTTGTGTTATTATTATGCAGTGTGGGACGCCTTGGCGATAGTCCTTCTGCGAAAGGAGTTAGCGACATCACTATAGATGGAGTTGATTTCAAAGACACTGAGAATGGAATTAGGATCACATCATTGCAGGGAGGGAGGGGCTCCGCTACTGGCTTAACGTTTCAGAACATAGTAATGAATAACGTAGGGAATCCAATACTCATCGACCAATATTACTGTCCAGCTTGTGCTCCCCAGGTACTAGGTCATTCTAATCTTATTTGAAGTTATTTTAATTTTATTAGAATTATAGTTTATTACGGATTTTATGAATATTTCAGAATTTGATCATTGTAAAATATTTAAAAATTTATCATTAAAAAACTGAAATATACATTCACATTGATGTTGGTATGGCCTTTCCTGTACAGGAAACTGCTCTGGGCGAGAAGACGAACGTGAAGATTAGTAACGTGGTGTATAGCAACATAACTGGAACCTCAGCAACAAAGGAAGCCATTAATTTCGCATGCAGTAGTGTCTTCCCATGTCAAGGTATCCATGTAGAAGATGTGGATTTGACTTATGAAGGAAAATCGGAAGGATCCACTATATCTCTATGCCAGAACGCCAAAGACATTACTGTTAGTTCTGTGAATCCCACTCTAAAGTGCCCAGGGGTGAAGTCCTCCCAGGGGTGAAGTCCTCTGAATACCAATTCTGATATGTTGCTTTTCTGCGTTGGCTGGGCCTTTCTTTCGTGATCATGTAATCTCAATTCCGTTTCTTGGTACGGAACTTCCTACGTCCACCTATCATGTATTTCATGGCTTAGAATCTTAATAGTTATGCTGAAGACAACGCAATGACATTATTTACGTACTGTTCCGTTTTATATTAAACCAGAATAATAACTGCTGGAATCTAACACCATCAGCAGGATTTCAAAGAGGAATTACAATAAATAATTGAAAAATGCCTAGTCACGAAGATGGCATAACATGTTATTTTAATGAGAGTTGTTTTTAATGATATTTTTTTGATTTTCTATTGTTGGAAATTGGTGGAAAATTTTGAGGTTAAATATTGATTTGTGTTATTTAAACTAGTTTTTTGAATTTATATATGGACAGCTTTAAGTTAACAGAGAAATGCTTTTTTTGGAGAGAATCACTTCATTAGTTACTTTGAGACTCGGATTAGGAATTTGTTCCTACGGTGGTCATTCTAATCTCCCTATTTGCTTGTAAACTATATATTGTAGAATATGGAATGGATTCTTATTTGCTTGTAAACTATATATTGTAAACTAACCAGATTCTTTGCTAACTTGATGGCACTTACATTATCGCAATTACATTATCACAATAAATCACTGTAAGCTGAATTTGTTTTTCTCCAATTTATTCCAAAAAATTTCTTAGCCAAAGAGCTTCTGTACCTATTGAGGTAATTGCAACATACTTCGCTTCTGTGGATGAGAGGGCAACAATGCTTTGTTTTTTTGAGCTCCATGTAATCAAACCAAAACCAAAGGAAAAATAATTTCGATATGTGGACTTACCGTCATCAATACTACCTCCCCATTCTGAATCACTAAATCCAACAAGATTGAACTTTTCAGAAGAGTAGTAATGAATACCAAAATTTGGGGTGCCTTTCACATACCTTAAAATCCTCTTGATTGCCTTCATATGTATTTAAGATGGATTTGTCATATACCTTGAAAGAAGTGAAACTGAATATGCAATATCATGTCTTGTGTGGGTTAGAAATATCAACCTCCCAACAATAATTATGTAAGTTTTCTCATCAACTAAATCAGCAACATCATCTCTACATAACACATCTCCATGAGCACTTGGAGTAGGGGATGGATTACAATCAAGCATATCAAATTTATTTAGCATATGCAGTGCATACTTTGTCTAACAAATGAAAATCTCATCTTTACTTTGATAAACCTCCATTCCTAGAAAATATTTCATGATGCCTAGACCTTTCATCTCAAATTTATTAATCATAGAAATTTTGAATTTATCAATCATCTTAGAATTACTACCCATATACAATAAATCATCAACATACAAACTTATGATTAGAATATCAATACCTTCTTGTTTGTAGTAAAGGATAAGATCACTCCTACTTCTCTTGAATCCATTTTCTTGAAAGCATCCATCAATCCTTGCATACCATGCTCTTGGTGCTTGCTTGAGACCATACAAATCCTTCTTCAATTTGTAGACATTATTCTCCTTTCCTTCCATTTCAAAACTTTGCGGCTGCTCCACATATACTTCCCCTTCTAAGTACCCATTCAAGAAGGAACTTTTCACATCCATATGATGTATGTTCCACTTTTTTTGAGATGCTAATGAAATCAACATTCTAATGGTATCCTATCTTGGTAATGGTGCAAATGTCTCTTCACAATTAATTCCATACTTCTGTGTGAATCCTATAGCAACTAATCTTGCTTTATGTCTTTCAACACTCCCATCACTATTAAATTTAGTCTTATAGACCCATTTGGTGCCAATCTTTTTCTTGTCATGTGGAAGCTCTATCAACTTCCAAGTGTCATTCCTTTCAATGTAATCCATCTCTTCTTGACTGGCTTGCATCCAAACCTCATTAGTACATGCATCTTCAAAACATGATGGTTTGAAATCAGCCTTGGCTATTAACGCAAAATTGACTATCTCACCTATTGGGACTTTTTCATGTTCTTGATTTGCACTTCTCTCATTAATATCACTCAATCTTCTCACCTTCCTTGTAGAACTTGGAGAAGAAGTTGGACTTGAACTTGATGTTGAAGAAATTTATCAAGGGCCACTTGGTGGAGTTAACCCACTAGTTACGGAAACATTAGTTTGCTACTCATGATCAATATCAACAATCATATCATCATTCAAAATAGATTTTGTCTTCTCAACATGGCCTTTTCGATGACCATAAACTCCCCAATTCAATCAAATCTTACATCTCTTGAGACAATAAACTTGTTAGTTAGAGGATTTTACAATTTATAAGCCTTTATTGTCTCACTATACCCAATAAACATACATAACTCACTCATTGCATCTAACTTTCTTCTATTCTAATCAGGTACATGCATATAAGCTAAAAAACCAAAAAAATTGAAATGCTTGACACAAGGCCTTCTTCCATACGAAGCTTCATAAGGAGTCATCTTTTCCAGAGAAATGGTGGGGCTACGGTTGAGGATGTACATTGTTGTGGCAACTGCATATCCCAAATAAGAATTGCTCAACCCTTTAGTTTGTAACATGCATCCTGCCATTTCAACCACAGTACGTGTTGGGTAGCAGAAGCCCTGTGCAATGGTTAGGGGGCATGAAGCCGGACATTTTGG
Source organism: Pinus tabuliformis (assembly GCA_031772625.1). NCBI lineage: Eukaryota > Viridiplantae > Streptophyta > Pinopsida > Pinales > Pinaceae > Pinus > Pinus tabuliformis. The sequence continues at coordinate 347,713,265 of CM062819.1, read as the reverse complement.
GTAAAGTTAGGATAAAGACTCCACTGAGAGTGTGGAGCGCGAATTATAATAAGTCAAGTCAAAGGGTATTCCACCCAAAAATAATGTAAAGAAATGTAAATTCGGCCCACGTGGGGTTCACAGGCCAAGGAAGGGTATAAATAGAGCGAGGCTCTATGAGTAGAGACATGAAGTTTGGATAGAAAATCTGGAATATGGAATGTAATGGGTTTTTGAAGAAGATAGTTTGAGAAGCATCTGTAAGTCCACGTCGAGGGTTGGGGTAGTAGGTAGAGGCTCTGCAGCTGTGTGCGCAGAGGCTTGGAAAGTCTACAGCTGTGTGTGTGGACCTCTGCAACTGAGTGCGTAGGGTGGATCTAAATGTATTGAGGATAAGTGAAAATAAAGATAAGTTTCTTATGAAATTTTGTGTTCCTTTTGAGCTGTCGCAGATCTGACTTTCATAATGTCTGTTTAATTTAATCTGCTTATTATATGAATGAATGTAAATCTGGGTTCATTTTAATGTGCGAATTAGTTGTGTTGGTTAAATGTTTACTTAAAGATCCTGTTGTTTTGTAGCTACATCCTTCAGTAGAATAGCGCACTAATAAGAAAGATATAATGAATCTGGATCTGTGCGAATACCGAGCAGCGCGGACCTGTAAACCAATGCGCAAAACCTCCAGACCACACCAAGACATCCCTAGGGTGCGGAAACCTGGTTCCAACACCCTCCCCGCTATCTCGAGTGAGACCTTAGTCCATGCTCTGTGGGTTGTTGCCAAAACGGCCGGTAGCTGTGGGATTTGTTTGGTTAAATAACTCTTTCGAACCTGGGTCAAGCCCATATAAGCCAATAAATGGTTCCATTGTTGGGACCGAGATCTGCATAAGGAGTGTCTAGTGTGGAATGCAGGGACTCTATAGAAAAAAACGTTGAAAAATCAAAAGGATCAAGGATGGTAGTAGAACAAGGGTAACTATGGTGAACACAATCCAGTTACCAGTGTTCAAAGGAGTAGGAGGCGAAGACCCGGAACAATTTTGGCTTGTGCTAACATCAGTATGGAACACACAACAAGTCGCAGATGATAATATCAAGAAAGCCATTGTCAGGTGGATAAATCATTCTTGCCGACAAGACCGATCTCCCTAGTATCTATGGATATCTAGCGACAAGCAAACAAAACAAATTCTATCTTTCTTTAAATACGTGATTTATAAATAAAAGCCAAGAGATGTTTCAGACCCTACCTCAAGTCCAGTGCTAGTTTGTGGAAGCCACGCTCCATTTGTCCAAATGACCTCCCTTTTAAAGAACCTGCAAACACAAACATGCACACATCAAATAACACATGCATAGCCAATATAATAAACCATATTTATCATGATGATCAAGGAATTCATGAAATAAACCATAGAAGACAATTTATTGAGAAAAATGAATCTGATTGTATTAAATTTAAACAAATAAGAACTTTACAACCTTGGTGCCTTGATGTTGTACAAGCTCCTCCCAGGGTCTAGCAAGAATCTCCTCTACTTTGACAAGTTTCACTCTCTTCCCAATGAAGCCAAAAGGTATGTAATCTCTCCTCTCAAGCTCAATTAGGAAGTCTAAATTCCAACGAAATTTATCCTAAAAAATGTTCAGATTTCCACCTCCCTAGCAACTAGCCCAATGCCTCATTTTACAGTACAGAGGAGGGAAGTTACCAGATCCACCTTCAAAGAGATAGAGTCCTCCTTCAAAGGGATAAGCTTCTCTCATCAAGGGGTTAGCTCCTTTAGTTATGGGATGCATGAACCACCTAGGAGAGAACTTGCCACCTCAAGGTTCCTTCTAGAAGTGTCTAGAATTAATCCAAAGTGAGTTTTTAATAATCCACTTGTGCCTTTTTGAATTTTACAGGGGTCCACACCCACTCCTTTAGAGAAAGAGCGGGCAGGTTCGTAGGTAACATGACCAAGGGGTGCAGGACCACAGGTAATGGTAAGAGAAAGTGCGGAACCAAAGTTTTAGAGATTTTCAAGGACGTTCTCTCATTTTTAAGGCTTGACATGAAGAGCTAAGGTTTGAGACTTGCAAAGGAGGACAGTAGGAGTGGTGATAGACTCACACAGACTGCAGAAAGTCATGGTGACAATATTTTGTGTAACAGATTGCCCCCTAAAGTGTGAAGTCTGTAGTAGATGAGGATTTCATTTATCATCTAAGAAGTGTGAAGTACTTTATCATTTCGAGGATCATCTTGTGGAGAGCCTGGTTGGAACATGTAAAAATATTCAATACAAAATATATATATGAGATCATATCATCGCTGAGGTAGGCATTCCCATACTCAGATCAAAACTGACTATAAAACTAACTAAACTGCTCTGATATAGGAATGATCTTGTAATACATCACAAGTATAGACACATGTAGACACAGTATGGGTGCAGCCATCTGTTTATGAATAGTCCACTGTATAATGAATACAAAATTCCTCGCAGCCTGGATGATGGAAACTAGATCCAGGGTCTTGATTTTTACTTCCCGAAATTGTATGATTCTATCCATGTGAATGAATGTGCCGAAGTCGAACATGGTAGAAACCACTTGATTACCAGTCAATGATGTAAACTATTAACAAGTGTGAGAGAAACCACCATTAATTTCAATGGCTCTCAAAGTACTCAGTATAATCCATGAAATGTGAATAGATGAGTTGATGTCGAACATGTCACGGAATCCTTTGATCGGAGGTCAATGATGCAACCTATCGTCAAAGGCGAGAAACCTGCCATTGAGGCATGCAGATCCCAAGGTACTGACAATTTCTAGATCATCTTTCTAGATAATGAGTTGAAGTCGATAGAAAGCAATCCGTCATAGGCAAGCCCACAACATGAAATCATAGATCAAGTTTGAAGAAATATAGTTGCAAGGACTGACTCAGGGATGGTCAAGATGGATGATAGATATTTTGCAGATGAATGGTTTATTTGCACTAACCTCTTGAACACATAACGACACTACAGATAGTTTGGTGACAATTGAGCCAAAGTTAATACCTAGAAACCAGCTTAAGACTTTCAATATGGTTTGACTAACTGTTAAGCAAAGGATTTCCCAACCTAGGTGAACAAAAAATGTCATGTTCAAGAGTGGTTAAATGTTTTTTTGAGACACAAAGTATGACAAGCAGGTTCATTTTTCTCTCTTTTCCCCCACCATTTCTGGCAAGTACCTCTTTATTTTTTACAAGCTTGAGGAGGATAACATTTGCTTGATTATAAGCTCATCCTTTAGATGAGTCCAACTTAGTTTAAATTCGAACCCTAAGAAGGAGTGGTATGTTCCTGTTTGTAATTGAACAAGTCCTTTACTATTAAATTTTAACGAGTCCAATATAGGAGAAACTTGGCGTTTTTCAATTTTAGAGAGTCTGAAAAAACTTAAGAAAACTCCATGGTTGTACTTTTTCATAAATTTGTGTCTCCCAAGCTCGAAAAAGTATAAAATAATACTTGAGAGAACCGCTTGACCATTACGATCAAGGAGTACTTTTCATCATTAGTGTCTCTGAGCCGAAAAAGTAAAAAAGCGACCAAAGACACGTCGTTTTATAACCAATATGGAATTTGAAACGACAAAAATTCGGCAACCTTTTCATGTTTATATGGTCAGAAAAGAGCTGTAAGTGGACCATCCTTTTAATTCCGTTTTAACGAGCTTAAAAAGAAAAACTCGGAAATCTTTTCATATTTTAGGAGTTAGAAAAGAGCCTAAAGATGAATCTAATGTTTTTTGTCGAAAATGATCAATTTTGCCTGAAAAATCCGATACCCTGCACAAAAACTCAAACATTACTCATACCTGTTCAAAATAAATAAAAATGCTTCAAAAGTTACCTCTTTAAAGTGAAATATAAACAAATTAAAATTCATTTATTCAAAAAAGCTTATAAAAAGGGCTTTTGTAAATTCATTTTTACCGTTTGACTTAAGAGTGAGAAAGAGAGCTTTTGGGTAAGAAACTTCCTGTGAAGATTGCGGAAAATCCGTCCATTGGGATTGAACACCGTCACCTCCAGGTAATCCACATCACCTTACTCTTGCATTTCAACCGTTTGAAATTTGTTTTTAGGGTTTTATTTCGATTTTTTAGGAAGAATTTTGTTTAAAAGTTCGCTCGCGGGGGTCTGCAGGCGTAGCACGCGAAACCTACGGACCCCGACCTTTTCATATGCAGGAAAAATCTAGGTGCCCGCACCCACTGTATAGGTAGAGTGCGGACCTACGCACTGTCTCTAACTTAGAGAGTGCGGTCCCCGCAGCATATGTTCTAAAATTCCAAATTTTTCAAATTTTGCCCAAAAACTTCGATTTAAAAAGTTCTAATCCGCCTTTTATTTCAATGTAGGGTATACATCATGCTTAGCTGGCGGGAACTGGAGCACGAGGATGTTGACCTCACCGCAATCAATCATCAACCTTCAATTGATGCATTAAAGGCATGTGGGTTATTTAAATTCTGGGCCATACCTGGCATGAGGGCCCAAGTAGACTTTTTGTAGTGGCTTGTGGAAAGTTGGAATGTGCAGGAGCAGTGTTTCATTATTGGTGGCCACCAGCTCGAAATGGAGCCAGAGGACATTTACTTTTTTACTGGTTTACCCAAGAGAAGTGAACAAATGACTCTATTCGGAACTAGGCCAGGTGGCCAGTCTGTCGATAACCTCCACTAGAGTTTTGAAACGACCAACCAAGGATAAAGGGATTGATATCAAAACCATCTCCCGTCCTGAACTCAAAGTGATTCCATTTACTGTCACCAGACTCTGTGGAAGTGCAGCACTACATATGACCACCGGATCCCAAATGCGCATGGAAGTGGACTATTTTCGAGGCACTGTCTTTAACTGGTGTGAAGCTGTGTTGGCTAATGTAAAAGGCCAACTGACTAGAGCAAAGAACGGACAATTGAAAAACTTTGGATATGGTTTCTTAGTTGTGAGCTTTGGTCTAGAGAGGGTCCCAATGTTGGTCCCACAACATCTTTCCGTTGAAGCTGGACTTCCCCGAGAGCCCAAACTTATGCATTGGCTTGTAGTTATGGCCCGTCATCCTAACGAGGGTTCAGAGGTTGTTCGATTTCCTCCTGAGTATTTTCATTGGTTAGAGAACCAAGTTTTCGTGATTCGGGATTTTCCTTATGCTGGGATGGATTATCATGGTGACCTAGACATGGCTCTTCCACCAGGAGAGCAATGGGATGACTCAGGTAAAACCATTTTCAACATTTTGTAATTTAATTTTTTTGTTTGTTTTTAAATTGTCCCAAAATTGATAGTAAAAATTTTTAAATGCAGATGTAGGTCCACGGTGACCAGCCATTCTCTAGCGCTATGAGAGGAAACAGCCAGCTGCAGCAGCACTAGCCCCACGGGACGAATCTACAGAGACCCTGGTCGAATTGGAAAACCATCTAGAGCATTTGACAGTAGACATTGCAGAGACTAGTATATATGAAATTCCTCTTAGGCTACAGCGCTATGTGATTGGGGTCCCAGGACCTTTCAGGAGGTTCCTTTGTAGGGTGGCCCGTACAGTGGTTTCTTATCGTGATCATCACCAGTGATAGGATGATCGCTTGTTGTAGACTCATATGACATTTTTGCTTTTTTTACTATCGTTTTTGCTGATCATAAGGTGTTTTTCAACCTATGATCAAAGACGATGTATAAATGACACACTTCTATGCTATGTTATATGACTATCACTGGTTATCTTGTAAAACATGTTATGGAATGTTTTTAAATTTACTATTTGATTATTGCAAATGTCTACTTAACATTTGAGAAGCAATTGCATCTGCTAATATTTAAATATCTTGGAATACGTTGATATTCAATATAGTCAAATTCACGTTCCAAGAGACAAACTCTCAAAAATAATCTCAATAACACTGGATTTCTAATGGCATAAACTCTATTAAGCTGCAATACAACGAGTTCAGAATCTAACCTCACAATCAAACTCCGAATCCCAAATGAGATGGATTTAGATAATAACTCAATCACTGCACTATACTCTGCAATGTTGTTCATTGTTTGATCGAGGCTTACCCCATGCATAGATACCAACTCATCAGAGGGCGAATAGATAACCCAAGCTGCGGAAGAAATGTTCCATGTATTACGACAAGCACCATCAGCAAAACCAATGTATGTTTGAAGAGACATCGACATCTGCAATATCAAGAGTAAAATCAAGATAAGAAGGAATAATGAAAAAAAAACTCTCTAAACTAAGCACACTTTTCTAATCTAAAGCACATCAACTAGAAAGAAAACTAACCTAACTAAAATCTCCACACCCAGATTTAAGCATAATATCTCTTCAGGTAAAGACCATTTCTGGGCTTACCTAAAGAGACTCCATCAAAGTCTACCAATTCATAGGCCCCTTTTGCTAGCTTTTGCTTAAAAACATAAGGACCATGCCACGTGGGTACGAATTTTCCAGTGCCCAACTTATCATTTTCTTGATCGTACAGTAAGACTAGGTCTCCTTCCGAAAAATTACGAGGGGTAACATTTCGATCGTACTGAACTTTAATACGTTTGGCATGAGTTTCAATTGCTAGTGCAGCATCACGTCGATTCTCATCTAGCTGAGCCAAGTACAACAAACTTTTCTCCTCTCTGGAAGTGGCTGGAAGTAATTCTATGGCCATTTGCAATGACGAGATTTTGCATTCAATGGGTAACACAACTTCCAAACTATAAATTAGTTGGAAAGGAGTGAAACCAGTTGATGTTTTTACTGAGGTTCGATACGCCCAAAGCGCTGAAAATAACATGTTTTGCCAATTTTACCTATGAATCCCAATGATTCATCACATCATAATGACTAGAACTTTGTTGATGGCTTCAACCAAACCATTAGCCTGTGGGTAATATGGAGTAGAACTATCGTGACACAAGCCAAGTTGATCTGTTAGTTCAGTCATCATAATGTTTCAAAAATGACGCCCATGATCAGTGATAATCGCTTGTGGAACACTGAACCTAGCAATTATATGATTGAAAATGAAAATCACAGCAGTTCTGCCAGTTGCTGAAAATGTAGGCATCGCCTTGGCCGATTTGGTAAAATAATCTACCGCAAGGATGATATACGCATGCCCCCCAGCCGAGTGAGGGTTACATGTAATAAAATCAACACCCCATTTTGCAAAAGGATTGACGAAAATTATAGGGTGGAGAGGAGCAGGTGGAGCGCGCATCATTCGATCAAAAATTTGGCAGTTGTGGCATTTTCAGACTGTGTTAATACAATCATTAAACAAATACGGCCATAAATAGCCAGCGTGAAATATCTTTTGGGCTGTGGCAAACCCAGACATATGACAGCCACACGCTCCAGAGTGACAGTCATTTAGAACCCTTTCAACTTCCTCATGAGTTAAACAACGTCAAAAAACAAAGTCCGCTCCATGATGATAATGTGTTTCTCCAATAATTTTGAATTGTTAGGATTGGAATCGTATTTTCCGATGCTGAGATCTTGAAATTTCAGGCCAAAAGGATTGGGTTTGGAGATAAATGATGATATCTCCATATCATGGATCAACAGTGCTAATTAGAAACAAGGATTCGTCCGCAATGGGCTCTTTTTCCACAGTTTTAGTATCAGCATGCGGGAAGTCACACATCAACTCCGCAAAAACTAAAGATTTCTTTGACTTAGATTCTACAAAATCCAAGTCAAATTCCTGCAGGATTACAATCCATTTGGAATACTTTCCCCCTAACAATTGTTTTGTCAAAATATAGATCATAGGGTTACAGTCGGAAATTACATTAGTTTTGCGTAGTAAAATGTAATGACGAAATCGTTGGACAGCTTGAACAGCTGCCAAGGCCAATTTCTCCACATGTGAATATTTTAGCTCAGTTGGATTCAAAGTTTGACTAAGGTAATAAATCACATGGTTAGTACCGAATTCATCTTCCTGAACTAATGCCATTCCGAGGGTGGAATGAGAGGCGGCGAGATATAAGAAGTAGTCCTGGTTGTAGTTGGGAGGATGCAATAATGGTGCATGGGTCAACGCATGTTTTAGTGCATCAAAATATTTGTCAGCTATCTCATCCCAAAAGAATGGAGTATTCTGTTTCAACAACCTGGTAAAACCCCTTGTGATCTCAGCGTAGTTAGGAATGAATCGACGTAAAAAGTTTGCTTTCCCTTGCAGACTTTGGATTTGGCGAAGAGTCGAAGGAGGAGGCAATTTGACAATAGCTTCAACCTTCGAGGGATCGACAAGAATGCCGGCTTTTGAAACAACAAGTCCCAGTAACCGACCCGTTTCTATATAGAAAACACATTTGTGTGGATTCAACCTAATTCGATAATGCCTACACCTCATAAAGATTGCTCGTAAATGAATGAGATGATCGGCTCTATGTAATGAATGAGTAGGTAAATCATCGAGATAGGGTTGCAAAATGTGCTTGATGTCATGAAACGCGTAAGACATGGCTCTTTGAAAAGTTGCTTCGACGTTCTTTAGCCCAATAGGTAATTTCAAATAAGAAAATGTCCCCCATGGACAAATGAAAGCCGTTTTTGGTTGATCAACAAGTAGAATATTGATTTCATTATAACTGGAAAAATCATCCATAAAGGAGAATATTTCACTACTGGCACAATCATCAATTATTTGATCGATATAGGGAGTTAGATAATTGTCTTTTGAACAGGCTCGATTAATATCCCTATAATCGATACATATTCTTATTTTTCCATGTTTTTTGTTAACAAGAACAATATTCGATACCCAATCTGTTAAGGGAATTGGATAAACGAAACCTGCTTTAAGTAAATTTTCAACTTCTGCTTTAATAGCTGTAGCCTTTCGCGGGTGAATCTGATGCAAACGTTTCCAGACAAGTTTAGCATCTGGGTAGGTTTTTATTTCATGAACAACAATTGCTAGATCAATTCCTGGCATTTCCTCATATGACTAGGAAGGAAAAGGTTCCTAGTAAACCAGAATATTTAACTAATCCTACTCCAGCATCCTTATAAGGGATAGTTGTTTTGCCGACATGCTGAATACTTTCAGAAGAGGCTGGGTTGGATGAAAAGTAAGTTAGCTGGTCTATAGTTAAGTTCTTTCCATTATGATGAAACTTTATAAGCCGAAAGACCGATGAAGCAATAGCAGTCATAGCGTAAGACCAACTATGACCCAAGAGAAGGTTGTAATCTAGAGGGGCATCAACCACTTCCACATCTAGATTAACAGTTTTTCCTTCAACCCCTATAGGTAAATCCTGTAGAATTCCAAAAGGATGGAACCCACGACCATCAAAAGCCTTTAGAATCGTTGGGGATTGATTAAGTGTAGGAGAACCAAGCGATCTCCAACACTGGATCGACATAATACACGTTGAAGCTCCCTCATCAATTACAGTCCTATAACAAGGTCTGTTTTTTACTAACACTGGAATCTGGAAAGCCATTTGATGAGGTAAGCGAGGTGTACTATTTTCTAAATCAAAGATTATAAGGTTCGAGTCCTGAATATCAACAGCTCCTATAGCCAACAATAGCAATTTACATTGTGTTGGACATGATTGCAGCACCTCCAAAGACGACATTGATGAAGGTGAAATAGCTAAATCTTCAACAATGTTATAGTTCTAAGAAGCTCTCGCATGTGAATTGAAAGCTGACTTTCGAAGCATACCCTTGACGGGTAGTTTGATTACTAAGTCTGGGTTAGGTTTCTCGGTCTGTAGCAGATCATAACTGGGAGTTGAAGTTGATGGGTTCGAATTAGAAGATTCTGCTTCCTTACCACCAACGGGACTTTTACTTCCATAATCTTGCGATTGTGTCGCAATCCTAACATGGGACATCATCATTATGGGTTCTTCTGAGGCATTTGAGGAAGAACCTATCATCTTACTGTCTTGACTAGGAAAAGGATCCTTTAGGCGTTTGAGAACCTTTGACAATTTTACAAAAGATTTTTCAGCGAAGATCACATGAAACATCATTTGTCGACGCGTTTCAAACCAACCAGTGTGGTTCATCGTCATGACAAGTTGAAGAAACAAGGTCCATCATTTTGAACGGGCACGCTTGCAGGCTTCAAGGTTGAAGATAGATCTAGATTTTCTTAAACGATGTAGAGACTCCTCCACCATTTCTCTTGCTGTAGGTCTTTTTAGCCGTTGGAGGCTCTGCTCTGTCTATTTAACTTGCTAAGCTGGATCTGTTTCTTCAACTTGTCCTGACGATGAACCACACTGGTTGGTTCGAAATGCGTCGACAAATGATGTTTCATGTGATATTCGTCGAAAAATCTTTTGTAAACTTGATATGGATCACAGAAGCCTAAACTCTACAACCTTTGACAATTTTCGCAACCTTAGTGCGATGAGGGTAGTCTCTTGTAAAATTCTCTTCATCACAAATGAGACAAGGATAACGAGGTTTACGTTTCTCATCACTAGATTCTGTTTTATCTGGTTTCTCTTTCGAATTTTTATCTGTTTTATTTTTCTTCTTCCCTTTCTTTTTACCGCTGGATTTTGATTTGGCCATAGATGACTCTACGACATGAATATCAGTAGAAATTTCTGCGGAAGAATCTCTTGTCAGGGAATCTAGTAAAGTTATGATAGGAGAAGAATTCTTGGAAGATTTCTTCTTACTTTTGGTGTTAACTGTACCAATCATACCATCAGTGGCATGAGACCCTGAAGGAGTTGCAGTTTTTTTATTTTGTTTAGGAAGGTCAGGGATTTTCTCGTGTAATGTACCTGACTGCGTATAAATGAGGTCAAGGTACTGAGCTTGAGTAGTTACTTGCTCTTTAGTAACAACTCCTACCTTAGCTACATCCTCAGTGATTTTAGGTAATAATGATTTAACAAACCATTCTGCTAAGATCTGATTCGGAATAAAAACTTTCACTAAACGTCGTCGACGTCTCCATTCATGAATGTGATCTGAAATATAAGTGGATTTGCATTGTTTTAATGAAGTTAATAATTATGTGCCATTGTCATATCTGACTCGAAACTGAAAATGAGTTAAGAATGAAGTAGCTAGCTCACTAAAATTATAAAAAGTGCCTCGCGGTAACTCAATGTACCACTTGGTCGCAAGACCAATTAGAGTGCGTTGAAAAAGACGTAAACGAATTGAATCATCTGAAATGGAGTTAGATGCACACTAGAGGTGATAATTCATCACATGGTTCGACGAATCCTCTCCTGATTTACTTTCAAACTTTGGGATGTCACTGGGAAACTTATTCAGCATTGGCGGCCAAAACAAAAGATAATTTATCGAATCTTTCATAAGGCATGACAAGTCAGGGAAGTCCAAAGTTGAAATGAATGGTAATTGACGATTAGGGTCTCGAAAGCCCTGCATCATGAGACTAGCCCCAGGAGAAGGATATCCAAGATAACTAGGAATTGGAATTGCATTTGGGATATTATATCCTCCTAGAAAACCAAGATTAACTAGACCGTACTGGGGTTGTTGAGGTTGCTGATAAGTATATCCAGGGTACGGTCTATACGACTGGGTTCTGCATAGCAGGACCGAATTGGTATTGTCCCTGGTACGGTTGATAAGTAAATTGAGGTTAACTTGTGACAACCGTACTTGGACCAGGTTTTCCTACAGGCATTTGAACCAAATTCTGAATTGTAGGTCCAGATTGAGATAAAGATGCTTGAGGAATTGATGCAGAAATAGTAGAAACTGGAGTTGCCGATACTCCAGAAGTAGGTGGGGTAGATGGAACAAATGTTTCAGTAGTTGATGCAGTCATTTGAGGCGAAGTTCGAGGCGAGCTAAGCTCAGGCTGAGAAACTACAGAATGCACAGAAGTTTGAATAGTAGGCTGGACAGGTCGCTGGGTTGAACCAAAAACCAAGGGTTATCCGGATTGAGATGACAACTGCACATTCGGTTGCAAGATCTGTTGAGATTGAGATGGATCCCACACTATGTTCATTTCGGGGTATGGACCCATAGAAGGTTGAGTATATTGACGACCATAACCGGGTTGACGGTAGGGTTGATAATTCAAAGGTACATTTCCAGATCCTTGGACAAATGATTGACCTGAAGGTGGTTGGAAACCTTGGGTTGGGTACTGACCTTGAGTTTGATAACCTTGAGGCACGTACTGATACTGGGGTTGACCTTGAGGTACATATTGATACTGGGGTTGACCTTGAGGTACATACTGAGTCTGGGGTTGACGTTGGGGAATGTACTGTCCCGAAGGTATGCATTGTCCTTGAGGCTACCCCCCAGGCGATAATTGGGTACCTTGAGGTTGCCCCCCAAGCGATAATTGAGCACCTTGAGGTTGCCCCCCAAGCAGTAACTGACTACCTTGAGGTTGCGGATTTGGAATGGTACCTGACATCATAAGAATATCTTCTACACTCAACGGCTTAGTTCCATTATTACCATTTAATAACCCTTGTTCAACAGGTTTAGGAGATGCTCCCAAAAAAGTACCAGTAAGTGACTAATACCTAGAGGGAATAGAAGGACCACCATATAAAAATGTTTCTGGAGATTGAGAAAACATGGATGACTGTCTTGACATATTCAAGGGAGCATAATAACCTCTAGGTGTTGGATGAAAAGGAATGCGAGGTGGTGAAAAACTTAGTCCCGGGTTTTCCAAAAAATTGGTCAATGAAAGATACCAAGCATCTCTTCTAGGTGGACTGTAAAAGATCGATTCACGCAATCTAAGTTCTATAGCTGGTTGATTTTTAGGGATAGGTATACCTTCCTCCGGAGTAACAAGTTCTTCAATAGCAATAAGTCCAGAAGGAAGATTTTGGGTAATGACTCTTACTACCCTAGGTGAACCAGGACCACTGGAAGTTGGAGATGAAAATCCTGATGATGGAGTAGTAGTAGCTTCAGTTCCAGGTTCAAAAATTTCAGGTTCCTCGGCTAATTCGCTAGTAGAAGAAAAACTACCAGTAACTTTGGAAAATGAAACAAGTTCAATAATATACTCTGGTGCTTGGACTTGATAATCAGGATGCACAACTAAAGAAGATTCTCCTTCTTCGGGTGACCCAACTCTACTGTCACTAGGAGTTACAAGAGCTCATAGCCCTTCAAGCTGGCTTGGTGAAAACTCAGGAGGTTGGCCCTGAAGTCTATGGGACTGCCTCGGTAATTCAACCACGATTAAAAATTTTAATTACTTCAGACACAAACAAAGAAAAATCTCAATGAAAACCACCTAAAGTCTCTAAAGAACCAAACAATTTTGAATCACACGCCTAAATAATCTAGGAGTTCAAACCACACACAAACAGTAACTTTCTGTACTGAAAACACTAGTTGGTGATGAAATCTAACATTGTAGAATTCAATACAGAAATGGCGGTTGGAATAGTTACCCTGACAGCCTGCTTAATGAATAGACTGGCACAAGTTTCTCCACTAAACCGTCTCGAGTGAAGAGAACCCCCTAGAAAATCCATGTGAGTCTAGTCGATGTCTGCTCTAGGTACAGTGGGATCTTCCCTCCACCATCACCTTAGGAAAGAATCCTATAGATTATGGTCACTATGGTTACCAACAGAAACAAATATACCTGGGGGAATAGTCTGTGATCCGATACACATGCAAGGGAAGAGTAGCAAGCTCAATCCCCTTGAAGGCTCCTTGACATAATCCAAGGTTTACCAACAAGTGACCCCAGGCTCCTCAACAATGGTTAATCTGAGGTTTACCATTTTTCATACGTGTATATCTGCTATCGTTCCCAATGAGGAAGGATTGATTACCCCACTGGTTCAGATATGACCTCGTGCTTGACTCCTTTAAGAGGAGCTTCCCGTAGCATAGATGTAACAATTGGAATTTATCTCCTACCGCAAGATACAACTACTTGTTTGTTTTTACTATCTTGGAGAATTAATTACTCCCTACTCCAAGATACTAGACTAAGCTATGTTGGTGATAAAGAGCCCTAGAAATAAAAAGATTGCTAGATAAATTTTACTTTAATCATTATTTTTATGGTTTTTTCTTAAGTCAAAAGGTGTGGAGATGAAACTTTATGGTGTGAAGACTTGACTCCAAAACACTAAAAATGCACCTAAGATGATAAACAATCATTTTTCTTCAATGAATTTCTAGCTAAAGAAAGAGTTGAGAATGCAAATGATTAAAAAACAAATCTTTCCTTAACAAACAAATGAAAAGAAGAACTTTTTGTCTTTTTCAATAAACTAAAAAACGAGACTACTAATTATGCTCACGAAAAAAATCCTTTTTCTTTTTCGACTATCAAAAACTACAAAAACAAATCCTTTCCAAAAGAGATGTATATATTTTTTTTAATTTCTAGAAAACACTCAAAACTATTAAAAATCTAATCTTGAGATCTACAAATTCTAAGAACCTAATTGAAGTAAAATCTTACAAAATTTATTTTCAAGGATGTTTTACTTAGTTATCAGCAAACTAAGGACTAACTTGTTCAGAATAATAAATTAATCAAAAACAACCAGCTTTTGTTTTCTTTTTAAAAATGAAATCCAAAACTTTTGAAACAAGTTCTTTCGAAGCTTCACAAAGAAAAAAATGAGATGTATTCCTCACCAAAGGCAGATTTTACAAATCGGTCAAACTCATAAAGAAGACCAGCAAAAACTAGGGTGATCTGAGGTTTCTAAGGCTTCTAAGCTCTGAGTTACTACAAAGACCAAACGAAAATCAAGCCAGGCACACAAAACTTCTATAAATTCACCTAAAACCTAAATGCCAATGGAATTAACCTATGAAAAAATTCTGACAAGACACGTGTAGATCTGAGCAGAGACTAAATAACATAAACAAATCCTAAGCTTAACTGGGTGAAAATATTTTAGTTTTTCAAAAATTTGACAGGTTCCACAGCCCCCCGGTATAACCAGGTGCGGTACTGCACTTTGGAGTAAAGAAACAGTGTGGGTATGTTCGCACTGTGTTACAAACAACAGGTGCGGTCCACTCTCAAAAGCATGAAAAAAAACACAATTCACAATCTAAAGAATCTACGCAATCCCACACACATCAAGCAAAAACCAGAAACAAAGAAACAGTTTCTCAGGTCAAAGTAAAAGCAAAGGCAAAAACCAAAATTCAAGTCCCTAGTGGAGTCGCCATTTTGTTGGGCAGATAAATCTTTCTTGCAAACAAGACCAATCTCCCTAGTATCTATGGATATCTAGCGACAAGAAAACCAAACAAATTCTATCTTTCTCTAAATACGCGATTTATAAATAAAAGCCAAGAGATGTTTCAGACCCTACCTCAAGTCCAGTGCTAGTTTGTGGAAGCCATGCTCCGTTTGTCTAAATGAGCTCCCTTTTAAATAACATGCAAACACAAACATGCACACATCAAATAACACCTGCATAGCCAATATAATAAACCATATTTATCATGATGATCAAGGAATTCATGAAATAAACCATAGAAGACAATTTATTGAGAAAAATGAATCTGATTGTATTAACTTTAAACAAAGAAGAACTTTACAACCTTGGTGCCTTGATGCTATACAAGCTCCTCCCAGGGTTCAGTAAGAATCTCCTCTACTTTGACAAGTTTCACTCTCTTCCTAAAGAATCCAAAAGGTATGTAATCTCTCCTCTCAAGCTCAATTCGGATGTCTAAATTCCAACAGAATTTACCCTAAAAAATGTTCATCTTTCCACCTCCCTAGCAACCAGCCCAATGCCTCATTTTATAGTGCAGAGGAGGGAAGTTACCAGGTCTACTTTCAAAGGGATAAGCTCCTCTCATCAAGGGGTTAGCTCCTTTAGTTATGGGATGCATGAACCACCTAGGAGCGAACTTGCCACCTCAAGATTCCTTCTAGAAAAGTCCAGAATTAATCCAAAGTGAGTTTTTAATAATCCACTCGCGCCTTTTTTACCTTTACTGGGGTCCGCACCCACTCCTTTAGAGACAAAGCGGGCAGGTCCATAGGTAACATGATGTAGAGGTGCGGGACCGCAAGTAATGGTAAGAGAAAGTGCGGAACCAGAGTTTTAGAGCTTTTCAAGGACTTTCTCTCATTTTTAAGGCTTGACATGAAGAGCTAAGGTTTGAGACTTGAAAAGGAGGACAGTATGAGTGTTGATAGACTCACACTGACTGCAGAAAGTCATGGTGACAATATTTTGTGTAACGACCATCTTAGTCAGTGCACTACAGGACCGAGCGCTAACATGGTACATGAAGTATTCAAGCATCAACCCAATGGTGGGGATAGCAGACATCCATACTAAATTAAAAAAGGAGTTTAGTCGGACACAGTCAGAAGCGCAGTCGGTTGTAGGATTCAAAGAGATCACGATGATGCCAAGTGAGACCCCATGGAATTTCGATCAGAGGTTGAAAAACACCATTCGTGAGGCCAACATGACCCTGATGGATGCACAACGTCGTGCTTGGTTTATTGCATCATTAACGCCATATTTGAAGTTGGATCTGTTACAAAAAAAGATCTTAACCCAAGCAGAAGCGTTGGAGGCACCAATGCGGCTACACGAAACCTTGGTACAAGACCCAAGGTTGGGAGTTTAGCAAATCCAAGCACAGGTCCAAAATTTGTGTTTGGAAATATAGAGGTTAAAACAAGAACAGACACCGTGTTCGGAAGTCCTGGAGGAAGTATGGTGTATAAAGTGCAGGATCCAGGGACACGATAAAGATCACTGTCCGGTCTCAATGAATTTTGTGGTCACGGGGGGACCGACACCATTGCGACTGGAGGCACAGGTAGGGTCGAGCATTATTGCCCTACTCTGGTGTACAATCTGTCAGTTGGAGGAAAGCATAACAGTGATAAATGTCATCTATTGCCAAAATACAACTAGACCCCCCAACAACTCTTTTGTAACTTTTGTAGATTGGTGGGCCACAAAGAAAGAGATTGCCATAACTATCAAATGTTGATGGACCAGGCACCTACCTATAGAATGCAGACTGAGGTGTGAGGTTAGGATCCAGCCGTGGCAATGACACGTGGTGGGTTCCTGCAACGAGGTCGAGGACGAGGTGGACTGCGGTTAGGAAAGGGGTCGCAGATAGTTAATATGTTACAACTATGGAGGACTAGGACATTACGCGTGGGATTGTACCAATCCAACCCGAATATCATGTCCTTATTGTGAGAAATTCGATCATGAGTTGTTAGATTGCCCTATGCTGATAGCACAGATTTTCGACAAGAAAGCAGCGCCTCCTACAACAACATAAAACGTGTAAACGATGAGATCTGAACCACACGATGACGAACCCATGGTAAACATGGTAGTGCGCAGTGGCGCAACCATAGGAACGACCGATGGGGAGAACAATATGGAAGCTATGGAATGTTTCATGGGCATCTCTACCCGAGGTAGTAGGGATCGACTTGAGCTAGCTAGGGATCCCTCGATGTTGATTACCTTCTTAGAGACATGCACAAAAGATGTTGCCCATGGGTAGGCTGAAAGGAATTACAGTAGATATTGAAGGCGCAAGTACCCAAATGGATTTTAAAGTTATTGAAATCATGAACGAAAGTAGCCTATACCCTGCGTTGCTAGGGATAGACTGGGCCATTGACATGAATGGGGTTATTGACCTCAAACAGAGGAAGATGATATTTGAGAAGAAGTCACTCCATGTAGTCATTCCGCTAGATCCAACAGATGGACCACACTACACAGAACCTGTGCGCAACAAAGAAAAGGGTGATGCATTTGATTGTATCTACAAAATTGCTACAAATAGGCTGAATGAGGAGTAGAGACTCTCGCGGGGCTACGCTGGCTCCTGCATCAATGATTCAGATGAAGAGGATGAGCAATGGCAAAGGAGGGTGAACACAGTAACCACGTTATGCTATAATATGATGACCAAATCACTGTATTGTGTTAAAGCTCAGAACCACGAGCTACCGATGTATGATGGGCTGACAGTAATGGATGAATTCCTGGTTAAATTCAAAAGCGTGGTACCAGAGTACCAATGGTTTGATGCAATAAAATGGAAGTTACACGCGACACCAACACGATGTTGCGACACCCATGAAGGAACCTTTGAAAATTGGTAAAGTTACAGGTGCATGATGCAAATAAGATTTGGGAAGCTAGAGCTATGAATAACGGAGAAATATGACGGACAAGATGATCCATGCCTGCACCTAACCAAATGGACCAAAGCTTTTGGTGCGGAGCCTCAACCAGACCGGGTGCACTTATTTTATCACACCCTCGATGTCATTCCACGGAACGAGTATATAGAAATAGAGCTCCAACATGGCACTAGAGAGTGGGATATCCTGCGTGAAGGGTTTTTTCAAGATTTCTCTTTTAAGACCAATGGAGGGATACCGTCGATGACGCATTACAGGTAGTAAAAACCGCCATATTTATAACACCACCAGAACCAGAAGAAGTTGTACCGTTAGAGTGGTCGCGACAATTGAGCCAGGCCTTAGCATGTTACAATGTACAAGTAGAAGATGATGAGGATGACCCACGTAACATCAATATACCAGAATCAGAGGGGATTCATGAGGTGTGTGACCCCGAGATAGAAGATCCAGATATCATGACACCATTAAAAACAAATCAAGTAAATATCGAAACAGAGGAAGAGCCGAAGTATGCTACACTTGGGGACTATTGGGAGGATGCCACTATGGAAAAGGTCGTCAAGTTGCTCCGAGAATACCGAGATTTATTCTCTACAAAAATTATGGAGCTGAAAGGGATTCTAGGAGACCTGGGAATGATGAAAATAAATTTGAATCCAGATGCAAAGCCAATGAAACAATGACCATACCGATTGAATCCAAAGTGCAAAGCAAAGGTCCGCGAAGAATTGGACAATATGCTGGCAATAGGAATTATTGAACCAATCGAGGAATCTGATTGGGTACGCCCTATGGTCGTGTAGGAGAAGAAACAGAAGGGTGAGATCAGCATCTATGTAGATCTGCGGAAACTCAATGATGCTTGTGTTAACGATATGTTTCCAACACACTTTACAGATGAGGTATTAGAAAATTTGAGTGGGTAGGAAGCATACTCCACAAACAGATTCTTCGGGTACCATAAGATCAAGATCGCACTAGAGGATCAGGGCAAGAGAATGTTTGCCACTAAATGGGGTTTCTTTCAGTATACTGCAATGCGCTTTGGGCTGAAGAATGTGCTGGCGATATTTTCCCGTATTGTGGTAGCCGCATTCAAGGAATCTATCCACAAGTTCTTATAAATCTGCTTGTATGACTGGACCATATTTGGCTTGGCTAAGAAACATGTCGCCAGCTTACGATTGATGCTGGATACCTGCCGCTGGCACTAGATTACGCTCAACCTAAAGAAGTGTACTTTCCTCGTCCCTTTCGAGAACTTGCTGGGCCATGTGGTTTGTAAGCAAGGACTAATGGTGGATCCGACAATGATCGCTGTCATACTAAATATGCAAGCACTGCGAAGTGTAAAGCAGCTACGCACTACGTTAGAACACACGAGCTACTTCCAGGAGTTTATAAAAAGCTACGCCTAGATCACGGCTCCAATGGAATAGTTACTGAAGAAGGATGCTACATATTTGCTTGAACAAGGAATGTAACAAAATCCTGGAAATGCTTAAGCAAAATATGGCATCTGCCCCTATCTTGTTCTTTCCAAAGTGGGACATTGAATTTGATGTACATGTCGACGCATCGTGTATCACGTTGGGTACAGGACTCACTCAAGAAGGAGCGGAGTGAATTGATCACCCGATTTTGTTCACAAGTCACAGGTTGTCCAAAGCAGAAAAGAATTACTCTACTACTAAGAGGGAGGGATTGGCGATGGTATACGCGCTACAAAAGTTTCATCACTATCTGCTCGGAGGAAATTTTAAGATGTATACTCATCACTCTGTGCTCAAGTACCTAGTGAATAAGCCTGTGTTGGGGTGGCTCATTTGTTGATGGTTGTTGTTGTTTCAAGAATATGACTTTAAGGTTGTTGTAAAGCCAAGACGTCTGAATGCAGGTCTAGATCACCTGTCCCGAATTGAGATCGGTGAAGAACCAAAAAATCTAGAGGAGGGACTCTCAGATGCCCAATTATATGTCGTTCGCATTGCAGATGGTCACTTTGAAGATATTATCCACCTTTTAACTATGGGCACTGCCCCACAGAGGTATTCTTTCCAGCAAAAGAAGGAATTAGTGATACGCACAACAGATTTTATTGTAATTTCAAGCCACCTCTATAAGATGGGCAACGACAAAATATTGCGTTGATATGTACCAGAATTTGAGCGCAGACAGATCTTGGCTGAAGCACATGGAGTGGTTTTTGGCAGACATTATGCGGGCCGCACCACAGCCTAGAAGATTTTTTCGCGCCAGATTATTATGGCCCACCTTACATCAAGATTTGAAAGCATAGTGTCGAGCATGCGATGTATGTCAATGGATGGGAAAACCATCGCGAAGGGATGAAATGCCACTTCAGCCACAGATGACGCTACAACCATTTGAGAAATGGGCGATCGACTTTGTCGGGCCTATTGAACTGCAAGGAAAGATGGGCGCATGCTATATCATCACTGCAGTGTAGTATTTGACCTGATGGGCCAAGGCACAACCGGTTAAGGATTGCACGGCTACGACAACAGTAAAATTTTTGTTTGAGAATGTACTAACCATGTTTTGCTACCCCAAAATTCTCATGAGTGATAGGGGAACACATTTTCTGAATTAAACAATCAGCGCACTCACTGAGGAATTTTAGATATAGCACCAACAGAGTACGCCCTACCATCCATAAGAAAATGGGACCATTGAGGCCTTCAACAAATTTTTGGAGACCACATTGACTAAGGTCTATAATGCATGACAAAATGACTGGGACTTGCACGTCCCTGTTGTGCTATGGGCATATCGAACTATGTGCAAGAAGCTGACAGGCTAGACATTGTTTCATTTAGTCTATGGCAAGGAGGTTGTTATGCCTATGGAATATATTGTGCCTAGTCTATGGATCGTGGCAATCACAAGTATGGCAGACCACGGGGAATTGGAAGAAAGGCTCACACAACTAGAAGAATTGGAGGAGGAGTTCTTTCTGGCTAGATTTCATCAGCATGTATAGAAACAGCATGAGAAAGTGTGGCATGATCGCCATATCAAGGTGCCTACCTTCAAGGAAAATGACCTAGTATTTTTTTATGATAATAAGTTAGAAACGTTCCTTGGTAAGCTCTGTAGGCACTGGTTGGGACCCTATGTCGTCAAAGAAGTTACCGATGGGGGCGTGGTTCAGCTGGCTAAACTCAATGGAGACCCCTTCCCAGGAAGAGTGAATGGCATTCGCCTAAAGCTCTACAAGGGCGGGCCGACCACCTGACTAGCCAAAAAGAAGATAGTCTCACTGCTCCACCCAGTTGAAAGAGAGAGTGTGATGATAAAGCAGCGTAGGGGACAGATGCACAAGTACCACGGTCCACAAACAGAAGGATCGCAATTGCGCGAAAAGGATCATGCAGATGCGCTGATAAAAGGAATGCTAACCATTGATATCACTATTCATGACAAGATATATGCATTATGGCAATAGGGAGCAGGCGATAGGCAATTAAGAGAAACAGTATGAGTCAGATATGACATGAGCTACCACGGATTTTATACAAGTAGCTTACATGAGCTGGAATAGGCGGTAAGTAGTGAATTTGAAATTCCCATGGCCTATAAATCACTGAGGGGAATCCACTGGGTGGCCTACACTTCGGAAACACATATGAAGCTTTTCATTATCTCTACACCAGGCATGCTCCCGAAGGTAGTGATCTGGCCGATGGAGAAGTAGGACTCTCTAAGGAGTATGGTGTTGACCATTATGGGCATCCTATAGGCTATGGCATCGAAAGTAGGGGATGTACCGGAAAAGAGTGACCACGAAGCAGAATTGGTCTGGATGTCGTCGCCTCACCCAGGGATAGGCCGACGCACTACAACATAACAAGAAAAGGATGGATTAGCAGCAACCACAACTATATATGTATTTAATAAGTCCTCTCTGATATTCCCCAATGATTGGGATCTTTCGGACAACAACGAGGGTCTTGCAAAATTGCAACACAAGCTGCAGCAGACAATGTTGCCGAAAGGGCCAGTAGCTATGGGATTTCTTTGGCTAAATAACTCTTTCGAACCTGTGTCATGCCCATATAAGCCAATAGTATGATTCTTCCTTTCAGCTATGCCATTATGTTGGGGTGCATATGCCATAATATGATGCCTCCTGATGCCATTCATATCACAATAACTTTGGAAAGCTTTTGAGCAGAATTCTCCTCCATGGTTAGCCCGCAAACATTTGATCTTGCACCCCTTCTCATTTTCTACAAGGGCTTTAAACTTCTTGAATGTATCAAGGGCTTCACTTTTAGCCTTCAAAAAATATACCCAACAATTTCATGAGTAATCATCAATAAATGTGATGAAATATGATGACTTACCCAAACTTTAGTCTGCATAGGACCACATACGTCTGAATGAACAAGCTGAAGTGGGTCATGAGCCCTCCATGCAGTGCCCTTTGGAAACATTTCCCTTGCATGTTTTCCTTTAGCACATCCTTCACAAACCTCCTCATGCTCTTTTACCTCGGGCAAACCAGAAACTAATGCATGTGAGGTTAGAAACTTCAAATTGTAAAAATTTAAATGTCCATACCTGATATGCCATAACCAACTCGAATACTCATAAGCCATATTGACTAGATTGTTGTTATGTTCATCAAAACTCAATGAAAAAAATCATATTTCTTGTCATAGGAACAATAGTGATCATCCTATTTCCCTTATTCTTATCATAGATAGTACATGTCTTATTTTCAAAGACTACTTTATAATTTTTCTCACATAGCTACCCAATGCTCAAAAAGTTATGCTTCAATTGTGGAGTATAATAAATGTCGTGAATACTCTTTATACCTTCTTTTGTTTTGACCTTCATATCTCCTTTGGTAGAAACCTCCAATAGTTTATCATCACGAAGCTGGATCTTGGGTTTGAAACTTCCATCCTTTGCTAAAAGTAATTTCTCATTCCCCGTCATATGGTTAGAGCATCCAAAATCTAGGTACCAAACATCTTTACTAGTATTTTCACCTTTGGCATAAGATAAAAATAAGTGATCTCGAAGATACTCACCACTTTCTTGAGCATAGTTAGCAGTTTTACCTTCTTTCAATCTGCATTCTCTTTCAAAGTGGCCATACCTATTACAATAGTAACATTGAACATTTCTCTTATGAAGTTTACCTCTACCTCTTCCTCTAAAACTACCCCTTCCTCTTGAGCCACTTCTTCCTCTACCTCTTGAATAATTTTGGCTTTGCCATTTACCTTGACCTTGATTTCTTTTGGCACTACTATTGCTTGCATCTTCATTCTTTGTAATTTTTAATTTAGAGGAAAAAGCTTCCTCTATACCTTCAAAAGTGTCCTTCAATCTTTCTTCTTGAGACATCAAGGATCCAACCAATTGATCAAATTGTAGTTTTTTAAATCCTTACTTTCTTCCATGATAATGGAAACATGATTCCATCTATGTGTTAAAGATCTCAATATTTTTTTAATTAAAACTTCATTACTTACAATTTCTTCAAGTGTAGCCATTTTATTGAGCACATCTTTGACTCTCACACAATGCAGTAAAACTTTCAGCTTCTAACATCTTCAAATTCTTGACCTCTCGCTTCAATGTCTGAAGCTTGACCACCTTAACTTGATCACTACCTTGGTAAGCTTCTTGTGGAGTCTCCGAGGCATATTTGGTAGTTTTATCTCTTGATACTCTTGGAAATGAGCTATTATCAAGAGCTATATGAATGTGAAATAAAGCTTGAGCATTCTTTTTTCTTACTTTCTTTCTCGTTATTCTTTCATTGGCTGTAAGGGAATTCCAATCAGTTGGCTCCTCATAACCTGATTCAACAATCTCCCACAGGTATTTTCCAATAAAAAAGGTTAGCATCTTAATGCACCAATAATCATAATCATTCCCATCAAATTCTAGAATGAGCATCTAGTTAGAATTTGACATGATTAACTTTGGCAAAATTCCAACAATAAAACTTTAACTCAAAATTTTTTTACCTGATCTTATACCAAGTGTAGAGTATGGAATGGCTTCTTTAAGCCGGCTGATAAGCCAACATAACTATGAAAAAAAAACACATAAAAAAACAAATTAACAAATAAAACACAACCACTATGGTGAGCTAAAACTTGTTGTAAATCTCATATTCAATTAAACCATTAACTACATTGTTATATAGTAAACATATTACTAATATGATTATCAATCAACTCTCTATTCTGAAAAATCTATACTGACACTACCAATCTTACTAACCACCCTAATAACTTACTGTCCTAATTTCGCACAGAGAACACAAAATTTGCTGACTATTTTGTCAGCAATTTACATAACAAAACTAAGCATTATTCCCAACATATATTCATGATTATCAATGCGAAGATTGTAGAGTGTATATATGGACACTGTTAAGTTAATGGATACATGTTTTTTGGAGAGAGTCAGTTCATTAGTTACTTGTGAGACTTAGATTAGGAATTTATTCCTACCTTCTAGGTGGTTGTTCTAATCTCCCCATTTGCTTGTGAACTATATATTCTTGATTGTCAATGAGAAGATTGTAGAGCATTCTGCTAGAGGCAATCTCAAGGTGAGGCTCTATCTTCCATTTTTGACATGGCACCAAAGCTTCAGGGTTGAGTGAGTCTGAGTGACTGTGCTTTAGTAATTGGTGAGTGCCTCAATGGTAGAAGTGCGGCTTGCGATGGCAATAGAGACCTAGTGGAGAGTTTTTATTTTCACTAAGTCGAATTTGGATTAGCTTTGTTTTTACCTCAAACCCCATGCTGCTCAAAGGTGTTCGAAGAAGGAGGGAGTGCTTCTGTTAATCCCAGACACCCACCGCTCAGCCTCTCCTTAAATGGTTTATGTTCAATGTGGGCCATCAACATTGATTTGGAAGGCAAAGTTGTGCTTATTGACCAACAAACCTATGGTACATTGAATGCATGGTGGCCAAGGAGAAACAAGAATTGTGTTATAAAGGCTAGGTCCAGATCATATTGCCTAGATCTGTTGCAGAGTCATGGTATGGATGTTGAGCCAAAATGTAGTGATGCAAGATTGGAGGTTGATCTACCATATATTTGGTGATGGTGAGATGGTTTCCTACCTAGGTGATCAGTGGTAAACCCGATGTGAATAGATCGGTGCAAAACCTGGATCAAATTGATCCAAAGAAAGCTTCATTGAGTTGATCCCTGAGGTAGAAGTGGCAAGCTCCATTGAGTTTGTAGCATGGGTGTGTTCTATGCACTAAAGTATGAGATATAGACCAAAATGGAGCTACAGTGATAGTGATGATCAAACATTGTTGATTGGTGTTGAACGTTGCAGACCAGTTGTTGTCCTAGCTTGTTTTCATGTCCGTTTTGGTTCTAATTCTGCATTAGTGGTTCTATATCTGTTGCATTTCCCAGAACCAGCTTGCCAGTCAGACTGCCTTGGAAACATTGTGAAAACTACTGGTGGTCAAGCGACCAATGTTTGGGTTAACAGGCTAATGAGTGTGGTGTGAACAACATGCAAGTGGTTTGATGCAACAAATGAGCATTATTGGTTTCATTTGCTTTACATTTGGTGCTATAGAAATTACTCTAGGTGGCTCGTGAGTTGAGTGGGAGGAGATCAATGCAAAGGAGATAATTTCTAGGTGTGCAACCATTGTCACCACGAGAGGTCCCCATGCAGATTAGGAGTTTTGTGGAATAGATAGAAAGGAAAGTTCTTTAAAGGAGACGTGAGGCTGTTGTGGGGTGCACCACAATTCATGAATTACATAAAGGTCGAACCCAGAAGGTATGTATATGGGGAGCATCAAGTGTGTTTACTCCTAATTTGACTGAGGTGTTGTATTAATATTTAAAGGTTGATAACTTGGAGGTGTTGTTTATTTTTGTGATTGCTGCAAATTTTGATCAAAGATCATTTTTTTAGGAGAAAAGTGTTTGGGGTACATTTAAAAAGGGGGTTTCTATATCTTTAATAAATATTTGGTTTTTTTAGCGTCCATTTGAAGGAGTTATGTTTTTGAGAGAGAGAAACTATTTATTTTTTAGATCACTCCTGGAGATAAACCCATTCTTTTTAATTGTTGGAGGTCAAAAGATTTTTCTAGTTACACCTTTCAAGATGAGTAAACAAATGGCAGAGCCATATGTGAATGAGAGAAATAAGCTCGACAGATCCAATTACTCTAATTGGAAATTTAAGTTGCAGACCCTGCTGGAGGGGCAAAACGCATGGGCGATTGCAAGTGGTGATGAGTTGAAGCCGACCATAGCTATAGGTGGAACAACAAAAGCAATTCCAGACTGGAAAAAGAGGGAGAACAAAAAAAAGTGTTGTTAAAATTGTCAATGAAAGATTGTATTATCCCTCACATCCGAGAATGTAAATCAACAAATGACATCTAGAAAACTCTCAAGGATCTATATGAGATCAGAAACAAAAATCATCTACTGCTTCTAAAAAGCAAGATTCACTCCACTGAAATGGAGGAGAATGAATCAGTGGTTGCATTCATCTCTTGAATCATGGAGCTCAGAGATAAGTTGGGCAACATAGGAGAGGGAGTGTCCAACGTTGACCTTGTCACGATTACCATGAATGGTATGACTCATGTGTTGAAGGAAATGTAACTAGGTTTGGTATTTATAAATGTACTTTTGATATTTGTACTTATTCAAGAAAATAAATATTATTTATATAATATACGTCAATTAGTTTCTTGCTCATTGAAATAGGTCTAGTAATAGTTAAAGTGATATAGGTAATTCAAATAGTCAAAATAAAAAGGTTGAAGACCTCAAAGGTCATGTTACACCATGTATGATTATGTATTGAATTCAATAGAATACATCCAAGAAAATTCAAGTCTCCTCCTATACAATGGCACCATTAAAGAAGCTCCTTCAAGCATGAAAAATCACCATAGAAACCATCTGAAGTTTGCACAACAAGTCATCCTACAAACAGTCAACATGTTGACCTTCCAGTCATCTTAAAAGGAGGGATAGTCCTCTATATATAAAGTCTTTCCACTCCAATATACCACACTAATATAGGTATGAAATCAGTGAGGAAAAGGAGGAAAGCAAAGAACAAAGAAGGGCGAAGAAAAGGGGTTCCAAGGGAAGCTAAGGAGAAGGGTACATAACTGATGTTGAGAGGATTGTTTCCGAGGGTAGAAAGCATTCACACGTTTGAAGAAGTAGATGGTCTCTCTGCTATTATAACATTCCTCTCCTGTAATCACATAAACCTCACCATTTGGGCTAAAAGCATAGAGCTAAAGTACCTCCCACTCATGCGAATAAGTAAGGAAGAAGAGCGAAGGTAATAAGGTTTTTCTAAAGCCTATTATAGTCACATGTGTGAAGGAAAAGGAGGTTTTATCTACTGCTATAATAGCCATCCTATTAGAGTCATTCAAGTTGATTGGTTGGTGAAACGAAGGAAGGGATCTTCTAAAGAAAAGGACTTATTAAAATGTGTCTCTTCTAGATCAAGTGTAACAAGGTTTATCAACAATTGAAAAAGAATGAGGTGCTGGAGGAAGAAGTTTGAAGTGCTCAAGGGAGGAAGTGTCGAGGAAACAAAGTTTCAGAAGGACTTGACTTGTTCTTGGACAGTATTCAAGTCAGGTGTCTAGGGTTCGGGATTGATCAATAATAATATTCAATAAGAGAAACTTACTAAAGGGTTTTCCTCTCAAGAGAATAGAGGTTTTGACCCTGGAAGAGAGCCAACATCTTCTATTCTTGTTCTTAAGTTTTGGTAGTAGTTCCATGAAGTAGACACGCATGCATTAATAATAAGAAGAATAAGATTAAGCTAACAAAAAAAATTAAAAGGACTCCACAAATTGTTATCAAGTAATGAAGAATCACACTATCCTTATTTTCCCATGATTCTTCAACATGTTATTAGAGCTATGGTGACACATCTAGGAAAGGGAAACTCAAGAACACTTATTAACAGAGGGCATCTACAATATTGGAGCATTGAGCCTAGAAGTATCAATCCCTTTAAGGACAAGAAGGTCTCCAATCCATCATTCATCAAGGAATTCTACATAGAAATAATAAGAGCCTTACATAAAGGCACCTACAAAGAAGATCAAATTGAAGTAGGACCTACATCAAGCTACAAGTCATCAAGAAAATTTCATCATCAATCAAGTCCACTTGGAGAAGAAAACTTGAAGAACATCAAGATCCAATGAAGGCAAGACATCAAGTCTTCAAGGAGGAAGCAAATCCATTACATCTCAAAAATCTATCAAGGAAGTATATGTCCCCTTCTGAATATACATCATGTCTTTTTGCAAGGAAAGAAACAAATTGGTAGGTACCAATAACTTTCTCGCATGGAATAAGAGGACTGATCTACTTCTTAAGGAGAATGAACTTTTAGAACATATCAAAGGGAATATAATTATCCATGCCAAGGAACAAACTCAAGCCTTAGCTAAGTACAATAATGATGAGAGAAGATCTCAAAGGATTCTGATAGAATCAACCAATGACTCTCTCATTCCTTATGTCTCCAAATTTAAAACATCAAAATAAATTTATGATAATCTAGTAGAGCTATTCTCGGTAGCCACAATTAGAGGAGTAATATCTCTAAGGAATGAATTGTACAATATAAAGATAACAAAGTAAGGAATAGCTCCCTACTTCATCAAAATCTTTTAAATGAGAGATCAACTTCAAGAGATTGGGGAAGTCATGTCTAATAGAGAGATGACAATTGTACTACTTAATGCTCTACTTGAGGATTAGGGAAACTTCACATCAAGCATATATTCCAAGAAGGAATAAACCACACTCAGCGAAATGTGGTCTCTATGAAGGATAGAGGAAACCATACTTAAAGAAAAGGAATATGTGGGATCAAAGGAGCAAGCATTTTCTAACATGGCCAAGAGAAAGAGAAAATCTGGAAAATTTGGTCCATGAAGAAAAAACAACAAAGACATGTCCAAAATCCAATGTTTTGGATGCCAACAATATGGACACTACAAAAGGAATTGTTCTAAGCTTAAGAAGGACAACAAAAAAAAAATAAAGAGGGGAGAAGCTCACATGAATCAAGAGATGAAAGAAGAAAAGAAGAAAAATAAGGAGGATCCTCTAGATCTCTACTATGACTAGGTAAAACACTTTACTTCAAGTCTCCTTTCAAATTTTTGAGTAGGATAAGAGCATGTAGGAATAAAATAAAATTGCATGGCTAGAAACGTCTTCTAGAATATAGAAGCATGAAGTACGTAGAGTTCTAGGTACTCATGAAGATGTAGCATTTATAATGAGAATAAAAATGCAATGGGTAGAGATATCTTCTAGAATATAAGATCATGGTAGATATAGCTCAGGATATTCATATAGAAGGAGCATACCTAGTATAGGACCTAATCCATGATAAAAGAAGCTTGATCATGACTAAGAATCTTAGAAGACCTCCATCATAAAAATAAAAGAAACATTTACAAGGAAAGTGTCTTTAAGATCCTATAATGGAATCTTCAAAAGAAAGTTCATAAACCAAAGAAGATGTCTCGTTGAGAATCCCATTCATGGGATTCAAGAAAAGGTTGATATGTAGGAAATCTAGGATGAAGCAAGAAGGGCCACACCAAGAAGCTAAAATGATCAAAGGAGAATCAAGATTAGCTTTGTATGCATTAAAGTTTATTCATGTTATAATTTTTATATTATTGAGTCATGGGAATAGTTCTATAAAATCATCGAGTATGGAAGAATATCTTTCAATAAGAACATGCTCGAAGGTATGTACTGCAATGCAATGAATGTCAACAAAAGAATATGCTCACATAAGGAGTATAATATTGCTAATTACGAAGCAAGAAGAAGTGTTGACTAGTCCAGGAAGCAAGCAATGAAGAAACTCTCTCACAAGAAGCATAAGATGGTTGACCTATATATCTAAGAAGAAGCGGATGAAGAAAGAGATCGAGCATGTGAGGAACACCATGATCACTAAGAATCACTATCTAACAAGATACTATAAAGTTATCCCCTGAAAGAAGGCATGACAACTTTGACAAATGAAGTAAGTACCCGTTAAACTTGTGAAGGCATTGGAGATATGAAAGATGCAGATAAATGATTCTACTCTACAAAGATGTTGTGATGAAGAAGTCATCTAGTAAAAGAAAAATAAATGTTGAAGCAATATCAGGATGAATTCATGATTAGATAATAGGTTTAAGCATGTAAACAAGAAAGTGCAACAAAGCATCCATGAGAATAATATTTCGAAGCATGGATAGATGCAAAAGGAGTAGCCAGATGACGATAAAACGAGATGTATGGCAAGAAAGACACTTTCCATGAGGAAGAAATGACATGAAAAATGAGGAAGAAAAGTGATCAATGGATGGTGCCCTACCTGGAATAAGTTCGAACAAAGACTTCATGACATAAATTAAGGAAGGAGATCAAGCAATTGAAGGACCCTTGAAGAAGAAGTCCTTGATGAATGAAAGAGTCCCTAGTTAAGAGGGAGCTCTGGAAAGTCCCTGGTCAAGAGGGAGTTTTGGATCATCCCTAATTACAAAGGAGTGACATTTTTATTTTTCCATCTCATGGGTCAGGCACTAGACTAGGACTAACTATCGTAACTCTATATGAAGGCCATGAATGGAAATGTAGACACGTGATAGACCCAACATTCTTTTCTTCACTTGAAAGAAAGAATGGGAGGATTAGGTAATCATCTGGCATCCAATGCTCTTTGAGGATGTGTAGGGCATCCATGACAAGAGTAGGAAAGATGAACGATATTCTTTGAGACCTAGGAACCCAAGATAAGAATAGTCCTAGAAGATCCTACACAGAGAACACCTAGCTGGGTATGTACCTTGAGAGACAATGATGAAGGTGTCTATAAATGATTGGTCTCACCAGCACTGCAACTCATGATCTCATGAAGATATGGAGTTGTTAGTTAAGGCCTTGCACTATGAAAATGCTGATTGGTATGACGCTATAACATATGGATTGCAAATATGGTTTGCTTATGTGAATTTTTCAGAAAATTATAATAGCCAAACACCTTGTAATATTGTATGAATACCTCCCTAGTTAAGAGGGAGTGTTGAAGGAAATGTAACTAGGTTCAGTCTTCATAAATGTACATTTTATTTTTGTTCTTATTCAAGAAAAGAAACATTATTTTTCTAATATATGTAAATGAGTTTCTAGCTCATTCAAATAGGTCCAACACTAGTTAAAGTGCTATAGGTAATTGGAATAGTCAAAAGAAAAACGTTTAAGATCTGAAAGTTCATGTTACACCATATATGATTATGCATTAAAGTCAAGAGAATACCTCCAAGTAAAGTCAAGTCTCCTCCTATGCAAAGGCACCATCAAAGAAGCTCCTCGAAGCATGAAAAACCGCCATAGAAACCATCTGAACTCTGCATAACAAGTCGGCAAAAAAAAAATCAACATGTGGGCCTTCTAGTCGACATAAAAGGAGGGACAATACTCTATATATAGAGGTTTTCCAATCCAATATAACGCAATAATATAGCTCTGAAATCAGTGAGGAAAAGGATGGAAGAAAAGAAGAAAGAAGGATGAAGAAAATGGGTTCCAAGGGCAACGAAGGAGAAGGGTACATAACTGAAGTTGAGAGGATTATTTTCTAGGGTAGAAAGTAGTCACACATGTGAAGAAGTAGATGGTCTCTCTACCATTATAGAATCCCTCTACCACAGTCACATAAACCTTATCATTTGGGCTAAGATCATAGACCTAATGTACCTCCCACTCAAGTGAAGAAGTAAGGAAGAATAGAGAAGGTATTAAGGTTGTTCTAAAGCCTATTATAGTCACATGTGAAAAGGAAAAAGAGGTTGTCTCTACTGCTATAACAACCCTCTTATTATAGTCATTCAAGTTGATTAGTTGGTGAAAACAAGGAAGGGATCATCTCAAGAAAGGACTTATCAAAAGGTGTCCCTTATAGAGAAGGTGTAACAAGGTTTATCGATAATTGAAAAAGAAAAAAGTGTTAGAATAAGAAGATAGAAATGCCAGAAGGAGGAAGTGTAAAGGAGAAAAGTGTTGGAAGGACTTGACTTGTGCCTGGAGGATATTCAAGTCAGGGGTCTAGGGTTTGGCATTGATAAATAAGAAGCTTCAATAAGAGAAAATTAATAAAGGGTTTTCCTCTCAAGATAAGAGAGGTTTCGTCCCTAGAAGAGATCCAACATCTTCTGTTTTTGTTCTTATGCTTTGGTAGCAGTTTGATGAAGTAGACACACATGCATTAATAATAAGAAGAAGAAGATTAAGCTAACAAAAAAAGGTAAAAAGACTCCACAAATTGTTATCAACTAATGAAGAATCACACTACCATTATTTACCCAATATTATTCAACATGATGACTATCATATGTTTATCACAGGCTTGAATGCGAGAGAGAAAGCCCCCAATTTCTAAGAGTTGGTAGGGATCCTGATGCAAAAGGAAGAGAGGCAAATGACTCTGAAACCTAACAGTTCAGATCTTGCTCTAATGGTGAAGAAACATCCCTTCATATGGAAGGAAAATGCAGGATAGAAAAGTGAAAGTACGCCACAAAGAAAACCACCTCAATATATGTCTAGAAATAGAATTGATTCAGGACCCAAATGTTTTTATTGTGATAGAGTTTGTCACATTGCTAAAAATGTCCATAAGAAGAAGTTTTATGACGGTCGACATAGACATAAGAAGCATGTGGGGCACTTTTCTGATGAGGATTAGAATCAAAATCTCATATTATTTGTATTTGATTCTATGTTCTTTGTTGAGGATGTTGAAGAAGAAACTTGGATTGTGGACTCAGGAGTTTCCACTCACATGATAGGTAATAAACATTGGCTTGATAATTTTAAAGAAACCAACAACGGTGAAAATATATACCTTGGTGACGATAGAGGGTACCAAAGAAAAAGGTATGGTAATGTTCCTGTCAGTTTTCCTGATCGAAATATTAGACATATTCAAGATGTAATGTATGTACCCAGAATAAAAAGGAATCTAATATTTGTTTCTATGATAATAGAGGAGAACCTTAACGTAGAGTTTTTTAAGTCTTATTGTGTTATTAAATATCTTTTGGATCGTATTAATCCAATTGCATCAATTATTCAAATGGTGGGATTGTGTAAACTGAATGTAAGAAGTGTGCGACACCAAGCCTTGATCTCATTAGTTATGACTGAAGAAGACTTATGGCATCAAATATTCGGTCATATGATTTTTAATGACTTGTTGCTACCTCAGAAACAAGGTATGGTAATGGTATTCCTGTTTTAAAGAATGTTCATGTTGATTGTGAAGCATGTGCTCTTAGGAAGATGCATAGAGATGAGTTTCCTGCAAATGTAGATAGAAATAAGAGAGATATAGTAGAGCTTGTGCACACTGATTTGTGTGGCCCGATGCAAATGAGGTCATTAGGAGGTGCCTATTATTTCTTATTATATTTTGATGATTGCATGAGATTTACTTTGGTATATTTTCTCATAAAGAAGAGACATAATTTTGAATATTTTAAAGAGTTCATAAGTGTGATTGAAAAATAGACAGGAAAATTCATCAAATTTTCTACTCAGATCAAGGGGTACAATACAAGAAGGGTGGTTTCATCAAATATTGTAAGGACCATGGGATAGTTCAGCAGTTCACAGTACCCCACACTCCTCAAAAAAATAGTATTGTATAGGGGAGGAAATAGAACCCTTGTGGAGTGTGCTCGAAGCATGTTAAAAGGTAATAATATGTCTAATGTTTTTTGGACAAAAGCAATAAATACTGTAGTATTTGAAGTATAGGAGTCCAACAAAAATGCTTTATTTTAAAACTTCATTCAAAGCTTTATTAGGTTTTAATCCCATAGTTAATAGTTTGAGAGTTTTTGGCTCCAAATTTTTTGCTCATGTTCCAAAAGAGGATAGGAAGAAACTGGATCCAAAGGCCATTAAATGCATTTTTGTTGGGTACTGCACAGAGTTTAAAGCTTATAAATTGTTTAATCCATCTACTCATAAAGTGTTTGCAAGTACAGATGTAGTATTCCATGAGCAAGTTGATGATGGAAACCATGATAGAGGCAATGAATATTGGCAAATTCCTTTTCTGGTGGAAGATGGAAGTGATGAAAGGGATAACCATGAGTAGTAGCAGCAACAACCAAAGTAGAAAAAGGAAGATGTAGATGGTATAAATGTAGGTATCAGGCCAAGTCTACCAAGGGATGAACATAATATATTTGAAGTAACTCCACCACTCAGAAGATCAGGTAGGAAAATTCAGTTGCCAACAAGATATAAGGATCATGCTCTTATAAATATTATGTTAAATGTTTCTTAACCCTCTAATTATAAATAAGAAAGCCAATATAGTGAATGGAGGGTAGCCATGGAAGAGGAATATGACTCAATACTTAAAAAAAAAACCTAGGATCTAATTGAAATACCTAAAGGAAAACAACCCATAGGTTGACAAGCCTAAATTTAAAATAAATGGGAGCATAGACAATATAAAGTTATGTTGGTTGCAAAGCGGCACCCGTAGAAAGAAGGCATTGAATATGAGGAAATATTTTCCCTAGTAACTAAATTAAACACAATTAGAATGTTAATTGCTTTATCTATTAAATATCATTGGATGATACACTAGCTAGATGTGAAATCTACAATTTTAAATGGTGAATTAAAAGAAGAAGTGTATTTAATGCAACATGAATGGTTTGTTAAATAGGGGGGGAACACTCAGTATGTAGTTTTAAGAAAGCATTGTATGGACTAAAATAGGCACCCACTCCATGATATGATAAAATAGATTCATTTTTCCTACAACATAGTTATAAAAGAAGAAATATTGACCCTATTATGTATATCATGTTTGATGAAAAGGGGCAAATTGTTTTGATTTCTTTATATGTAGATGATCTTATAATTACAGGTAATGTTGAAGAACCCATTAAAAAGATCAAAGAGCAGATGTCATAGGTTTTTTAGATGAAAGACCTTGGAGAGTTACACTATTGTTTGTGTCTTGAAGTCTAGAGGGATTTTAGCCAGACATGTCTTTCTCAGGGAAAGTATGTCAGGAGTTTATTGAGAAAGTTCAGAATGGATTAGTGCAAAGTTGCCTCAGTGCCTTTACAACAGAATACTAAACTTTAGAATAATTATGGTTATAAGGATGTTCATGCAACACTGTATAGATAACTGGTTGGGAGTCTAATTTACTTGACTACAACTAGGCTAAATTTGGCTTTTGTAGCTAGCGTATTGATCCAATTCACGTCAAAGCCTCTTGAGAATAATTAGGTTGCAATGAAAGGCATCTTGAGGTATCTTCAAGGAACCTTAGATTTTGGTATTAAATATAGTGATTCATTTGATGTTAGATTTACATGTTTCTTAGACTCAGATTAGGCCAGAAATCTATATGACCGATGATCCATAATAGGTTATGCATTCAAAATTAGGTTCAGGGTCATTGCATGCAACAACAAGAAGCAAAACATTGTATCCTTGTCTTCAGTAGAAGTAGAGTATCAGGCAATGTGTGCAACAACATGTGAGGTAATTTGGTTGAGGAGACTTCTCAAGGATGCCGTAGAATAATAAAAAGATTCAATTTCTATCAGATGTGATAACCAGAGCTCAATCAAACTTGAAAATAATTCAATGTTTCATAAAAAGACCAAGCATAGTGATACACAATTTCACTTTGTTAGGGAGAAAGTTCGGTCAAAGCAAATCCATATTGACTATTGTAATACTTGTGATAATGATGTAGAGATTTTTACGAAGCCTCTTGGAAGAATTAAATTTGAGTTATTTAGGGAGATGATAGGAGTGTTATTGAACCCTTTCTCTGTTAAGGTGGAGTGTTAATGTTAATCGAGAAATGTATTCTTGGAGAGAGTCAGTCCATTAGTTACGTGTCAGACTTAGATTAGGAATTTGTTCTTACTTTCTAGATGGTTGTTCTAACCTCTGTATTTTCTTGTAAATTATATATTCCAAATTTTTAATGAGAAGACTGTAGAGAGCTTTTCCAAAGGCAATCTCCAAGTGAAGCTCCTCACTTGAGAGTTGCTCATTTTGATGAATAAATTATTTTCCTTCTATTTTTAATAGATTCAACACCTTGAAAACCCCTAGGGCACTACGATTGTGTAGAGGTTAGCCATAAATCTTTTGATTTCAATAAATTCATGTTGGATTTTAGAGAAATTAGATTGGAAAAATCCACAGGAAAAGATTCCAAAAAGTCTCACTAAGAACAACTCGATTTTAATGTTGTGTGGAAACAAACATTAATAACTAGCATGGTACCATTACATTTTTAAATTTCTAATAGAAAAGGGATTAATGTTACAATATTTTTTAATAATCATAATATAATGATAATCGATTTTTTATGTTAATAACAATTGAATTTTAATTATGTTAATAAATGTTGGTTATTTTTTATATATGGATAGATAAGGAAACCATAAAATGACACACTCAAATTGAATTAATTCAATTGTTTGAAGCTACTTAATTAAATAGAGGAAAAACCAATAAAATTAGATATATTAATTTTAGCTAATGCATGTTGACACTTCCTAAATTAGAATTATAGCATCACTCACACATTCTATATTAAGATTATATGTGAACTAGCTAAAAATGCGTGCTAACTCAGTGCAACTACCAATAGGCATATCCAACAATCCCTTTTAATTACCCAGTAGTGTCTATGGGTTTTCTACATGTAGGCTTACAAACTTGAGATTAAGTGACACATCCTATATTTATATTATATGTCAACTACCTAAAACTACTTGCTAACTTAGTGTGACTAGGAGTAATTATATCCAACACTTCCCCTAATGCCTCGTGTAGGCTTAGAAAACTTGAGATTAAGTGAACAAGGTGTTTCATTTATGCATTTTGGTGAAGGTTATCCTAAACTCTGTATTCTACCATCTTTTTCTTCCATTTTCTTCAAACTCTATATTTTTCTTATCTCTTCTCGTTATTTAGCTTCAATATTATTTTGGTTGTCTCCTTCAATATGCCATTGTCTTCATTATCAATTTTTTTTCCACATCTACTTACACCTCAACTAGTGTTGATTGAAAATTTTCATCAACCTTTATAAGATCAAAAACATCATCTTTGTTTTTTTTCAACTTCTCTTCTACCATTGAAATAACTTCAAAAACTTTGATGGATGTCATTATCTTTCCCATTTGATATTTTTATGTAGTTATGGTAGTTTTTCCATAATTAGTTTCAACATGTACTAATAGATTCTTGTAGCTATTACAAAGGTGGTTTCACTTTTATCCTCAACACATGTATATATACACTTAGATTCAATTTTTTACCATGTTCATGCGACGTGTTTTGTCCAAAATCATTGTTTTCTTCTACAATTTTTTCAACTGGAAAAAATCACTATTTTCTTGTGCAATTTATTCAAGTGGCTTTACTATATTATGAGGACAATTGTAGTATCCATGTGTTGTTTATATTATTTTTTTTAGGATCTTCCATAATGTTTCTATTTATTTATGTGATATCAAAACCTTCATATTCTCCTATTACAATGGGTGCTTCAATAACAATTGCAATGCTTTGTACCTCAACTCGATGTTGATAAATGCTACATCATCTCTTGAATGTTACAAGATTCTAGAGACACGTTTGTCATTGAAATCTTGAAAATATCACACAATTACTTTCTTAGCATGACAATTCAAATTATTTATGTGATATCAAAACCTTCAGCTTCTCCTATTACAATGCGTGCTTAGTAACAATTGCAATTCTTTGTGGCTCAACTCAATGTTGATAAATGTTACTTTATCTCTAGAATGTTATAATATTTTGGAGACATGTTTGATGTTCCAACCTTGAGAAGATCACACAACTAATTCTTCAGAAGATCACACAATTACTTACTTAGCATGACTATTCCAATTACTTATGTGATATCAAAACCTTTGGGTTGTCTGATTACAATGGGTTCTTAGTAACAATTGCAATGCTTTGTGGCTCAATTTGATTTTGACAAAATGTTACTCCATATCTAGAATATTACAAGATTTTGGAGACATATTTTTTGTTCCAATCTTAAGAATATCACACAACTAGTTTCTTAGCATGACAACTCTACTAACAACGAGCTATAACTCTCTAAGCAATTATTCCTTGAGCATTGCGGTTGTAATTCTAAAACTTTAACAAAACCTAACCATAGCAGGGTCAAGGAGAATTGACACCATGAACTCCCATTAGCAAGGTGCACTTTAACAAAACCTAGCTACAAGGGCATCAAGGAGAATTGACCACATGACCTCCCATTAGCAAGGTGCTTTAACAACAAGAACTCTACCAATTAAGCTAACTTTTGAGAATTATATATCTATAGAAATATATGCGTAGTTTAAAAAATAAAAGCTAATTTATAATTCAGATTTATAACTTTTGTTAATAAATATTACATTAGAAACAATATCAACCAAGAAAATTACCTAAAATGTATCATAAAATTATGTCTTCAAAAAT
This sequence comes from Pinus tabuliformis, assembly GCA_031772625.1. Taxonomy (NCBI): domain Eukaryota; kingdom Viridiplantae; phylum Streptophyta; class Pinopsida; order Pinales; family Pinaceae; genus Pinus; species Pinus tabuliformis. Next base: position 347,674,451 of record CM062819.1, on the reverse strand, counting down.
TTCAAAATATTCAAATTATAGAAAATTCAACTCCCAAATATATGTTATGGTTAGTTGTTAATAGTTTAATGAGTTAGGGTTTAATAGGCTATATTTTACATTAGGTTTATGGGATTTAAGGCCTAGGGGATTTAGAGGTTAATGTGATTTTAGGGAGTAGGGGTTAGGGGTTTATGGTTTAAGGGGTTTAGGGTTAGGGATTAATGTTTTAGGTGATGGGTAAGGGATTAATAGTTTAGAGGCTTAGGGAGTAAAGGTTTAGGGTTGAGATATTTAGGTTTTAATGATTAAGGACTTAGGATTTTGGGGGTTTAAGGGCTTAATTAGGGGGAATGGGGTTAAGGTATTAAAGATTGGGAGAATGTGGTCTAAGGGGTTAGGGGTTAGACTGAATTAAAAGGTTATGCTTGATTAATGGTTTAGAGGTTGAGGTGGGTAAGTACTAAAGATTAGAGGCAATGTTTCCATTGACTTAAAATCTCATGTGGTCACTAGGTGAAAACAAGGAAGAATATGAAATAATTATGAAGGAAAGATAAGAATGAGTTATTTTTCCAAGTTGTGACTATATATTTCACAGCGTATCTCTCTTTCTACATGTTAAGAAAAGTAACACTTTTCCTATTTTTTTTAACATACTCCATAAACATATTGATATATTGCACAAGCTTCATAATAAATTTGTTATTTTTTTTCTCGCTCTCACCTAAACTAATTTTTCCATATAAACTACCAACTCTTAAGTATCCCTATCTCTTGGATGTTAATAACCTCTTAAAAACCATAATGTGTTAACTCCTAATGCCTTAGCTTTGAATCCCTTATAAATTAAGCCATGGTATCCAATTAGTTTGCTCCGAGAAAGTTTCCATCCACACCAAAATTATGGTCTCCATGTAAAATATATAATGAATATGACACAATGATGAAAGAAAAATAACAATATGTTTTTCGGCTTCTTGTGAGTATATATATCACAAAGTGTCTCTCTTTTTACATGTCAAGGAATTAACTATTTTCCTAAAAAAATTCAACATATTGATAAATTGCACAAGCCTCATCATTAATTTGTTGCCTTTGTTTCTCAATCTCACCTAACTTGTCTTTTTCATTGTCTTTGTTGTCTTTGTTTCTCACTCTCACCTAAGTTGTCTTTTTCAATGTCTTTTTTATCTTTGTTGTCTATGTTTCTCACTCTCACCTAAGTTGTGTTTTTCAATGTATTTGTTTTTTTTGTTTTCCTATATTATATTTTTTAATTTTTTTATTATTTTAATATTTGTTATATCCATTAATATTACTTGATTTTCTATAATTATTAGGAAACTACACCCTACGAAACTAGCCATGGATCAAGATGACATGGTTGTCATACATTCACTTATTCAAGAACATGGAGAGAATATTGAAGATCAAATTAAAGATCCTATGTAAGAATATGATGACATTAATAACACAATTGAAGAAGAGGGGACAAATATATTGATGTAGAAGACATTTAATAATGTTGGAATGGAGGATGATGACGACCAACTAGATGGTGTTTTTGATACACCTGTAAGTGAGAAGGCAAAAAAGCCTCTTTATGATGGCTCCAAAATAAGTCTTCCCTTTTCTATATTGCTACTGTTTAACTTAACGATTATGAATGGTTTTCCAAACACTTTTTTCACACAACTCCTAAGGTATGTAATATATTTTTTGACATCTAAAGCATGATGACAAATGGTTTCTCTTTTCCTCTATTTTTGTTGTTAGTTGATCATCTATAAAATTTGGATGCAATATGTACAATTAATATTATTTACATTAATAAATATTGTTTTTTTAATTATGTTGTATAATGTTATGGGAATTTATGTTACCATCGTAGAATGTTTTACCTCACACATACCAAGATTTAAATGTCATTATGAAAGATATTGGAATAGAGTATCAAGTTGTGCATGCATGTCATGACGATCATATTCTATATTATGGAGAACATGTGTTGAAAGAAGGATGTTTGAAATGTCAAATTAGTAGATATCAAACCAATGAAGCAACAAAGATTATGTCTCACAAGGTTCTTTGTTATATTGCCATAATTCGAGGTTTGTGACAATTGTTTAAGTGTAAAAGCATAGCACAACTTATGGATTATGATGCTAAGAATAGAAATAAAGATGGTGTTCTTTGAATTCCTACTAATGGATGTGAATTGAAGAAGATAGAGGAAATATGGCCACATTTTAAAGATGAATGTCATAATATTAGGCTTTCATTAACAGCTGGTGGTGTCAATCCATTTGGAGAGCTCATAACTACTTAATCTATGTGGACTATTTTTGTTATCAACAATAACATTCCTCTATGGAAGTCTATAAAGAGGGAGCACATCATATTGGCGATGATTGTTCTAGGTAACGTTTTAGAATAAACATTTTCAACTTGGTAACATCTCACTTCTCTTATTAGTTTGATAAACATGTATTTTATGTTTGATATTTTTATTTTATTTTATGATATACGTAGTAATTGTGTATTGTATGTTCAATAAATCAGGTAAACACCAAGTCAAAAATATGAATGTATATATTGAGCATATTATCGTCAAGTAGATGGATTTATGGAAGGTCGTCACTATGTATGGTATCTCTAGACCTGTAGGTGCACCAAGGGAATTTCAATTCCATGCAATTCTTGTCTGGACAGTTCATGATGCCCCAAGGCTAAAACATTTCTTTAGTATGTTATAACATTACACTACACTTTAACAATGTTTAATTTTATTAAGTTCATGTCATGCATCATTTTTAAATAACATACTTCAAATAATTGGTTTATACCTTAATCCATCTCTTGTAAGTATTCAAACAAAGGGTAAATTTGCATGTCTAATTTGTGGTCCTAAGATAAAATATAGTTGTTATAGAATTTTAGGAAAGGAATTGTTTGATGAGTATAGTCACTTCCTCTTTAAGCGCCATATGTATCGAGGTACTGAAAAACATATTATCAGTAGGAAGGAAGAGACTAGATTGTAACCACAAAGAATGGAAAATTGACTATTTTTATTTTTATTGTAATTTTTTTCACCAAACTAATTTACAACCATTATTGTAATATATTTAATTATGCTTTACCTTGAGGTTCGTTATCATGAAAGAAATAATAATGGGGTGCTTCCTCAAGGAATGAAAACTTATCCTGTACAATTTAGTAGGTTCCCATACTATTAGAAACTAGAAAGTGTTCATTTGTTTGATACAATGCACAATAGGAAGAATGTAACTAAAACACGGAAAATCTTTGATGGGAATGACAAATATTTTTTTTCAAGATTTGTAATGGAAGTAAGGAGGCAAATGCTGCAATGAAAAGTGTGATTCATTCCAATAGTGATGGAGGCCAGAATATAAGTGCCATTACGTGCTTATTGACAGAGAAACAAAGCTAGGGTGTAAAAGAGGTCATTTGAAAAGTTTAATTTGCCTCTGGATTTTCTTCAAACATAAAGAATATTCTAACAAAGAATGGTGAAGTAGGTGGAGTAAAAACTCATGATTGGCATACCTTGATTAAGGTAATTCTTTTGGTGTATATATTTGTATATTGGTGAAACAACTTGTTAGTATTTTTTATACTAATTTAGGAATAAATAGTGATTCATGTTTTTGTTATAGTATGTGCTACATCAATCTCTCCCAAACAACTTTGACAATAATGCCAAACAAGTTATATATCAGCTTGGAAAATACATGAAGTAAGTGGTGGCTGATATGAAAAGTGTAATTTTTTTAATTTGTCATGCAACTTATTTTTGATTGCATGTGTTTTAATTTTAATGTACTTATATATAATTTTCTATTGAACTATATGATTCGTTTGCATCAATTGTAGATGGTAGTCATCTAATGAAATCGATAAAGAATAAATAAAGTATTGGAAGAGACAAATTCCTTATCTTATGTATGAAATGAAAATGTATCTACCTCCAACATTTTTCAGTGTACAAGAAAACTACCTCATACACCTAGTCGAGAGATTGAAAACTGTGGACCTATACACATAATTCCAATTTGGATGGTTGAGAGGCACTTGAAATAATTGAAGGATTTGGTTAAACAAAGAGCATGCCTTGAAGGCTCTGTTGTAGATATATATATGGTATATCAAACCATGGTTTATATTACTTAATACATTCATAAATTCATTGCAAGTATTAATGTGGATTGCATTTGGGATGCCAAATCCATCAACAAATCCTAAGGGAAACACCTATTGGGGAAAGGTAGAATGAGGAAAGTGGTAGGTAAGTAGATGGTAAATATTTATAACACATTTGAGTTTTCCTTTTTACATCCATCGTACTTATTTAATTTTCAATCTTCCAACATAATCCATTATTATGAAGGTATACCATGGTAACTAATCATATGTGAAATGTTTTATCTTAATACAGTTGGACTAGAGTGGGATGCAATATCTTTATACATTGTAAATAATTTTCATCTCATGAAGTTATGGGTTGAATGATGTAAACAATCTAATGATGGTAAATTTTCATGGAATGGTGTGGCTACATTGGTCAAAGAATATTAACGTGAAAGAGATACCAATATTACAGAGAGGGAAATTGATTTAGAAAATGGTTTAAAAGATAAATAAGAAAAATATGCACCCATACTATTTCTTTTTAACATTATATTGATGTATATGTCATGTTTTTTCTTGATTTTCATAATTTCTAAGTATAATTATGTTTATCAATTGAAAATGCATTTTTTATGTGCCTGGCATATTGTTTTTGAAACGCTACAAGGCTATGTGGTGCAATGGTAAAAAATTTCACATAAATAAGTTAGATGAAAATATGAAAATTTGTCATAGTGGGATTACTATAGTATTTTAGGTTACTGATGTTTCCCCTAGAAGTGATAGACATCCAGAAGTCTCTAAAAATTGACACTGTAGGTATTTGGAAGATATAAATAAGTGTGACTTGAAATCATTCAAAATAGTTTTTATGGATGTCAAATGGTACAGGTTACAAATGAATGAACGTGATCGAGATAATTTTTTTATTGAACATGATAATGGATTTACCATGGTTAATATAAGGAATATTAATCCAGGATCACAACACTATGTTCTTCCAAGCCAATGTGAACAAGTATTTCACAAAGAGGTTCCACGTAGAGGGGGTTGGTCATTTATTGTTAGATATAGTCCAAGAGGATGGTTGATAAAGTATAATGTAGCAAAAGAAGATGATATTACAAAGGAAGATGATGTAGAGGAGTAGTTAGTTCATGTGTCAAACAAAGACATCAAATAAGTTCAATAATATGTTAATCAAGACAATTTTCTGGATGAAGAAGATATCAACAATGTACTATCAAATGAAGAACTTGAAAAGTCGAATCAAACATAGGATAAAATGTTTCTCATGATGATATGGACAATGATATGATTGTAAATGACAACATTAATGATGATGTTTATATGGACACCCCTTTTAACATTAATTATAAGCTCAATGATACAAATGTTGACTTGGATGAAGAATAAGATTAATTATATTGAAATGTTGAAATATATGAGCTATTTTTTTATATGATTTTCAGTTGATTTGTCCTCTTTTATTCACCTTAAATGTTTTTTATCTTATTTTGTAGCTATGATTGATTCTTACTATGTTTCATTCAAATATTGTATAGTAGATAAATTGAGTATTGGGGAATTAAGAGATTTTTGGTGGGGGGGGGAGGTGTTGGGGGAGAGGGGGCATATTAGCTTCCACCTTCATGTTGTTTTCCTTTTTTAGTAGAGAATATATTATTCTCAAATCCAAGAGAATTTGGTTCATGTTTATACCATCATCTCCAATTGGTCAAGTAATCGTTGTCAAAGCACCTTAATTTTCTAATGAGAGGTCACTTGTTGAATTCTCTCCACACTCTTGGGGTTACGTAAATATTCAATTCACTAAACAATTACCAATGTGTGTAAATTATGCTTTCATAATATACCCCACATAGAGGGGGTTGTGAACGGGGCCAATTTTAAAAAGATTTCAACTTGTGCTTGTACACACTGAAATTTGACATGGTTATAGTATATGCATGCATTGATGGTATGTGAGGGTTTTAAGTCTCAAACAAAAGTCACAAGAATAATTCGACAATAAAACGAAAAAATTATCACACAAATGTTAAGGATATGATATTATTTATTACTTTTAATGTGCTTATCATGGTATGTATTTAGCCTCAAGGGTTAGCCCAATTGGTTGACTACACGTCATTCAAGCACCTTAATTTTCTGTTGAGAAATCAAGAGTTTAATTCTCTCCATACTCTTGGGGTCAAGTAACTATTAAATTCAGTGAATAATTACCGATTAGTTGAAATTATGATTTTATTAATTGACCCATTTCAAAGGGTGTTGTGAATGGGGCCAATGTCGATTTTTTTTAGTGTGTGCTTGTATGCACTATAATTTGACATGGTTATTGTAGATGCATGAATTGACGGTATGGGTGGTTTGGAGACTCAAATATGACTCACATGAAGAATTTGATAATCAAGCGATAAAGTTATAACATAAATGTCTAGGACATATAATTATTTATTATTTTTTAGCATTCTTATCATGGAAAAAAGAAAAAAGATTGTATAGAAATTATAGTTATATTTTATATAAACTCACCTCTAGAAGGCATAATCACCTCTGACACTTGCATTAACTCCATATTGACATATTCCACCTATTATGATAATGGTCTCTCGATTATCATATGTCACATGGTTGTCATACTATGTCATTTACTATCATTGGTGCCTCCATAAGCATGATAATCTTGGATTAGTTTATGTCACCTCATGTGATTTCACTAGATCAAGGTTACCATACATCACCTTCATGCTCATAAGCCCTATATTAGTAGGTAAACACTTTAATAGCATTGGCTCTTATTCATCGTATGTCACCTAATGATGTTTGTAGAAATATTTCTAGTTCCACCTCACGCTTTTTTCCAACATCATGCCTATATTTCTTTCTTATTTATCTTGCCTTTGTTAGAATCGCACTACTATTACCACTTCCCACATTCTAGTTTGTATCTTTCGTTCATCCCTTATCTATGAGTTGGTGTTGTTACCCTTACTCCACATTGAAGAAATTGATTAACCTCTATGATGTATCCATCTAACTCATCCCAACATGTTCCTAAACTTGCATGCCTACCATAACTATGTATAGGTATGGTATTCTTATCTCTTTTTGCTGATTATAATGAACATTCGATTATTATTGTTAGATTTTATCATGCTTTACTTTATGTTCAAGTCATTAAATCACTTGCATTTTAATCATACTAATACTAATACCACAATTTAGTTACTGCATCACCTACATGGTAGTTAGACTTATTGGCCATAATTTCATAATTTGTATTTTGTAAGTTAATTTCTATAATTGTTATGTAGTAATCAAACTCGCTTGTACCTTATTTGAATATTCTTACTTTCTTGATGTTTCTTTCTCATTTGTCTTATGATTGCTTCACATCATACTTGTCTTGAAACTTTTACTTGGGTCGATGCTCAAGGTATGTGGGATTTCACATGTCCTACAACATATGTAAGCTTAGCTAGTGGAGGATTCCCTTATGATATTTCGTGGCTTCCATTAGTCTCATGTTATATGTTTCTTCCTTCTCTATGATCTTATCCTCTGCTCTAGTCATTGTCTCCTTCCTTAATCTCTACCTCTAATATTCATCACCAAACTTCCAATGGTGTTCTACGCCAATCATCTTCTTCTATTGCAAGAGCCTCATATGCGGAAGAAAATATTGCATTGTATGTATACAAGAACCATGTGGAAGCCGAAATTACATTGTAATGCTACAAGAATCCCACAAAAGGTCTGAATGGTGAAAGAAACCATGGCCCAGTCCACAATTACGGTACAAAGCCTCCAAATTGTGAAAGATTACCCTATCCCCGAGCAAAAATTATAGTACGTATGAAGAAACTTGCATAAGGGTAGGAGGACAAGCTAGAGGAAGGAATAAGATATATGAACACAAAATAAGTAGGGGGAGAAGGTAGAGCAATGCTGATAAAGCAGGGTGAGAATCCATGAAATAATGCTAATTTTTTTCCCTCTTTGTGCATGATAAAAAACCTAATTTCTCTACCCTTTGTTTGAACAAATAGGCCCAGAAGAACTTTCACTAAACCAAGACATTGATAGGTTAGACACCTATAGAGATGTTGGAAACAAACCTACTGCATTAACCTACTTATTCCCAATTGACTCTTTCTTGGATTACTTAGTTGTTCTTTTAAAAGACCAACAAACCTTTAAACATTAAATTTTCAACTCCAAACTCGTCTAGTTATTTCAATGTTGTCCATATTGTATGTGCAAATAATAATGTTTATGTAACCTAATCTACCTAATTCTATTAAAAGGTAAATGCATGAAAACACAAGAAACAACTAGGTTTTTCTAAAATAATAGCTTTACTCACAACTTCATGAATTCAAATAATTAAAATCTTATTTGAGATAATCAAATCATTAAACCTTCTAAAAATAATTTTGCTACGTACAAGTCATTCCCTAGGAAACTGAAACTACAGGAAGGAAACAACACGCTTGACTAGAAACAAATCTTCTAAAAGAAACATCAAACCTTTCTCTTAATAATTATTTATCATTCATAGGAAGTGAGAGGATAAATAGTGCTTAAGAAAATAAACTATAAGAAATCTAATTCTAATGATGTTTACTCAAACTCCTATAGAAATTATTGTTGTAATGAACAATTTAGTAACAATGATCAATTTTGGAAGGAAATCGAATAATTGCAAAACAGGAATGAAAATGTTGAAATGTAAATTTAATAATACAAAGAGGGTAGTATTCAGTCTTATATTGGGCCCATGACCATTGGAATTCAACCGCCTTAGAGTGAAATCACTACAAAAATTAAAGCTAAACCATGTAAGTCTTTGTCATATTAATCAACAACAATGTTACAATGTCTGTAAAAACTCGGAGCATAAGTATGAGAATGATAGTAAAAAGCTTATTTTTTTAAATGAGGCTTTGTTCCTCACTTTTATAATTACAACCAAGTCTATAATTAAAAATAAAGGAGAAATCCTGAGAATCAAAAGATTCTTAGGATGCTCAATTCAAGTTACAAAATTTCTTAAGTTCGCTCAAATAGATGGAAAAGATGTCGTTCACAACTACTCTTTCGATGATGATTGTTAATCTCACTTATCCAGGTCACAACTAACCCGAGCAGCTCTGTGTAACTTTCCCTTGTCCATCTATCCATGGAACAACATTTTCTTATTGAAATCCTTGTTAGTTATCATTTCAAATTGTAAGTGAAACTCATATTTTCATGGTTAAATAAATTTGTTTAGAGAATAAAATGATGAAACTCTTTATTGATTGTTTCTAAAGTTCACAACACACACATTACCATATTATATACATAAAATACTAAAAGAAATGAAAGGATAAGGAAAAAAGGTAACACAATGTGTCAATTCGGAAGCCCAACATCTCCCCCTAGCCTACCTATTTACATGACCTCATCTAAATAAATAATTGGCATCAAGAGTAGTTAGAGAGTAAGATGGTTATGAATCGTCTCCATTGATGTAGGAGCATCCAGCTAGGGCACCATGACTAGGTGAAGTCTCTACCAAGTTGGAAATTTGATTTAGCATTTGGAGTGTCTTTTATGTTTAACTTATCAGGACATGAGGTAGGATTTTGTTTTGTTTTTCTTTTAATTGTTGTGTTAGTCAAAAGTTATGGGTTGGTTAGGGTTGTTAGTTGTCCGACCTTAATAAATAGTGGGTTAGAAATTATTCTGTCAACTTAAATAGGAAAAGACAAAAATGTCCAAATGAAATCTTGTCAAGTAAACTGAACCGAGAGGTAGTAGTTACACAACTATATTATTTCTGTTTAACTGAAAGCAATTACAGTTTCAATTAACTGTAAACAAAAGATGTATAAATGTAGCAATGTAAAATAGGGAAAAGGTTCAACATTTTCTAGGATCAAGAAATAAAAAGAGACAGAACGTATTTTTTTCTAACTGTCCATCTGTGTCATTGCCTACATACTGTGCCATTATATTTCATTCATTGAACTGTTGATACAATGCTAGCAGACAGAGGATGACCACTGTAGGTCGTGTTTTATTTTTTCCTCACTGAACAGAAAACAATATCAAATTCATACATACGTCCATAACTAGAGCGAAGAACAAATGAATCGAATCCACAGCCAGAATAGTAAAGCACGATGAGACCACCGAGAAGATAATACCAAAAACAGAGTGCCAGAGAAAACAAACCATAGCAAAGGTAATTTCGGACGAATCTTTATATTTTCATAAGCAAACAAAGATCAATAAATTGTGTTCATATTGTTGTTGTTTCAAACCACATAGATATTACATTCATTCATAAACAAAAACAAGTGCCAGCGTCCACAGAATGGACAAACCCTAGCCTAGGGTTTGATAACAGGGAACACCCTTAACCCAAATGGACAGCCAACCAAAACAGAAATTGAAGCCAGACTTAAGCTTCATTTGTGAAAGCAATTCAGACTGGACACAACTACAAGACAGCGAGTGACAAACCCTTCAGAGATTCAAAACACCTAACTACAAATTGACGAACTTAAAGAGCCAGAACATACCAGCAGAGGGTTTCCACATTTGGAGACCAAACCATGAGAAATCCGTGTATCCAGGTCAAACCATTGACCTTCATGAACCAAACGAATTCCAGTTAGCATACATGTACAGTGAGACCGAAATCGAAGCCAAATAGAAGTAGAAGGAAAATATAATGTACCTAGGTGCGACCGGACCAAGGAGCTTGCGGAATAGAGCCACTAACAAACTGAAGAAGCCTGAGACAGGAGGACCAGGCTTGGTCAGTGACTATACCAGAAGAAGGTCAAACCAAATGAAGGAAGGAAATAGTTACCTGGTTTGTGGTCGCAAAAGACCATCATGTTGTCACCTGAGATCATTGGCACTAGAAGTTATCTTATTTACACACCGAAGTAGAGACAAAGGACAATATCAACAAAAACAAACAATAATCATTGGCCGAGAGACCAGATTCCGAAACCAAATAGCAGTAGGATGACAAAATGAGACAAAGAACTCATTGTGTGAAAGGAATTTGAGTGAGCACACCTCTAGAGCCAAGACAGACTCGTTCCATAGGGAAAAACCACTGACAACCATGCAAACAAGTTTGGAAGGCTAGTGTTCACTTACAGCCATACCCAAAAGAAAAACCATAGATTGCTATATGCGCCGGAACGAAAACCATACGTTGTGACAAACAAACCCTTGCAGAGACGCACATCAGAACAGAGACATTGCGAATGACAGAGAAGAAAAAGAATTTTGGGAAAAGACCAAATGGAGGGAACCAGACCTAAGGGCTGTAGGTGGGCATTTATTAACGCACTAAATTATTCCCAGTTTCCAAACAAAATATCTGCTATCCATATTACATACAACCGCCAAAATAAAAAACCAAACACACCACATCATAAAGCACAAACAGGTGGAAAGCCAAGGCTACGTGGAAGCATGGGCTGGGTCACATCAGAGTGGTATCAGAGCAGTTTTTTATGTTAGTTGGAGGAATGGAGAGAGGAAGGCGGGGTCGTGGCAGAGGTGCACGAAGGTTAGCGGAGGAAGGACTGAGAGAGGAGATCAGAATTCTTGCTACCCGTTTGGAGGTAGTAGAGGCAGGGAGAAGAAGAGACATGGAGATAGGCGATGACAACGAAGAGGAAAATAAAGCAGCAGCAGATGGACCAGAAGGCGAGAGCCTAGAAGTGAGATTGTTGAGATCTGTTTTAGTGGCAAGTAGTAAACCCAAGCCAGAACTCCCAAACTATGATGGCAGTTTGTCTATCAAGGTTTTATTAGATTGGATCAGTGAGATGGATAAGTATTTCAAGTGTGAAGAATTCAGCGAAGACCATAGAGTTAGGTTCACTGCGACAAAATTGAAGGGACACGCACCCCTGTGGTGGGATAATGTCCAGAACGAGAGGAAAAGATTGAACAAGTTGCTGATTAAAACCTGGTCAAGGATGGTGGCCAAGTTAAAGGGTAGATTTCTGCCAAAAGAGTATCAGATTGTGCTGCACAGGCAGGTGTAGAATCTAAAACAAAAAGGATTGACGACAAGGGAGTACATGGAGGAGTTCTATCGAGTGAACTTAAGAGCTAGATATACAGAGGATACTATGGAAAGAACAGCTAGGTATGTTAATGGGTTAAGATTAGATATTTTAGATGAAATCAATATTTTGTCTCTAAAGGACACCGAGTAAGCATATCAAAGTGCGATGAAAGTTGAAGAGAAAATTACTAGAAGGCACAATGCCCAGAGAGGATGAGGAGCCCGTAGGGGAAAAGGCCAGTCATATGGCAGAGGCCAGACTGCTAGTAGCAATGATGAAGGCAGTAGTTCCAAAGCCTCCGAATCAGTAGACAAAGGTGATATTGCGAGAGGCAATAGGTCATCCCAGCGAGGCAGGGGAAATGGTCGAGGTAGAGGGGCTAGTTATCAGTGTTACAGGTGTCATAAATGGGGACACCCATCATTTGAATGTCCAGAAGTAGATCAAGATGGACAGCGGGGTGCATATGTGGCACAACCAGAGGAAGCAGCGACACCTCCCCAAGAAGCAGAAAATGCTCTAGAGACAGGGGAAGCTCTGGTGCTGCACAAGGTGTTGTTAAAACCAGTCAAGGAGGTTACCGAACAGACGCAGCGGAAGGCTTTGTTTAGAACAATTTGTAAGTCACGAGGTAAGTGTTGTAAGTTAATTATTGATAATGGTAGTACTAATAATTTAGTGTCCACAGAGATGGTAGAAAAATTGGAGTTGAAGCGCTTGAAGCATCCCAACCCTTACAGAGTTTCATGGTTGCAAAAAGGCCACAAGTTGTTGGTGGATGAACAGCGCGAGGTGGAGTTTCAAATAGGCAGATATAAGGATAAAGTCATTTGTGACATCATGCCAATGGATGTGGGTCACATACTGTTGGGTGGGCCTTGGCAATATGACAGGAAAGTGGTACATGATGGATTAACAAACTGTTATAAATTTGTTAAGGATGGAGTTAAGCATACGCTTGTGCCCATCAAGGAAGAAGGGACAACAAAGACAAGTTAACCAAGAACATTGTTGGTTAGCAGAAAATAGTTTCTGAAACAAGTTGAGGACAATGAGATAGGTTATGCATTTGTAAAGAAGGCAAGAACAGTATTGTTGCATACAAAGGTATCATATTTACCTACACAAATCCAACAAATGTTGCAGGAATTTACGAACATAGTTGTGGATTATTTTCCAAACAAATTACCCCCCAAAAGGAGCATAAGTCATCATATTGACTTCATACCCGGAGCCAGTTTGCCGAACAAAGCGGCATACCGAATGAGCCCCAAAGACAATGAAGAGATTAGGAAGCAGGTGCAAGAACTGTTGGACAAGGGATTGATAAGGGAAAGCTTAAGCCCTTGTTCAGTTCCAACGGTTCTCGCTCCCAAGAAGGGAGGAGAGTGACGGATGTGCACTAAATCAAGGGCCATCAACAAAATCACCATCCAGTATAGGTTTCCACTGCCACGGATGGATGATATGATGGATTGTTTAAGCGGGGCAGCATATTTCTCTAAGATAGACTTGAAGAGCAGGTACCATCAGATTCGAATACGATAGGGGGACGAATGGAAGACAACCTTTAAGACGAATGAGGGGCTATACAAATGGCTGGTCATGCCATTTGGATTGAGCAATGTGCCCAATACATTCATGAGGTTAATGAATAAGATGTTAAAGGAGTACATCGGGAAATTTTTGATAGAGTACTTGGATGACATACTTATTTCCAGCAGGACAAGGGAAGAGCACCTTCAACACGTACAAAAAATGTTGGAGAAATTACAACAGAATAAACTACTAATAAATTTGAAGAAATGTACCTTTCTATAGAAGGTATTGATTTATTTGGGTTTTGTAATAGCAGAGAATGAACTGAAAATGGATCCGGAGAAGGTGGCAATGATAGTGAATTGGCCATCTCTGAAAAATTTATTTGAGGTACGTAGCTTTCCTGGATTAGCGAGCTTTTACAAGAAATTCATAAAGAATTTTAGCGAAATTTGTGCACCTATGTTGGACACCATTAAAAAGGCCAGCCAGCCTTTTCGATGGATAGAGGTAGTGGAGAGAAGTTTCCAGTTGTTAAAGAGAGAGATCACAGAGAGGTCGATCCTAAGATTGCCAGATTTCAAGAAGCTTTTTCAGGTTCGCTGTGATGCTAGCGGGACAACAATTAGAGCTGTACTCAGCCAAGAGGATAAGCTTCTAGCATTTTTCAGCAAGAAGCTGAATGAAAGTCGACATAAATATTCATCATATGATAAGGAGTTTTATGTTATTATACAGGCATTAAAACACTGGAGGTATTATCTATTGGGAAATGAATTTGTGTTGTTTTCAGATAATTCTACACTACAATATGTAATGCAACAGCACAAGCTGAACCACAAACACGCCAAATGGGTGGAATATTTGTAGAGTTTCAACTTTGTATTGAAGCATATTAGCAGGCAGGCCAACAAGGTGGCGGATGCACTAAGTAGGAAAGCTCTACTTCTGCAGGAAAGCACTGTGCAGGTGCTAGGTTTTGAGCACTTATAAGACTTATACTAGAATGATACAGATTTTAAGGAGGCCTATTAGGCATGTCAGAATCCCTTAGTGAGAGATAACAGTCCTTGGTTGGACTACAATCTACAGGAGAAATTTTTGTTTAGGGGAGGACCATTGTGCATACCTGATTGCTCGATGAGGGAGAATAGTATTCGAGAGAAGCATAGTGGAGGTTTGGCCGGACATTTTGGCATGGACAAGACACTCGAGCAGCTCAATCATTTCTACTCTTAGCCAAATATATGGAGGGATGTGCAGTGAATTGTGGCCAAATGTAAGGTGTGCTAGTTAGCAAAGGGTCACAGTCAAAACACGAGACTGTACACACCGTTACCTATTCCAGGTAGACCATGGGACTCAGTCATCTTGGACTTTGTCTTAGGTCTACCTAAGACACAATGGGATTATGACTTGGTAATGGTAGTAGTGGATAGATTCTCAAAAATGGCACATTTATTTCCTTCCAGAAAAACCAATGATGCCACCCATGTGGCCCACTTGTTTTTCACTGAGATTGTCAAGTTACATGGATTTCCTAAATCTATCCTTTCAGACAGGGATGTGAAGTTCACGAGACACTTTTGGCGTACCTTGTGGAAGAAAATGGACACACAGCTAAGTTATAGTCCTTTTTATCACTAGAAAACAGAAGAACAAACATAAGTTGTAAATAGGAGTCTAGGAAACCTGCTACAAAGCCTGGTTGGAGAGAATTTGTGGATGTCGGATTGGGTGCTTGCACAGGCAGAGTTCGCTTATAACGACTCACCTAACCGCAACACAGGTTTCAGCCCATTTCAGATCCTGTACGGCATGTATCCTCGCAAAGTGCATGAACAGCAGGATCTTGGACTGCAGGAAAGGCAAAGCGTAAATGAAGAAGATTTTGCTAACATGATGAGAGATTTGCATGAACAGGTAAAAATTAAATTGCAGGACAGCAGCCTAAAGTATAAACAACAAGCAGATTTTAATAGAAGGGAAGTACAGTTTAACATGGGGGATGAAATCCTCACGCATTTTCACAAAGAATGCTTCCCTAAGGGTACCTACAATAAATTGAAGTATAAGAAGACAGGACCCTACAAATTCCTTCAAAAATATTCGGCGAATGCCTACGAGATATAGTTTCCACGTCGAATAGGAATTTCACCTATCTCTAACGTAGTAGACCTATTCCCCTACACGACTCGTGGGCCCCAGTATTGCAGGAATAATGCTGCAACTCCTAGGAGTCCCTTCTTTACTTTTATCAACCCGGTAATTCGTAACAAACTTGGAAGCGACGGTGCTATCTGCACAAGTACTAGCTCTTGCTGCGGCTGTCACTTGATCAGCTGGCATAAGTCTGCTAGGAGCTTAAGCTAACTTCTATTAGCTCTTAGAAGAAGCTTTTAACTGTGATGGATGAAAGCTAACTCTACAGAGGCTAATCTACTTGCAGAAAGGAGCAGAAAGCTGAAAGGAAATGCAAACCCTAGTTTTACCGATTAACCCTACTAGTGCAAGAAAAGAGATGACAACAGTGGCAGTAGATGCCATTGACTTCTAGAAAGGTAAAATGCATGTGACTATGCTACTTCTATAATGAAATCTGGAAAAAAAACATCTTTTTGTAGTTTTGAGTAAGTAGGCAGAATTATTATGCATGTGCTTTAACTGTTTTTTGTTGTGCAGAGGTTGTGAAGGTGAGAAGAGGACCTAAGGGTCCCTAGCACCCTTCCAGAGAGTTTCACAGTGATTGGATTTCAAGAAACCTCCTTTGTGAGCTTCTACAGGAAGTCTGCAGGGGTTCTACAAGATGTACTATAGCTTCTACAGGATGTTTCTACAGGATGTTCCAAAAGGGAATTTTGAACGGCTAATGGTGGAAAAAGGGTGAAGACGTGGGTATGGAGGTGAGATAAGGGTGTGAGGAGGTCCAGGACTTGGTGAATGAGGATGAAGAGTGGTTAAGGCGATTGGGTTAGTTCGAAGATAAGAGAAGCAATGTTGTGCGAGAATGTAGGAGCTAGGGAAAAGTGAGAAAAAGTGGCGAATGAGAGGCAAGAATATGGGTTAGAGGATGAAGCAAGTTGCATTGATGGAGTAATGGTAGGGGAGGAGGTATCTCAGGTGCTCTGCATGTTATTTTCCAAACTGATCAAATGAAGACTAGGAAAACCAAAGATCTAGCTACTTTAACCTAATTTGACCTAGAAACCATAAGCATGATGAGCAGAAGTTTATTGGCAGCAAATTATGCAAAAAAACTATGGAAACCAAGCAAGAATGGATCTAAGCATGTAATCACAACTGGTACTAAATTTTGCAACTAAGAATCTAACACTAGAAATTGCATGAAGAAGTGAGAACAGTGTTTTTATGGCAGCAAGGACACCTTGGTCTCAGCTCATGGTCCCAAGGAGAGAGAGGTGAGATCAAGGGGTGCTTGATGGCCTTTATCAAAGATATTTTATGTTACTAACCTTTTAAATCACTTGAAATATGGAAAGCTATTTTAATCATCAAAATCAACCTAAGTAACATAGTAAGATTTTAACCTAAATAACAGATTTTATTCTAAGAATGCAGCAAAGACACATAGAAGTACACAAAGGAGGTACTAGGCACTTGGGTTGGGCCCAACCCCAAGAGCTATAGCCTCTGAAGGAAGATTAGAGCTGGTGCAAAGCTGGATTCATCTTTATTGATCAAAGGAATAGTCACATCCCACAAACTGTCCACAAGAAAAAGCTTGCAAATGTGCTTAAATGCAGAGCTAACCTACTACCTAAAAAATGACTAAAATCGAATTGCCAACTAGTTAACTTATCTGAGGTCCTAGGCCTTCTTATTTATACAAATTGAGGACCCCAATAGCCCTCCTAAACTTTAGGAACTTGGCTACCAAAACTTGCAGTTAACAGCAACTTTACTAGCCCTTGCCCGGCTGCCCTTGTGATAATCGATGTGGTGGCCCTTGAACTCTGAGCTGGTGGTGGAGAGTTTGAGGCAAGAGATCATAAATGAAGGGAACACCCTCCTACAAATCCTCTCCATGAATTTTGTTGCCAAGTGCTCATTTAAACCTTTGATTTTGTCTCAAAATTGACTAAAAATATGCATAAATCACACATTAGACTTGTTGGCATAATTACTAACCCAATTCACTATATTAGCATAAATATAATAAAAAACATGCAATAAACTAATGATAATGGTGGATTAAGTCAAATTAGGAGGCTGAATGAGCCCGTATAATTACTCATTTTTGGGGTTCATCATCAACCCCCTACTGAAAGTGTTGCTCATCCTCTGAGAAACTAATCTATGTCTTCATCTTTGATGGCCCTGGTGGCCTCCTTATCATCCCAAGATTCTGATGTAGTCTACTCATGTGTGTCATAAAATTCTGCCTTCTTGTCCATGTCCTTCCATTGTTCCTCATATTCTGCTTGTTTGAAATCTTGTGTTTTTCCTAGCCTTAAAATACATGGGGGTTTGCCTTTCTCTCTTTCCTTTTTGTATTTCAGGTGTACTTAATGAAGCAAGCACAGCTGCTACCTCCTTTGCCAATATCTTAGGTGATTTCTCCTCTTCTTGTTCTTTTTCCTTGCTTCCTGTAGAAATCTGTATGTGGTGCTGCCATTCCAGGGTGTGTCTGTTCTTTCTCTTGCTGGGTGCCTGCCTTGATTGTTGCAACCTTATTTTGGGCTTTCTTGGCCTTTTTCTTGCCAACCTTTGTCCTTTTTTCTTTTTCTCTTTCTGTAGTGGTTTCTTTCTCTGTTTTAGGCTCGGAAATTTAGCCCGTTTCCCCTTTTTCCTTCTGTTCTTTCTGTGCCTGAATGTCCTGTGTTCCTTCACCATTAGTTTTCTCACCTTCTTCATTGTGTTCTCGCCTTATGAATCCTCCTGGCATGGTGAGAGTGCTCTTTTTATGTTTTAATTAGAAAAGGAAATGCTTAGGCAACCAAACAGTCAATCTGAAATAAAGGATAGTTGAATTTGGTTTTTTTCTTTTTCCTAGATCAAAGATAGAATTCCTCATGTGCTCCTTATAATATCAAATGGCAATAATTCCCTTTGTTTTAAACTGATTTTATCCTGAATTTGACTCTCTGTGTTATAGACATTTTTGTGCCTTACAACATTGAGCATGAAATGTCCATAATCTAAGGGATCCAAAGTCCCTAAACATGTTGTTCCTACCCCTAGAGGAACAAGGCTAACAAACCACAGCAATTCACAATAGTCTCCACCTGAAACTGCTCAAAAACAAGTCAATTCAGGATCATGTCAACTGCTCCATTGACCATCTGTGCTGAATGTTAGTGGCTCCACTGTCTACCTACGTTGAATGTCAACTCCAACACTAGCTACCTGCGTTGAGCGAGTTTGGACAAGTGGCAGACTCATTCCTCAAGGTGTCAATGCTCAGGAAGCTTCCAAAATGACACTTGCCTCAGGGAATTCGACTGGTGATGAGTAAGAGGTTCCAAATCTCCAAGTGGAAGCAAGAACCTCCAAGTGGACTCAAGAACTGAGAGAGTGAGAGGACACTAGTTAGATCTCAAGCTGACTCATCCTCTCTCCAAAATAACTATATATAGATCTCTCCTCCATGAGATCTAGAGGCTGGAATTTTGTTATTGCAAAAAATTGTTGTTGGTTTGAGACTGGAATCATTGGGTGCTTAATTCTTTGAAGGGGCTGAAGATAGGAATTCCAATCGCTGGGAATGAGATGCTGGATTGGAGCCCTCTGGGTTGTATCTCTTCCTGAACCTTTATTATTCATCAATAAACCTATCTTGGTTTTCTCCTATATACTGGTGTATTTGTATGATTGCATTAGTGTATTTGATTTACTTCTAATCCTGAATCATTTATGAATATGAATATTTGCCTTTGTGCTGTGTTCTTCTCTTGTTGCAAGTAGATGTTCTCTTGTCGCAAGTAGCTGTTCTCTTGTGATCTCGTAGGAATCAAGTAGCTCTTCTCTTGGACGAGCGAGGAGGCAAGTAGCTGTGAACACCCGAAGAGAAGAGGATCTAGATCGAGGGACAAACAGAAGACACCGATAAGTATATTGATCTCTCTTCTTTCATATTTCATAAAGGAAGAAACCAGTATAGTTGTACGCGTTTGTTGCTAAGGCACTGTCACACCTTAGGTGGATAGGATCGTCCTGCATAGGCATTTTTCCCCACAAAAAATTGGTGACTCCGCTGGGGAGAAACTGTTTATTCATTTCATTTGTGTTTCTGTCATTTGTTTACTTCATAGACTTGACAACAACAATCGAACTGCATCTTTCCCGGATGCAAAGTAGAAAGTTGCTGCTTTCATCTAGTTGCTGGACTTGTCTATGATCTAAACAATGGATCCAAAAATGATTTGATGATCCTTGTGATAGATCTTAGTAGCCTTCAAAGCATCCCTTTGATTATACCTTACTTGTGTTTCTGATTTGGCCTGAAACTGTTGATTTTTGAGCAAATTGTGACCCAGAACCCAGGAGAAACGAGAGTTTCTCCTTCAGTGCTACTGCTGTGAAGGAAGTCTACATTTCAACGCAGGTCCCGTGAGGGCTATCTACGCTGAATCTCAAATCCTCAGTGTTGAGGTTGCGCTGAACCAGTTTGGCCTTGTGCAGCTGGGGTTCTCTGTTCTCTGTTGCCCTGTTTTGATCTCTGTTTTTTGTAGCCTTTAACCAGCATAGGTACCAGTCAGATAACTCCTTTTCTTTGCTTAGATTCCGCCTCCTTTTGTACAAAAAGACTGTGAGTGCTTTTATGTGTTTGTCGCGTCATTTACAGTTTTCCTTTGCATGAGTAAAGTAGTCATCCTTTAGCCTTTGATTCAGATCTGATTGATTGTGATCTTAGAAGAGAGTTCATTGGCTGTTTGCAGATTAATTATAGATTTACTTTTGCTTATTGGTTTGAATTTGTCTCTTTTAAGTGTCAAAACAAGTCTTTATTTCGAAAATTGTTAAGTAGTGTAATCTCTTCTACCCTCTCTGATTTCGAGAAAGTGAACTTGTTTGTATTGATCATTTTAAAAGCAAATTCAAAGTTGTACAAAAAAGCTTTCTTTGTAAGCATTAATACTAAGAAAGCGGAAAACAAACACCTGCATTGTGCATTTTGCATTTGATAGTTTGCATGTTGGATTTAGGAAAAGTGCATTAGAGTGTGTTGATTGCTCTTTGAGAAAAGATGGTGTCTTCCTTTTCCCTTAGTAGCTAGGATTTTCAAAGTTGAAAAGATAATAAAGCTTGCTTATCATCTTTAGACTACATTTAGGAACTTGTATCATACATCTCGTGGTGAACCTTGAAAGGCAAACTTTAAAAAGATCAACCTAAAATAAACTGAATGAACCTAACAACGCTTTGTAACATAACGCACAACATAGAGGTCTAGGCTAGAGACGTGTTCTGGCGTCGTTAAGCCTAGTGACTGTCGATCTCGTGGAAGGTGGGTGATTCCTCCTGAGGGACGATAGCGCTAGTACGGATTGTGCTCCCATGTACCGTCACGTATATATTGGGAGACCCCTATAGGCATATATCCTTTATCCTTAGGAAGCCGTGTCGGCCGCCCTACTGATCGCAATGCAGTGAACACAGCATTCACGAAGATCGACCGCCCGTACCCTAAAAAGTATTTTGCGGTTTTGCGAAAAGTTTGGCACACCCTCTGCCTAGAACTCCAGAGCAGTTTCTTTTGGCCTTTTTCAGACTCTATAACAGAAAAAGTCCATCCGAGCATTTGTCACTTCGGGCTCGTTAAAACATCGAAGGAGACTAGAGTCATATTTAGCTTTTTCTCGACTCTTTAAAACTGAAAAAGCAAGTTGTGTCTAAAGCGTCGTTAACAATTTATTTTAAATAGAACAATCACCCTTTAATTCCTGCATTGATCTTTAGGTTGAAAGATGGAGCACACCAACCAAGGAATTCCCCTTGTTGGAAATCCTAGTCCCTTCTCCTCTTGGGGAGATGTTGGTGCGCCCCACATGGCCACATTGTCACTTCCAGGACTGACAATTGGCCTGCCAGTTTGGCTCTTTTCAACCAATGTCGTTCAGAATGTCACCATTCCTGAACAGTCGAGTCAACAGTTAGACTAGACAAGAGTCGCCCACCAGCCTTCTACTTCATCTTCCTCTCCTCCTTCCTCTTCACTTGACGGAACTGGTAAAACCAAAACCAGGCTCCTAAGGAGAAGAAGGAGAAGAAGGAGCCAAAGGCGACTGGGGGCAAACGAGAGTCGTCTGAAAAAAATCCACACACAGCACTGACAAGGCCTAAATCGCCATGCGTCATATGCAAGGGAGACCATTTCCATAGAGATTGTCCCTGTATCCCTCGAATACTAAGGGACTGGTCTCCCCATTTGCACAATTCGATAGCATCAACCTCTGATAGCCATGTTGATTGCTCACCGTCAACTAGTGGGAGTGAAGCCCCAGGACAGAGAGGGAAACTTAGATTTCCCTGCAAACTGTGTGAAGACGATCATGCCATCCACCGTTGTCCCTTCTTAGACAAGGCTAAAAGAGCTCTGGAAGATCGCCCGATTTTACGAGCGCAACTTCCTCCTGGATATCAAAAACTCCTGCCAAGTCCTTTGCTAGTTGAGAACCTGGATGACCCGCCTAGATGGTCAGCCGAAGCACCTATCATTGAATATGAACCATCTGGATCCATGCCTGACGAAAGTCAAAAGGTTGATACGGCAGTTGACCCGGTTTTGCCTTCAGAGGCTCTATCTTCGAATGATACTATCACAGAGGAGAATAAAGACGACACCGTCCAAATTCTCTTCATTAACACTGACTTTGATGAACAAGGGGGCAATGCCACCATTCCTTTATCGCAGGAAGGAAGTTCGTCAGAGCGATATCCGGCCGTCTACTCGGTCCCACCACCAAGCAACCTGGTTGTGTCCTTTGATTGGAACCAACTAGGCAGACCCCGGTTGCCAGCAAGAATACCATTCAGAATTATCATTCAAATATACAAAATGGTAATGGCTGGCACTATCATTGATGAGGGGGCATCTGTGAGTATCCTTTCCTCTATTGCTTGGAAAGCGCTTGGTTCACCGGTGCATTTACCTGAAATGAGAAATCTATCAGGTTTTGATAAAGGAACCAGTCGACCTTTAGGGATCCTCCCAAATGTGCCTATAACATTGAAAGGGAAGACCGTTCAAATGAACGTGATGGTCATTCAAGGACCCTTGGATTATAACCTACTCCTTGGACGAGACTATATATATTGCATGGGAGCTATTGTCTCCTCACTCTTTAGAGTAATGTGTTTTCCGCATGAAGGAAGAGTGGTCAAGCTCGTGGACCAACTTTCATTTCCCGGATCATGCATCGCAAATAGTCATGTACCATCCCTAAATGGTCTATACACGCAAGAAGTGTCTCAACCCACGGTCCGTCCTCCTGATGAGTGCGAGTAATCCAGGAGGATATGACTGGAACCCAGGGTGCATGCGTCCTGGCCTGCTTCGGCAGGAAAACTTTGGGTATAGGGTAGGTTTCCGCAGGAGAATATGACTAGTCCGTACCTCGTCCGTAGTTGGAAGAGGGGTTGTTCTGGAATAAGATTCTCTTGTCAAAGTTATGTGAGAGGGCGGGTATCGTCACTCACCTCTGTCTATTTCGGTAGACATTGCCGAGGAAGTGTTTTGTTTGAAAGATTAACGAGACAATCTTCGGGTAACCTGAAAGAGGTAGGCCTCTCCCAGTGAAATGAAAGTTTTGACGGAATTGAAGTAGAGGTAACCTTGAAATCGTACTTTATACCTGGGGGCATGCAAACCTTTTGGAGTGCAAGCAAAGAGCGGTTATTTATCTATTTTTTGGGTTAGCCGTTTCCTAACTTGCATGAAGAGAGGAGAGGGAGCATAGCTTTGGTAAGGCGCAAGCTCTATAAAAAATGGAATCTTTCATGAGACACTCTTATCATATGACTGGGTAATCGAGCAGTTTTAACATAAAGTTCATGCTCGTTAAAAAATAAACGCAAGATTCGAGCAGTTTTAGCATAAAGTTCATGCTCGTTAAAAAATAAATGCAAGATCCGAGCAGTTTTAGCAGATAGTTCATGCTCGTTAAAAAATAAACATAAGATCGAGCAAATGTTTCCACCCGCGTTTAAGCTCGTTAAAAAATGAACTATCCCGGTAAATAACCACTGTGAATGTTATATCATCAACCATTAAAGCCTTGGTCGTGTTTGCACCTGTCACCTCCACTTTTCATTTGGCCGATCGTTCACCTCCATATGATTGTTTACCCATTTTTAGGAACAACTACGAAGAGTGATTTCACCTAGCCATCCTTGTGACACTGCTGTGATTGGAAAATTCCAACCTGTACCTGGAATCTGCTGCTAACCCTGTTTATCACTTGTTCCTCAAAAGACGAGTCTTCTTTAAGCTCTTTTCAATTGACTCGTAAAATATGAAAAGATTTCCGAGTCTTGGCCTTCCAGCTCGTTAAAGGACAGGAAGAGCTATCCCTCCTCTAGATTTTAATATTTTTGGACCTGAGGGATTATTGCACAAAAAGGTCGAGCGCTTGTTTTATTTGGCTCGTTAAAATTATCGAAAACTCATCCCTTCTGTATTGTTTTATACTTTTTCGGACTTAAGGGATTAGATGACGAAAAAGGAATTTTGGAGTTGACTTTATGTACCTTTTCAGACTCTCTAAAAATGAAAAGGACCGAGTTATCCTTGTCGTTAGACTCGTTAAAATTATTAAATAGCGACAAACTTGTCTTTAGACGAGAAAACGTTTCACTATCGCTAGGCTCATTAAAACATAGCGATGGGCTTGCCCGAAGGGCAGGTTATAGAACAAGCATATGTTATCCTCCTCAAGCTTGACAAAAATAAAGAGGTACTGGTCAGCAATGACTAGGGAAAAATGGGAGAAACTAAAGAAAACTTTGATGGTAGCAGGTCGCTCTTGAACATGACACTTTTCCTCTGTACCACAATCGGGTTGGGTTGTTTCATTCACCGGTCACGTCACCATGTTCTCGCCATACCATCCATATTTGGGGTAATGCTACTGATCCATCGCATCAGTGTCGCCATATGTTCAAGAGAAGTCGTTCAGAAAGAGTCAACCGTGTCCCATCCACTGCCATACATTATCCTTCATCCATTCATGACCGCCACCCCGAATCATATGTCACAGATCGTTTTCACCTCCATTAAAATCATTAGCTCCGTTCCGTGTCACTGATGTGGGATTCATTAAGGCCCTCCTGTGACGGATCGCTTCTTGTCGACATTAGCTCCTTATCCAAGAAGTTGATCTAGGAACAACCCCTTCAGTACTTTGAAGCTTGCATGCCTCAATGGCAAGTTTCTCACTTCCGGCGACATCTATACATCAATGACCTTCGACCGAAAGATTTTGCGTGGTGTTCGATGCCAAGTCCTTTATTCACACCAATGAATTGTACTGCAGTACCTTGAGGGTCATTATCATTATCGGTGATTCCTCTCGCGCTTGTTAACGGTTTACATCATTGACCGGTAATCAAGCGATGTCTTTCCATGTTCGACTTTAGAACAATTCTCACATGGATCGACTTGTACTTAGAGTGAAGATCGAACGAGTTTGAAGACCCCGGATCTAGTTTCATCCATCCGGGCTGCGATATATATTCAGGAAAGATAAAGACATTGAAATGTACATCATTGCAGCAGATAATCATCCTACTCAAAGGATGATAATTTCATCAAAATTATCAGTCTATCATCAGACGATTGTCTGTTCTATGTACAGAAAAATGAATTTATAAAGTTGAGCATGGGAATGCCCTCCTCAGCTAGATCATGAAAGTAGTATGAAAAATAATGTATTGTATTGTATTGTATTACAGGTCTCCTCCCAGCATTGGATGAACTTCGGATCCCCTTGATAAAGCATTTCGCCCGATAAACAACCTCATACTTTAGGGGGCAACTGTTATAGACATTTTTGTGCCTTACAACATTGAGCATGAAATGTCCATAATCTAAGGGATCCAAAGTCCCTAAACATGTTGTTCCTACCCCTAGAGGAACAAGGCTAACAAACCACAGCAATTCACAAAAGTTCTCCAACTGAAACTGCTCAAAAACAAGTCAATTCAAGATCATGTCAACTGCTCCATTGACCATCTGCGCTAAATGTCAGTGGCTCCACTATCTACCTGCATTGAATATCAACTCCAACACTAGCTACCTGTGCTGAGCGAGTTTTGACAAGTGGCAGACTCATTCCTCAAGGTGTCAATGCTCAGGAAGCTTCCAAAATGACACTTGCCTCAGGGAATTCGACTGGTGATGAGTAAGAGGTTCCAAATCTCCAAGTGGAAGCAAGAACCTCCAAGTGGACTCAAGAACTGAGAGAGGGAGAGGACACTAGTCAGATATCAAGCTGACTCATCCTCTCTCCAAAATAACTATATATAGATCTCTCCTCCATGAGATCTAGAGGCTGGAATTTTGTTATTACAAAAAATTGATGTTGGTTTGAGACTGGAATCATTGGGTGCTTAATGTTTTGAAGGGGCTGAAGACAGGAATTCCAATCGCTGGGAAGGAGATGCTGGATTGGAGCCCTCTGGGTTGTATCTCTTCCTGAAACTTTGTTATTCATCAATAAAGCTATCTTGGTTTTCTCCTATATACTGGTGTATTTGTATGATTACATTAGTGTATTTGATTTACTTCTAATCCTGAATCATTTATGAATATGAATATTTGCCTTTGTGTTGTGTTCTTCTCTTGTTGCAAGTAGTTGTTCTCCTGTCGCAAGTAGTTGTTCTCTTGTGATCTCGCAGGAATCAAGTTGTTGTTCTCTTGGACGAGCGAGGAGGCAAGTAGCTGTGAACACCCGAAGAGAAGAGGATCTAGATCGGGGGACACACGGAAGACACCGGTAAGTCTATTGATCTCTCTTCTTTCATATTTCATAAAGGAAGAAACCAGTATAGCTGTACTCGTTTGTTGCTAAGGCACTGTCACACCTTAGGTGGATAGGATCGTCCTGCATAGGCATTTTTCCCCACAACACTCTGCTTTTGAAAAGAAGAATTTTGTTTTTGCAGACAGAGTACAGAGAGCAAGTTTTCTTCTCAGCACGCATAAAAATATGCAAATTTTTAAATTTTTTCATACACAGGCTGGCCTCTGTTGCTGCATGTATCTTCTTTACAGGAAAATTAAAAATGATGAGGAGATTTTGGATGCAGAGAAAAAAACTGGGTAAACTCAGTGAAATATTCAGGTAGACTTTCACTTCCACTACAGGCAGAATTTTCTCTGATTTTTCAATATGATGCCGTTCAATTCACCACCTTGCACAAACATACCATGCATAGAGGAGTTTTTTTCGAGCCTACCTCATCTGGAGCTCCAAATTCAATGAAAATCCCAGGTTTTCCTGCTCTTGGCCCCATGCAGACCGTTTAAATAGCCACCACTAATCATGTCTTTTACATTCATCAAATTGTTTGTTCTCTACTTGTAATCACATCCATCAATCACGCTGGAGTTTAAACAGCCACCACTACCTGTTTTCGGTTTTCTTCCTGAGATGGTTGACCACACGTGTCGTATTGACCCACCGAGCGCTGTTTGAACTGGATGAGGGTGGCCAGTTAGCTGGCCATCGATTTTTTTAATCACAACCATCTCATTGTTCACGCAGTTCTCAAATTACATTCATGCAACAGAGGAACGAGTTTACTCATGTACCTGGAAGTCGAATGCATTTGCTGTGAGGTGTTGTGGCCTTTCCTTCTGTTGCATGCCTTTGTTTCTATGATTTCATGCTGGCTTGGTTGTTGAATCATGGCTATTTTTCTTGTGCAAGTATCCTCTGGTTGGACCTACGCTACAGGAGCTTGCTTCAACGTTCACATTTGCACCCTCATGCTGTTGACGCTGAATTTTTACAGGACAACAACTTGTTTTCTCCATTGCTCCCAAACAATAGATCAGATTGACCTGAAACATTCCGAGCATGCTTCTATCATTGTTATGCACCTCCCATAACACAATTGTGGTCATTGGATGCATAGATTTCGAGAAAAACTAAAAATGGCTGAAGATTACAGAGGTCAATTTCCCGGAAACCATGCATTGGAATCGGCTGAAACTGCTTGGGTAGGTTACTATCACCTATATTCATCTCCCCATGAAACAAGTTTCCAAATGGATGCATGGATATGGATGAAATGAAAAAATGGTTTCAGGTGATGGAGGATAATTTCTTGGAAACCGTGCACCTGAATTGGCTGAAATTGCTCGAGCAACTCCCCGTAAAACGGTTTTGTAAATGGATGCACGGTTTTCACATGAGGGTAAAAACAAATTTCTATTCTATGTATTTTTGCTTCAAAGCATTCTGCAGGTGGTTTGCACAATAAGAAAAAATGAGTTTGGGCTGTAACACAGACTTGGAATTGATGGGAGAGAGGTTTGAGGATTGTAGGAGGACTTATGAACCCTTTAGGAAGCTATCACGTTCGCCAAAATACCTTTTAAAATCCATTTCTAGATTCCCGTAATTTCTACAGGAACTTCCTATGAAACACACAGTTTTTAGGAAAGAAGCACAATGAGATGGAAAAAATAATGGAGAAGGGTGAAGGATGGAAACATGGATGTGTGCAGGTCTCATGGACATATTCCCAGTCTTTGGGTCCTCTTTGGAGATCAATTTTGGCTTGTTTGTAGGCTTCTTGTAGAAGACATAGAACTTCCTGTAGAAGACATAGAACTTCCTGTAGAAGGAAAAAAACTTCCTCTGTCTTTGTTTTGAGAGATCCTCCTAACCTGCAATGTCCTTGTTGCAAATTGCAATTATTCAATGAAAATTAGGTTTATTTTTCTTCTTCATTTTCTCCTTTTTTTTTTAAAACAACTAGGGCACCTCATGGAGGTTTCCACCCTAATTGCCTGCCCTGGGCGCCTCCAAGGGAGGTTTTTACCCAGGGATCTTATTCTCTTTTTATTTTCTCTTCTTTCCAACCCATTGACTGCCTCATGGAGGTTTTCAATCAATGAGCCAATCTAAGGCGCCTCCGAGGAGGTTTTCACCTTGGACTTTTATTTTCCTCTTATTTTCATTCTTTTTCTTTTTCTTTTTTCTTTTATCCTACCCTACCCTACTTGAAAAACAAAATCATTTTCAAGTATAATAATACTTCCAATGGAGCCATGTGCACATTGAGATTAGAGACAAAATGATGTGGAGGCTTGAAATGCATACTTTGACAGTTATCTAGATTTCAGAGACCAAATGATTTGACTTTGAAGGGATCAAATGTAGCTGAGGAAGAGAGTACTGCTGCAACTTAGTGATCGTTTGGAACCATATCTCAATATATCTCTAATATCCTTGGTCCTTTTGCTGATCTGGATCATGTTTCATGTCACCTTCTACCATGACCTACTCATCTTCCTCTTTTTGCTGTTTTTTCTCTTGAATACATGGAATATTCGATGGTAACCATGATGGAACTCTCTCGATCTCTAATTTTGATGCCTTCTCTTCATCAATTGCAGCCCATGGTTCTTTGATCTCCTCTTTTGAATCTTCTTTTTCTGGATGTGACCCTTCAGTGCTGTCAATATAATCTCTTTTCTCCAATACTCTTCCTGAGCTACAGTGAATATCATTGAGCTCAAGAGGAGTTGTTTGGAAGTGTTGTACCTCAGCTTTGCAATTGGGTTGAGCTACTCCAATGGGCAGGTTTGGAAATCGTGATACAGGTAGTTGAGTGGGGGTGTATATTTGAGATGGATGTCGATGGGGTTGTGGTTTGGCAGGTGGTGGAGGCAAAGGGGTGGAAGGAGAGTTGTACTGGGGCCTCCACCCCTGATGAGGCGTATTCCACTGAGGCTATGGCTGATCATAGGGGTGAAATGGATGAGTAGCTAGTTGAGCAAGATATTAAGGAGGATATGACCAAGGAGGGGGTGTGGACCAGGAAGGATGAGCAGGGGGACCCCAAGAAGGCATGGAAGTGGTTTGATAGGGGTCATAATAGGTTTGGGATGTCCCTTGCATTCCTTGCTGGTAAGGTATGGGTCCATTTGGCCTCCTTTGGTTCATATGATAAAGTGATTCAGTGACTCCTTTGGCCCTTTGATATGCAACTTGAAGTCCAAGAAAGGAAGGGCACTGATTTGTAGGGTGGTCTTCTTCACAGACAAAACACACATTTATGGAGTGCAATGTTGGGTGTGGAGCCTGATTATCTTCTATATTCAAAGGTATCACCACATAGGACCCTAGTTCGAAATGGGGGCAACAATACCGCCCGTAAAATATTCGCTGCAGGGGGGGTCCAAGGGGGGGTGGCTGCGACCTTTGGGAGCCCCCCCTGGCGGGGGGTTTCGGGGGCAGCGCCCCCAAAGCTAAAAGCAACTGTAAAATTGCCTTGTAAAAGTATAGTAATTTCTAGTCAATCTGGGTCGTTCATTAGGCAGATGATCTGACGGTAGAACTTATGTTTAGTTTAGGGTTTTTTGCCCTAGAAGGAAACCCCTCTCTTTGTATGAGGGTATTGTATTTGAGGCTATAAGATAGATGTGTATTCTGTAAGCGAGAAACAGAGAGGTGAGACTGTGAGAGAAAACAGAGGATATTACAGCGGATTTGCTGTAGGTTGTGTCTCTTCATTTTGCTGGATAATAAAAAGGAAGGACTGGCTGTTCGGGGTGGACGTATCCCAAATTGGGTGAACCACGTATATCTGTGTCTCTCTTGTTTTGTGCATTTTCTGTGTTTATATTTCTGCAATATTTTATGTGTTCCATTGCTCCGTAATATATAATTTTCTAACAACTGGTATCAGAGTCGAAGGTCTATTTGGCTGATAAAATCGCAGGAAAGAAGGGTTCCTGGTTCGAGTGGGAACAATGGCGGAAGATGGTAAGTTTAGGGTCGAGAAATTTAACGGCCAAAACTTCTCGCTGTGGAAGATGTAGATGGAAGATTATCTGTATCAGAAAGATCTATACCTACCATTGGGCGGAAAAACAAAGATGCCGATGGGTATGAAAGACGAAGAATGGAACCTTCTCGATAGAAAGGCACTCGGAACAATACGGTTGTGCCTTGCTGCGTCAGTCACCTTCAACATTTCGAAGGAAACCACGACAGAGGGTTTGATGCAGACATTGTCGAAACTATATGAAAAACCCTCGGCCTCAAACAAGGTATTTCTTATGAAACAGTTATTTAATATGAATATGTCGGAAGGTGGATCTGTTGCAAACCATTTAAATGATTTTAATACAGTTACAAGTCAGTTAAGTTCTGTAGGGGTAAACTTTGATGATGAACTTAGAGCTCTGTTATTCTTGTGCTCATTACCAGAAAGTTGGAATGGTTTGGTAATGGCCATTAGTTACTCCGTTTCTGGATCTAGTACTTCAAATTTTGATGATGTCGTCAGTGCTATCCTTAGCGAGGAAATGCGACGGAAAAGCTCTGGTGAGACATCGGGAAATGCTTTGAGTGTAGAGTCTAGAGGAAGAAAAATGGAAAGAGGAAAGAGCTCAGGATATCGCAGTAAATAAAGGAAAGGCAGATCCAAGTCCAGATCGGGGATAGTGTGCTGGAAATGTGGAAAGAAAGGACACCTAAAGAAAGACTGTAGATCTCGGAAGGGAAAAGAAGGAGATGCACAGCAAGAAAACAATCATGAAGCAAATGTGACAGGTGAGGTGTTACAAGATTCTTTGATTCTTTCTTTCGAAAATATTACTGATTCCTGGGTGGTAGATTCAGGGGCTTCATTCCATGCCACACCTGATAAGAAATACTTTCATGACTATGTTCAAGGAGTTTTTGGACAAGTTCGTCTAGGTGATGATAAACCCTGTAAAATCGTTGGAATGGGTAAGGTTCTTGTAAAACAATAGAATGGAAACCAATGGCTATTAAAGGAGGTAAGGCATGTTCCAGATCTAAAGAAAAATTTGATTTCAACAGGGCAGTTAGGCGGTGAAGGTTGTGTGACAACTTTCACAGATAAAGCTTGGAAGGTCACTAAAGGAGCCCTGGTAATAGAAAAAGGCGAAAAGGTTGGTACATTGTATTTATGCAATGGTATTTCTAACTCTGTTAATGCTTTAACTTCCAGAGGAGCAGATGCAGCATTATGGCATCATAGGCTCGGACACATGAGTGAAAAGGGGATGAAGATTCTTCACTCAAGGAATTTGTTGCCGGGTTTGAAGAATGTTGATTTGGACTTCTGTGAGAACTGTATTTATGGAAAACAGAAGAGAGTCGGATTTCTCAGAGTTGGGAAAGAAAAGAAGAACGAAAAATTAGAGCTTGTGCAAACAGACGTATGGGGACCTGCTCAGGTATCATCTCTCGGTGGCTCTTGTTATTATGTTACTTTTATTGATGATGCAACTAGAAAAACTTGGATTTATTGTATTAAGAATAAATCTGATGTATTTGATACTTTCAAGAAATGGAAAGCTTTGGTTGAGATTGAGACAGGAAAGAAATTGAAGTGTCTTAGATCAGACAATGGAGGTGAATATTGCAGCAAAGAGTTTGATAGGTACTGTTCAAAGCATGGAATTCGCAGAGAGAAGACAATTCCAAGAACACCACAAGAAAATGGTGTGCCAGAAAGGATGAACAGAACAATCATGGAGCGTGCAAGGTGCATGAGATTGCATGCAGGATTGCCTTTACAGTTTTGGGCAGATGCTGTAGATACTGTTGTTTATCTAATAAACAGAGGGCCTTCAAGTTCCTTGGATGGTGGTGTTCCAGAGGAAGCATGGACAGGTAAAAAGGTAAACTACTCTATTTTAAAGCCTTTTGGTTGTGAGGCCTTTGTCCATATTGATAAAGAAAATAGAACAAAGCTTGAGGCAAAGTCAAAGAAATGTACCTTTATTGGATATGGTGTTAATGATTTTGGTTATCGCTTATATGATTACGAAAATCACAAAATCATTAGGAGCAGAGATGTAATATTCAACGAAAAGGTCTTGTATAAGAATCAGTTGCATGAAAAGAAACAGGAAAAGGAAAACAAGGAATATGCAGTTCTTGATGAAATCACTGAAAAATTAAAGGTGGCTGAAAATAATAATAATCAACAACCACAACAACAACAACCACCACAACAGCAACAGGCACCCCAAACACCTGGAAGTGGTGTTAGAAGATCTACCAGGATAGGTAGACCCCCTAAACGATACTCTCCTTCATTATATTATTTATTGTTGACTGATTCCAGTGAACCCGAATGTTATGAAGAAGCAATGCAGGTTGAAAGCAGGAAGAAGTGGGAGGTAGCCATGGAAGACGAGATGGACTCCTTAATGCATAACCAGACTTGGGATTTAGTCAGGTTGCCTGTAGGAAAAACTACATTGAAGAATAAATGGGTTTACAGGCTGAAGGAAGAAGATGGAGGAAAACAGAGGTATAAAGCTAGACTTGTGGTGAAGGGGTTTGCACAGAAGAAAGGTATTGATTTTGATGAAATATTTTCTCCTGTTGTTAAAATGACTTCAATCAGAACTATTTTAAGTCTTGTAGCAGCTGAAGATTTTCATCTTGAGCAGTTAGATGTAAAGACAGCCTTTCTCCATGGGGATTTGGAGGAAGAGATATATATGCAGCAGCCACAAGGATATGAGGTGAAAGGGAAGGAGAAACTAGTGTGTAGGTTGAAGAAGAGCTTGTATGGCTTAAAACAGGCTCCAAGGAAGTGGTATCTAAAATTTGACAAGTTTATGTCTGAACAAGGTTATACTAGATGTCACTCTGATCATTGTGTTTATTTGAAAAAGCAAAATGATGGCAGCTATATTATATTGTTACTGTATGTAGATGACATGCTTGTTGCAAGATCTAACATGCAGGAAATAAATGTGCTCAAAAGAAAATTGGCAAATTCATTTGCAATGAAGGATTTGGGAGCTGCAAAACAAATCCTTGGTATGAGAATAACTAGAGACAGGAAAAATCGTAAATTGACATTGTCTCAGAATGAGTACATACAAAAGGTGTTGAAAAGATTTAACATGCACAATGCAAAACCAGTTAGTACACCTTTTGCTAGCCATTTCAAACTTAGCAAGGAAATGTGCCCAAAGACCCAAGAAGACATGGATTATATGTCTAAAGTTCCATATGCATTAGCAGTTGGAAGCTTAATGTATGCAATGGTCTGCACAAGGCCTGATATTGCACATGTAGTGGGAGTTGTAAGCAGGTACATGAACAATCCAGGAAAGGAACATTGGATGGCAGTGAAATGGATTCTCAGATATTTGAAAGGTACCACAAATCAAGCATTATGCTTTGGTGGTTCAAACATCTCCCTACAAGGATATGTTGATGCAGATATGGCAGGTGACAGAGATAACAGGAGGAGCACTACAGGATATATATTTACTGTTGGAGGAAAAGCTGTTAGTTGGGTTTCAAAAATCCAAAGCGTTGTTGCACTTTCAACAACAGAAGCAGAGTATGTTGCTGCTACAGAGGCTAGTAAAGAAATGATTTGGTTACAAAGGTTTATGGGTGAATTGGGTAAGGAGCATGATATGGGCACGTTATACAGTGATAGCCAAAGTGCCATTCATCTTGCAAAGAACTCAACATTTCATTCCAGGACTAAACACATACAGCTCAAGTACCATTTCATACGATCAGTGTTGGAAGATGGAGAGTTGAAGCTGGAAAAGATACACACTAGCCAGAATCCTGCAGATATGCTAACAAAAGTTGTAACCAGGGAGAAAGTGAGAATATGCTCAGTTTCAGTTGGTCTTCAAGGATGACGATGAAGATGAGAAACAGCCAGGTCCAAAGAGGAGTCATTTTCCAGCAAATGGAGCAGCGGTGGAGTTGCTACAATCAGTCTCCAAGTGGGAGATTGTTGGGTGTGGAGCCTGATTATCTTCTATATTCAAAAGTATCGCCACATAGGACCCCAGTTCGAAATGGGGGCAGCAATGCCGCCCATAAAATATTCGCTGCAAGGGGGGTCCAGGGGGGGGCGGCTGCGACCTTTGGGAGCCCCCCCTGGCGGGGGGTTTTGGGGGCAGCGCCCCCGATGCTAAAAACAACTGTAAAATTGCCTTGTAAAAGTATAGTAATTTCTAGTCAATCTGGGCCGTTCATTAGGCGGATGATCTGACGGTAGAACTTATGTTTAGTTTAGGGTTTTTTGCCCTAGAAGGCAACCCCTCTCTTTGTATGAGGGTATTGTATTTGAGGCTGTGAGATAGATGTGTATTCTGTAAGCGAGAAACAGAGAGGTGAGACTGTGAGAGAAAACAGAGGATATTACAGCGGATTTGTTGTAGGTTGTGTCTCTTCATTTTGTTGGATAATGAAAAGGAAGGACTGGCTGTTCGGGGTGGACGTAGCCCAAATTGGGTGAACCACGTATATCTGTGTCTCTCTTGTTTTGTGCATTTTCTGTGTTTATATTTCTGCAATATTTTATGTGTTCCATTGCTCCGTAATATATAATTTTCTAACATGCAATGGACATTCGTTCCCAGGATGCTTTCTAGTGCACCTAGGACAAAATATGGCCAAAGCCCTCTCAACTTTCTCTTGCTTCTTTTGGATCTGCAAGGTATCCATTTGCATGGCAAGAAACTGCCTCATCTCGCTCTTGACATCTTCCCACATGTTTCCAATTTCACCTTCAATGGATGAGTTGGAAGAAAAGGTATTGCTCCCAACATTTATGTTTCTAGCTATTTGCTCCAGAGGAATTTTTTCTTCTTCTTCTCCCCTAGAGGTTCTTCAAATATGTCTTGTTTTCCACCTAGGGGTTCTTCTTAATCACAACCATTGAAGAAGAGAAGGTTGGCTGTGTGAAGCAGTGGGGGTGTTGTGCAAACATTTTTTTGACTTATCTCTACTCCTACAAGGCATGAAATGAAATCTTTTTCGTTGATTTTTGTTTTTTTTCTGCTTGTACCTACAAAAACTAAAATAGATTGAACTACAAATAACTATCTTGCTGAAATGAAAATGTGGAATTGAAATGAAAGCAGGAAAGGACTAATCTATTTTGCTGAAATGAAATTGCAGGAATGAAATGCTAAGCTACGCTTGCGGAATTGAAATGCTAATCTACACTTGCAGAATTGAAATTGCAGAATTGAAATGCTAATCTATGCTTGCAGAATTGAAATTGCGGAATTGAAATGTTAATCTATGAAAGAGGGAAATACCTAATCTATGCATGCTGAAATGAAATGAAAGCAGGAAATGTCTAATCTACTTTTGCGGAAATGAAATTGTAGAATGGAAATGAAATAAACTACTTAGCAGAAGGTTGTAGTAGAAAATAGAAGAAAAGTAGCAATCACCAATACTCTGACGCTTCCCCAGCAATGGCGCCAAAAAAATGGTGGGCCCCAGTATTGTAGCAATAATACTGCAACTCCTAGGACTCCCTTATTTACTTTTATCAACCCGGTAGTTCATAACAAACTTGGAAGTAATGGTGCTATATGCACAAGTACTAGCTCTTACTGCGGCTATCACTTGATTAGCTGGCACAAGTCTGCTAGGAGATTAAGCCAACTTCTATGAGCTCTTAGAAGAAGCTTTTAACTGTGACGGATGAAAGCTAACTCAACAGAGGCTAATCTACTTGCAGAAAGGAGCAGAAAGCTTAAAGGAAATGCAAACCCTAGCAAACCCTAGTTTTACCGATTAACCCTACCGGTGCAAGAAAAGAGATGAAAGTAGTGGGAGTAGATGCCATTGACTTCTAGAAAGGTAAAATGCATGTGACTAAGCTACTTCTATAATTAAATCTGGAAAAAAAACATCCTTTTTTAGTTTTGAGTAAGTTGGCAGAATTATTATGCATGTGCTTTAACTATTTTTGACTGTGCAAAGGTTGAAGGAAATGGAGTGGGTGCTTGCAGGAGGTTGGGAAGGTGAGAAGAGGGCCTAAGGGGTCCCTAGCACCCTTCTAGAGAGTTTCACAGTGATCAAATCTCAAGAAACCACCTTCGTGAGATTCTACAGGAAGTCAGCAGGGGTTCTATAGGATGTACTGTAGCTTCTACATGATGTTTCTACAGGATGTTCCAAAAGGGAATTTTGAAGGGCTGATGGTGGAAAAAAGGCGAAGAAGTGGGTATGGAGGTGAGATAAGGGTGTGAGGAGGTCCAGGACTTGGTGAATGAGGATGAAGAGTGGTTAAGGCGATTGGGTTGGTTCGAAGATAAGAGAAGCAATGTTGTGCGAGAATGTAGGAGCTAGGGAAAAGTGAGAAAAAATGGCAAACGAGAGGCAAGAATATGGGTTAGAGGATGAAGCAGGTTGCATTGATGGAGTAAGGGTAGGGGAGGAGGTATCTCAGGTGTTCTGCACGTTATTTTCAAAACTGATCAAATGAAGACTAGGAAAACCAAAGATCTAGCTACTTTAACCTAATTTGACCTAGAAACCATAAGCATGATGAATAGAAGTTTATTGGCCGCAAATCATGTAAAAAAACTATGGAAACCAAGCAAGAATGGATCTAAGCATGTAATCACAACTGGTACTAACTTTTGCAACTAAAAGTCTAACACTAGAAATTGCATGAAGAAGCATGAACAATGTTCTTATGGCAGCAAGGACGCCTTGGTCTCAACTCATGGTCCCAAGGAGGGAGAGGTGAGATCAAGGGGTGCTTGATGGCCTTTTTTGAAGATATTTTATGTTACCAACCTGTTAAATCACTTGAAATATGGAAATCTATTTTAATCATCTAAAGCAACCTAAGTAAAAAAGCAATATTTTAACCTAAATAACAGATTTTATTGTAAGGATGCAGCAAAGACACATAGAAGTACAAAAAGGAGGTAATGGGCACTTGGGTTGGGCCCAAACCCAAGAGCTACAACCTCCGAAGGAAGATTAGAGCTGGTGCAAAGCTGGATTCATCTTTATTGATCAAAAGAATAGTTACATCCCACAAACTGTCCATAAGAAAAAGCTTGCAAATGTGCCGAAATGCAGAGCTAACCTATTGCCTAAAAAATGACTAAAATTGAACTACCAACTAGCTAACTCAGCTGAGGCCCTAGGCCTTCTCATTTATACAAATTGAGGACCCCAACATCCGTCCTAAACTTTAGGAAATCGGCTGCCAAAACTTGCAGTTAACAACAACTTTACTAGCCCTTGCTCGACTGCCCTTGTGATAATCAATGTGGTGGCCCTTGAACTCCGAGATGGTGGTGGAGAATTCGAGGTAAGAGCTCATAAATGAAGGGGACACCTTCCTATAAATCCTCTCCACGAATTTGGTTGCCAAGTGCTCATTTAAACCTTTGATTTTGTCTCAAAATTGACTAAAAATCTGCATAAAGCACACATTAGACTTGTTGGCATAATGACTAACCCAATTCACTCTATTAGCATAAATATAATAAAAAAAATGCAATAAACTAATGATAATGGTGGATTAAGTCAAATTAGGAGGATGAATGAGCCCATATAATTACTCATTTTTGGGGCTCATCAACGGCTGACCCAGAAGAGAAGGAAGAAGATGGAACCATGTAACCTACACGAAATACCCAAGATCGAGGAGAAGCTTGGAAGAGACAGATGCCTTACGTTCAACCTCCCAATATCGAGGGCATTCTTGACACTCAGGTGGCTAAACGAACTCGGCAGAAGGAGTATATACAATACCTCGTCAAGTGGAAGAACCATCCTGTTAAGGACAGTTCGTAGCTTGATGCCAAGCGGATTGAACAGATAACTTCTTTAGTCGAGAAGCTCATGGACTAGAGCCATGATTTATTTTTTCCCAGAAGCCTGATCAGGAGCATCCAGCTAGGGTGCCATGATCGAGTGAAGTCTCTGCCAGGTTGGGAATTTGATTTAGCATTTGGATTGTCTTTTATGTTTAACTTATCAGTACATGAGGTAGGCTTTTGTTTTGTTTTTCTTTTAATTGTTGTGTTAGTCAAAAGTTATGGGTCGGTTAGGGTTGTTAGTTGTCTGAACTTAATAAACAGCAGGTTAGAAATTGTTCTATCAACTTATAGAGGAAAATACAAAAATGTCCAAATGAAATCTCGTCAAGTAAATTGAACCGAGAGCTAGTAGTTACACAACTATATTATTTCTATTTAACTGAAAGCAATTATAGTTTCAATTAATTGTAAAACAAAGATGTATAAATGTAGCAATGTAAAACAGGGAAAAGGTTTAGCATTTTCCAGGATCAAGAAATAAAAAGGGACAGAACATATATTTTTCTAACTGTCCATCTGTGTCATTGCCTACATACTGTGCCATTATATTTCATTCATTGAACTGTTGATACAATGCTAGCAGACAGAGGACGACCATTGTAGGTCGTGTTTTCTTTTGTCCTCACTGAACAACAAACAATATCGAATTCATACATACGTCCATAACCAGAGCGAAGAACAAACGAATCGAATCCATAGCCAGAATAATAAAGTACGACGAGACCACCGAAAAATGATACCGGAAACAGAGTGCCAGAGAAAACAAACCATAACAAAGGTAATTTCAGATGAATCTTTATATTTTCATAAGCAAACAGAGATCAATAAATTGTGTTCATATTGCTGTTGTTTCAAACCACATAGATATTACATTCGTTGATAAACAAAAAAAAGTGCCATCATCCACAGAACAAACAAACCCTAGCCTAGCGTTTGATAACAGGGAACACCCTTAACACAAATGGATAGTTAACCAAAATAGAAATTAAAGCCAGACTTGAGCTTCATATGTGAAAGCGATTCAGACTAAACACAACTAGAAGATGGCGAGTGACAAACCCTACAGAGACTCAAAGACCCTAACTGCAAATTGACGGAATTAAAGAGCCAGAGCCTACCGGCAAAGGGTTGCCACATTTGGAGACTAAACCATGAGAAATCCGCGTCTCTAGGTTGAACCATTGACCTGCATGAACCAAATGAATTCCAGCTAGCATACCTATACAATGAGACCTGAACTGAAGCCAAATAGAAGGAGAAGAAAAATATAACGTACCTGGGTGCGACTAGACCAAGGAGCTTGCAGAATAGAGCCACTGACAAACCGAAGAAGTTTGAGACAGGAGGAGCAGGCTTGGTCAGTGACCATACTAGAAGAAGGTCAAACCAAATCAAGGAAGGAACTAGTTACCTGGTTTGTGGTCGCAGAAGACCATCATGTTGTAACTTGAGATCATTGGCACCAAAAGTTAACCGATTTACACACCATAGCAGAGACAAAGGACAATATCAACAACAAACAAACAATAATCATTGGCCGAGAGACTAGATTCCAAAACCAAATAGCAGTAGGACAAGAAAATGAGACAAAGAACTCACTTTGTGAAAGGAATTCGAGCGAGCACACCTCTAGAGCCAAGACAGACTCATTTCACAGGGAAAAACCACTGAAAACCACACTATTATAGACATTTTTGGGCACTGTAAACCCAATCATAAATGTCCATAAACCAAGGGCTCCTAAGTCCCTAAAAGTGTTGTTCCGACCCCTAAAAGGACAAGGTCAGTTGATTACATCATCTCCCAGAAGTTCTACATGAAAAACTACTCAGAACTGGTCAAAATTGGACCATCTCACCTGCTCCATGGTCAAAGTGCACTGCATCCCACCTAAATGCATGTGGGAGGTGCGATGCATACTGAAAAACTCTTCTATGGGGTGCGATTGGCGAGAGTGGACAAATGGCAGGGTCAATTTGCGAGGTGGAAGATCATGGAATCTTCTAGAAACTTCTCCTGTGACACTTGCCTCTATGCATTCGCCTAGGGATGAGTAAGAGATCATCAATATCCAAGTGGAATCAAGAACTATTAGAGAGAGGACACTAATCAAATCTCAAAGGCTGACTCACTCCCCTTGCAAACATCTATATATGGATCCCTCATCCCAGAGATTTAGAGGCTGGAATTTTGTATCTTGTAAGGAAATGCTGCTGGTTTCTTGGTGTAACATCATAGTGTTGGGTGATCTAAGATTTTTCATGAGGTGAAGAAGGGCTTTCTTGCTGAGAGGATGATGCTGGGTCAGAACAATTGGTTGTAATTGTTATAGAAATTTTTGTTCCTTACAACTCTAAGCATGAAATGTACATAAACCAAGGGCTCCTAAGTCCCTAAAAGTGTTGTTCTAACCCCTAAAGGAGCAAGGTCAACAGATTACAGCTTCTCCCAGAAGTTCTCCACCAGAAACTGCTCAGAATTGGTCAAAACAGGATCATTTCAGCTGCTCCACTGGCTAAGTGCGTTGCATTGCACCTAAATACACTGTGATGGTGCGTTGCATTTCAAAACTCCCTTCTGTAGGGTGCGATGGGTGAGAAATGACAAATGGTAGTGTCATTCCGTGAGGTGGAGAGGCAATGGAAGCTTCCAAAATCTTCCCCTGTTACACTTGCCTCACTGAATTCGACCAAAGATGAGTAAGAGGCCCTCAGTCTCCAAGTGGAAGCAAGAACTGACATAGAGAAGACACTAATCAAATCACAAGCTGACTCATCCTCCTTACATATATCTATATATGGATCCCTCATCCCAGAGATCCAGAGGCTGGAATTTTGCATATTGTAAGGAATTGCTGTTGGTTTCTAGAGACAAACATCAGATTGTTGGGTGATTTATGCTTTGTTTGAGGTGAAGAGGGGCTTCTTTGCTGGGAGGTTGATGCTGGGTCGGAACCACTGGTTGTAACTCCTCCTAGATCTTTTCTTGTTTATCAATAAAAACTATTTGAGTTTTCCTCTATGCTTTTGTATCATTGATGCTTGTCACATTTGTATGGTTAACTTAAATCTGATCCTAAGTTATTTATCAATATAGATCCATGTCTTTGTATAGTGCTCTTCTTCTGTGATCTTACGTGTATTCTATGAAGCTGGGCATGCAAGGGAGCAGGTAGCTAGAGACTATCAAAGAAGAGAGGGATTGGATAAAAGGATTAGCGCAAGACACAGGTTGGTTCTTTCTATTGCTCGCTGTATATAATTCGTAAAGGAAATACAAAAGTAGTTTTTCTCTGTTTGTTTCTAAGGCAGCTGTCACACCTTACTGGGATAGAGCAGTTCTAAATAGACACTTTTCCCTGTAACAGTAATCCTCTTTGCTATTCTTGATTATTAATAAAGCTATTCAAGTTTTCCTCCACATTCTTGTATGATTGATGATATATGCATTTGTGTGGTCAATATATATCTGGTCCTATATTGTTTATGATAGTATATCTCTGTTCTTGGATAGTGTTATGCTGCTTTGATTCCACAGGTGCTCTTTGAAGTTGGGTAGACGAGGAAGCAAGTGGCAAAGATCTATCAGAAGGGAGTGGAATCAAGCAAGGAACCAAGCACAAGACAGAGGTTGGTCTCCTTTGTTCCCCTCTTATCTACTTCTCATAAAGGAAATCGAAAGTATTTTTAGTTTTTTTTTTCTAAGATAGCTACCAGTCTTAGTCGGACTAGCAGCTCCGCATAGACACTAGATTTATCGATAACACATAGAAACAAGTTTGGAAAGACAACATTCACTTGCAGCCATACCCAAAAGAAAAACCAGAGATTTCTATATGCGCCGAAACGAAAACCATATGTTGTGACAAACAAACCCTTGCAAAGCTGAAGAGCATAACAGAGAT
This sequence comes from Pinus tabuliformis, assembly GCA_031772625.1. Lineage (NCBI taxonomy): Eukaryota > Viridiplantae > Streptophyta > Pinopsida > Pinales > Pinaceae > Pinus > Pinus tabuliformis. Next base: position 347,631,949 of record CM062819.1, on the reverse strand, counting down.
AGTGCAAATGACTAGGAAGAAAAATCATTTTGGGAAAAGACCAAACGGAGGGAACTAGACTCGAGGACTATAGGTGGGCATTTATTAACGCATTAAATTATTCCCAGTTTCCAAACAAAATATCTGTTATCCATATTGCATACAACTGCCAAAAAAACAAACCAAACACACCATGTCATAAAGCCTAAACAGGTGGAAAGCCAAGGCTATGTGGAAGCGTGGGCTAGGTCACATCATACATAATGTTGGAAACTGTTAGGGTCCTATAATTTATAGGATCTCAAGGTGATTAAGTATCTCACATTTTGCAGATTTCATATTGCTCATAGATTTCAATATTCAATTGGTTTCCAAAAAAAAGGAAAAGAAAAGAAAAGAGGGTGTTTAAAAAACAAAGGAAAAGAAAAAAAGAGAAAAAAAATGAAAAGAAAAAGAACCCAAACATAAAGTCTAAGCATGATTGAACAAATTTTAGTTTATGTTGATAGGGTAGAAAATAAAGCTCAGCCAAATAGTCTAAGCTTGGAAAATCAGTAGCTAGGTAGAAATGAAATTGGTTCAACTATTCAATCTGAACCAATAGGAGAGATACGAGATAGAGTAGGGTAGAAATAATAGGAAAAAAAAGGAGAAAATGAAAAAGGGTATGAAAATCTAAACGCACCCTGCAAAAAGAAAAATTGTTAGATTAGAAACAAAGGGTAGGTAGATTGAAAGAATAATAAAGGTAAAAAGGACATGAAAAATTCATTTTAATGTTTTATTACATATTTCATGTGTTTTTCCTAATGTGAAAAAAAATTAATATAAGTATAGGGGCATAATAATATACTCCTAACTTTATTCCATACTTCGCCCCCATTTCATTTCTTTTCCCAACCCCACCACCCACGTGACTGTCACATCAATGATTACCCACCCTACACCTTTGGTCAAATCCCTGCACTCGATGGTCGATCCAATGATACATAATAGTTTTTAGCTCCCCCTCACCCTCCAAACATTAATTTCAGGGGGAGGGATCCGAAATCAGTGGTTTCTCTCCACTTACATGTTGTACTATCATAATTTCACACCCCACCACCATGATTCTACATATCACTCAGGAGGCCCTCCAAAAAGTGGTTTCTGTTCTTAAACAAACCACCCATCGTTAATGATTTTTCACCATTCCTATTGCTCCATGGCACCACTCCATCCCATCCACTTATCACCTCCATTCCTACACTATATTGTTGCACATTTAATTCATTAAACCCTTAGCCAACGGATCTGTGCCACTTCAACGGGAACTCTGTGGAAATCACAAACACATCATCTCTCACCCCATTTACAGAGTTTAGATATGTCCTCTTTTCTTACAGGTGAAGTGAATATTTGTTGAGAGAGACACAGAGAAGCAGTTAACACAGTGGATTATCAACATAGTAGCAAAAAGCTATAATTGTCTACATTTAGTAGGCATCTCCCTTCTTGAATCTCATTTTCTGCTCACTTCCTTTTTGTTTTCCCTCTCTGAGTTCCCTCTTCTTCTCATTCCTTTTTCTAATTGCAGTTCACCTACAAATCCAAAGACTGTCTAGGTTTAAAATTCTTAGAAGATGGCCACGCCACCAAAGAGGAAAGAAATGGAGTTGTTCAATCCAATGGTGCACCCACCAATGGACTTGGACCATATTCCACTTGTAGATAGAGACTTCAAGATACATGAGACAATGTCAGAACTTGATACTATTGGTGGAAGGACAAATTAGTTGATGAAATGGATGATATAGGACTCTGGGATACAAATTTTCCTTTCTACATTTTTCCCAAAACCCATAGATACCTAGAATTGATCAGAAAATGCTAGTCCTACTATAGCCCACAGCAAAGAGCAGTAGTAGCCCCAACAGGAGACATATTGTTCACCATTGATGCTAAATCCATAATTCATATGATGCAATCTCCTATCATTGAAGGAACCACTACTTTTTCTCATGAAATCCTCAGTGAAATGTACAGAATTTAGACTTTCCTAAAAGAGCTAAAACCCTGGAACTATTCATGACTCAATAGACCCACTTCCTAGAAAAAAAATCCTCCATATCCATCCTCTACTTTCCCTGATAGAACTAGGCATATAGTCATTGTGCTTTCATATCTTCTAGGTTATTATTTAGAGCAGTGGCTTGATGAGGCCATAATAGGTTTCTTGTCCATATTTTCATCAGAGTAAAAGTCCTCTATCTTGTTTAATTTTAGTCAGTTTCTGGTAGATTACATCCATGAACAATTCATAAATTTTACTACAGAACAAGTGTTTTAGTATTCTTTAGTATTGGTTTATATGTTTGTTTATTTCCAGGTAGACAAGTTTCAGTTTGTGATGAGCAAGCTAAATGAAGTAGGTGAACATCAGTCTGTCATCTCCTAGACAACCTTGGTAATGAAGGATCAAAGGGAATTCACATAAAAAACATTGATATAGAAGTTTGTCCATATAGCTATGAGCCTCCTCAGTGGTATAGTAGAACCCATAATTAGTGAATAAATCAAGAGAATTATGCAGCTAACTGACCAATCTAGAATAGGAGATTGGTATTTGTACCAAAATTACACAGAATTAAGGATATGTGGATGTGAATTGGATCCTTACAAGTTGCCAGGGTTCTTCCCTATGAGGATAATTTCACTAGAGTATATCAGGCAAATGATCAATGTAGATAAATTACATTGTGTAGCAGCAAAGAAGAAATCTCAATTTAGAATCAAATCCTAGATTGGTCCTTTTATTTGCAACGACAGGGCAGTAAGTGAGGAGTTTTATAAGAATTTTAAAGAAATGAATTTCACCCACAGCTTCACATGGTCATATGACCCATCAGGTATCATCTCCAAGAAAAGGGTGGAAAAAAAATCAACACCTTATATTTACACTCACGGGTCTAAAATAGAAAAAATCAAGAACTAGATAGAGTGGATGCCTAAAACCTTGCAACATGCTAAGGAGAAGATACTCTCTTCATCAAGTTCACAGACACCTTGTTATAGATCCATTTGGGCATATCAAATCCCAACATTCAGGTCAATGTTTTAGAGCTCATCAAACCCTAAATTCAGTTGTTTCATGCCCTAAACAAGTCAACCCTTTGAACGCATCCTTCCCAGACATTTTCATGACTTGAGGACATCTAGAAATTTCCTCTAGACAGACCAGAACAGGTAAGCCCTTATGGAAGTGCTTTGTAGTGAAATTGAGTCCACTACAAGGGTGCCCTATAGAGAACTTAGGCTTCCTTTCACCTGCACTGGGCGAGAATGAGCAAAATTCACATAGGGTTTGGGCAATATTCTTATCTTTTGGAGTCATCTAGAATTTTCCCTATCTTATCAACTCCTACGAGCTTGAAAATGGATGAGGAATGAATTAAGGAGCATCCTATCCTCTCATCCCTTCCTCCATGGAACTGATTCTAAGTATGGAAGGCCATTCAATGTCACTATTAATGACAAAACCTCCTTCATATTCCTATAAATTGACCACTCATCTAAGTGATTAGGGGCTCGATTATGTTGAATTGTAAGGAGATAATGTTGCTATGAGACTTGACATTGGAGCAAGTGATGTGATGCCGCAAGCTTTTCTTGCCTTTTATGTGATGTGGATGGTATCAAAGCTGGAGGAATGACTTTGAATCAAACACTGATGGTTGTAATTCCTTCTTCTATCTAATAAAGTGTTTGAACCTTTTCCATATGTTGTGTTATTTTGTAATTCTTATGTATGAATTGCTTGTGATTCCTTTGATTTATATTCAATGGATCGTATGCTTTGATTGGTTTTTGTCTTCTATTGTATTGATAGGGTACTTTTCAAGCAGATTAAGTAAGGGAAGGAGCAACAAAATTGATACAAGGGAGACAAGAGAAAAGTGGAACTACAGGTAGGCCTTCTATCATCTATTCTTATCTATTCATTATAGGAAAAGTCTAAAAAACTTTAAACTATTGTTCTTGGCACAACTATTTGTCTAGTGAATTAGTATTTATTTGTAGATGCTAAATTCTAAAAAAGAAATAATTGTTACAAATCCATTTGGGCACATCAAATCCTAAAATTTAGGTCAGTGTTTTAGGGCTCATCAAACCCTAAATTTAGTTGTTTCATGCCCTAAACAAGTCAACCCTTTGAATGCCTCCTTCCTAAATAGTTTCATGACTTGAGGACATCCAAAAATTGCCTCTAGAGGGACCAGTGCAGGTAAGCCCTTATGAAGGTGTGCTACAAAGCAGATGAGTCCACTGGGAGGGTGCTCTATAGAGAACTTAGCCTTCCTTTCGCCTGCGTTGGGTGAGAATGAGAAAAATTTAGATAGGGTTTGGGGAATATTCTTACCTTTTGGAGTCATATAGAAGTTTTCTTATCTTATCAACCCCTATGAGGTAAAAAATGGATGAGAAATGAGTTAAGGAGAATCCTATCCTCTCATCCCTTCATCCATGGAACTAATTCTATGTATGGAAGGCCATTCAATGTCACCATTAATGATGATACCTCCTTCATATTCCTATAAATTGACCACTCATCTAAGTGACCAGGGGTTGGATTATGTTGAATTGTAAGGAGATAATGCTGCTATGAGACTTGACTTTGGAGCAAGTGATGTGATGCCACAAGTTTGTCTTGCTTTTTATGTGATGTGGATGGGATCCAAGCTGGAGGAATTACTTTGAATAAGACATTGATGGTTGTAATTCCATCTTCTATCTAATAAAGTGTTTGAACCTTTTTCCATATGTTGTTCTCTTTCATAATGCTTATATGTATGAATTTCTTCTGATTCCTTTCATTTATATTCAATGGATCGTACGCCTTGATCGGTTTTCGTCTTCTATTGTGTTGACAAGGTACTTTTCAAGTAGATTAAGTACAAGAAGGAGAGACAAAATCAATACAAGGGAGGCGAGACGAAAGAAGAACTACAGGTAGGCCTTCTATCCTCTCTTCTTATCTATTGCTTATAGGAAAAGTCTAAAACACTTTAAACTATTATTGTAGGCACAACTACTTGTCTAGTGAATTAGTATTTACCTGTAGATGCTAAATTCTCCAAAACACTCATAGGCAGTAAGAAAGGCAGAGTACAGAGGACAGAACAGATAAGGGCAAGGAAAAGGAAAAAGAAACAACTAGAAAAAGACAAAGAGAATATCAGTCACCAGGAATTGATACTTATATAAAGGAGTTCAAGATGAAATTCAGGAAAAGGGCAAGGATCTGTATGGAAATGGACCTAGGTAAAGAATCACCACAACACACAATTATAAACCTCAGTGATATTCCTGATTCGTCTCCAGCAGGAGGTGAATCTTTTCCTACCACTCTGATCTCAGAAAGGAAACAAACTCTTCAAGTTTCCACATCTACCAATGTAACAGGAGAAAAGGAGGAGACCATTTTTTATACTTTCAGAGAGATAAAGATTAGAAATGAAATGTTGAAAAAGAGTACTTATGCTCGGTTCTAGAAGCAGTGTTCTACTTCCCAAGGAAGACTTCTATCATCTTTCGATTAAGACAAAGGGAAAGTGCATATGGCATTCCTTGAGGCAGAAACAACAGAACCTAAAACTCCAGCTGATTATAAACATACTTCCTTTGAGTTTGGTGCCAGAAATGTTCATCCTATTGATCAGTTAGAAATGCATAAACAAACAAGTGAGATGATCTCCTCCACTCTAACAAGTACTTCTATGAGTTTGTTTAAAATGTAGGTGGCTTTATGAAATGTCAAATCTCAACTGAAGATGGAAAAGGTTTCATCACAATCAAAAGATAACAGAATTACATCCTTGGAATATTTAGTGGTGAAAATTGGGTATGATCCATCAGATGTGAAATCAATAGAAGAGATTATTAAAAATAAGGATGTTGATATAGCATCCTTGAGAAAACAACTCAAAATGCTTGCAACACAAGATCCCTTAACTAAAGAAATAGAGGAAACATAGAGCCAAAAGGAAGAAATGATGAAACTGATAATGGAGCAGTCACTCCAAATAAAACAAATGGAAACATGCTTGGAGAAGATGGTACAAGAAAAGGAGAAAGTAGCACAGTTGACCACCACGACTATGGAGGTTGTCCCTCTTACAGCTATTCCCACAGCTACTCCAGCAACCACCACTACAGGGACAGGAAGAAGTGACAAACAACTAACCAAATCTATGGAGAGCATGAATCTTCAGACAGAAGAAATCAAGAGATTTGGAACTCAAGTCACCAAGATTTATTTTATGAAGACTAAATTTGAAGTATCGTGTAAGTTTAAAGAGTTCAAAGCATTGGTTGAAAATAAAATGGGGGAAATATCAAAATGCTTTAATTTTAGGGGAGAGAACACCTCCAAGGATTTTGATATCTTTCACAAGGAAACAAGAATCAATAGGATGCTAAGAATGGGGTTGTAGAGTAAAAAATACATCATTGAGATAGATAAAACCATGATCCATGACGTGGATTTACCCATATGTCTTTAAGACAAAGCTTACAACATAGTTGTCTATATCTTGAACCAATGACCTCACAGGATCTTTAAGGACAAAAAAACAAAGAAATATTTTACTAGTGAGAAGCCACAAGTATTACATTTCCATATCTTTTTGTTTGTCCAATTTATATTCATATTCATGATAAGAAAAGGACTAAACTTTGAACCCTTGAATATAAAGGGGATATTTGTTGGACAAAGTAATACATCTGAGGCTTACTGAATCTAAATTCAAGTTCTAATGAACATATTGGTGAGTAATGATATGAATTTTGATGAGGATGAATGGTCCTCAAAATCATAGAAACATATTATAGTGATTAATGAACACAAAAGGCTTGTTGTTCCAGATTTTGTTCTAAAATTGAAAAAGAAATCAAAGTTAGATTAGCGAGATTCTAGTAAAAGAACGGATACCTCATTACATTCGAGTGTATCCAGGAAGTCAAGATGGCTTATTCAAGCATTATAGGGTGTGCAGGAACAAGTGGGGGCATCTATGTCGATGTCTCAGGTGAGTCATAAAACGATGAAATTTCCTACTTCTGTTGCACTATTGTACTCTATTCTTCAGACATAGACCTCCCTTTTTTAGGTGTAGCTACTAAGAAGGTATGAAATGATGTCATAACTCAGTAGTATAACTCCTTTCTTGAGAATGATCTCTTGGATATGTTCCAATACCTAGTAGGGAATCAATGATTGATTTTAGATGGTTTGACAAGATCAAGCACGTAGTTGATAGGAGCCTTGAAAAGTGTAATGTTCCTTTCCAGAAAATCCTTAAATTTTCAATAGGTTTCTGAGTGTGTGTGAGGTTTAGTGATGTGTTCTAGCAACAATTTAGCCACATGTAGCTGTAGGTTTGGCTTTACAAATTTCACCCAATTAAATGTGCATTAAAAAATTAACGTGCATACCAAAATAAAGTACTCCAAGAACTCAAATAGATTTATGATAGTTCATAAATTTACATATGTATATAGCTGGTACATCATAGATAAAGAAAATAAAGGAGATTCTTTCACATTAACCAACTAAATACACAAAGACATAAGAAAATCAAAGAATCGGTTACCTCTGTCTCACGCTGTGCTTCCAGAGTGGTAGTTGAAGAAGGAATGTGACCAACAATACATAATAAAATTAAGCAAGGAAATATCCTATGCATTCTTCCCTCAGGGTGCTATGATTTCAGTGGTCCACAACTAATCGATTTGTAATCCAGCACATGGGAAACTAGTAGCCCTTCCTTTGAGGCTGATGTGATATACATATTCCACCCACAAATGGTGCAGGTGCACCCAGACTTCTTAACACTACTTCAATTCTCTCTCTCCAGCTCCAAATGACCCAAAATTGATAAATTCATGGACTTTGTTGCTCTTCAGTTCGAATACTAGTGTTGACCATAGATATTCCAGATCTTTCAGCTACCTTTGTGCTCTCATTTAGAAAGTGTCCAACAAATAAATGACCACTTTACTTAGGGTTGAAGGTTGTAGTGGCCAATGTCTGTGGGCACAAAAAAGCAATAGCAATACTATTCACCAACTCTTTGTTATTGACCACTTGTAAAAGGCAAGATGTTATATACAATGATGAAAGATTTCTCATCTTGGGAAGAGATAAATTAAGGGATGGTAGAAAATCTTGCAAAACCAATAAATGAAGAAAATTATGTGTCATCAGTCTTGTAAAATCAGAAATACTGGCAAAAATTATGTCACTGCAGTAATAAAGGTCATCTCTGATTTCTTCAACTATAGAAAATAATGTTGTTGTAATCTCAAAGACATCATCAACATGTACTGCATGAACAACAAGAACATCTAATTATAATCTTTTCTCCTAGAGGAATTTCACCAAATTTGAGTATGATAACATGGTGTGTCTTATGATAAACTTTTTGACACTTTCATCACCTCTATATATAGCAAGTGTCAAAACACGTACAACTGTGTGGACCATGGTGTCTCTATAATAAGCAAATTTAACAACCTCACTATACAATGGGAAGGAAAATACAACATTCTGAGATTCCATATTAAAAGAGAAATGCCTTTTAATTATAACTTCCAATTGATTGGGTATTGTATTAGCCTTACTTATATTTTGCACCCTTGAAGCTTCCCACAACAAGTGTAATTTTGGAGGTCCTTCAATCTCATCTTGTAGCATTTTGATAATTTTGTAAATTTGATGAAATTTCCTATTCCCCATCAAGGGTACCAGATGATTATTTTATGAGACCCAAAATCCCTTAACATCAATTTCTATACAAGCCAACAGTTCTTCTAAAGCATTAATTTCTCCATTAATTCTCAAAGGGTGGTGAGCCCGGTACCACAAAAGGCATTCTACAAATAGAGCCTTGAAAATTTTGTAGGGAGAAATAACTCTATAGTAAGAAAGATCATCATCTGGCTTCATTCTGTGAAAATGTGCATCTAAATCTCCAAGGGTATAGATTGTAAGTTCTCATTGAATGACTCCATCGAGTGGTGCAAACCTTGAAGATATTGAATGCAACATATTCACAAAAGTTGATAGAGTAATGTTTGAACCACCAAAGCATAATTCTTGATTTGTGGTACCTCTCAAATACCTAAGAATCCACTTCATTTCCATCCAATGTTCTTTTCTTGGATTGTTCATGTAACTGCTTACAACTCCCACCGCATGTGCAATATTAGGCCTTGTGTAGACCATTGCAGACATTAAGCTTCCAACTGCTGATGCATATGGAACTTTAGACATATGATCCATTTCTTCCTAAGTCTTGGGACATTCCTCCTTACTTAATTAAAATGGCTAGCCAAAGGTATACTAACTGGTTTTTCATTCTGCATATTAAACCTTTTCAACACCTTTTCTATGTACTCACTTTGAGACAATGTTAGTTTGTGATTCTTCTTGTCTCTAGTTATTCTCATACCAAGGATTTGTTTTGCAACACCCAAAACCTTCATTGCAAATGAGTTTGCCAATTTTCTTTTGAGCACAATTATTTCCTACATGTTAAAACCTACAACAAGCATGTCATCTACATACAATAACAATATAATATAGTTGCCATCATTTTACCTTTTGAGATAAACACAATGATCAGAGTGACATCTAGTATAACCTTGTTCAGACATAAACCTGTCAAATTTTAGATACCACTGCCTTGGAGCCTATTTTAGGCCATACAAGCTCTTCTTCAACCTGCACAATAGTTTCTCCTTCCCTTTTACCTCATATCCTTGTGGTTGTTGCATGTATATCTCTTCCTCCAAATCTCCATGGAGAAAGGTTGTCTTTACATCTAACTACTCAAGATGCAAATCTTCAACTACTACTAGACTTAAAATATTTTTGATTGAAGTCATTTTAACAACAGGAGAAAATATCTCATCAAAGTCTATACCCTTTTTCTGTGTAAACCCTTTCACCACAAGTATAGATTTATACCTTTTTCTACCTCCATCTTCTTCCTTCAACTTGTAAACCCATTTATTTCGCAATGTTGTTTTACCTACAGGCAACTTGACTAAGTCCCAATTCTGGTTATGTGCTAAGGAGTCCAACTCTTCTCTCATGGATTGCTCCCACTTCTTCCTAGTTTCTACCTGTACAGCTTCTTCATAACATTCTGGTTCGCTAAAATCAGTCAACAATACATAATATAATGAAGGAGAGTATCGTTCAGGGGGTCTACTTATCCTGGTAGATCTTCTAACACCACTTTCAGGTGTTTGAGGTGCTTGTTTCTATTGTGGTTGTTGTTCTAGCTATCGATCATTATGATTTTCAGGCACCATCACTTCTTTTGTGATCTCGTAATGCACTGTGTATTCTCTGTTTTCTTTTTCCTGTTTACTTTCATGCAGTTGTTCCTTATACAAAACCTTTTCATTGAATATGACATCTCTACTCCTAATGATTTTTTGATTTTCATAATCGTAAAAGCCATAACCAAAATCATTAACACCATATCCAATAAAGGTACATTTGTTTGATTTTGCCTCAAGCTTTGTTCTATTTTCTTTATTAATGTGGACAAAGGCATCAAAACCAAAAGTATTTAAAAAAGAGTCGTTTACCTTTTTACCTGTCCATGCCTGCTCTAGAATACCACCATCCAAGGAACTTGAAGGCCCTCTATTTTTTAGATAAATAGCAATATCTACAGCATCTGCCCATAATTGTGAAGGCAATACTGCATGCGATCTCATGCACCGTTCACGCTCCATGATTGTCCTGTTCATCCTTTCTGACACACCATTTTCTTGTGGTGTTATTGCAATGATCTTCTCTCTACGAATTCCATTCTCTGAATACCTATCAAACTCTTTGCTGCAATATTCAACTCCATTTTTTGATCTGAGACACTCCAACCTTTTTCCTGTCTCATTTTCAACCAAATATTTCCATTTCTTGAAAGTATCAAATACATCAGATTTATTTTGAATACAATAAATCCAAGTTTTTCTGGTTTCATCATCAATAAAAGTAACATAATAATGAGAGCCACCAAGAGATGATACCTGAGCAGGTCCCCATACATCTATATGCACAAGCTCTAATTTTTCACTCCTCCTTTCTTTCCCAACTCTAACCAATATGACTCTCTTATGTTTTCCATAAACCCAATTCTCACATAATTTTAAATCAACATGCTTCAAAACTAGTAACGTATTTCTTGATTGAAGAATCTGCATCCCCTTCTCACTCATGTTCCCGAGCCTATGATGCCACAATTTTGTATCTTCTCCTATAGAAGTTAAAGCATGAATAGAATTACAAATACCATTGCATAAATACAATGTACCAACCTTTCCTCCTTTCGCTATTATCAAGGATCCTTTAGTGACCTTCCAGGTTTTATCTGTGAAAGTAGTTATGCAACCTTCACCTCCCAGCTGCCCTGTTGAAACCAGATTTTTCTTCAGATCTAGAACATGCCTTATCTCCTTCAATAGCCATTGATTTCCATTTTTCTGTTTTATGAAAATTTTACCCAGTCCAATGATTTTACGGGGTTTATCATCACCCAATCGAACCTATCCAAAGCCTCCTTGAACATAATCATAAAAATGTTTCCTATCAGGAGTGGCATGGAATGAGGCCTTTGAATCTACCACCCAGGCATCAATAATATTTTATAATGAAAGAATAAAAGCATCTTGCTACACATCACATGTTAAATTCACTTCATGATTAGTTTCTTTGCTACACATCTCCTTCTTTTCCCCTTCGAGACTTGCATTCTTTCTTCAGGTGTCCTTTCTTCCCGCATTTCCAAAACACTATCCACGATCTGGACTTGGATCTACCTTTTCTTGACTTACTGCGATATCTAGGGCTCTTTTCTCTTTCCATTTTTCTTCCCCTAGTCTCTGCAATCAAAGCATTACCTAGTGTCTCACCAGAGCTTTTCCATTACATTTCCTCGCTAAGGATTGCACTGACAACATCATCAAACTTTAAAGTACCTGATCTAGAGACAAAGTTACTAATGGCCATAACTAAACCATTCCAACTTTCTGGAAATGAGCACAAAAATAACAAAGCCCTAACTTCATCATCAAAAGTTACCGCTATAGAACTTAATTGATTGGTAACTGTATTAAATTCATTTAAATGATCAGCAATAGATCCACCTTTTGACATCTTCATATTAAATAAATCCTTCATAAGAAATACCTTATTTAAGGTTGAGGGTTTTTCATATAGTTTGGCCAATGTCAACATTAAACCCTCAATTGTGGTTTCCTTTGAAATATTAAACGCTACCGATGCCGCTAGGCACAACCGTATTGTTCCAAGTGCTTTTCTATCGAGAATATCCCATTCTATGTCTATCATATTCGTCGACTTCTTTGTCTTTCTGCTCAATGGTTGATACAGATCTCTTTGGTACAAATAATCTTCCATCTACATCTTCCACAGTTGGTAGTTTTGGCCATTAAATTTTTCGACCCTAAACCTACCATCTTTTGTCATTTCTCCCACTCGAACCAGGAACCCTTGTCTCCTGTGAGCTTATCAGCCAAAAAAGACCTTCGACTCTCATACCAATTGTTAGAAAATTATATATTACAAAGCAATGGAACACATAAAATATTGCAGAAATATAAACACAGAAAATGCATAAAACAAGAGAGACACAGATATCTGTGGTTCACCCAGTTTGGGTTATGTCCAAGGAGAAATAGCCAGTCCTTCTTTTTATATTATCCAACAAACTAAAGAGATACAACCTACAGCGGATCTGATGTAATTCCCTCTTTGATCTCAATGTCCTCTCTCTTTCTCACTCAGAATACAGATATACATAGACGCAATACAATTCCCTCATATAGAGCAAGGGATTTCCTTCTAGGGCAAAAAACCTTAAATTAAACATAACTTCTACCATCAAATCTCTGCCTAATGAATGGCCCAATTGACTACAAAATTACAAAATTTTACAAGGCAATTTTACATCTATTCTTAGCTTTGGGGGCGCTACCCCCGATCTCCCTACTGGGGGGGCCTCCCAAAGGTCACAACTGTCCCCCCTGGACCACCCCCCCATAGCGAATATTTTATGGGCAACGTTGTCAGCCCATTATGAAATGGGGTCCAATGCGGCAATATATTTGAATACATAAAATAATCACGCTCCACACCCAACACTATAACACCTATACTTTTGGCGATGCCACCATTGGTGACATTCATTTTTTTATGGCCGAGGCTATGGTCCATCACCATTGCTCATATGAAATGGTGACGGTCACTATCCAACATTATAAATCATTATTGGTGATAGACTTTGAATGTCACTACAACACTTATACTTTTGGCAACGCCATTTTTGGTGATGTTTAGTTTTTGTTGACAGAGACTATGGTCTGTCACCATTGCTCATATGAAATGGTGACGGTCTCTATCCGTCATTATAAATCATTATTGGTAACGGATTTTGAATGTCACCACAACACCTATACTTTTGGCAATGCCACCTTTGGTGACATTCAATTTTTGGTGACGAAGGCTCTTTTGACTGTCACCAATGAGATTATGGTGATATTTTTTCCCCTCACCAATATGCTTTTTTATTGTGGTGGAAACTTCTGTAGGTCAAAAGGCATGATGAGTGCGACTGCCAAAGTTGTGAATTGATGATGGACAGAACACCCGCCAATAGGTTTCAGGCAGAATGCGGCCCCTGACCAGAGCACTGGTATGGTGTGAATAGGCTTTCAAGGGTGTGGACAAGGCAGAAGAGGACCGGGCAGAGGTTAGGGACAACTAATCTGCTAAAACTATGGAGGACCAAGACACTATGCCCATGAATGCACTAATCTAACACATCCGTCGTGCAAATATTGTACTTAATTTGACCACGAGACAGAGGACTATCCTACGCTGATAGCAAGGATACGTGACAAAGGGTTGCTACCACCTCAGCCGACTCAGAACCTACAAATGATGATGTCGAAGCCTTGCGAAGAGGATCCGAATGTTAATATATTGCTCCGAAGTGGAATTGCAATAGGTGGTGATAAGTGGAAACAGCCTGAAGACAACACAGGGGTTTCGAAAGCTCCGATGAAGGAGGTTGAATCTGATTTGGAGCGACAACATGAAACGTACATGGAGGCAAAGAAGAGCTTCATTGAGGCTTCCACCTGAGGGAGCAGGGATAAGCCTAATCAGGAAATGGACCCTTCTATGCTTACAACCTTTCTACAAACCTGCATGAAGTGTTACATGGTAGCAAGGCTGTGAAGGTGTTACATGAACTTATAAATAGATGTGCTAGAAGCACTCCGGGTGAACCATGCATTGCACAGAATATTGGTAAGAATAAAGGAAGGACAGGACGAGAGAAAAGACTCACCACGCAAATAGGAGAATATGGAATGGATCGGGTCATTCTAGATCTAAGGTCAGACATGAATGTTTTACCAAAGTAGACTTGGGAGCGGATGGGGAGACCCGCATTGTAGTGGTCTTCGATTCAGTTAAGGATGGAAAATCAACAGAAGATCTTCCCCATGGGATGGCTGCAAAGAGTGACTGTAGATATGGAAGGTGCAAGAGCATTGGATGACTTTGAAGTAATAGAAAATGTGGATGACAACAACCCCTACCCTGCACTCCTTAGCATTGATTAGGCTACTGACATGAATGGGGTAATCAACCTAAAGAAGCGAAAGAGGATATTTGAAAAGAAATTGATTCATGTAATAGTACTCCTAGATCTTGCTGAAGGATCACGCTATACTGAAATAGTCTACGTTTATGAGAGAAATGACGATTTGGATTGCATATATAAGATAATAGCGAGACCAAGATTGGGTGAATCCAACAACGGATGGACAAATTACATGTGAAGGTGGAAACTTGATGATCCTATTGTGTAGACCCCAGAGGTAGTGCAAAGGTTGGAAGCATTAGAGGATAAGATCACCCACGATATCGATCATTGGCTTGATCGCATCATAGGAGGATTTGTTACTGAATTCACGGTCGACACCTCAGTGAGATATAGTAAGGTAGAGCGACACTTTTTCAAAGGACTGGAAGGTAAGTACATAAAATATTTGAATACTTAGATTAAGATGTTTTTGTGAAAAACATAGGTTATACAGGTACCTTGATGTTCGAGACTACACGAAGCGGAAGATTTTACAGAAACCAAGGAAATAAGGGTCCGGAACATAGCCCCTTGATTTCACCTCCGTAAGGGGATGAAGAAGGGATCACGGAGATCTCTCTGCAAAGTGTTATTCAGTTGACAAAACAAGGATTCCCATGAATACCACCTATGCCCACATCACCACCGGCTTCACCGCCATCACCTCTAACTTCACTTGTACCACCTCCACCGCGATTCAATATGGAAAACACAGTGAAGTTGCCTTTATTCAAAGGTTTGGGAAATGACGATCTGGATGAATTCTGATTTGTTGTGAGGGCTATATGGGAAGCTCAAGGTGTTACAGATGACCATATAAAGAATGTTACACTGGTTAGTTCTCTACAGGATCATGCGCTAACTTGGTATATTAAGTACTCCAACAATAACCTGAATGTGAGAGTAGTGCACATCAAAGTAGCACTAAATAGACAATTTAGTAGGCCTAAATCTGAAGTGCAGTAAATTGTGGGCTTCAAAGAGATGGCGATGCGACCAGGCGAGATGTTGTGAGAATTGGATAAAATATTGAAGTGTCAAATCTGTGAAGCCAATATGAATTTGATAGATGGACAACATCGTGAGTGGTTTGTGGCTTCGTTACTACCTCACTTAAGGAGCACATTTTCACATGAAGAGATAGCAACTCAGGTAGACGCCTTGGATATTACCATGAGACTACATGAGACTCCGATGCAAGACCCTAATCTAGTTCTTTGGCAAATCCACGGGTAGGTACAGAATTTGTGCCTTGAGATGCAAAGTCTGAAGCAGGACAGGATGGTTCGACCAGAGGTACGTGAGGAGGTATGTTGCTTGAAATGCAAGAGTCAGGGTCATGAAAAATACCACTACCTAGTCTTTACAAATTACCTTGTAGGACGAGGACTGATGCCTTTAAGGCTGGAAGCTCAAGAAAGGCCTAGTGTGGCACCTTCTTTATGGTGTGCTATCTGTCAGGTAGCTAGAAAACATGCCACAGATAACTGTCACTTGCTTCAAAAGTATGTGCAAGCACCGCAATAGTTTTTCTACAACCTTTTCAGGTCGGTAGGACATGATGAGCGAACCTATAGGAGATATGAATTGATGATGGATAGAACTCCTACCTACAAGGTTCATGTCGAAACGCGGTCCCTTGACTAGAATGCAGGGATGACAAGGACAAGATTTCAGGGGCACAGACAAGGCCGAGGGGAAGGAGGACCTAGTAGAGGTCGAGGACAGTTGATTTGCTACAATTGTGGAGGGCCAGGACACTATTCCCACAATTTCACTAATCCAACACACCTGTTGTGCAAGTATTTCACATTGTTTTATCATGAAACAAAAGATTGTCCTACGCTGATAGCTAGGATACGTGACAAAGGGGCGCTACAACCACCCCTGACTCAGAACCTGCAGATGATGAGGTCTAATCCATGTGACGAAGATCCAAAGTTAAATATAGTGCTCTGAAGTGGAATCGCAATAGGAAATGACAAGGGGAAATAGCCAGAAGATAGTACATGGGTTCACAACGCCTCGCTAAAAGAGGCTGAGTTTGATTTGGAGCATGATCATGAAGCATTCATGGAAGCTAATATGAGCTTCGCTGAGGCCTCCACTTCAGGAAGCAAGGATAAACTGGAGTTAGAGATGGACCCCTCTATGCTCACAACTTTCCTGGAAACCTGTATGAAGTTACTACACAACAGTAAGGCCGTGAAAGGGTTACATGAACTTATCAATAGATGTGTTGGGACCATGGCAGGTGAACCGCACGTAGTCCAAAAGATAGGAAAACATAAGGCAAGGACAGGGTGTGAAATGCGATTCACTGCGCAGATTAGAGAATACGAAATGGATCAAGTCATTCTAGATTTGAGATCAGATGTGAATGTTCTATCAAAATAGACATGCGAATGAATGGGGATACCTGTGCTACAATGGTGTCTGATTTAGCTAAGGATGGTAAATCAACAGAAAACCATACGCATGGGGCTGTTGCAGGGGGTGACTATGGATATTGAGGGAGTGAGCGCACTGGCCAATTTTGAAGTAATAGAGATTTTGGATGACAAAAATACTTACCCTGCACTCCTGGGAATTGAATAGGCTACTAATATGGATGGGTTAATCAATATGAAGAAGTGAAATATGATATTTGAGAAGAAATAACTGCAAGTAATAATACCCATGCATCTTACTGAGGGATCGTGCTATATGGAACCAGTCTACGATTATGAGAGTGATGATGATCTGGATTGCATCTATAAGACAATAGTATGAGACCAATACTGCGTGAATCCCACCATGGATGGATGGATTACATGGGAGCATGAGAGTTCATGTACTTCAAATTTCGATGAAGAAATAGAACGCTAGTAGAATCGGTTACATGAAGTAACTACGTTGAATTGCAATATGATGACCTGGTCACTACATTGTGTGTCGTCCAAGGTAAGAAATTTGCCTACTTATGATGGACTGACTGAGGTAGATATCATTTTGAATGCATTTGAAAGGGAGGTGCTAGAAAAGCAACGCTTCTAGGCCTTGGACGTGGCACTGTGCACTACGCTCGCAAGATGGTGGGGTACACTTAAGGGAAGTTTCGATGATTTGCGCGAATATATGAGGATGATAAGAGAATAGTTTGGGAAGCCTAAAATGTGACTGACATACAAGTACGATGGGCAAAATTATTTGCGTGTGCATCTATCCAAATAGATGCAGGCCTATGGAGAAAATCCACAACATGAGTGGGTTCACCTATTCTAGCATACCCTAGATGCTATCCCAATGAACTGGTATATAGAAACAGAGCTTTGCCATGAGAGAGGTGAATAGGATATCCTGTACGAAGGATTCATGATGACATTTAGTTTTGAGGACAGATTTGATAGTATTGATGAAGCTGTACAAGAGGTGAAAGCAGCCATCTTTAGGATACCATAATATCTTTTAGACCTAATGCAACCTGAATGGGCTACTCAGTTGACTCGAACACTAGAATTTTATAATGTAACTGTGAAGAGGAGGATGAAGACCCCCAAAAGATTAACATTTCAGAGACAGAAGGCCACCATGAGGTTCAAGGACCACAGATTGAGAACCTTGATATAACCGCATTGGTGAGAACTAAATAGGTGAACATTGGTACAGAGGAAGAAAACAAGTTCACAAAGATTGGAGACTACTGGGATGATGTGACGATGGATAAGGTTGTTGAATTACTTCGTGAATATCAGGACTTATTCCCTACCAAGTTTACAGATTTAAAAGGAATAATCAGAGATATAGGAGTGATGAATATCACATTGAAACTTGACGCGAAGCCAGTTAAGTAGAGACCTTACTGCTGGAATCCAAAATACAAGGAAAAGGTCCGCTTAGGGATAGAAAAAATGTTAGTAGCAGGAATCATTGAGCCTGTGGAGGAATCCGATTGGGTAAGCCCAATGGTGGTGCAAGACAAGATGTAGAAGGATGAGATAAGGATATGTGTGGATCTTAGGAAATTGAATGACGCTTGTGTGCATGATCCTTTCCCAACATCGTTCACGAACGAAGTGTTGAACAACTTAGGTGGCCAGGAAGAATACTCCTTCATTGATGGGTTCTCTGGGTACCACCAATTCAAAACCGCACCGAAGGATAGAAGCAAGACAAACTTCGCAACCGAGTAGTGATGTTTTCAATACACTATAATGCGTTTGGGTTGAAAAATGCACCTGCTATCTTTTCGTGCGTGGTTGTTACAACACTCAAGGAATTTATTCATAAGTTCCTGGAGGTATATTTTTATGATTGGACTATATTTGGGTTGGTTAAGCGCCATGTAGCGAGCTTGTTCTTGATGTTGGATACCTTTCAAAGATACAAGATCATGCTCAACCTCAAGAAGTGTTTGTTTTGCATTCCTTTTGGGAACCTATTGGGGCATGTGGTTTGTAGACAAGGGCTAATGGTAGACCCCGCAAAGATCATCATGATTCTAAACTTGGAAGCGCCGAGGAGTGTGAAATAGTTGTGCACTACTCTAGGACACACAGGATATTATAGAAAATTTATCAAGGGCTATGCCTAGATCATTTCACCAAAGGAAAAATTGTTGAAGAAGGATGTCACATTCTGCTGGAACGATGACTGTAAGTAAAGCTTGGATATATTGAAAGAAAAGATGGTTACCGCACTGATTCTAGTCATCCTGAACTGGAAGAAAGAGTTTCATGTACATGTTGACACATCATGTATAGCATGATTACATCATCAAGACTTCGAATTATTGAATTTACATCATCAATTTACCTTTACCCAAGTCAAACTAGAAAATCTGAGAAATTACACAGTGAAATTTTTAATTAAAATATCAAAACATTTCAGAAGTGTAGTGCCATGTTTGAGGCCACTTTTAGGTTCCTTCCTAAACTCAAAATTATAATATTCAAGAATGGTACACTATCCTTATCTGTCTAGTTTCCATAACATCTTGAATTTCTAAAAATGACCCATGGGAAGGCCTCCAAAAATGCATTCTCGTAAGGTGTCTCCAAAAGTGCCACACCTATAAAAAAGAGGGGTGGAATGTTCATTTTTGACCCCTTTTTCTCATTATTCTCAAAATTTGAGTCTTGTCTGAAAAATATGAGGAAATGGGTTTTTAGAGGAGGCCATCAAATCTCTATAAATGTAAGCCACTTGTCATTTGGGGCTTTGAGGAAAACGCATCGTGCCAAGGCGCCGTGTTTCTATAACTAGTGTATTTTTCTAAATTGGCACCAAATTTCACCAAAAACAAAAAACGCTAAAAAAACTCCCAAAAGTGCCAAATTAGGTGTATTATGCTATCATAGATGCTTCAGAAAACATCCCAAATTTTTCCTTCTCATCTTTGCCTTTAGGGTTTCCTTGAGCTTGTTTTGCATTTGATTGACCTTCATGTTGCAAATCTTGTTTTTGGTTTGTTAGTGGTGGGCCATGTGCCTCAACATCTAGTTATCCCCATTATCCTTTTCAAGAAGCTTCTCTATATGGCCATTGACTTTGCTTAGCCAATATTCTTTGTCTTCACTGATTTCCATAGCAATTTTGTCTTCAATATCCAAATACTCATCTAGTAGGTTTTGGTGTCTTTCCTTCTCTAATTCTCTTATGAGACCCATTGTCCTAGGCCTCTTCTTTCCAACCTACTTTTATTTTTCATCATGCTCATCATTCTCTAGCATTACTTTACCTTTGACCTCTTGCTTGAACATCTTGGATTGCTCTTTTTCCATAATTAGTTATTTGGCCTTAAGTTGATTGTTTTCTTGTTCAAGCAAAGAAATGATAAATCTAGCCCTTACCAAATTATCCAAGAGCTCCTTGATCCGGGAATCCTTCTCCTTGATAGCTTGTTTCAAGGATGAATGCTCATTTGTTGCCTCCAATTCAACTAGGTAAAAATCATGCTCAATTAGCTCCTCGTCCTAAAAATGTGATCCTTGTTATGTTGATGTAGAAGGCTTGGCCCTTTTCTCAACTTGAGAAGTAAACAAAAGTATTTTTCCTCTCTGTTATGTTTTGGTCACCTCAGGTCTAGGTTCCTTGGGAACCTCCTTTTATTTGTTTGATAACCCTACCTCCATAAGCTATGTGGATGTGTCTTGGTGATGCCTTGGTGAAGTAGTCTCATGCCTTTGCAAGGTTTCTTCAATAAAGGTATCCCATGCTATGTTCTTTTCTGCCAATTTGTGGAGGACTATAACCTTGATCAAAATTTGATGGAAATGGATAGGGTAATTCTCTTTGTTTTTCATTTGCAACATTTTAGACATTTTGATGAGACTTTTACACTAGTAGTTGCATAGGTTAAGAGGTTTCACATCTGTGAAGTGCATGAGCAGCCTAATTTGATATTGATACAACCTGGAAAACCTCCCCTCACAAGTGAAAATCTTCATCATAACCTTCATCAGTGGTGCATACTTTTCCATCAAGTGTCTGAATGGAATGGTGTGTGAGTGAGCCTCTTTGTAAGGTGATTTCAAGAAGGGTTTGTATTTCTCAAGCTCTAGGCTCATGCCTTTGAACCAATACTCCCCGTGATTTGGTATCCCTATGGAAAGAGAGATGGAAGCAACTGAGAATGTGAAATCAATCCTTGCAATGGTGGCCTTTTCTCCTTTTAGATTTGTGGCAATAAAATCAGTGAGTTTCTCATGAAAACCTACTTCTTCTCCCACTCTTTGACAAACCCTAGGCAGTTGACATCTTCAAAGCATTGTCTTATGAATGGTAAAGAGTTGATCTCATTGCAATTTTTGGGCTCACACCTTAGAATCCTCCCCCCTTTATGATTTTTTCTTTTCTATGATGGTTAAGAATACCATTCCATTTTTGAAACCCTAGATGACATGAAATGGAAAAATCAGTGGGAAATGAGTGAAGTGGCGAAATGAGGGAGTTAGGGAAGGGAATTGTAGTAAGGAAAATTTGGGAGATGGGCATGGGTTTTAGAAGTCCTTAGGAAGTTAAATGGACAAAAATGAATGAGGGAGATGAGATAGAAAATTTAAACACATTCCTAGCCAGGGAAACTGCACAATTTGGTAGATTTAGGGCCAGGGTTTGTAGGGAGGTGAAGTGAACTGAAGGAAAATGGTTTGTTGGTGGATGGCATGATGAGTTGCATGAAAAAATAGGTATAGGGATAGTGATTTTAGGGTTTTCAAAGCTCCAGCTAATCTTTTTAAATCTTTAAAACATGAAACTCATACAAACCCTCGAGGACTAAACTCACCATCATTTTCTTTGTTTGTCCAAAGGAAAAGAGGTAGTGAAATGAGTGTACTTACTTCTTATGAGGCTTAGAGCATGAAGAAACTAGAATGCATGCTTGAAGCTTTGATTTGGATAATTTTTTATGATTTTTGGGAGACTTTGTCCCATGTGGAGTTCCAAAATGTAGCACAATGTCTATGTGTGCAACACCACCTCTAGAAACACAGTGCCACTTCCAAAAATGCAGTGCCAACTTGAAACTTGATTTTGGAGGACTTAAACATATCCAAATTGAAAGCTTGATAACTTTTTGGAAATATCTTGAAGTTTGCTACAAGATGGACACCTCAAGAATGTAATTTGGACACTCCAGCAGGGAGAAAAATGATTTTCCCAAGGTCACTCTGAAAACGCAAGGTGTCTCTAACAAAAGCACAGTGCTAACTTGAAGAGCACTTTTGACTGCCTTCTTGGAGGATTTTTGGGCTAAAAGTGGTATGGTCGCAAATATTATGACGTTTGTTACATAATAGAGTCCTCAAGCACTGGTGACACCTACTCCAAATCCCTCGAAATCTGTCTTGAAATCAAGTTGTCTACAAGTGCAAAAAATCTCTAGTAGCAAGTGTTGTTTGGGAATTCATTTCATATCATAACATCCATGCATAAAATGAATGAGGTTTCCATTCCTTGGCCTATCATTGACAAATCCTCTTTCACGTTTGTAAAATTATTCTGCATTTGGTCAGAAACATATTTTGAAGCAAAATTGTCCCTATGAGAAATGATGAGATGAGGTGGTGTACTACAAAATTGTCTTATTTCAAATAAAACATTACCTTTACCTTTATTTTTCTTTCCATATGCTGCTAACTCGCTTTACCCAATGAATCACATGATGGACATGTTTTTTGTTTTGACATATGGTATCATGATGACACATGGAGTGAAACCCTAAAGCATGACCTACAATGAGGAATTTAACCATTTCATGACCCAAGACATTTAAATGAAGATATGATACCTCAAAGAAGACAATGACAATGATGATTGATGAAGACCATGAGAAAGTGAAGGGACATGTAGTGACCTAGACACAACAACTAGTGACCAAATTTTTATTTGAAGATTCACTGAAATGACAAAGAATTGACTTGACAGCGTAACAACACCTTGTAAGATCATATTTGATCACTGGTGATAGGCTAAACTGACTCACACTAAAATTGACTCCAGCTGGGGATGGTAACTCCTTGGAGGTGTCAAGAACACCATAGACCAAGTAGCCTTATCCATTGGAAATGGAGTCAAAATGCAAAGGCAAAACTCAAAATTGAAAACTGATTGGCTAGCTGACTTGACTGTAAAGAAAATACTAACTAAACTTACTTATGGCAACAAACCATCGGGATATTAGGGTCTTCACCTTGGGCTTCAAATCTTGATGATAGCCTCCCACTTGCTGAAGATTTATATACAATCATGTGTAATGATCCCTCCAATGTAACCAATCTAGAAAATGGATACTTATTTGTATCATGCTCGTACTTTCCTTGAGCATGCAGAAAAAACAAAAGATTGGGCACTCTAAGTGTCCACTAAACATGCGCTCATGATCCATAAATACAAGAAACTTCATCTTCCCAGATGGCTGCAACAAATTAGTGTAAGGATCGTTAAAAATCTGAAATGTTACCTTGTCTTGAAATCCAAAAAAAAACAAGTACTCCTTTCATTTTCATCTGAATGAATACTTGGTTGTTGATCCATAGGAAAGCATATGGAAGTATGAATTCCTAGTACTTGAGTGTTGGCTATAAATTCTTCAAGCATGAGAAACTCTGATTCTATCTCTGGCATACTATCTATCTCTCACTCATACTCTTCCAATTCATAGTCTAAATCATCCTTGAACAAAACATATTCTTCAATATTATTAAACACGTCATCCCTATCATCTTCATGAAAGAAAATAGTCTCTGTTAGTTGATCTCCTTGCAGGAAATCTACATCACAAATTGGCTTACTCATAATAAGTTCTTGTATAGTTTCATCAGTCTCATGACTATCATCATTTAAACTAAGATTTTCATTTTCAATAATGGAAGAAATTTCACTCACACATTCTTGACTGTGTGAACACTACAAGCCTGCCTTAACTTGGGATGTAACATGGCTTTTCATGAGATGATCTATTTCATTTCAAGATAGAGGAAAACACTGAGTTTTATATAAATTAATGTTGGCTTGGTGATTTTCATTTTCAATATCAGGAATAGGCCTTTCCCTATTTTGATCCTAGTTTGTTTCATGCAAGGAGAAAATTGTTGATTCTTGTTGGGATGAAAATTTATGAAGGGCTTATAATATATCTTCTTTCATATGTTCTTCATCCTCATATGAATTTTCAAGAAATTTAATGAAATTTTCAGAAATCTCACATCATCTATCCATCATTGATAAGGAAAATTTTTAGTTTTGATATTGTTGAAAGAAAACGAAATGAAAATACTTTAGAGGATATAAACTAGCAGATGGTAGAATCGCATACCAATTCCTCACAATTTCCTCCAAGGTATCAATGAATATATTCATAAGAAAATCTTCAGGAAACTTAGTCTTTAATCTGTGAATATGAAAATGAAATTTGACCAAATGTAAGCTAGCATCTTCTCCATCCTCACCTTTAAACTTTGGTAGCCCTATTTGACAATCTATACAAGGAATACAATTCAGAAAACCAAGAATCTAAGCATGATTCATAGGAGCATACCTTTGAGCAGTTGAATCCATCTTAAAAATAGTTAAGTCACTAAGAAGTTCTTCGAACAACCGATTTTTGAACAATGGAGTCGACATGAAAATTCTAAACCTTTGGATTCTTGGACAATGGATTCGCTAGGTGAAAGATGGTAGCCTTTCTTGTGTCTGATCATTGTTCACCATTAGCAATCAGATCTAATCATTATAATTCTTTCTCAGGGAATATATGATCTTTCGTTCCCCAGAAACGATGCCAAAATGTTATCCCCCACAATGTCCAAGGCTGAGAGGAATCAAACAAGGTAACCACAGACCAAGCTTTCAGTTTGGTATATAGCCCTACCAAAGTAGAGAGGGCTCTCTCTATGATATCACAACCAAAGAATTGACTAGAATATAAAAGGATTTTAAGCTAGATATGCTAGGCTCAGATAGGTTTGAAAATTTATGGTTTTGACACTGAACAAGGGATAAAAACTAGGTAACTATGTCGAAAGATCAAAGGGTAACAACAACAGAAATATAAAGGAGAAAGGTACCAACAAATTTATGATGGTTTAGGATTTGTCAATGTAGTGTAGTGTTTCAGAAGAAATAAGAAAACTTAATGAGCATATATGTTCTGAATTCATTAAGCTAGAAAGCAAATAATATATAGTGATAATTCCATCAAATCATAGCTTAAGAAAAGGAAATTTTCTTATAACTTAGGAAAAATAATTGAATAAGCTTAAGAATATAAAAAAGAGATGACTATATATCATATGAAACTATAACAAATAATAAAAAAGATCACAAACTCATTGCACATGAATTCCTAGATAATAGTTGCCACTCTTCTTGATTTCCTGAAAATGTTGAAGCACAAGTTACAAGAGCCCTCTCCTCAAATGTTCAAACCTTATCTTTGACTGAGAAAATGATACATATATAATAAGATAAAAAAATTCCCCACCTTCGAGGGTCGAATCCATGAGTGGTGCAAAAGTTTCCAAGAATATCTCAACCAACAATTGAGAGTGAGAAGGTAAAAAACAAGCTCTTCTCGTAGAATTTGATTTGAGTTTTTCTTCATTTATGAGGCCTAATTAAACATAAAAACAACCTATCATGATAATTTATTTATGATTGCATCATGATGAATTCTAACTACTAACGTTACATCATCAATTTACCTTTACCCAAGTCAAACTAGAAAATCTAAGAAATTACACACTGAAATTTCTAATTAAAATCTCAGAAAATTGCAGAAGTGCAACACCAAGTTTGAGGCCACGTTTATGTTCCTTCCTAAACTCAAAATTGAAATATTAAAGAACTGTAGACTATCGTTTCCTATCTAGTTTCCAGACCATCTTGAATTTTTTAAAATGACCCATGGGAAGGCCTCCAAAAACACATTCTCGCAAGGTGTCTCCAGAAGCGCACTGCCTATCAAAAAGAGCGGCAAAATGTTGATTTTTGACCCCTTTTCCTCGTTTTTTTCAAAATTTGAGCCCTGTTTGAAAAATATGACGAGATTATTTTTGAGAGGAAGCCATCATCTTTCTAGAAATGCAAGCCACTTGTCATTTGGAGCTCTAGGGAAAAAGCGCAGTGCCAAGGCGTTGTGTTTCTGTATCTAGTGTAGTTTTCTGAATTTGCACCAAATTTCACCAAAAAAAATGCTAAAAAAACTACCAAAATTGGTCTAAAAGTGCCAAATTAGGTGTACTATGCTATCATGGATTCTTCATAAATAATCTCCAAATTTTCCTTCTCATATTTTCCTTTTACGATTTCCTTTAGCTTGTTTTGCATTTTTTTGACCTTCATGTTGCAAATCTTGTTTCTAGTTTGATAGTGGTGGGCCATGTGCCTCAACATCTGGTTATCCCTATTAGCCTTGTCAAGAAGCTTCTCTAGATGGCCATTGACTTTTCCTATCCAATATTCTCTTTCTTCATTGATTTCCATAGCAATTTTGTCTTCAATATCCAAATCCTCATTTAGTAGGTTTTGGTCTCTTTCCTTGTGCAATGCTCTGTTGAGACCCATTGTCCTAGGCCTCTTCTTTCCAACCTGATTTTCTTTTTCATCATGCTTTAGCACTGCTTACCTTTTACATCTTGCTTCAACATATTAGATTTCTCTTTTTCCATCATTAGTTTTTTGGCCTTGAGTTGATTATTTTCTTGCTCAAGGAAAGAAATGATAAATTTGGCCCTTGCCAAAGTTTCCAGGAGCTCCCTTATCTAGGAATCCTTCTCCTTGATAGCTTGTTGCAAGGATGAATTCTCCTATGTTTCCTCCAAGTAAACTAGGTTAAAATCATGCTCAATTAGCTCCTCATCCTGCAAATGTGATCCTTGTTGTGCTAATGTAGAAGGCCTGGCCCTTTTCTCAACATGAGAAGTAAACACAAGTATTTTTCCTCTATGGTATTTTTTGGTCAACTCAGGTCTAGGTGCCTTGGGAACCTCCTTTGAATTTTTTGATAACCCTACCTCCATAGGTTGTGTTGATGTGTCTTGGTGATGGGTTGGTGAAGTAGTCTCATGCCAACTGATGGAGGACTACAACCTTTATCAAACTGTGATGGAACATTCTAGGGTAATGCTCTATGTTTTCCATTTGCACCTTTTCAGACATGTTCATGAGACTTCTACATAAGTAGTTATGTAGGTTAAGAGGTTTCACAGCCGTGAAGTACATGAGCAGCCTAATGTGATATTGGTACAACCTAGAAAACCTCCCTTCACAAGTGAAAAACTTCATCACAACCTTCATCAATGGTGTATACTTTTCCAACAAGCCTCTGAATGGAATGATGTGTGAATGAGCCCCTTTGTAGGGTAATTTCAAGAAAGGTTTGTATTTCTCAAGGTCTAGGCTCATGCATTTGAACCAATAATCCGCATTATTTGGTATCCCTGTGCAAGAGAGATGGCAACAATTGATAATGTGAAACCAATCCCTACAATGGTGGCTTTTTCTCCTTTCATATTGGTGGCAATAAAAACAATGAGCTGCTCATGAAAACTTACTTCTCCCACTCTCTGACAAAACCCTAGGAAGTTGACATCTTCAAGGCATTGTCTTATGAATGGTGAAGATTTCATCTCATTGAAATTTGTGGGCTCATACCTCAAAATCCTCACCCCTCTATGATGTTTTCTTTTCTCTGATGGTGAACAGTTGCCTTCCATTTTTGAAACCCTAGATGACAAGAAAATGGAAAAAATAGTGAGGAATGAGTGAAGTGGTGAAATGAGCGAGTAAGTGAAGGGAAATGCTAGTAAGTAGATTTTTGGATATGGACAGGTTTTTAGAAATCCTTAGGAAGTTAAATGGAGGGAAATGAATGAGGGAGATGAGCTAGAAAATTTAAACATAGTCCTAGATAGGGAAACTACCCAATTTGATATATTTAGGGCTACGGTTTGTAGGGAGTTGAAGTGAACTGAAAGAAAATGGTTTTTTGGTGGATGGGATGATGAGTTGCATGAAAAAAGAGGATAGGGATAGTGATTTTAGTGTTTCAAAGATCTAGCTGATCATTTGCAAGCTTTAAAACATGAAACTCATATAAACCCTAAAGGACTAAACTCACCATCATTTTATTTGTTTTTCCAAAGGAAAAGATGGAGTGAAATGAGTGTACTTACTTCTTATGAGGCTTATAGAATGAAGAAACTGGAATGCAGGCTTGAGGTTTTGATTTGGAAGATTTTTGATGATTTGTGGTGATGCAGTGCCACCTCCATAAACACAATGCCAACTTGAAATCGATGTTTGGAGGCCTTAAGTGGATCTAGGTTGCACACTTGATAGCTTGTTGGGAATCTCTTGAAGGATGATACAATATTTACACCTCAAGAATGTAATTAGGACACTCTAGCAAGGAGAAACAAAAACATAGGGTGTCTCTAACAAAAGCGCAATGCCAACTTATAGAGCAGTTTTGACTACTGTCCTAGAGTATTTTTTGGCTGAAAGTGGTATGGCTCTAAATATTATGATGTCGGCTACAAATAGAGTCCTTAAGCACTACTAACAACTACTCCAAACCCCTGGAAAGCTGTCTTGAATTCAAGCTCACTAGAAGTGTAGCAACTCTCCTGTAGCAAGTGTAGTTTGGGAATGTATTTCAAATCATAACACCTATGAATAAAGTGAAGGAGGTTTTCATTCCTTGGCCTATCATTGACAAAAATCTCTTCACGTTTGTAAAATAATTCTCCAATTGGTGAGAAACATATATTGAAAAAAAATTGTCCCTATGCAAAATGATGAGACAAGGTAGTGTACTGCAACATTGTCTTATGTGAAATAAGACATTACCTTTACCTTTATTTTTCTTTCCCTAAGCTGTTAACTCCCTTTGCCCACTAAATCACATGATGGACATGTTTTTTTTTTTTGACATATGGTATCATGATGACACATGGAGTGAAACCCTAGACCATGGCCTAAAATGATGAATTTAACCATTTCATGACCCAAGACATTTAAATGAAGATATGATACCTCGAAGAAGATAATGACCATGATGAGTAATGAAGACCATGAGTAACTGAAGGGAGTATTAGTGACCTAGACACAAAAACCAGTGACCAAATTTTTATTTGAAGATTCACTGAAATCACAAAAATTTGACTTGACACCCTAACAACACCTTGTAAGAGCATATTTGATCACTGGTGATAGGATGAAATGAATGACACTAATAGGGGCCACATGGAGGCCTACTATTCTAGGAAATTTTTGTGAGATCTTTCCAAAAAAATCCCCATTATATAGGACCTTCTATTGATGCTTATTTTCATGTGAAATAATTAGCAATGTGAATTATTAATCAACACTTCAGAAAACCATCAACATGTAACAAGAAAGAAACAAGAGCAATCGTAAAAGCACAATATGATAATGAAGTCCGTCCAGTGTGGACAACATATTCGAGCTTAGTGTCAAGAGTGGGGGGCCTGCTTCACTATATTCGAGAAGTTTTGAGGTATAAAATGGGCTTCCTAAGGAATATTATAAAATAATAGTGGAAATAATAAAATAAGATTAGATTACATCATCAAATTTTAGAGGGAAAAAAAAAACTACTTTTTCAACTTGTATTTTCAGCGTATCTCTCTATGGTTTTAATCAAATTTTAAAAGAGAGCATTGGATGGATGTGGAATTTAATTCGTCTTCCAAGGAGTACCCATGTTGCAAAATTCTAATGGACCTTGTTATACGAAAAATGAGAAATGCTTGAAAAAACATTATTGCAATCACGTTTTTCATGTATTTCCCATTTTTCATGTAGCAAGAAACATGGGAATGCCTTGGATGAGAAATTAAATTACACATCCAATGAGTGCTCCTACTCAAAATTTGAGTAAAAATATGGGGAGATAAGTTGAAAATATGAGTTGAAAAAGTAGGTTTTTTTTATCTTTTGTATTTTTTTACTCCAAAGATGGTGAATCATCCCCCATGGTTGAAATCATCATCTTGAATCATATTAATACTTCTAAAATTGATTTTGGCTACATATTTTTTTTTTAGGCCCATTTTAGACCTTAAAATTTCTCTAATGGTTTTTTCAAGAAGATGATGTTTACATGATGGAATCTATGTCAATACAAGGATGAATTGCCTTATCTACAGTGGCATGTATCTCCCAAGAGACATTCTCCTATCAAGAAATATCACTCATAGTATTCCATCCTTCAGTATGAAAAGGAACAATATCTTGCATAATGTGGCATACAATGATCCTCTCCCAGAGTAGAATACATGGATCTCATATTTAAATCATGATCTCAACAAAATCAAATGAACACATGGCAACAATACACCTTATACCTCCAAGTCTGGGGATGGCCTAAAATTTTTCTATTTCGATGAATAAATAGCCTTCGCCATCATGTTACTAGAAAACAATTATGAAATTTGAGTATAGACATGACCCCTTTCTATCATGGTCATATCTGGGTTCCTTGGGAATCCTTTAGATTGCTCGCAAGATTCCCTTCTGGACATGTGAAAAAATTTGGATACTCAGATGAAGAAATGGGTTGCATTAGAATCTTGGAAAAATTCTTATTTAGATGACTATAAAATCCACATAATTATGACACTTTCAAAATTCATCTCCAAGGGAATATCCGAGATTCCTCAAATATTTTGAATGAGGAATATTCCAAGTAATATTTCCTTAGAAAATACACTCTTGAAATTTGTGCCTAGCCTGGGTTGGGTTCAATGTACCTCATGCTCATGGTTCCTCCATTGACTGGTGATGAGTGCTAGTATTGCAGCAAGGATTCTGCAACTCTTGGGCTACCATCTTTACTTTATCAACCCAGGGTTCATACAAACTTGGAGGTGATAGTGTTGTATACACAAGTAAAAGTGATGGCTGGACCTATTGTCACTATTCAGTTGGTGAGAAACCACTGGGGTTTCAAGCTAGACTTTTATGGAGTCAGAAGAAGCTTGATTATTTAACGGAAGAAAGGTAAATCTACTCTAAGAGAGCTACTCTACTGCAATAATGTATAAGGTCGACATGCAATGCTAAATCACACAATTTCCTAATTAATCGCTAAGAAACGATGCTTGGTAGAAATGATAAATCAACATGAACCAAATGCTACTATCTAAGTTATAGAAGTAATAAGCACCAGACATCACTAATGTGCAAGTAAAGAGACTGAACTAATTTTTTTTTCACTTTTTATTGTCTTTTTATGCAAAATCAAGTATGCAAACTAATTGCTTCTGTTGATGTGGCAAGTGAATTAAGTATGTTTGAGGATGGATGGAAGGGTTATGAGATGGTTGGATGGTGTGGAAGACCCTTTGGAGGCTTTTGGTTACTTCCTATAAGTTTTCCATCAATTCTGCCTCAACAAAAGCCATTTCAAGAAAACCTACAGGACGTACTAGAAACCTATAGGATCACCTATAAACCTATAGGATATAGTTGAGAGAAAAATGTGAGGTGCTGGAGGCGATGGAAGGCCTAGGAAAGGTGTGTGATGGGTGGAATGGAGTGGGAGAATGTCTAGGATCACTTAGAAGTCAACTTAAAAATAGTAGATGGCTGGATTCACTCAATTTTCTTGGAATAATTTCTATGAAAAATAATGAAAAACTAGTGAAGGTGATGGCGAAAACAAGGGATGGCTAAGGTGGATGGAGTGGAAGGTGGCTATTAGCTATGAAGTCTTAGTCTCCTCCCAAAGAACCTGTTCTTCATAAAACATGTACATCTTCCAAAAAGCTATGAAAGCAAGAAACATTTTCATAACTAGAAAAGCGGAATTAATGAATTAACTACCTACACTATGCATGAGGAAATTTGTTGAAAGGAATGAAAGCGTGGATGAGATTTATTACAGAAATGAAGATGAAAAATATTACAATGGAAATCTACCTTGCAAAACTAACCAAATACTAATTTAAAGACAACAAACTCCAAAGCTCGTAAAAGAACTAGAAATATGTGTTTTTGGGGTTTCTTAAGGGTCCCTTCCTCATGTCATGATCCCAGATGGAGGAAGTGAGGCTGAGACACCTACTGACAGCCTCATGGTGATCCTTTTATCCCTACTAACCTGCTACTTGAAGTAAGGCACAAATGGAAGAAAACTAATAAACAACCAATCTAATCTACACTATTTGTAATGGAAATGCATCTAAAAAGAAAATTAACAATGAAGCTATGAGACCATACTAAACATACATGTACAAGAAAGAGAAGCCTTGGCTGCTAGGGTTGGGCCCTAACCCAAGAGCTTCAGCCCTCTGAGATAACTCAATGTTAAGTCAAAACAAAACTCATTCTTATTACCAAAACAACAAATTACATCAACAGAAGTTTCACAAGTCTGTCGCTCGAAAATAGCTTAGAGTTTTACAATAAAATCTTGAATCCTACTAAGGTGCTAGGCCTCTCTACTTATACAACTGAAGTCCCCAACGAATTCCTTAAAATTAGGGAGGCTCAGCTCTCAAACTCAAGAAAAAGTGGTGCTTTGTCTCTCACTTGCTCACCTGCCTTCTAATCCTCATGATCTAGTTGTTTCACTCCGAGCTGATGTGATGAATGGAGGAATATTCGAATGGAGGAGTAGTAAATGAGGAGGATTTACCTCCTACAATCCCTCTCCCTTGTCCCATTTGAATTTTGACATTAGTCTTTGCCAAAATTCCTTTATTTTCTCCTTTAATATTGCATTCAATGCATATTAGTCCACTAAGCATAATATCCAAGTATAACTCACCTCATAAACAAAATATAATCAAAAAAATGTAATAAGTTATGAGAAAAGTTGGTTTCACTAAGTAAGGAGGTGAATTAAGGCCCATATAATTACCCAATGGTGATGCTCATCATCACCCCCCTATTGAAATTATTGCTCATCCTCTGATAAACTTAATCAATATCCATATCCTTCATGGCTCTAGTGACCACTCTAACATCCCATGCCTCTGTTGTGGTCTCCTCCTCTTTTTCACAGAAGCCTAATTTCTTTTCTACCTCCTCCCACTACCTCTTTTATTCTTCTTCCTTTCTCCCTTCTGGCATCCCTAAGAGTAGTGGTGGACTAAGTTTTAGGCCAATCCAATTGACTTTCAACCTTTTCATAGATTTCTTATACATGGGTGTCCCGTTTAGTGCCTCTCTCAACCTTGAAGGAGAGTGATACTCTCTTATCTTTAAGTTTTATGGTAGTGTGTTCCATCTCCTTGGGCAAGCATGTATGCTATCATCTCCTAACAACCTGAACATGTCCTCAAAATGTGAAATAGATTTCTCTTGGGTAGAAATATACCTAGGTACAAGCTGAGGGTCATTTGTAATCAAATTATGGGTACTGATGAGGGCCATGGGATTTGATTGTTCAACTCTGATCATAAGAGGTTTATTTTGTTCCCTTACCAATATTCTCTTCATCTCTGCAGTCCTTGACTACTCATGGATTATCCATGATGCCAAAGCAATCAATTGTAAATCTCCTAGCGTGGCTTTAGGGTCCCATACATTCATGTCTGTTTGGGCCATGTTGTGCAAATAAGACTCAGCCATCTTGGCCCTATCTTCACGTGTGCTATGATCACAAAGATCAATGAATTACCTATAGTCGTGAAATGGCATGGTGCCTCTCCCTGATAGGGTCTTTATTTGGAACTGCAGCAGCTATTCCTTGAGGTATAGGGAATAGGATTTAGTTGGTATCCTACATTGGATTGCTTCCAAAGAGAGACTAACCATACATGCCAATTGATTCTCTCTTTCCTACAATTGTCCTCTCAACCATGCATTTTCTATCTCTAGTTGAATTTTCATTATGGCCTCTCTATCTCTCAAGCTACTTAACTCTCTGCCCATCTCCTTGAGTTTCTCTTCCATTTTCCCAATGTATTCCACCCCCTTTGATTTGGTGATTTGCCTCCATTGGTGATTTCTGTCCCTTTCCTTCTCAAGTTCGAAGAACAGTGGGATAGCAAATTTTTGACGTATGACCCTGCCTCCTTCAATAAACCTATAGTAGGAGTCTAGGCTCAGTTAGTGGCTGGGTTATTTTGTCTATGGGTCCTCCTCTTTATTTTTTTGCTACTTCCCTACCTTCCTTTCCAAATTTTGTGCTTCCTATAGGTTCATTAGAGTATCCTGTACAACTTCTTTTGCTTCTTGTAGATTCTGTTGTGTATCATATAGGACTTCCTTTCCCTTCAAGGAGGTTCATCTAGTCACATGCCTTCTTACATAGGTGATAGGAGACTTAGGGGAAGGAATTTTATCTCTTTGTTTAGGGGAGTATTCAATCACATAGGAAATTTGGGGTTTCCCTTGTCTTATTCATGTGCTTTTCCTTGTCTTGAAATAGAAGGGGGTCTGCCTCTATCATTTTCCCTTTTTCTTGATGGGGGTGTTAAGAGAAGTGAGGGTAGTTGCTGCCTCTCTCTCAGTGGGTTCTGGAGACACCTTAAGTGACTCCTCCTTGTTTTTTGTCACCTCTTTTCCATTTCCTTCTTCACCTATGTCCTTCCTTTCTTCTTCCTCTTGTAAATCTTCAACATCATTATCAGTTTCTGCTTAACATTCTCCTTTGTTTTTTCGTCATCCTCCTTCTCTTTCTCCTTTTCTTCTTCATCTTCTTCATTTTCTTCTATTACATCTCCTTCTTCATCCATCTCATCTTCATTTCCTTCTGTTTCTTCCTCTTCCTTCTTTAATTCATCTTCCTCTGCTTTAGTCTTTTCCTCTCCCTCTTCATTGATAGTAGGAATAACATCATATGTGACAACTTTGATGTCATCCTCTATTGGCATGTCTCTGAAAACTGAAAATGTTATAGGAATTGTGAGGTTTTGGAGGGCATCTTCTATAAGGATCATAATTAATCCATGGTGAGCTAACTGTTGGGAACTTCCCTCCTGCACTTTGATGCTTGAGTCTATTAGTGATTGGAGTAGGAAGTATGGTATGCTAAGGCTTTGGTGAGGGGGTGTTTATGCTCCAAATCTCAATTCTTCAAGAAGCCTAAAATGATAGCCATAGACCACACTATACCTACCCTCACATGAAATTTATTTGATCAGCTGGTAGCTTACCTCAATCCAGGGATATGGCAGACTTTCCCTCCTTACTCCATTTTTTTCCTCTGCGGGTTCCTCACCTTCTAAAAAGAATTTCCTTTTGGCAACCTGGCTATCTCCTTTGTCTTCCTTCCTCCATGGTATTCCTAGGGGGAGTGTGGTGACTCTGCTAATGAGCTCAAAGGTGAGTTCTATGTAGAGGCCTCTTAACACAATAGTGGCATTTATTCTAGTGAGTGGAATGAGTAAGAGAGAAAAATCTTGGGCCACCTCTTCATCATACCCTCTAAATTTTTTGAAAAACCCCATCCAATTATGTCTTGTGAATATTTCAAGCACTTGGGGGTGTTTTTGGATTATCACAATTCTAATGGGCTCCCTCCTATTAAACCCTTCTGACATCTTGGTTGGTGCAGTTTGAGGAGATGAGAGGGTTGAGAGAATTTTCAAATGTAGAACCAAAATTGAAATGATTGTGTATCTAATTCCCTTACACCGCTACTAAATTCACTGAATCTTAGAGTATTTTTGGTTCAATTACTTGTAAAGAGGGATGTAATTATAGAGCCTACCTCTTCATAGTGTTTTCAGTGGCCAACTCCCGTTTTTTCCCCTCTAAAACTCCTCTCAGCCAATCTTGTAAACAGTCTTTGTGTATCCTATAGGAATTCCTGTGAATGATCATGTAGGAGTTCTTGTGCAATCCTGTAGGAATTCATATATAGTAAAATATGTAGTTTTTATTTCGGTAGGTTTCCTGGGTATGAGAGTGACTTGTGAGAGCGAGCTTCGAGGAAGTGAATGCATGGGCACGATGATTATTTCCTCTTATGGTTATTCGGGGTGAGGTGGTGTGCTAGAAACAAAGGTATGTTTCCATTTTTGGATCGTTGGTCCCCACTACCACCTCATCATTCCCCACTTCTTGTAATTAGATCCCAACTTATGCATATGTAGCTTTAATCGATTTTTTCCTTCTCCCTCTCTGTCTTTGAGTTGACTGATCCCATGTGTGAGAGGACACCCTGTTGTGTATGTGTTGATTGAATGAAGGTGGCCAAGTTAACTAGCCACCTTTTCACTTATAAAACAGCTTACTCGTAACACTTACATTTCTTTTTTATTACATGATGCATATGAGAGAGCGAGTGGGATACTTACCTGTGGTACCAATGCTTTGTTGCAGTTGTTGAAGACCAGATGTGTTGCTGTGTGTATTGGCTGCATGATATTCTTTTTCCTCCTCTTGTTGTTTCCTAATGACTCTTTTGTTTGTGCAGGTACTTGTGGTTGAATATGGTGGTGGTGTTGCTACTTTAGAGCTCTTGGATCATCATGATGGAGGCTTGCTACTATTATAATTGTTATTTTGTGGGATAGGCTACTACAGGATTTTCTACAGGATGTCCTGTAGCTACTTCTCCCTCAGAACTCTTAATCATGCCCTTTGTTGGGGTTGTGAGGATGGTGACATGGATGGAGAGAAAGACTAGGAGTGTGGAGAACAAGGAATACTTAGATGATGCTCTTTATTCCTCCCTGTTTCCCATTTTTTCGAACATTGAAAAAAAATAAAAAATAATAAAAAAAATAAAATTTTGACACCGATTTTGTTTTTAAGGGTGAGCACAGGGGTGATGATGGTGGACAACGTATGGTGATGGAATGATGAAGGGGGTTCATTTTATTGGCATTGCAAGTCATTTATTTGCCTTAGGACTACCTCCGGTAGGATTTCTGGGTCACTATAATTCCTACAGGATCATGTTGTAGGTTTTCAGGGGATCTTGTAGAAAACACAGTCCCTTTGTAAACTTAAGTAAAGGAGTGAAAAAATGACAGAAATGGTTGAGGAATGAATGGTAATGAGTGGTAAAATAAAAATGTGACTGACATGGGTCTCTTTGTGATCCTCCTCTGTGCTTTGACCATCCTTCTTGCTAACTTGAAAATG
This sequence comes from Pinus tabuliformis, assembly GCA_031772625.1. NCBI lineage: Eukaryota > Viridiplantae > Streptophyta > Pinopsida > Pinales > Pinaceae > Pinus > Pinus tabuliformis. The sequence continues at coordinate 347,594,687 of CM062819.1, read as the reverse complement.
GAAATTTCATGATTTTTTCTCTCTTTTTTTATTTTATTTTTGAAAACAACTAGGTTTCCTCTGAGAGGTTTTCACCCCAGCTACTTTCCCAGGGTGCCTCAAGCGAGGTTTTCACTGAGGGATCTTTCTTATTCTCCTTTTTCTCTTTCTTTATTTTTTTCTTTGACACCACTGGGTCACCCCAAGAGGTTTTCAACCCAATGGTGGGACTCACGTGCCTCATGGAGGTTTTCACTTGAGTCCTTATTTTTATCTTTTTAATTTTTTCTAATGATTTGATGAGGTAGGAGCTAAAATTTGCTCCATTATCATCAAAGTTTTATTGATATCATAAATCAACTCTCGTTTCGATAAAGGTCTCTTATAAATTTTCAATCGGTGTCCATTAACAAGCAAAGGAATGGTCTCTTCATCTATGGTTCAGATTTTCACTGGACCATTATCATGGCATGTTTCCACCACATAAGGTCCTATCCATCTTGTCCTTAACTTTCCCTTGAAGTCTTTATAACTCGAATCATATACCAATGCCCAATCACCTTCCTGAAATTGCTTCTCCTTGATTCTTTTATCATGTCAGATCTTCCTCTGAAGTTGAACTACCTTTGTATGTAGGCAGTCCGGCATTCTAAATTCATCCAAACCATTCAACTGGAACAATCTCTCTTTTTTTGCACTGCTGAGACCTAGATCTAGTTGGACTGCCATCCATAATGTATTATACTCAAATTCAATGGACAGCAAGGCCCTTTTCCCATAGACTAGCTCATAGGCTGTGAATCCAGTGGTGGTCTTCCATGTGGTATTATAGGCCCAGGTGGCATCGACTAGTCTATCTGCCCAATCCTTCCTACTGTTGCTTACCACTTTGGTCAAGATGCCCTCCAGTGCTCTATTGGTCACTTCCACTTGCCCATTAGCTTGTGGATGATAGGGAGTGGAGGTTCTATGCTTGATCTTGTGCTGGCTGAGAAAGTCTTCAATCATGTTGGAGGTAAACTCGTTGCCTTGGTCTATGACCAACTCTCTAGGTTATCCAAATTTCTAGAATACATTCTGTATTAGGAACTCAGCCACCTTCTCCTTTGTTGTTGCCTTAATTGCCTTGGTTTCAGTCCACTTAGTCAAATAGTGAGTGCAAAAAATGATCTATTGTTTTTACTTGGAAGGAGGGCTAATAGGCCCAATGAAGTCCATGCTCCACTTGTCAAATGGCTCAAAATTCACATGAGATTGTAGAGGCATTTCATATCTTGGATTAGGCCTTCCCATCCTTTGGCACCGATCACACTGATTAGTATATCTTTTCACATTCTGATGAAGAGTGGGCAAATAATAGCCTGCTTGTAACACTTTGAATGATGCCCTCTTTGCACAAAGTGACCTCCACAAGGTCCATCATGACAAGTCAAAAGGATGTCAAAGACTTCCTCCTCGGTGACACACCTTGCCAAGATTTGATCTGTGCCAAGTTTGAAGAGATTGGCCCCAATCCAAGTGAATGGGTGTTACCGGGAAAAGTGTCTATTTAGAACTGCTCTATACCACTAAGGTGTGACAACTGCCTTAGAAACAAACAAAGAAAACTAGTTTTGTATCTCCTTTATGAACTATAGATAGAGAGGAATAGAAAGAACCAACCTGTGTCTTGCGCTAATCCGTTGATCCAATCCTTCTTTTCTTTGACAGCTTCCAGCTACATGCTCCCTTACTTGCCCAGCTTCACCAAGTACCTGTAAGATCACAGAAGAAGGAAACTATACAAAGACACGGATCTATATTCATAAATAACTTAGGATCGGATTTAAGTTAACCATACAAATGTAACAAGCATCAATGATACAAAAAGCATGGAGGAGAAACTCAAATAGTTTTTATTGATAAATAAGAATATCCAGGAGGAGTTACAACCGATGATTCCTGACCCAGCATCAACCTCCCAGCAAAGAAGCCCCTCTTCACCTCCAACAAAGCATAGATCAGCCAATTCTCTGATGTTTGTCTCAAACCAACAGCAATTCCTTACAATGTGAAAAATTCCAGCCTCTGGATCTCTAGGATGAGGGATCCATATATAGATGTATGCAAGGAGGATGAGTCAGCTTATGATTTGATTAGTGTCTTCTCTCTGTCAGTTCTTGCTTCCACTTGGAGACTGAAGGCCTCTTACTCATCTTGGGTCGAATTCAGTGAGGCAAGTGTCATAGGAGAAGATTCTGGAAGCTTCCATTGTCTCTCCACCTCGCGGAATGACATTGCCATTTGTCATTTCTCGCCCAACACACCCTCCTAGTGCATTTAGGTGCGTTGCAACGCACCTAGCCAGTGGATTTAGGTGCTATGCAATGCACTTAGCTAGTGGAGCAGCTGAAATGATCCTATTTTGACTTATTCTGAGCAGTTTCTGGTGGAGAACTTCTGGGAGAAGCTGTAATTTGTTGACCTTGTTCTTTTAGGGGTTAGAACAACACCTTTAGGGACTTAGGAGCCCTTGGTTTATGGACATTTCATGGCTAGAGCTGTAAGGCACAAAAATGTCTATAACAGTTGCCCCCTAAAGTATGAGGCTGTTAATCGGGTGAAATGCTTTATTATGAGGATCTGAAGTTCTTTCAATGCTGGGAGGAGACCTGTAATAAGATACAATACAATACATTATCTTCATACTATTTTCATGATCTAGCTGAGGCGGGCATTCCCATGCTCAGCTTTATAAATTCATTTTCATGTACATAGGACAGACAATCGTCTGATTGTAGACTGATGATTCTGATAGAACCATCATCCTTTTGGTAGGATGATTATCTGTGTTGCAATGCTGTACATTTTAATGTCTTTATTTCCCTGAATATATATCGCCGCCCAGATGGATGAAACTAGATCCGGGGTCTTCAATCTCGTCCGATCTTCACTCGAAGTACAAGTCGATCCATGTGAGAAACGTTCTGAAGTCGAACATGGAAAGACATCGCTTGATTACCAGTCAATGATGTAAAATGTTAACAAGCGCGAGAGGAATCACCGATAATGGTAATGACCCTCAAGGTACTACAGTACAATTCACGTGGTGTGAATAAAGGACTTGGTGTCGAACACCACGCAAAATCTTTCGGTCGAAGGCCATTGATGAAAACCTATTGCCGGAAGTGAGAAACTTGCCATTAAGGCATGCAAGCTTCAAAGTAGTGAATGGGGTGTTCCTAGATCAACTTCTTGGATAATGAGCTGATGTCGACAAGAAGTGATCCATCACAAGAGGGCCTTAATGAATCCCACATCAATGACACGGAACGGATCAAATGATTTTGGTGGAGGTGAAAACGATCTGATGATATACGGTTCAGGGTGGCGGTCATGAAAGAATGAAGTATAATGTATGGTAGTAGGTGAGACACAGGTGGCTTCTCTGGATGACTTCTCTTGAACATGTCGGCGACACTGATATGATGGATTGGTAGCATTAACCCCAAATGTGGATGGTATGGCATGACCATGACAATGTGACCGGTGAATGAAACAACCCAACCCTACTCGGGCACGGAGCGGAAGTGTCATGTTCAAGAGCGACTTGCTACCAATAAATATTCTTTGAGTTTTCTTCCCAATTTTTCCCCAGTCATTGTTGACTAGTACCTCTTTATTTTTGTCAATCTTGAGGAGGATAACATATGCTTGCTCTATAACTTGCCCTTCGGGCAAACCCATCGCTATATTTTAACGAGCCTAGCGATAGTGAAACTCGTTCTCGTCTAAAGATAAGTTTGTCGCTATTAATCTTTTTAAAGAGTTTAACGACAAAGATAACTCGGTCCTTTTCATTTTTAGAGAGTCTGAAAAGGTACGTAAAGGTAACTCCAAAATTCTTTTTTCATCACCTAATCCCTTAAGTCTGAAAAAGTATAAAACAATACAGAAGGGATGAATTTTCGATAGCTTTAACGAGCTGAACAAAGCAAGCGCTCGATATTTTTGTGTAATAATCCCTCAGGTCCAAAAAGATTAAAATCTAGAAGAGGGATAACACTTCCTGTCCCTTTAATGAGCTGGAGAGGCCAATGGCTCGGCAATCTTTTCATATTTTACGAGTCATTTGAAAAGAGCTTAAAGGAGACTCGTCTTTTGAGGAACGAGTGATGAAACGTGTAGCAGCTGATTCCAAGTAAGGTTTGGAATTTTCCAATCACGACAGTGTCACAAGGATGGCTAGTGAAATCACTCTTCGCAACTGTTCCTCAAAATGGGTAAACAATCAAATGGAGGTGAATGATCGGCCAATGAAAAAGTGGAGGTGACGGTGCAAACACGACCAAGGCTTTAATGGCTGAAGTACTACATTCACGGTGGTTATTTACCAGGGAATAGTTCATTTTTTAACGAGCTTAACGCGGGTGGAAACATTTGCTCGGTGCGGGTTTATTTTTTTACGAGCTTGAACCTTGCAGTAACACTGCTCGATTAAATGGTCTTGTTTTGATTTTACCAAAAATAGCTTTGTCCTTCCAAAGATCGTACTGTATTTTCAACTGCTTCATCAAACTAGTCAGAAATGAACAATATTTGCTTGAAAACGAGTTTAAAATGCTAATATTTTACTTTGAACTATGTAAAAGTAATTAAAAAGTGTTTTTACCTCTCATTTTACCATTTCATTTGAACTTGGTTTGTTGGAGCTTTGGAGGTGCTTTTCCCCCTCGATTTTCATCAGTTGATTTCGGGAGATTCTATGGACGATTCTCGGCGCCGTCTGGACCAGGTAGGAGCTAAACCTGAGCTCTTTCATTTCATGGTTTCCATTTTGGATTTTGAGCTTGATTCCTAGCTTTTCTGAGCCCCTGGGGTTTAAGGAACTCGTTCTGCCATCAACGCACCCCCAGTGTATCGAAACCTGCGTTGAATGCTGGCCTGTCTAAAGGCTACTTGACATTCAACGCACCTAGAACACTGCTGCAGGTGCGTTGGGCGCAAAAAGGGAATTTGATGCACAATTGTTGATGGAACTTTTGCCTGTTTCTTACCAAAATCAGGATCTAATTGTTGTGGGGAAAAATGCCTATACAGGACGATCCTATCCACCTAAGGTGTGACAACGCCTTAGCAACAAACGAATACAGCTATTATGATTTCTTCCTTTATGAAATGTGAAAGAGGGGAGATCGGCAGACTTACCTTTGTCTTCCGGTTGTCCCTAGATCTAGATCCTCTTCCCTTTGTGTGTCCACAACTACTTGTCTCCTCGCTTGCTCAAGAGAACAACTACCTGTGACAAGAGAACAACTACTTGCGACAAGAGAAGAACACAATACAAAGGCAAATATACATATTCATAAATGATTCAGGATTAGAAGTAAATCAAATACACTAATGCAATCATACAAAATACACCAGCATATAGGAAAGAATCAAGATAGCTTTACTGATAAGTAACAGGGTTCAGGAAGAGATACAACCCATAGGGCTCCAATCCAGAATCTCCTTCCCAGCAGAATGGAATTCCTTCTTCAGCTCCCTTCAAAGCATAATACACCCAATGTTTCCAGCCACAAACCAACAACAATTCTTTGCAATAACCAAATTCCAGCCTCTAGATCCCATGGAGGAGAGATCTATATATAGATGTTTTGAGAGAGGATGAGTCAGCATGAGATCTGACTAGTGTCCTCTCCCTCTCTCAGTTCTTGAGTCCACTTGGAGGTTCTTGCTTCCACTTGGAGATTTGGAACCTCTTACTCATCACCAGTCGAATTCCCTGATGCAAGTGTCATTTTGGAAGCTTCCTGAGCATTGACACCTTGAGGAATGACTCTGCCACATGTCCAAACTCGCTCAGCGCAGGTAGCTAGTTTTGGAGTTGACATTCAACGCAGGTAGCCAGTGGAGCAGTTGACATTCAGCGCAGATGCTCAATGGAGCAGTTGACATGATCCAGAATTGGCTTGTTTTTGAGTGTTTTCAGGTGGAGAACTTCTGTGAATTGTTGTGGTTAGTTGGCCTTGTTTCTCTCGGGGTAGGAACAACATGTTTAGGGACTTTGGATCCCTTAGATTATGGACATTTCATGCTCGAGGCTGTGAGGCATAGAAATGTCTATAACAGTTGCCCCCTAAAGTATGAGGCCGTTTATCGGGTGAAATGCTTTATCCAGGAGGGTCCGAAGTTCATCCATCTGCTGGGAGGAGACCTGTAATAAAATACAATACAATACATTATGATTCATACTGCTTTCATGATCTAGCTGAGGCGGGCATTCCCATGCTCAGCTTTATAAATTCATTTTTGTACATAGAACAGACGATCGTCTGATGGTAGACTGATAATTTCGGTGAAATTATCATCCTTTGAGTAGGATGATCATCTGCTGCAATGATGTACATGTCAAATGTCTTTATTTTTCCTGAATATATATCGCAGCCCGGATGGATGAAACTAGATCTGGGGTCTTCAAACTCGTTCGATCTTCACTCTAAGTACAAGTCGATCCATGTGAGAATTGTGCTGAAGTCGAACATGGAAAGACATCACTTGATTACCGGTCAATGATGTAAACCGTTAACAAGCACGAGAGGAATCACCGATAATGATAATGACCCTCAAGGTACTGTAGTACAATTCACGTGGTGTGAATAAAGGACTTGGCGTCGAACACCACGCAAAATCTTCTGGTCGAAGGTCATTGACGTATACCTGTCGCCGGAAGTGAGAAACTTGCCATTGAGGCATGCAATCTTCAAAGTACTGAAGGGGTTGTTCCTAGATCAACTCCTTCGATAATGAGCTGATGTCGACAAGGAGCGATCCATCAAAGGAGGGCCTTAATGAATCCCACATCAGTGACAAGGAACGGAGCTAATGATTTTAATGGAGGTGAAAACAATCTGTGACATATGATTCAGGGTGGCGGTCATGAATGGATGAAGGATAATGTATGGCAGTGGATAGTACCCGGTTGACTCTTTCTAAACGACTTCTCTTGAACATATGGCGACACTGATGCGATGGATTGGTAGCATTACCCCAAATATGGATGGATAGCTGTACTCGTTTGTTGCTAAGGCACTATCACACCTTAGGTGGATAGGATCGTCCTTCATAGGCATTTTTCCCCACAAAAAATTGGTGACTCCGCTGGGGAGAAACTGTTTATTCATTTCATTTGTGTTTCTGTCATTTGTTTACTTCATAGACTTGACAACAACAATCGAACTGCATCTTTCCCGGATGCAAAGTAGAAAGTTGCTGCTTTGATCCAGTTGCTGGACTTGTCTATGATCTAAACAATGGATCCAAAAATGATTTGATGATCCTTGTGATAGATCTTAGTAGCCTTCAAAGCATCCCTTTGATTATACCTTGCTTGTGTTTCTGATTTGGCCTGAAACTGTTGATTTTTGAGCAATTTGTGACCCAGAACCCAGGAGAAACGAGAGTTTCTCCTTTAGCGCAACTGCTGTGAAGGAAGTCTGCATTTCAACGCAGGTCCCGTGAGGGCTATCTACGCTAAATGTCAAATCCTCAGTGTTGAGGTTGCGCTGAACCAGCTTGGCCTTGTGCAGCTGGGGTTCTCTGTTCTCTGTTGCCATGTTTTGATCTCTGTTTTTTGCAGCCTTTAACCAGCATAGGTACCAGTCAGATAACTCCTTTTCTTTTCTTAGATTCTGCCTCCTTTTTTACAAAAAGACTGTGAGTGTTTTTATGTGTTTGTGGCATCATTTACAGTTTTCCTTTGCATGAGTAAAGTAGTCATCCTGTAGCCTTTGATTCAAATCTGATTGATTGTGATCTTAGAAGAGAGTTCATTGGCTGTTTGCAGATTGATTATAGATTTACTTTTGCTTATTGGTTTGAATTTGTCTCTTTTAAGTGTCAAAACAAGTCTTTATTTCGAAAATCGTTAAGTAGTGTAATCTCTTATACCCTCTCTGATTTCGAGAAAGTGAACTTATTTGTATTGATCATTTTAAAAGCAAATTCAAAGTTGTACAAAAAATCTTTCTTTGTAGGCATTAATACTAAGAAAGCGGAAAACAAACACCTGCATTGTGCATTTTGCATTTAATAGTTTGCATGTTGGATTTAGGAGAAGTGCATTAGAGTGTGCTGATTGCTCTTTGAGAAAAGATGGTGTCTTCCTTTTCCCTTAGTAGCTAGGATTTTCAAAGTTGAAAAGATAATAAAGCTTGCTTATCATCTTTAGACTACATTTAGGAACTTGTATCATACATCTCGTGGTGAACCTTGAAAGGCAAACTTTAAAAAGATCAACCTAAAATAAACTGAATGAACCTAACAACGCTTTGTAACATAACGCACAAGATAGAGGTCTAGGCTAGAGACGTGTTCCGGCGTCGTTAAGCCTAGTGATTGTCGATCTCGTGGAAGGTGGGTGATTCCTCCTGAGGGACGATAGCACTAGTACGGATTGTGCTCCCACGTACCGTCGCGTATATATTGGGAGACCCCTATAGGCATATATCCTTTATCCTTAGGAAGCCGTGTCGGCCGCCCTACTGATCGCAATGCAGTGAACACAGCATTCACGAAGATCGACCGCCCATACCCTAAAAAGTATTCTGCGGTTTTGCGAAAAGTTTGGCACACCCTCTGCCTAGAACTCTAGAGCAGTTTCTTTTGGCCTTTTTCAGACTCTATAACAGAAAAAGTCCATCCGAGCATTTGTCACTTCGGGCTCGTTAAAACATAGAAGGAGACTAGAGTCATATTTAGCTTTTTCTCGACTCTTTAAAACTGAAAAAGCAAGTTGTGTCTAAAGCGTCGTTAATAATTTATTTTAAACGGAACAATCACCCTTTAATTCCTGCGTTGATCTTTAGGTTGAAAGATGGAGCACACCAACCAAGGAATTCCCCTTGGTGGAAATCCTAGTCCCTTCTCCTCTTGGGGAGATGTTGGTGCGCCCCACATGGCCACATTGTCACTTCCAGGACTGACAATTGGCCTGCCAGTTTGGCTCTTTTCAACCAATGTCATTCAGAATGTCACCATTCCTGAACAGTCGAGTCAACAGTCAGACTAGACCAGAGTCGCCCACCAGCCTTCTACTTCATCTTCCTCTCCTCCTTCCTCTTCACTTGACGGAACTGGTAAAACCAAAAACCAGGCGCCTAAGGAGAAGAAGGAGAAGAAGAAGGAGCCAAAGGCGACTGGGGGCAAACGAGAGCCGTCTGAAAAAAATCCACACACAGCACTGACAAGGCCTAAATCGCCATGCGTCATATGCAAGGGAGACCATTTCCATAGAGATTGTCCCTGTATCCCTCGAATACTAAGGGACTGGTCTCCCCGTTTGCACAATTCGGTAGAATCAACCTCTGATAGCCATGTTGATTGCTCACCGTCAACTAGTGGGAGTGAAGCCCAAGGACAGAGAGGGAAACTTAGATTTCCCTGCAAACTGTGTGAAGGCGATCATGCCATCCACCGTTGTCCCTTCTTAGACAAGGCTAAAAGAGCTCTGGAAGATCGCCCGATTTTACGAGCGCAACTTCCTCCTGGATATCAAAAACTCCTGCCAAGTCCTTCGCTAGTTGAGAACCCGGATGACCCGCCTAGATGGTCAGCCAAAGCACCTGTCATTGAAGATCAACCATCTGGATCCATGCCTGACGAAAGTCAAAAGGTTGATACGGCAGTTGACCTGGTTTTGCCTTCAGAGGCTCTATCTTCGAATGATACTATCACAGAGGAGAATAAAGACGACATCGTCCAAATTCTCTTCATTAACACTGACTTTGATGAACAAGGGGGCAATGCCACCATTCCTTTATCGCAGGAAGGAAGTTTGTCAGAGCGATATCCGGTCGTCTACTCGGTCCCACCACCAAGCAACCTGGTTGTGTCCTTTGATTGGAACCAACTAGGCAGACCCCGGTTGCCAGCAAGCATACCATTCAGAATTATCGTTCAAATATACAGAATGGTAATGGCTGGCACTATCATTGATGAGGGGGCATCTGTGAGTATCCTTTCCTCTATTGCTTGGAAAGCGCTTGGTTGGCCGGTGCTTTTACCTGAAATGAGAAATCTATCAGGTTTTGATAAAGGAACCAGTCGACCTTTAGGGATCCTCCCCAATGTGCCTATAACATTGAAAGGGAAGACCGTTCAAATGAACGTGATGGTCATTCAAGGACCCTTGGATTATAACCTACTCCTTGGACGAGACTATATATATTGCATGGGAGCTATTGTCAACTCACTCTTTAGAGTAATGTGTTTTCCGCATGAAGGAAGAGTGGTCAAGCTCGTGGACCAACTTTCATTTCCCGGATCACGCATCGCAAATAGTCATGTACCATCCCTAAATGGTCTATACACGCAAGAAGTGTCTCAACCCACGGTCCGTCCTCCTGATGAGCGCGAGTAATCCGGGAGGATATGACTGGAACCCAGGGTGCATGCATCCTGGCCTGCTTCGGCAGGAAAACTTTGGGTATAGGGTAGGTTTCCGCAGGAGAATATGACTAGTCCGTACCCCGTCCGTGGTTGGAAGAGGGGTTGTTCTGGAATAAGATTCTCTTGTCAAAGTTATGTGAGAGGGCGGCTATCGTCACTCACCTCTGTCTATTTCGGTAGACATTGCCGAGGAAGTGTTTTGTTTGAAAGATTAACGAGACAATCTTTGGGTAACCTGAAAGAGGTAGGCCTCTCCCAGTGAAACGAAAGTTTTGACGGAATTGAAGTAGAGGTAACCTTGAAATCGTACTTTATACCTGGGGGCATGCAAACCTTTTGGAGTGCAAGCAAAGAGTGGTTATTTATCTATTTTTTGGGTTAGCCGTTTCCTAACTTGCATGAAGAAAGGAGAGGGAGCATAGCTTTGGTAAGGCGTAAGCTCTATAAAAAATGGAATCTTTCATGAGACACTCTTATCATATGACTGGGTAATCAAGCAGTTTTAACATAAAATTCATGCTCGTTAAAAAATAAATGCAAGATTCGAGCAGTTTTAGCATAAAGTTCATGCTCGTTAAAAAATAAACGCAAGATCCGAGCAGTTTTAGCAGATAGTTCATGCTCGTTAAAAAATAAACATAAGATCGAGCAAATGTTTCCACCCGCGTTTAAGCTCGTTAAAAAATGAACTATCCCGGTAAATAACCACTGTGAATGTTATATCATCAGCCATTAAAGCCTTGGTCGTGTTTGCACTTGTCACCTCCACTTTTCATTTGGCCGATCGTTCACCTCCATATGATTGTTTACCCATTTTGAGGAACAGCTACGAAGAGTGATTTCACCTAGCCATCCTTGTGACACTGCTGTGATTGGAAAATTCCAACCTGTACCTGGAATCTGCTGCTAACCCTGTTTATCACTCGTTCCTCAAAAGACGAGTCTTCTTTAAGCTCTTTTCAACTGACTCGTAAAATATGAAAAGATTGCCGAGTCTTGGCCTTCCAGCTCGTTAAAGGACAGGAAGAGCTATCCCTCCTATAGATTTTAATCTTTTTGGACCTGAGGGATTATTGCACAAAAAGGTCGAGCGCTTGTTTTATTCGGCTCGTTAAAATTATCGAAAGCTCATCCCTTCTGTATTGTTTTATACTTTTTCGGACATAAGGGATTAGATGACGAAAAAGGAATTTTGGAGTTGACTTTATGTACCTTTTCAGACTCTCTAAAAATGAAAAGGACCGAGTTATCCTTGTCGTTAGACTCGTTAAATTTATTAAATAGCGACAAACTTGTCTTTAGACGAGAACGAGTTTCACTATCGCTAGGCTCATTAAAACATAGCGATGGGCTTGCCCGAAGGGCAGGTTATAGAACAAGCATATGTTATCCTCCTCAAGATTGACAAAAATAAAGAGGTACTGGTCAGCAATGACTAGGGAAAAATTGGGATAAACTAAAGAAAACTTTGATGGTAGCAGGTTTCTCTTGAACATGACACTTTTCCTCCGTACCACAATCGGGTTGGGTTGTTTCATTCACCGGTCACGTCACCATGGTCTCGCCATACCATCCATATTTGTGGTAATGCTACCGATCCATCGCATCAGTGTCGCCATATGTTCAAGAGAAGTCGCTCAGAAAGAGTCAACCGTGTCCCATCCACTGCCATACATTATCCTTCATCCATTCATGACCGCCACCCTGAATCATATGTCACAGATCGTTTTCACCTCCATTAAAATCATTAGCTCCATTCCGTGTCATAGATGTGGGATTCATTAAGGCCCTCCTGTGACGGATCGCTTCTTGTCGACATCAGCTCCTTATCCAAGAAGTTGATCTAGGAACAACCCCTTCAGTACTTTGAAGCTTGCATGCCTCAATGGCAAGTTTCTCACTTCCGGCAACAGGTATACATCAATGACCTTCGACCGAAAGATTTTGCGTGGTGTTCGACGCCAAGTCCTTTATTCACACCACGTGAATTGTACTGCAGTACCTTGAGGGTCATTATCATTATCGGTGATTCCTCTCGCGCTTGTTAACGGTTTACATCATTGACCGGTAATCAAGCGATGTCTTTCCATGTTCGACTTCAGAACAATTCTCACATGGATCGACTTGTACTTAGAGTGAAGATCGAACGAGTTTGAAGACCCCAGATCTAGTTTCATCCATCCGGGCTGCGATATATATTTAGGAAAGATAAAGACATTGACATGTACATCATTGCAGCAGATAATCATCCTACTCAAAGGATGATAATTTCATCAAAATTATCAGTCTATCATCAGACGATTGTCTGTTCTATGTACAGAAAAATGAATTTATAAAGCTGAGCATGGGAATGCCCGCCTCAGCTAGATCATGAAAGTAGTATGAAAAATAATGTATTGTATTGTATTGTATTACAGGTCTCCTCCTAGCATTGGATGAACTTCGGATCCCCCTGATAAAGCATTTCGCCCGATAAACAGCCTCATACTTTAGGGGGCAACTGTTATAGACATTTTTGTGCCTTACAACATTGAGCATGAAATGTCCATAATCTAAGGGATCCAAAGTCCCTAAACATGTTGTTCCTACCCCTAGAGGAACAAGGCTAACAAACCACAGCAATTCACAAAAGTTCTCCACCTGAAACTGCTCAAAAACAAGTCAATTCAGGATCATGTAAACTGCTCCATTGACCATCTGCGCTGAATGTCAGTGGCTCCACTATCTACCTGCGTTGAATATCAACTCCAACACTAGCTACCTGCGCTGAGCGAGTTTGGACAAGTGGCAGACTCATTCCTCAAGGTGTCAATGCTCAGGAAGCTTCCAAAATGACACTTGCCTCAGGGAATTCGACTGGTGATGAGTAAGAGGTTCCAAATCTCCAAGTGGAAGCAAGAACCTCCAAGTGGACTCAAGAACTGAGAGAGGGAGAGGACACTAGTCAGATCTCAAGCTGACTCATCCTCTCTCCAAAATAACTATATATAGATCTCTCCTCCATGAGGTCTAGAGGCTGGAATTTTGTTATTGCAAAAAATTGTTGTTGGTTTGAGACTGGAATCATTGGGTGCTTAATGCTTTGAAGGGGCTGAAGATAGGAATTCCAATCGTTGGGAAGGAGATGCTAGATTGGAGCCCTCTGGGTTGTATCTCTTCCTGAACATTTGTTATTCATCAATAAAGCTATCTTGGTTTTCTCCTATATACTGGTGTATTTGTATGATTACATTAGTGTATTTGATTTACTTCTAATCCTGAATCATTTATGAATATGAATATTTGCCTTTGTGTTGTGTTCTTCTCTTGTTGCAAGTAGTTGTTCTCTTGTCGCAAGTAGCTGTTCTCTTGTGATCTCGCAGGAATCAAGTAGTTGTTCTCTTGGACGAGCGAAGAGGCAAGTAGCTATGAACACCCGAAGAGAAGAGGATCTAGATCGAGGGACAAACGGAAGACACTGGTAAGTCTATTGATCTCTCTTCTTTCATATTTCATAAAGGAAGAAACCAGTATAGCTGTACTCGTTTGTTGCTAAGGCACTGTCACACCTTAGGTGGATAGGATCGTCCTGCATAGGCATTTTTCCCCACAACACTCTGCTTTTGAAAAGAAGAATTTTGTTTTTGCAGACAGAGTACAGAGATCAAGTTTTCTTCTCAACACACATACAAATATGAAAATTTTTAAAAATTTTCATACACAAGCTGGCCTCTGTTGCTGCATGTATCTTCTTTACAGGAAAATTAAAAATGATGAGGAGATTTTGGATGCAGAGAAAAAAACTGGGTAAACTCAGTGAAATATTCAGGTAGACTTTCACTTCCACTACAGGCAGAATTTTCTCTGATTTTTCAATATGATGCCGTTCAATTCACCACCTTGCACAAACATACCATGCATAGAGGATTTTTTTTTGAGCCTACCTCATCTGGAGCTCCAAATTCAATGAAAATCCCAGGTTTTCCTGCTCCGTGGCTGTTTTGACTTTCCTATAGAAGCCTTCCTGTAAAAGGCTCTCGTTTCCTGTAGAACGAAACTGCACTTCATGTAGAGCCCGATAAATGTGAGGGTTTTTTAAAATAAATGGCTGAGAAAGACTGGTTCGCTACTATGGACATGGTATGGAGCTTGTTGTAGTTACAGGGACAATGATAAAATGGAAACAACGGAGGTGAGAGTTTGATTAGCTGTTTATGGAGACTTCCGTTGATGGAGGGTGAGCTGGCCAAGTGCACGTTGGCCCCATGCAGACCGTTTAAATAGCCACCACTAATCATGTATGTTACATTCGTCAAACTGTTTGTTCTCTACTTGTAATCACATCCATCAATCACGCTGGAGTTTAAACAGCCACCACTACCTGTTTTCGGTTTTCTTCCTGAGATGGTTGACCACACGTGTCGTATTGACCCACCGAGCGCTGTTTGAACTGGACGAGGGTGGCCAGTTAGCTGGCCATCGATTTTTTTAATCACAACCATCTCATTGTTCACGCAGTTCTCAAATTACATTCATGCAACAGAGGAACGAGTTTACTCATGTACCTGGAAGCCGAATGCATTTGCTGTGAGGTGTTGTGGCCTTTCCTTATGTTGCATGCCTTTGTTTCTATGATTTCATGCTGGCTTGGTTGTTGAATCATGGCTATTTTTCTTGTGCAAGTATCCTCTGGTTGGACCTACGCTGCAGGAGCTTGCTTCAACGTTCACATTTGCACCCTCACGCTGTTGACGCTGAATTTTTACAGGACAACAACTTGTTTTCTCCATTGCTCCCAAACAATAGATCAGATTGACCTGAAACATTCCGAGCATGCTTCTATCATTGTTATGCACCTCCCATAACAAAATTATGGTCAATGGATGCATAGATTTCGAGAAAAACTAAAAATGGCTGAAGATTACAGAGGTCAATTTCCCGGAAACCATGCATTGGAATCGGCTGAAACTGCTTGGGTAGGTTACTATCACCTATATTCATATCCCCATGAAACAAGTTTCCAAATGGATGCATGGATATGGATGAAATGAAAAAATGGTTTCAGGTGATGGAGGATAATTTCTTGGAAACTGTGCACCGGAATTGCCTGAAATTGCTCGAGCAACTCCCCGTAAAATGGTTTTGTAAATGGATGCACGATTTTCACATGAGGGAAAAAAAAAATTTCTATTCTATGTATTTTTGCTTCAAAGCATTCTGCAGGTGGTTTGCACAATAAGAAAAAATGAGTTTGGGCTGTAACGCAGACTTAGAATTGATGGGAGAGAGGTTTGAGGATTGTAGGAGGACTTATGAACCCTTTAGGAAGCTATCACGTTCGCCAAAATACCTTTTAAAATCCATTTCTAGATTCCCGTAATTTCTACAGGAACTTCCTATAAAACACACAGTTTTTAGGAAAGAAGCACAATGAGATGGAAAAAATAATGGAGAAGGGTGAAGGATGGAAACATGGATGTGTGCAGGTCTCATGGACATATTCCCAGTCTTTGGGTCCTCTTTGGAGATCAATTTTGGCTTGTTTGTAGGCTTCTTGTAGAAGACATAGAACTTCCTGTAGAAGACATAGAACTTCCTGTAGAAGGAAAAAAACTTCCTCTGTCTTTGTTTTGAGAGATCCTCCTAACCTGCAATGTCCTTGTTGCAACTTGCAATTATTCAATGAAAATTAGGTTTATTTTTCTTATTCGTTTTCTCCTTTTTTTTTTAAAACAACTAGGGCACCTCATGGAGGTTTTCACCCTAATTGCCTGCCCTGGGCGCCTCCAAGGGAGGTTTTCACCCAGGGATCTTATTCTCTTTTTATTTTCTCTTCTTTCCAACCCATTGACCGCCTCATGGAGGTTTTCAATCAATGAGCCAATCTAAGGCGCCTCCGAGGAGGTTTTCACCTTGGACTTTTATTTTCCTCTTATTTTCATTCTTTTTCTTTTTCTTTTTTCTTTTATCCTACCCTACCCTACTTGAAAAACAAAATCATTTTCAAGTATAATAATACTTCCAATGGAGCCATGTGCACATTGAGATTAGAGACAAAATGATGTGGAGGCTTGAAATGCATGCTTTGACAGTTATCTAGATTTCAGAGACCAAATGATTTGACTTTGAAGGGATCAAATGTAGCTGAGGAAGAGAGTACTGCTGCAACTTAGTGATCGTTTGGAACCATATCTCAATATATCTCTGATATCCTTGGTCCTTTTGCTGATATGGATCATGTTTCATGTCACCTTCTACCATGACCTACTCATCTTCCTCTTTTTACTGTTTTTTCTCTTGAATACATGGAATATTTGATGGTAACCATGATGGAACTCTCTCGATCTCTAATTTTGATGCCTTCTCTTCATCAAGTGCAGCCCATGGTTCTTTGATCTCCTCTTTTGAATCTTCTTTTGCTAGATGTGACCCTTCAGTGCTGTCAATATAATCTCTTTTCTCCAATACTCTTCCTGAGCTACAGTGAATATCATTGAGCTCAAGAGGAGTTGATTGGAAGTGTTGTACCTCAGCTTTGCAATTGGGTTGAGCTACTCCAATGGGCAAGTTTGGAAATCGTGATACAGGTAGTTGAGTGCGGGTGTATATTTGAGATGGATGTCGATGGGGTTGTGGTTTGGCAGATGGTGGAGGCAAAGGGGTGGAAGGAGAGTTGTACTGGGGCCTCCACCCCTGATGAGGCGTATTCCACTGAGGCTATGGCTGATCATAGGGGTGAAATGGATGAGTAGCTAGTTGAGCAAGATATTAAGGAGGATATGTCCAAGGAGGGGGTGTGGACCAGGAAGGATGAGCAGGGGGACCCCAAGAAGGCATGGAAGTGGTTTGATAGGGGTCATAATAGGTTTGGGATGTCCCTTGCATTCCTTGCTGGTAAGGTATGGGTCCATTTGGCCTCCTTTGGTTCATATGATAGAGTGATTCAGTGACTCCTTTGGCCCTTTGATATGCAACTTGAAGTCCAAGCAAGGAAGGGCACTGATTTGTAGGGTGGTCTTCTTCACAGACAAAACACACATTTATGGAGTGCAATGTTGGGTGTGGAGCCTGATTATCTTCTATATTCAAAGGTATCGCCACATAGGACCCCAGTTCGAAATGGGGGCAACAATGCCGCTCGTAAAATATTCGCTGCAGGGGGGGTCCAGGGGGGGGCGACTGCGACCTTTGGGAGCCCCCCCTGGTGGGGGGTTTCGGGGGCAGCGCCCCCAAAGCTAAAAACAGCTATAAAATTGCCTTGTAAAAGTATAGTAATTTCTAGTCAATCTGGGCCGTTCATTAGGCAGATGATCTGACGGTAGAACTTATGTTTAGTTTAGGGTTTTTTTCCCTAGAAGGAAACCTCTCTCTTTGTATGAGGGTATTGTATTTGAGGCTGTGAGATAGATGTGTATTCTGTAAGCGAGAAACAGAGAGGTGAGACTGTGAGAGAAAACAGAGGATATTACAGCGGATTTGCTGTAGGTTGTGTCTCTTCATTTTGCTGGATAATAAAAAGGAAGGACTGGCTATTCGGGGTGGACGTAGCCCAAATTGGGTGAACCACTTATATCTGTGTCTCTCTTGTTTTGTGCATTTTCTGTGTTTATATTTCTGCAATATTTTATGTGTTCCATTGCTCCGTAATATATAATTTTCTAACAACTGGTATCGGAGTCGAAGGTCTATTTGGCTGATAAACTCGCAGGAAAGAAGGGTTCCTGGTTCGAGTGGGAACAATGGCGGAAGATGGTAAGTTTAGGGTCGAGAAATTTAACGGCCAAAACTTCTCGCTGTGGAAGATGCAGATGGAAGATTATCTGTATCAGAAAGATCTATACCTACCATTGGGCGGAAAAACAAAGATTCCGACGGGTATGAAAGACGAAGAATGGAACCTTCTCGATAGAAAGGCACTCGGAACAATACGGTTGTGCCTTGTTGCGTCAGTCGCCTTCAACATTTCGAAGGAAACCACGACAGAGGGTTTGATGCAGACGTTGTCGAAACTATATGAAAAACCCTCGGCCTAAAACAAGGTATTTCTTATGAAACGGTTATTTAATATGAATATGTCGGAAGGTGGATCTGTTGCAAACCATTTAAATGATTTTAATACAGTTACAAGTCAGTTAAGTTCTGTAGGGGTAAACTTTGATGATGAACTTAGAGCTCTGTTATTCTTGTGCTCATTACCAGAAAGTTGGAATGGTTTGGTAATGGCCATTAGTAACTCCGTTTCTGGATCTAGTACTTCAAAGTTTGATGATGTCGTCAGTGCTATCCTTAGCGAAGAAATGCGACGGAAAAGCTCTGGTGAGACATCGGGAAATGCTTTGAGTGCAGAGTCTAGAGGAAGAAAAATGGAAAGAGGAAAGAGCTCAGGATATCGCAGTAAATCAAGGAAAGGCAGATCCAAGTCCAGATCGGGGATAGTGTGCTGGAAATGTGGAAAGAAAGGACACCTAAAGAAAGATTGTAGATCTCGGAAGGGAAAAGAAGGAGATGCATAGCAAGAAAACAATCATGAAGCAAATGTGACAGGTGAGGTGTTACAAGATGCTTTGATTCTTTCTTTTGAAAATATTACTGATTCCTGGGTGGTAGATTCAGGGGCTTCATTCCATGCCACACCTGATAAGAAATACTTTCATGACTATGTTCAAGGAGATTTTGGACAAGTTCGTCTAGGTGATGATAAACCCTGTAAAATCATTGGAATGGGTAAGGTTCTTGTAAAACAACAGAATGGAAACCAATGGCTATTAAAGGAGGTAAGGCATGTTCCAGATCTAAAGAAAAATTTGATTTCAACAGGGCAGTTAGGCGGTGAAGGTTGTGTGACAACTTTCACAGATAAAGCTTGGAAGGTCACTAAAGGAGCCCTGGTAATAGCAAAAGGCGAAAAGGTTGGTACATTGTATTTATGCAATGGTATTTCTAACTCTGTTAATGCTTTAACTTCCAGAGGAGCAGATGCAACATTATGGCATCATAGGCTCGGACACATGAGTGAAAAGGGGATGAAGATTCTTCACTCAAGGAATTTGTTGTCGGGTTTGAAGAATGTTGATTTGGACTTCTGTGAGAACTGTATTTATGGAAAACAGAAGAGAGTCAGATTTCTCAGAGTTGGGAAAGAAAAGAAGAACGAAAAATTAGAGCTTGTGCATACAGACGTATGGGGACCTGCTCAGGTATCATCTCTCGGTGGCTCCCGTTATTATGTTACTTTTATTGATGATGCAACTAGAAAAACTTGGATTTATTGTATTAAGAATAAATCTGATGTATTTGATACTTTCAAGAAATGGAAAGCTTTGGTTGAGATTGAGACAGGAAAGAAATTGAAGTGTCTTAGATCAGACAATGGAGGTGAATATTGCAGCAAAGAGTTTGATAGGTACTGTTCAGAGCATGGAATTCGCAGAGAGAAGACAGTTCCAAGAACACCACAAGAAAATGGTGTGTCAGAAAGGATGAACAGAACAATCATGGAGCGTGCAAGGTGCATGAGATTGCATGCAGGATTGCCTTTACAGTTTTGGGCAGATGCTGTAGATACTACTGTTTATCTAATAAACAGAGGGCCTTCAAGTTCCTTGGATGGTGGTGTTCCAGAGGAAGCATGGACAGGTAAAAAGGTAAACTACTCTATTTTAAAGCCTTTTGGTTGTGAGGCCTTTGTCCATATTGATAAAGAAAATAGAACAAAGCTTGAGGCAAAGTCAAAGAAATGTACCTTTATTGGATATGGTGTTAATGATTTTGGTTATCGCTTATATGATTAAGAAAATCACAAAATCATTAGGAGCAGAGATGTAATATTCAATGAAAAGGTCTTGTATAAGAATCAGTTGCATGAAAAGAAACAGGAAAAGGAAAACAAGGAATACGCAGTTCTTGATGAAATCACTGAAAAAGTAAAGGTGCCTGAAAATAATAATAATCAACAACCACAACAACAACAACCACCATAACAGCAACAGGCACCCCAAACACCTGAAAGTGGTGTTAGAAGATCTACCAGGATAGGTAGACCCCGTGAACGATACTCTCCTTCATTATATTATTTATTGTTGACTGATTCCAGTGAACCCGAATGTTATGAAGAAGCAATGCAGGTTGAAAGCAGGAAGAAGTGGGAGGTAGCCATGGAAGAAGAGATGGACTCCTTAATGCATAACCAGACTTGGGATTTAGTCAGGTTGCCTGTAGGAAAAAATACATTGAAGAATAAATGGGTTTACAGGCTGAAGGAAGAAGATGGAGGAAAACAGAGGTATAAAGCTAGACTTGTGGTGAAGGGGTTTGCACAGAAGAAAGGTATTGATTTTGATGAAATATTTTCTCCTGTTGTTAAAATGACTTCAATCAGAACTATTTTAAGTCTTGTAGTAGCTGAAGGTTTGCATCTTGAGCAGTTAGATGTAAAGACAACCTTTCTCCATGGGGGTTTGGAGGAAGAGATATATATGCAGCAGCCACAAGGATATGAGGTGAAAGGGAAGGAGAAACTAGTGTGCAGGTTGAAGAAGAGCTTGTATGGCTTAAAACAGGCTCCAAGGAAGTGGTATCTAAAATTTGACAAGTTTATGTCTGAACAAGGTTATACTAGATGTCACTCTGATCATTGTGTTTATTTGAAAAAGCAAAATGATGGCAGCTATATTATATTGTTACTGTATGTAGATGACATGCTTGTTGCAGGATCTAACATGTAGGAAATAAATGTGCTCAAAAGAAAATTGGCAAATTCATTTGCAATGAAGGATTTGGGAGCTGCAAAACAAATCCTTGGTATGAGAATAACTAGAGACAGGAAAAATCGTAAATTGACATTGTCTCAGAATGAGTACATACAAAAGGTGTTGAAAAGATTTAACATGCACAATGCAAAACCAGTTAGTACACCTTTTGCTAGCCATTTCAAACTTAGCAAGGAAATGTGCCCAAAGACCCAAGAAGACATGGATTATATGTCTAAAGTTCCATATGCATCAGCAGTTGGAAGCTTAATGTATGCAATGGTCTGCACGAGGCCTGCTATTGCACATGCAGTGGGAGTTGTAAGCAGGTACATGAACAATCCAGGAAAGGAACATTATATGGCAGTGAAATGGATTCTCAGATATTTGAAAGGTACCACAAATCAAGCATTATGCTTTGGTGGTTCAAACATCTCCCTATAACGATATGTTGATGCAGATATGGCAGGTGACAGAGATAACAGGAGGAGCACTACAGGATATGTATTTACTGTTGGAGGAACAACTGTCAGTTGGGTTTCAAAAATCCAAAGCGTTGTTGCACTTTCAACAACAGAAGCAGAGTATGTTGTTGCTACAGAGGCTAGTAAAGAAATGATTTGGTTACAAAGATTTATGGGTGAATTGGGTAAGGAGCATGATATGGGCACGTTATATAGTGATAGCCAAAGTGCCATGCATCTTGCAAAGAACTCATAATTTCATTCCAGGACTAAACACATACAACTCAAGTACCATTTCATACGATCAGTGTTGGAAGATGGAGAGTTGAAGCTGGAAAAGATACACACTAGCCAGAATCCTGCAGATATGCTAACAAAAGTTGTAACCAGGGAGAAAGTGAGAATATGCTCAGTTTCAGTTGGTCTTCAAGGATGACGATGAGGATGAGAAACAGCCAGGTCCAAAGAGGAGTCATTGTCCAGCAAATGGAGCAGCGGTGGAGTTGCTACAATCAGTCTCCAAGTGGGAGATTGTTGGGTGTGGAGCCTGATTATCTTCAATATTCAAAGGTATCGCCACATAGGACCCCAGTTTGAAATGGGGGCAGCAATGCCGCCCATAAAATATTCGCTGCAGGGGGGTCCAGGGGGGGGCGGCTGCGACCTTTGGGAGCCCCCCCTGGCGGGGGGTTTCGGGGGCAGCGCCCCCGAAGCTAAAAACAGCTGTAAAATTGCCTTGTAAAAGTATAGTAATTTCTAGTCAATCTGGGCCGTTCATTAGGCGGATGATCTGACGGTAGAACTTATGTTTAGTTTAGGGTTTTTTGCCCTAGAAGGCAACCCCTCTCTTTGTATGAGGGTATTGTATTTGAGGCTGTGATATAGATGTGTATTCTGTAAGCGAGAAACAGAGAGGTGAGACTGTGAGAGAAAACAGAGGATATTACAGCAGATTTGTTGTAGGTTGTGTCTCTTCATTTTGCTGGATAATGAAAAGGAAGGACTGGCTGTTCAGGGTGGACGTAGCCCAAATTGGGTGAACCACGTATATCTGTGTCTCTCTTGTTTTGTGCATTTTCTGTGTTTATATTTCTGCAATATTTTATGTGTTCCATTGCTCCGTAATATATAATTTTCTAGCATGCAATGGACATTCGTTCCCAGGATGCTTTCTAGTGCACCTAGGACAAAATATGGCCAAAGCCCTCTCAACTTTCTCTTGCTTCTTTTGGATCCGCAAGGTATCCATTTGCATGGCAAGAAACTGCCTCATCTCGCTCTTGACATCTTCCCACATGTTTCCAATTTCACCTTCAATGGATGAGTTGGAAGAAAAGGTATTGCTCCCAACATTTATGTTTCTAGCCATTTGCTCCAGAGGAATTTTTTCTTCTTCTTCTCCCCTAGAGGTTCTTCAAATATGTCTTGTTTTCCACCTAGGGGTTCTTCTTAATCACAACCATTGAAGAAGAGAAGGTTGGCTGTGTGAAGCAGTGGGGATGTTGTGCAAACATTTTTTTGACTTATCTCTACTCCTACAAGGCATGAAATGAAATCTTTTTCGTTGATTTTTTTTTTCTTTTTTTTTTTGCTTGTACCTACAAAAACTAAAATAGATTGAACTACAAATAACTATCTTGCTGAAATGAAAATGTGGAATTGAAATGAAAGCAGGAAAGGACTAATCTATTTTGCTGAAATGAAATTGCAGGAATGAAATGCTAAGCTACGCTTGCGGAATTGAAATTGCAGAATTGAAATGCTAATCTACACTTGCAGAATTGAAATGCTAATCTATGAAAGAGGGAAATACCTAATCTATGCATGCTGAAATGAAATGAAAGAAGGAAATGTCTAATCTACTTTTGCGGAAATGAAATTGTAGAATGGAAATGAAATAAACTACTTAGCAGAAGGTTGTAGTAGAAAATAGAAGAAAAGTAGCAATCACCAATACTCTGATGCTTCCCCAGCAATGGCGCCAAAAAAATGGTGGGCCCCAGTATTGTAGCAATAATACTGCAACTCCTAGGACTCCCTTATTTACTTTTATCAACCCGGTAGTTCATAACAAACTTGGAAGTAATGGTGCTATATGCACAAGTACTAGCTCTTACTGCGGCTATCACTTGATTAGCTGGCACAAGTGTGCTAGGAGATTAAGCCAACTTCTATGAGCTCTTAGAAGAAGCTTTTAACTATGACGAATGAAAGCTAACTCAACAGAGGCTAATCTACTTGCAGAAAGGAGCAGAAAGCTTAAAGGAAATGCAAACCCTAGCAAACCCTAGTTTTACCGATTAACCCTACCGGTGCAAGAAAAGAGATGAAAGTAGTGGGAGTAGATGCCATTGACTTCTAGAAAGGTAAAATGCATGTGACTAAGCTACTTCTATAATTAAATCTGGAAGAAAAACATCATTTTTTAGTTTTGAGTAAGTTGGCAGAATTATTATGCATGTGCTTTAACTATTTTTTACTGTGCAAAGGTTGAAGGAAATGGAGTGGGTGCTTGCAGGAGGTTGAGAAGGTGAGAAGAGGGCCTAAGGGGTCCCTAGCACCCTTCTAGAGAGTTTCACAGTGATCAAATCTCAAGAAACCACCTTCGTGAGATTCTACAGGAAGTCAGCAGGGGTTCTACAGGATGTACTATAGCTTCTACATGATGTTTCTACAGGATGTTC
This sequence comes from Pinus tabuliformis, assembly GCA_031772625.1. Classification (NCBI taxonomy): domain Eukaryota; kingdom Viridiplantae; phylum Streptophyta; class Pinopsida; order Pinales; family Pinaceae; genus Pinus; species Pinus tabuliformis. The sequence continues at coordinate 347,570,402 of CM062819.1, read as the reverse complement.
CAAAAGGGAATTTTGAAGGGCTGATGGTGGAAAAAATGCGAAGAAGTGGGTATGGAGGTGAGATAAGGGTGTGAGGAGGTCCAGGACTTGGTGAATGAGGATGAAGAGTGGTTAAGGCGATTGGGTTGGTTCGAAGATAAGAGAAGCAATGTTGTGCGAGAATGTAGGAGCTAGGGCAAATTGAGAAAAAATGGCAAACGAGAGGCAAGAATATGGGTTAGAGGATGAAGCAGGTTGCATTGATGGAGTAAGGGTAGGGGAGGAGGTATCTCAGGTGTTCTGCACGTTATTTTCAAAACTGATCAATGAAGACTTGGAAAACCAAAGATCTAGCTACTTTAATCTAATTTGACCTAGAAACCATAAGCATGATGAATAGAAGTTTATTGGCCGCAAATCATGTAAAACAACTATGGAAACCAAGCAAGAATGGATCTAAGCATGTAATCACAACTGGTACTAACTTTTGCAACTAAAAGTCTAACACTAGAAATTGCATGAAGAAGCATGAACAATGTTCTTATGGCAGCAAGGACGCCTTGGTCTCAACTCATGGTCCCAAGGAGGGAGAGGTGAGATCAAGGGGTGCTTGATGGCCTTTTTTGAAGATATTTTATGTTACCAACCTGTTAAATCACTTGAAATATGGAAATATATTTTAATCATCTAAAGCAACCTAAGTAAAAAAACAAGATTTTAACCTAAATAACAGATTTTATTGTAAGGATGCAGCAAAGACACATAGAAGTACAAAAAGGAGGTAATGGGCACTTGGTTTGGGCCCAAACCCAAGAGCTACAACCTCCGAAGGAAGATTAGAGCTGGTGCAAAGCTGGATTCATCTTTATTGATCAAAAGAATAGTTACATCCCACAAACTGTCCATAAGAAAAAGCTTGCAAATGTGCTGAAATGCAGAGCTAACCTATTGCCTAGGAAATGACTAAAATTGAACTACCAACTAGCTAACTCATCTGAGGCCCTAGGCTTTCTCATTTATACAAATTGAGGACCCCAACATCCCTCCTAAACTTTAGGAAATCGGCTGCCAAAACTTGCAGTTAACAACAACTTTACTAGCCCTTGCTCGACTGCCCTTGTGATAATCAATGTGGTGGCCCTTGAACTCCGATATGGTGGTGGAGAATTCGAGGTAAGAGCTCATAAATGAAGGGGACACCTTCCTATAAATCCTCTCCACGAATTTGGCTGCCAAGTGCTCATTTAAACCTTTGATTTTGTCTCAAAATTGACTAAAAATCTGCATAAAGCACACATTAGACTTGTTGGCATAATGACTAACCCAATTCACTCTATTAGCATAAATATAATAAAAAACATGCAATAAACTAATGATAATGGTGGATTAAGTCAAATTAGGAGGATGAATGAGCCCATATAATTACTCATTTTTGGGGCTCATCAACGCCTGACCCAGAAGAGAAGGAAGAAGATGGAACCATGTAACCTACACGAAATATCCAAGATCGAGGAGAAGCTTGGAAGAGACGGATGCCTTACGTTCAACCTCCCAATATCGAGGGCATTCTTGACACTCAGGTGGCTAAACGAACTCGGCAGAAGGAGTATATACAATACCTGGTCAAGCGGAAGAACCATCCTGTTAAGGACAGTTCGTAGCTTGATGCCAAGAAGATTGAACAGATAGATTCTTTAGTCGAGAAGCTCATGGACTACAGCCATGATTTATTTTTTCCCAGAAGCCTGATGCAGGAGCATCCAGCTAGGGTGCCATGATCGAGTGAAGTCTCTGCCAGGTTGGGAATTTGATTTAGCATTTGGATTGTCTTTTATGTTTAACTTATCAGTACATGAGGTAGGATTTTGTTTTGTTTTTCTTTTAATTGCTGTGTTAGTCAAAAGTTATGGGTCGGTTAGGGTTGTTAGTTGTCTGAACTTAATAAACAGCAGGTTAGAAATTGTTCTATCAACTTATAGAGGAAAATACAAAAATGTCCAAATGAAATCTCGATAAGTAAATTGAACCGAGAGCTAGTAGTTACACAACTATATTATTTCTATTTAACTGAAAGAAATTATAGTTTCAATTAATTGTAAAACAAAGATGTATAAATGTAGCAATGTAAAACAGGGAAAAGGTTTAGCATTTTCCAGGATCAAGAAATAAAAAGGGACAGAACATATATTTTTCTAACTGTCCATCTGTGTCATTGCCTACATACTGTGCCATTATATTTCATTCATTGAACTGTTGATACAATGCTAGCAGAGAGAGGACGACCACTGTAGGTCGTGTTTTCTTCTATCCTCACTTAACAAAAAGAAATATGGAATTCATACATACGTCCATAACCAAAGCGAAGAACAAACGAATCGAATCCATAGCCAGAATAATAAAGTACGACGAGACCACCGGAAAAATGATACCGAAAACAGAGTGCCAGAGAAAACAAACCATAACAAAGGTAATTTCGGATGAATCTTTATATTTTCATAAGCAAACAGAGATCAATAAATTGTGTTCATATTGCTGTTGTTTCAAACCACATAGATATTACATTCGTTGATAAACAAAAACAAGTGCCATCATCCAAAAAACAAACAAACCCTAGCCTAGCGTTTGATAACAGGGAACACCCTTAACAGAAATGGATAGTTAACCAAAATAGAAATTAAAGCCAGACTTGAGCTTCATATTTGAAAGTGATTCAGACTAAACACAACTACAAGATGGCGAGTGACAAACCCTAAAGAGACTCAAAGACCCTAACTGCAAATTGACGGAATTAAAGAGCCAGAGCCTACCGGCAAAGGGTTGCCACATTTGGAGACTAAACCATGAGAAATCCGTGTCTCCAGGTCGAACCATTGACCTGCATGAACCAAATTAATTCCAGTTAGCATACCTATACAATGAGACCTGAACTGAAGCCAAATAGAAGCAGAAGAAAAATATAACGTACCTGGGTGCGACTAGACCAAGGAGCTTGCAGAATAGAGCCACTGACAAACCAAAGAAGTTTGAGACAGGAGGAGCAGGCTTGGTCAGTGACCATACTAGAAGAAGGTCAAACCAAATCAAGGAAGGAACTAGTTACTTGGTTTGTGGTCGCAGAAGACCATCATGTTGTAACTTGAGATCATTGGCACCAAAAGTTAACCGATTTACACACCATAGCAGAGACAAAGGACAATATCAACAACAACAAACAATAATCATTGGCCGAGAGACTAGATTCCAAAACCAAATAGCAGTAGGACAAGAAAATGAGACAAAGAACTCACTTTGTGAAAGGAATTCGAGCGAGCACACCTCTAGAGCCAAGACAGACTCATTTCACAGGGAAAAACCACTGAAAACCACACTATTATAGACATTTTTGGGCACTGTAAACCCAATCATAAATGTCCATAAACCAAGGGCTCCTAAGTCCCTAAAAGTGTTGTTCCGACCCCTAAAAGGACAAGGTCAGTTGATTACATCATCTCCCAGAAGTTCTCCATGAAAAACTACTCAAAACTGGTCAAAACTGGACCATCTCACCTGCTACATGGTCAAAGTGCACTGCATCCCACCTAAATGCATGTGGGAGGTACGATACATACTGAAAAACCCTTCTATGGGGTGCGATTGGCGAGGTGGAAGATCATGGAATCTTCTAGAAACTTCTCCTGTGACACTTGCCTCTATGCATTCACCTAGGGATGAGTAAGAGATCATCAATATCCAAGTGGAATCAAGAACTATTAGAGAGAGGACACTAATCAAATCTCAAAGGCCGACTCACTCCCCTTGCAAACATCTATATATGGATCCCTCATCCCAGAGATTCAGAGGCTGGAATTTTGTATCTTGTAAGGAAATGTTGCTGGTTTCTTGGTGTAACATCATAGTGTTGGGTGATCTAAGATTTTTCATGAGGTGAAGAAGGGGTTTCTTGCTGAGAGGATGATGTTGGGTCAGAACAATTGGGTGTAATTGTTATAGAAATTTTTGTGCCTTACAACTCTAAGCATGAAATGTCCATAAACCAAGGGCTCCTAAGTCCCTAAAAGTGTTGTTCTAACCCCTAAAGGAGCAAGGTCAACAGATTACAGCTTCTCCCAGAAGTTCTCCACCAGAAACTGCTCAGAATTGGTCAAAACAAGATCATTTCAGCTGCTCCACTGGCTAAGTGCGTTGCATTGCACCTAAATACACTGTGATGGTGCGTTGCATTTCAAAACTCCCTTATGTAGGGTGCGATGGGTGAGAAATGACAAATGGCAGTGTCATTCCGTGAGGTGGAGAGGCAATGGAATCTTCCAAAATCTTCCCCTGTTACACTTGCCTCACTGAATTCGACCAAAGATGAGTAAGAGGCCCTCAGTCTCCAAGTGGAAGCAAGAACTGACATAGAGAAGACACTAATCAAATCACAAGCTGACTCATCCTCCTTACATATATCTATATATGGATCCCTCATCCTAGAGATTCAGAGACTGGAATTTTGCATATTTTAAGGAATTGTTGTTGGTTTCTAGAGACAAACATCAGATTGTTGGGTGATTTATGCTTTGTTTGAGGTGAAGAGGGGCTTCTTTGCTGGGAGGTTGATGCTGGGTCGGAACCACTGGTTGTAACTCCTCCTAGATCTTTTCTTGTTTATCAATAAAAACTATTTGAGTTTTCCTCTATGCTTTTGTATCATTGATGCTTGTCACATTTGTATGGTTAACTTAAATCTGATCCTAAGTTATTTATCAATATAGATCCATGTCTTTGTATAGTGCTCTTCTTCTGTGATCTTACATGTATTCTGTGAAGCTGGGCATGCAAGGGAGCAGGTAGCTGGAGATTATCAAAGAAGAGAGGGATTGGATAAAAGGATTAGCGCAAGACACAGGTTGGTTCTTTCTATTGCTCGCTGTCTATAATTCGTAAAGGAAATACAAAAGTAGTTTTTCTCTGTTTGTTTCTAAGGCAGCTGTCACACCTTACTGGGATAGAGCAGTTCTAAATAGACACTTTTCCCTGTAACAGTAATCCTCTTTGCTATTCTTGATTATTAATAAAGCTATTCAAGTTTTCCTCCACATTCTTGTATGATTGATGATATATGCATTTGTGTGGTCAATATATATCTGGTCCTATATTGTTTATGATAGTATATCTCTGTTCTTGGATAGTGTTATGCTGCTTTGATTCCACAGGTGCTCTTTGAAGCTGGGTAGACTAGGAAGCAAGTGGAAAAGATCTATCAGAAGGGAGTGGAATCAAGCAAGGAACCAAGCACAAGACAGAGGTTGGTCTCCTTTGTTCCCCTCTTATCTACTTCTCATAAAGGAAATCGAAAGTATTTTTAGTTTTTTTTTTCTAAGATAGCTACCAGACTTAGTCGGACTAGCAGCTCCGCATAGACACTAGATTTACCGATAACACACAGAAACAAGTTTGGAAAGACAACATTCACTTACAGCCATACCCAAAAGAAAAACCAGAGATTTCTATATGCGCCAAAACGAAAACCATATGTTGTGACAAACAAACCCTTGCAGAGCTGAACAGCATAACAGAGACAATGCAAATGACTAGGAAGAAAAATCATTTTGGGCAAAGACCAAACGGAGGGAACTAGACCCGAGGACTGTAGGTGCGCATTTATTAACGCATTAAATTATTCCCAGTTTCCAAACAAAATACCTGTTATCCATATTGCATACAACTGCCAAATCAACAAACCAAACACACCATGTCATAAAGCCTGAACGGGTGGAAATCCAAGGCTACGTGGAAGCGTGGGCTAGGTCACATCATACATAATGTTGGAAACTGTTAGGGTCCTATAATTTATAGGATCTCAAGGTGATTAAGTATCTCACATTTTGCAGATTTCATATTGCTCATAGATTTCAATATTCAATTGGTTTCCAAAAAAAAGGAAAAGAAAAGAAAAGAGGGTGTTTAAAAAACAAAGGAAAAGAAAAAAAGAGAAAAAAAATGAAAAGAAAAAGAACCCAAATGTTGCTCTATTCATAAAGTCTAAGCATGATTGAACAAATTTCAGTTTATGTTGAGAGGGTAGAAAATAAAGCTCATCCAAATAGTCTAAGCTTGGAAAATCAGTAGCTAGGTAGAAATGAAATTGGTTCAACTATTCAATCTGAACCAATAGGAGAGATACGAGATAGAGTAGGGTAGAAATAATAGGAAAAGAAAGGAGAAAATGAAAAAGGGTATGCAAATCTAAACGCACCCTGCAAAAAGAAAAATTGTTAGATTAGAAACAAAGGGTAGGTAGATTGAAAGAATAATAAAGGTAAAAAGGACATGAAAAATTCATTTTAATGTTTTATTACATATTTCATGTGTTTTTCCTAATGTGAAAAAAAATTAATATAAGTATAGGGGCATAATAATATACTCCTAACTTTATTCCATACTTCGCCCCCATTTCATTTCTTTTCCCAACCCCACCACCCACGTGCCTGTCACATCAATGATTACCCACCATACACCTTTGGTCAAATCCCTGCACTCGATGGTCGATCCAATGATACATAATAGTTTTTAGCTCCCCTTCACCCTCCAAACATTAATTTCAGGGGGGGGGATCCGAAATCAGTGGTTTCTCTCCACTTACATGTTGTACTATCATAATTTCACACCCCACCACCATGATTCTACATATCACTCAGGAGGCCCTCCAAAAAGTGGTTTCTGTTCTCAAACAAACCACCCATTGTTAATGATTTTTCACCATTCCTATTGCTCCATGGCACCACTCCATCCCATCCACTTATCACCTCCATTCCTACACTATATTGTTGCACATTTAATTCATTAAACCCTTAGCCAACGGATCTGTGCCACTTCAACGGGAACTCTGTGGAAATCACAAACACATAATCTCTCACCCCATTTACAGAGTTTCGATATGTCCTCTTTGCTTACAGGTGAAGTGAATATTTGTTGAGAGAGACACAAAGAAGCAGTTAACACAGTGGATTATCAACATAGTAGCAAAAAACTATAATTGTCTACATTTAGTAGGCATCTCCCTTCTTGAATCTCATTTTCTGCTCACTTCCTTTTTGTTTTCCCTCTCCGAGTTCCCTCTTCTTCTCATTCCTTTTTCTAATTGCATTTCACCTACAAATCCAAAGACTGTCTAGGTTTAAAATTCTTAGAAGATGGCCACGCCACCAAAGAGGAAAGAACTGGAGTTGTTCAATCCAATGGTGCACCCACCAATGGACTTGGACCATATTCCACTTGTAGATAGAGACTTCAAGATACATGAGACAATGTCAGAACTTGATACTATTGGTGGAAGGACAAATTAGTTCATGAAATGGATGATATAGGACTCTGGGATACAAATTTTCCTTTCTACATTTTTCCCAAAACCCATAGCTACCTAGAATTGATCAGAAAATGCTAGTCCTACTATAGCCCACAGCAAAGAGCAGTAGTAGCCCCAACAGGAGACATATTGTTCACCATTGATGCTAAATCCATAATTCATATGATGCAATCTCCTATCATTGAAGGAACCACTACTTTTTCTCATGAAATCCTCAGTGAAATGTACAGAAGTTAGACTTTCCTAAAAGAGCTAAAACCCTGGAACTATTCATGACTCAATAGACCCACTTCCTAGAAAAAAAATCCTCCATATCCATCCTCTACTTTCCCTGATAGAAATAGGCATATAGTCATTGTGATTTCATATCTTCTAGGTTATTATTTAGAGCAGTGGCTTGATGAGGCCATAATAGGTTTCCTGTCCATATTTTCATCAGAGTAAAAGTCCTCTATCTTGTTTAATTTTAGTCAGTTTCTGGTAGATTACATCCATGAACAATTCATAAATTTTACTACAGAAGAAGTGTTTTAGTATTCTTTAGTATTGGTTTATATGTTTGTTTATTTCCAGGTAGACAAGTTTCAGTTTGTGATGAGCAAGCTAAATGAAGTAGGTGAACATCAGTCTGTCATCTCCTAGACAACCTTGGTAATGAAGGATCAAAGGGAATTCACATAAAAAACATTGATATAGAAGTTTGTCCATATAGCTACGAGCCTCCTCAGTGGTATAGTAGAACCCATAATTAGTGAATAAATCAAGAGAATTATGCAGCTAACTGACCAATCTAGAATAGGAGATTGGTATTTGTACCAAAATTACACAGAATTAAGGATATGTGGACGTGAATTGGATCCTTACAAGTTGCCAGGGTTCTTCCCTATGAGGATAATTTCACTAGAGTATATCAGGCAAATGATCAATGTAGATAAAGTACATTGTGTAGCAGCAAAGAAGAAATCTCAATTTAGAATCAAATCCTAGATTGGTCCTTTTATTTGCAACGACAGGGCAGTAAGTGAGGAGTTTTATAAGAAGTTTAAAGAATTGAATTTCACCCATAGCTTCACATGGTCATATGACCCATCAGGTATCATCTCCAAGAAAAGGGTGGAAAAAAAATCAACACCTTATATTTACACTCACGGGTCTAAAATAGAAAAATTCAGGAACTAGATAGAGTGGATGCCTAAAACCTTGCAACATGCTAAGGAGAAGATACTCTCTTCATCAAGTTCACAGACACCTTGTTATAGATCCATTTGGGCATATCAAATCCCAACATTCAGGTCAATGTTTTAGAGCTCATCAAACCCTAAATGCAGTTGTTTCATGCCCTAAACAAGTCAACCCTTTGAACGCATCCTTCCCAGACATTTTCATGACTTGAGGACATCTAGAAATTTCCTCTAAACAGACCAGAATAGGTAAGCCCTTATGGAAGTGCTTTGTAGTGCAATTGAGTCCACTACAAGGGTGCCCTATAGAGAACTTAGGCTTCCTTTCACCTGCACTAGGCGAGAATGAGCAAAATTCACATAGGGTTTGGGCAATATTCTTATCTTTTAGAGTCATCTAGAATTTACCCTATCTTATCAACTCCTACGAGCTTGAAAATGGATGAGGAATGAATTAAGGAGCATCCTATCCTCTCATCCCTTCCTCCATGGAACTGATTCTAAGTATGGAAGGCCATTCAATGTCACTATTAATGACAAAACCTCCTTCATATTCCTATAAATTGACCACTCATCTAAGTGATTAGGGGCTCGATTATGTTAAATTGTAAGGAGATAATGTTGCTATGAGACTTGACATTGGAGCAAGTGATGTGATGCCGCAAGCTTTTCTTGCCTTTTATGTGATGTGGATGGTATCAAAGCTAGAGGAATGACTTTGAATCAAACACTGATGGTTGTAATTCCTTCTTCTATCTAATAAAGTGTTTGAACCTTTTCCATATGTTGTGTTATTTTGTAATTCTTATGTATGAATTGCTTCTGATTCCTTTGATTTATATTCAATGGATCATATGCTTTGATTGGTTTTTGTCTTCTATTGTATTGATAGGGTACTTTTCAAGCAGATTAAGTAAGGGAAGGAGCAACAAAATTGATACAAGGGAGACAAGAGAAAAGTGGAACTACAGGTAGGCCTTCTATCATCTATTCTTATCTATTCATTATAGGAAAAGTCTAAAAAACTTTAAACTATTGTTCTTGGCACAACTATTTGTCTAGTGAATTAGTATTTATTTGTAGATGATAAATTCTAAAAAAGAAATAATTGTTACAAATCCATTTGGGCACATCAAATCCTAAAATTTAGGTCAGTGTTTTAGGGCTCATCAAACCCTAAATTTAGTTGTTTCAGGCCCTAAACAAGTCAACCCTTTGAATTCCTCCTTCCTAAGTAGTTTCATGACTTGAGGACATCCAAAAATTGCCTCTAGAGGGACCAGTGCAGGTAAGCCCTTATGAAGGTATGCTACAAAGCATTTGAGTCCACTGGGAGGGTGCTCTATAGAGAACTTAGCCTTCCTTTCGCCTGCGTTGGGTGAGAATGAGAAAAATTTAGATAGGGTTTGGGGAATATTCTTACCTTTTGGAGTCATATAGAAGCTTTCTTATCTTATCAACCCCTATGAGGTAAAAAATGGATGAGAAATGAGTTAAGGAGCATCCTATCCTCTCATCCCTTCAGCCATGGAACTAATTCTATGTATGGAAGGCCATTCAATGTCACCATTAATGATGATACCTCCTTCATATTCCTATAAATTGACCACTCATCTAAGTGACCAGGGGTTGGATTATGTTGAATTGTAAGGAGATAATGTTGTTATGAGACTTGACTTTGGAGCAAGTGATGTGATGCCACAAGTTTGTCTTGCTTTTTATGTGATGTGGATGGGATCCAAGCTAGAGGAATGACTTTGAATCAGACATTGATGGTTGTAATTCCATCTTCTATCTAATAAAGTGATTGAACCTTTTTCCATATGTTGTTCTCTTTCATAATGCTTATATGTATGAATTTCTTCTGATTCCTTTCATTTATATTCAATGGATCGTATGCCTTGATCGATTTTCGTCTTCTATTGTGTTGACAAGGTACTTTTCAAGTAGATTAAGTACAATAAGGAGAGACAAAATCAATACAAGGGAGACGAGACGAAAGCAGAACTACAGGTAGGCCTTCTATCCTCTCTTCTTATCTATTTCTTATAGGAAAAGTCTAAAACACTTTAAACTATTATTGTAGGCACAACTACTTGTCTAGTGAATTAGTATTTACCTGTAGATGCTAAATTCTCCAAAACACTCATAGGCAGCAAGAAAGGCAGAGTACAGAGGACAGAACAGATAAGGGCAAGGAAAAGGAAAAAGAAACAACTAGGAAAAGACAAAGAGAATATCAGTCACCAGGAATTGATACTTATATAAAGGAGTTCAAGATGAAATTCAGGAAAAGGCCAAGGATCTGTATGGAAATGGACCTAGGGAAAGAATCACCACAACACACAATTATAAACCTCAGTGATATTCCTGATTCGTCTCCAGCAGGAGGTCAATCTTTTCCTACCACTCTGATCTCAGAAAGGAAAAAAACTCTTCAAGTTTCCACATCTACCAATGTAACAGGAGAAAAGGAGGAGACCATTTTTTATACTTTCAGAGAGATAAAGATTAGAAATGAAATGTTGAAAAAGAGTACTTATGCTCGGTTCTAGAAGCAATGTTCTACTTCCCAAGGAAGACTTCTATCATCTTTCGATTAAGACAAAGGTAAAGTGCATATGGCATTCCTTGAGGCTGAAAAAACAGAACCTAAAACTCCAGCTGATTATAAACATACTTCCTTTGAGTTTGGTGCCAGAAATGTTCATCCTATTGATCAGTTAGAAATGCATAAACAAACAAGTGAGATGATCTCCTCCACTCTAACAAGTACTTCTATGAGTTTGTTTAAAATGTAGGTGGCTTTATCAAATGTCAAATCTCAACTGAAGATGGAAAAGGTTTCATCACAATCAAAAGATAACAGAATTACATCCTTGGAATATTTAGTGGTGAAAATTGGGTATGATCCATCAGATGTGAAATCAATAGAAGAGATTATTAAAAATAAGGATGTTGATATAGCATTCTTGAGAAAACAACTCAAAATGCTTGCAACACAAGATCCCTTAACTAAAGAAATAGAGGAAACAAAGAGCCAAAAGGAAGAAATGATGAAACTGATAATGGAGTAGTCACTCCAAATAAAACAAATGGAAACATGCTTGGAGAAGATGGTACAAGAAAAGGAGAAAGTAGCACAGTTGACCACCACGACTATGGAGGTTGTCCCTCTTACAGCTATTCCCACAGCTACTCCAGCAACCACCACTACAGGGACAGGAAGAAGTGACAAACAACTAACCAAATCTATGGAGAGCATGAACCTTCAGACAGAAGAAATCAAGAGATTTGGAACTCAAGTCACCAAGATTTATTTTATGAAGACTAAATGTGAAGTATCGTGTAAGTTTAAAGAGTTCAAAGCATTGGTTGAAAATAAAATGGGGGAAATATCAAAATGCTTTAATTTTAGGGGAGAGAACACCTCCAAGGATTTTGATAGCTTTCACAAGGAAACAAGAATCAATAGGATGCTAAGAATGGGGTTGTAGAGTAAAAAATACATCATTGAGATAGATAAAACCATGATCCATGACGTGGATTTACCCATATGTCTTTAAGACAAAGCTTACAACATAGTTGTCTATATGTTGAACCAATGATCTCACAGGATCTTTAAGGACAAAACAACAAAGAAATATTTTACTAGTGAGAAGCCACAAGTATTACATTTCCATATCTTTTTGTTTGTCCAATTTATATTCATATTCATGATAAGAAAAGGACTAAACTTTGAACCCTTGAATATAAAGGGGATATTTGTTGGACAAAGTAATACATCTGAGGCTTACTGAATCTAAATTCAAGTTCTAATGAACATATTGGTGAGTAATGATATGAATTTTGATGAGGATGAATGGTCCTCAAAATCATAGAAACATATTATAGTGATTAATGAACACAAAAAGCTTGTTGTTCCAGATTTTGTTCTAAAATTGAAAAAGAAATCAAAGTTAGATTAGCGAGATTCTAGTAAAAGAACGGATACCTCATTACATTCGAGTGTATCCAGGAAGTCAAGATGGCTTATTCAAGCATTATAGGGTGTGCAGGAACAAGTGGGGGCATCTATGTCGACGTCTCAGGTGAGTCATAAAACGATGAAATTTCCTACTTCTGTTGCACTATTGTCCTCTATTCTTTAGACATAGACCTCCCTTTTTTAGGTGTACCTACTAAGAAGGTATGAAATGATGTCATAACTCAGTAGTATAACTCCTTTCTTGAGAATGATCTCTTGGATATGTTCCAATACCTATTAGGGAATCAATGATTGATTTTAGATGGTTTGACAAGATCAAGCACGTAGTTGATAGGAGCTTTGAAAAGTGTAATGTTCCTTTCCAGAAAATCCTTAAATTTTCAATAGGTTTCTGAGTGTGTGTGAGGTTTAGTGATGTGTTCTAGCAACAATTTAGCCACGTGTAGCTATAGGTTTGGCTTTACAAATTTCACCCAATTAAATGTGCATTAAAAAATTAACGTGCATACCAAAATAAAGTACTCCAAGAACTCAAATAGATTTATGATAGTTCATAAATTTACATATGTATATAGCTGGTACATCATAGATAAATAAAATAAAGGAGATTCTTTCACATTAACCAACTAAATACACAAAGACATAAGAAAATCAAAGAATTGGTTACCTCTGTCTCACGCTGTGCTTCCAGAGTGGTAGTTGAAGAAGGAATGTGACCAACAATACATAATAAAATTCAGCAAGGAAATATCCTATGCATTCTTCCCTCAGGGTGCTATGATTTCAGTGGTCCACAACTAATCGATTTGTAATCCAGCAAATGGGAAACTAGTAGCCCTTCCTTTGAGGCTGATGTGATATACATATTCCACCCACAAATGGTGCAGGTGCACCCAGACTTCTTAACACTACTTCAATTCTCTCTCTCCAGCTCCAAATGACCCAAAATTGATAAATTCATGGACTTTGTTGCTCTTCAGTTTGAATACTAGTGTTAACCATAGATATTCCAGATCTTTCAGCTACCTTTGTGCTCTCATTTAGCAAGTGTCCAACAGATAAATGACCACTTTACTTAGGGTTGAAGGTTGTAGTGGCCAATGTTTGTGGGCACAAAAAAGCAATAGCAATACTATTCACCAACTCTTTGTTATTGACCACTTGTAAAAGGAAAGATGTTATATACAATGATGAAAGATTTCTCATCTTGGGAAGAGATAAATTAAGGGATGGTAGAAAATCTTGCAAAACCAATAAATGAAGAAAATTATGTGTCATCAGTCTTGTAAAATCAGAAATACTGGCACAAATTATGTCACTGCAGTAATAAAGGTCATCTCTGATTTCTTCAACTATAGAAAATAATGTTGTTGTAATCTCAAAGACATCATCAACATGTACTGCATGAACAACAAGAACATCTAATTATAAGCTTTTCTCCTAGAGGAATTTCACCAAATCTAAGAATGATAACATGGTGTGTCTTATGATAAACTTTTTGACACTTTCATCACCTCTATATATAGCAAGTGTCAAAACACGTACAACTGTGTGGACCATGGTGTCTCTATAATAAGCAAATTTAACAACCTCACTATACAATGGGAAGGAAAATACAACATTCTGAGATTCCATATTGAAAGAGAAATGACTTTTAATTATAACTTCCAATTGATTGGGTATTGTATTAGCCTTACTTATATTTTGCACCCTTGAAGCTTCCCACAACAAGTGTAATTTTGGAGGTCCTTCAATCTCATCTTGTAGCATTTTGATAATTTTGTAAATTTGATGAAATTTCCTATTCCCCATCAAGGGTACCAGATGATTATTTGATGAGACCCAAAATCCCTTAACATCAATTTCTATACAAGCCAACAGTTCTTCTATAGCATTAATTTCTCCATTAATTCTCAAAGGGTGGTGAGCCCGGTACCACAAAAGGCATTCTACAAATAGAGCCTTGAAAATTTTGTAGGGAGAAATAACTCTATAGTAAGAAAGATCATCATCTGGCTTCATTCTGTGAAAATGTGCATCTAAATCTCCAAGGGTATAGATTGTAAGTTCTCATTGAATGACTCCATCGAGTGGTGCAAACCTTGAAGAGATTGAATGCAACATATTCACAAAAGCTGATACATATAGATTATGTAACAAGAATTTAGCTCCGATGGAATTTGATTCTTTAACATTTCCAATAGTGCCAATAATCGTCTTTAGTGTAAATGTCATATCATCAATTAGCACACATTTAGGAAGGAAATCTAAAATAAACGCACATGGCTATATTACTGAAGTTTACACACCTAATTCCTTCATGGTTTTTTGAGGTGTTCATTTCAAAATATGCAAAGCCCCAAAAGGAGACAGAATGTTGGTTGATTGGTAATCATATTCATTTAAGAAGGGCCAAAAGGTACTAGGCACACCTTCCTTTAACAATGTTTCCATATTTAAAGTCTTAATACCCTCTAGCCTGCAAATTTCCTTAACAAATAGTGGAGGATATGGTTCTGCAACTTCTTCATTGAAGGTATGCCAATGGCCCATTTTCTCATTAGGCCATTCCTGAAGGAACTGCACCATTTCTGGTGTATTCTCCCCTTACCTCGATCAAAAACTATAATTATGTTGTTGGGTAACTGATTGTAGGTCTTTTTGTTTCTATCTTGATGATGATACATATCCCCCAATTCAATACCTTCCGTTTTACAAGAGTTGAAAAGAGTCTCGTTCATAATTTGATCCTTGTTTGAACTTCAGGAAAATTTCATGTTTCTTCCTTGTAAAGTAATAACACATGGCAATAAACCTAAGGTCCTACTACTCTGCATTAGATCGGTTTATTTTCTTTATGAGGACTAGGGATAGCTTGATTATACCTCTCCAACATCTTCCTTTCAGGTCCAATGTGTTCTAACACGGCTCCAATTCATTTGATGGACAACTCAGCTTGTTGTTCCTTGATAGTGGTAGAATAATTCTTATTGATACTGCCACGAACATTATTTATAGAATGACCAGTGTCACCATAATCTTCTTGGCTAGGTTTGGACTTCTCTGGTCCGTTGTTACCTATCAAATAATCATTTTCATCGATGTCCTAAGGATTCTTTCTGGAAAAGTGATCTTCATATCATTCTCCATATCCTTTCATTCATCACTTTTGTTTTGGATCCCTTCAGATGTAATTTCCAAAGGTCCTTGATCTTTGGCAGTCTTAAAGTCTTCCTCTATGTCTGCCTTGATATACACCACTAAGTCTTTAGTCTTGCTTATATCATCATCCTTATACTTGTATTTACTTTCCTTTTTTCCTTGCCATCTTAATGATACCCATGCCTCCATGAGCTCTGTCACCCTCAAGAAATTTGTAGATAATTTCTCAAACAGTTCATGTGTTGTCCTATGTTTCCTTGGTATTGTTTTAGCAACAACTACTAGCCCCTTTTTTCCTACATGAACTGTAGATGGAATTAATACAATATGATTTCTGCAATCGATAGAAGATCATTCTTGATCTCAGCGATCCTTAAGAATTAGGATTGGATATCCTTGTCTTTACCCTTCTTAATATCCTTCAGCTTATTTTTTAGAAATAAAATTTGATTTGCGTCACTAATCTTGAACATGCTTACCAATCTGTCGTAGATATCCTTGGAGGTGTTTAGATCGAAGATGTAGGCCACCAAATGCTTGTCAATGGAATCTCTGATAATCTTCTTTGCTTTGACTTCACCCTTGGTGTATTTGTTCTTTGTAGCAGTTGGTGCATTTGATGAAGGCTCAAGTATTTTACCCTTCACGTAATCCAACACTTCTTGATCTTCCAATGTCAGATCAAGAGACATCTTCCATCCGTGATAGTCAGACTTTTCATGGAGCTTGTCTTCAACTAAGAAGTGGGATGAGGAACCCATTAAACCGTTTTCCCTTTCCAACTGCCTTTGGTGGTTGCTCTTCCACTCTTCCTTGGCCTTTTTCTTCACCTCAGCTCTGATATCATGTTAAATTTAGGTATGTTCTATGCTTAGAGTAATTTACTTCAATTTTTCATAATAGCCCAATGTCAATATTCAGATTAGTAATCACATTAGCATGATAGTAAAGTGCAGATAGAACATAAACATAAATAGTAGGAGACACATCAAGGCAAGAGGACACAAGATGTGGCACCAACCAGGGATAAACCCCAATGTCGGGAAACCTTTGATAAATTCTTCTTATATTCTTCATTAGTTTTAAGAGAGAAGGAGATAGAGTACAATGATTTGAAGTCAATACTTGACTTGCAAAATAGGAGATCAAAAATCTTCTCCGTGAAAATGATGCAATGAGGTTGTAATTCTGATACCAAGGATTGAATATATGAAACATATGATAGTCCTAGAAAAACTCAACCAATTACCTAGAATGCTAAGGCTTTCCTTCAATAAGACTCTCCTTCCTTTGTTGCTTCATTGATCATGATAAGGCTGCTAATTTGGCACTTTTCATGTGCTACAAGGATTGGTGCATTTCAAGGCAGACTTGGTCACTGGCTAGGGCACAAGCTCTGAGCGCCACAACACCTTAAACACACCCCACAGTGCACCTATTGATTGTGTCTAGCCTTCATACAATCCCTCCAACCATATGTTGCCTTATAGGGCTGCTTACCTTCTGAACGCAACTCCTAAGAAGGTCACCAACTGTTGGCTATAGCTGATGGCCTAGCCTAGCAGTGGGCTGTAACTTTGATCCCTTCAAATAGTTACCCAATCAACCCTTAAACAATAGTTTCTTTCTCCTCCTTTTAGTGGCTTCTACTGCCCTACAAATCAAGCTCAAGACCAACCTTATCATTCCTAAACAACCTTGAATGAGACCACACTGTCACCTACAACAATGTGGTATTAACACAAAACCTTCACATTGTTGTAGTACTACTTTTGTTTCATCTAGTTCCACACTTCTAGTTGCATCTAAGGATCCCTTTCAAGTTGTGAAAAGGGCTCCTCTAATTGCAGCTTTAGGCCTTCACATGTTGCTAATTAGCGCATCACAAATTGCAGCTAGGAGATATGTGTATAAGGCCTTTTCATGATAGTAAATAGGAGCCTCCCAAGACTGTGTATGGGTCTCTCTTGATAGTGGTTAGAGTTGCTGATTAGGTCTCCTACTCTTGCATAATAAGGCCTGTTGTTAAGGCATTAGGGCACCTCTAAGACAACGACCATACATCCTTAGGGCATGGCTAGATCTCCCTCTTGAACGGTGGTTAGGATTCCTCCATCAACTACGTATAGAACCCTTCCTCCACTACCTCTAGGACTTCTCCCTATTGATCTCTCTAGCCACCAAACCCAAACAAGTGGAGAGAGATCTTAGGAGAAGTGTGCGTTCAAAATTACTTGAAGGATTCCTCTATTTATAATGAAACGTTGACAATAATTTGGGGTAATTTGGTTGCTCAGCAACCTTAACAAATTGTCAAGTAACACAAATAAATTCATATCTCCATGAATACATGTCGAAATTGGATGATCTTTAGATAAAAACTACACATCTCGATGAGAGGAATCCATGAAAAGTATCAGCTCCCATATATAAGGAGACCCACATGGAGTTTGGCCCTAGTTGCCAATTTTAATAGTTAAGCCATCTACCAATGTTTAAGGCCAACGCCACCTATATCATGATTTTCAAAGGAGTCAATATTGGTGCAAGTGTAACGTTCCTCTTTGAATGATCACACCAAGGAAAAAAATGATATAGAAAAGACACCAGTGGAATTTTGATGATAAAAGGGAGATGAAGCTCACTCTTTTTTATGATAAAAGAGAGATGAAGCTCACTCTTTGGGCATGCACAATCATTTTCTCATTACAATTTGGAGAGCTCTTGTGGATTTTGAGTGTTAAGGGTGAAATCCTTGAATGAATTAGTTTTGGTGGTGAAACAAATCCACCCTAGTTGATTAGAAGAAAAAAGGCCACTTAGATATTTCACTGGTATTTATTGCTAAAGATTCATCTCATTGCCAAGTCATGGGTACCACTAGAGACCGTGGGATTTTTGGAGGTCATATTTTCCATCTGCGGTTCGTGCAGGAAAAAGGGGGCTGATTCACTCATTTCCAGACTTTGGGATCAATTGAGGAGGTTGTACCAGTTATTATCAGTAAGTTGAAGGTATCTTTTGTGGGTAGTCTCACCTGATATTTCTGACCTATCCAGTGCCAATTTTTTCTTAGAAGTTCAAGCCATCATTTGCCAGGCCGTGGCATCAAAAGGGAGGGTCAAACTAGCCATCAAATATGCTCTAGTATAGTAATTCACAACATGTTCTTTACTTAGGTTAGATACTCCATTCAACCATATGCCCATTCATCCATTTACCAATCACATTAGACATTATATAATAGTAACTGACAAAATAACATAAATGATAGATGCAGAAGACAAGCCAATACAAAAATACAAAAGAATCTGGCTCAAGCCAAGGAAAAACCCCAAGATGGGGAAAACCCTTAATAAAATCATCTGATTATTATCATCAAATGTTCAATAGAGAAATAGGGAGAGTAGAATGATATAAAATAACTTGCCAATATGAAGATTAGGCATCACTACTCTTAGATCCATTCAGTCTTATAATCTCGGCAGTTTGGTCATAGAGGAAAAATCATATTGTTGTAGAAGATCAGTCTGGTTATGGCAACAACAATCCACTTCTTTCTAAGTTGACTGATCCAAAAATCCTCCTTTCTATTGCGGCCTTCCTTATTTCACATGATACTCCCTTTCACTGGCTTAAGGAGATGGTTTATGACCACATTAAGGTCACCATTGATATTATCTTTGTGGTTCTGGATTAGGGCTTCTGAAGCATGCTACTCCAACCCTTGAATATCTACAAATAGTGTGACCTTTTTCTTCTTACAAGGGCTCTATTATTTGTAGTAGTCCTAGCATGTTTTTAAGTTTCCATGTCATCCTCAACAAGCACTCGAATACTATCATATAAGGTCAGTGGCTTTTAATTGTATTTCAGCTTCCTGGGCAAGTGATTCAAGGCTTGCGGTCATGCTGTGAGAATATATTCTAGCTACTGCCAAACTACAGGAAGAAGTCCCATACGAAACTATTATACAACAAATTGACCTCCTCATCAACTCATAGGGGAATGAAATGATATCTGAAGCAAAGACCACAATCACAGGCCTTGTTTCCTCACTAACGCTAGCTATGCACTGACAACCTACTTTATAAAGCTTGTCTGCAAGCCTAAGGGTGTGTTAGTGACCCTAATAACTCAAGTTGCTAGTATGGGAACAGTGTTAGTGAATCCTAGTGAAGTTCTAAGGGTCAAAGGAATGAATTGACTCATAAATATCTAGATATTTGTTCCTAAAATTACTCAATAAAAGCAAGGAAACATCCAAAATCAACCTATTTGGAGGATTTCTAATCCTAGATAAGGAGGCAAATGTGAAAGAGCTAAAAATCATGGAAACTTCATTGCTTTTACCCTAGGGAACTCAAGGAGGAACTTGGCAACCCTAACTCAATTTATACATAAGAAAAGCTAGGGCTATGGTGATAGAGGTCAGAGAATTTGAAAGGATAGCATACTTGAATGTTGAGCATTTTCCCAAATCATAAGAAGTTGGCAAGAAGGGAGAGAGAGAGAAGCCATAGGGGTAAAGGAAGGCTGATGCAACAGATGGTTGTAATCACTCTTCCCACATTAATATAGAACTGCAGTTGTACTATCTACTCCATGGTGTTGGCATTATCATTCATTCAGTTGTTTGTCCAATACCTTTTAGAACAAGTAGCTTAGTTACATATAACTAAGCTACTCGTGCTAAAAGGTATTGGACAAACAGCTGAATGAAAGATACTACCAACACCATGGAGTAGACAGTACAACTGCAGTTCTATATTAATGTTGGAAGAGTGACTACAACCATTTGTTGCATCAACCTTCCTTTACCCATCAAGCTGCTCTCTCTTTCTCTCTATACTTTCCAACTTCTTATGATTTGAGACAATGCTCAATAGTCAAGTATGTTATCTTTTCAAATCCTCTGACCTCTATCACCATAGCCCTAGATTTGCTAATGTAGAAATTAAGTTAGGGTTGCCAAGTTCCTCCTTCAGTTCCCTAGGGTAAAAGAAATGAAGTTGCAATGATTTTCAGCTCTTTCCCATTTGCCTCCTTCTCTAGGATTATAAATCCTCCAAATAGGTCGATTTTGATGTTTCCTTGCTTTTCTTGAGTAATTTTAGGAACAAATATCTAGATATTTATGAGTCAATTCATTCCTTTGACCATTAGAACTTCACTAGGATTCACTGACGATGTTCCCATACTAGCAACTTGAGTTATTAGGGTCACTAACACTCCCTTAGGCTTGCAGAAAAGCTTTATAAAGCAGGTTGTTAGTGCATAGCTAGCATTAGTGTGGAAACAAGGCATGTGATTATGGTCTTTGCTTAAGCTATCATGTCTTTCCCCTCTGAGTTGATGAGGATGTCAATTTTTTGTATAACATAAAAAAGTCACATCCATATATAAGATTGTCCTTAACCATAGTGAAACATTGCTTCCAAACTTGGACCTGTTATGACAAAGCCCTAACCAAAACAGTGCCAACCATAACCAGAATTTATCCTCCTTAATCTTTTCTGCCAGCGAGATATCTTTTTCTTTTGATTGATGTGTCCTAAATGAGAGAGAATGCTCCTCTATATATACAATTCATTGGAATTCAGTGGGCGTGACTTTTGATCTTCTTAAGCCGACATATAGTTGAGGCCCACCTAAATAATTTACATGAGAAACATAAATTCAAAATTCCACTTCTACTTATCCAAATTTGATGATCTTTAGATCGATTTTGGTCCTCTCTAAAATAGGAATTCAATGCCACAATTATATTCCCCAAAGGACCTATTCAAAGTGGAATTTGGCCCTAGTTTTCGTTTTTAACAAAAACAACCATCACTATTTTTTCTAGCATTTTGGGCTGAATTCACAATAGTATGCTAAAAAGTGTCATTTCAATGTCTAGAAATTAGGATATATAAATGTGAGATAAATACTCTACATCTTTGGGTTATCTCCTTTTAAAATTTGAGTTTTTTTAGGCTACATGTTAATTGTTTGAGCTTTGAACTTTGAATAAATTCTTGTATGGACTTCATAAATAATCGAATGAATGGACTCCGTAAGGCAGTGGTACCATAAATTGTGTTATTTGAAAGATTTGACTTCCATATTTTCACAAAATACAATGTCCTCAATAAATACTGCTATGTATAAATACTTATGTTTAGGATTATATATGTGTTGGAGTGGTTCGTATATGTTTTATTATAATCCTGATGTTGACAAGATTTCGTTGAATTTTTTCATCAATTTCTCATAGAATATGCAAAAAGAAATGATTTTCAAAATGTGGCAAAAATTACATTTCTCCCGTTTTTTGTTTTATTGCTCATGACAAGATAATCATGTTGCAATAATGAGTTATCCTACAGTCTGTTTCATTTTATGGATTTTTTTTTTCCTCCCATTATTTTACAAGGATGTAGATTTCTAGCCCCAAATGTTGGTAATGGAGTGGATCTTGAGAAGTAGTCGTGGATACAGACTCTATCAGAGGTTAATATTACATTATCACTTCCACCTGGAATTAGAAAAAGTTTAATGGTTTGTGACATAAATAAGAGTTATTTAACGATAGGGTTGAAAGGGCAACCTCATGTCTTAGTTGTAAGTCATTTATTTGCATTTCTTAGCTGTAAGTTATCTATTTGATTTTGAGCTTTATTAGATCAATTATTTCAATAATCCAATATGCATTGCTTGTATTTCTCACCCAATATTAGTTACTTGACATGGTTGATATAACATTCAATTCTAAGCCACTTTTATTTTAAGTCAAAGATTTTATCGATTAAAAGGATGTTCATGTTTTGATTGGTTTATTTGGAGCTTGATTTTAAAAAGTTTTCTAAATTCCACGTGGATGTTATTTTTTCAGGGTGAGTTGATTGCACAAGTAAGGTCAGATGAGTCCTAAAACATAGGTATACAACACGCGCATCTTTGGCCTTTGTTGTGTATCTATTATTCTTTATATAATTGATGGATGGTTATTGATTGATGTAAAACAAAGGATGGGAAGGTCCTACCAATTCTCTTGACAAAAAAAAATCAAATGGAGTGGTAAAATTTTGTTTTAAAGGGTGAACCAGAAATCAGTATTTGAAAGGTAGAACTTGAGAACAACAAGCTATCTAATATGGATCTAGAGACACAACAAACTATGGAAAAAAAAATGACAATATTGACAAGTCTTCCCTGCAAATAAGCTCTAACTATTAGACCAATGCCCAAATTTCAGTTATCTACAACGGAAATAATGACTCTAGCTTTATTTGTATGAATAACGACTTTGGCCATTGTCCTGTTCGTTTCTAGTTTGTTGTTACACTAATTAAAGCTTTGATGATAAACATATAGTTTTCAAAGCTCTTTATTAAACCTATTCCCTTGAGTAAATTTGTCTTTTTACTTTAGGTACTATATATTGCTACTATGTGACATATTCTATGATATAATTGCCTACATAAATAAACTGAAGTGATTTCCAAATACAAAGTTTATTAATTAAGAACATCTTTTAGAATTCTTAGCTAAGTTATGATTATATTTTGGTAGGGGATTTTGTGTACATTGATATTGTGTTGTCTCTTTGGTTTTTGTCAGGTAACAATGGTTAATAAGGAATGTGTTCTTGAGTAGCAGACACACATCTTATTCTACTGTCGACATAGTTCTCCATGGTTTTTAGGCATGGCAACAAAAAAACAGATGTTAGTGGGGTCTCCAAAGTCTGTGTTGGATGAATTTAATACTATTGATGATTTTGATTCCTTGTCAGATAAAGAATGTCACAAGTCAAATTCAAATAAACAGAAGCAGCTCAAGAATGAAGGTGAAGCTATTGCTTTCTATCCTAGTCAATTTTTTTTATTTGTTGGTTGCTTTCATGTTTTGAGTGCAGAATTGTGAAATTCGAAATTGCATGTTGGTTTATGTGAGGGGGAAATATCTATATAATTTTTTTCTTATTATATGTCATTCATGGTTTCTAGAGATCTGTGTTACATTTGCATAGAATTTTAGATATCATTCAGATATCTAAACACCAAACAACAACATTGAGATTTTTATTTCACACAACCTATAACATATTGCATCTTTCTTCATCAATGCTCTTCTTCCATATGCTATCCACTTATGACATTTCCTTTTCAATATTTGGTGCATTTGCTATTTATAGGTCATTTATAGGTTCTAAATGTCTTCAGAGTTTCACTTTTAATTGAGTATTCAATTGAACATATTTATTCACTTATACATAACTATTTTTCCCTTCACCCAATTTTCATAACTTAGATAACCATTAGGTAGGGACCTGCAACTTCGATGTTGATTTTCTTGTTTAATAAAATATTTCTCAGACTTTAATTTATTGAAAGTTGTAGAATTTACAATTTATGAAGTTTCAAAGTCTAATTATTTAAAGGGTGCTAGCTCAATGGAAGAGCACCTACTTTATAAGCAGGAGGTTGTTGGTTCAATTCCATCATGCCCTAACATCCATATGGAATGGCGACGATCAATTTTTTGTGACGGAGGCTATTTTGACCATCACCAATGAGTATTGGTGAAATTTTTCGACCCTAACCAAAATATGAAATGGTGATGATCAATGAACGTCACCATATATATGCATCAATAGTGATGACCCTCAAAGGTCGGTAACCATAAATCATTGTTGTTGATATGAAATGGTGATGGTCGTTGTTCGTCATTATAGTCATTATTCCTGATGGACCTTGAATGTCACCATAACACCTATACTTCTGGCAATGCAACTTTTGGTGATGGTCAACAAATGTCACCATATATATGCACCAATAGTGACGGCCATGAAAGATCCATCACAATAAATCGTTGTTGTTCATATGAAATGGTGACGGTCACTATCAGTCATTATAATGAATATTCGTGAAGGGCCTTGAATGTCACTATATGTTAGAAAATTATATATTACAGAGCAATGGAACACAAAATATTGCAAAAATATAAACACAGAAAACACATAAAACAAGAGAAACATAGATATACATGGTTCACCTAGTTTGGGCTACATCCACGGAGAAACAACTAATCCTTGTTTTTATATTATCCAGCAAACTGAAGAGATACAACCTATAACAAACCCGTTGTAATTCCCTCCTCGCTCTCAATCTCCTCTCTCTTCCTCACGCAAAATACAGATATACATAGACGCAATACAATACCCACATATATAGTGAGGGGTTGCCTTCTAGATCAAAAAACCCTAAGTTAAAAATAACTTCTACCATCAGACCTTTGCCTAATGAACAACCCAAATTGACTACGAAATTACAGAATTTGACAAGGAGGGGGGGGGGGGGGGGGGGGGGGGGGTGCTCCCAAAGGTCGCAGCCACCTCCCCTAGACCCCCCCTATAGCGAATATTTTACAAGCGGCGTTGACTCCCCATTACGAACTGGGTCCATTGCGGCAATACTTTTGAATACGTAAGATAATCAGACTCCACAACCCATAATCTCCCACTTGGAGACTGATTATAACAACTCCATCGCTGCTTCATTTGCTAGATAGTGACTCCACTTTAGACCTAGTTTTTTCTCATCTTCTTCATCATACTTGAAGACCAATTGAAACTGAGCAGATTCTCAGTTTCTCCCTCGTTACAAATTTTGTTAACATATCTTCAGGATTCTAGCTAATGTGTAAATTTTCCAGCTTCAATTGTTCATCTTCCAATGCTAACCGTATGAAGTGGTACTTAAGTTGTATATGTTTAGTCTTGAAATGAAATGCAGAGTTCCTTGCAAGATGTATGGCACTCTGCCTATCACTATGTAACTTGTGCAACTCATCATTCTTACCCAATTCATCTAGAAACCTTTGTAACCAAATCATTCCTTTACTAGCCTCTATAAAAGCAACATACTCTAGTTCTATTGTTGAGAGTGTAACAACACTTTGCAGTTTTGAGACCCAACTAACAGTTGTTCCACCTATAGTAAACACATACCATGTTGTGCTCCTCATGTTATCTCTATCACCTGCCATATCTGCATCAACATATCCATATAGAGTAATGTTTGAACCACCAAAGCATAATTCTTGATTTGTGGTACCTCTCAAATACCTAAGAATCCACTTCATTGCCATCCAATGTTCTTTTCTTGGATTGTTCATGTAACTGCTTACAACTCCCACCGCATGTGCAATATTAGGCCTTGTGTAGACGATTGCAGACATTAAGCTTCCAACTGCTGATGCATATGGAACTTTAGACATATGATCCATTTATTCCTAAGTCTTGGGACATTCCTCCTTACTTAATTAAAATGGCTAGCCAAAGGTATACTAACTGGTTTTTCATTCTGCATATTAAACCTTTTCAACACCTTTTCTATGTACTCACTTTGAGACAATGTTAGTTTGTGATTCTTCTTGTCTCTAGTTATTCTCATACCAAGGATTTGTTTTGTAGCACCCAAAACCTTCATTGCAAATGAGTTTGCCAATTTTCTTTTGAGCACAATTATTTCCTACATGTTAAAACCTACAACAAGCATGTCATCTACATACAATAACAATATAATATAGTTGCCATCATTTACCTTTTGAGATAAACACAATGATCAGAGTGACATCTAGTATAACCTTGTTCAGACATAAACCTGTCAAATTCTAGATACCACTGCCTTGGAGCCTATTTTAGGCCATACAAGCTCTTCTTCAACCTGCACAATAGTCTCTCCTTCCCTTTTACCTCATATCCTTGTGGTTGTTGCATATATATCTCTTCCTCCAAATCTCCATGGAGAAAGGTTGTCTTTACATCTAACTACTCAAGATGCAAATCTTCAGCTACTACTAGACTTAAAATATTTCTGATTGAAGTCATTTTAACAACAGGAGAACATATCTCATCAAAGTCTATACCCTTTTTCTGTGTAAACCCTTTCACCACAAGTATAGATTTATACCTTTTTCTACCTCCATCTTCTTCCTTCAACTTGTAAACCCATTTATTCTGCAATGTTGTTTTACCTACAGGCAACTTGACTAAGTCCCAATTCTGGTTATGTGCTAAGGAGTCCAACTCTTTTCTCATGGCTTGCTCTCACTTCTTCCTAGTTTCTACCTGTACAACTTCTTCATAACATTCTGGTTCGCTAAAATCAGTCAACAATACATAATATAATGAAGGAGAGTATCGTTTAGGGGGTCTACTTATCCTGGTAGATCTTCTAACACCACTTTCAGGTGTTTGAGGTGCTTGTTTCTATTGTGGTTGTTGTTCTAGCTATCGATCATTATGATTTTCAGGCACCATCACTTCTTTTGTGATCTCGTAATGCACTGTGTATTCTCTGTTTTCTTTTTCCTGTTTACTTTCATGTAGTTGTTCCTTATACAAAACCTTTTCATTGAATATGACATCTCTACTCCTAATGATTTTTTGATTTTCATAATCGTAAAAGCCATAACCAAAATCATTAACACCATATCCAATAAAGGTACATTTATTTGATTTTGCCTCAAGCTTTGTTCTATTTTCTTTATTAATGTGGACAAAGGCATCAAAACCAAAATTCTTTAAAAAAGAGTCATTTACCTTTTTACCTGTCCATGCCTGCTCTGGAATACCACCACCAAGGAACTTGAAGGCCCTCTATTTTCTAGATAAATAGCAATATCTACAAAATCTGCCCATAATTGTGAAGGCAATACTGCATGCAATCTCATGCACCGTTCACGCTCCATGATTGTCCTGTTCATCCTTTCTGACACACCATTTTCTTGTGGTGTTCTTGCAATGATCTTCTCTCTACGAATTCCATTCTCTGAATACATATCAAACTCTTTGCTACAATATTCAACTCCATTTTTTGATCTGAGACACTTCAACCTTTTTCCTGTCTCATTTTCAACCAAATATTTCCATTTCTTGAAAGTATCAAATACATCAGATTTATTTTGAATACAATAAATCCACGTTTTTCTGGTTTCATCATCAATAAAAGTAACATAATAATGAGAGCCACCAAGAGATGATACCTGAGCAGGTCCCCATACATCTATATGCACAAGCTCTAATTTTTCACTCCTTTCTTTCCCAACTCTAACCAATATGACTCTCTTCTGTTTTCCATAAACCCAATTCTCACATAATTTTAAGTCAACATGCTTCAAAACTAGTAACGTATTTCTTGATTGAAGAATCTGCATCCCCTTCTCACTCATGTGCCTGAGCCTATGATGCCACAATTTTGTATCTTCTCCTATAGAAGTTAAAGCATTAATAGAATTACAAATACCATTACATAAATGCAATGTACCAACCTTTCCTCCTTTCGCTATTATCAAGGATCCTTTAGTGACCTTCCAGGTTTTATCTGTGAAAGTAGTTATGCAACCTTCACCTCCTAGCTGCCCTGTTGAAACCAGATTTTTCTTCGGATCTAGAACATGCCTTATCTCCTTCAATAGCTATTGATTTCCATTTTTCTGTTTTATGAAAATTTTACCCAGTCCAATGATTTTACGGGGTTTATCATCACCAATCGAACCTATCCAAAACCTCCTTGAACATAATCATAAAAATGTTTCCAATCAGGAGTGGCATGGAATGAGGCCTTTGAATCTACCACCCAGGCATCAATAATATTTTATAATGAAAGAATAAAAGCATCTTGCAACACATCACATGTTACATTCACTTCATGATTAGTTTCTTTGCTACACATCTCCTTCTTTTCCCTTTCGCGACTTGCATTCTTTCTTTAGGTTTCCTTTCTTCCCGCATTTCCAACACACTATCCACGATCTGGACTTGGATCTACCTTTTCTTGACTTACTGCGATATCTAGGGCTCTTTTCTCTTTCCATTTTTCTTCCCCTAGTCTCTGCAATCAAAGCATTACCTAATGTCTCACCAGAGCTTTTCCATTACATTTCCTCGCTAAGGATTGCACTGACAACATCATCAAACTTTAAAGTAATAGATCTAGAGACAAAGTTACTAATGGCCATAACTAAACCATTCCAACTTTCTGGAAATGAGCACAAAAATAACAAAGCCCTAACTTCATCATCAAAAGTTACCGCTATAGAACTTAATTGATTGGTAACTGTATTAAATTCATTTAAATGATCAGCAATAGATCCACCTTTTGACATCTTCATATTAAATAAATCCTTCATAAGAAATACCTTATTTAAGGTTGAGGGTTTTTCATATAGTTTGGCCAATGTCAACATTAAACCCTCAATTGTGGTTTCCTTTGAAATATTAAACGCTACCGATGCCGCTAGGCACAACCGTATTGTTCCAAGTGCTTTTCTATCGAGAATATCCCATTCTATGTCTATCATATTCGTCGGCTTCTTTGTCTTTCTGCTCAATGGTTGATACAGATCTCTTTGGTACAAATAATCTTCCATCTACATCTTCCACAGTTGGTAGTTTTGGCCATTAAATTTTTCGACCCTAAACCTACCATCTTTTGTCATTTCTCCCACTCGAACCAGGAACCCTTGTCTCATGTGAGCTTATCAGCCAAAAAAGACCTTCGACTCTCATACCAATTGTTAGAAAATTATATATTACAAAGCAATGGAACACATAAAATATTGCAGAAATATAAACACAGAAAATGCATAAAACAAGAGAGACACAGATATCTGTGGTTCACCCAGTTTGGGCTATGTCCAAGGAGAAATAGCCAGTCCTTCTTTTTATATTATCCAACAAACTGAAGAGATACAACCTACAGCGGATCTGATGTAATTCCCTCTTTGATCTCAATCTCCTCTCTCTTTCTCACTCAGAATACAGATATACATAGACGCAATACAATTCCCTCATATAGAGCAAGGGATTGCCTTCTAGGGCAAAAAACCCTAAATTAAGCATAACTTCTACCATCAAATCTCTGCCTAATGAATGGCCCAAATTGACTACAAACTTACAAAATTTTACAAGGAAATTTTACATCTATTCTTAGCTTTGGGGGTGCTACCCCCGATCTCCCTACTGGGGGGGCCTCCCAAAGGTCACAACTGTCCCCCCTGGACCACCCCCCCATAGCGAATATTTTATGGGCAACGTTGTCGGCCCATTATGAAATGGGGTCCAATGCGGCAATATATTTGAATACATAAAATAATCACGCTCCACACCCAACACTATAACACCTATACTTTTGGCGATGCCACCATTGGTGACATTCATTTTTTGATGGCCAAGGCTATGGTCCATCACCATTGCTCATATGAAATGGTGACGGTCACTATCCAACATTATAAATCATTATTGGTGATAGACTTTGAATGTCACTACAACACTTATACTTTTGGCAATGCCATTTTTGGTGATGTTTAGTTTTTGTTGACAGAGACTATGGTCTGTCACCATTGCTCATATGAAATGGTGACGGTCTCTATTCGTCATTATAAATCATTATTGGTGACGGATTTTGAATGTCACCACAACACCTATACTTTTGGCAATGCCACCTTTGGTGACATTCAATTTTTGGTGACGAAGGCTCTTTTGACTGTCACCAATGAGATTATGGTGATATTTTTTCCCCTCACCAATATGCTTTTTTATTGTGGTGGAAACTTCTGTAGGTCAAAAGGCATGATGAGTGCGACTGCCAAAGTTGTGAATTGATGATGGACAGAACACCCACCAATAGGTTTCAGGCAGAATGCGGCCCCTGACCAAAGCACTGGTATGGTGTGAATAGGCTTTCAAGAGTGTGGACAAGGCAGAAGAGGACCGGGCAGAGGTTAGGGACAACTAATCTGCTAAAAATGGAGGACCAAGACACTATGCCCATGAATGCACTAATCTGACACATCCGTCGTGCAAATATTGTACTTAATTTGACCACGAGACAGAGGACTATCCTACGCTGATAGCAAGGATACGTGACAAAGGGTTGCTACCACCTCAGCCGACTTAGAACCTACAAATGATGATGTCGAAGCCTTGCAAAGAGGATCCGAATGTTAATATATTGCTCCGAAGTGGAATTGCAATAGGTGGTGATAAGGGGAAACAGCCTGAAGACAACACAGGGGTTTCGAAAGCTCCGATGAAGGAGGTTGAATTTGATTTGGAGTGACAACATGAAACGTACATGGAGGCAAAGAAGAGCTTCATTGAGGCTTCCACCTGAGGGAGCAGGGATAAGCCTAATCAGGAAATGGACCCTTCTATGCTTACAACCTTTCTACAAACTTGCATGAAGTGTTACATGGTAGCAAGGCTGTGAAGGTGTTACATGAACTTATAAATAGATGTGCTAGAAGCACTCCGGGTGAACCATGCATTGCACAGAATATTGGTAAGAATAAAGGAAGGACAGGACGAGAGAAAAGACTCACCACGCAAATAGGAGAATATGGAATGGATCAGGTCATTCTAGATCTAAGGTCAGACATGAATGTTTTACCAAAGTAGACTTGGGAGCGGATGGGGAGACCCGCATTGTAGTGGTCTCCGATTCAGTTAAGGATGGAAAATCAATAGAAGATCTTCCCCATGGGATGGCTGCAAAGAGTGACTGTAGATATGGAAGGTGTAAGAGCATTGGATGACTTTGAAGTAATAGAAAATGTGGATGACAACAACCCCTACCCTACACTCCTTAGCATTGATTAGGCTACTGACATGAATGGGGTAATCAACCTAAAGAAGCGAAAGATGATATTTGAAAAGAAATTGATTCATGTAATAGTACTCCTAGATCTTGCTGAAGGATCACGCTATACTGAAATAGTCTACGTTTATGAGAGCAATGATGATTTGGATTGCATATATAAGATAATAGCGAGACCAAGATTGGGTGAATCCAACAACGGATGGACAAATTACATGTGAAGGTGGAAACTTGACGATCCTATTGTGTAGACCCCAGAGCTAGTGCAAAGGTTGGAAGCATTAGAGGATAAGATCACCCACGATATCGATCATTGGCTTGATCGCATCATAGGAGGATTTGTTACTGAATTCACGGTCGACACCTCAGTGAGATATAGTAAGGTAGAGCGACACTTTTTCAAAGGACTGGAAGGTAAGTACATAAAATATTTGAATACTTAGATTAAGATGTTGTTGTGAAAAAAAGAGGTTATACAGCTACCTTGATGTTCGAGACTACACGAAGCGGAAGATTTTACAGAAACCAAGGAAATAAGGGTCCGGAACATAACCCCTTGATTTCACCTCCGTAAGGGGATGAAGAAGGGATCACGGAGATCTCTCCGCAAAGTGTTATTCAGTTGACAAAACAAGGATTCCCATGAATACCACCTATGCCCACATCACCACCGGCTTCACCGCCATCACCTCTAACTTCACTTGTACCACCTCCACCTCCACCGCGATTCAATATGGAAAACACAGTGAAGTTGCCTTTATGCAAAGGTTTGGGAAATGACGATCTGGATGAATTCTGATTTGTTGTGAGGGCTATATGGGAAGCTCAAGGTGTTACAGATGACCATATAAAGAATGTTACACTGGTTAGTTCTCTACAGGATCATGCGCTAACCTGGTATATTAAGTACTCCAACAATAACCTGAATGTGAGAGTAGTGCACATCAAAGAAGCACTAAATAGACAATTTAGTAGGCCTAAATCTGAAGTGCAGTAAATTGTGGGCTTCAAAGAGACGGCGATGCGACCAGGCGAGATGTTGTGAGAATTGGATAAAATATTGAAGTGTCAAATCTGTGAAGCCAATATGAATTTGATAGATGGACAACATCGTGAGTGGTTTGTGGCTTCGTTACTACCTCACTTAAGGAGCACATTTTAACATGAAGAGATAGCAACTCAGGCAGAGGCCTTGGATATTACCATGAGACTACATGAGACTCCGATGCAAGACCCTAATCTAGTTCTTTGGCAAATCCACGGGTAGCTACAGAATTTGTGCCTTGAGATGCAAAGTCTAAAGTAGGACAGGATGGTTCGACCAGAGGTACGTGAGGAGGTATGTTGCTTGAAATGCAAGAGTCAGGGTCATGAAAAATACCACTACCTAGTCTTTACAAATTACCTTGTAGGACGAGGACTAATGCCTTTAAGGCTGGAAGCTCAAGAAAGGCCTAGTGTGGCGCCTTCTTTATGGTGTGCTATCTGTCAGGTAGCTAGAAAACATGCCACAGATAACTGTCACTTGCTTCAAAAGTATGTGCAAGCACCGCAATAGTTTTTCTGCAACCTTTTCAGGTCGGTAGGACATGATGAGCGAACCTATAGGAGATATGAATTGATGATGGATAGAACTCCTACCTACAAGGTTCATGTCGAAACGCGGTCCCTTGACTAGAATGCAGGGATGACAAGGAAAAGATTTCAGGGGCACAGACAAGGCCGAGGGGAAGGAGGACCTTGTAGAGGTCGAGGACAGTTGATTTGCTACAATTGTGGAGGGCCAGGACACTATTCCCACAATTTCACTAATCCAACACACCTGTTGTGCAAGTATTTCACATTGTTTGATCATGAAACAAAAGATTGTCCTACGCTGATAGCTAGGATACGTGACAAAGGGGCGCTACAACCACCCCTGACTCAGAACCTGCAGATGATGAGGTCTAATCCATGTGACGAAGATCCAAAGTTAAATATAGTGCTCTGAAGTGGAATCGCCATAGGAAATGACAAGGGGAAATAGCCAGAAGATAGTACATGGGTTCACAACGCCTCGCTAAAAGAGGCTGAGTTTGATTTGGAGCATGACCATGAAGCATTCATGGAAGCTAATATGAGCTTCGTTGAGGCCTCCACTTCAGGAAGCAAGGATAAACTGGAGTTAGAGATGGACCCCTCTATGCTCACAACTTTCCTGGAAACCTGTATGAAGTTACTACATAACAGTAAGGCCGTGAAAGGGTTACATGAACTTATCAATAGATGTGTTGGGACCATGGCAGGTGAACTGCACGTAGTCCAAAAGATAGGAAAACATAAGGCAAGGACAGGGTGTGAAATGCGATTCACTGCGCAGATCAGAGAATACGAAATGGATCAAGTCATTCTAGATTTGAGATCAGATGTGAATGTTCTATCAAAATAGACATGCGAATGAATGGGGATACCTATGCTACAATGGTGTCTGATTTAGCTAAGGATGGTAAATCAACAGAAAACCATACGCATGGGTCGGTTGCAGGGGGTGACTATGGATATTGAGGGAGTGAGCGCACTGGCCAATTTTGAAGTAATAGAGATTTTGGATGACAAAAATCCCTACCCTTCACTCCTGGGAATTGACTAGGCTACCAATATGAATGGGTTAATCAATATGAAGAAGTGAAAGATGATATTTGAGAAGAAATAACTGCAACTAATAATACCCCTGCATCTTACTGAGGGATCGTGCTATATGGAACCAGTCTACGATTATGAGAGTGATGATGATCTGGATTGCATCTATAAGACAATAGTATGAGACCAATATTGCGTGAATCCCACCATGGATGGATGGATTACATGGGAGCATGAGAGTTCATGTACTTCAAATTTCGATGAAGAAATAGAACACTAGTAGAATCGGTTACATGAAGTAACTACGTTGAATTGCAATATGATGACCTGGTCACTACATTGTGTGTCGTCCAAGGTAAGAAATCTGCCTACTTATGATGGACTGACTGAGGTAGATATCATTTTGAATGCATTTGAAAGGGAGGTGCTAGAAAAGCAACGCTTCTAGGCCTTGGACGTGGCACTGTGCACTACGCTCGCAAGATGGTGGGGTACACTTAAGGGAAGTTTCGATGATTCGCGCGAATATATGAGGATGATAAGAGAATAGTTTGGGAAGCCTAAAATGTGACTGACATACAAGTACGATGGGCAAAATGATTTGCGTGTGCATCTATCCAAATAGACGCAGGCCTATGGAGAAAATCCACAACATGAGTGGGTTCACCTATTCTAGCATACCCTAGATGTTATCCCAATGAACTGGTATATAGAAACAGAGCTTTGCCATGAGAGAGGTGAATAGGATATCCTGTACGAAGGATTCATGATGACATTTAGTTTTTAGGACAGATTTGATAGTATTGATGAAGCTGTACAGGAGGTGAAAGAAGCCATCTTTAGGATACCATAAGATCCTTTAGACCTAATGCAACCTGAATGGGCTACTCAGTTGAGTCGAACACTAGAATTTTATAATGTAACTGTGAAGAGGAGGATGAAGACCCCCAAAAGATTAACATTTTAGAGACATAAGGCCACCATGAGGTTCAAGGACCACAGATTGAGAACCTTGATATAACCGCATTGGTGAGAACTAAATAGGTGAACATTGGTACAGAGGAAGAAAACAAGTTCACAAAGATTGGAGACTACTGGGATGATGTGACGATGGATAAGGTTGTTGAATTACTTCGTGAATATCAGGACTTATTCCCTACCAAGTTTACAGATTTAAAAGGAATAATCAGAGATATAGGAGTGATGAATATCACATTGAAACTCGACGCGAACCCAGTTAAGTAGAGACCTTACTGCTGGAATCCAAAATACAAGGAAAAGGTCCGCTTAGGGATAGAAAAAATGTTAGTAGCAGGAATCATTGAGCCTGTGGAGGAATCCGATTGGGTAAGCTCAATGGTGGTGCAAGAGAAGAAGTAGAAGGATGAGATAAGGATATGTGTGGATCTTAGGAAATTGAATGACGCTTGTGTGCATGATCCTTTCCCAACATCGTTCACAAACGAAGTGTTGAACAACTTAGGTGGCCAGGAATAATACTCCTTCATTGATGGGTTCTCTGGGTACCACCAATTCAAAACTGCACCAAAGGATAGAAGCAAGACAAACTTCGCAACCGAGTAGTGATGTTTTCAATACACTATAATGCGTTTGGGTTGAAAAATGCACCTGCTATCTTTTCGCGCGTGGTTGTTACAACATTCAAGGAATTTATTCATAAGTTCCTGGAGGTATATTTTTATGATTGGAATATATTTGGGTTGGTTAAGCGCCATGTAGTGAGCTTGTTCTTGATGTTGGATACCTTTCAAAGATACAAGATCATGCTCAACCTCAAGAAGTGTTTGTTTTTCATTCCTTTTGGGAACCTATTGGGGCATGTGGTTTGTAGACAAGGGCTAATGGTAGACCCCGCAAAGATCATCATGATTCTAAACTTGGAAGCGCCGAGGAGTGTGAAATAGTTGTGCACTACTCTAGGACACACAGGATATTATAGAAAATTTATCAAGGGCTATGCCTAGATCACTTCACCAAAGGAAAAATTGTTGAAGAAGGATGTCACATTCTGCTGGAACGATGACTGTAAGTAAAGCTTGGATATATTGAAAGAAAAGATGGTTACCGCACTGATTCTAGTCATCCTGAACTGGAAGAAAGAGTTTCATGTACATGTTGACACATCATGTATAGCATGATTACATCATCAAGACTTTGAATTATTGAATTTACATCATCAATTTACCTTTACCCAAGTCAAACTAGAAAATCTGAGAAATTACACAATGAAATTTTTAATTAAAATATCAAAAAATTGCAGAAGTGTAGTGCCATGTTTGAGGCCACTTTTAGGTTCCTTCCTAAACTCAAAATTAGAATATTCAAGAATGGTACACTATCCTTATCTGTCTAGTTTCCATAACATCTTGAATTTCTGAAAATGACCCATGGGAAGGCCTCCAAAAATGCATTCTCGTAAGGTGTCTCCAAAAGTGCCACACCTATAAAAAAGAGGGGTGGAATGTTCATTTTTGACCCCTTTTTCTCATTATTCTCAAAATTTGAGTCCTGTCTGAAAAATATGAGGAAATGGGTTTTTAGAGGAGGCCATCAAATCTCTATAAATGTAAGCCACTTGTCATTTGGCGCTTTGAGGAAAACGCGTCGTGCCAAGGCGCCGTGTTTCTGTAACTAGTGTATTTTTCTAAATTTGCACCAAATTTCACCAAAAACAAAAAACGCTAAAAAAAATCCCAAAAGTGCCAAATTAGGTGTATTATGCTATCATAGATGCTTCAGAAAACATCCCAAATTTTTCCTTCTCATCTTTGCCTTTAGGGTTCCCTTGAGCTTGTTTTGCATTTGATTGACCTTCATGTTGCAAATCTTGTTTTTGGTTTGTTAGTGGTGGGCCATGTGCCTCAACATCTAGTTATCCCCATTATCCTTTTCAAGAAGCTTCTCTATATGGCCATTGACTTTGCTTAGCCAATATTCTTTGTCTTCATTGATTTCCATAGCAATTTTGTCTTCAGTATCCAAATACTCATGTAGTAGGTTTTGGTGTCTTTCCTTCTCTAATTCTCTTATGAGACCCATTGTCCTAGGCCTCTTCTTTCCAACCTACTTTTATTTTTCATCATGCTCATCATTCTCTAGCATTACTTTACCTTTGACCTCTTTCTTGAACATCTTGGATTGCTCTTTTTCCATAATTAGTTATTTGGCCTTAAGTTGATTGTTTTCTTGTTCAAGCAAAGAAATGATAAATCTAGCCCTTACCAAATTGTCCAAGAGCTCCTTGATCCGGGAATCCTTATCCTTGATAGCTTGTTTCAAGGATGAATGCTCATTTGTTGCCTCCAAGTCAACTAGGTAAAAATCATGCTCAATTAGCTCCTCGTCCTAAAAATGTGATCCTTGTTATGTTGATGTAGAAGGCTTGGCCCTTTTCTCAACTTGAGAAGTAAACAAAAGTATTTTTCCTCTCTGTTATGTTTTGGTCACCTCAGGTCTAGGTTCCTTGGGAACATCCTTTTATTTGTTTGATAACCCTACCTCCATAAGCTATGTGGATGTGTCTTGGTGATGCCTTGGTGAAGTAGTCTCATGCCTTTGCAAGGTTTCTTCAATAAAGGTATCCCATGCTATGTTCTTTTCTGCCAATTTGTGGAGGACTATAACCTTGATCAAAATGTGATGGAAATGGATAGGGTAATTCTCTTTGTTTTTCATTTGCAACATTTTAGACATTTTGATGAGACTTTTACACTAGTAGTTACATAGGTTAAGAGGTTTCACATCTGTGAAGTGCATGAGCAGCCTAATTTGATATTGATACAACCTGGAAAACCTCCCCTCACAAGTGAAAATCTTCATCATAACCTTCATCAGTGGGGCATACTTTTCCATCAAGTGTCTAAATGGAATGGTGTGTGAGTGAGCCTCTTTGTAGGGTGATTTCAAGAAGGGTTTGTATTTCTCAAGCTCTAGGCTCATGCCTTTGAACCAATACTCCCCGTGATTTGGTATCCCTATGGAAAGAGAGATGGAAGCAACTGAGAATGTGAAATCAATCCTTGCAATGGTGGCCTTTTCTCCTTTTAGATTTGTGGCAATAAAATCAGTGAGTTTCTCATGAAAACCTACTTCTTCTCCCACTCTTTGACAAACCCTAGGCAGTTGACATCTTCAAAGCATTGTCTTATGAATGGTAAAGAGTTGATCTCATTGCAATTTTTGGGCTCACACCTTAGAATCCTCCCCCCTTTATGATTTTTTCTTTTCTATGATGGTGAAGAATACCATTCCATTTTTGAAACCCTAGATGACATGAAATGGAAAAATCAGTGGGAAATGAGTGAAGTGGTGAAATGAGGGAGTTAGGGAAGGGAATTGTAGTAAGGAAAATTTGGGAGATGGGCATGGGTTTTAGAAGTCCTTAGGAAGTTAAATGGACAAAAATGAATGAGGGATATGAGATATAAAATTTAAACATATTCCTAGCCAGGGAAACTGCCCAATTTGGTAGATTTAGGGCTAGGGTTTGTAGGGAGGTGAAGTGAACTGAAGGAAAATGGTTTGTTGGTGGATGGCATGATGAGTTGCATGAAAACATAGGTATAGGGATAGTGATTTTAGGGTTTTCAAAGCTCCAGCTAATCTTTTTAAATCTTTAAAACATGAAACTCATACAAACCCTCGAGGACTAAACTCACCATCATTTTCTTTGTTTGTCCAAAGGAAAAGAGGGAGTGAAATGAGTGTACTTACTTCTTATGAGGCTTAGAGCATGAATAAACTGGAATGCATGCTTGAATCTTTGATTTGGATAATTTTTTATGATTTTTGGGAGGCTTTGTCCCATGTGGAGTTCCAAAATGTAGCACAATGTCTATGTGTGCAACACCACCTCTAGAAACACAGTGCCACTTCCAAAAATGCAGTGCCAACTTGAAACTTGATTTTGGAGGACTTAAACATATCCAAATTGAAAGCTTGATAACTTGTTGGAAATATCTTGAAGTTTGCTACAAGATGGACACCTCAAGAATGTAATTTGGACACTCCAGCAGGGAGAAAAATGATTTTCCCAAGGTCACTCTGAAAACGCAAGGTGTCTCTAACAAAAGTGCAGTGCTAACTTGAAGAGCACTTTTGACTGCCTTCTTGGAGGATTTTTGGGCTAAAAGTGGTATGGTCGGAAATATTATGACGTTTTTTACATAATAGAGTCCTCAATCACTGGTGAAACCTACTCCAAATCCCTCGAAATCTGTCTTGAAGTCAACTTGTCTACAAGTGCAAAAAATCTCTAGTA
Source organism: Pinus tabuliformis (assembly GCA_031772625.1). Taxonomy (NCBI): domain Eukaryota; kingdom Viridiplantae; phylum Streptophyta; class Pinopsida; order Pinales; family Pinaceae; genus Pinus; species Pinus tabuliformis. Next base: position 347,531,194 of record CM062819.1, on the reverse strand, counting down.
GCAAGTGTTGTTTGGGAATTCATTTCATATCATAACATCCATGCATAAAATGAATGAGGTTTCCATTCCTTGGCCTATCATTGACAAATCCTCTTTCACGTTTGTAAAATTATTCTGCATTTGGTCAGAAACATATTTTGAAGCAAAATTGTCCCTATGAGAAATGATGAGATGAGGTGGTGTACTACAAAATTGTCTTATTTAAAATAAAACATTACCTTTACCTTTATTTTTCTTTCCATATGCTGCTAACTCGCTTTACCCAATGAATCACATGATGGACATGTTTTTTGTTTTGACATATGGTATCATGATGACACATGGAGTGAAACCCTAAAGCATGATCTACAATGAGGAATTTAACCATTTCATGACCCAAGACATTTAAATGAAGATATGATACCTCAAAGAAGACGATGAAAATGATGATTGATGAAGACCATGAGAAAGTGAAGGGACATGTAGTGACCTAGACACAACAACTAGTGACCAAATTTTTATTTGAAGATTCACTGAAATGACAAAAAATTGACTTGACAGCGTAACAACACCTTGTAAGATCATATTTGATCACTGGTGATAGGCTAAACTGACTCACACTAAAATTGACTCCATCTGGGGATGGTAACTCCTTGGAGGTGTCAAGAACACCATAGACCAAGTAGCCTTATCCATTGGACATGGAGTCAAAATGCAAAGGCAAAACTCAAAATTGAAAACTGATTGGCTAGCTGACTTGACTGTAAAGAAAATACTAACTAAACTTACTTATGGCAACAAACCATCGAGATATTAGGGTCTTCACCTTGGGCTTCAAATCTTGAAGATAGCCTCCCACTTGCTGAAGATTTATATACAATCATGTGTAATGATCCCTCCAATGTAACCAATCTAGAAAATGGATACTTATTTGTATCATGCTCGTACTTTCCTTGAGCATGCAGAAAAAACAAAAGATTGGGCACTCCAAGTGTCCACTGAACATGCGCTCATGATCCATAAATACAAGAAACTTCATCTTCCCAGATGGCTGCAACAAATTAGTGTAAGGATCGTTAAAAATCTGAAATGTTACCTTGTCTTGAAATCCAAAAAAAAACAAGTACTCCTTTCATTTTCATCTGAATGAATACTTGGTTGTTGATCCATAGGAAAGCATATGGAAGTATGAATTCCTAGTACTTGAGTGTTGGCTATAAATTCTTCAAGCATGAGCAACTCTGATTCTATCTCTGGCATACTATCTATCTCTCACTCATACTCTTCCAATTCATAGTCTAAATCATCCTTGAACAAAACATATTCTTCAATATTATTAAACACGTCATCCCTATCATCTTCATGAAAGAAAATAGTCTCTGTTAGTTGATCTCCTTGCAGGAAATCTACATCACAAATTGGCTTACTCATAATAAGTTCTTGTATAGTTTCATCAGTCTCATGACTATAATCATTTAAACCAAGATTTTCATTTTCAATAATGGAAGAAATTTCACTCACACATTCTTGACTGTGTGAACACTACAAGCCTGCCTTAACTTGGGATGTAACATGGCTTTTCATGAGATGATCTATTTCATTTCAAGATAGAGGAAAACACTGAGTTTTATATAAATTAATGTTGGCTTGGTGATTTTCATTTTCAATATGAGGAATAGGCCTTTCCCTATTTTGATCCTAGTTTGTTTCATGCAAGGAGAAAATTGTTGATTCTTGTTGGGAGGAAAATTTATGAAGGGCTTCTAATATATCTTCTTTCATATGTTCTTCATCCTCATATGAATTTTCAAGAAATTTAATGAAATTTTCAGAAATCTCACAACATCTATCCATCATTGATAAGGAAAATTTTTAGCTTTGATATTGTTGAAAGAAAACTAAATGAAAATCCTTTAGAGGATATAAACTAGCAGATGGTAGAATCACATACCAATTCCTCACAATTTCCTCCAAGGTATCCATGAATATATTCATAAGAAAATCTTCAGGAAACTTAGTCTTTAATCTGTGAATATGAAAATTAAATTTGACAAAATGTAAGCTAGCATCTTCTCCATCCTCACCTTTAAACTTTGGTAGCCCTATTTGCCAATCTATACAAGGAATACAATTCAGAAAACCAAGAATCTAAGCATGATTCATAGGAGCATACCTTTGAGCAGTTGAATCCATCTTAAAAATAGTTAAGTCACTAAGAAGTTCTTCGAACAACCGATTTTTGAACAATGGAGTCGCCATGAAAATTCTAAACCTTTGGATTCTTGGACAATGGATTCGCTAGGTGAAAGATGGTAGCCTTTCTTGTGTCTGATCATTGTTCACCATCAACAATCAGATCTAATCATTATAATTCTTTCTCAGGGAATATATGATCTTTCGTTCCCCAGAAACGATGCCAAAATGTTATCCCCCACAATGTCCAAGGCTGAGAGGAATCAAACAAGGTAACCACAGACCAAGCTTTCAGTTTGGTATATAGCCCTACCAAAGTAGAGAGGGCTCTCTCTATGATATCACAACCAAAGAATTGACTAGAATATAAAAGGATTTTAAGCTAGATATGCTAGGCTCAGATAGGTTTGAAAATTTATGGTTTTGACACTGAACAAGGGATAAAAACTAGGTAACTATGTCGAAAGATCAAAGGGTAACAACAACAGAAATATAAAGGAGAAAGGTACCAACAGCTTTATGATGGTTTAGGATTTGTCAATGTAGTGTAGTGTTTCAGAAGAAATAAGAAAACTTAATGAGCATATATGTTCTGAATTCATTAAGCTAGAAAGCAAATAATATATAGTGATAATTCCATCAAATCATAGCTTAAGAAAAGGAAATTTTCTTATAACTTAGGAAAAATAATTGAATAAGCTTAAGAATATAAAAAAGACATGACTATATATCATATGAAACTATAACAAATAATAAAAAAGATCACAAACTCATTGCACATGAGTTCCTAGATAATAGTTGCCACTCTTCTTGATTTCCTGAAAATGTTGAAGCACAAGTTACAAGAGCCCTCTCCTCAAATGTTCAAACCTTATCTTTGACTGAGAAAATGATACATATATAATAAGATAAAAAAATTCCCCACCTTCAAGGGTCGAATCCATGATTGGTGCAAAAGTTTCAAAGAATATCTCAACCAACAATTGAGAGTGAGAAGGTAAAAAACAAGCTCTTCTCGTAGAATTTGATTTGAGTTTTTCTTCATTTATGAGGCCTAATTAAACATAAAAACAACCTATCATGATAATTTATTTATGATTGCATCATGATGAATTCTAACTACTAACGTTACATCATCAATTTACCTTTACCCAAGTCAAACTAGAAAATCTAAGAAATTACACACTGAAATTTCTAATTAAAATCTCAGAAAATTGCAGAAGTGCAACACCAAGTTTGAGGCCACGTTTATGTTCCTTCCTAAACTCAAAATTGAAATATTAAAGAACTGTAGACTATCGTTTCCTATCTAGTTTCCAGACCATCTTGAATTTTTGAAAATGACCCATGGGAAGGCCTCCAAAAACACATTCTCGCAAGGTGTCTCCAGAAGCGCACTGCCTATCAAAAAGAGCGGCAAAATGTTGATTTTTGACCCCTTTTCCTCGTTTTTTTCAAAATTTGAGCCCTGTTTGAAAAATATGACGAGATTATTTTTGAGAGGAAGCCATCATCTTTCTAGAAATGCAAGCCACTTGTCGTTTGGAGCTCTAGGGAAAAAGCGCAGTGCCAAGGCGTTGTGTTTCTGTATCTAGTGTAGTTTTCTGAATTTGCACCAAATTTCACCAAAAAAAATGCTAAAAAAACTACCAAAATTGGTCTAAAAGTGCCAAATTAGGTGTACTATGCTATCATGGATTCTTCATAAATAATCTCCAAATTTTCCTTCTCGTATTTTCCTTTTACGATTTCCTTTAGCTTGTTTTGCATTTGTTTGACCTTCATGTTGCAAATCTTGTTTCTAGTTTGATAGTGGTGGGCCATGTGCCTCAACATCTGGTTATCCCTATTCGCCTTGTCAAGAAGCTTCTCTAGATGGCCATTGACTTTTCCTATCCAATATTCTCTTTCTTTATTGATTTCCATAGCAATTTTGTCTTCAATATCCAAATCCTCATTTAGTAGGTTTTGGTCTCTTTCCTTGTGCAATGCTCTGTTGAGACCCATTGTCCTAGGCCTCTTCTTTCCAACCTGATTTTCTTTTTCATCATGCTTTAGCACTGCTTACCTTTTACATCTTGCTTCAACATATTAGATTTCTCTTTTTCCATCATTAGTTTTTTGGCCTTGAGTTGATTATTTTCTTGCTCAAGGAAAGAAATGATAAATTTGGCCCTTGCCAAAGTTTCCAGGAGCTCCCTTATCTAGGAATCCTTCTCCTTGATAGCTTGTTGCAAGGATGAATTCTCCTATGTTTCCTCCAAGTAAACTAGGTTAAAATCATGCTCAATTAGCTCCTCATCCTGCAAATGTGATCCTTGTTGTGCTAATGTAGAAGGCCTGGCCCTTTTCTCAACATCAGAAGTAAACACAAGTATTTTTCCTCTATGGTATTTTTTGGTCAACTCAGGTCTAGGTGCCTTGGGAACCTCCTTTGAATTGTTTGATAACCCTACCTCCATAGGTTGTGTTGATGTGTCTTGGTGATGGGTTGGTGAAGTAGTCTCATGCCAACTGATGGAGGACTACAACCTTTATCAAACTGTGATGGAACATTCTAGGGTAATGCTCTATGTTTTCCATTTGCACCTTTTCAGACATTTTCATGAGACTTCTACAGAAGTAGTTATGTAGGTTAAGAGGTTTCACAGCCGTGAAGTACATGAGCAGCCTAATGTGATATTGGTACAACCTAGAAAACCTCCCTTCACAAGTGAAAAACTTCATCACAACCTTCATCAATGGTGTATACTTTTCCAACAAGCCTCTGAATGGAATGATGTGTGAATGAGCCCCTTTGTAGGGTAATTTCAAGAAAGGTTTGTATTTCTCAAGGTCTAGGCTCACGCATTTGAACCAATAATCCGCATCATTTGGTATCCCTGTGCAAGAGAGATGGCAACAATTGATAATGTGAAACCAATCCCTACAATGGTGGCTTTTTCTCCTTTCATATTGGTGGCAATAAAAACAATGAGCTGCTCATGAAAACTTACTTCTCCCACTCTCTGACAAAACCCTAGGAAGTTGACATCTTCAAGGCATTGTCTTATGAATGGTGAAGATTTCATCTCATTGAAATTTGTGGGCTCATACCTCAAAATCCTCACCCCTCTATGATGTTTTCTTTTCTCTGATGGTGAACAGTTGCCTTCCATTTTTGAAACCCTAGATGACAAGAAAACGGAAAAAATAGTGAGGAATGAGTGAAGTGGTGAAATGAGCGAGTAAGTGAAGGGAAATGCTAGTAAGTAGATTTTGGGATATGGACAGGGTTTTTAGAAATCCTTAGGAAGTTAAATGGAGGGAAATGAATGAGGGAGATGAGCTAGAAAATTTAAACATAGTCCTAGATAGGGAAACTACCCAATTTGATATATTTAGGGCTAGGGTTTGTAGGGAGCTGAAGTGAACTGAAAGAAAATGGTTTTTTGGTGGATGGGATGATGAGTTGCATGAAAAAAGAGGATAGGGATAGTGATTTTAGTGTTTCAAAGATCTAGCTGATCATTTGCAAGCTTTAAAACATGAAACTCATATAAACCCTAAAGGACTAAACTCACCATCATTTTATTTGTTTTTCCAAAGGAAAAGATGGAGTGAAATGAGTGTACTTACTTCTTATGAGGCTTATAGAATGAAGAAACTGGAATGCAGGCTTGAGGTTTTGATTTGGAAGATTTTTGATGATTTGTGGTGATGCAGTGCCACCTCCATAAACACAATGCCAACTTGAAATCGATGTTTGGAGGCCTTAAGTGGATCTAGGTTGCACACTTGATAGCTTGTTGGGAATCTCTTGAAGGATGATACAATATTTACACCTCAAGAATGTAATTAGGACACTCTAGCAAGGAGAAACAAAAACGTAGGGTGTCTCTAACAAAAGCGCAATGGCAACTTACAGAGCACTTTTGACTACTTTCCTAGAGTATTTTTTGGCTGAAAGTGGTATGGCTCTAAATATTATGATTTCGGCTACAAATAGAGTCCTTAAGCACTACTAACAACTACTCCAAACCCCTGGAAAGCTGTCTTGAATTCAAGCTCACTAGAAGTGTAGCAACTGTCCTGTAGCAAGTGTAGTTTGGGAATGTATTTCAAATCATAACACCTATGAATAAAGTGAAGGAGGTTTTCATTCCTTGGCCTATCATTGACAAAATTCTCTTTCACGTTTGTAAAATAATTCTCCAATTGGTGAGAAACATATTTTGAAAAAAAATTGTCCCTATGCAAAATGATGAGACAAGGTAGTGTACTGCAACATTGTCTTATGTGAAATAAGACATTACCTTTACCTTTATTTTTATTTCCCTAAGCTGTTAACTCCCTTTACCCACTAAATCACATGATGGACATGTTTTTTTTTTGACATATGGTATCATGATGACACATGGAGTGAAACCCTAGACCATGGCCTAAAATGATGAATTTAACCATTTCATGACCCAAGACATTTAAATGAAGATATGATACCTCGAAGAAGATAATGACCATGATGAGTAATGAAGACCATGAGTAACTGAAGGGAGCATTAGTGACCTAGACACAAAAACCAGTGACCAAATTTTTATTTGAAGATTCACTGAAATCACAAAAATTTGACTTGACACCCTAACAACACCTTGTAAGAGCATATTTGATCACTGGTGATAGGATGAAATGAATGACACTAATAGGGGCCACATGGAGGCCTACTATTCTGGGAAATTTTTGTGAGATCTTTCCAAAAAAATCCCCATTATATAGGACCTTCTATTGATGCTTATTTTCATGTGAAATAATGAGCAATGTGAATTATTAATCAACACTTCAGAAAACCATCAACATGTAACAAGAAAGAAACAAGATCAATCGTAAAAGCACAATATGATAATGAAGTCCGTCCAGTGTGGACAACATATTCGAGCTTAGTGTCAAGAGTGGGGGGCCTGCTTCACTATATTCGAGAAGTTTTGAGGTATAAAATGGGCTTCCTAAGGAATATTATAAAATAATAGTGGAAATAATAAAATAATATTAGATTACATCATCAAATTTTAGAGGGAAAAAAAACTACTTTTTCAACTTGTATTTTCAGCGTATCTCTCTATGGTTTTAATCAAATTTTAAGAGAGAGCATTGGATGGATGTGGAATTTAATTCGTCTTCCAAGGAGTACCCATTTTGCAAACTTCTAATGGACCTTGTTATACGAAAAATGAGAAATGCTTGAAAAAACATTATTGCAATCACGTTTTTCATGTATTTCCCATTTTTCATGTAGCAAGAAACATGGGAATGCCTTGGATGAGAAATTAAATTACACATCCAATGAGTGCTCCTACTCAAAATTTGAGTAAAAATATGGGGAGATAATTTGAAAATATGAGTTGAAAAAGTAGGTTTTTTTTTATCTTTTGTATTTTTTTACTCCAAAGATGGTGAATCATCCCCCATGGTTGAAATCATCATCTTGAATCATATTAATACTTCTAAAATTGATTTTGGCTACATATTTTTTTTTTTAGGTCCATTTTAGACCTCAAAATTTCTCTAATGGTTTTTCAAGAAGATGATGTTTACATGATGGAATCTATGTCAATACAAGGATGAATTGCCTTATCTACAGTGGCATGTATCTCCCAAGAGACATTCTCCTATCAAGAAATATCACTCATAGTATTCCATCCTTCAGTATGAAAAGGAACAATATCTTGCATAATGTGGCATACAATGATCCTCTCCCAGAGTGGAATACATGGATATCATATTTAAATCATGATCTCAACAAAATCAAATGAACACATGGCAACAATACACCTTATACCTCCAAGTCTAGGGATGGCCTAAATTTTTTCTATTTCGATGAATAAATAGCCTTCGCCATCATGTTACTAGAAAACAATTATGAAATTTGAGTATAGACATGACCCCTTTCTATCATGGTCATATCTGGGTTCCTTGGGAATCCTTTAGATTGCTCGCAAGATTCTCTTCTGGACATGTGAAAAAATTTGGATACTCAGATGAAGAAATGGGTTGCATTAGAATCCTGGAAAAATTCTTGTTTAGATGACTATAAAATCCACATAATTATGACACTTTCAAAATTCATCTCCAAGGGAATATCCGAGATTCCTCAAATATTTTGAATGAGGAATATTCCAAGTAATATTTCCTTAGAAAATACACTCTTGAAATTTGTGCCTAGCCTGGGTTGGGTTCAATGTACCTCATGCTCATGGTTCCTCCATTGACTGGTGATGAGTGCTAGTATTGCAGCAAGGATTCTGCAACTCCTGGGCTACCATCTTTACTTTATCAACCCAGGGTTCATACAAACTTGGAGGTGATAGTGTTGTATACACAAGTAAAAGTGATGGTTGGACCTGTTGTCACTATTCAGCTGGTGAGAAACCACTGGGGTTTCAAGCTAGACTTTTATGGAGTCAGAAGAAGCTTGATTATTTAACGGAAGAAAGGTAAATCTACTCTAAGAGAGCTACTCTACTGCAATAATGTATAAGGTCGACATGCAATGCTAAATCACACAATTTCCTAATTAATCGCTAAGAAACGATGCTTGGTAGAAATGATAAATCAACATGAACCAAATGCTACTATCTAAGTTATAGAAGTAATAAGCACCAAACATCACTATTGTGCAAGTAAAGAGACTGAACTAATTTTTTTTTTACTTTTTATTGTCTTTTTTGCAAAATCAAGTATGCAAACTAATTTCTTCTGTTGATGTGGCAAGTGAATTAAGTATGTTTGAGGATGGATGGAAGGGTTATGAGATGGTTGGATGGTGTGGAAGACCCTTTGGAGGCTTTTGATTACTTCCTATAAGTTTTCCATCAATTTTGCCTCAACAAAAGCCATTTCAAGAAAACCTACAGGACGTACTAGAAACCTATAGGATCACCTATAAACCTACAGGATATAGTTGAGAGAAAAATGTGAGGTGCTGGAGGCGATGGAAGGCCTAGGAAAGGTGTGTGATGGGTGGAATGGAGTGGGAGAATGTCTAGGATCACTTAGAAGTCAACTTAAAAATAGTAGATGGCTGGATTCACTCAATTTTCTTGGAATAATTTCTATGAAAAATAATGAAAAACTAGTGAAGGTGATGGCGAAAACAAGGGATGGCTAAGGTGGATGTAGTGGAAGGTGGCTATTAGCTATGAAGTCTTAGTCTCCTCCCAAAGAACCTGTTCTTCATAAAACATGTACATCTTCCAAAAAGCTATGAAAGCAAGAAACATTTTCATAACTAGAAAAGCGGAATTAATGAATTAACTACCTACACTATGCATGAGGAAAGTTGTTGAAAGGAATGAAAGCATGGATGAGATTTATTACAGAAATGAAGATGAAAAATATTACAATGGAAATCTACCTTGCAAAACTAACCAAATACTAATTTAAAGACAACAAACTCCAAAGCTCATAAAAGAACTAGAAATATGTGTTTTTGGGGTTTCTTAAGGGTCCCTTCCTCATGTCATGATCCCAGATGGAGGAAGTGAGGCTGAGACACCTACTGACAGCCTCACGGTGATCCTTTTATCCCTACTAACCTGCTACTTGAAGTAAGGCACAAATGGAAGCAAACTAATAAACAACCAATCTAATCTACACTACTTGTAATCGAAATGCATCTAAAAAGAAAATTAACAATGAAGCTATGAGACCACACTAAACATACATGTACAAGAAAGAGAAGCCTTGGCTGCTAGGGTTGGGCCCTAACCCAAGAGCTTTAGCCCTCTGAGATAACTCAATGTTAAGTCAAAACAAAACTCATTCTTATTACCAAAACAACAAATTACATCAACAAAACTTTCACAAGTCTGTGGCTCGAAAATAGCTTAGATTTTTACAATAAAATCTTGAATCCTACTAAGGTCCTAGGCCTCTCTACTTATACAACTGAAGTCCCCAACGAATTCCTTAAAATTAGGGAGGCTCAGCTCTCAAACTCAAGAAAAAGTGGTGCTTTGTCTCTCACTTTCTCGCCTGCCTTCTAATCCTCATGATCTAGTTGTTTCACTCCGAGATGATGTGATCAATGGAGGAATATTCGAATGGAGGAGTAGTAAATGAGGAGGATTTACCTCCTACAATCCCTCTCCCTTGTCCCATTTGAATTTTGACATTAGTCTTTGCCAAAATTCCTTTATTTTCTCCTTTAATATTGCATTCAATGCATATTAGTCCACTAAGCATAATATCCAAGTATAACTCACCTCATAAACAAAATATAATCAAAAAAATGTAATAAGTTATGATAAAAGTTGGTTTCACTAAGCAAGGAGGTGAATTAAGGCCCATATAATTACCCAATGGTGATGCTCATCATCACCCCCCTATTGAAATTATTGCTCATCCTCTGATAAACTTAATCAATATCCATATCCTTCATGGCTCTAGTGACCACTCTAACATCCCATGCCTCTGTTGTGGTCTCCTCCTCTTTTTCACAGAAGCCTAATTTCTTTTCTACCTCCTCCCACTGCCTCTTTTATTCTTCTTCCTTTCTCCCTTCTGGCATCCCCAAGAGTAGTGGTGGACTAAGTTTTAGGCCAATCCAATTGACTTTCAACCTTTTCATAGATTTCTTATACATGGGTGTCCCGTTTAGTGCCTCTCTCAACCTTGAAGGAGAGTGATACTCTCTTATCTTTAAGTTTTATGGTAGTGTGTTCCATCTCCTTGGGCAAGCATGTATGCTATCATCTCCTAACAACCTGAACATGTCCTCAAAATGTGAAATAGATTTCTCTTGGGTAGAAATATACCTAGGTACAAGCTGAGGGTCATTTGTAATCAAATTATGGGTACTGATGAGGGCCATGGGATTTGATTGTTCAACTCTAATCATAAGAGGTTTATTCTGTTCCCTTACCAATATTCTCTTCATCTCTACAGTCCTTGACTCCTCATGGATTATCCATGATGCCAAAGCAATCAATTGTAAATCTCCTAGCGTGGCTCTAGGGTCCCATACATTCATGTATGTTTGGGCCATGTTGTGCAAATAAGACTCAGCCATCTTGGCCCTATCTTCACGTGTGCTATGATCACAAAGATCAATGAATTACCTATAGTCGTGAAATGGCATGGTGCCTCTCCCTGATAGGGTCTTTATTTGGAACTACAGCAGCTATTCCTTGAGGTATAGGGAATAGGATTTAGTTGGTATCCTACATTGGATTGCTTCCAAAGAGAGACTAACCATACATGCCAATTGATTCTCTCTTTCCTACAATTGTCCTCTCAACCATGCATTTTCTATCTCTAGTTGAATTTTCATTATGGCCTCTCTATCTCTCAAGCTACTTAACTCTCTACACATCTCCTTGAGTTTCTCTTCCATTTTCCCAATGTATTCCACCCCCTTTGATTTGTTGATTTGCATCCATTGGTGATTTTTGTCCCTTTCCTTCTCAAGTTCGAAGAACAGTGGGATAGCAAATTTTTGACGTATGACCCTGCCTCCTTCAATAAACCTATAGTAGGAGTCTAGGCTCAGTTAGTGGCTGGGTTATTTTGTCTATGGGTCCTCCTCTTTATTTTTTTGCTACTTCCCTACCTTCCTTTCCAAATTTTGTGCTTCCTATAGGTTCATCAGAGTATCCTGTACAACTTCTTTTGCTTCTTGTAGATTTTGTTGTGTATCCTATAGGACTGCCTTTCCCTTCCAGGAGGTTCATCTAGTCACATGCCTTCTTACATAGGTGATAGGAGACTTAGGGGAAGGAATTTTATCTCTTTGTTTAGGGGAGTATTCAATCACATAGGAAATTTGGGGTTTCCCTTGTCTTATTCATGTGCTTTTCCTTGTCTTGAAATAGAAGGGGGTCTGCCTCTATCATTTTCCCTTTTTCTTGATGGGGGTGTTAAGAGAAGTGAGGGTAGTTGCTGCCTCTCTCTCAGTGGGTTCTGGAGACACCTTAAGTGACTCCTCCTTGTTTTTTGTCACCTCTTTTCCATTTCGTTCTTCACCTATGTCCTTCCTTTCTTCTTCCTCTTGTAAATCTTCAACGTCATTATCAGTTTCTGCTTAACATTCTCCTTTGTTTCTTCGTCATCCTCCTTCTCCTTCTCCTTTTCTTCTTAATCTTCTTCATCTTCTTCATTTTCTTCTATTACATCTCCTTCTTCATCTATATCATCTTTATTTCCTTCTGTTTCTTCCTCTTCCTTCTTTAATTCATCTTCCTCTGCTTTAGTCTTTTCCTCTCCCTCTTCATTGATAGTAGGAATAACATCATATGTGACAGCTTTGATGTCATCCTCTATTGGCATGTCTCTGAAAACTGAAAATGTTATAGGAATTGTGAGGTTTTGGAGGGCATCTTCTATAAGGATCATAATTAATCCATGGTGAGCTAACTGTTGGGAACTTCCCTCCTGCACTTTGATGCTTGAGTCTATTAGTGATTGCAGCAGGAAGTATGGTATGCTAAGGCTTTGGTGAGGGGGTGTTTATGCTCCAAATCTCAATTCTTCAAGAAGCCTAAAATGATAGCCATAGACCACACTATACCTACCCTCACATGACATTTATTTGATCAGTTGGTAGCTTACCTCAATCCAGGGATATGGCAGACTTTCCCTCCTTACTCCATTTTTTTCCTCTCCGGGTTCCTCACCTTCTAAAAAGAATTTCCTTTTGGCAACCTGGCTATCTCCTTTGTCTTCCTTCCTCCATGGTATTCCTAGGGGGAGTGTGGTGACTCTGCTAATGAGCTCAAAGGTGAGTTCTATGTAGAGGCCTCTTAACACAATAGTGGCATTTATTCTAGTGAGTGGAATGAGTAAGAGAGAAAAATCTTGGGCCACCTCTTCATCATACCCTCTAAATTTTTTGAAAAAACCCATCCAATTATGTCTTGTGAATATTTCAAGCACTTGGGGGTGTTTTTGGATTATCACAATGCTAATGGGCTCCCTCCTATTAAACCCTTCTGACATCTTGGTTGGTGCAGTTTGAGGAGATGAGAGGGTTGAGAGAATTTTCAAATGTAGAACCAAAATTGAAATGATTGTGTATCTAATTCCCTTACACCGCTACTAAATTCACTGAATCTTAGAGTATTTTTGGTTCAATTACTTGTAAAGAGGGATGTAATTATAGAGCCTACCTCTTCATAGTGTTTTCAGTGGCCAACTCCCGTTTTTTCCCCTCTAAAACTCCTCTCAGCCAATCTTGTAAACAGTCTTTGTGTATCCTATAGGAATTCCTGTGAATGATCATGTAGGAGTTCTTGTGCAATCCTGTAGGAATTCATATATAGTAAAATATGTAGTTTTTATTTCGGTAGGTTGCCTGGGTATGAGAGCGACTTGTGAGAGCGAGCTTCGAGGAAGTGAATGCATGGGCACGATGATTATTTCCTCTTATGGTTATTCGGGGTGAGGTGGTGTGCTAGCAACAAAGGTATGTTTCCATTTTTGGATCGTTGGTCCCCACTACCACCTCATCATTCCCCACTTCTTGTAATTAGATCCCAACTTATGCATATGTAGCTTTAATCGATTTTTTCCTTCTCCCTCTCTGTCTTTGAGTTGACTGATCCCATGTGTGAGAGGACACCCTGTTGTGTATGTGTTGATTGAATGAAGGTGGCCAAGTTAACTAGCCACCTTTTCACTTATAAAACAGCTTACTCATAACACTTACATTTCTTTTTTATTACATGATGCATATGAGAGAGCGAGCGGGATGCTTACCTGTGGTACCAATGCTTTGTTGTAGTTGTTGAAGACCAGATGTGTTGTTGTGTGTATTGGCTGCATGATATTCTTTTTCCTCCTCTTGCTGTTTCCTAATGACTCCTTTGTTTGTGCAGGTACTTGTGGTTGAATATGGTGGTGGTGTTGCTACTTTAGAGCTCTTGGATCATCATGATGGAGGCTTGCTGCTATTATAATTGTTATTTTGTGGGATAGGCTACTACAGGATTTTCTACAGGATGTCCTGTAGCTACTTCTCCCTCAGAACTCTTAATCATGCCTTTTGTTGGGGTTGTGAGGATGGTGACATGGATGGAGAGAAAGACTAGGAGTGTGGAGAACAAGGAATACTTAGATGATGCTCTTTATTCCTCCCTGTTTCCCATTTTTTCGAACATTGAAAAAAAATAAAAAATAATAAAAAAATAAAATTTTGACACCGATTTTGTTTTTAAGGGTGAGCATAGGGGTGATGATGGTGGACAACGTATGGTGATGGAATGATGAAGGGGGTTCATTTTATTGGCATTGCAAGTCATTTATTTGCCTTAGGACTACCTCCGGTAGGATTTCTGGGTCACTATAATTCCTACAGGATCATGCTGTAGGTTTTCAGGGGATCTTGTAGAAAACACAGTCCCTTTGTAAACTTAAGTAAAGGAGTGAAAAAATGACAGAAATGGTGGAGGAATGAATGGTAATGAGTGGTAAAATAAAAATGTGACTGACATGGGTCTCTTTGTGATCCTCCTCTGTGCTTTGACCATCCTTCTTGCTAACTTGCAAATGGAAATTTCATGATTTTTTCTCTCTTTTTTTATTTTATTTTTGAAAACAACTAGGTTTCCTCTGAGAGGTTTTCACCCCAGCTACTTTCCCAGGGTGCCTCAAGCGAGGTTTTCACTGAGGGATCTTTCTTATTCTCCTTTTTCTCTTTCTTTATTTTTTTCTTTGACACCACTGGGTCACCCCAAGAGGTTTTCAACCCAATGGTGGGACTCACGTGCCTCATGGAGGTTTTCACCTGAGTCCTTATTTTTATCTTTTTAATTTTTTCTAATGATTTGATGAGGTAGGAGCTAAAATTTGCTCCATTATCATCAATGTTTTATTGATATCATAAATCAACTCTCGTTTCGATAAAGGTATCTTATAAATTTTCAATCGGTGTCCATTAACAAGCAAAGGAATGGTCTCTTCATCTATGGTTCAGATTTTCACTGGACCATTATCATGGCATGTTTCCACCACATAAGGTCCTATCCATCTTGTCCTTAACTTTCCCTTGAAGTCTTTATAACTCGAATCATATACCAATGCCCAATCACCTTCCTCAAATTGCTTCTCCTTGATTCTTTTATCATGTCGAATCTTCCTCTGAAGTTGAACTACCTTTGTATGTAGGCAGTCCGACATTCTAAATTCATCCAAACCATTCAACTGGAACAATCTCTCTTTTTTTGCACTGCTGATACCTAGATCTAGTTGGACTGCCATCCATAATGTATCATACTCAAATTCAATGGACAGCAAGGCCCTTTTCCCATAGACTAGCTCATAGGCTGTGAATCCAGTGGTGGTCTTCCATGTGGTATTATAGGCCCAAGTGGCCTCGACTAGTCTATCTGCCCAATCCTTCCTACTGTTGCTTACCACTTTGGTCAAGATGCCCTCCAGTGCTCTATTGGTCACTTCCACTTGCCCATTAGCTTGTGGATGATAGGGAGTGGAGGTTCTATGCTTGATCTTGTGCTGGCTGAGAAAGTCTTCAATCATGTTGGAGGTAAACTCGTTGCCTTGGTCTATGACCAACTCTCTAGGTTATCCAAATTTCTAGAATACATTCTGTATTAGGAACTCAGCCACCTTCCCCTCTGTTGTTGCCTTAATTTCCTTGGTTTCAGTCCACTTAGTCAAATAGTGAGTGCAAAAAATGATATATTGTTTTTACTTGGAAGGAGGGCTAATAGGCCCAATGAAGTCCATGCTCCACTTGTCAAATGGCTCAGAATTCACATGAGATTGTAGAGGCATTTCATATCTTGGATTAGGCCTTCCCATCCTTTGGCACCGATCACACTAATTAGTATATCTTTTCACATCCTGATGAAGAGTGGGCAAATAATAGCCTGCTTGTAACACTTTGAATGATGTCCTCTTTGCTACAAAGTGACCTCCACAAGGTCCATCATGACAAGTCAAAAGGATGTCAAAGACTTCCTCCTCGGTGACACACCTTGCCAAGATTTGATCTGTGCCAAGTTTGAAGAGATTGGCCCCAATCCAAGTGAATGGGTGTTACCGGGAAAAGTGTCTATTTAGAACTGCTCTATACCACTAAGGTGTGACAGCTGCCTTAGAAACAAACAAAGAAAACTAGTTTTGTATCTCCTTTATGAACTATAGATAGAGAGGAATAGAAAGAACCAACCTGTGTCTTGTGCTAATCCGTTGATCCAATCCCTCTCTTCTTTGACAGCTTCCAGCTACATGCTCCCTTACTTGCCCAGCTTCACCAAGTACCTGTAAGATCACAGAAGAAGGAAACTATACAAAGACACGGATCTATATTCATAAATAACTTAGGATCGGATTTAAGTTAACCATACAAATGTAACAAGCATCAATGATACAAAAAGCATGGAGGAGAAACTCAAATAGCTTTTATTGATAAATAAGAATATCTAGGAGGAGTTACAACCAATGATTCCTGACCCAGCATCAACCTCCCAGCAAAGAAGCCCCTCTTCACCTCCAACAAAGCATAGATCAGCCAATTCTCTGATGTTTGTCTCAAACCAACAACAATTCCTTACAATGTGCAAAATTCCAGCCTCTGGATCTCTGGGATGAGGGATCCATATATAGATGTATGCAAGGAGGATGAGACAGCTTATGATTTGATTAGTGTCTTATCTCTGTCAGTTCTTGCTTCCACTTGGAGACTGAAGGCCTCTTACTCATCCTTAGTCGAATTTAGTGAGGCAAGTGTCATAGGAGAAGATTCTGGAAGCTTCCATTGTCTCTCCACCTCGCGGAATGACACTGACATTTGTCATTTCTCGCCCAATGCACCCTCCTAGTGCATTTAGGTGCGTTGCAACGCACCTAGCCAGTGGATTTAGGTGCTATGCAATGCACTTAGCTAGTGGAGCAGCTGAAATGATCCTTTTTTGACTTGTTCTGAGCAGTTTCTGGTGGAGAACTTCTGGGAGAAGCTGTAATTTGTTGACCTTGTTCTTTTAGGGGTTAGAACAACACCTTTAGGGACTTAGGAGCCCTTGGTTTATGGACATTTCATGGCTGGAGCTGTAAGGCACAAAAATGTCTATAATAGTTGCCCCCTAAAGTATGAGGCTGTTAATCGGGTGAAATGCTTTATTATGAGGATCTGAAGTTCTTTCAATGCTGGGAGGAGACCTGTAATAAGATACAATATAATACATTATCTTCATACTGTTTTCATGATCTAGCTGAGGCGGGCATTCCCATGCTCAGCTTTATAAATTCATTTTCATGTACATAGGACAGACAATCGTCTGATTGTAGACTGATGATTCTGATAGAACCACCATCCTTTTGGTAGGATGATTATCTGTGTTGCAATGCTGTACATTTTAATGTCTTTATTTCCCTGAATATATATCGCCGCCCAGATGGATGAAACTAGATCCGGGGTCTTCAATCTCGTCCGATCTTCACTCGAAGTACAAGTCGATCCATGTGAGAAACGTTCTGAAGTCGAACATGGAAAGACATCGCTTGATTACCAGTCAATGATGTAAAATGTTAACAAGCGCGAGAGGAATCACCGATAATGGTAATGACCCTCAAGGTACTACAGTACAATTCACGTGGTGTGAATAAAGGACTTGGTGTCGAACACCACGCAAAATCTTTTGGTCGAAGGCCATTGATGAAAACCTATCGCTGGAAGTGAGAAACTTGCCATTAAGGCATGCAAGCTTCAAAGTAGTGAACGGGGTGTTCCTAGATCAACTTCTTGGATAATGAGCTGATGTCGACAAGAAGTGATCCATCACAGGAGGGCCTTAATGAATCCCACATCAATGACACGGAATGGATCAAATGATTTTGGTGGAGGTGAAAACGATCTGATGATATACGGTCCAGGGTGGCGGTCATGAAAGAATGAAGTATAATGTATGGTAGTGGGTGAGACACAGGTGGCTTCTCTAGATGAATTCTCTTGAACATGTCGGCGACACTGATATGATGGATTGGTAGCATTAACCCCAAATGTGGATGGTATGGCGTGACCATGGCGATGTGAGCGGCGAATGAAACAACCCAACCCGACTCGGGCACGGAGCGGAAGTGTCATGTTCAAGAGCGACTTGCTACCAATAAATATTCTTTGAGTTTTCTTCCCAATTTTTCCCCAGTCATTGCTGACCAGTACCTTTTTATTTTTTTCAAGCTTGAGGAGGATAACATATGCTTGTTCTATAATTTGCCCTTCGGGCAAACCCATCGCTATATTTTAACGAGCCTAGCGATAGTGAAACTCGTTCTCGTCTAAAGACAAGTTTGTCACTATTAATCTTTTTAACGAGTTTAACGACAAAAATAACTCGGTCCTTTTCATTTTTAGAGAGTCTGAAAAGGTACATAAAGGTAACTCCAAAATTCCTTTTTCATCATCTAATCCCTTAAGTCCGAAAAAGTATAAAACAATACAGAAGGGATGAATTTTCGATAGCTTTAACGAGCCGAACAAAGCAAGCGCTCGATATTTTTGTGTAATAATCCCTGAGGTCCAAAAAGATTAAAATCTAGAAGAGGGATAGCACTTCCTGTCCCTTTAACGAGCTGGAGAGGCCAATGGCTCGGCAATATTTTCATATTTTACGAGTCATTTGAAAAGAGCTTAAAGGGGACTCGTCTTTTGAGGAACGAGTGATGAAACGTGTAGCAGCTGATTCCAGGTAAGGTTTGGAATTTTCCAATCACGGAAGTGTCACAAGGATGGCTAGTGAAATCACTCTTCGCAACTGTTCCTCAAAATGGGTAAAAAATCAAATGGAGGTGAATGATCGGCCAATGAAAAAGTGGAGGTGACGGTGCAAACACGACCAAGGCTTTAATGGCTGAAGTACTAAATTCACGGTGGTTATTTACCAGGGAATAGTTCATTTTTTAACGAGCTTAAACGCGGGTGGAAACATTTGCTCGGTGCGGGTTTATTTTTTAACGAGCTTGAACCTTGCGGTAACACTGCTCAATTAAATGGTCTTGTTTTGATTTTACCAAAAATAACTTTGCCCTTCCAAAGATCGTACTGTATTTTCAACTGCTTCATCAAACTAGTCAGAAATGAACAAAATTTGCTTGAAAACGAGTTTAAAATGCTAATATTTTACTTTGAACTACGTAAAAGTAATTAAAAAGTGTTTTTACCTCTCATTTTACCATTTCATTTGAACTTGGTTTGTTGGAGCTTTGGAGGTGCTTTTCCCCCTCGATTTTCATCAGTTGATTTCGGGAGATTCTATGGACGATTCTCGGCGCCGTCTGGACCAGGTAGGAGCTAAACCTGAGCTCTTTCATTTCATGGTTTCCATTTTGCATTTTGAGCTTGATTCCTAGCTTTTCTGAGCCCCTGGGGTTTAAGGAACTCGTTCTGCCATCAACGCACCCCCAGTGTATCGAAACCTGCGTTGAATGCTGGCCTGTCTAAAGGCTACTTGACATTCAACGCACCTAGAACACTGCTGCAGGTGCGTTGGGTGCAAAAAGGGAATTTGATGCACAATTTTTGCTGGAATTTTTGCTTGTTTCTTACCAAAATTAGGATCTAACTGTTGTGGGGAAAAATGCCTATGCAGGACGATCCTATCCACCTAAGGTGTGACAACACCTTAGCAACAAACGAATACAGCTATTATGATTTCTTCCTTTATGAAATGTGAAAGAGGGGAGATCGGCAGACTTACCTTTGTCTTCCGGTTGTCCCTCGATCTAGATCCTCTTCCCTTTGTGTGTCCACAGCTACTTGTCTCCTCGCTTGCTCAAGAGAACAACTACTTGAATCCCACGAGATCATAAGAGAACAGCTACCTGTGACAAGAGAAAAACTACTTGCGACAAGAGAAGAACACAATACAAAGGCAAATATACATATTCCTAAATGATTCAGGATTAGAAGTAAATCAAATACACTAATGCAATCATACAAAATACACCAGCATATAGGAAAGAATCAAGATAGCTTTATTGATAAGTAACAGGGTTCAGGAAGAGATACAACCCATAGGGCTCCAATCCAGCATCTCCTTCCTAGAAGAATGGAATTCCTTCTTCAGCTCCCTTCAAATCATAACACACCCAATGTTTCCAGCCACAAACCAACAACAATTCTTTGCAATAACCAAATTCCAGCCTCTAGATCCCATGGAGAAGAGATCTATATATAGATGTTTGGAGAGAGGATGAGTCATCCTGAGGTCTGACTAGTGTCCTCTCCCTCTCTCAGTTCTTGAGTCCACTTGGAGGTTCTTGCTTCCACTTGGAGATTTGGATCCTCTTACTCATCACCAGTCGAATTCCCTGATGCAAGTGTCATTTTGGAAGCTTCCTGAGCATTGACACCTTGAGGAATGACTCTGCCACATGTCCAAACTCGCTCAGCGCAGGTAGATAGTGTTGGAGTTGACATTCAACACAGGTAGCCAGTGGAGCAGTTGACATTCAACACAGATGCACAGTGGAGCAGTTGACATGATCCGGAATTGGCTTGTTTTTGAGTGTTTTTAGGTGGAGAACTTCTATGAATTGCTGTGGTTAGTTGGCCTTGTTTCTCTAGGGGTAGGAACAACATGTTTAGGGACTTTGGATCCCTTAGATTATGGACATTTCATGCTCGAGGCTGTGAGGCACAGGAATGTCTATAACAGTTGCCCCCTAAAGTATGAGGCCGTTTATCGGGTGAAATACTTTATCCAGGAGGGTCCGAAGTTCATCCATCTGCTGGGAGGAGACCTGTAATAAAATACAATACAATACATTATGATTCATACTGCTTTCATGATCTAGCTGAGGCGGGCATTCCCATGCTCAGCTTTATAAATTCATTTTTGTACATAGAACAGACGATCGTCTGATGGTAGACTGATAATTTCGGTGAAATTATCATCCTTTGAGTAGGATGATCATCTGCTGCAATGATGTACATGTCAAATGTCTTTATTTTTCCTGAATATATATCACAGCCTGGATGGATGAAACTAGATCCGGGGTCTTCAAACTCGTTCGATCTTCAATCTAAGTACAAGTCGATCCATGTGAGAATTGTGCTGAAGTCGAACATGGAAAGACATCGCTTGATTACCGGTCAATGATGTAAACCGTTAACAAGCGCGAGAGGAATCACCGATAATGATAATGACCCTCAAGGTACTGCAGTACAATTCACGTGGTGTGAATAAAGGACTTGGCGTCGAACACCACGCAAAATCTTCTGGTCGAAGGTCATTGACGTATACCTGTCGCCGGAAGTGAGAAACTTGCCATTGAGGCATGCAAGCTTCAAAGTACTGAAGGGGTTGTTCCTAGATCAACTCCTTCGATAATGAGCTGATGTCGACAAGGAGCGATCCGTCAAAGGAGGGCCTTAATGAATCCCACATCAGTGACACGGAACGGAGCTAATGATTTTAATGGAGGTGAAAAAAATATGTGACATATGATTCAGGGTGGTGGTCATGAATGGATGAAGGATAATGTATGGCAGTGGATGGGACCCGGTTGACTCTTTCTGAACGACTTCTCTTGAACATATGGCGACACTGATGCGATGGATTGGTAGCATTACCCCAAATATGGATGGCATGGCGATACCATGGTGATGTGACCGGTGAATGAAACAACCCAACCCGATTGTGGTACGGAGGAAAAGTGTCATGTTCAAGAGCGACCTGCTACCATCAAAGTTTTCTTGATTTTTTCCCAATTTTTCCCCAGTCATTGCTAACCAGTACCTCTTTATTTTTGTCAAGCTTGAGGAGGATAACATATTCTTGTTCTATAACCTACCCTTCGGGCAAGCCCATCGCTATGTTTTAACGAGCCTAGCGATAGTGAAACTCGTTCTCGTCTAAAGACAAATTTGTCGCTATTTAATAATTTTAACGAGTCTAACGACAAGGATAACTCGATCCTTTTAATTTTTAGAGAGTCTGAAAAGGTACATAAAGTTAACTCCAAAATTCCTTTTTCGTCATCTAATCCCTTTAGTCCGGAAAAGTATAAAACAATACAGAAGGGATGAATTTTCGATAATTTTAACGAGCCGAATAAAACAAGCGCTCGACCTTTTTGTGCAATAATCCCTCAGGTCCAAAAAGATTAAAATCTAGAGGAGGGATAGCTCTTCCTGTCCTTTAACGAGCTCGAAGGCCAAAACTCGGCAATCTTTTCATATTTTACGAGTCAATTGAAAAGAGGTTTAAAGAAGACTTGTCTTTTGAGGAACGAGTGATAAACAGGGATAGCAATTGATTGCAGGTACAGGTTGGAATTTTCCAATCACGACAGTGTCACAAGGATGGCTAGGTGAAGTCACTCTTCACAGCTGTTCCTCAAAATGGGTAAACAATCATATGGGGGTGAACGATCAGCCAAATGAAAAGTGGAGGTGGCAGGTGCAAACACGACCAAGGCTTTTATGGCTGATAAATTTACCATCACAGTGGTTATTTACCGGGATAGGTTCATTTTTTAGTTAAAAATGAGCTTAAACACTGGAGGAAACTCTGCTCACTGCTTATATTTATTTTTTAACGAGCATGAAGACCGCGTTAAAACTGCTCGGATCTTGCGTTTATTTTTTAACGAGCATGAACTTTATGCTAAAACTGCTCGAATACCAAGTCATAAGATAAGAGTGTCTCATGAAAGATCCCATTTTTTATAGAGCTTGCACCTTACCAAAGCTATGCTCCCTCTCCTTTCTTTATGCAAGTTCGGAAACGGCTAATCCTATGAGTTTAAAGGGTTAGACCTACAGGTTTAAAGGGAGGACCTAAAAATTTAAAAAATAAATAGTCGTCCCTTGCTTGCACTCCAAAAGGTTTGCATGCCCCCAGGTATAAAATAGAGTTTCAAGGTTACCTCTACTTACCCTCCGCCAAAGCATTTGTTTTAATCGAGAGAGGCTTACCTCTTTCAGGTTACCCAAAGATTGTCTTGTTACTCTTTCAAACAAAACACTTCCTCGGCAATGTCTACCGAAATAGACAAGGGTGAGTGACTCTGGCGCCAAACACGTAACTTTGACAAAAGAATCCTATTCTAGAACAACCCCTCTTCCATCCACGGACGGGGTACGAACTAGTCATATTCTCTCGCGGAAACCTACTCTATACCCAAAGTTTCCCTGCCGAAGCAGGCAAGGACGCATGCCCCCTGGGTTCTAGTCATATCCTCCCGGATTACTCACGCTCATCAGGAGGAAGGACTGTGGGTTGAGACACTTCTTGCATGAATAGACCATTTAGGGATGGCACATGACTATTTGCGACGTGTGATCCGGGAAACATAAGTTGGTCCACGAGCTTGACCATTCTTCCTTCATGCGGAAAACACATTACTCTAAAGAGTGAGGAGACCACAACTCAGTAGGTTATAATCCAAGGGTCCTTGAACGACCATCACATTCATTTGAATGGTCTTCCCTTTCAATGTTATAGGCACATTGGGGAGGATCCCTAAAGGTCGACTGGTTCCTTTATCAAAACCTGATAGACTTCTCATCTCAGGTAAAAGCGCTAGCGAACCAAGCGCTTTCCAAGAAATAGAGGAAAGGATACTCACAGATGCCCCCTCATCAATGATAGTGCCAGCCATTACCATTCTGTATATTTGAAAAATAATTCTGAATGGTATACTGGCTGGCAACCGGGGTCTGCCTAGTTGGTTCCAATCAAAGGACACAACTAGGTTGCTTGGTGGTGGGACCGAATATACGACCGAATAGTGCTCTGATGAACTTCCTTCCTGCTATAAAGGGATGGTGGCATTGCCCCCTTGACCATCAGAGTCAGTGCTGATGAAGAGAATCTGGACGGTGTCGTCTTTATTCTCCTCTGTGATGGTGTCATTCGAAGATGGAGCCTCTGAAGGCAAAACCGGGTCAACTGCCGTATCAACCTTTTGACTTTCGTCAGGCATGGATCTAGACGGTTCTTCTTCAATGACAGGTGCTTCGGCTGACCACTTAAGTGGTTCAGCCAGATTCTCAACTAGTGAGGGACTTGGCAGGAGTCTTTGATATCCAGGAGGGAGATGCGCTCGTAAAATCGGGCGATCTTCCAGAACTCTTTTTGCCTCGTCTAAGAAGGGACAACGGTGGATGGTGTGATCACCTTCACACAGTCTGCAGGGAAATTTAGCTCTCCCGCTCTGTCCTGGAGATTCACTCCCACTAGTTGACGGTGACCAGTCGACATGGCTATCAGAGGTCGATGCTACCGAATTGTGCAAACAGGGGGACCAGTATCTTAGTATCCGCGGGATACAGAGACAACCTCTATGGAAGTGGTCTCCCCTGCATATGATGCATGGCGATTTAGGCCTTACGAGTGCGGTGTGTGGATTTTTGTTAGATGACACTTGTTTGCCCCCAGTCGTCTTAGGCTCCTTCTTCTTCTTTTCTTTCTTCTTCTTCTCCTTCTTCTCTTTAGGAACCCGATTTTTTGATCGACCAGTTCCGTCAAACGAAGAGGAAGGAGGGGAGGAAGATGAAGTGGAAGGCTGGGAGGCAACTCTTGTCTGATCTAACTGTTGACTCGACTGTTCAGGAGTGGTGGTATTCTGAACGACATTGGTCGAAAAGAGCCAAACTGGTAGGCCAATTGCCAGTCCTGGAAGCGACAATGTGGCCAAGTGGGGCGCACCAACATCTCCCCAAGAGGAGAAGGGACTAGGATTTCCACCCAAGGGAACTCCTTGGTTGGTGTGCTCCATCTTTTCAACCTAAAGATCAACGCAGGATTAAAGGGTGATTGTTTCGTTTAAAATAAATTGTTAACGACGCTTTAGACACAACTTGCTTTTTCACTTTTAAAGAGTCGAGAAAAAGCTAAAGATGACTCTAGTCTCCTTCGATGTTTTAACGAGCCCGAAGTGACAAATTCTCGGATGGACTTTTTCTGTTATAGAGTCTGAAAAAGGCCAAAAGAAACTGCTCTGGAGATCTAGGCAGAGGGTGTGCCAAACTTTTCGCAAAACCACAGAATACTTTTTACGGTACGGGTGGTCGATCTTCGTGAATGTTGTGTTCATTGCATTGCGATCAGTAGGGCGGTCGACACGGCTTCCTAAGGATAAAAGATATATGCCTATAGGGGTCTCCCAATATATACGCGACGGTACGTGGGAGCACAAATCCGTACTAGCACTACCGTCTCTCAGGAGGAATCACCCACCTTCTTAGAGATCGACAGTCACTAGGCTTAACAACGCTGGAACACGTCTCTAGCCTAGACCTCTATGTTGTGCGTTATGTTACAAAGCGTTGTTAGGTTCTGTTATCACTTAGAACTACAGTCACATGTATATAAGTCGAGTCCAAAGTTTCATTGTTAGAAATGGATGTCAAATGGTTGCTATCCTATGTTTACCACTTAGGGGTCATGTTTTTCAATGATATTGATGAGAATCATTTTCAAAACCGTTAGTCATCCTCCATCATGATTTATTAAGACATTTCTTATCTCGTATATGTCATTTGTCCTTTTCGCAGTTTCGCAGCGCAGTTTGATTGGTTGATTTTGAAGCGTAGTAATGTTTTAGCCTTTTCGTAGCGCCAGCCATTTCGCAGCACATGTCGCTAAGTTATAACTGTCTGCGCTATGAAATCACGGATTCGGGGATTTTGCAGCGCAGATCCTTAAAATGTCATGTCCGGGGATGAGTCATTGTGTCCGGTCGATTGTTGTCAGTT
Source organism: Pinus tabuliformis (assembly GCA_031772625.1). Lineage (NCBI taxonomy): Eukaryota > Viridiplantae > Streptophyta > Pinopsida > Pinales > Pinaceae > Pinus > Pinus tabuliformis. The sequence goes on along the minus strand of CM062819.1, from coordinate 347,505,327 downwards.
AGTGTACCTTCCAAGCACTTACGAGCCATCATTCCACCAATAGGTTCATAGTCATGTGCATTAAGTCCATTCAAATGTTTTTGTCATGCATAGTTGTGTCATGATGTTTCGTTAACATTACATGAAGTGGCCAGCTTATATGTTAAGATATTTGAATTGAAATGAACCTGAGTTTCTTCTTCAAAGGAGCTGCATTTCAAGCGAGCCTGCGTTCTAAAATTTGAACTTGCTTTTTGAGTTGAGGCTGCCGGTGTTTCTCTGTGCAAAAGATTTCAAAGCGTAATGGAGAAGAAGGAGCATCGGTCTGGAAGGTGTCAGAGGGCAGAGCCCGAAGGATTGGACCTGGCATTGAGGGATGAAGGTGTTAAAAATGCCTTTAAAGACGCTGGTTGCTGGAGTTTCTGTGAAAAGCTGAAGGGAGGTCACACTCAGGTAACAAAAGAGTTTGCCTTGAATTTTACAGGCTTAAGTTCCAAGGTATCTATGTTAGAATTCCCAGTATCTCCAGAGGCTATTGCTAGTGTAACTGAGATTCCCGGAGGGGGGCAGGAGTGGTTTAAAAATTTCAAATTTGATATGAGCCCCTGTAAAGAATTCTTGAAGGAAGCCTATGTGAATGAAGATTTAACCAAAGCTGTGCCTAGAAGTTATGTTAAGGAGAGTTATGCTATGCTTCTTACTTGTATTCAAAAGTATTTAACTTGTGAGGGTAGATATAACAAAGTTTATTCCTATCATTTCAAGTTGTTGCTGCATTTTACGAGTAAAGCATCTATAGACCTCCCATTTTACTTGTTTCGTAGCCTCAGCAAGATGTGTGATAAAATCCAATTGAGGAAGGATGATTGTGAGACATCATTGTTTCACCATGGCCTAGTTAAACTGTTAGTGCTGGATGGTTTGCATAAGATTGGTAGGGATTGGAATTCTTTCATCTATATGGCCGGTTTCCAGAGTAAGACAGGTGTCACCCCACAGCCACTTAGAGAAAGAGGAGAATCAGTGGAGGAACCTACTATTGCTGAGCTTAGAAAGGAGGCTAGGGAGAAAAATAAGGTTAAATCTCAGTTGAACAAACCAGCCAAGCCCTTGGTTATTAAAGAGCCACCTCAGCCACCTCAGTCATCATCAAAGGAAAAGGTCAAGCACAAGAAAGAGGTACCTGGATCAGCTGGGTCTGAAAGTGTATCAAGAGTTAAAACAAGAGGTCAATTAAGCAAAGAGAAGGGAAAATCAGTAGCTGTGGAGGAAAGTCCAATTTCAAAGGCCAGCCTAAGTGATTTACTTGAGGCTATTGAATTTGAGCAGGAAGAACCAGTGCATCTTGAACCCATGCATATTGATTTGACCCAAACTTCTCCTGAGAGCACTAAGAAATCAAAAGCTTCAAAGAGATTAAGGTTTGATGAGCCTAGTGAGGAGTTTATGTTCAAGCCAAGAAGGCCAGTTACAAGGAAACAAATTAGAGAAGCTAAGAAAGTGCATAAAGGAGAAGAAGCTGTAAAGGAAAAAGTGCATAAAGGAGAGAAAGTTGTAAAGTCACCCAGAACAGAGGTAATTGAAGTATTGACCAAAACAGTGGAGGCAGTCAAACATAAAGACAAGAACAGAAAGGTTATCATCACCCAAGGAGGAAATGTGATTGCCATAAAGAATCAAGTGGGAGTAGCCAAAGAGGAAATTGTCAAAGCAAAGAATGTGATTAAGGAGCGTGCAATTAGGTATGCCAACTATAGAAAAGTTGTGTTAAAGGGTAGCAGAAGCCTAGTGAGTCATGTAGATTCAGTGGCTGATGTATATACCTGGACGGTTCCAGCCCTCAAACAAGCTAAACATGTTAGGAAAATGAACATGACCCTGAGAGCTAAAAACAAAGCTTTGAAGAAGGAGATTGCAAATTTGAAGACACAACTAGGTCAACTAGCTCACTGATTTGAGGAAAAGGTGATATTCTTAGTTTTGGTCAATTTTGTTTAAGTTCCACTATTTTGAGATTACTTAAGTCTTTGACACCTGTAGAAGAAGTTTGAAAAGTCATAAGTTCAAACAAAAGACACTTTAGTGCAAATGTACTCTGTTTTAGCAGAAACAGCAGTTTCGTAGCGTGCTACGAAACTGCTGTAGGTGCTGTTTTATAAGAAAAACAAAGAGTTTAATGATGAGGTCAGCAAATTTTTGAAGGAAATGCCTCAAGAACATAAGGGAGACCATAAAAGACTCTCCTAGATATTCAGAGAATGACAGATGTACATTTTGGGAAAGGTGAAATATTTTGTTTTTAGCTAAAGATTCATTAAAGGTACTTTATGACCGAATTGTTAGGGTTATGGTTAAGGTTATCGGAGATTTTGGTTTGTACAACTGTTCAGTTCACAAGGTTTCCAGCTCATTGAGGAGTATGGTGATATGCGTTGTTTTTGAAGAATTAAAGAGAGGGGAACATGTTCTTTAAGTAGTGAAGAATGATGGGAGACAAGTACCATGAAAACAGGGCACTTATCTTGATTGATTAATGAGCCATCTACGCAGCCAGTATCCAAAGCCAGCTTGTTCAGTGTATTCTCCTCCAAGATATCTCAACCAAAACAGAAAGAAGACATGTGTCAAAGAGTCAGGAAGGAAGCATTATACGAGGAGGACAGATTTTGAGTTTTGAATAAATTAGGACCCTTTGTAGTTACAGTTCAGCAATTATGTAATTAATGAATTAGTTACACAGTATATAGGGATAATTAATAGCAGCCTTCGATGCTCCCCTCATGCTGGAGGAGGAAGCTCGAGGTGGTTAAGCATGTATTCCTATATATCGATCAGACTTGGATGTAATTGAGGTTGGATGTTTTGATAGAGAACAAGTCTATTTTGGTTTATGTAAAGCAGATTTCAGTAATGCAAGTAGTTGTGGTTTTTCCTCAGGATTCTCAATAGATCTTATTGTTCAAATGTATGGTGATTTATTTTCTTAGTGTTCTTTTACAGTCCTGTTATTGCATAATCACTTAGAACTCATGTATCATGCTCTGACTTCCTGTATGCTATGGCAAACTGTGTTTTATGAAAGTTGTGTTTGAACAGTAGATGTAAAGAGCCTTGATTTCTATGAAAAGATGGTGTTTTTTGTTTGCTGAAAGGTGTGAGACTCCATAAGCCCAATGGGAATCAATCTGATATTTGTCCAGCCAGCTTATTTTCATGTGTTTTTTGAAGAGTTAGCCATCTTTCCTTGTCAGTAGTCCATATTAATAATCTGTGAGAGAGCCCTCTCTGACTAAGGAGGCTAAGCCTTAGTCTAAAGCCTGGTCTGAAATAGTTACATAAAATCTTGCTGATTGGCAGCCCTCAGTACCTGATTTTGTGATAACAGGTTCATTCAGTTTATTTTAGGTTGATCTTTTTAAAGTTTGCCTTTCAAGGTTCACCACGAGATGTATGATACAAATTCCTAAATGCAGTCTAAGATGATAAGCAAGCTTTATTATCTTTCAACTTTGAAAATCCTAGCTACTAAGGGAAACGAATAACACTATCTTTTCTCAAAGAGCAATCAGCACACTCTAATGCACTTTCCCTAAATCCAACATGCAAACTATCAAATGCAAAATGCACAATGCAGGTGTTTGTTTTCCACTTTCTTAGTATAAATGCCTACAAAGAAATCCTTTTGCACAACTTTGAATTTGCTTTCAAGATGATCAATATAAACAAGTTCACTTTCTTCGAAATCAACAAGGGTAGAAGAGATTACAATCACTTTGCGATTTTCGACATAAAGACTTGTTTTGACACTTTGAAAGAGACAAATTCAAACCAATAAGAAAAAGTAAAACTATAATCAATCTGAACAAACAGCCAATGAACTCCCTTCTAAGATCACTATCAATCAGATCTGAATCAAAGGCTACAGGATGATCACTTTACTCATGCAAAGGAAGACTGTAAATGACGCCACAAACACATAAAAACATTCACAATCTTTTGTACAAAAATGAGGTGGAATTCAAGCAAAGAAAAGGTTTATCAGACTGGCACCTATGCTGGTTAAAGGCTGCAAAAACAGAGATCAAAACAGGGAAAAAGAGGACAAAGAACCCCAGCTGCACAAGGCCACACTGGTTCAGGGTAGGTCTAACACTGTCAGTTTGACATTCAGCGCAGGTAGCCCCTTCGGGACCTACGTTGAAATGCAGACTGCCTTCACAGTGCCTGCGCTGAAGAGAGAAACTCTCGTTTCCCTTGGTTTCTGGGTCACAAAATGCTCAAAAATCAATTGTTTCAGGCCAAATCAGAAACACAAGCAAGGTATAAACAGAGGGATGCTTTTATAGGGTACTAAAGACTATCACAAGGATCATCAAATCATTTTTGAATCTAGTTTAGGTCATAGGCAAGTCCAACAAACTGGATCAAAGCAACAACTTTTACTTTACATCCGGGAAAGATGCAGTTCAATAGTTGCTGTCGAGTCTATGAAGTAAAAAAATGACGGAACCACAAATGAAATGAATAAACAAGTTCTTCCCCAGTGGAGTCGCCAATTTGTTGTGGGGAAAAATGCCTATGCAGGACGATCCTATCCACCTAAGGTGTGACAGCGCCTTAGCAACAAATGAATACAGCTATTATGATTTCTTCCTTTATGAAATGTGAAAGAGGGGAGATCGGCAGACTTACCTTTGTCTTCCGGTTGTCCCTCGATCTAGATCCTCTTCCCTTTGTGTGTCCACAACTAGTTGTCTCCTCGCTTGCTCAAGAGAACAGCTACTTGAATCCCACGAGATCACAAGAGAACAACTACCTGTGACAAGAGAACAACTACTTGCGACAAGAGAAGAACACAATACAAGGCAAATATACATATTCATAAATGATTCAGGATTAGAAGTAAATCAAATACACTAATGCAATCATACAAAATACACCAGCATATAGGAAAGAATCAAGATAGCTTTATTGATAAGTAACAGGGTTCAGGAAGAGATACAACCCATAGGGCTCCAATCCAGCATCTCCTTCCCAGCAGAATGGAATTCCTTCTTCAGCTCCCTTCAAAGCATAACACACCCAATGTTTCCAGCCACAAACCAACAACAATTCTTTGCAATAACCAAATTCCAGCCTCTAGATCCCATGGAGGAGAGATCTATATATAGATGTTTGGAGAGAAGATGAGTCAGCTTGAGATATGACTAGTGTCCTCTCCCTCTCTCAGTTCTTGAGTCCACTTGGAGGTTCTTGCTTCCACTTGGAGATTTGGAACCTCTTACTCATCACCAGTCGAATTCCCTGATGCAAGTGTCATTTTGGAAGCTTCCTGAGCATTGACACCTTGAGGAATGACTCTGCCACATGTCCAAACTCGCTCAGCGCAGGTAGATAGTGTTGGAGTTGACATTCAACGCAGGTAGCCAATGGAGCAGTTGACATTCAGCGCAGATGCTCAGTGGAGTAGTTGACATGATCCAGAATTGGCTTGTTTTTGAGTGTTTTCAGGTGGAGAACTTCTGTGAATTGCTGTGGTTAGTTGGCCTTGTTTCTCTAGGGGTAGGAACAACATGTTTAGGGACTTTGGATCCCTTAAATTATGGACATTTCATGCTCGAGGCTGTGAGGCACAAAAATGTCTATAACACTAACTCCTCTCTTATTTGTTTTTCAGAGATCTTTGGAGTAAGATGACCCTTACATGGCAAGAACGTGAGCATGAAGAAGAGGACATGATTGCCCTACATGATCCAGTTACAGTTAACGTGCTATGGAATTGTGGCTTGCTGAAGTTCTTTCGCATTTCTAGCATGAGACAACAGATCAACTTACTGCAGTATTTGCTCGATGCTTGGGATCCTACCAATCAGGTTTTCCAGATTAGGGGCAAATCTATCCCTTTGATTGTAGTAGACATCTATTTCTTGACTGGCTTGTCGAGGCGGGGTGCCCCCATCTCTTTGTCAGGTTCGGCTCGAGGAGGCGATTCTGTGAGAGATTATGTCCGCTGGTATTGCAGAGAAGGACCTTAGCCGAGTAAAGACGGCAAGATCATCATCCGTGATGTCACTGACAGGTCCCTTAGGACTATTCTGTTTACTTTTGGTAGGATGGCCGGTAGTGCGTCTCTTCATGTAGCCAATCGATCTTATATGCAGCATGCCTTGGAATGCCTCCAACCGAAGGTGTTCAACTAGTGCGACGCAGTACTTCTTGTGATGAAAGAATAGTTGACCAAGATAAATAACGGGAGGTTGAAGAACTTTGGGTATGGTTCTATTTTGACCGCCTTTGCCTTGGAGAAGATACCACTGATGCAGCCGCAGTACATTGCACTAGATTTACCTTCTCCTACTGAACCACGTATGCAGAGATGGGTTGACCATATGTTTAGGCATGCTGGCCAGTCTCAGATTTCATTTTCTGATACCTTCTTCAGGTGGTTTGATCGTCAGGAGATGGTTTATTCTGAGTATCCATACGCTGGCATGGATTTCCAGGGTGATCCATATTTAGTACTACCAGATGGCGAGCAGTGGGGCGCCATTGGTAAACTCTCTGACCATATTGTTGTTTACCGCTTTTGTTTATAATGTCCTTGTGCTTTATTCTATCAAGACTTTAATCAAACTCATGTGTACATGCAGATGTTGGTCCCGTTCGTCCAGTAGTTCGCCTGAGAGTACCAGTTGTTGCCCCAGCAGGAGAGGCCGTCGGAAGGGCTATTCTTCGTGACCTCGATGTGGCTGAGACTCTCACAGCTTTGCAGGAGCAGGTTGAGGGCCTCACTCTCGGTATTCCAGATGTGAGGACCGACGAGCTACCTTTGCGGTTACAGCGGCATACTACTAGTGTGCCCAGACGATGGACTCATCTCCTATGCATGATTGCACAGGCTGTGACTTGCTATCACGAGCATCATTAGACTAGGGTGCCCCCTAGCATTTTGAGTTTTTGGGTTGCTTGACCGATTTTGTCTTGGTTACAGAACATTATGTGTAAACCATAAACAGCTATATATATTTTTGATTTTCAGAGTTTTATTTTGGTTGAGCTACATGATCCACATGCAAAACATTGATAATGTGTTTCTTTTTATAAATGTTGCAAATGTCTAACACATAGTTTGCTAATGAGTCGGTTAATGTGTTTAAGTTTCTGGAAATATCTTGATATTGAATAAGATCAAATTGTCTTTCCAAAATCTTAACCCTTAGGAACATGCGATAAATAGCTGGGTTTCGGACGGAATATAAACCATTGAGTTGTAGTATTACGAGTTGTGAGTCTAGCCTGACAATTAGTCGGCGTATACCTTGAGTGATGGCATCAGAGAGAAGCTCTATCAACGCGCTATACTCAGTGATGTTATTCATTGATCGACCAATACATACACCTCTGAAACTTACTAACTCGCCGAAAAATGGCCTAGGCCGCGGAGGACAGGTTCCACGAACTACGACTCGCTTCGTTAACATAACCAACACATGGCTCCAATAGGTTTGACATCTGCAATAAGTGTAAAAAGTGGATTACTCGACCAAAACAAACACTTTAGCGAAAACAAAAATATAACAAAAGCATACTGGTTACCATTACGCATAGTAACGCTTAAGGTACAACCCATTACGAGGTTTCCCCAGTGGAATTCCGTCATAATCCATTAACTCATAGGCTCCCTTTGCTAATACTCGCTTAACAATATAGGGGCCCATCCATAAAGACTTAAATTTACCTGCTCCCAATAAATCGGATTCTTGGTCATAAAGCAAGACCAAGTCACCTTTTGAGAAGACACGGGGTTTGACATTTTTGTCGAACTGCGCCTTAACTCGTTTCTTATGGGCTTCATTAGCCAAAGCGGCGTCACGACGGGTTTCATCCAATTGGATTAATTCCAAGAAGCAAGCCTCTTCTTCTGAAGTTCCGGGGAGGAGATCAATTGCGAGTTTGAGAGACGAGGTTTCACACTGGACTGGTAAGACTGCTTCCAGGCCATATACGAGTTGGAAGGGTGTGAACCCGATTGCATTCCTTACCGATGTTTGGTAAGCCCACAAAGATGAGTACAGGATTAGGTGCCATCTTCTTTTGTGAACTCCGATCATCCTTTGCAGCATGCGTTTCAGGACCTTGTTGATCGCTTCAACTCGTTCGTTGGCTTGTGGATAATATGGAGTAGAGCTGTCATGAGACAACCCTAGTTTGGTAGCTAATTCAATCATCATGTGATTGCGAAAATGCGATCCGTGATCTGTGACTATAGCCTGTGGTACACCGAATCTGGTGACTACATGATTGAAAAAAAAGAGGGCAGTTGTTTCACCAGTATTATCTAATGTAGGCATCGCCTCGGCCCATTTGGTAAAATAGTCAACTGCGACTATGATATACCCATGCCTCCTGGTCGAGGTGGGGTTACATGTCATGAAGTCGATGCCCCATTTGGCGAATGGCCCAACAACAACTATTGGCTGTAGAGGTTTGGGTGGTCTTCTGTTTTTGCTATCAAAAATTTGACAAGCATGGCAACTTCTGACTGCGGTTATGCAATCTTTGAACATTGTTGGCCAGAAGTATCCTGCTCGTAAAATTTTTTGTGCTGTATCATATCCAGATTGATGCCCCCCACATGCACCTGAATGACACTCATTCAGAACTTTTTTGGCCTCCTCATGGGTGAGGCACCTTCTCAGAACTGTATCGATACCACAAAGGTAAAGTGTATCACCGATGATCATGTAGTCTTTTGCTTGGTATCGAATACGTTTTTGTTCAGAGTGGGAGGTGTTTGGCCTAAATTTTTGGGTTTGGAGATAAATGATTATATCCCCATACCACTCATTTCTTGTAGATATCAGAAACAAACTTTCATCCACGATTGATTCTTTGGATGTTTCAATGTTGGACGACGATGGGAGATCGCATAATAATTCTGCGAAAACTAGAGCTTTCTTTGACTTGGATTTTACAAATTCCAGATCAAACTCTTGTAGGATTGCTATCCATTTTGAATATTTGCCCCCCAGTAACTGTCGCGACAATATATAAGTCATGGGGTTTCAATCTGACAGAATGGTAGTTTTCCAAAAGAGGACATAGTGTCGAAATCTTTGTATCGCTTGAAGAGCCACAAGCGCTAGTTTTTCAACGTAAGAATACTTGCTTTCTGTATCATTTAAGTTTTTACTTAAATAATATATAGGATGTTCAATTCCATTGACTTCATGAACTAAAACCATTGCGATGGTCGTATCTGCTGCAGCCAGATACAGGTTAAAATCTCTTTGATAATCAGGGGCATACATTAATGATGCTTTTATTAGGGAATCTTTTAAAGCATCAAAGGAAGCTTGCGCAACCTAATCCTAGACAAAGGGTACCTCCTTTTTCAAGAGACGTGTATAACCTTTAGCAAGTTCGGCGTAATTTGGAATGAACCTCCTCAGAAAGTTTGCTTTTCCTTGGAGTTTCTAAATCTGAAGAAAATCCGAAGGTGGAGGAAAATTTATGATTGGCTGGACCTTACACGGGTCGAGACAAATCCCATCCTTGGAGACTACAAAGCCAAGTAAATGACCAGAACTGGCGCAAAATTCACATTTGTGCAGATTGAGTCATATCTTGTAGTGTCGGCAACGTAGAAATATCACTCTTAAATGCCGCGGATGATCAGTCCACTTTCGCGAATGAGCCGGAAGGTCGTCGAGGTATGGTTGAACGATGTTTTTGATGTCATGGAAGGCATAATTCATCGCCCTATGAAACGTCGCCCCTGCGTTCTTTAAACCAAAGGGTAATTTTCGATATGCGAATGTGCCCCACGGACAAATAAATGCAGTCTTTGACTGGTCCTGTGGGTGGATATTTATTTGATTATACCCGGAGAATCCATCCATGAATGAAAAGATTTCGCATCCGGCGCATTCATCAATTATCTGGTCAATGAAGGGTGTAGGGTAGTTGTCTTTTGGACAAGCTTGATTTACATCCCTATAATCGACGCACACTCTAATTGTCCCCTGTTTTTTCATATCAGGGACAATATTCGATACCCAATCGGTTAGAGGAACCGGGTAGATGAAACCAGCATGGAGAAGTTTTTCAACTTCCGCCTTAATTGCAGTGGCTTTCTTGGGGTGCACCTGCCATAGTCATTGTCTTACTGGTTTGACATCTGGATACATCTTAATTTTGTGTTCAACGATACTCGAGTCGATGCTTGGCATTTCACTGTATGACCAAGCAAAGACATCTCTGAATTTGCGAAAAAGAGCGTTATATATTTCCAGTTCTGATGGAGAACAACATTTGCCAACATAAATATTCTCTACAACATCTGTTTTGGTCGAGATATTTATGGCTATAGTCTCTTCAATGTTGGACAAGTTTCACTCGGAATCCACCGTATTTACAATATTTGACAGAAAATCAAAGACTGAAGGATGATAAAGGTCGTTTTGAGTATCTTCTCCACAATCCGGAAGAAGAGAACGATGGTGGGAATCATTCCATGGTGCTCCTTCAATTACCATAGATTGGATAATTCCTTCGTCGGTGACATGCACTCGCGACCAAGGATCTGAAGGAGTACCATATTCTCTAGACCTATCTATCCAAACACTTGATGAGCGTTGATTTGGGTTTGCCTCTCATGCTAGGAACATTGATTTCTATAATATTTCCATTGGGCTTGGGGGCAAAACCACTGCATGATCCATGTCGATATCATTTTCTGAGATCTTTATAGAAGATATCATGTTGCAGGTTCCTATCGACGCTACTTCCGCCAGATTGATTGGGGGTGGAGAGCGATAGTTCCCATTAGTATAGGATCTTTTAGTAGGCCTACTCTGATATTCCGAAGCAAATGGGGGCTTCCATGGATCATGGGAATGCTTCCAGTAACTTGAGAACCATTTGGGAGGAAGTTTTGTTGATTGACGATTGTAATCCCTCCTAGAAAGGGAAATGCAATCTTTCTAAAATAGGTCGACACAACAGCTGCCATGGCATATATCCATGGTCTTCCTAGTAGGATGTTGTAATCAAGATTCCCATCGATGACTTCAACATCTATTTCTATTGTTTTCCCTCCTAGTTAAACTTTCAAGTTATTTAGGATACCATACGGGGTATATGACCTTCCATCGAATGCTTTTAATGTCATCGAAGATCGCGACAAGGTTGGAGATCCTAAAGTTTTCCAGCAACTCATCGACATAATGCATGTAGATGCCCCCTCATCAATAATTGTTCGATGAACAGTTTTGTTGATGGCTTTCACTTGAACAAGGAAAGCTAGTTGAGCTGGTAACTGAGGATCGTATCCTTTATGATCGAAGGATACAAGATTGGAATCCTTTGGATCAATCCCACCAATGGCCGATAATAGAGCCTACCTTTGGGATGGGCAATTTTGTAGTACTTCAAGAGTCAACATAGCGGATGGCGATTGGGCCAAATCTTCCACTATGTTATAATGCTGTGCCGCTCTAGCACGGGGATTAAATGTCGACTTGTGTACTACTCCCTTTGGCGGTTTTATCGTCAATTCAAGGATGATGGGTGGTACAAATTCTGTCGAAGTTGTTGTCGAACTACTTGGTTGATCTTTATCCTTGTTGTTCGACAGCTGCAGATTCCCATAATCTTTGTTCCTTGTCGATATCAAAGCATCATTTTACTGTTTTGAAATCGACAACATTAGCACTTGAGACGGGGAAGCATTTCCACTTTCAACCAGATTTGTTCCTGGATTTGGAAACGGATCAGTTAACACTGCAGAGGTTTTTGAATTCTTGAAGAATTTTTTAACCTCAGCTCTGTGTGGACAATCTGCGGTCCAATGATCCTCATCGCATATTAAGCATGGATTTTTTGGTTTCCTATTTCCAGGAGGGTTTGAAGAAGATTTTTCAGGTGATGATTCATTCTGTTTATTCTTCTTCCCTTTGCCTCTCTTCTTGCTTCCTGGTTGTTTGGTTTCTTTTCCCTTATCTGTCGATACGGCATTTACTTCTGAAGCAAGGAGTTCATCTTTTGCATTTTGACCTGAAATCTTACGGGCCTTTTTGGATGTAGCCTTTGTCGATTTCGTGTCTGCCGTGCCAATCACGCCATCGTCGGCATGAGAGTCATTGTTTGATTTAGGAGGAGGAGGAATTGAGAATTCCAGTCTAGGGGCGTCAGGTATTTTGTCGTAGAGCGTTCCGGACTGAGTGTAAATCAAGTACAGATATTGTGCACGAGCGATAACTTGCTCTTCTGTTATGACTCCCCCCTTTGCCACATCTTCCGTGATGGAAGGCAGTAATGACTTGATAAACCATTCAGCTAAGAGCTGATCGAGGACGTACATTTTTACCATCCTACGACGATGTCGCCACTCATGTATATGATCAGATATGTGAGTGGCCGTTGTCTGTTTGAAGTTGGTAAGAAGTTCTATTCTCGTTTCGTACCTTATTGGTAATTGAAAATGGTTAAAAAGGTTGTGGCTAAGGTACTGAAGTTGTTGAACGAAGCTCTAGGAAATTCAATGTACCATTTTGCCACTGGACCCGTTAACGTCCTCTGAAAGAGGCGAAGTCTTATCGAATCATCATTTAGGGTGTTTGATGAACACCATAGATGAAAGGTCATCACATGATTCGATGGATCTTCACCCCGATTTCCATTAAATTTAGGAATATCTGATGGAAGTTTATGTGGAATCGCTGGCCACCAAGGGGCGTAAGCAATTGGATCGTTTGTTAACCGATTTAAATCAGGTAACTCTAAGGCTGCCATGATGGGTAACTGTTGATTCAGGTTAGGTGAAGCATACCTAGGATAAGATAGAATCGCCTCAACAGTTGGTCTTTGCATATCGACATAATGCATTTGATGCTGGTATGTTTGGTAAGGTTGGTGGACTTGACCATTGTAAAATGGTTGATTTTGACCGTTTTGAATGTACGGCTGTCCACTGTTCACAAAGATTTGCCGCTCAGAACCTTGGTATACTTGTTGGAATTGCGGTTGCTGGTATTGCACCAGCCATGGTTGTGAAGCCATGTGCTGGTGCGTGATACTAACTGTTTGACCAAGGTGAGGGGTAATTGTACCCGTCCGAACCTGTGTCACCCCACTAGTCGGCGATTGTGGTTGAGTCGCAGGGTCAAGGGGCTGTTGCACTACAACCTGAGAAACCTGAGGTTGGCATACAACAGGCAACATTTGAACTTGCGACACCGTCACAATAGCTGGTGTAGTCGGGATGTTTGACATAGGTACACATTGTTGCATCGAATACACAACTCTTGGTTGTTGAGGTAGTATAGGTACCCAACCACTTGAGGTAATTCCAGTATAACCTGAATGTTGTTGCGATCTCCCGTATGGATATCCTCCTGGAGGGGATAATGAAAGGGTATACTGCCCCCCATATGGTGGTAATCCAGAACTCAAGGGAATTATTTGCCCTTGGGGACTGGACTGCCCAAATTGACCTCCAAATGGATCAATTTGTCGAGACTCAGCATAAGAGTTTCCGGATGAACAAACAGGAACAGACCATACTGTCGAGGTAGCCCCTGAGTGAGATCCTTCTAGCAGTTGAGAGCTAGTCGGGATAGATGGTATGCTGACGAACATTGTCAGAGTGATAGCAGGGAGTTCTACCGTCGCTGTGTCAGATGACACAGTCCTAGATGTTGACGGTTGTTCAGACATTTGTAGTCTATCCAAAAGATTACCTAGAGATTCTACAGGAGCTTCCGCTGGTGGTAGACTAACTTCTGATGTCGAAGGATATAGAGTGATCCCGACTCCAAAGTGTGTTGGATTACTTGTTTGAGGATCTTCTACAATTTCTTCTATTGCAATCAGACTAGGTGGAAGGGGAAGACTGTCAGGTCCGTAAAATATTTCTGGTGCTGAAGAAGATGTGAAATCGACAATGACAGATGTTTGAAGAGTAAGACTCTCCGAACCGGTTGTAGATGGAACTAGTTTGGTAACACAAGTGTTTATTATCAAACTAGGATCAGTATCACTGTCCTTCTATGGCCGTTGAACTTCTTCTGTAGAGGCAGGGATTCCAGAAATGTTTGGAGTAACCAGAGTCTCTGATGTCGTTGGAACACTTGTTCTAACTTTGATAGGAGATTTGGAACCGGTTAAACGAGTTCGCTTTGTCCGTACTGGCTTTGATTCTGGAGACAAAGACGGTTGACTCGTAAGCCTCCGCGAACGATGGGGTTTTAATTGACTTTCTTCCACGATTGCGGATTACTCTATCAACTAAAATAAAGGGAAGGTATGTTTCCGAATTAAATGAATTTTAGACGCTTTTAACACAACTTGTTTTTTCAGTTTTTAAGAGTCAAGAAAAAACAAAAGATGACTCTAATCTCCTTTGATTTTTAATGAGCCTGAAGTGACAAGTGCTCAGATGGACCTTTTCTGTTAAAGAGTCTAAAAAGGAATGAAAGGGACTGCTCTGGAGGTCTAGGTAGAGGGAGTACCAAACCAAACGCAAAACTGCAGAATACTTTTTACGGTATGACAGTCAATCTTCCCGAATGTTGTGTTCAGTGCATTGCGATCAGTAGGGTGGCCGACATGGCTTCCTATGGATAAAGGATTTAAGCCTATAGGGGTCTCCCAAAATATACTCGACGGTACGTGGGAGAAAAAGTCTGTATTGGCACTTATCGTTTCAAAGTGGAGGAATCACCCAACCATCAGTGAGGACAACAGTTACCAGGCTTTACGACGCCGGAATACGTCTCTAGCCTAGACCTCTAAATGTTGTGTGTTAAGTTCCAAAGCGTTGTCAGATTCATTGAATTTATTTTAAGTTGATCTTTCTTATGAAGTTTGCCTTTTGGGTTCACCACGATATGTAGATGTAATTCCTAAAATGCAATCTAAATATGATAAACAAACTTTTATCTCTTTTCTGCAATGAAAATCTTAGCTACTAAGGGAAAAGAAAGACACAATCTTTTCACAAAGAGCATAGAGCACACTGTAAATGCACTTTCCTAAATCAAGCCAAACAGACTGCCTATATGCAAATGCACATGCATGTATTTGTTTTTCACTTTCTTAGTATTGATGCTAAAAAGAAAGTTGATGTACAAATCTGAATTTGCTTTCAAGCGACAAACACAAACAAGCCTCTTTTCGAAATCAAAAGGTAGAGATGATTACGACACTTTACGATTTTGAAATGAATACTCATTTTGACACTAGAAAGTCACAAATTCAGACCAAAGGCAATAATAAAAGTATAATCGACCATCAACAACAATTAAAATTTCTCCTATGATCAAAATCGACACTTGCGACAGATCTAAATCAAAGGACGACAGTACGATTATTCTACTTTTGCAATGGAAAATTGTAAACGACTCAACAAACACATAAAAACATCTACAGTTCTTTTGTAAAAAGGAGGTGGAATATCAGTAAGGAAAAGGGGTTTGAAACAGTCATACACTGATCACAGGCTGCAAAATTCAGAGACAAAACTGGAAAGAATGAAGCATAAGAACCTCAGCTGCACAGGGCTAGGCTGATCAGCGCACCTGTAACACAGAGAAATTGCATTGCAGCGCAGGTTTCCCTCTCGGGAAGTGCGTTGAAATGCAGGATCTCTTCACAGTACCTGCGCTGGGCCAGAAACGAGAATTCTATCCGGGTTCTGGGTCACAGTTTGCAGTTTAGTCTTTGGTTTTTGGCCAAATAAAAGCAATCAGTAATGCACAATCAGGGGTAGATCTAAGGAGGGTCTAAGAGCTATCACAAGGGCAATCATATAGTCTATGAATAAGCTTTTCAAATCATAAACAGATCCAGTGAATGGATTGAAGTAGCAGATGTCTACTTTGCATTTGTTATGGCAAATGCAGTTCGAATGCTACTTATAAGTTTATGAAACAAACAACACGAGATACACAAACAAACTAATTAGACATTTTTCCCCAGTGGAGTCGCCATTTTGTTACCGGGAAAAGTGTCTATTTAGAACTGCTCTATCCCACTAAGGTGAGTTGCCTTAGAAACAAACAGAGAAAACTAGTTTTGTATCTCCTTTATGAACTATAGATAGAGAGGAATAGAAAGAACCAACCTGTGTCCTGCGCTAATCCGTTGATCCAATCCCTCTCTTCTTTGACAGCTACCTGCTCCCTTACTTGCCCAGCTTCACCAAGTACCTGTAAGATCACAGAAGAAGGAAACTATACAAAGACACGGATCTATATTCATAAATAACTTAGGATCAGATTTAAGTTAACCATACAAATGTAACAAGCATCAATGATACAAAAAGCATGGAGGAGAAACTCAAATAGCTTTTATTGATAAATAAGAAGATCCAAGAGGAGTTACAACCAATGATTCCTGACCCAGCATCAACCTCCCAGCAAAGAAGCCCCTATTCACCTCCAACAAAGCATAGATCACCCAATTCTCTGATGTTTGTCTCAAACCAACAGCAATTCCTTACAATGTGCAAAATTCCAGCCTCTGGATCTCTGGGATGAGGGATCCATATATAGATGTATGCAAGGAGGATGAGTCAGCTTATGATTTGATTAGTGTCTTCTCTCTATCAGTTCTTGCTTCCACTTGGAGACTGAAGGCCTCTTACTCATCCTTGGTCGAATTCAGTGAGGCAAGTGTCATAGGAGAAGATTCTGGAAGCTTCCATTGTCTCTCCACCTCGTGGAATGACACTTCCATTTTTCATTTCTCGCCCAACGCACCCTCCTAGTGCATTTAGGTGCGTTGCAACGCACCTAGCCAGTGGATTTAGGTGCTATGCATTGCACTTAGCTAGTGGAGCAGCTGAAATGATCCTGTTTTGACTTATTCTGAGCAGTTTCTGGTGGAGAACTTCTGGGAGAAGCTGTAATTTGTTGACCTTGTTCTTTTAGGGGTTAGAACAACACTTTTAGGGACTTAGGAGCCCTTGGTTTATGGACATTTCATGGTTGGAGCTGTAAGGCACAAAAATGTCTATAACAACGGGGCACTCTTCCTTACTATATTGCTCTTTTATTTGGAGGACAAGTTTGGTGGGAACTGTGTTGATACAAAATAGTTCTCTATATCAACAAAAAATGGAGAGAGAACTGAAATAGAAAATAAGTGCTCATCTAGTAATTGGTCATCAACCATTCCTTCTTCACCTTATAGGAAAATTTACTCTAGACAAAAAGTCTGCAATAACATTTTCCTTACCAGGGTTATCAACAATGGTTAGATCAAACTGTTGTAATAAAAGTAACCATATTATAATTTGTGCATTCACATTTGGTTTGTTCATTAAATATTTGATTGCAGCATGGTCAGTATGCACAAATGTTTGATAGCCTATAATATAATTCCTAAATTTGTTCAATGAATGCACAATGGATAGGAGTTCCTTTTCAGTCACTGTCTAATTTAATTCAGCCTTTGATAGATTCTTACTGATAAAATAGACAGCATAAGGCAATTTTTCGTCTATCTAACCTATGGCTACTCCTATGGCTTTGTGTGAGGTATCAACATGTATATGGAAGGGGAGGGCCCAATTTGAGCTGTGGAGAATCAGTGCAGTGGTTAACTTGTCCTTTAGGATCTCTAAGGCCTCTTGACAACTTTTTGACCATAAAAACTCAGAGTCCTTGGCCAACAAACCAAATATAGGGGAGTCCAACCTGGTGAAGTCCTTTATGAACCTTCACTAATATCTAGCTAACTGTAGGAAACTTCTGACATCTCTCTATTGTTGAGAAAGTGGGACCCTTTGGATGATAGCTATTTTCTTTAGGTCCACCTACAGTCCTTGTTGAGATATTGAATGACCTAGCACAATCCCTGCAGCCATCAATAATTCACATTTTTTGAGGCTAAGAGACAAGTTCATTTCAATGCATTTGTGTAGTACTTTGCCTAGGTTAGACAAAGCTTCTTGAAAATCACATCCATAAAGTGTAAAATCATCCATATAAATTTCCACCACATCATGGACTAATTCGGGAAAAATACTCAGGACTGCTCTATGGAAAGTTGCAAGAGCATTGCATAGTCCAAAAGGAGGGACCCTATAGGAAAAAGTACCCCAAGGACAAGTGAAGGTGGATTTTTCCCATTCTTCTGAGGTGATCTTGATTTGGTTGTACCCACTGAATCCATCTAGGAAAGAGAAAAACCTTTTCCCTTCCAGGCCATCTAGAAATTGGTCAATTAAGGGTAGAGGGAAATGGTCCTTCTTTGTGAATTTTTTCAACTCCCTGTAATCAACACAAATTCTCCATTTACCATTTTTATTTGGAACTAACACCAAAGGAGAGACCTACTCACTGTTGGAGATAGGGTAAATGAATCCTGCATATAGCAGTTTTTGTAGTTCTTCTTTGACTATATCCTTAAGAGCTAGATTCATCCTCCTTTGGGGTTGTCGGACTAGCTTTCAACCTTCTTTGATATATATGTGGTGAGTACACACTAAGGAGTGTACTCCCTTCATTTCTTTGTAACTTGAAGCAAAGGCTTCTATATTTTCCTTTATCATGTTGCATAACTTCTCTTCTTGGAGAGCGGAAAGAGATGGATTTATTTTCAAGGTTCTCTCCGGGTCGAATTCTATGGTATTAACATGGAGTGGGTTGGTATCAACCAAGCATAAGTCAATTGCATGATTGTTTTTGGTTTCCTTTACTGCTTTTTCTAAGGGAAATGAACTGGGAGTTGAACTTTGGAGTAGTTGTTCAATCAAATCATCCTCATCCTACTGTCCTCCTCCTATGGTTGTTTCTAAAGCATAAATCTGGGCAGAATAAACTTCATTTTCTTCCTCCTCCAACCATAGAGGTAAATTATCCTCTAGAGAATGCTAAGTGAGAGGGTATAGGACTAACTGCTTAGAAATATGCCCATTCTTGATGGTCATGTTCCCAACTTTGCAACTAATGTAAGCATCGACAGTGGCCAACCATGGTCTCGCAAGGATGAGAGGGTAACTAGTAAGCTTATCCTTAGGTTTGAGAACTAGGAAATCAATAGGGTACTCCCAAGAGTTAATGGAGACCATCACATCCTCCATAATCCCCTTAGGGATTACTGTGGAGTGGTCTGCAAGTTGTAGAAATGTTGTGGTCTTCCTCAATGAACCTTGGAGGTTGAGCTTGAGCATGGTGTCCTTGGTCATCACATTAATGGCAGCCCCAAGATCGATCAAAGTGTGTGGGAAAATGGTGCCATTGATGTGTACATCTGCTATAGGGCTTCCAGGGTCCAAATATTTTGGACAAATTACCTGCCCCAGCATTAAGTCGGACAGTTGTCCAATGACATTAATGGCAAGGGAATCCCTTCTTCACCTCCCTAAATGCTTGAAGAACCTCTCCTTTATCAACTTATTTTAAATAGGAACATTTTTTATCGCTTGGAGAAGTGGAATATTTACACAGATTTTTCAGTTCTCCCAGAAGTTTCGTCTCTTCTGGGGTAAGCTAAAGTGGCTGGGCTAATCTCTCAAGAAAGGGTGGATTTGCTTTAATATTTCTTTCCTCTCTTTCTTCCTCAACCTCCCTAGGTGGAGGTGGAGGTTGGTTATCTGCAAGAACTCTCCCAGATCACAAGTTAATCTCCTAAATTTCCACAACATAAGTTGGATATGATGTCTCTCCACTGTACACTTGCTGAGCCTGCCTATTGTTTAGGTTCGGATTTGGCTGGGCAGGAATCTGGGGTTGCTTGGGTGGATCAAAGTGTAGTAGCTATGGTTGGGTAGGTGGTGGAGGCAATAGAGATGGATCATTGTTGTACTGGGGCCTCCACCCCTCAGGTGGTGCCTTCCACTAAGGTTGAGGTGGAGCATAAGGTTGAAATGAATGGTTGGCTTGCTGGGAGTGATACTAAGATGCAAAGGACCAAGGAGGGGGTGTAGACAAGGAAGGATGGGCAAGTGGTCCCCAAGAAGGCATGGTTGTGGTTTGGTTGGGGTTGTAATATGCATGGGACAACCCTTGCATGCCTTGCTGGTATGATCTAGGCCCATGAGGTATCCTTTGGTTTATATAGAAGAGCTACTCAGTGACCCCTTTAGCTCCTTGATATATAGCTTTAAGCCCAGGAAATAAAGGGAACTTGTCTTTGGAGTGGTTCTCTTCACATACTGAGAAAATTTTAATAGAATTCAACAGATATTCATTCCTGGGAGGCCTCTTGGTGCATTTAGGAAAAAAAATGGCCAAGGCTCTCTCTGCTTCCTCCTACTTCCTCTTAATGTGCATGGTGTCCATTTGCAAGGCAAGGGTTTGCAACATCTCACTTTTGAAATCTTCCAGCATGTTTCCAATTTCACCCTTGATGGATGAGTTGGAAGACAATGTACTAACCATAGCTTGACTACCCCTACCCTTTTTCGTAGCTACCCTAGAATGATTTCTACAGACAGTCTTGATATCCTCATAGGGTAATTGGTAGATATCTCCTCCTGCTAACAAATGTAAGGTATCTAGAATATCTTCCCTTACTCCCCTAAGTAGGACTAGATTTAGTGACTCAGGCTCAGGTGTGCACCTGGCCCTTTTGTAACTAAGCTGGATTATTTCTTCGTAATCCTCTAGGGATTCATCATTGCCTATGATCATCCTCAAAATTTCCTCTTTAGTATTCCTTGACCGATAGTAGTCATGATATTTGTTGTTAAAGGCTCACTACATCTAAGCCAAAGTTGTGATGCTATCTCCAGGTAAACCCATGAACCAATGCAATGGTGCATCCTTGAGGGTAGATGGAAATATTTTTAACTTCTTCTCATCATATGCATAGTCATAGGTTCTGCATATAACAACAAACTCAAATAGGAAAGTGTCGGGGTCCTCTGTGGTCAGGCCATGGAAATGAGGTAGGGAAGAGGGGCTTATATTTTTCATCTTAGCGTCCCCATTGGTTTCCCTAATGGGAAAGGCAGCCTCAACTCTCTCTATTCCCTCTGCCATTTCTGTTTTTAGCCATTGGTTCAGTAGGAATGGGTTTTTCAAATATGATAGGTTTCTCACCTAAGGTTTCCTCCAGTTCATAGCCACTGAAGAAGAGGGAAGGTTGGTTGTTTGATGCAGTGGGGGTATTTGAATTTTTTTTCCCTAAGATGTCCCTATTCCTATGAGGCATGGAAGGAAATGTTTTTGGTTTGGTTTTGTATTTTTTTCAAACTTGGAAAGTACTTTGTAGAATTGAAATTTCTGATTGAATGAAAATTACTGATGGAATGAAAAATCTACTTGATAAATTGATATCTTGCTTGCAAAATGGAAAGGAAAGAAGAAATTCAAAATGGAAGAAAGGAAACAACTAGATTACTTTTACAGAAATAAACTAATGGCATAATATTGAAGATAAGAAATAGAAGAAAAGAAGGTAGTGATCATATTTTACTCAGACACCTCCCCGGCAACGGCGCCAACAAGTGATGAGCACCAGTGATCCAAGTGGATATTGGTGGCCACCTACCAATTCCACTTGGACCCCCACCATTGCTTCTTTTTAGTTTCCTTAATTGTAGCACTATTTACTATTTTTAGCTGTTTTTTGGGTCCTAAACTTCCAGAGCAGTTTTGAAGCCCTTAATAATATTTTTTTGGAAATCTACCACCCCAATGATATTTCATCCAGAATCATCTTTTTTGTCATAGTCCTTAGAGATATCTTTCCAACAGGCTATCATGTGTGTCAAACAGAGATAAGATTGCCAAGTCACGATCTCGGGAAGTTGGTTGTCCAACTCACCCCAACGGGGCCCATAAACTCTTGGTGTTACATCTCCTCGGGTTAGGGTTTTGGTTGTTTAGGGTTTTCTCTTATTTTCTAATAATAAAAAGGACCTTGAGCCTCATTGTAGTTCAATTCAGAGGCATGTAGCCACCACATCACTTCTCAGAGATAAGCTACCATCACCCTAGTTGGTGTATTTCCATTTCTGTTTGTAAGCATATTTCAGTATTTTACATTAATGAAATAAAGTATTATTTCTACTACATCTCTGTGTTTATGGTTCTCTATATAATTTGTTGTGTTCATGTTTAAATCCTGATGAGTGATATCAGAGCGGTCTATTTTTTTCTCTTTTTTTCTTTGCATGTTCCCAACGAGGTCATGATATAAGGAGTTAAGGCTTGAACTGGTCGAACCTTTGCAATACCAGCCTCACAAATCCTAACGGCCTCCCATGGTGGATGAAGAGAAAGACGAGGGGACAAGAGATCCTATCAAAATATTGCTCGAAGAAGCCCTCGAGCGACAAAGGAAAGTGATGATGGACAACTTTACCCAGATCCTTTAGCGACTACCTAGGGGCGATGCATTGGCTTCCAACAGCTACTCTAGAAACGCCACACTGTTTAAGGTACAAGTTAATTTTGAAATCCCCATATTCTATGGTCAAATAGATGCAGATGCCGCCGATAAATGGTTAAATCTTAGAGGGTTATTTTTTTGTTCATGATTTTTCTAGTCAAGAAAAGATTATTTTCCCTCTTCTCAAAGCAACCCCCCACATCAAGGACTGGTGAGAAACCTACTGCAAGCAGAAGGATGAATATACAGGCTCACTATTTTCAGCTACACCCACTTGGAATTCATTCTGGGATGCCATCAATGAGCAGTACTACCCAGTTGGAAGCTATGAGGATCAATACATAAAGTGGACCACACTGCGGTAGGGAAGGGAACAAGACGTGTTGGAGTTTACCAATATTTTCCATACCCTTCGCACAAAGTTGGGTATCAAGGATTTAGAGCAGCATTTGGTACTCAAATACTATGGCTAGTTGCACAAGTACATCCAAGAAGAAATAGAATTTCTGAACATCTCCTCGCTTGGCATGGCATACCGATATGCCATCAAGGACGACCAAAATTTTAAACAGAAGAAGTGAGACTTTCGATCTGTGAATCTAAAGAAAGGGAAAGGTTCCCCCAAACTGCAAAACAAAGGGCAAAGCCAAGGCAGGGCAACCCAAGAAAACCCACCAAAGCTGCAAGCAAAGAATAGCACCGTGAAGTCGAAAAAGGACATGGGAAAGTGGTGTGAGTTCCATAAGAGCTCCACTCACAACATAAGTGAGTGTTGGTCCAAGAAATCACTAGTGGCTGAGCTAAAGGTTTCATAATTAGATGCATTTTCCGACTCCGAGTCAGAACACAAAAAGGGGAATGACAAAGGGAAGCAGATTATTGATGTGGAGCCCAATGACACTGTTACCACCACAAAGATATAGAAGGATGAACCCGAAGATCCAGAGGAGGAGGAGCGCCTCTTCCACTCCCAAATGTGGGTAAAGGGTTCCCCACTACAGTTCATTGTCAACAGCGAGAGCCAAAAGAACCTCATTTTGGCGGAGGTCGTGAAAATACTGGGCTTACTGACCATAGCACATCCACAACCGTACACCATCGGGTGGCTTCACCAAGGACAAGATCTTCGCGTGAGCTAGAAGTGTCACCTTCCATACAACATCAAGCCCTTCAGAGATGAGGTATTGTGTGACATTTCTCCTGTTGAAGTTTGTGATGTATTATTAGGACAACCATACTTGTGGAAGTGACATGCTGTGTATGAATCAAGGTCCTATGCTATTATTGTTACTTTGGGAAGTAAGCTGTATAGGATACTGGAGGTAGCACTACCTACCGCCATCTCTTTGGTTACTACAAAACAATGCAGTAAGCTCATTTCCAACGCTGGGAATTTTTTTTTCAAGATGATACGCCCTCAAGGAAAGAAGAAGACAATGGCCATTGTTGGGTGATAAAAGGTACCTTTTAAAAATCCTAATTATCCTCACATTAATTATCAATCTGGATAAGTCTTCTTATTTCAAGAGCATACACAGTATGTGGCTGCTATTTAACTCAGAGAGTAATGTTTCCTAGATTTCAGTATAGATCTTTTCAATAAAATAGCAAATGGATGCATCTAGTAAATTCCAATTGCAATTAAAGAAAACTCATTCCTCTAGTGAAATCAAATCTTTCACCAATTCAAGTAACAATAGCATCAATTAAAAGTACAGTAATGATAACTCATCTCTCTTTAACTGATTTCATCTAAATTAAACTCGCTCTTCAGTAAACAATCTAAATAGCAATACCATCAATCTGAGAGTCTAACAACAATAGTTAATACTCTTTACAGTTGATTATATCAAGTGGAATATTTATCTAAGTAACTTGATCCAAAATGAAAGTAAACTGAGTCAACAATAATACTATAAATTATACAAAGCAAAGATATTTTGTCAACATCAGAAAATAATAAATAGTGAAGGAGATAAAATCACAGAAAGCAAGAATACTATCAAACCATCACACTTGCAAGAATTGGAAATGTATGACACAAAGGAAGCAGTTGGATCCACTAGAGGCCAGGCCCTTAGCCGCTAGCAAACACTACTAAGTTACTTCAGATAACACGAGGGAAAAACAACTTTACTTATATATTAATCATCAAACTGAATGAGCATTACAATATATTTGTCTTCTTCTCGACAGCGAGAGTCTGTAATTACAATCATAATTCCAATAATACAGAGATTCCTCCCTTTCCTTCTCACAAACATCACCTTTTATAATAGGAAAGGGTAAAATATAAATGATAAATGTGATCCCTTAGGATCTCTCAATCCTGAGGGATTCACAATAGATTTTCAACTTCAGACATCCTTTCTTTTCTCGCACTGATTCTTTTGATTTGATTTGGCCTTATCTGCAGCCACTGCGTACCTTCCTTAGCTTGCTGATTTTTGTTGTTCCTTCATAGGGAATAGCTGTTGAGTGATGGAAAAGGTATGTATTTACCATTTATTTCTCTATATTTTCCTCTAGATCATAACTCCTTTAGATTCTAAGATGGTAATATGTTAAAGAATTATGATAGAATTAAGGTGATTTGTGATTGATACAAAATAACTAATTATTGTCCTTTTCTATACAAAAAGTGAAGAAAATAAAAAATCACTATTCAGGAGGAAAAGCCAAAGCAGAAGCAACTGTTGTTCCTTTGACATCTAGCCATATCCAGACAAGGATATCAAGATCGAAGCGCACGATCCAGGAAAAGGAAGAGAAAACGTGGCGTCAGCACAAGAAGGCAAAATGATAAACTGGAGATCAAAGATATAGTGAATCCCTCAGGATCTCTTGATCCTGAGGGATCATTGCTTCAAGACTTATCTGTACTCTTGATACTTCCACCTTGCCATTATAAAAAGGGATAGCGCTGGTAGAACAACAAGTGGATATTATTATCAATTTGTAGAACTTACTATTGTAACCTCAACTTTTATCATCTATTCTCTTTAAAGAGTGATAGTTGTAGCTCTGCCATATATGATTAATATATAACTCAGTTGTTATTCCATTATTTAATCCTAGAGTAAATGCAACAATGCTTCCCTGGTGGCTAAGGGCCCGACCCTAGTGGATCCACTTGCTTCTTGTATCAATATTTTACAATTACAATCGTTTATGGTTTTATTTCCTTTGCATTTCCTTAATTCGCTTTATTCAGTAATCTTTTGTTTCTGAACATTTCACTGAATTTCTTTGTTATATCGAAATCGTAATTGGATAGAAAAATTATTATTCACTACTTAAAATATCATGTTGTTCATTCTAAAACAATATTGCACTGTCTAATTCAGATTCTGTTGTTCATTTATAGTTGATATTTTTGTTCATTTAACTATGGTTCATTTACAGTTGCAATTGTTGTTCATTTAACTGCGGTTCATTTGCAATTGCAATTGTTTTTCATTTAACTACCATTCAATTATAGCTACAATTGTCATTCCTTTATACTTGTGGTTAATGTCCATTATGCTAGAATAAGATTAGTGATTCAATTACACTAAAGTCGCTGTGTCTTTACACTTAATTAGGTTTGTTGTTCCTTTGTTAGTTAAAGATTGCTGTTCAATTCATTTCGGTTAAGGTTGCTGCTCAATTCGTTTATGTAGATTAAGATTTGTTGTTCGACCTTTTCAATAGATTTAGTTGGTGTTCCTTTTCTACTAATCAAATTGTTATTTCCAGTATTTTCTTTAGTGTGGATAGAAAGATCTACAACCGTAATGAACATTGACTACTGTTGTCTAAGTTCTCAGATTGGAGGTCTTGTATGTGATTGATTTTCATTTACATTAGTTTATAGGGGAAGGAGTTATCATTACTAAATCCATGACTGATGGTTGTTGAATACATGATTTAGTTACAGAGCATTTAAGTTTCTTACCATTACAATTATATTTTGTTTCTAACATTCATTTACTTTGGTAAGCACTATACTGCAAATATTACTCTTGGACAAGTGACTGCCTCAAAATGAGTACACCCTTGAGATAAAAAATCATGCCTAGATTTATAATTAATGTAGGATAAATAGGGGTTAAAGGACACCTTTTATCACTCAACATTTTGGTGTTGTTGCTGGGGAGAGTGTAGCCATTTGTTTCTTTTGAAAAGAGAGTAGTGTGAGTACCTGCTAGGAGAGAGTTGGGTTTTAAAAACGGAAGGTAACAACCTGTGTATGGAGAATGTAACAGCCCTTCTCCCCTACCTACTTTCCTGCATATTTGTTGATTATTTTGGGTAGAAATAAGTATTTTATTTGTTTGCATGACTAAGTAGAAAAAGCCTAAAACCAATCCAAAACCACTACTGAAACCTGATAAAGCTAAGAGACCGATGACCCTTGGTCGATTGACCTTTATAGGCGATATCATTAAAAAAGAAAAATCTCAGCCATCAGTAGGTCCTAGAAAAGATACTTCTAGATAGCCTACTAGCTCCCTTCGGGCCATAGAATCACCATCTGTAGCCTTTGTTGAGGTGCACAGCCAAATAGAGGAGCAATATTTTCAAGAAATTGAGAATTCTATCCCAAAATTGTTACAAGAAGTGAACCTTAGTAATGTCTGCAAAGGAGGAGGAGAAAGAGGGGAAACAGAAGAACCAAGATCTCCTCTTGGAACAGTTCAGCCACTAAGCAGCCCAGATAAGGGAAGTGCTATCAAAATCATCCAGAACAAAGTTGAAGAAGATGAAGAGCTAAGACCCCCTAGATATTAGTTCAGCAAGGAACTCTCATCATCCTTGTTGTTAAGGCCATTCCTACTCTTACTAGTCAGCCTAGGAGTAAATCCCTAGAAATCCCAAAAGGATATTGGCACATATTTGATCAAATGACCCAGAACCAGCAAAAACCTCAAACCTCCACACTACAATATCCCATTGTAGATAATGCAGTTAAAGCACCTATGAAGGCCATTCCTCTCCAGCATATTCCTACATTCCATGGCCTAACATCGGAAGACTTAGACACATTTTTGTTTCAATTCAATGTATTATGTCAATGGTATGACTATACCACCGATCCCCAAAAGCTAAAATTATTTCCCTCCACATTAAAAGGAGTAGCTTTACGATGGTTTATGGGGTTAGGTGAATGACTGGGATTAGATGAATGGTGCTTTTCTAAAGAAATATCAGGATTATTGTAGGTCTAGAGAATTAAAGGATGAAATATTTCAAATGGTAGCTAGACCTAATGAGACACTAGAAGAGTATGTTGAACGTTTTCAATATAATCTTCAGAGATCTCCATAAGCATCCTTACCCTTTCCTGGAAACGTGTTAAAAATGACATTAATTAAAGGGATGAAGGAACAATGGGTTGAAACACTAAACATCATGGGAAAAGGTGACATCTATTAAGAAAATTTTTCTAACATTATTGATTTATATATGAGGAGTTCAAGAGGTAGTACAAGGCTAAAACTAGTAAAACATGACATGCTCACAAAGGACAACAAGATCTCCGATGGAGGAGTAACCCACGCAGAAATCGGGAATTTATTGGATAATTTCAAAACTGATATATTGGGGACTCTGAAAATGTAGCTCAATATTATGCAAGCTAGACAAAAACAAGCAAAAGCATAGCAAAACCTATCAATATTTTTCCCTAGATGCAGAAAGAAA
Organism: Pinus tabuliformis; assembly: GCA_031772625.1. Taxonomy (NCBI): domain Eukaryota; kingdom Viridiplantae; phylum Streptophyta; class Pinopsida; order Pinales; family Pinaceae; genus Pinus; species Pinus tabuliformis. The sequence continues at coordinate 347,477,316 of CM062819.1, read as the reverse complement.
CATAGCCATAAAGAGTGCCCACTGGATGCAATTCAAATCTACGCTATTTGTACAAAAGATCATTCCACAGAGAACTACCCCTGACTCCTAGATTTGAAAGCAGTGTACAAAGAAGCGGAAGAATAATTAGAACCAGTGTACCTACTCAATCAGCGCCATCAATAGTAGCCACGACAACTAGGTATAACCTTCGATCCATATTCTTCTTTCTAACCTCCGCAATATCATGCTCAGCAATATAATACAATGTGGCAAAATCAACCACCCTTCCTAAGCTAGTCACAACAACCATTTCCTTCATCACCATGGCCAAATAAAACAAGCCAAACTAATTGGCCAAACTTTTCCTACTCTCCACCATGTTGGGAAAACAATGATATCCAACTTAATGGTACCCTTCCACATCATAGAGTCAAGCCTGGTAGTGAAACTAGCAAAGACTGATGAATAAGCCAGTTGGAACCATCCCTCAACCCACACTGCAAGCGCCATATACACTATAACAAAATCCCCAATCCAACTTAAGACTGCAACTCCCAGTCCAACCCAACTCGAACCCTAATAATAGACTGGTTCAATCTGTTCAAATAATTGAAACACAAAAACTAGAAACCAATGTAAGGGAGTGCAACGACCTTCAATTAAGGTCTAGGCGCATAATAGAAACCGAGGGAGACAAAAATGCTCAAGTTGAAAATTTGTTATCTACAAAATGACCACTACAAGAAGAGGATGTGGTTAGACAACGAACTCACGACCAAGAAACCACATCTTCTCCCCCATTCCCAGACGATTCATCATACCACACCCCATAGAACATCATGACTTTGATCTTCTGGGAGAACTAACAAATTTGTGTATAAAAATCCCACTCCTCCAAGCTATCCAAGATATCCCAATATATGAAAAACCCATCAAAGAGTTATGTATAAGAAATCCAAAGAGGAGAATAATAACTAACCCAACCATCCAAGTAGTTTGCACCCTATCTAATCTATTATCAGGAAGAGAAACACCTATCAAATATGAAGACCTAGGGAATCCTATAGTGATGGTGCAAATCAATGGACAAACCTTTTCAAATTGCCTGGTTAATTTAGGGGTTGCAATTAAGATTTTAACAACCATCACTTGTAAAAAAATTGGCATTACATCAGTGGAACAAACCACCACCTTATTGGAACTGGCTTACTAATTGGTAGTTAGGCCAGAAGGTACACTACACAATGTAATGTTATCTGTAGATTCTTGGCAATACCCTGCTGACTTTTTGATAATCAACCCCAAGAACTGACTCGATGGACACCCTTTAATCTTAGGTAGACCTTGGTTAGTGACTATTGATGCTTACATTGGCTGCCGACAAGGCAGTATGACTATAACTAGAGGGAGTAATATCAAGAATCTAGCCCTATACCCTCCATCCCAGCCAAGTTTAACAATAATGAAAACTAACAAACAACCTGTATCATACCTCACAGAAAACATTAGGTCCCCATTAACCATAGAAGATGCCCTCAATTTTAAAGACCAAATAGAGGATGATGTTATTAACAACTTCATTAACCAATCCGAATCCAGATCCCATGTACAATGTCACATGATAGAGGCAGCATTTGACAATGAACTAGAAGAAGATCCCCTCAAAGACACTCATGATCAATCAATACCCACTACCTTTGTTTCAAATAGAAAAACTATAGAGATTGAGCCAGGAAAAACCTTAAACATTAACAAAAACTTGACTCCTGAACTAGAAGAAAAGCTGGTCCAACTATCGAGAAAATATAAGGAAGCTTTTGCATGGGATTATCTGGACATGAAGTGAATTTATCCCCAACTGTGTACGCACCACATTTATATAGAAAAGGATGCTAGACTCGTTTGCCAACCCCAACGGAGAATCAACCCTCACCTGAAAGATATTGTGAAAGCTGAATTACAAAAACTTTTAGATGTAAACTTTATTTATCCAATCTTCGATAGCAAGTGGGTCTCTCCACTAGTAATGGTGCCAAAGAAGAATGGAAAATGGACGATTTGTGTAGATTACATAGAATCAAATAAATCAACCCAAAAGTACCACTTTCCCTTTCCATTCATTGATCAGGTATTAGACACATTAGGAGGAATGAAATTCTTTTCTTTCTTGGATGGCTTCAGTGGATACAATCAGATTCACATTGCCCCTGAAGACCAGGATAAAACTACTTTTACCTGTCCTTCGAGAACATTTGCTTACAAAGTCCTACCCTTTGGCCTATCTAATGCCCCTGCCACATTTCAGAAGGCCATCCTCAACATCTTTTTAGATTTAATAAATGAAGGGCTCAAAGTATATATGGATGATCTCACACCATATGGAGATGATTTTGAGCCAGCACTAGACACATTAGAAAAGGTGTTGCAATGATGTATTGCAACCAAGCTCTGCTTGACCCATGAAAAGTGCTATATGATGGTGACCGAAGGGTTCATCCTAGGTCATTATATCTCAACAGCTAGAATACAGGTAGATCCAGCCAAAATTCAAATAATTTTGTTAATACCTACTCCTACCACACAGACAAAGGTACGCAATTTTCTAGGATTTTCTGGTTATTATGGGAGATTCATAGAGCATTTTTCTCAAATAGTTACACCTCTATACGCACTGATAGGGAATGTTGATTTTATTTGGACAGATAAGTGCAACCATGCTTTCGAGGATCTAAAAAAGCTTGTGTCAATAGCCCTAGTGCTCAAAGGCCCAAATTGGGATATACCGTTTCACATTTCATCGGATGCTTCAGACACAACTATTGGAGCAGTCCTTGGGCAGGAAGAAGACAAAAACCACATGCAATCTATTATATTAGCAAGAATTTATCTCTTGCTGAGCTAAACTATAGCGTAACTGAAAAAGAGTTTTTAGTTGTAATACACGCTGTAAATAAATTTAGGAATTATGTTACTGGATATCCTGTTGTTTTATATACGGATCACTCTGCCATAAAATACTTAGCAAATAAACCTATTACAAATGGTAGAGTAACAAGATGGTTGATTTTATTGCAAGAATTTGACATCACAATAAAAGATTGACCTGGGAAAGAGAATCCTATAGCCGATTTTCTCTCACGAATGTCGAATCCAGCTAATGCAACAATAGTCGAAAATCAATTCCTAGATGAACATTTGTTTGTTGTTGCTATTAAGACACCCTGGTATGCTGATGTTGCAAATTATTTAGCAATAGGAAAATTACCAAAGAATCTAACCCCCAATGAATGAAAACAGATTGTGCAATGTAGTACTCGATTTTCTTGGATTAGGGGGTACCTATTTCATACAGGGGCAGATATGCACATCATAGGATGTGTCCACGAAGACGAAATATTTGACATTCTGAAAGCTTGTCATGACAGACTGTGTGGCAGACATTTTGCAGATTGTAGGACTGGTCACAAGGTTTTTCAAACAGGTTATTACTGGCCCATAATATTTAAAGACATTAAGAAATTTGTTCATGCCTATGAAAGTTTCCAAAGAGCAGGATGCCCTGGATAGTCCGACGAAATGCCTTTAAACCCACAGTTAGTAATCGAACCATTTAAGCATTGGGCACTTGATTTTGTTGGTCTACTCAACCCATCATCAAATTAGAAAACATATAATCTAGTAGCAACAGAGTATGTTACCAAATGGGTTGAAGTAGAGGCACTTCCAAGAGCCACAGAGGACTCTGTAATTCATTTCCTATTCCAAATATTTATACGATATGACCTCCTGAGGGACATAATCATGGATGGAGGACCGAAGTTTATAGGTAATAAAATCACTACAACATTAAAAAATTATCACATACAGCACAAAATTACCACTCTATATCACCCACAGGCAAATGGCCAAGTAGAGAGCACGAATAAAGTGATAGAGGCAATACTTACAAAAATAATTGCATCGCACAGACACAAATGAGCTTCAAGATTTCCCGAAACCTTGTGGACATACCAAACAATAGTGAGAAACACCACCGGCTATTCACCATATTAGCTAGTATTTGGAAAAGAACCCATCTTTCCAATAGAGTTTGAAATACAAACATTAAGAGTAACACAGGAGATTTGTCTGAATTTAAATGAGGCCCAGACTAACAGATTACAACAAATCAACGATCTAGATGAAATTAGGCTCTCAACTCTTCAACACACTGCATTAATTCAGCAACAGAGAGAAAATGGCATGATGACCTGATCATAAAGAAAATCGTCCACGAAGGAGATTGGGCACTCCTATATGATTCCAAGTTTCAGGATTTTCCAGGAAAACTTCAGACTTGATGGCTGGGACCGTATGAAATACAGAAAGTGCATCACAATGGCACCATTACTTTGACTACTATTGACGGATCTAGACATACCTTTAAAGAAAATGGTCACTGAGTGTGACTGTACCATAAACCACTTATCCGAGAATCCTTTTACCAACAACTACGGGAAGATTCTAATATTTAGATTCTTACTGCGGAAAATAATACTTCCTCGGCATTGGTTCACTAAATAATTCCATTGTTCTTAAACTTTGTACATATTTTTTTTTTCTTTTATACATGTACAAATTACTTGCTGTACAAATTTTCGCATTTCTACATTTTTTATTCTTTGTTGTTCCTTTCTGAAGGAACAATACTTTCACATTTTGTTGTTCCTTTCCAAAGGAACAACATTTCTGCATTTTTTCTAGTCCCTTCGGAAGGAATAACACTTTTTCATTTTGTTGCTCCCTTTCGAACAAACAGTGTTTCCACATTTTTGTTGTTCCTTTCCAATTTCACATTTTGTTGTTCCTTTCTGAAGGAACAACATTTCTGCATTTTTGTTGTTCCTTTCCAAAGGAACAACACTTTCACATTTTGCTATTCCTTTTCGAAGGGACAAAATTTCAACATTTTTGCTATTCCTGAAGGAACAACACTTTCACATTTTGTTGTTCATTTCCGAAGGAACAACATTTCCACATTTTTGTTGTTCCTTTCCAAAGAAATATCACTTTTTCATTTTGCTATTCATTTATGAAGGAACAACATTTCTGCATTTTTGTTGTTCCTTTCCGAAGGAACAACACTTTCACATTCTGCTATTCCTTTCTGAAGGAACAACACTCCCACATTTGTTTCGTTCCTTTATGAAGAAACAACATTTCTGCTAGATTTTTTTGCCGTTCCTTTTAAAGGAATAGCACTCCTTTGCATTTTTTTCTTTCTATCGTTCTTTCCGAAGGAACAACAGTTTCGATTTTGGATGATCTTAGGTTGTCCCGCAAAAGGATCGGTATTTTATTTCATGCTTACTTTATTTTGTTGTTCCATTTAAGGAACAGTTGTTGTTCCTCTTAAGGAACAACAATTTCGAGTGATTTTTTTCTTTTGTTTGTTGTTCTTCATACAAGAACCTTGGTTTTGCATGCAGATGTTCTTTTTGTTGTCCCTCTTAAGGAACAACAGTTGTTCCATCTAAGGAACAACACTTTTTGAGTGCATTTTTCTCGTGTGCATGTGTGTTGCTTAAAGAACATCATTTATAGCATTTTTGTGAATGAAGATTCACTATTTATGATCCCTTTAAGGCACAGGTATTTATTTATGCAAGAACAGAAAAACTAGAGGATACTAAAATAAAAAAACCAAAGAAAAATTGTTATCTTTAGATAAATTTCTTTGTATCGATAAGAAAAAAGAGGAAAGGACACAACTATTTATCACTTTGATTTCTTTATTTTCACTAAAACCAATTTGATTGATTATTTTTATCATGTTGGTTCTTCCTTAATCTTCATAATTCTCTTTGATCATTATTATTGAATAAGAATAAGGGCATATTTTCCTCTATTGAGATGTTCAGACTTCTTCCACCATACCTACTCTTAAGGAGTGTTGAGCCATCCTCTGTATATAAATATGAAAGTGTTGTATAAAAGAAAAGAAAAAAAAAAAGAGAAAAATATATATCTATATGATTATTAACATGATTTTTCAAATGAAGGACAATGGGTCTCATTAAGAGCCAGCCTACCTGTTATAGGCATATTTGGGCACTACAACCCCAAACTCATATGTCCATAAAATAAGGGTTATTTAGTCTCTAAAAGTGTTGTTCCACACCCTAAAGGATCATGGTCAACTAATGACATCATTTCCAAGAAGTTCCACCTGAAAAACTACTTAGAACTAGCCAAAACTAGACCATACTGACGGCTCCATGGTCAAGGTGCAATGCATACTTGTTTCCAAACTAGCCAGGTGTGATGCATACTGAAATGGCCTTTTGTGGGATGCAATGAGTGAGAATAGACAAATGGAAAAGACAGTTTCCTAATTGGAGGATCATGGAATCTTCCAGAAACTTCTCTTGTGATGCTGGCCTCTTTGAATTCGCCCAGTGATGAGTAAGAGATCAAAGAAATATCCAAGTGGCACCAAGAACTATAAGTGAAATGACATTAATCAAAAACCCAGAGCTAACTCACACCCTTGCAAGACATCTATAAATGGATCCCTCATCTGAGAGATCAGGAGGCTGCAATTTTTTATTTTGTAAGGAAGTGTTCTTGGTTTGTTGGTGAGAAGAGACATTGCATTTTTGGGTGATTTGCTTGTTCATGAGGTGAAGAGGGCTTTTTCACTATGAGGATGATGCTCGATTAGACAACTGGGTTGTAATCCTCTCTTTCACTACTATTAATAAAGTTCTTTGAGTTTTCCTCCATATAATCGTCTTTTTATGAATGCAATTGTATGGTCAATGTGTTTCTGATTCTGCACTATTTATGATGTTTTAGATAGAGATGCTTTGATGGTTTACTGTTACTTTGACTCTATAGGTACTCTTTGAAGTGGGACAAGTAGGAGAGGAGTGGAAAATTCTATCAAGGAAAGGAGAAATCAAGCTAAGATCAAAGTGGAAGATCCAGGTTGGTCCACTTTTCTTCCCTCTAATCTATCACACTTAAAGGAACTCTTCAAAATCTTTCATTGTTTGTTTCTAAGATAGCTACCCATCTTAGAGCGACTAGTAGTGTGAATAGACACTAGTTTTCCCTGAAACAAAATTGCGACTCCGTTGGGGAGCGAATAGTTTGTTTTGTTTGTTTATTATTTGCTTTATAAACTATAGACGGAGCCTGAAGTTAGCCATCTAGCCTTCAAATCGCCTTTGCTATGCAATTGTGAAGTACATGAATGCTACTTCAGTCAATCTCAAGGTTGGTTTATGAACTGAACATCTAACTTACGAAGAATTATAAGTCCCCTTGTGGTAGCTCAGAACCTCATAAGATCTTACCCCTATGCTTTGTTTTTACTGTCCATCATTACTCAACCTAACTCACTGAACTTAGCTGCAAATTTTTGACCAAGAACCAAGCTCAGTTTCGCTCCCTGGTCCATCACACTGTCTATAGTTGTGCAATCTAGATGCATTGCACCTCCCATGTGTTGCAGGTGAGATTCATCCCTGTTTCCCTATGTTGCAGGTGTAGTGATTGAGTGATACTGCTTTCTCTCTTTGAAAGTTGGTTTTTCCTCCTTGTTTTCAGCTCTATTCAATGGTTTTGTTGTTCATGATCAATATCTTCTTGCTAGAACCTTATTCCTTCACATATTTCAGCCTTCATCAGTTAGGAATTGTAAATGTTTTTTTGGTATTTGTAAATCATTTATAGTCTTCCTTTGTCGAAAGTAGCTTAATCAAACTGTCGTTTTTTATGCAAGTGTTGTAATTGTCATTTTGGATCAAAAGAAGAGTTTCGTCAAGTCTTCCTCTTCTAGATAGTTGATTGTAATATTTTCATTGTACTTGATTTGAGTTATTAGTATTTGAAGTGTCGTTTTAACAGTTTTAAATTTGAATTCAAAAAGTGTCATCTTAGTATTCCTTTTGTTTTGAAAAGAAATTGTTAGAAATGTCGCTTTGAAAGAAAATAGTTCAAATCTGTACTTAGCTTTTCTCTTTGGCATTAACACATTAAGGAAGTAGAAAACAAATACATGCATGTGCATTTGCATTTTGACTGCATGTGAAATTTGATTTAGGAAAGTGCATTAAGTGTGTGCTCTATGCTCTTTGCTAAAAGAAAAATCATAATCTTCTTTCCTTTGTAGCTAGGATTTTCATTTCTAAAAGAGCATAAACGACTGTTTATCATTTTAGATTGCATATTTAGGAATTTCACATCTAAATCATGTGGTGAACCTTGAAATACATACTTCTAAGCAATATCAACTGTAAAATAATTCTCAACGAACATAACAATGCTTTGGAACCTAATGCAACACATCTAGAAGTCTAGGCTAGAGACGTGTTCCAGCATCGTAAAACCTGGTAACTATCATTTTCATCGAAGGTTGGGTGATTCTTCCTCTTTGATACGACAAGTGCCAGTACGTACTTGCGCTCCTCGTACTGTCAAGTATATATTAGGAGACCACAATAGGCTAATATCCTTTATCCTTAGGAAGCCGTGTCTACCACCCTATCGATCGCAATGCACTGAACATAGCATTCGGGAACATTGACTGCCATACATAAGTCCTTGGTAATTTCTTTATCATTTATCACCAAGTTGTATTTTTCAGTTTTGCAATCAGTTTGGTAATCCCTTTGTCTAGATTTCCAGAGTAGCCACTTTCATTCCTTTTCGACTCCTTAAAAGAAAAGGTCCATTTGAGCACTTGTCACTTCAGGCTCATTAAAAATCAAAGGCAACTAGAGTCACCTTTAGCTTCTTCTCGACTATTAAAAATTGAAAAAGCAAGTTGCATCAAAGTGTCTTAAAATTTATTTAAATCAGAATAGCATCCCTATTCCTTCATTGATCTGAGGTTGAGATAATGGAATCCACCAATCAAGGAATCCCTCTTGGAGGAAATCTTAGTCCTTTCTCCTCTTGGGGGTATAATGGTTCTCCATATATGGCTACATTGTCCCTTCCAGGAATCACAATCGGCTGCCAGAATGGCTTTTCTCGACCTCTGTTGTTCAAAACACTATAATTCCTCAACAATCTAATCAGCAACCAGATGATACTGAAGTTACCCCTTCACCTTCTACTTTGTTTGTTTCTCCTTCCCCTTATTCCTTTTTTCTTGGTGAAACTAGTGACACTTAAAACCAAGTAGCTAAGAAGAAAAAGAAAGGGAAGGAGAAGAAGAAGAAGCTAGCTAAATAAGGGAACAATCATGCATCATCTGGCAAAAATCCGCACACTAAACTTTCAAAACCAAAAACTCCATGTGAAATTTGCGAGGGAGACCACTACCATCGAGATTGCCCTTGCATTCTATGAATCTTGAGAGAATGGTTTCCTCGTTTGCACCATTTAGTGTCATCAACGTCTGACAGTTAGGTTGAAAACACACCATCAACTAGTGAAAACAAAGTCAATAGATCGAAAGGAAAGGTCAGAGTTCCATGTAGGTTATGTGAAGGTAATCATACTCTTCACCATTGTCCTTTTCTGGAAAAAGCCAAAAACATTTTGGATAACCGTCTTACTTCACCGCAGCAACTTCCACCTAGATACAGGAAACTCTTACCAAGTCCTTCGCTAGTTGAAAACCTGATTGACATAACTCAATTGTCAATTGAATCGCCTATCATTGAAAGTGAACCTTATGAGTCCACATCGGACCAAAGTCAACTGGTCGAGATGGCAGTCGACCCAGTCTTGCCTTCATAAGGCCCACCTTCGTATGATATAGTTTCCAAAGAGAATGAGAACGACACCGTTCAATTTCTTTTTGTCAATACAGAATCTAATGAACTTGCAGGAAATCCACCCATTCCTTCACAACAGGAAGAGACCCCCCAGTTCATGAGATTTATCCAGACATTTATCTAGTACCTCCTCAAAGCAATCTAGTCATTTTCTTTGATTGGAATCAACTAGAAAATCCCCGCCTTCCATCTAATGTACCATTCTGAATCATAGTACAAGTTTACAAAATGATCGTGTCTCGCACTATCCTAGATGAAGGGGCGTCAGTGAGTATCCTTTCCTCAACTACTTGGAAAGCACTTGGTTTGCCATCGCTTTTGTCTGAAAAGAAAATTTTTCAGGCTTCAACAAAGGAACTAGTAGACCATTAGGGATCCTTCCAAAGTTACTAATAAGTTTGAGAAAGAAAACCATTCATTTGAACATGATGGTAGTCCAAGGTCCACTAGATTACAAACTACTTCTTGGAGGTGACTATATATATAGCATGGAAGCTATTGTTTCCACATTATTTTGAGTGATGTGTTTTCCACATGAAGGTAGACTGGTGCAACTTGTCGACCAGCTTTCATTCCCTGGTTCAAACACAGCTATGAGTCAACAATCATCCCTAAATGGTCTCTTTGTGTCAACAATGTCTCTTCAACCTTCATTCCATCCACCTAATTACAACGAGTAGTTCGGTGAGTGTGATGATGTCTAGGGGGTATGCACCCTAGTCTGCTGCGACAGGCAAACCCAGAAGAAAAGAGAGATTTTCCTGAAAGGTCATAATGCTTGGACTGAAGAAACATTTCCGTATAGGTTATGTGATTATTCTGATACACTTATTTCCTTTGTATGATTGTGATTGGAAGCTCACATTATTCACCTTCGTACGTTATGTGATTGGAAGCTCACACCAGTCACCTTAGTTTATTTCGATAGACAAAGCAAAGGAAGAGGTTTTGTCTGCTAATAGAAACAATCCTGCCTAACTGCAAGGACTTCTATTTGGTAACCTGGAAACTCTCCTTTTACTCAAACACCTGGGGGCATGCAAACTTTTATATGTAAGCGAAAAATGACCTTTGATTTTCCTTAGTTTGTAGGTTCTCAACCCTTTAGCCTCATAGCTCAGTCGTTTCTAGCCTGCATAAAAAGGCCATGAACACATGTTATAGCAGTGTTCAAGCTCATTAAAAAATAAATCTACCAAGAGACATTATCAAAAGATTGGTAAGAGTAATGCTCCCGCAAGGTTCAATCTCGTTAAAAAATCAACCTGCAATGAGCATAGTTTTCTTTTGATCCAATCTCATTAAAAAATGAAACCACCTTTGGTAAATAACCTTTGTGATCACTTTTCTATTAGCCCTTTTGAACCTTGGTTGTGTTCTTACCATCACCTCCATTCATTTGGCCGACCATATGCTTCCAATTGATTGTTTACCCTTTTCAGGAATAGCCACAACGAGTGATTCTGATTGCCACCCTCTTCACACTACCATGTTTTGAGAAGTTCCAAACTTACCTGGAACCGATTGTTACCCGAAAATACCACTCGTTCCTCAAAAACAAGTCCCTTTTAAACTATTTTTAGACTCGTTAAGTATAAAAATGTTGTTGAGCTATTAGCCTTTCTAGCTCATTAAAGTAAAGGGAATGCCATCCCTCTCATATATTTTTATCTTTTTGGGATTGAGGGATTATTAAACAAAAATATCGAGCGCTTGTCTTTGTTGGCTCATTAAAGCTATCGAAAAGTCATCCCTTTTGTATTACTTTATACATTTTCAGAATTAAGGGATTATACCACGAAAAAGGATTGTTCGAGTCTCCTTTTCATCCCTTTTCAAACTCTCTAAACATGAAAAGGACCGAGTTATCTTTGTCATTAAACTCACTAAAACAATAGCGACAAACTTGTCTTCCCAAACAAGAACGAGTCTCACTGATGCTAGGCTCGCTAAACACAAAGTGACAGGTTCTCCCGAAGGGAAAATTATAGACCAAGAATATGTTATCCTCCTGAAGTTTGCAAAAATAAAGAGGTACTAGTTAGCAATGACTGGAGAAAAATGGGAAGAAAACTTGAAGAACTTTATTGGTAACAAGTCGCTCTTGAACATGACACTTTCACTCCATCACCATGATTGAGTTGGGTTGGGTGTTTTCATTCACCATCACCATTGGTCCTCCATACCATCCATGGGGTTAACACTACCAGTCCATATCAGTGTCACCGACATGTTCAAGTGAAGTCATTGAGAGAATTCACCATCCTGAAAACACGTCATCCACTACAATACCTCCACCCTTCATTTTCATGACCGCCATTCCTGAACCTTATATCATCATATTGTTTTCACCTACACAAAAATCATTTGCTCTGTTTCACGTCGTAGATGTGGGATACGTCAAGGCCCTCCTATGATAAGTCACTTCTTGTCGAAATCAGCTCATTATCCAAGAAGTTGACTTAGAAACAACCCTTTCAATACTTTGAAGATTGCATGCCTCAATGGCAAGTTTCTCTCTTCCAGCGACATGTTTACCTCAATGACCTTTGACCGAAATATTTTGCGTGGTGCTCGACATTGGCTCATATATTCGCACCACGTGAATTGTACTGTAGTACCTTTAGGGTCATCATCATTATTGGTCACTCCTCTCGCATATGTTAATAACTTACATTATTGGCTTGTAATCAGACGGTGTCTTTCCATGTTCGACTTCAGAACATCTTTTCACATGGATCGACTTGTACATCGGGCAAAGATTGAACGATTTTTGAAGACCCTAGATCTAGTTTCATCCATCTGGGCTATGATATATTCAGGAAAATAAAGACATCAATTGTACACAGAAGTTGCACAGATAGTCATCTAAGCCAGGGAAGATGACTCTTCATGCGAAGAATCACCAATCTGCAACAACAGACGATTGTCTATCCTATGTACATGAAAATGAATTTATAAAGCTGAGCATGGGAATGCCTACCTTAGCTAGATCATGAAAATAATATGATGATGATGTATTGTATTGTATCTTATACAGGTCACCTTCCAGTTTGAATACCTCAAATCCTCATGATAAAGCATTTCAACCGACCTCGGAAGATTTATGACCTCATGCTTTAGGGGGTAGCTATTATAGACATATTTGGGCACTGCAACCTCAAACTCATATGTCCATAAAATAAGGGCTCTTTAGTCCCTAAAAGTGTTGTTTCACACCCTAAAGGATCATGGTCAACTAATTACATCATTTCCCAGAAGTTCCACTTGAAAACCTACTCAGAACTGGCCAAAACTAGACCATACTAACTGCTCCATGGTCAAGGTGCGATGCAAACTTGCTGCCAAACTAGCCAAGTGCAATGCATACTGAAATGGCCTTCTGTGGGGTGCAATGAACAAGAATAGAAAAATGGCAGAGACAGTTTGCTAAGTGGATGATCATGGAATCTTCTAGAAACTTCTCCTATGACACTTGCCTCTCTGAATTTGCCTAGTGATGAGTAAGAGATCAAAGAAATCTTCGAGTGGAACCAAGAACTATTAGTAGAATGACAGTAATAAAAAACCCAGAGCTGACTCACACCCTTCCAAGACATCTATAAATGGATCCCTCATCTGAGAGATCAGGAGGCTGCAATTTTGTATTTTGTAAGGAAGTGTTGTTGGTCTGTTGGTGATAACAGACATTGCATTGTTGTGTGATTTTCTTGTTCATGAGGTGAAGAGGGCTTCTACACTGGGAGGATGATGTTGGATCAGACAGCTAGGTTTTAATCCTCACTTTCACTACTATTAATAAATTTCTTTGAGTTTTCATCCATATAATCGTTTGTTTATGAATGCAATTGTATGGTCAATGTGTTTCTAATTCCGCATTGTTTATGACATTTTAGATAGAGATGCTTTGATGGTTTGTTGTTACTTTGATTCTATAGGTACTCTTTGAAGCAGGACAAGTAGGAGAGGAGTAACAAATTCTATCAAGGAAAGGAGAAATCAAGCTAGGATCAAAGCGGAAGATCCAGGTTGGTCCTCTTTTCTTCCCTCTAATCTATCACACTTAAAGGAACTCTTGAAAATATTTCATAGTTTGCTTCTAAGATAGCTACCCATCTTAGTGGGACTAGCAGTTCGAATCGACACTAGTTTTCCCTGAAACACTACCATGATCATATGGAAGCAGTGAAGTGGTATTCCCACTATGCCCACCACATTAGGGATATGATCCAAGAGGCATATCAAAAAAATAAAAAAGTCCTTGGAACATGAGGTCTCATCACGAGCCATCCTGCCCACCTTTCACTCCTTCCTGGTGAATGGCATTGTGATTCATCTGGTTACCAAGCCAGCACAATGTCCTCCATTCTAACATCACACAACACTTTCCTAGGCATACATAAAGGATTATGGTTCCAAGGGTGAAACAAGCAACTTTGTCAAGGTTATGAACACCTGTGGGCAACAGAGATCTGCTGATGGTATTGAAGTCATAATTTTCATACACCAATAGTCATTATAAAGCCTTTTTTTATATCTTTATCTTGATTTCAAATGAGATTATGTTATATAACCTTTTCGAACCTCTTACACATGAAAAATCGTTTATAAATCAATCATAATGGTTAAAGTGGATAATGACCGAATAAGCATTTTTACTTACGTCAGCTATCATCTCCCTATTTTTCACATCATTTCATAGATTTTCGATATCTATTAGCGATTTCCATCATAAGCCTTGATTTCAGTAATTTTCTACTTTTTGTAATCATGTCATGGATATATATGTCATTCCTTTCTTCTTACTGTACGACTACAGTCCAACACACTGCTCCTTTATTTTCTGGTCGAGGATGACCTATCATATTTCAGGGGGCACAGGTGACCTCCAAAATACACCGACATACATGTCAACTCCCTATTTGGAGGTACTATGACTCCATCAAAACTTGGAAATAACAATTTTAACGGTATTGATATCTCCCAATATGCACAGCTTGTTGTTCCATTGTCATTTATGTGTTTTTGCTCTATAAAAATTAACAGTGTGCTAAGCTTGAACAAATTGGGAGGCAGATCAATACGCAGCAAACCACAGGTGTTAATAATCTCTGACACTGCACATGAAATTCTAGTGAGAACTGGATGGATTGACTACCTTAACCGACTAAAACAGTCTCATGAAACGGTGGCCATCAAATTTCTATAGAATTTGCAGGAAGATCGTTCCATGGTGAGGGGGAGGCAAATAACAATAACAGATGCGGTAATTGCTGAAGTATCAGGACTACCAGTTGTTGGATCAGTATGGACCCAGAAAAAAGTGAGACTTCAAGATGCCATAGCCATCTTCTGAGATGAAGGACAAAACCTTACTATCAAAGGAAAAGGAGTCATGCCTGCAACCCTGGGAGAACCATGGGCATAATTAGCTAGAATTGTGCAGAGCTACATCACATGCAATGGAGAAAGGATGTGGTAAGACCACACCATCTCAAATTATTAGCAGTATTAAAACAAAAATGTGCTATAAATTTACCCGCATATTTAAATTTTTTATTGCATGATGCTGCTCAGAGCATAAGGAAATTTCGTCATACAGAGACAGTAGTAAGTCATCATGGCTTAATTCGGCTAATAGTTAGTTATAGTCTCGCTCAATAGTAGATTAGTTGGGAATAATTGGTATTCTCAATAAATGGGGGATTGGCCTTACCAACCCCAAAACGAAAAAGAACTGCTAGCACATCAATTAGACCATAGAAACGTAGGCAGTCCTCTAGATTGAGGAGAAGCAGGGGAATGTTGGGAAGTCTCCAAGATAACAATAGCCAACCCTTAGAGATATATGACTCAGAGGATGAGCAACCCCCACAACTTGAAGGAGGGGAAAACGAAGAAGAAGAATTAGAAGAAAATATGGAAGAGGAACTGGAAGAGGAAATTAAGCATTCCAGTGACAAAGAAGGGGAGGAAGCAGAGCCACCTAGCGGAAGCCCATTAAAAAACCCTCTATAAGAAGATGAATTGGCCCAAATTTTGGCCAGTATGGGTGAGTATATCCAGCCCCACAACCCACTTAACCTCGATATTGAGGTAGGATAATCACAAGAACGCTCTGATCATAGCAAGAGTGCATCTGAGGAGATGAATGACGAAGAAGAAGTAGAAGCAAAAGCCACCCGGGAAATATCATATCAAACTTACCTCACCTGAGAAACCTAATCAGGAGGAAGAGGACACTAAAGAAGTGTTCCAAACAAAAAATATGGAAATATGCCAGGGCGAGGGTACAATCCATGAAGAACAAAGCCCAGGCCTAAGAAAAGAAACAGTTGTTCCTTCAAAGAAGAAGACGAATGAAATCTAAAGGCTACGAAAGAAACAACAAAGGCTACTAAATGTGGTAAAACAATTCAGAAAACAATTAACGGTCGTAAAAATGGGGAGAATCTAAAAAATGACCCCAAGAACTAAGGATGCAGCCACCCAGATGAAACCCCATAAAATAAAGGCCAAGAGGACTCAAACTGAGCCCATATCCATTAGGGACAGCAAGGAACAACATGAAGCTATTACAAATGCAAAGGACCAAATAGAAGACACACCAGCCTATAATTAAGGACGTCTAGATAGAGGAATTGTCCTCTAGCATCACGATCGACGAGACAGTTCATGACAAAGAAACGCAGAATATAGGAACCAAATATTGGAATGAGAAGATACCAGTAGATCTTCAACCTAAAAGTGTTTTGATGGACAATGATCCTAGGATAGTGAGACTTCAAGAGGATCTAGCACAGGCCCAGTAGACTATAGAAAATCTCATAGAAGAAACTGTTCCTCAGGAGAAATATCAAAAGTTACAACAACAAGTAAAGAACATCAATGCATCGGAGAATGAGGCCATTGATAGATGTCAAAAGCTAGAGGAAAAAGTTGAAAAGGTAACAAATAAGCTAAACTCAGTCATAAGTCGAATGGATACCCTCTATTCTCTATATACTAATGTTCTAGCATGTAGGGCACCTGCAAAAAATTATGCTTTGTTTATAATAGAAAGGTATTTAAAGTTAAAAATTAAGGTTATCAAGGCAGAGATTCCTATAGAGTTAAAAACTATTGATGATTTTATAAACTACTGTAAACATTATGGAGTGAAAGTCCAGCAATTGCTATGTGAGTTTTATTTGCATAATTTTGTGTTAGAGGATGAAACAGAAAAGAATCCAAGTCCTTTTGTGGGTGATATCCAGCATCAGGCACTCATCTCTTTTGCTGTTAACCAATTAAAGTGGCTCAAGGCCTATAACACATTTCAAAGACAAGAAAAGGAGTTAGACCTTTGGGTAAGGGGTGAACCGAAAAACCCATTACAACTGTGGGATAAGCATAGAAGCTTAATGAGAAAGAAGGGTGTGACCCAGACATCGGGACCTATTCCCAAAGTAGTTGTCCAGCAAGGGGTAGAATACTTCCTAACCATCAAAGACCTTGCCATAGCAGTAGCTAAACACCGATGGAAGACTTCCAATCAGAATGTTCAGGATAGAAAGCCATTCAATTACAAAAATTTTAAGTTAGCTGCTAGTCAGCTGGTTACCTATAGTAACCTCATCTTGAGAAAAGGCCCATATTGGTTAGGTTGTAGGTTTCGAAGTCCAATTATTTGGTATCCTATAGCATGGTATAAGGCCCTATATGAATTGCCTAAAGGCCAGACAGAGCATATTTTTGAAGTTTTAGCTACACATCATGGTTTTCAACCACTTCATGAAAATCCCTCTCTGACCTATTCCATAACTACCTTGCATGTAAATTACATGGTTTTCATGAGGGCATGAAAAAGGGTAAGCAGGGTGGTGTGTTGGGCAATGGAAAAGGTATGTATTTACCATTTATTTCTTTATCTTTTCCTTTGAATTATAACTCCTTTACATTCTAAGATGCTAATATGTTAAACAATTATGATAGAATTAAGGAGATTTTTTATTGATACAAAATAAATAATTATTTTCTTTTCCTATACAGAAAGTGAAGAAAATAGAAAATCACTATTCAAGAGGAAAAGACAAAGTAAAAGCAACTGTTGTTCCTTTGACATCTAGCCATATCTAGACAAGGAGATCAAGATCAGAGTGCATGATCTAGGAAAATGAAGAGAAAACATGGCATCAGTGCAAGAAGATAATACGATAAACTAGAGATCAAAGATATAGCGAATCCCTCGGGATCCCTTGATCTCGAGGGATCACTGCTTCAAGACTTATCTGTACTCTTGATACATTCACCTAGCTGTTATAAAAAGGGACAACGTTTGTAGCTCAGTAGGTAGATATTATTATCAATTTGTAGAACTTACTGTTGTAACCTCAACTTTTATCATCGACTCTCTTTGAAGAGTGATAGCTGTATATTATAGACATTTTTGTGCCTTACAGCTATAAGCATGAAATGTCCATAAACCAAGGGATCCTAAGTCCCTAAAAGTGTTGTTCCAGCTCCTAAAGAAACAAGGTCAACAAATTGCAGCTTCTCCCAGAAGTTCTCCACCAGAAACTGGTCAAAAACTAGTCAAATCAGGATCATTTCAGCTGCTCCACTAGCTAGTTGTGTTGCAAAGCACCCAAATACACTAGCTAGGTGTGTTTCAACCCACAAGTGGCAGAGTCATTCCACGAGGTGGAGAGACAATGGAAGCTTCCAAAATCTTCTCCAATGACAATTGCCTCACTGAATTCGACCAGTGATGAGTAAGAGGCTCTCAGTCTCCAAGTGGAAGCAAGAACTGACAGAGAGAGGCCACTAATCAATTCATGAGCTGACTCATCCTCTTTGCATACATCTATATATGGATCCCTCACCAAGAGATTCAAAGGCTGGAATTTTGTACATTGCAGAGAATTGTTGTTGGTTTCTAGATAGATATCATAGTATTGGGTGATTTATGCTTTGTTGGAGGTGAAGAGGGGATTCTATGCTGGGAGGTTGATGCTGGATCAGGAATCATCGGTTGTAACTCCTCCTGGATCTTCTTGCTTTATCAATAAAACTATTTGAGTTTCTCCTACATGCTTGTATATCATTGATGTTTGTTATATTTGTATGTTTAGCTTAAATCTGATCCTAAGCTTTTTATGAACATAAATCCATGTCTTTGTGTAGTTTCCTCCTTCTGTGATCTTGCAGGAACTTGGTGACGCTGGGCAAGCAAGGGAGCAGGTAGCTGGAAGTTGTCAAAGAGGAGAGAGATTGGATCAAAGGACTAGCGCAAGACACAGGTTGGTTCATCCTATTCCTCTTCGTTTATAGTTCATAAAGGAGAATACAAGAGTAGTTTTCCCTATTTGTTTCTGAAGTTACTATCACAACTCAGTGGGATAGGGTCGTTCTAAATAGACACTTTTCCCGATAACAAAATGGTGACTCCGCTGGGGATCGTGTCTAGTTAGTTTGTTTGTATTTCTCTTGTTGTTCGTCTCATAAACTTAGAAGTAGCGAATCGAACTGCATTTGCCCTTTACAAATGCAAAGTAGACATCTGCTACTTCAATCCATTCACTGGATCTGTTTATGATATGAACAACTGATTTACAAATGATCTGATTACCCTTTGTGATAGCTCTTAAACCTCTTTTAAATCAACCCTCTGATTGTGCATTACTGATTGCTTTTACCCGGCCAAAAACCATAGATTAAACTGCAAACCGTGACCCAGAACCCGGAGAGAATTCTCGTTTCTGCCCCAGCGCAGGTTCTGTGAAGAGACTCTGCATTTCAACGCAGTTCCCGAGAGGGCTACCTATATTGCAATCCAGTTTCTCTGTGTAGCAGGTGCGTTGATCAGCTTAGCCCTGTGCAGCTGAGGTTCTTTGCTCATTTTTTCCAGTTTTGCCTCTGATTTTTGCATCCTGTGATCAGTGTGTATGTCTATTTAAAAGCCCCTTTTCTTTGCCTTAATTCCGCCTCAGTTGTATAAAAGAAAATGTATTTGTTTTTGTGTATTTGTTACGTCATTTACAGTTTCCCATTGCAAAAGTAGACTAGTCACACTGTCGTCCTTGGATTTAGATCTGTCGTAAGTGTCGATTTTGATCTTAGGAGAAAGTTTATTTGCTGTTGACAGTTTATTATTCTTTTACTTTTTCCTTTGGCTTGAATTTTCGAATTTCTAGTGTCGAAACAAGTGTTTACTTCAAAATCATAAAGTGTCGTAATCATCTCTACCTTTTGATTTCGAAAAGAAGCTTGTTTGTGTTTTTCACTTGAAAGCGAATTCAAATTTGTACAACAACTTTCTTTTTAGGCATCAATATTAAGAAAGTGAAAAACAAATACATGCACATGTGCATTTGCATATTGAGAGTCTATTTGGCTTGATTTAGGAAAAGTGCATTTACAGTGTGCTCTTTGCTCTTTGAGAAAAGATTGTGTCTTTATTTTCCCCTTGTAGCTAGGATTTTCATTACTGAAAAGAGATAAAAGCTTGCTTATCATATTTATATTGCATTTTAGGAATTACATCTACATCTCGTGGTGAACCCAAAAGGAAAACTTCATAAGAAAGATCAACCTAAAATAAATTCAGTGAACTTAACAACGCTTTGTAACTTAATGCACAACATTTAGAGGTCTAGGTTAGAGACGTATTTCGGCGTCGTAAAGCCTGGTAACTATTGTCCTCACTGATGGTTGGGTGATTCCTCCACTTTGAGACGATAAGTGCCAGTACGGACTTGTGCTCCCACGTACCGTCGAGTATATATTGGGAGACCCCTATAGGCATAAAACCTTTATCCATAGGAAGCCGTGTCGGCCGCCCTACTGATCGCAATGCACCGAACACAGCATTCGGGAAGATTGACTGCCGTACCGTAAAAAGTATTCTGCAGTTTTGCGATTGGTTTGGTACTCCCTCTACCTAGACCTCCAGAGCAGTCCCTTTCGTTCCTTTTCAGACTCAACGGAAAAGGTCCATCTGAGCACTTGTCACTTCAGGCTCATTAAAAATCGAAGGAGACTAGAGTCATCTTTTGTTTTTTCTCGACTCTTTAAAACTGAAAAAACAAGTTGTGTCAAAGCGTGTTAAAATTTATTTTAAACGAAACATTCATACCCTTTTCCTACGTTGATCTTTGGGTTGCGAAAATGGAGCCTACCAACCAAGGAATTCCCCTTGGTGGAAATCCTAGTCCCTTCTCCTCTTGGGGAGATGTTGGTGCGCCCCATATGGCCACATTGTCACTTCCAGGACTGACAATTGGCTTGCCAGTATGGCTCTTCTCAACCAATGTCGTTCAGAACACCACTATTCCTGAACAATCGAATCAACAATTAGATGAGTCCAGAGTTACCCACCAGCCTTCTACTTCCTCTAATTCTTCCTCTCCTCCTTCCTCTTCACTTGATGGAACTGGTAAAGATAAAAGCCAAGTTCCTAAGAAGAAGAAAGAGAAAAAGAAGAAGGAGCCAAAGGCGAATGTGGGAAAACGAGTATCGTCTAACGAAAATCCACACACAACACTGACCAGGCCTAAATCGCCATGCGTCATTTGCAAAGGAGACCACTTTCACAGAGATTGTCCTTACATCCCCCGGATACTAAGGGACTGGTCTCCTCATTTGCACAATCTGGTGTCATCAACCTCTGGAGATCATGTTGAAAGCACACCGTCAACTAGTGAAAGTGAAGCCCCAGGACAAAAAGGGAAAGCTAGATTTCCTTGTAAACTGTGTGGAGGCGACCATGCCCTCCACCATTTTCCCTTCTTAGACGAGGCTAAAAGAGTGTTGGATGATCATCCGGTTTCACCGTTACGACTTCCTCCTGGATATAAAAAACTCTTGCCGAGTCCGTCACTAGTTGAGAACCCAGTTGGCCCGCTCAAGTGGTCGGCTGAAGCATCTATAATTGAAGATAAACCAACTGAATCCATACCAGACGAAAGTCAAAAGGTCGAGGCGGCAGTTGACCCAGTCTTGCCTTCAGAGGTTTTACCTTCGGATGATACAGTCACTGAAGAGAACAAGGATGACACCATCCAAATTCTCTTCATCAACACAGACTCCGATGAACACAGGGGCAATCTACCCATTCCTTCACCGCAGGAAGGAAGTTCGTCAGATCCATACCCGGCCGTCTACTCGGTCCCACCTCCAAGCAACCTAGTTGTCTCCTTCGACTGGAATCAACTAGGCAGACCCCGACTACCAGCAAGCATACCATTCCGAATTATCGTTCAAATATATAGAATGGTCAGGGCTGGTACCATCATAGATGAGGGGGCTTCTGTGAGTATCCTTTCCTCTATTGCTTGGAAAGCGCTTGGTTCGCCATCGCTGTCGCCTGAGATGAGAAATCTGACGAGCTTTGATAAAGGAACCAGTCGACCTTTAGGGATCCTTCCCGATGTGCCCATAACATTGAGAAGGAAGATAGTTCACATGAACATCATGGTAGTTCAAGGACCCTTGGATTATAACCTACTCCTTAGACGAGACTATAGTTATTGCATGGGAGCCATCGTCTCCTCACTCTTTAGAGTAATGTGTTTTCCGCACGAAGGAAGAGTGGTCAAGCTCGTGGACCAGCTTTCATTTCCCAGATCACGCATAGCAAATAGTCATATACCGTCCCTAAATGGTCTCTTCACGCAAGAAATTTCTCAATCCCCAGTCCGTCCTCCCGATGAGCGTGAGTAATTCGGAGGGATATGACTGAAACCCAGGGGGCATGCATCCTGGTCTGCTTCGGCAGGAAAACTTCGGGTATAGAGTAGGTTTCCACAGGAGAATATGACTAGTTTGTACCCCGTCCGTGATTGGAAGAGGGGTTATTCTAGAATAAGATTCTTTTGTCAAAGTTATGTGAGTTGGTTGATAGCGCCACTCACCTTTGTTTATCTTGGTAGACATCCCCGAAGAAATGTTTTGTTTACGCCGTAAATAAAACAATCTTTGGGTGACCTGTAAGAGGCAGGCCTCTCCCGATAGAACAAATGTTTTGTCTGCAAATTGAGGGGTAACCTTGAAACCATATTTTATACCTGGGGGCATGCAAACCTTTTGGCATGCAAGCGAAAGAGCGATTATTTATCTTTTTTTTAGATTAGTCGTTTCCTAACTTGCATAAAGAAAGGATGTGGGGAAAAAATCTAAAAGTTTTCGTTTTTATATGAGACATTCTTATCATATGACTGGATTAATCGAGCAGTTTTAGCGCATAGTTCAAGCTCATTAAAAAATAAACCCGGACCGAGCAAATGTTTCCACCAGCATTTAAGCTCGTTAAAAAATGAACTATCCCCTGGTAAATAACCACCGTGAATGAAGCATTTTCAGCCATTAAAGCCTTGGTCGTGTTTGCACCGTCACCTCCACTTTTCCATTGGCCGATCATTCACCTCCATTTGATTGTTTACCCATTTTGAGGAACAGCTGCAAAGAGTGATTTCACTAGCCATCCTTGTGACACTGCCGTGATTGGAAAATTCCAAACCTTACCTGGAATCAGCTGCTACCCATTTTATCACTCGTTCCTCAAAAGACGAGTCTTATTTAAGCTCTTTTCAACTGACTCGTAAAATATGAAAAGATTGCCGAGTTTTGGCCTTCCAGCTCATTAAAGCGACGGGAAGTGCTATCCCTCTTCTAGATTTTAATATTTTTGGACCTGAGGGATTATTGCACAAAAAGATCGAGCGCTTGTTTTGTTCGGCTCATTAAAGCTAATCGAAAAGTCATCCCTTCTGTATTGTTTTATACTTTTTCAGACTTAAGGGATTAGATGACGAAAAAGGAATTTTGGAGTTACCTTTACGTACCTTTTCATACTCTCTAAAAATGAAAAGGACCGAGTTATCTTTGTCGTTAGACTCGTTAAAAAAAATTAATAGCGACAAACTTGTATTTAGGCGAGAACGAGTTTCACTATCGCTAGGCTCGTTAAAACATAGCGATCGGTTTTCCCAGAAGGGAAAATTATAGAACAAGCATATGTTATCCTCCTCAAGCTTGAAAAAAATAAAGAGGTACTGGTCAGCAATGACTGGGGAAAAATTGGGAAGAAAACTCAAAGAAACTTTATTGGTAGAAAGTCGCTCTTGAACATGACACTTCCACTCCGTGCCTGAGTCGGGTTGGGTTGTTTCATTCACCGGTCACATCACCATGGTCACGCCATACCATCCACATTTGGGGTAAATGCTACCAACCCATCACATAAGTGTCACCGACATGTTCAAGAGAAGTCATCCAGAGGAGTCACCCGTGTCCCATCCACTACCATACATTATACTTCATTCTTTCATGACCGCCACCCTGAACCATATATCACCAGATCGTTTTCACCTCCATCAAAATCATTTTCTCTGTTCCGTGTCATTGATGTGGGATTCATTAAGGCCCTCCTTTGACGGATCGCTTCTTGTCGACATCAGGTCATTATCCAAGAAGTTGATCTAGGAACACCCCCTTCAGTACTTTGAAGCTTGCATGCCTCAATGGCAAGTTTCTCACTTCCGGCAATAGGTATACATCAATGACCTTCGACTGAAAGATTTTACGTGGTGTTCGACGCCAAGTCCTTTATTCACACCACGTGAATTGTACTGCAGTACCTTGAGGGTCATTATCATTATCGGTGATTCCTCTCGCGCTTGTTAACAGTTTACATCATTGACTGGTAATCAAGCGATGTCTTTCCATGTTCGACTTCAAAACATTTCTCACATGGATCGACTTGTACTTCAAGTGAATATCGGACGAGATTGAAGACCCCGGATCTAGTTTCATCCATCCGGGCTGTGATATATATTCAGGAAAAATAAAGACATTGAAATGTATAGCATTACAGCACAGATAATCATCCTACCAAAAGGATGATGACTTCATCAGAATCATCAGTCTACCATCAGACGATTGTCTGTCCTATGTACATGAAAATGAATTTATAAAGTTGAGCATGGGAATGCCCGCCTCAGCTAGATCATGAAAACAGTATGAAGATGATGTATTGTATTGTATCTTATTACAGGTCTCCTCCCAGCATTGAAAGAACTTCGGATCCTCCTAATAAAGCTTTTCACCCGATAAATGGCCTCATACTTTAGGGGGCAACTGTTATAGACATTTTTGTTCCTTACAACTATAAGCATGAAATGTCCATAAACCAAGGGATCCTAAGTCCCTAAAAGTGTTGTTCCAGCTCCTAAAGAAACAAGGTCAACAAATTGGAGCTTCTCCCAGAAGTTCTCCACCAGAAACTGCTCAAAAACTAGTCAAATCAGGATCATTTCAGCTGCTCCACTAGCTAGCTGCATTGCAAAGCACCCAAATACACTAGCTAGGTGTGTTGCAACGCACTTGAATGCACTACCAGGGTGCGTTGAGCAGGAAATGGCAAGTGGCAGAGTCATTCCACGAGGTGGAGAGACAATGGAAGCTTCCAAAATCTTCTCCAATGACACTTGCCTCACTGAATTCGACCAATGATGAGTAAGAGGCTCTCAGTCTCCAAGTGGAAGCAAGAACTGACAGAGAGAGGCCACTAATCAATTCATGAGCTGACTCATCCTCTTTGCATACATCTATATATGGATCCCTCACCAAGAGATCCAAAGGCTGGAATTTTGTACATTGCAGAGAATTGCTATTGGTTTCTAGATAGATATCAGAGTATTGGGTGATTTATGCTTTGTTGGAGGTGAAGAGGGGATTCTATGCTGGGAGGTTGATGCTAGATCAGGAATCATCGGTTGTAACTCCTCCTGGATCTTCTTGCTTTATCAATAAAACTATTTGAGTTTCTCCTACATGCTTGTATATCATTGATGTTTGTTATATTTGTATGTTTAGCTTAAATATGATCCTAAGCTTTTTATGAACATAAATCCATGTCTTTGTGTAGTTTCCTCCTTCTGTGATCTTGCAGGAACTTGGTGACGCTGGGCAAGCAAGGGAGCCGGTAGCTGTAAGTTGTCAAAGAGGTGAGAGATTGGATCAAAGAACTAGCGCAAGACACAGGTTGGTTCATCCTATTCCTCTTCGTTTATAGTTCATAAAGGAGAATACAAGAGTAGTTTTCCCTGTTTGTTTCTGAAGTTACTATCACAACTCAGTGGGATAGGGTCGTTCTGAATAGACACTTTTCCCGATAACACTGTAACACTGCCATATATGATTAATATATAACTCAGTTGTTGCTCCATTGTCTGATCCGAGAGTAAATGCAGCAGTGCTTCCCTGGTGGCTAAGGGCCCAGCCCTAGTGGATCCACTTGCTTCTTGTATCAATATTTTACAATTACAGTCATGTGTGGTTTGACTTCTTTTGCATTTCCTTAATTCGTTTTATTCAGTAATCTTTTGTTTTTGAACATTTCACTGAATTGCTCTATTATATCGAAATCGTAATTAGATAGCAAGATTATTATTCACTACTTAAAATGTCATGATGTTCATTCTGAAACAACATTGCGTTGTCTAATTTGGATTCTGCTAACCATTTACAGTTACGATTGTTGTTAATTTAACTAGAGTTCATTTACAATTGTGATTTTTGTTCATTTAACTACGATTCATTTACAATTGTGATTGTTGTTCATTTAACTACCCTTCAATTATAGCTGCAATTGTCATTCGTTTATACCTGTGGTTGATGTCCATTATGCTAGAATAAGATTACTGATTCAATTACACTAAAGTCACTGTGTGTTTACACTTAATTAGGTTTTTTGTTCCTTTATTAGTTAAAGATTGTTGTACAATTCATTTCGGTTAAGGTTGCTGCTCAATTCATTTCTGTAGATTAAGCTTTGTTGTTTGACATTTTCAATAGATTTAGTTGTTGTTCCTTTTCTACTAATCGAATTGTTAATTCCAGTATTTTCTTTAGTGTGGATAGAAATATCTACAACTTTAACGAACATTGACTACTGCTTTCTAAGTTCTCAGATTGGAGGTTGTGTTTGTGATTGATTTTCATTTACATCAGTTTACAGGGGAAGGAGTTATCATTACTGAATCCATGACTGATGGTTGTTGAATACACAATTTAGTTACAGGGCATTTAAGTTTCTTACCATTACAATTAGATTTTGTTTCCAGCATTCGTTTACTTTTTCAAGCACTATACTGAAAACATTACTCTTGAGCAAGTGACCACCTTAGATTGAGTACACTCTTGAGATAAAAAATCGTTCTTGGATTGAAAATTAATGTAGGATAAATAGGGGTTAAAGGACATCTTTCATCACTCAACAATAGTGTTTGTCCCTTTTGTTGCTTTCCTGCATAAAGAAGGGTAATAATTAGCTAAGTCATATCTGTAGATAATTCCTTCATTTCTTACCGCAATTCCTTAATAGATTAATGCTTTAAGATATAGAAAAGATAACAATAAAGGAAAAGGATGATGATATTAGTAGTAAATGCATACCTTTTCCATGACTCAACATATCCCCCTGCTTACCCTATTTCATGGCCTTATGAAAAGCAAGTAGTTCGTATGCAGAGCAGTTAAAGAATAAGTTGGAGAAGGAGCATCGTAAACTGGTCTAAAACCATGATTCTTGGCCAAGAGCTCAAATATGGTCCCTGTATGTCCCTCAGGCAATTCATATATAGCCTGATAACCTTCACTAGGATACCAAACGATAGGTCTGTGAAACCGACAACCTAGCTAATAAGGACCTTCTCTTAGAATGATATTGCTATAAGTGACAAAACATCCTACAGCTAATTTAAAATTTTTATAATTAAATGGCTCTCCATTCTGTTCATTACTAGTGGAGACTATCCACCTGAGCTTGGCTGCAGCCAAGGAGCTTTCCTAAATGGAGAGGAAGTATTATATTCCCTTCTGTATAATCTCTTTCTGAATAGGTCCAAACATTTTGATTACTTCTTCCCTTTTCATCAGACTCTTGTGATTGGCCAGCATTTGCAACGGGTGTTTGGGTTCACCTCTCACCCAAAGGTCTAGTCCATGCTTTTGCCTCTGGAACGCGTTATAAGCCTTGAACCATTTCAGTTGATTGACAGCAAATGAAATAAAAGCTTGGAATTGCACATCCCCCACCAGGGAAAATTTTAAGAACCCCCCCTAAATTTACATGTATAATAAATGGGCGAATCTCCATGGTATATAGGAAAAATGGAAGGCGATTTTATCAATAATATGATATGTATATATAATTTTTTGGCGAATCTCTCACCAGGCATGGTGAATATTTTACTCAATTATAAAATCTTGTGTTTATTGAATACACAAATGAAATCATTGCATTTCTTTAAAATATCTTTTGAAATCAAAATTACTGAAATTACATATCGATAACCTAGTGGGTGTAGGATAAAATTCATCCGTGCCATTCACATAAAGCATGAGAAAAAACCTAATACTATATATAAAACCAAGAAAAGTTCAAATTCATCACTTCTAGGGACCTCGTAACCACTGTGCCAATACACAAGTATGTTCATGTTTGCAATTAGAAAAGTTACCCAAATTACAATCTGTTTACTCCAGCATATGTTGGAAAGTTATAGACGGATGACTAGTGCAATCAATCCATTCCTTTTAACCCTGGATTTGTTTCAGTTTAAAACAGAAGTATACAAATATACTTGTCCAATGTCTATGCTTTAACCATTCACCTTAAGATGTTTTTACAATATAATTTCCTAAGTCTATTTAATATCTTCATTATCATGAAAACCAACCTATATCCATCTTACCTCCACATCTACCACTCTTAGGGGGGTGAAGTCTATTTATCCCTCTGAGCATTTGGTAGACCTATAATTAAGATGGATCTAAGATGATAGAATTTCCCCTTTAAATAGTCTATGCTCACATGAATACCATGGTATTACCATGGGTTATCATAAACCCGGAGCTTAAAAATTTATAAAATTAATAGTTGATTTTTATTTTATTTTTTATTTTAACCAAGCTAAAATGTGTAACATACATTAAATTACAACATCCATTTTTACTCTTGATCGGATCAAATATTTTTTCACTCTATGCTAGTTTTCATATCACAATATTTGATACCTCTTGTAGATCCAAAGTAAAGATGGATCTATGCTGGTTTAATTCCCCCATTTAAATAGGCTACATTCGAGGTGAATACCATGGGTCAATACCATGTGCCATTTTTATTTTTATTAATACTAATATTAGGGTTAATAATGTTTTTTTGCATGGTATTAATAACAATCTAGTCCATGGTATTTGTCCCATATTATTTTGCCCATAGGTTTCACCTAAATATAACGCATTTGTTGAGTGTTCATAAATATAAGGTGAGTTATGGAGTAAATATAAAAAAATGTTTTATTTGTTTACCATACCTCTCGTTTATTTATGTTTTTATTAATTTACCATACCTCTTTTACAAATATGGTATTTAGGATTGGCTTAAATAAAACCTCTTTCTTGAGCCTTCATAAATAGAACGAGGGTTATGGACTAAATATAAAAAGAGGTTTTATTTATTTATCATGCATCTAGTTTATTTATATTTTTATTTATTTACCATACCTTTTGAGTAAGTATAAAAAGACGTTTTATTTATTTACCATACCTCCACTTTACTTATATTTTCATTTCGTTACACCCTTGCATGTATATAAGGTGACTTATGGAGTAAATATAAAAAATGTTTTATTTATTTACCATACTTCTCATTTATTTATATTTTTATTAATTTACCATACCTCTTTTATAAATATGGTATTTGGGCCTTTTGCCCATAGGATTCACTTAAATAAAACCTATTCCTGAAAATGGGCGAATGGAACATTGTAACTCCTAATTTCAAGGGATAAATTTACCTTTTTCACCCTCTCCCTTAAAATAAGATGGGCTATTTTAGGTGATTTGTAAAATTGTACTATGATACAAAATATTCGCCCACTAAAAATTTAAAACCCCTTAATTTCACTAAAGGGCGAACATTCGCCCCTAAAATTTTCTATGTCCCCCACAAAAGGATTGGGGTTCTTTTCTACTTCTTCCTCTAATACAAAAATATGTAGGTAAAATTCACAAAGTAATCTTTGAACTTTTACCCCATGTTGTTTGCAATAGTTTATGACATCTTCAATTGTTTTTAATTCTATCGGTTTTCCAGCCCTAACAACTTTGATTTTCAACTGTAAGTATATTTCTAGCAAAAATAAGGCATAATTATTGGCAGGAGATCTCCATGCCAAGACATCAGTGTACAATAAGCAAATAATATCCATTTAACTCATGACCTTCTCTAATCTGAGCTTCATTTTCTCAATTTTCTCTTCTGCCTTTCAGTATTTGTCAAGGGAATCAGTGTATGATGTATTCATGTTCCAAAGTTGTCTTTGTAGTTCTTGTTATTTTTGCTGAGAGACAGTTTCTAGCTCAAGCCGTTCGACAGAAAGCTAAGCCTATGCTAAATCTTCTTGAAAAGTCAATATATTGGGCTCATTGCTCATCATGATATCTTTGGCTTGAATCGTTTTTTGTGTACTCCTACTATGAGAAGGAATGCTCGTTGTCTGTGTTCCTTTATTATGGGGGGCCCAAGCCTCCATCTGGATAGCCATGTTGTAGGAGGGTACCACCTTCGTCTGAATAGCTAAGTCATAAGAGGGTATAGCCTCTGTTTGGGTAGCTGCTTCTACAAGAGTTGAGTGAGTGTGGGATCAGTTTGAGTCTCTATAGCTTTTGTTTCATATCATTCAGTTTGAACTGCCACATTTATTGTTTCCAAGGTTTTGTCTGGAACCTTCCCCGCTGATAATTTTCTTATCTTTCGTCTAAGCCTTTTTACTGTTTTCCACAGCCTTTGTTATTCCTTCCTAAGCTTTTTAATTTTGTCTCTATGCTTTTTAGGAGGAGAAATTGTTCTCTTAATCGTCTTTGCTCATAACAAGCCCAATTGCTCCTATTGGCTTTTTTCTAAAAGAACCGTGTCCCCAGATTGGTAGTCACCTTCCTGGTTTATTTCTATTCCTTCTGTTTGGCCTATATTCTTCATATTTAGGTATGTCTGGATGGATTCTCCTGGAGGCATATCACCAGATTGGTTCACCTCTTCTTGAGTGGCCTCTGCCCTTATTTCTGATTCACAGCTTACATTTTCTGATATAATTCTATCGTGGCCAGAGTTTTCTATAGATTGCGTTGCTCCAATGTTAAACTTGAGTGGGCTTTTGGGCTATATGAAATCATCCATATTGGCCAGGATTTGGGCCAATTCGATATCATGCAATAAATCTCCTAGGGGAATTGTATTCTATGTTGAGGAGAGTTCTGCTTCATTTCTCTCCTCACCTCGAGAATTTCCTGATTCTTCCTCATGGTCCGACTCAAGGTTATCCTGGCCTTATATCTGCAAGTGTTATTCATTTCCTGGGCTAGACAATTCTATGGGCTAGCTGATACTGCCCTGGGAGTTTTCGGCGCTCCTAAGTTTGTCCTCAGCCTAGAGGAATGTTTGCACTTTTGGGGAATGTTTTTTGTAATGGTAGTCCTCTTCCTTTTTGGAACAGGGTTAGGCATAGGTAGAGCTAAGCCCCCTTCAATGGAAAATATTAATTCCTCCCAACTTGATTGCTTCTCGGCGAGGTTGTAACTCACTATCAGCCTAGTTAAATAGTGGTGGCTCACGATGGTTTCTATGTGTTGGGACTTTTTTATCCTTTGAGTGGTGTCATGCAATAGGAAATTCAAATATGCAATCAAATTCACAGAACACTTTTATTTCATGACTACTAAGAGTTTAAGTTGATGCGGCCTTACCATTTCTTTTCGCCTATCACATGTGATGTAATTCTTGATGACTCTGGCTAGTTCTCCCCATGGTTATCCAAGGGATGATAGTCGAACTCCTTTACATTTGATGATTAGCTCTTGTCCTTCGTCCTTGAAGACTGCAATAGCATCCTACAACTTCAATCTTTTATTAGCTCGTACAGGTCCTTCTACTAGAAATCTAGACACTTCATCTATCACCGCATCTGACAATGTTTTTTTCCTGCCTCTTATCGTGGATTGTCCGTTTTGTAAATTTTGTAGGAATTCAATGGAAATTGCTTCATTGGGTTTCTTAAATTGTGTGAAGTGTGTTATCCATCGAGCTCAGGCTAGAATTTCTCTTGCTGCATCAGAAATGGCCAGTATTAGTAGCTCCCTACGCATTTTTCTTCCTCCCATACTGCCTAGATTCTACAGACAATTAGTGTAACAGAGATATCACAGCAATAAATAGAGCCAAGTGATGGAACAACAAGTTGTTATAATGGTTATTTTGGATGATAATTTACAGGCATAAATATTGTTATTTAGGACTTGTTATTATACCACATACTCCATAATCATGGAATGTCGTCTTTCCCTGCACAATCGAATAATGGAATAACATGCATACATAAGTACACTAGAGGTTGCTCCTCGCCCCCCTTTGAAATGATAGGTCACCTTCGACCGAATGAGTGAAGGAAAAATGTGCTGGCGTCGAAGTACAGGGTGATAAAAGTGGCAAGGTATGCATATTAATGAAAGGATCCCAAAAGATATCAGAGTGCTGAAATCAATGCATATAATGAGAATTATCAATAAGTGAGGAGATGTCGTGAGGTGATTCAGAAAGGAAAAAGGAAAAATGATGCAAGAAAGATACTTTGTCGTCATCATTCCACTTAAAGCTACTATGATTGATTTTTAAAAGATATCACATGCATAAAGGTTCAAAAATAGACTAGGAACATAATCTCTCTATGGCAAAGGTAAAAAATAAGAAAATGGAATTATAATAACTATTGATGTTGAAAATACAACTTCAATACCGTCAACGGAGCTTCTATTTCCCGTAGGCATTTATACCCTTGAAAGAGTTGCTTTTTCACCCTTTGGAACCATGATCCTCTATGTATAATTGGGGAAGTGCATTATGATGTCAGAGTAGAGACAAATGTGTTGGCTTGGTAACCAAATGAACACATTGCCATTTGCTGGGAAGCAGAAAAAGGTGGGCAGGCCAGCTCGTAATGAGACCTCATGTTCCAAGGACTTTTTCTTGATGCATCCATTGGATCATATCTTTGGTGTGGTGGCCATAGTGGGAATGCCACTTCATTGCTTCCTTATGATCATGGTAGGTTGGCTTGTGATGAGACTCCCCTATCCTCCATCTAAAAAATCATAGAATTGTTAGTAATGATATGTATGTATATATATATATATATATATATATATATATATATATATATATATATATATATATATATATATATATATATATATATATATATATATTGAACAAAATTTCCTATTTATATATAGAGGGTGGCTCAACACTCCTTAGGAGTAGGGATGGTGGAAGAAGTCTAAACATATCAATAGAAAAAAGTATGCCCTTAACCTTATTGATGATAATGAACAGAGAGAATTATAGGGGTTAGGGGAGAACCAACATGGTACAAATAATCAATCAATCTGATTTATAGTGAAAATAAGAACAGTGAAGTGATATAGATGGTTGTGTCCTTTCTTTTTCGATCAATACAAAGCAATCTTATTAAATATGATAATATTCAATTTGCTTGTTCCAGTAAACTTCGGATTTGTATCCTTACATATATATTTGTATACTTTCCCTATAGATGATCATAAAGAGTGAGAAAAGGAAAGAAATGATATTCACAAAGTGAAATTTCCTAAGGAAATAGCAAAAGAAAACATCACACAAAAAGTGTTGTTCCTTATAGGGAACAGCAAGGAAAAACACACAAAAAGGGTGATGTTCCTTGGAGGTAACAATAGCTATTCCCTATAGGGAACAACAGAGAAAATACATACAAAAAGTGTTGTTCCTTAGAGGGAACAACAGTTGTTCCCTATAGGGAATAGTAAGGGAAATACATGCCAAAAGTTTGTTGTTCCTTGTGAGGAACAACGAAGAAAATACACATAAAATTTTTTGTTCCTTATGGGGAACAACGACTGTTCCTTAGAGGGAATAGTAGATATTCCTTAAAGGGAACAAAAACTATTCCTTGTAAGGAACAGCAAGAAAAAGAAAAAAAAATTGGAAGTGAAATTGTTGTTCCTTAGAGGGAACAACAGTTGTTCCTTAGATGGACCAACGAGAAAACAAATATACATGAAAATTTTGTTCCTTAGAGGGAATAACAGTGATCCCTTAGATGGAACAGCAGGAAAACAAATACGCATGAAATCTTTTTTCCTTAGGGGGAATAGCAGATGCTCCCTAGAGGGAATAGTAGTTGTTCCTTAAAGGGAACATCAAGAAGAAAAAATAATTAATTGCATGTGAAATTGTTGTTCCTTAGAGGGAACAGTGGCTGTTCCTTAGAGGGAATGATAGTTGTTCCTTAGATGGAACAATAGTTGCTCGTTAGGGGGAAAAACAAAAAGAAAAAATTGCACATGAAATTGTTGTTCCTTTAGAGGGAATAACATCTATTCCTTGGAGGGAACAATAGTTGTTCCCTAAAGGGAACAACAAGAAAATCTGCACACAAAATTGTTGTTCCTTAGAGGGAAAAGCAAGAAAATTTACACTCAAAATTGTTGTTCCTTAGAGGGAACAATAGCTATTCCTTAGAGGGAACAACAACTATTCCTTAGAGGGCACAATAGTTGTTCCTTAGAGGGAATAGCAGTTGTTCCTGTTAGCACCTAAATCTGCCTTAGGCTGAAGGAAGGCAAACATTAGGGTAACCAAAAACCACGCTCAATCTAGTAGCTAGCCCTACCATAACAGGAGAGGGCTCTCTCTAAGTCACACTCAGTGAATAAATGATCGAAAATGGTCTGAGATGACTTACAATACAATGTTTACCTTAGGCTAGTAAGTGAAAAATGATTTTGGAAAAGATTTTTGAAGTGACCGAGCTTCTGGGATGTATATGGGACTAACGCTCAGCAAAGAACTGAGAATTGAGAATGAAGGCACAGATTATTCTGTGAGGCAAGGTAGGCGGGAAGCGCAGCAATTTCGACTTAAGCTGACGCAGAATGAAAAGATTGCTGAAGATAGTGAAAAGGGCATGGTCGCATGAATCATTTTCAACGGAAGAATAACATTGCACATGAAATTTTCCCACAGGCAGAGCAATATAAACTGAATTCTACCTAATCTCACTTAGAAAATTTCACTAAAATGAAACATGAAATGAATTGTGAAACATAACAAGATACATATGGAACATAAGAACACATTTTCTACACTCACAACCACAAGAATCTCATAAAATAGAGCCGCTGCCTTTCATTGACTCTCTGTTAAAAATACACACTGCAGAAACAAAGTTTCTTTCCCATAGTCTCCCAGAAGTTACAAGCCAGCCAACCCTTTGCAAATAACTTGCATACAATATATAGAAAGTGTAGCGAAGAGATGGAATTCCCAGGGGTTGGGAAGTTACTCAAATCATTTTGAAAAGGATATGGAGAGCCAACCATCAGCTAGAGGTGCAGCGCTCTCAAGCATGACATTTGGCTGGGGTGACCCTTTGCATTCTTTTGCCACTTGGATAGTTGCCCACTTGGAGAGAAAACTCTTTAAAAGCTGCCTTTGGTGCCAAAAAACCAAGAGTAAATGACTAGGCCCACTTGGAGAAGTAGCGACCCGAAATTTCGCGAAACAGGAGCAATTTCGAAGTTTTTTCCTCTGTGCATCGTGCCAAATTCCCTGTGCATCACGCCACTTTGGAGGCTGTTTTGAGGCACGTGAAGGTGTTCAAAATGTTTGCAAGTGGGCTTGTTAGAAAGCCTGTCCTATCTACTTTCCAACCCAACTAGAATTTCTGAATTTGAATCTCATTTTCCCCTCCAAAACTTAATTCTCCCAAGGCTACTTTCTGTGTGTCCAAAAAGTGGCAGAGATGTTATTTTTGGGTGTTTTTTGACCTTTAGGACACCCAAAACTTGTCAAAATTTCTTGTCTGGACACCATTAGATGTATTTTTCGATCCTGAATTCAAATATGTAATCCATTCCTCGAATAGAGTGCTAGAATTTTAAAAAATCGCGCTAGTGGCGCGACGCACAAGGAGGAATTTCCTGTTTTGTGCCCAAAAAATTTGCCTGTGACCAAAATTTGCCCAAATTTTTTGAAATTTGGGCTGGAGGTTCCCTATGAAGTGATTTTCCGTGCCAAGGAATCCTTAGCCAAGATTCAAAGCCTATCTTTCTCCTTTACCTCCTTTGCCTCTTTTCTCGCTTTGCTCAATTTTGCCTTTAGGCTCCTGATTCTTGCTTTGGAACTCATGTTTCGAGCCTGGTAGTGATGAGTCATGCACCTCAACATGTCTTTCTCCCTATTTTCTTTGTCCAACAACCTCTCCAAATGCATCTTGACGCTCTCAAGGTTGGACTCCCGGTCTTCATTGATTTCTTGCTCCAAAGATGTGAGCGGAATCCTTCTTCTTTGAGCAGGAGTAGCTTGGCGCTGCTCACAGATGTTTTGCAGCTCCATGATCATCTATTGGTCCTCAAGCTGTTTGTTTCTCCACTCCAGGTAGTTTATTTTCCACTTGGCCCTTCTAAATCAATGGTCAAGTCTTCAATCTCTGATTGCTGCTCCCTGATGATCTCCATAAGCTCCTCATTGGTTGGTTCTGCATCTGTCTCATCATCCTAGAGGAGAACAAACTCAGTCTCTTGCTCACCTGATGGCCCTTCCTACTGCACTGGCTCCTTTCCCTTACACTTCTCCTGGGGTGCTGATGTCGGAAGTGAGGCCCCTTCCACCCCGGGTGGAGATAACACTCGCTTTGCTGCTGCGAACAATGGTCTACTGCCCTTCTGGTATGTGATGTATACTGGAAAACTGAAGTGCTCCAAGAGAATAAGATCAATTTTATAGTCCAAATATTATTATTAGATAATAATATTTGACTTTTCTATTTTTGACAGCTAGTCTAAAAATAGACTTTGATCACTCACACTGTGATCACTCACACTTTCATCAAAAATAGAAGTCCATCTATTTTTCCCAACTTGACCAATCATCCATAAACATCAACTTGCAATCCATAGACATGATCCATATGTCTAAAAATAGACATAGTCTAAAAATAGACTTGCGCCAAAAATAGCCTACGAGCCCACTTAGTGAAGGCGACTCTTTTCACTAAGCTCCATCATCTTGTTGCAATCTCAACAAGCATTTCTTGTTGCACACTTTTCAACACTCCCTCTCAACAAGAAAGGCTTCCTCTCAAACCCGATCCTGTAACTCTGGAATGTTCTCCATGTAACACATCTGGCCAGTCCACTTGCTCTGTCATCAAAGTCTCTGACTGCTATTGCCTCTGTCGACTGAAACTCTGCATCTCTGTGCTCTTCAGTATCTGACTGCTCTAGCCTCTGTCACTTTGATCTCTGACAGCATCCGTGCTGCTGCTTGTTCTATCTCCCAGCGTTGCATCTGCACTGCACCTCCCAACTGACCTCCCTGTTGGGATAGAAACATCCTCTGATGCTGAAGCTCTACCTACTGCTGACAAGTGCTCCCTCTTTGACATCTGCGCTACTGCAACATCTCCATGCATCTCGCACCATTGCACACCTCTCTGTGCCACCTAGCACTGTGCAAAACACTTGTGCCTCTCGCATTGCTACAGCCTGCTAGCTATGCGCTGTCCTGGGATTCCCTGCATTGTCGCTCTCTCTGCCGCTCCATCCGCATCTGTCTCTACCCAATTAGTCAGTTCCTGCTACTACACATCTGGGGATCCTGTAGCAAGGTCTCATCCAAGAGGTTGGTTACCTCAAGGATCCCGCCCCTCCTCCTTGGGACAATCAATCCACATCACCCAACCTCCTACCTAGAGGTATGGCTGCATGTGATCCCTCAGCCCACCTCGCTCGAAGTTTCCTGCTACTGGAGGTCTCTAGATGAGTAGATGTCTCTACTCGATCTCTTCTCAGCTTCCCTTGTTGTGGCTGCTCAACAACCTCCTAAAGCTGCTGCACCAATCGTGGCTCCTCCACAATCGTCTGAGACGTCTTCTGGCTCTGCATGTTGAGAGGTAATATACGCTCCCTCTCAACCACCAAGTCTCCATCAGTTGCCTCGCTGCTCAAGGCTTTTCATGCATCTTGAACCTTAAGAGCATACAGGTTCTTGACCTGTGAACCAATCTGCTTCACCTGTCTAGTGATGATGTGTCTAAGGAAAACCTTTCCCTTACTAAAGATCACATCATAGCCTCTATCTTCCAACATCGTGATCGACACCAAGTTTCTCTTCAGTCCTGGGACATACTTGACATCGGTCAAGGTAAGGCGAGCTACATGCTCCCTCTGAAAAATAACCGTGCCTACACCTGAGACACTATACTTCTCATCATTACCCATCCCTATGAGTATCTGGAGATCTTTCTCCTCCAAAGTACTGAACAAACTTTTGTCACGGGTCATGTGGAAAGAAGCTCCACTGTCAAGAAACCAACCACTTCCCACCATGGATGAAACCATGCATGCGAAGAGTGTGAAGTCCAACTCAAACTGTGAAGCAAGTGAGGCTACCTCACCTTCAGATCCTTACCCGGATCCCTTCTTGGACTTCTTCTTTGGGCAATTAGTAGCATAATGACCCAACTCATGACAACGAAAGCATCTCACCTTCACCTTGTCAACCTTCTTCCCACCACTGGAAGAATTGGATTCGAAAGAGAAACCTTCCCCTTCCCCTTCTTCGCCTTACTCGCTAAGGCACAGTTCTCCTCATCATGCATAGATGAAGAACCGTCTCTGGTGCTCCGTCTAATCTCCTCCTGCACAAGATCCGACCAAAGTCTCTCCCATCTTGGCAGTTTCTCCCTTCCATTCACCGAGTCCTGGTATCTATGCCAACTATTAGGAAGGTCAAGGAGTGCTAGACTCACCATCCTCATCCAACAGTCACCCCCACGCTTCCCAGCTCATCCCGGCATTGGGTGAACTTTGTGAGATGTTGGGGCATACTATCTCCATTCTCACACTGAATGTTTTTGAGTATTATCTCTTGCTTTGGAATTAAATTCGAATTCCACCAGCTCAAAACTCAACCGCTTCGGATCTAAGATTCGTGAGAACACAATATTTCTCGTACAGAGATTAACTGTATGGGCATTCACTGGATATCTCACCTTCCAAAGGAAGGATGAATCCAGAGGCTACCTGGCCTGATTATAGACTCTGCTTGAAGAAATAAATTGTAAACACTTTCTGAATAGTAGATCTGATGATCAATCCTCGCTTGATATCCTGTAAAAATCTCTTCTACAAATCAAGCAGCTCTGATACCATGTAGAAACTTTTTCTACAAATCATCTAGCTCTGATACCATGTAGAAATTTTGAATAATTTAACACATATTCATAGAGATTATCCTGATCATAAAATTATAAGTGGAACATGTATAATACATAATCTCCTCTACGTTGATCATCAATTTACAGAAGTAGAAACATTCACAAGCACACATAGAAGCATCAACCAAACTCATAAACACAGTATGTATCCCGGGGAAAGCATCTCGCTAAAAACCCCAACTATCTGTATATTATATTGATTGAATCATGTAACAATACACAGCATAATACTTCTCACAAGTATCTCCACCTATTACACACAATACAGCTCAGATCTGATCTCCAAATCTATTCCACTGCTTGCCTGCCTCCACTGCTCAATACCTGCTCAAGAACTAATGAGAATGGCTTCCCAAACTCGTATTTCACCTCAAAATAATCACTCATACTTTTTTGGACGTGAGAAAAGGCTACAATACTGGGAAAATACATGAGAAAACTCATTGGCATACTCAATCCCTTGATTGTGAAAGATCTAGTGCACAACTATAGTCACAACTGATAGCAATCTGATTCTCTACCACCTGTCCCTATTGAACTGAACATGCACTGACATGCAACTGAGTTAACTGATGTATTCTATAATTGCATTATGAGTTAATAACTTGTGAATTAACTAATAACTAATTCACCCAACTCATCTCTAGTCTATTGATCAGTTAGACAAAATACAACTAGTTTAACAAAGCTAAACTGAACACAACTCCATCAACTGCACCTCCAGTCCACTAAACTCAACTCACTTGAGTTCTAACTGAAGTCATGCATGCAAAACCTCAACTGACTCATAAGAAAAGCGTATTTCCTTCTGACAGCTGCATGTGCCACCTCTGTAGCTCAAACTGAAGTGCTCCAAGAGAATAAGATCAAGTTTATAGTCCAAATATTATTATGAGATAATAATATTTGACTTTTCTATTTTTTACAGCTAGTCTAAAAATAGACTTTGATCACTCACACTTTCATCAAAAATAGAAGTCCATCTATTTTTCCCAACTTGACCAATCATCCATAAACAGCAACTTGCAATCCATAGACATGATCCATATGTCTAAAAATATACATAGTCTAAAAATAGACTTGCGCCAAAAATAGCCTACGGGCCCACTTAGTGAAGGCGACTCTTTTCACTAAGCTCCATCATCTTGTTGCAATCTCAACAAGCATTTCTTGTTGCACACTTTTCAACACTCCCTCTCAACAAGAAAGGCTTCCTCTCAAACCCGATCCTGTAACTCTGGAATGTTCTCCATGCAACACATCTGGCCGGTCCACTTTCTCTGTCATCAAAGTCTCTGACTGCTATTGCCTCTGTCGACTGAAACTCTGCATCTCTGTGCTCTTTAGTATCTGACTGCTCTAGCCTTTGTCACTTTGATCTCTGACTGCATCTGTGTTGCTGCTGGTTCTATCTCCCAGCATTGCATCCGCACTGCACCTCCCAACTGACCTCCCTGTTGGCATAGAAACATCCTCTGATGCTGAAGCTCTACCTGCTGCTGACAAGTGTTCCCTCTCTAACATTTGCGCTACTGCAACATCTCCATGCATCTCGCACCATTGCACACCTCTCTGTGCCACCTAGCACTGTGCAAAACACTTGTTCCTCTCACATTGCTACAGCTTGCTAGCTATGCGCTGTCCAAGGATTCCCTGCACTGTCGCTCTCTCTGCCGCTCCATCCGCATATGTCTCTACCCAATCAGTCAGTTCCTGCTACTACACATCGGGGCTCTCGTAGCAAGGTCTCATCCAAGAGGTTGGGTACCTCAAGGATCTTGCCCCTCCTCCTTGGGACAATCAATCCACATCACCCCACCTCCTACCTGGAGGTATGCCTGCATGCGATCCTTCAGCCCATCTGGCTCGAATTTTCCCCCTACTGGAGGTCTCTGGATGAGTAGATGTCTCGACTCTATCTCCTCCCAGCTTCCCCTATTGTGGCTCCTCCACAACCTCCTGAAGTTGTTGCACCAATCGTGGCTCCTCCACAATCATCTGAGACTTCTTCTGGCTCTGCATGTTGAGAGGTAATATATGCTCCCTCTCAACCACCAATTCTCCATGAGTTTCCTCACTGCTCAAGGCTTTGCATGCATCTTGAACCTCAAGAGCATACAGGTTCTTGACCCGTGAACCAATCTGCTTCACCTGTCTAGTGATGATGTGTCTAAGGAAAACCTTTCCCTTACTAAAGATTACATCATAGCCTCTGTCTTCGAACATCGTGATCGACACCAAGTTTCTCTTCAGTCCTGGTACATACTTGACATCGGTCAAGGTAAGGCGAGCTCCATGCTCCCTCTGAAAAATAACCGTCCCTACACCTGAGACACTATACTTCTCATCATTACCCATCCCTATGAGTATCTGGAGATCTTTCTCCTCCAAAGTGCTGAACAAACATTTGTCACCGGTCATGTGGAAAGAAGCTCCACTGTCAAGAAACCAACCACTTCCCACCATAGATGAAACCATGCATGCGAAGAGTGTGAAGTCCAACTCAAACTGTGAAGCAAGTGAGGCTGCCTCACCTTCAGATCCTTCCCCGGATCCCTTCTTGGACTTCTTCTTTGGGCAATTAGTAGCATAATGACCCAACTCATGACAATGAAAGCATCTCACCTTCGCCTTGTCAACCTTCTTCCCATCATTGGAAGAACTAGATTCGGAAAGAGAAACCTTCCCCTTCCCCTTCTTTGCCTTACTCGCTAAGGCACAATTCTCCTCATCCTGCATGGATGAAGAACCATCTCTGGTGCTCCGTCTAATCTCCTCCTGCACAAGATCTGACCAAAGTCTCTCCCATCCTGGCAGTTTCTCCCTTCCATTCACCGAGTCCTGGTAGCTATGCCAACTCTTAGGAAGTTCAAGGAGTCCTAGACTCACCATCCTCATCCGACAGTCACCCCCACACTTCCCAGCTCATCCCGGCAATGGGTGGACTTCTTGAGATACTGGGGCATACTGTTTCCATTCTCACACTGAATGTTTCTGAGTTTTATCTCTTGCTTTGGAATTAAATTCGAATTCCACTAGCTCAAAAACTCAACCGCTTCCAATCTAGAATTCATGAGAACAAAGTATTTCTTGTACAGAGATCGACCATATGGGCATTCACCAGATATCTCACCTTATAAAAGAAGGATGACTCAAGAGGCTACCTGGCTTGATTACAGACTCTACCTAAAGAAATAGAATGTAAACACTTCCCGAATAGTAGATCTGATGATCAATCCTCGCTTGATATCCTGTAAAAATCTCTTCTACAAATCAAGCAGCTCCGATACCATGTAGAAATTTTCCTGCAAATTCTCTACAAATCTAGCTCTGATACCATGTAGAAATTTTGAATAATTTAACACATATTCACAGAGATTATCCTGATCATACAATTATAAGCGGAACATGTATAATGCATAATCTCCTCTACGTTGATCAACAATTTACAGAAGCAAAAACATTCACAAGCGCACATAGAAGCATCAATCAAACTCATTAACACAGTATGTATCCCAGGGAAAGAATCTCGCTAAAAACCCCACACTATCTGTATATTATATTGATTGAATCATGTAACATTACACAACATAATACTTCTCACAAGTATCTCCACCTGTTACACACAATACAGCTCAGATCTGATCTCCAAATCTATTCCACTGCTTGCCTACCTCCACAGCTCAATACCTGCTCAAGAACTGATGAGAATGGCTTCCCAAACTCGTATTTCACCTCAAAATAATCACTCACACTTTGTTGGACGTGAGCAAAGGCTAAAATACTAGGCAAATACGTGAGAAAACTCATTGGCATACTCAATCCCTTGATTTTGCAAGATCTGGTGCACAACTATAGTCACAACTAATAGCAATCTGATTCTCTACCACCTGCCCCTGTTGAACTGAACATGCACTGACATGCAACTGAGTTAACTGATGTATTCTATAGTTGCATTATGAGTTAATAACTTGTGAATTAATTAATAACTAATTCACCCAACTCATATCTAGTCTATTGATCAGTTAGACTAAATACAACTAGTTTAACAAAGCTAAACTGAACACAACTCCATCAACTGCACCTCCAGTCCACTAAACTCAACTCACTTGAGTTCTAACTGAAGTCATGCATGCAAAAACTCAACTGACTCATAAGAAAAGCGTATTTCCTTCTAACAGCTGCATGTGCCACCTCTGTAGCTCAAACTGAAGTGCTCCAAGAGAATAAGATCAAGTTTATAGTCCAAATATTATTATGAGATAATAATATTTGACTTTTCTATTTTTGACAGCTAGTCTAAAAATAGACTTTGATCACTCACACTTTCATCAAAAATAGAAGTCCATCTATTTTTCCCAACTTTACCAATCATCCATAAACAGCAACCTGCAATCCATATACATGATCCATATGTCTAAAAATAGACTTGCGCCAAAAATAGCCTACGGGCCCACTTAGTGAAGGCGACTCTTTTCACTAAGCTCCATCATCTTGTTGCAATCTCAACAAGCATTTCTTGTTGAACACTTTTCAACACTTGGAGGGAACAATATTTTTTTCCCTAAAGGGAACAACAAGAAAATCTGCACACAAAATTGTTGTTCCTTAGAGGGAAAAGCAAGAACATTTACACTCAAAATTGTTGTTCATTAGAGGGAACAATAGCTATTCCTTAGAGGGAACAACAACTATTCCTTAGAGGGCACAATAGTTGTTCCTTAGAGGGAATAGCAGTTGTTCCTGTTAGCACCTAAATCTGCCTTAGGTTGAAGGATGGAAAAAATTAGGGTAACCAAAAACCACGCTTAATCTAGTAGCTAGCCCTACCATAGCAGGAGAGGGCTCTCTCTGAGTCACGCTCAGTGAATAAATGATCGAAAATGGTCTGAGATGACTTACAATACAATATTTACCTTAGGCTAGTAAGTGAAAAAGGATTTTGGAAAAGATTTTTGAAGTGATCGAGCTTCTGGGATGTATATGGGACTAGCGCTCAACAAAGAACTGAGAATTGAGAATGAAGGCACAGATTATTCTGTGAGGCAAGGTAGGTGAGAAGCGCAGGAATTTCGACTTAAGGTGATGTGGAATGAAAATATTGCTGAAGATAGTGAAAAGGGCATGGTCGCATGAATCGTTTTCAACGGAAGAATAACACTTCACATGACATTTTCCCACAGGCAGAGCAATATAACTTGAATTCTACCTAATCTCAATTAGAAAATTTCACTGAAATGAAACATGAAATGAATTATGAAACATAACAAGATACATATGGAACAAAATAACACATTTTCTACTCTCACAACCACAAGAATCTCATGAAACAGAGCCGCTGCCTTTCATTGACTCTCTGTTAAAAATACACAATGCAGAAACATAGTTTCTTTCCCA
The DNA here is from genome assembly GCA_031772625.1 of Pinus tabuliformis. Classification (NCBI taxonomy): domain Eukaryota; kingdom Viridiplantae; phylum Streptophyta; class Pinopsida; order Pinales; family Pinaceae; genus Pinus; species Pinus tabuliformis. Next base: position 347,432,789 of record CM062819.1, on the reverse strand, counting down.
TAGTCTCCCATAAGTTACACGCCAGCCAACCCTTTGCAAATAACTTGCATACAATATATAGAAAGTGTAGAGAAGAGATGGAATGCCCAGGGGTTGGGAAGTTACTCAAATCATTTCGAAAAAGGATATGGAGAGCCAACCATCAACTAGAGGTGCAACACTCTCAAGCATGACATTTGGCTGGGGTGACCCTTTGCATTATTTTGCCACTTGGATAGGTGCCCACCTGGAGAGAAAACTATTTAAAAGCTTCCTTTGGTGCCAAAAAACCGAAGAGTAAATGACTGGGCCCACTTGGAGAAGTCGCGACCCGAAATTTCGTGAAAGAGGAGCAATTTGGGAGTTTTTTTTCCCCTGTGCACCGCGCCAAATTCCCTGTGTATCATGCCACTTTGGAGCCTATTTTGGGGCACGTGCAGATGTTTGAAATGTGTGCAAGTGGGCTTGTTGGAAAGCCTGTCCTATCTACTTTCCAACCCAACTAGAATTTCTGAATTTGAAGCTCATTTTCCCCTCCAAAACTTCATTCTCCCAAGGCGGCTTTCTGTGTGTCCAAAAAGTGGCAGAGATGTTATTTTTGGGTGTTTTTTGGCCTTTAGGAGACCCAAAAATTGTCAAAATTTCTTGTCTGGACACCAGTAGACGTATTTTGCGATGTTGAATTCAAATATGTAATCCATTCCTCGATTAGAGTGCTAGAATTTTAGCATCGCGCCAGTGGCGCGACACACAGGGAGGAATTTCCTGTTTTGTGCCCAAAAAAATTGCCTGTGACCAAAATTTGCCCTAATTTTTTGAAATTTGGGTTGGAGGTTCCCTATGAAGTGCTTTGTTGTGCCAAGGAATCCTTAGCCAAGATTCGAAGCCTATCTTGCTCCTTTACCTCCTTTGCCTCTTTTCTCGCTTTGCTCAATTTTGCCTTTAGGCTCCTGATTCTTGCTTTGGAACTCATGTTTCGAGCCTGGTAGTGATGAGTCATGCGCCTCAACATGTATTTCTCCCTGTTTTCTTTGTCCAACAGCCTCTCCAAATGCATCTTGACCCTCTCAAGGTTGGACTCCCGGTCTTCCTTGATTTCTTGCTCCAAAGATGTGAGCGGAATCCTTCTTCTTTGAGAAGGAGCAGCTTGGCGCTGCTCACAGATGTTCTGCAGCTCCATGATCATCTGTTGGTCTTCAAGCTATTTGTTTCTCCACTCCAGGTAGTTTATTTTCCACTTGGCCCTTTCTAAATCAATGGTCAAGTCTTCAATCTCTGATTGCTGCTCCCTGATGATCTCCATAAGCTCCTCATTGGTTGGTTCTGCATCTGTCTCATCATCCTAGAGGAGGAAAAACTTAGTCTCTTGCTCACCTGATGGCCCTTCCTCCTGCACTGGCTCGTTGCCCTTACACTACTCCTAGGGTGCTGATGTCGGAAGCGACGCCCCTTCCACCCCAGGTGGAGATAACACTCGCTTTACTGCTGCGAACAATGGTCTACTTCCCTTCTGGTATGTGATGTATACTGGCATGGTGGCAATCTCATGACTCTCAGACTGACATGAAGGACTCTCCACCTCAAGCTCAAACTGATGTAAAGGACCTCTTATATCATGCTCAAACTGATGTGAAGGACCTCCCATCTCATGTTCTGCCTCTGATATCACTAGTGGAGCACTGAAGAAATCATGGGAGATGAAGTCCTCCCAAGTAATACCCTGCAATCCTAACTGATGGTCCACCAAGATCCAGATGAGAGCAAAATTATAGACACTGTTTAGCTCTCGTTGTGGGGTCTTGCCTTGCATGAAGTTTTTCATCTTCTCAATCTTGTTGTAGATGAAGAATGGGAGGCTCATCATCCACGCCCTGGTGAAGTGCATGAGCAGGCGGATGTAATAGGCATAAAGGCGAGAAAACCTCCCCTTGCAGCTGAAATATTTCATGATCAACCTCATGAGTGTGCAATACTCATCCCTCAAAAACCTGAATGGAAAAACTCTGGTGAGCTGGCTCAAGCAGCTGTTCTTGATGTAAGGCTCATAGTGATGTCTCTTTACCTTCTTCTTCTTATGCCACTGCTCCCCAATGTTTGGTATCCCTGTTGCCACTGATATAGCCTCCGGTGTCAAGGTGAAAGTGAACCTAGCCAGGACAGATTGGCCTCCCTGTAGATGAAGTGCAAAAAGGCGGGCCGACTCATGATGTACTCTGACATTTGCCACACTTTGGCAAAATTTATAACATGCCAAGTGCTGGAAACAAGACATGGCAAGTGGGCATGCTTGTAGCTCTGTGAGGGTGTTTGGCTCATCTCTAAGATGTCTGCCACTCCAGTGATGTCTCCTATGGGCCCTCTCTCCTAAAGATGTGTCACTTTGTGTATCCCCCTCATAATCTGATGAATTTTCTGATGCCATTACTGCTGCTTGTACCTTGAGTTTTATGCTGCCCTTTGAATCCAATGAAACGGATGAAAGCTCTGAAAATCTGTCACTAAGGGGACAATAAAATAGGGGAGTGTTAGGAGGGGAATGAGGAAAAGGGGAATAGGGGTTTAAAAGAGAAATTTATCAGGGATTTGGGAGTGTTTGGGGTATGGTTTTGATGGGGTAGGGTTTGGGATATTTTGATCCATAGAAATAAAGGGAACAAATGGATATGATTACAGTGATGCTAGGGTGATGGTAAGGGGAAAATGCTACAGGGAAATTAGTTGATAGGGGTAGGGTAAAAGAATACTTCAGCAACAATGTCACTGTAGCAAAACCCTAGTTTTTTTATTTTCTTTATGTATTCCTTTGTTCATAAAAAAAATTTGGCATTGGATTTATACTCATCAAAATCATGATATTCTTATCAATTTTAATGCCAAGAGACAAGGTATTTGCCCCACCTTTCAAGTTTGATAGGAATTCAAAAAAAATTTGGGCGATGTAGTGGTTTTTTGAGCTTATAGGTCTGTGGGCCGCACGCTCTGCCCAGTGCGCTGTGCGCTCTGATTGCATCACGCCAGTGGCAATTTTGCACTGAGGTCGGGTTCCCAGTGTGCCGTGCAGCTTGAGTGTGCCGCACATCTTCATGTGTGTGCCGCGCGCCACAAAAATCACCCAGTTTTGCTTGGAAGGATAGGGGGAGGGTTTTAGTGGTGGATTTATGGGGTTTCCTTAGGAGACAAGGTGGAATGGAGGTAACAAATGACGAGGAGTGAGGGGACAATGGGGATGGGACCAACCTTGGTGGCGTCTTCACAAATTTGCAAACCCAGTGTACCATTTTTGCTTTGAGGATGATTTACATGGATGCCAATGTGCTTTGGATCTCATTCAACATCTTAGAAACACCGCTATTGACCAAATTGACAGAGAAGAGGTTTCATTCGAGCCTACCTCTTGTTTTCTAGCCTTCAACCGGGATATAAAATGAATTTTAACTGTTTTGAGCTCCCTCACTGTGTGCGTCGCGCGCCAAGCCCAGTGTGTCGTGCTCTGAGTGCATCGCGCCCTTGTTGATTTTTCACTATGGGCTCGTTACCGATGCGTCGCGCCCTCTGTGTGCACCACGTGCCCTGGTGTATGCGCCACACCACCTAGAAATATGCCCTCACTTACTCGAATTCCTCCTACTTAGCTCTCTTTTCTTCAACAATGCCTCTCTCAAGCTTTTCCATATCACAATGACTTAGTTTTTGGTCAAAACAAATATATAGGCTTTGAGAGAGTTGGGTTCAATTTTTTCTTCTTTGAAAACCCACTTTATAATGTTTATGTTTTGCACTTTTTTATTGACTTTAAAACACCCTGCTTTTCCTTTTTTCTTTGAAATTTTAGCTCTCATGATAAAATTTTCGGCAATTCTTTCCGAGGACTGTGTGACTGGGCCTCTAGCTTTGAAATCCATGACTGCATCTAAAAATGTCAATTGGCGGCTTTTTGGAAAATTTTGTCATAGTTGACCTTGTTTGACTTTTCTTCAAAACAGAGTTTTGAAGAAGAGTCGATGTCTCTTCAGGTGATGATGAAGCTTTCTAAACTGTAGCTGTATAAGGTCTCCCTCTAGCCTGCATGGCTTGTTCTGGACATGTTTTTCAAAGACCACATTGATGATTCCTAGACCCAACAATAAAAATGACTTTGTCCTGTAATATGACCAGACCTTGACTATCACGAACTTCAGTGATTATGGCCCAAGACCTGAACCAGTAGGGGCCAGGGATGCAGGAAAATGACCAGCGTAACTATCTCCATTAGATCATGGCATGTCCCTAGCGAAATGCAGCTGAGTGGATGGAGTGCGACACATAAAATTGAAATGCACAAAGAGCTTTGATCTCTGATGGAGGGCTGACCAGACCGACTCTAACATTGGCTCCAATGGGGGATGGTAGCTCCTTGGAGGTGACAAGAATAGCAGATCTCTGGAGGAGCTAGACAGTGCCTTTTTTTCCATTGGGCTATGGAGTCATCATTTTGATAAACAACACAGACTCTAACTTATTTATAAAACTGGAATAACCAAGAAATTAACTCAAACTAGACAATTGGAATAACTCAAAAACTGACTTTACATACTGAAACAAAACTGAAATAAAAATGGTATTTACAATGACAGTGGAAGCAACTTTAATAGATCAACAATGATACCTCTTGAGCAGCCTACCATTGATCGGCCCTCCAGGACAGTGTTCCCCGTTCATCTCCTTCAGAAGAAAGGCATTCTACCCCCTATATGCTGCAATCTTGAAAGGACCTTTCCATGGATTTTCGAACTTTCTGTGCCGGCCTTTCTCTTCATTCCTTGCATCCCACTTCAGCACCACATCATCCAACTGAAATTTGTCCGCTTTAGCTTTTATGTCATAGATTTTCTTTATCTTCTCCTGCAACTTGGATGTGGTTTTGAAAACTTCTTCTCTTGTTTGCTGCAAGTGGATCATTTGATTTAGCCTTCTCTACATGGTATCTTCCTCAGTGCCGGCCTCCTGAAGAAGTTTGACCAGTGGGGTAGCAAGGGAAGCAGGAAATACTGTGTCCACTCCCTAAACCAACTCAAATGGTGACATACCAATAGACTTTTTCTGACTAATTCAATCTTCCCAAAGTGCATGGACCAGCCTCTTGTTCTAGCTCTTCTTATTTATTTCCAGCAGCTTCTTCATGATGTTGACCAAAGATTTATTCGAAGATTCTACCAATCCATTGCCTTACGGATGATAGGCAGTTGAATGACCCAAAATTATATGATATTTATGACAAAATTCTACCATCATTTTCGATTAGAAAGCTGTTGCATTGTCAATGATTAATTTGTTCGAACAACCAAAGTGAGACAAGATGTTATTTTCGAGGAATGAAATAATTACCGTGTCCGTCACTTGTCTGGTAGGGGCTGCCTCAATCCTTTTTGTGAAATAGTCCATCGCTATAAGGATCCACCTATGCTGTCCGAAAGAGGAGGGATGAATTTCCCCAATGAAATCCAACTCCCACTGCTGGAATGGAGTGCTCACTTCGATAGTCTTAAGTGGAAAACGTTGTAATTTCTGTTTTCCTTTGAAAATTTGGCACTTATGACAACACTTTACCATCTTATGCACATTAGCAAACAAAGTAGGTCAGTAGTACCCCGCTCTCAAGATTTTGTTCGTTGTCGATTTCCAAAAAAGATGTCCACCACACTCTCCTCCATGGAAGTCCTCCATGACTTTCTTTGCCTCCTCTTCCACCAGACAATTTAACAAAATGCCACCGGGATCTTTCCAATACAGTGAAGAATTCAAGATACAAAACTTGGCAGCTTTCAATTTGAGTGTTCTCGCTTTGTTTCTAGCCATTCCGGGCAGTGGTGATAGATTTTTCAACACATATATTATATCAGAATACCATGGGGACAAAGCAAACATTTCAGATACCTGAATTGACGTTCCTTCCTCATTCTCATCGGACATGGCAGCGATCAGATTCATGTCCAATGCATGCAAATTTGATTCAGCCATTAGCTTCGCCAACCCCTGTTCTTTGACCAGCTTTGTAGGCTTTATCTCCACATCGTATTCTAGCAAGGCTATGATCCATTTTCCTCTTCTCCCTTCCAAATCAGTCTGCACTAAAACATCTTTCGCAGCAGTATTAGGAACATAGGCCAGAATGTGAGAACATAAGATATACACCCGGAAATCCTTCAATGCCTTCACCAATGCCAGGGCTTGCTTCTTAATGATGTTGTACTTCAAATTTGCATCCCTGATAGCCCTACTGAAGAATGAAATGGGTCTTCCATGATCATCCCTCTTCTACAATAGTACCGCTGCCATAATGTTCTCAGAAGCAAATGAAAACAATATGAAATCTTGAGTGTAATCCGGGCTGACTAGAACTGGAGCTAACGAAAGGGCCAATTTGACCATGTTGAAATATTTTACAGCCTCATCTATCCATTTCACCTGGATGTCCTTCTTAAGCATGTTGGTCATTTCTTTTAAGTGTTCTGCAAGATTAGGCACAAAGCGACGCAGAAAATTCATCTTACCATTGAATGACTGTATCTCCTTTTTGTTCCTAGGTAGATCGATTTGTTGGATTGCTTGCACACATGCTGGGTCTATGTGTATTCCATCTTTTGAAATGATATGCCCAAGTAATTTTCCTTCCTCCATGGTTAACAAGCTCTTCTTAGGATTCAGCGATAAACCATATTTTCTGCATTTTTGAAATACAATTTTTAGGTGATGCATGTGCTCTTCATCAGATTTTGAAAACACTGTCAAGTCATCCAAGTACACCACTAAAAACACATCCTTCTCATTTGCAAACGCGAAGTCCATTGCATGCTAAAATGTGGCACCTGCATTATTTAAACCGAATGGCATTTTGGCATAGTGAAATGCTCCCCATGGAGTTGTGAATGATGTCTTATCCCTATCATCTTCATGGACTGAAATTTGGTTATATCCAGAATAACCACCAAGCAGTGACATACGAGCTGCCCCCACTACTCACTAAAGTGTATGGTCCATTTTGGGAAACGGATAGTTGTCCTTCAATGAGACCTTGTATAGATTTCTGAAATATATGCATAGGCGGATCTCACCTGTCTTCTTTCGTACAAGCACTAAGTTAGATATCCAATCGAAAAATCTGATAGGCACAATGATACCTGACTTGTACAACCTGTTTACCTCATTTTCGATTGATGGCAGCAACTTTGGATTGATTCTTCTCAGCTTTTGTCTAAATGGTTTCTGATTGGGCTTGATAGGTATGGTGTGCTGAATGATATTCGTATCATAGGTCTTTAAATCAGAATAATCCCAAGCAAATACATTTGCAAATGAAGCCATCAAACTGATATATTTGTCCTTGATCTTTGGCGGTAATATCTTGGACAATTTTACCAATTTTGGATTTGTTGTTGTACCAATGTTGACTTCTTCCACACCTTTCTTTGTCGGATGCAATGTTGGCTTGCGGGCTACATCATCCTGAGCGAAAAGTTCCTATAGGGGTATCAAGCCTTTAGGGATGATGTTATTCTTTAGCTGTAATACATCCATTTGATTGATCTGCACTTCTTCTGTACCATTCCCTTTGTTCTCATAGTTTTCCACATCAATTAAGGTTTCTTTGAACTTGCCTTTGTTGAGTTGAAAATCCTTAATCTCCTCATCATCTTGGAACACTTGCCAATGTCGCTGATTGTCTGGAATGGTTGGACGGTGCTTGACATGGATTTCAAATTTATTGCTGGTGTTCATGGGGATCTTCAAGCTGCTTGCTGCCTTGATAAGAGCATCAGCAATACTATTTTTTATTCGTGGCACACATGTCAAGGTGTATTCGGAAAGTAGCTTCAAGATGTTCAAAACTGCATTATGATAGGCCCGCATCCTAGGATGTTTTGCTTGATACTCACCTCTGACCTGTTTTATCACCAACTCGGAGTCACCATATACTGAAATCCTCTTTGCATTCAGCTTTCTAAGAATCTTAAGGCCATTAATTAGAGCTTCATATTCAGCTTCATTATTGGAACATTCAAAGGCCAGCTTGTAGGAGCAAACTCTCACGCTGCTAGGCACTTTGTTTTGGGTGGAGAATGGACTGCGTACCCAAATACGAATACCGGCTCCATCATTCCCTACTGCTACATCAAAATCCATGGTCCATAAGCCTTCTTCTTCTTCTTGCAAGTGTTGAAAATCTTTTTGTTGTCCATTGTTTCCTTGCTGTCCATCGTTTTCAGTTGATTGCCCAATCTTTTGCTGCTTTTCTTGTCTTTCTTTCTTCAAAATCTCTCTAAAATTTTATGTTATCTCTGGGATGTCGTATGCCTCTACTATCTGACTATCTATTTAATTTAAACTATCTGAAAACAAAACAAAAGACTCTAAATCTGTATGTACATAGTTTATAGGATGATTTATCGGTTTCTCCTTGCTTGTGATCATATACTTCATCTTTTGTTCTCGGTATAATTTCCTCATTTGTCCAAACACCAAGATGTTGCATAGGAGAAATCCAATTGTAGTGTCCCCTTCAATTTCGCTACCCAAGACCTGGAAAGAAGCATGTAAAACCTTCAAGGAATGTCTGCTACCACTACATCCATCAGAACATTTTTCATAGGAAGCTGATCCAAACTCACAACTAAGTCTTTGATGAGCCCTATGCACCTTACTCTGCTGGAGTTGAATGAATAGAGGTCATGGTATTGGCGGGTGATGTCTAGACCAATCTTATCCATGATAGCCTTGGGCATGAGATTGTGAGAGGCTCCGGAATCGAACATGGCATTGTGTAGCACAAAGTCATGCAATCGTAAACTGATATAGAAGGGTTGCACCTCGCTCTCAGGAGACTCACCATTCGTCACTGGCCCAAAAATCATTTCAGGCTGATCATCTTCCACGTTTACCATGTCGGACATTGGGTCCAAATTCAACATTTTAGAAATTTGTCCTCTATAATTGTTGTTCTTCATGATTTCAGTCAAAGGGATGGATACCTTTAGCTTAGAAATATCATTCTCTAGGCTGAAGGTGGGATTTCTTTCTACCTCTTTGACTGGGATCTCTTTCCTTTCCTTCTCTTTTGAGGTGGCTAGTTGCTGTGATTGTTCTACTAACTTTGATTTGCTGCTCTCGGGAACAACCGCCTCCTTTCCCTTTCTTTGTGTAGCTGATGTATCATTCTTTGTTGTTTCATCCCCCTTCTTTTTCTAATTTGGTTTGACTGGTACATCTCTGTTTCTAAGGGAATATCACTGCTGCTGTGTGGACAAAGCATTCATATACCCCCTTTGATATTCTTCTGACTCTTCCTCCAACACGGTTTCATTAGCTAGAATAAAATCAGTGTCTTGGTGAGTAGCTAAATTTACTCCACATTCTTCTTCTTCGGTGATGTAAGTAGGCAGCTCATCTGGAGTAAAGAGATGGTTTTCCTCACCTATTACATTCCCGTCCTCATCTGACTCCGGTCCGTGCACAAAATTCTGTTGCGAAGGTGTTTGTACCGGCTGTTGTGCTGTCTACTCTTGAGTCCGCTGATCTCTTTGTCTAATTCTATATTCTGGCTGTTGTTGGCCACGAAAGTTAGGATTCCTAACTTGTGGCTCTGGCTTGTCAAGTTTTACCCTTTCAAGCATCTGTTCTACCTTCTTGAGCAGCTGATCCATTGAAGAAGATTCTTCTTTCACCGTGGTTCTCTTCTCTTCTTTCACAGTGGTTCTCTTCTCTTCTTTCACTCTTTCTCTTTTGGACAACAGGTTAGCCTCAACACTGACTGCAATTTTCTACATATCTTCCATTTTAGCCGGTTCTCTCTCTCTTAATTGGTATGCCATGTCAGCATCAAAACCATCTGGAAACTTCATCATTGCTAGTCCCACAGGTGGCTTTAGATGGTTTGGGATTTCGTTGTATACTTCATTAAATCTAACATAATAATCTTGGACCGACTCACCGACATTCCGTTTGATTTGCTCGTATTCGGCCAGAATTTGAAGGGGATTCTTTTTTACTTCCCACCTGTTCAAATATTGTCTTTGTAGCTCAGCTAAGGTGGTGATGCTTGCAGCCGTCAAACCTCTGAACCATTTCCTCACATCACCTGCAAATGTTTGTACAAAGAGCCTCATTGCCATGTTCTCCGCATCGATCTCATGAAGTTCATAGAAATCAACCATTTTATCCACATGCTTTTGAGTTGTAATGCTGTTAGGATTGCCATCAAAAAATGGGATTTTACTTTGATAGTCATTTGGCATGTCATCTAGGACTTGGGGCAGAACAAGGGGTGCGAAACGGGCAGCCATCATTCTTGGTGGATTTGGCCTTGGAGGCATTGGAGGAGTGTGCACAGTTTGCAAGGAGCTTGCACTTGGAGTTTGGGGCTGTGTGGCAATGTAGTTATCGATTAATCTATTAGCTCTTTTTGTATCAAGGTCTACAAGAAATTTGCGGATTGGGGATGGTGTAATCAACAACCCTTTCAGATTTGGACTCAAACAACGATATCTCAAATCGTTCGTCAAACTCAGGCTCCTCAAGATACTCAAAAATGTCAGGACATGAATGGGATTTGAACACGGGGGCTATGGTGCTTTCTTGATGGAGGAGTCTTGGGATCGAATTGGGATTTTCATAAATTTGAGGAGGGTCTGGGTCCGGATTTTCTCTGGTATATCGTCTTGAAGCCAACATGCTATTGAGAGGAATTAAGGGACACAACCAACTTACTCATCCTTTCCAATCCTAAGCTCATCATCCGGAAGCCTAGAATTCTTATGAAACAAGGGGATTTGATTTTCAACTTGTTCCCCAGTGGATTCGCCACTATGTTAGCACATAAATCTACCTTAGGCTGAAGGAAGGCAAAAATTAGGGTAACCAAAAACCACGCTCAGTCTGGTAGCTAGCCCTACCAGAGCAGGAAAGGGCTCTATCCAAGTCACGCTCAATGAATAAATGATCGAAAACGGTCTGAGATGACTTACAATACAATGTTTACCTTAGGCTAGTAAGTGAAAAAGGATTTTGGAAAATATTTTTGAAGTGACCGAGCTTCTGGGATGTATATGGGACTGGCGCTCAGCAAAGAACAGAGAATTGAGAATGAAGGAACAGATTATTCCGTGAGGCAAGGTAGGTGGGAAGCGCAGAAATTTCGACTTAAGGTGACATGGAATGAAAGGGTTGTTGAAGATAATGAAAAGGGCATGGTCACATGAATCCTTTTCAACGGAAGAATAACATTGAACATGAAATTTTCCCACAGGCAGAGCAATATAAATTGAATTCTACCTAATCTCACTTAGAAAATTTCACTGAAATGAAACATGAAATGAATTATGAAACATAAAAAGATACATATGGAACATAAGAACATAGTTTCTACACTCACAACCGCAAAAATCTCATGAAACAGAGCCACTACCTTTCATTGACTCTTTGTCAAAAATACACAGTGCAGAAACAAAGTTTCTTTCCCACAGTCTCCCAGAAGTTACAAGCCAGCCAACCCTTTGAAAATAACTTGCACAAAATATATAGAAAGTGTAGAGAAGAGATGGAAAGCCTAGGGGTTGGGAAGTTACTCAAATCATTTCGAAAAGGAGATGGAGATCCAACCATCAGCTATAGGTGCAACACTCTCAAACATGACATTTGGCTGGGGTGACCCTTTGCATTCTTTTGCCACTTGGATATGTGCCCACCTGGAAAGAAAACTCTTTAAAAGCCACCTTTGGTGCCAAAAAACTGAAGAGTAAATGACTGGGCCAACTTGGAGAAGTCGCGGCCCGAAATTTCGCGAAACGGGAGCAATTTGGCAGCTTTTTCCGCTGTGCACCGCGCCAAATTCCCTGTGCGTCGTGCCACATTGGAGCCTGTTTTGTGGCACTTGCAGGTGTCCAAAATGTGCCCAAGTGGGCTTGTTGGAAATCTTGTCCTGTATAATTTCCAACCCAACTATAATTTCTAAATTTGAAGCTCATTTTCCCCTCCAAAAATTCATTCTCCCAAGGCTGCTTTCTGTGTGTCCAAAAAGTGGCAGAGAGGCCATTTTTGGGTGTTTTTTGACCTTTAGGAGACCCAAAACTTGTCAAACTTTCTTGTACGGACACTAGTAGATGTATTTTTCGATTCTGGATCCAAATATGCAAGTCATTCCTCGATTAGAGTGCTAGAATTTTAGCGCTGCGCCAGTGGCACGGCGCACATGAAGGAATTTCCTGTTTTGTGCCCAAAAAATTTGCCTGTGACCAAAATTTGCCCAAATTTTTTGAAATTTGGGCTGGAGGTTCCCTATGAAGTGTTTTTCTATGCCAAGGAAGCCTCAGCCAAGATTCAAAGCCGATCTTGCTCCTTTACCTCCTTTTCCTTTTTTCTCGCTTTGCTTAATTTTGCCTTTAGGCTCCTGATTCTTTCTTTGGAACTCATGTTTCGATCCTGGTAGTGATGAGTCATGTGCCTCAGCATGCATTTCTCCTTGTTTTATTTGTCCAATAGCCTCTCCAAATGCATGTTGACCCTCTCAAGGTTGGACTCCTGGTCTTCATTGATTTCTTGCTCCAAAGATGTGAGCGGAATCCTTCTTCTTTGAGCAGCTTGGCGCTGCTCACAGATGTTCTGCAGCTCCATGATCTTTTTTTGGTCCTGAAGCTATTTTTTTCTCCGCTCCAGGTAGTTTATTCTCCACTTGGCCCTTTCTAAATCAATGGTCAAGTCTTCAATCTTTAATTGCTGCTCCCTGATGATCTCCATAAGCTCCTTATTGGTTGGTTCTGCATCTGTCTCATCATCCTGGAGGAGAACAAACTCAGTCTCTTGCTTACCTGATGGCCCTTCCTCCTACAGTGGCTCCTTGCCCTTACCCTACTCCTGGGTGCTGATGTCAGAAGCGAGGCCCCTTCCACCCCGGGTGGAGATAACACTCGCTTTGCTGCTGAAAACAATGGTCTACTGCCCTTCTGGTATGTGATGTATACTAGCATGGTGGCAGTCTCATGACTCTCAAACTGACGTGAAGGACTCTCCACCTCATTCTCAAACTGATGTGAAGGACCTCCCATCTCATGTTCTGCCATTGATATCACTAGTGGAGCACTGAAGAAATCACGGGAGATGAAGGCCTCCCAAGCAATACCCTGCAATCCTAACTGATGGTCCACCAAGATCCGGAAGAGAGCAAAATGATAGACACTATTTAGCTGCTGTTGTGGGGTCTTGCACTGCATGAAGTTTTTCATCTTCTCAATGTTGTTGCAGATGAAGAATGGGAGGCTCATCATCCACACCCTGGTGAAGTGCATGAGCAGGCAAATGTGATAGGCATCAAGGCGAAAAAACCTCCCCTCGCAACTGAAATATTTCATGATCAACCTCATGAATTGGGCATACTCATCCCTCAAAAACTTGAATGGAAAAACCTTGGTGAGTTGGCTCAAGCAGTTGTTATTGATGTAAGGGTCATAGTGATGCCTCTCTACCTTCTTCCTCTTATGCCATTGCTCCCCAATGTTTGGTATCCATGTTTCCACTAATATAACCTCCGGTGTCAAGGTGAAAGTGACCCCAGCCAGGACAGATTGGGCTCCCTATAGATGAAGTGCAAAAAGGCGGGCCAACTCATGATGTACTCTGACATTTGCCACCATTTGGAAAAGTTCATAACATGCCAAGTGATGGAAACAAGACATGGCAAGTGGGCATGCTTGTAGCTCTATCAGGGTGTTTGGCTCGTCTCTGAGATGTCTGCCACTTCGGTGATGTCTCCTATGGGCCCTCTCTCCTAAAGATGTGTCACTGTGTGTATCCCCCTCATAATCTGATGAATTTTCTAATGCCATTACTGTTGCTTGTACTGTGTGTTTTATGCTGCCCTCTGAATCCAATGAAACTGATGAAAGCTCTGAAAATCTGTCACCAAGGGGACAATAAAACAGGGGAGTGTTAGGATGGGAATGAGGAAAAGGGGAATAGGGATTTAAAGGAGAAATTTATCAGGGATTTGGGAGTGTTTGGGGTATGGTTTTGATGGGGTAGGGTTTGGGATATTTTGATCCATAGAAATAAATGGAACAAATGGATATGATTACAGTGGTGCTAGGGTGATGGTAAGGGGAAAATGCTACAGGGAAATTAGTTGATATGGGTGGGGTAAAAGAATACTTCAGCAACAATGTCATTGTAGCAAAACCCTAGTTTTTTTATTTTCTTTGTCTATTCCTTTGTTCATAAAAAAAAAATTGGCATTTGATTTATACTCATCAAAATCATGATATTCTTATCAATTTTAATGCCAAGAGTGAAGGTATTTGCCCCACCTTTCAAGTTTGATAGGCATTCACAAAAATTTTGGGCGATTTAGTGGTTTTTTGAGCTTATAGGTCTGTGCACCGCCCGCTCTACCCAGTGCGCCGTGCACTCTGCTCAGTGCGTCGCGCGCTCTTAGTGCATCGTGCAAGTGGCAATTTTGCACTGAGGTCAGGCTCTCAGTGCGTTGCACGCCCTGAGTACACTGCGCCTCTTCATGTGTGCACCGCGCGCTATTGGAAGGATAGGGGAGGGTTTTAGTGGTGGATTTAGGGGGTTTCCTTAGGAGACAAGGTGGAATGGAGGTGACAAATGATGAGTGGGGGGACAATGGGGATGGGAGCAACCTTGGTGGAATCTTCACAAATTTGCAAACTTCGTTTATCATTTTTGCTTTAAGGATGATTTATGTGGATGGCCAATGTGCTTTGGATCTCATTCAACATCTCAAAAACATCACTATTGACCAAATTGACGGAGAAGAGGTTTCATTCGAGCCTACCTCTTGTTTGCTAGCCTTCAACCGGGATATAGAACGAATTTGCAAGTGTTTTGAGCTCCCTGGTTCTGTGCGTCGCGTGCCAAGCCCAGTGCACCATGCGCCTTGAGTGCATCGGGCCCTTGTTTATTTTTCACTATGGGCTGGCTGCCGGTGCGTCATCCCCTCCATGCGCGTCGTGCGCCCTGGTGTATGCACCGCGCCACCTAGAAATATGCCCTCACTTACTCAAATTCCTCCTACTTAGTTCTCTTTTCTTCAACAATGCCTCTCTCAAGCTTTTCCATATCACAATGACTTAGTTTTGGGTCAAAACAAATATATATAGGCTTTGAGAGAGTTGGGTTCAATTTTTTCTTCTTTGAAAACCCACTTTATAATGTTTATGTTTTGCACTTTTTTATTGACTTTAAAACACTCTGCTTTTCCTTTTTTCTTTGAAATTTTGGCTCTCATGATAAAATTTTCGGAAGTTCTTTGCGGGGACTATGTGACTGGGCCTCTGGCTTTGAAATCCATGACTGCATATGAAAATGTCAACTGGCGATTTTTTGGAAAATTTTGTCATAGTTGACCTTGTTTGAATTTTCTTCAAAACAGAGTTTTGAAGAAGAGTCGATGTCTCTTCAGGTGATGATGAAGCTTTCTAAACTGTAGCTGTATAAGGTCTCCCTCTGGCTTGCATGGCTTGTTCTGGACATGTTTTTCAACAACCACATTGATGATTTCCTAGACCCACCAATAAAAATGACTTTGTCCTGTAATATGACCAGACCATGACTATCATGAACTTCAGTGATTATGGACCAATACCTAAGCCAGCAGGGGCCAGGGATGAGGGAAAATGACTAGAATGACTATCTCCATCAGATCATGGCATGTCCCTAGTGAAATGTAGCTGAGTGGATGGAGCGATATACCTAAAATTGAAATGCACAAAGAGCTTTGATCTCTAATGGAGGGCTGACCAGACCGACTCTAACATTGGCTCCAATGGGGGATGGTAGCTCCTTGGAGGTGCCAAGAATAGCAGATCTCTGGAGGAGCTAGACAGTGCCTTTTTGTCCATTGGGCTATGGAGTCATCATTTTGATAAACAACACAGAGTTTGACTTATTTATAAAACTGGAATAACTAATAAATTAACTCAAACTAGATAATTGGAATAACTCAAAAATTGACTTTACATACTGAAACCAAACTGAAATAAAAATGGTATTTACAATGACAGTGGAAGCAGCGTTAATATATCAACAATGATACCGCTTGAGCAGCCGACCATTGATCGGCCCTCTAGGACAGTCTTCCCCATTCATCTCCTTCAGAAGAAAGGCATTCTGCCCCCTATATGCTGCAATCTTGAAAGGACCTTTCCATAGATTCTCGAACTTTTTGTGCTTGCCTTTCTCTTCATTCCTTGCATCCCACTTCAGCACCACATCATCCAGCTGAAATTTGTCCGCTTTAGCTTTTCTGTCATAGATTTTCTTTATCTTCTCTTGCAACTTGGATGTGTTTTTGAAAACTTCTTCTCTTGTTTGCTGCAAGTGGATCATTTGATTTAGCCTTCTCTGCATGGCATCTTCCTCACTACAGGCCTCCTGAAGAAGTTTGACTATCAGGGCAGCAAGGGAAGCAGGAAATACTATGTCCACTCCATAAACCAGCTCAAACACTAACATACCAATAGACTTTTTCTGTCTAATTCGATCTGCCCAAAGTGCATGGACCAGCCTCTTGTTCCAGCTCTTCTTATTTATTTCCAGTAGCTTCTTGATGATGTTGACCAAAGATTTATTCGAAGATTCCGCCAATCCATTGCCTTGCAGATGATAGGCAGTTGAATGACCCAAAATTATATGATATTTATGACAAAATTCTACCATCATTTTCGATCTGAAAGCTGCTGCATTATCAATGATTAATTTTTTTGGACAACCAAAGTGAGACAAGATGTTATTTTCTAGGAATGAAATAATTACCGTGTCCGTCGCTTGTCTAGTAGGGGCTGCCTCAATCCCTTTTGTGAAATAGTCCATCGCTTTAAGGATCCACCTATGCTGTCTGGAAGAGGCGGGATGAATTTCCCCAATGAAATCCAACCCCCACAACTGGAATGGAGCGCTCACTTCGATAGGTTTAAGTGGCAAAGGTTGTAATTTTTGTTTTCCTTTTAAAAATTGACACTTATGACAACGCTTTACCATCTTATGCACATCAGCAAACAAAGTAGGCCAGTAGTACCCAGCTCTCAAGATTTTGTTCGCTGTCAATTTCCAAAAAATATGTCCACCACACTCTCCTCCGTGGAAGTCCTCCATGACTTTCTTTGCCTCCTCTTCCACCAGAAAATTTAACAAAATTCCACCGAGATCTTTCCAATACAATGCAGAATTCAAGATACAAAACTTGGCAGCTTTCAATTTGAGTGTTCTCGCTTTGTTTCTAGACATGTCGGGTGGTGTTGATAGATTTTTTAGCACATATATTATATCAGAATACCATGGGGACAAAGCAAACATTTCAGATACCTGAATTGATGTTCCTTCCTCATTCTCATCGGACATGGCAGCGATCAGACTTATGTCCAATGCATGCAAATTTGATTCAGCCATTAGCTTCGCCAACCCTTGTCCTTTGACCAGCTTTTAGGCCTTATATCCACATCGTATTATAGCAAGGCTACGATCCATTTGCCTCTTCTCCCTTCCGGATCATTCTGCACTAAAACATCTTTCACAGCAGTATTAGGAACATAGGCCAGAATGTGAGAACGTAAGATATACACCCAGAAATCCTTCAATGCCTTCACCAATACGAGGGCTTGCTTCTCAATGATGTTGTACTTCAAAGCTGCATCCCTTATAGCCCTATTGAAGAATGCAATGGGTCTTTCATGATCAATCCTCTTCTGCAATAGTACCGCTGCCATAGTGTGCTCAGAGGCAAATGAAAACAATATGAAATCTTGAGTGTAATCCGAGCTTACTAGAACTGGAGCTAACGAAAGGGCCAATTTTACCAAGTTGAAAGATTTTATAGCCTCATCTGTCCATTTCACCTGGTTTTCATTCTTAAGCATGTTGGTCATTTCTTTTAAGTGTTCCACAAGATTAGGCACAAAGCGACGCAGAAAATTCATCTTACCATTGAAAGACTGTATCTCCTTTTTGTTCCTAGGCAGATCGATTTGTTGGATTGCTTGCACATCTGCTGGGCCTATGAGGATGTCATCTTTTGAAATGATATGCCCAAGTAATTTGCCTTCCTCCATGGTGAACAAGCTCTTCTTAGGATTCAGCGATAAACCATATTTCCTGCATTTTTGAAAGACAATTTTTAGGTGATGCATGTGCTCTTCATCAGATTTTGAAAACATCGTCAAGTCATCCAGATTCCAAGTACACCATCAAAAACACAATCTTCTCATTTGCAAACGCCAAGTCCATTGCATGCTGAAATGTGGCACCTGAATTCTTTAAACCGAATGGAATTTTGGCATAGTGAAATGTTCCCCATGGAGTTGTGAATGTTGTCTTATCCCTATCATCTTCATGGACTAAAATTTGGTTATATCCAGAATAATCATCAAGCAGCGACATACGAGATGCCCCCACTACTCGCTGAAGTATATGGTCCATTTTTGGCAGCGGATAGTTGTCCTTCAATGAGACCTTGTTTAGATTTTTGAAATCTATAGATAGGCGGATCTCACTGGTCTTCTTTCGTACAGGAACTAAGTTAGATATCCAATCTGAAAATATGATAGGCACAATGATACCTGACTTGTACAACCTATTTACCTCTTTTTTGATGGATGGCAGCAACTTTGGATTGATCCTTGTCAGCTTTTAGACTTTTGTCTAAATGGTTTCTGATTGGGCTTGATAGGTATGGTGTGCTGAATGATATTCGTATCATAGGTCTTCAAATCATAATATTCCCAAGCAAATACATCTGCAAATGAAGCCATCAAACTAATATATTTGTCCTTGATCTTTGGCGATAACGTCTTGGACAATTTTACCAATTTTGGATTTGTTGTTGTACCAATGTTGACTTCTTCCACACCTTTCTCTATCGGCTGCAATGTTGGCTTGCGGGCTACATCATCCTGATCGAAAAGTTCCTCTAGGGGTATCAAGACTTTTGGAATGATGTTATTCTTCAGCTGTAATACATCCATTTGATTGATCTGCACTTCTTCTGTACCATTCCCTTTGTTCTCATCGTTTTCCACATCAATTAAGATTTCTTTGAAATTTCCTTTGTTGAGCAAAAAATCCTTAATCTCCTCATCATCTTGGAACACTTGCCAATGTCGCTGATTGTCTGGAATGGTTGGACGGTGCTTGACATGGATTTCAAATTTATTGATGGGGTTCATGGGGATCTTCAAGCTGCTTGCTGCCTTGGCAAGAGCATCAGCAATACTATTTTGTATTCGTGGCACACATGTCAAGGTGTATTCGGAAAATAGCTTCAAGATGTCCAAAACTGCATTATGATAGGCCCGCATCCTAGGATCTTTTGCTTGATACTCACCTCTGACCTGTTTTATCACCAACTCGGAGTCACCATATACTGAAATCCTCTTTGCATTTAGCTTTCTAAGAATCTTCAGGCCAATAATTAGAGCTTCATATTCAACTTCATTATTGGAACATTCAAAGGCTAGCTTGTAGGAGAAAACTCTCACGCTGCTAGGTACTTTGTTTGGGGCGGAGAATGGACTGCGTACCCAAATACCAATACCAACTCCATCATTCCCTACTGCTCCATCAAAATCCATGGTCCATAAGCCTTCTTCTTCTTCTTGCAAGTGCTAAAAATATTTTTATTGTCCATTGTTTGCTTGTTGTTCATCGTTTTCAGCCGATTGCCCAATCTTTTGCTGCTTTTCTTGTCTTTCTTTCTTCAAAATCTCTCTAAAATTTTCTGTTATCTCTGGAATGTCGTCTGCTTCTGCTATCTAACTATCTATTTAATTTAAACTATCTGAAAACAAAACAAAAGACTCTAAATCTGTATGTACATAGTTTATAGGATGATTTATCGGTTTCTCCTTGCTTGTGATCATATACTTCATCTTTTTTTCCTGGTATAATTTCCTCATTCGTCCAAACACCGAGATTTTTGCATAGGAGAAATCGAGTTGTAGTGTCCCCTTCAATTTCGCTACCCAAGACCTGGAAAGAAGCATGCCAAACCTTGGAGGAATGTCTGCTACCACTACATCCATTAGAACATTTTTCATAGGAAGTTGATCCAAACTCACAACTAAGTCTTTGATGAGCCCTATGCACCTTACTCTGCTGGAGTTAAATGAATAGAGGTCATGATATTGGTGGGTGATGTCCAGACCAAGCTTATCCATGATAGCCATGGGCATGAGATTGTGAGAGGCTCCAGAATCGAACATGGCATTGTGTAGCACAAAGTCATGCAATCGTAAACTGATATAGAAGGGTGGCATCTCGCTCTCAGGATACTCACCATTCGTCACTGGCCCAAAAATCATTTCAGGTTGATCATCTTCCACGTTTACTATGTCGAACATTGCGTCCAAATTCAACATTTTATAAATCTGTCCTCTATAACCGATGTTCTTCATGATTTCAGTCAAAGGGATGGATACCTTTAGCTTAGAAATCTCATTCTCTAGGCTGAAGGTAGGAGTTATTTCTACCTCTTTGACTAGGATCTCTTTCCTTTCCTTCTCTTTTGAGGTGGCTGGTTGCTGTGATTGTTCTACTAACTTTGATTTGCTGCTCTCCGGAACAACCGCCGCCTTTCCCTTTCTTTGTGTAGCTGATGGATCATTCTTTGTTGTTTCATCCTCCTTCTTTTTCTGATTTGGTTTGACTGGTACATCTCTATTTCTAAGGGAATATTTTTGCTGCTGTGTGGACAAAAAATTCATATACCCCCTTTAATATTCTTCTGACTCTTCCTCCAACACGATTTCATTAGCTAGAATAAAATCAGTGTCTTGGTGAGTAGCTAAATTTACTGCACATTCTTCTTCTTTGGTGATGTAAGTAGGCAGCTCATCTGGAGTAAAGAGATGGTTTTCCTCACCTATTACATTCTTGTCCTCATCTAACTCTGGTCCATGCACAAAATTCTGCTGCAAAGGTGTCTGTACCAGCTATTGTGCTGTCTGCTCTTGAGTCCACTGATCTCTTTGTCTAATTCTATATTGTGGCTGTTGTTGGCCACAAAAGTTAGGATTCCTAACTTGTGGCTCTGGCTTGTCAAGCTTTACCCTTTCAAGCATCTGTTCTACCTTCTTGAGCAGCTAATCCATTGAAGAAGATTATTCTTTCACCGTGGTTTTCTTCTCTACTTTCGCTCTTACTCTTTTGGACAGCAGGTTAGCCTCAACATTGACTGCAATTTTCTGCGTATCTTCCATTGTAGCTGGATCTCTCTCTCTCTTAATTGGTACACCATGTCATCATCAAAACCATCCGGAAACTTCATCATTGCTAGTCCCATAGGTGGCTTTAGATGCTCTGGGATTTCATTTTATAATACATTAAATCTAACACAATAATCTTGGACCGACTCACTGGCATTCCGTTTGATTTGCTCGTATTCAGCCAGAATTTGAAGGGGATTCTTTTTTACCTCCCACCTATTCAAAAATTGTCTTTGTATCTCAGCCAAGGTGGTGATGCTTGCAGCCGTCAAACCTCTGAACCATTTCCTCACATCACCTGCAAATGTTTGTACAAAGAGCCTCATTGCCACGTTCTCTGCATTGATCTCATGAAGTTCATAGAAATATGCCATTTTATCCACATGTTTCTGAGCTGTAATATTGTTAGGAGTGCCATCAAAAAACAGGATTTTACTTTGATAGTCATTTGGCATGTCATCTAGGACTTGGGGCAAAACATGGGGTGTGAAACGGGCAGCCATCATTCTTGGTGGATTTGGCCTTGGAGGCGTTGGAGGAGTGTGCACAGTTTGCAATGGGCTTGCACTTGGAGTTTGGGGTTGTGTGGCAATGTAGTTATCAATTAATCTATTAGCTCTTTATATCTCAAGATCTACAAGAAATTGCGGATTGGGGACGGTGTAATCAACAGCCCTTTCGGATTTGGACTCAAACAACGATATCTCAAATCATTTGTCAAACTCAGGCTCCTCAAGATACTCAAAAATGTCATGACATGAATGCGATTTGAACACGGGGGCTGTGGTGCTTTCTTGACGAAGAAGTCTTGGGATCAAATTGGGATTTTCATAAATATGAGGAGGGTCCGGGTCCGGATTCGCTCTGGTATATCGTCTTGAAGCCAATGTGCTATTGAGAGGAATTACGGGACACAACTAACTTACTCAGCCTTTCCAATCCTAAGCTCATCATCCGGAAGTGTAGAATTCTTATGAAACAAGGGGATTTGATTTTCAACTTGTTCCCCAGTGGAGTCGCCACTATGTTAGCACCTAAATCTACCTTAGGCGGAAGGAAGGCAAAAATTAGGGTAACCACAAACCACACTCAGTCTGGTAGCTAGCCCTACCAGGGCAGGAGAGGGCTCTCTCCGAGTCACGCTCAATGAATAAATGATCGAAAATGGTCTGAGATGACTTACAATACAATGTTTACCTTAGGCTAGTAAGTGAAAAAGGATTTTGGAAAATATTTTTGAAGTGACGGAGCTTCTGGGATGTATATGGGACTGGCGCTCAGCAAAGAACAGAGAATTGAGAATGAAGGCACAGATTATTCCGTGAGGCAAGGTAGGCGGGAAGCGCAACAATTTTGACTTAAGGTGATGTGGAATGAAAATATTGTTGAAGATAGTGAAAAGGGCATGGTCGCATGAATCCTTTTCAACGGAAGAATAACACCGCACATGAAATTTTCCCACAGGCAGAGCAATATAAATTGAATTCTACCTAATCTCACTTAGAAAATTTCACTGAAATGAAACATGAAATGAATTATGAAACATAACAAAATACATATGGAACATAAGAACACATTTTCTACACTCACAACCACAAGAATCTCATGAAACAGAGCCGCTGCCTTTCATTGACTGTCTGTCAAAAATACACAGTGCAGAAGCAGAGTTTCTTTCCCACAGTCTCCCAGAAGTTACAAGCCATCCAACCCTTTGCAAATAACTTGCATACAATATATAGAAATTGTAGAGAAGAGATGGAATGCCTAGGGGTTGGGAAGTTACTCAAATCATTTCGAAAAGGAGATTGAGAGCCAACCATCAACTATAGGTGCAGCACTCTCAAGCATGACATTTGGCTGGTGTGACCCTTTGCATTCTTTTGCCACTTGGATAGGTGCCCACTTAGAGAGAAAAATCTTTAAAATTTGCCTTTGGTGCCAAAAAACTGAAGAGTAAATGACTGGGCCCACTTGGAGAAGTGACGACCCGAAATTTCGCGAAACTGGAGCAATTTGGTAGTTTTTTCCCCTGTGCGCAACGCCAAATTCCCTATGCGTCGCACCACTTTGGATCCTATTTTGGGGCACTTTCATGTGTCCAAAATGTGCCCAAGTGGGTTTTTTGGAAAGCTTGTCCTATCTACTTTCCAACCCAACTATAATTTCTGAATTTGAAGCTCATTTGCCCCTCCAAAACTTCATTCTCCCAAGGCTGCTTTCTGTGTGTCCAAAAAGTGGCAGAGAGGCCATTTTTAGGTGTTTTTTGACCTTTAGGAGACCCAAAAATTGTCAAAATTTCTTATCCGGACACCAGTAGACATATTTTTCAATTCTGAAACCAAATATGTAAGCCATTCCTCGATTAGAGTGCTATAATTTTAGCGTCGCGCGCATAGGGAGGAATTTCCTGTTTTGTGCCCAAAAAAATTGCCTGTGACCAAAATTTGCCAATTTTTTTTGAAATTTGGGCTGGAGGTTCCCTATGAAGTGCTTTGCTATGCCAAGGAAGCCTCAGCCAATATTCGAAGCTGATCTTGCTCCTTTACCTCCTTTGCCTCTTTTCTCGCTTTGCTCAATTTTGCCTTTAGGCTCATAATTCTTGCTTTGGAACTCATGTTTCGAGCCTGGTAGTGATGAGTCATGCGCCTCAGCATGCCTTTCTCCCTTTTTGCTTTGTCCAATAGCCTCTCCAAATGCACGTTGACCCTCTCAAGGTTGGACTCCTGGTCTTCATTGATTTCTTGCTCCAAAGATGTGAGCGGAATCCTTCTTCTTTGAGCAGCTTGGCGCTGCTCATGGATGTTATGCAGCTCCATGATCGTCTGTTGGTCCTCAAGCTATTTGTTTCTCCACTCCAGGTAGTTTATGTTCCACTTGGCCCTTTCTAAATCAATGGTCAAGTCTTCAATCTCTGATTGTTACTCCCTAATGATCTCCATAAGCTCCTCATTGGTTGGTTTTGCATCTGTCTCATCATCCTGGAGGAGAACAAACTCAGTCTCTTGCTCACCTGATGGCCCTTCCTCCTGCACTTGCTCCTTTCCCTTACCCTACTCCTGGGGTGCTAATGTCGGAAGCGAGGCCCCTTCCACCCCGGGTGGAGATAACACTCGCTTTGCTGCTGCGAACAATGGTCTACTGCCCTTTTGGTATGTGATGTATACTGGCATGGTGGCAGTCTCATGACTCTCAAACTGACGTGAAGGACTCTCCACCTCACGCTCAAACTGATGTGAAGGACCTCTTGTATCATGCTCAAACTGATGTGAAGGACCTCCCATATCATGTTCTGCCTCTGATATCACTGGTGGAGCGCTGAAGAAATCACGGGAGATGAAGTCCTCTCAAGAAATACCTTGCAATCCTAACTGATGGTCCACTAAGAGACGGAAGAGAGCAAAATGATAGACACTGTTTAGCTGCTATTGTGGGGTCTTGCACTACATGAAGTTTCTCATCTTCTCAATGTTGTTGCAAATGAAGAATGGGAGGCTCATCATCCGCACCCTAGTGAAGTGCATGAGCAGGTGGATGTGATAGGCATAAAGGTGAGAAAACCTCCCCTCGCAACTGAAATATTTCATGATCAACCTCATGAGTGGGGTATACTCATCCCTCAAAAACCTGAATGGAAAAACTCTGGTGAGCTGGCTCATGCAGCTGTTCTTGATGTAAGGCTCATAGTGATGCCTCTCTACCTTCTTCTTCTTATGCCACTGCTCCCCAATGTTTGGTATCCCTGTTGCCACTGATATAGCCTCCGGTGTCAAGGTGAAAGTGACCCCAGTCAAGATAGATTGGCCTCCCTGTAGATGAAGTGCAAAAAGGCGGGCCAACTCATGATGTACTCTGACATTTGCCACCCTTTGGCAAAATTCATAACATGCACAGTGCTGGAAACAAGTCATCGAATGTGGGCATGCCTGTAGCTCTGTGAGGGTGTTTAGCTCGTCTCTAAGATGTCTGCCACTCCGATGATGTCTCCTATGGGCCCTCTCTCTTGAAGATGTGTCATTGTGTGTATCGCCCTCATAATCTGATGAATTTTCTAATGTCGTTACTGCTACTTGTACCCTGAGTTTTATGTTGCCCTCTGAATCCAATGAAACTGATGAAAGGTCTGAAAATGTGTCACCAAGGGGACAATAAAATAGGTGAGTGTTAGGAGGGGAATGAGGAAAAGAGGAATAGGGATTTAAAGGAGAAATTTATTAGGTATTTGGGAGTGTTTGGGGTATGGTTTTGATGGGGTAGGGTTTGGGATATTTTGATCCAAAGAAATAAAGGGAACAAATGGATATGATTACAGTGGTGCTAGGGTGATGGTAAGGGGAAAATGCTACAAGGAAATTAGTTGATAGGGGTGGGGTAAAATAATACTTCAGCAACAATGTCACTGTAGCAAAATCCTAGTTTTTTTATTTTCTTTGTGTATTCCTTTGCTCATAAAAAAAAAAATTGGTATTGGATTTATACTCATCAAAATCATGATATTCTTATCAATTTTAATGCCAAGAGTGAAGGTACTTGCCCCACCTTTCAAGTTTGATAGGAATTCACAAAAATTTTGGGCGATTTAGTGGTTTTTTGAGCTTATAGGCCTGTGCGTTGCGCGCTCTGCCCAGTGCGCCACGCCAGTGGCAATTTTGCACTGAGGTCAAGCTCCCAGTGTGCCGCGCGCCCTGAGTGCGCCACACCTCTTCATGTTTGCACCGCGGGCTACAAAAATCGCCCAGTTTTGCTTGGAAGGATAGGGGGAGGGTTTTAGTGGTGGATTTAGGGGGTTTCCTTAGGAGACAAGGTGGAATGGAGGTGAAAAATGACGAGGAGTGAGGACACAATGGGGATGGGAGCAACCTTAGTGCCGTCTTCACAAATTTGCAAACCCTGTTTATAATTTTTTCTTTGAGGATGATTTACGTGGATGGCCAATGTGATTTGGATCTCATTCAACATCTTAGAAACACCGCTATTGACCAAATTGATAGAGAAGAGGTTTCATTCGAGCCTACCTCTTGTTTGCTAGCCTTCAACCGGGACAGAGAACGAATTTGCAAGTGTTTTGAGCTCCCTGGCTGTATGCATCGCGCGCCAAGCCCAGTGCACCACGCGCCTTGAGTGTGTCGTGCCCTTGTTGATTTTTCATTGTGGGCTGGTTGTTGGTGCATCATGCCCTCCGTGTGCGCCACGCGCCCTGGTGTATGCACCACACCACCTAGAAATTTGCCCTCACTTACTCGAATTCCTCCTACTTAGCTCTCTTTTCTTCAACAATGCCTCTCTCAAGCTTTTCCATATCACAATGACTTAGTTTTAGGTCAAAACAAATATATATAGGCTTTGAGAGAGTTGGGTTCAATTTTTTCTTCTTTGAAATCCCACTTTATAATGTTTATGTTTTTCACTTTTTTATTGACTTTAAAACACTCTGCTTTTCCTTTTTTCTTTGAAATTTTGGCTCTCATGATAAAATTTTTGACAGTTCTTTGTGGGAACTGTGTGGCTGGGCCTCTAGCTTTGAAATCCATGACTGCATCTGAAAATGTCAACTGGAGATTTTTTGGAAAATTTTGTCATAGTTGACCTTGTTTGACTTTTCTTCAAAACAGAGTTTTGAAGAAGAGTCGATGTCTCTTCAGGTGATGATGAAGCTTTCTGAACTGTAGCTATATAAGGTCTCCCTCTGGCCTACATGGCTTGTTCTAGACATGTTTTTCAAAGACCACATTGATGATTTCCTAGACCCAACAATAAAAATGACTTTGTCCTGTAATATGACCAGACCTTGACTATCATGAACTTCAGTGATTATGGACCAAGACTTGAACCACCAGGGGCCAGGGATGAGGGAAAATGACCAACGTGACTATCTCCATCAGATCATGGCATGTCCCTAGCAAAATGCAGCTGAGTGGATGGAGCGGGACACCTCAAATTGAAATGCACAAAGAGCTTTGATCTCTGACAGAGGGCTGACCAGACCGACTCTAACAGTTCCTTAGAGGGAAAAACAGTTGTTCCTTAAAGGGAATAGCAAGAAGAAAATCCACATGAACATTGATGTTCTTTAGAGGGAACAACAAAGGAAAAATAGAAAAAAAAAATTGATATACAATTTATACAAGAAAATTCAATCAAGAAAGGAAATTTTATGTACAAATTTCAAAAACAAATAAATTCTTCACTGGACCGATGCTGTGGATGGGTTGCCCTCCTCAGCAAGAATTTGTATAGTGGAATCTTCCCATAACTGTTGGAAAAAGGGCTCCCTAGTAAGCGGTTTGTGATAGAGTCGTACTCGATGTCCATTCACTTTAAAAGAGTAGCCAAACCCATCAATGGTGGCTAATGTGAGGGTGCCATTATCGTGCACCTGTTGTATCTCATAGGGGCCTAACCATCTGGTCTAGAGTTTTCCCAGGAGATCTTGGAACTTAGAACCATACAGAAGTGCCCAATAACCTTCATCGAAGGTCTTCTTTTTGATAAGGGCATCATGCCATTTCGCTCTTTGTTGTTGGATCAGTGCAGTATGTTGAAGGGCTGATAGTCGGATTTCATCCAATTCATTGATTTGATGTAGCCTATTAATCTATGCTTCATTTAAGTCCAAGCCTACCTCTTGAGCTATCTTCAATGTCTGAATTTCAAATTCGATTGGGAAGATAGGTTCTTTGCTAAAGACTAGTGGATATGGAGAATATCCTGTGGTATTTCTCCATGTCGTACGATATGCCCATAGGGCTTCTAGCAATCGGGTAGCCTAGTCACGTCTATGTGAGTATTGCCCCGATTACTTTATTGGTACTTTCTACCTCGCCATTTGCCTGCGCGTGGTATGGAGTTGTGATTCTGTGCATGATATGATGGTTGTTTAATGTTGCA
Source organism: Pinus tabuliformis (assembly GCA_031772625.1). Lineage (NCBI taxonomy): Eukaryota > Viridiplantae > Streptophyta > Pinopsida > Pinales > Pinaceae > Pinus > Pinus tabuliformis. The sequence continues at coordinate 347,404,686 of CM062819.1, read as the reverse complement.
ACAATCTTATGGCCTATAAATTGTGGCCCTCCATCCGTGATTATTTCTCTAGGCAAGCCATATCACATGAATAATTGAGAAACAAAGTGAATTATTGAGTCCTCCGTTTCCCTTGGTAATGTTTATGCCTCCACCCATTTAGTCACATACTCTGTTGCGACTAGTATGTATGTCTTTTGATTATATGATGGATTTATTGGACCAACAAAATCTAACGTTGATCGTTCAAAAGGCTCAATGACTAACTGCGGATGCAAGGGCATCTCATCAGACTGCACAGGTGTCACACGGAATCTGTCAAGGGTGCGGACACGACTGACCTTCCTAGAAGTCTAAGACATTCTAATGACAAACAAGACAAAAAGGAGTGATCTTTCTCTAAATACACCTTTTATAACATGAAAACTACAAGTGTTTAGGCTTACCTTATTCCAAAACGCTGTTGTTGAAGTCCGTTCTTGACGATCCGGATGAGCTCCTCCTTCAAGTCAATTCCTGCAACCACAAACAATCAAACAATTACCAAGCACTTGCATTTCATATAATAAAACATATATCCAACATGCAGACCAAGGAACACATGAAATAACTCATTAACACAAGCTATTGAGAAAAATAAACCAGTTTGTATTAATAACGAAACAAAGAAACTCTTACAACCTGGCCTTGGTGTTGTGCAAGTTCCTCCCAGGGTCCATCAAGGGTTTTCCTCTACTTTGACAAAGCTCACCCTCTCCCAAGTAGAATCAAGTGAAGACAATCTCTCCTCACAAAGGCTCTAATGGAAGACCTAAATCCTGCAGCATTTACCCAAAGAAAATGTATAGCTCCAACCTCCTCTCCTTCTGGCTCAATGCCTTTATTTATAGTGCTGTAAAGAGGTTATTCAGGTCCACTATCAATGGGATCATCCCCCTCTATGGGTGGGATAGCTCCCTCATTGATGGGATAAGTTCCCCCTTAATAGAGATACATGAACCAACTGGAGGCGCATCCATTTCATCAAACCGACCTCTAGAATGTTCTAGAAGTAACCACAAGTAACTTTTTCAAGATAAAACTCGCGCATTTTGTCTTTTACAGAGGGACGCACCTGTCCCTTAACATACAGAGCGTCCATGGACGCAGATTTTGTGAACAAGGTCCGCGTCCCCGCAGGTAAGACTAGAGAGAACCTGCGACCCCAGAGATAAACATAATTTTTACAAGACTTTCTCTCTTCTTTGAGTTTGAGATGGATAACAGAGGCATGAGACTTGCCTAAGAGGGTAGCATGACTGTTGATTTGAGCCATACTAACTGTAAGTAGTCAAGGTGACATTTTTTAGTGTAACAGATTGCCCCCTAAAGTGCGAAGCCTGGAATAGAATAGGGTTTTGTAATTCTAGGAAGGGTGAAGCGCTTTATCATTTCAAGGATTGCCTCGTGGATGGCCTGGTTGGAACCTGCAATTTTCAACACAAAATACATGGATAAGATTATATCATCACTGAGATAGGCATTCCCATACTCAGATTCAAAACTTTAACTAATGGACTAACTATTCTGATACAGGAATGATCTTGCAGTACATCATTTTTATAGACTTTTGTAGACACAGTATGGACGCAGCCATCTGTTTATGATTAGTCTACATAGATAATGAATACAAAACTCCTCGCAGCCTGGATGGTAGAAACTAGATCCAGGGTCTTCACTTCTACTTCTCGAATTGGTACGATTCTAGCCATGTGATTAAATGATTCGATGTCGAACATGGTAGAAACCACTTGATTACCAGTCAATGATGTAAACTGTTAACAAGCGTGAGAGAAACCACCAGTAATGTCAATGGTCCCCAAAGTACCAAGCACAACCCGTGAAATGTGAATAGATGTTTTGATGTCGAACACTTCACGGAATCCTTGATCGAAAGTCAATGATGTAAACTGACGTCAAAGGCGAGAAACCTGCCATTGATGCATGCAGACTTCAAGGTACTGTCGATTCCTAAGTCATCTTTCTAGATAATGTGTCGATGTCGATAGAAAGCGACCCGTTGCAGGCAAGCCCGCAACACGAAATCATTGTTCAAGTTGAAGAAATGTTGCTGTAAGGACTGACTCAGGGATGGTCAAATGGATGACAAGTATTTTGCAGATGAAAGTTTTTGCTTGCAGACCTCTTGAACACATAACGACACAACAGATGGCTTGGTGACGAATAACTCAAAGTTAATCCCCGAAACCCGGTTAAAGACTTTCAAAGTGACTTGGTCAACTGTGAGGTAAAAGATTTCCCAACCCAGGTGAATGAAAAGTGTCGTGTTCAAGAGCGGTAATAAAGTTTCTTCTGAGACAAAAGGTGACAAATAGGTTCATTCTTCTCTTTTTTCCCCCACCATTTCTGGCAAGTACCTCTTTATTTTTAACAAGCTTGAGGAGGATAACATATGCTTGATTATAAGCTCATCCTTCGGACGAGTCCAACCTAGTTTAAATTCGAACCCTAGGAAGGAGTGGTTCGTTCCTGTTTGTAATTGAACAGGTCCTCTACTGTAAAAATTTAACGAGCCCAGTATAGGAGAAACTCGGCGTTTTTCATTTTTAGAGAGTCTGGAAAAAACTAAAGGAGACTCCATGTTGAACTTTTTCGTATATTTGTGTCCCTCAAGCCCGAAAAAGTATAAAATAATACCTGGGGGAACCGCTTGATCTTACGACCAAGGAGTACTTTCATAATAGTGTCGTTAACCTGAAAAGTAAAAAGCGATCAAAGACACGTCGTTTTATTTCCTTATCGAGTTCGAAACGACAAAAACCCGGCAATCTTTTCCTGATTTTGCGGTCAGAAAAGAGCTAAAAGGGGACCGTCTTTTAATTCCGTTTTAACGAGTGAAAAAGAAACACTCGGCGATCTTTTCATGTTTTAGGAGTCAGAAAAGGGCTTAAAAGATGACTCTGAAATTTTGTTTGTGAAAAATTACAATTTCCCTCGAAATCCCTTTGTCCTGCACAAAAGCGACACATTACTCATACCTGTTTAAAATAGGCAAAAATACATTCAAAAACATCTTTTCATGGTAAAAAATGAACTAATTCATCCAAAAAACCTATAAAAAGACCTTTTACCATGTCATTTTTACCGTTTCACTGTTGAGGTTGAAAAAAGAGCTTTTGACAAGAAACTTCCCGTGGTCGCTGCGGAAAATCTGACCGTTGGAATCGAACGCCGTCTCATCCAGGTATTTTACACATCCCACTCTGCATTTCTATCCGTTTAGAATCAATTTTTAGGTTTTAGTTTCATTTTTTGGGGGGGTTTTGGTTTTGGAATGCGCCTCTCGGCGGACGCAGGTGCCCTTTGGGTGACCTGCGTCCCCCGACTTTTTCTCATACGGGAAAACGGTCGGAAGACGCAGCCCGCCTTCAGGCCAGCTGCGTCCGGGCGCCCTGTGCTACAAAGCCGGGGTGCGTCCTGCGAGAAACGCGCATTTCAAAACCCCAACTCTCTCAAAAAACCACCAAAAATTCCCAAATTAATTTCTAATGCTATTTTTGATATGCAGGGCATTAATCATGTTAGACTGGAGAGAAAGAGAGCATGTAGAGGAAGATGAAGCTGCAATAAATCATCAACCTTCCCTGGATGCCCTAAGAGCATGCGGATTATACAAATATTGGACCATACCGGGCATGAGGGGCCAGGTAAGATTCTTGGAATGGCTGGTTGAGCGATGGAACGTACAAGAACAATGCTTTTACATAGGAGGGCACCAGCTCGAGATAGAGCCCTCGGATGTATACTTTCTCACTGGCTTGCCAAACAGAGGTGAGCAACTCAGTCTTGCGGGGACTAGGCCGGGTGGCCAATCCCTTGATAGTCTCCGCGAGACTTGGTGCACACCTGGAGCTCACCATTCAAAAGGCATAGAGATAAAACACATCACTCTACCGGAACTCAAAGTCATAGCGTTCACGGTTACCAGAATTTGCGGCGCGGCCGCTTTACACATTGCTTCCGGATCCCAAATGCGGATGGCAATTGACTGTTACCGAGGCACCATTTTCAACTGGTGTGAAGCTGTGTCGGCTCATATGAAGAGCCAACTGACCAAGGCAAGGAACGGACGACTAAAGACTTTTGGATATGGGCCTATAGTCGTGAGCTTTGCCTTGGAGAGAATTCCAATGCTGATCCCTCAGCAACTCACTGTTGATATCTTGGGTCCCCAGCAGCCAAAGCTGATACGATGGGTTGCGGTGATGGCCCGGCATCCTGACGAGGGCGCGACAGTAGTTCGATTCTCAGATAGTTATTTTGACTGGTTAGAGGGCCAGCTTTTTGTGATACAGGATTTTCCGTATGCCGGAACGGATTTCAGAGGTGATCCGGACATGATTCTTCCACAGGGAGAACAATGGGACGACAGAGGTACTTTTTATTTTCACAAGTTTTCTAGTTATGTATTTTTTGTATTTTTTATATATATCGTCTCAAAACTAATAGTAAATCTTTCAAAATGCAGATGTTGGCCCACAGCGTCCAGCCAACCTCCGGCCTTATGATAGACTACATCCAGCTGCACCGGTACCGGCCCCACAGGATGCGACAGCAGAAGTACTAGCTGGGTTGGAGCATGATCTAGAGCGTCTCACGGCAGATATACCTGAGACTACTATGGACGATATTCCTATGAGGCTTCAGCGCTTCGTAGTCGCGGTCCCTGGACCGTTTAGGAGATTTTTGCGTAAGGTAGCCCGCGCAGTGGTGTCGTACAGAGAGCACCACCAGTGATCGACTAGTCACTTTTGTAGTCACATGTGACATTTTGATTTTTTGTACTATCATTTTGCCGATCATAAGGTGTTTTAAACCTATGATTGAAGACGATGTATATATTTTTTGACACACTTCTATCTATATATATCACTATTACCGGCTTATCTTGTTTAACATATGTGATGAAATGTTTTTAAATTTACTTGCATGATTATCGTAAATGTCTGTCCAACATTCGAGAAGCAATTGTATCTGCTAATGTATTCAAAGACCTTGGAATATGTTGATATTCAATGTAATCAAATTCACGTTCCAAGAGACGCACTCTCAAAAACAACCTTAATAACACAGGATTTCTAATGGCATAAACTCTATTAAGCTGTAATACAACAAGTTCAGAATCTAACCTCACTATCAAACGTCGAATTCCAAATGAAATAGATTCGGATAATAATTCAACCACTGCACTGTATTCTGCAATGTTATTCGTTGTTTGACCGAGGCTTACCCCATGCATAGAAACTAACTCGTCAGAGGGCGAATAGATAACCCAAGCTGCGGAAGAGATATTCCGTGTACTACGACAAGCACCATCAGCAAATCCAATGTATGTTTGGAGAGGCGTCGACATCTACAATATCAAGAGTAAAACCAAGATGAGCCAAAATAATGACGAAAAACCACACTTGCTAAGCTAAGCACACTGACTAAACTAACACACTTGCTAGCTAGAAAGAAAATCTAACCTATCTAAAAATTTCTCCATACCCATCATTTTAAGCATAATACCTCTTTAGGTAAAGTCCATTTCTGGGTTTACCCAAAGAGTCCCCATCAAAATCAACTAACTCATAAGCCCCTTTTGCTAGCTTTCGCTTTACAATGTAGGGCCCATGCCACATGGGAACGAACTTTCCGGCACCTAGCTTATCGTTAGCTTGATCATATAATAATACTAGGTCTCCTTCCGAAAAACTTCGAGGGGTTACATTTTTATCGTACTGAGCTTTCATTCGTTTCGCGTGAGTCTCGATAGCTAAAGTAGCGTCACGTCGAGTCTCATCTAATTTAGCCAAGTATAATAACCGTTTCTCCTCTTCGGAAGTAGCTGGAAGTAATTCGACAGCCATTTGAAGTGATGGGATTTCGCATTCAATAGGTAACACAGCTTCTAAGCCATAAACTAGCTGGAAAGGGGTGAAACCTGTTGAATTTTTCACTGAAGTTCGATATGCCCATAGCGCTGAAAATAACATGTTATGCCAATTCGTTCGATGGATACCAATGATCCGTCGAATCATGATGACTAGAACTTTGTTGATTGACTCAACTAAACCGTTGGCTTGCGGATAATAAGGAGTAGAGCTATCGTGGCGCAAACCAAGCTGGCTTGTAAGCTCAGTCATCATGACATTTCGAAAATGGCTCCCATGGTCAGTAATGATTGCTTGTGGGACACCAAACCTAGTTATGATATGATTGAATACGAAAACTGCAGCTGTCTTGCCGCTTGCGTCGAATGTAGGCATCGCCTCGGCCCATTTTGTAAAATAATCAACCGCGAGGATGATATACGCATGCCCCCCGGCCGAGTGAGGGTTACAAGTAATAAAGTCAATGCCCCATTTGGCGAATGGACCAGCGGCAATTATAGGGTGGAGAGGAGCAGGTGGAGCGCGCATCTTTCGATCAAATACTTGACAGTTGTGGCATGTTCTGACAGCAAGGATACAATCTTTAAACATAGACGGCCAGAAATAGCCAGCGCGCAACACCTTCTGAGCTGTGGCATACCCAGACATATGACCGCCACATGCTCCAGAGTGACAGTCATTCAAAACTCTCTCAGCCTCTTCGTGAGTTAAACAACGTCGAAAAACTAAGTCTGCCCCCGGCGATAAAGTGTATCTCCAATAATTCTGTATTGCTGGGATCGAAACCGAATTTTTCGACGGTCTTCCTTGGAAGCTTCAGGCCGAAAGGTTTGGGTTTGGAGATAGATGATTATATCCCCATACCACGGATCTAAAGTGCTAATAAGAAACAAAGATTCGTCGACAATGGACTCCTCTGCCACAGTCTCTGTGTCAGCACTCGGGAAATCACACATTAATTCCGCAAAAACTAAAGATTTCTTAGACTTGGACTTCTCGAACTCCAAGTCGAACTCTTGCAGGATAACAATCCATTTAGAGTACTTGCCCCCTAGCAGTTGTTTTGTCAAAATATAAATCATAGGGTTGCAATCCGAAATAACTGTAGTCTTGCGGAGAAGAATGTAGTGACGAAAACGCTGGACAGCTTGAACGGCTGCCAGGGCCAATTTCTCCACATGCGAATATTTTAACTCAGTGGGATTTAAGGTTCTACTAAGATAATATATCACATGCTCTGCTTTGAATTCATCTTCTTGAACTAACACCATTCCAATGGTGGAATGCGAAGCTGCGAGGTATAAGAAGTAGTCCTGGTTGTAGTTGGGAGGATGCAATAACGGTGCATGGGTCAACGCGTGTTTTAGTGCATCAAAAGATTGTTGGGCAATCTCGTCCCAAAAGAATTGTGCGTTCTGTTTCAACAACCGTGTAAAACCTTTAGTGACCTCGGCGTAGTTTGGGATGAATCGGCGTAAAAAGTTTGCTTTCCCTTGCAAACTTTGGAGTTGGCGTAAACTCGAAGGAGGAGGCAATTTGATGATAGCCTCGACTTTCGAGGGATCGACGCGAATGCCGGTTTTTGAAACAACAAATCCCAGCAATCGACCTGTTTCTATACAGAAAACACACTTGTGGGGATTCAACCGAATTCGATAATGCCTACACCTCATAAAGATTGCTCGTAGGTGGACAAGGTGATCAGCTCGTTGTAAAGAATGAGCAGGCAAATCATCGAGATAGGGTTGCACAATGTGCTTGATGTCATGAAATGCATAAGACATCGCCCGTTGAAAAGTGGCCCCGGCATTCTTAAGTCCAAAAGGTAATTTGCAATAAGCAAATGTCCCCCATGGACAAATGAATGCCGTTTTTGGTTGATCGGCAGGTAGAATATTGATTTGATTATAGCCTGAGAAACCATCCATGAAGGAAAACATCTCACTTCCGGCACAATCATCAATGATTTGATCGATATAAGGCGTAGGATAGTTGTCTTTTGGACAAGCTCGATTGATATCCCTATAGTCGATACAGATTCTTATTGTTCCTTGTTTTTTATTGACGGGAACAATATTCGATACCCAATCCGTTAACGGGATCGGATAAATGAAACCTGCTTTCAACAGCTTTTCGACTTCTGCTTTAATTGCAGCCGCTTTTCGAGGGTGAATCTGACGCAACCGTTGCCGAATGGGTTTAGCATCCGGGTAGGTTTTGATTTCATGAACAACAATGGCAGGATCAATTCCCGGCATTTCCTCGTAAGACCAGGCAAACACGTCGCGGAATTCTTGGAATAGGGCCTTGTAAGTTTGGATTTCTGTTTCAGTACATGCGGCACCTATATGAATGTTCTCCTCGATTCCGGGTTTCACTGAAATATCAATGGGAATAGTACGAGAAATATTCCCTAAATTCAGCTCTGAATCAGAATGTTTCGTTGGATCCTGAGCGTCTTTGACATATTCAGCGGTAAAGATAGATGAAAAATCATTTTCAAATGCATCATCCTTAGGTAAAAACGAAGATCTGTGATGGAGATCTTCCCATGGTAGATCATCTACACTTAGGATTTCGCGAAGTTGTTCGTCAGATGACACTTCTTCGGGAAACGTTATCCGTTCTAAGGGTGAGGTGAAAAGTGACTCTTCACTGACCACATTCATTTGGTCGGTTGAATGAAAGTCGGTAAAAGACATAAGAGCTTCATAAGCAATCTCATACGGACTCAACGGCATAACATCACCGAGTGAGTCTAGCTCAGAGTCAGAGGGAACATACCAAGGATCATCATAAATAATGTTTTCTGACGTGATCATATGAATTGTTGCGAACGAAGGGTCTGCATTGAGTGGAGGGAGAGGAAAAGTTCCCAGTAAACCGGAATCCTTAACTAAACCTACACCAATGTCCCTATAAGGGATTGTCGTTTTACCGACATGCTGGATAGTTTCTAAAGAGGTTGGGTCGGATGAAAAGTATGTCAGCTGATCAATAGTCACGATCTTACCGTTATGTGGAAACTTAATGACTCTGAAGACCGATGAAACGACCGCTGTCATAGCATATGACCAACTTCGACCCAAAAGAAGGTTGTAGTCTAGAGGGGCATCAACCACTTCCACATCCAGACTAACGGTTTTACCTTCGACCCCTATAGGCAATTCTTGTAGAATACCAAACGGACGGAACCCACGGCCATCAAAGGCCTTAAGGATGGTGGGGGATTGGTTCAACGAAGGAGAACCAAGCGATCTCCAACATTGAATCGACATAATACACGTAGAAGCTCCCTCATCAATCACAGTCCGATGAATAGGCCTGTTTTTGACTATCACTGGAATTTGGAAAGCCATTTGATGGGGGAGACGTGGTGTACTACTTTCTAGATCAAAGATCATTAGGTTCGGGTCCTGAACATCGACAGCTCCAATAGCCGACAAAAGCAATTTTCGTTGCGCTGGACATGATTGCAGCACTTCGAGTGCCGACATTGCTGAAGGTGAAACAGCTAAGTCTTCAACAATGTTGTAATTCTGGGCTGCTCTCGCATGTGGATTGAAAGCAGACCTTCGAAGTACACCCTTGGCGGGCGGCTTAATCACTAAGTCTGGGTTAGGTTTTTCGATCTGTAGTGGATCGGAACCAGGAGCTGAGGTTGATGGGTTAGAGTGAGAAGATTCTGCTTCCTTACCATCAACAGGAGCCTTACTACCATAATCTTGCGATCGAGTCGCAATCCTGACATGAGACATCATCAAAATGGGTTCTTCACTGGCATTTGAAGAAGAACCTATCATCTTATTCTCCTGCTCTGGAAATGGATTTTTTAACACAGCAGGAGTCGGGGAACCTTTGACTATTTTCACTACCTCGGCCCGATGAGGGCAGTCTCTCGTAAAATGATCTTCTTCACAAATAAGACAAGGATAGCGAGGTTTACGCTTTTCGTCATTGGTTTCCGACTTTTCCGTTTTCTCCTTTGGAGCCTTGTCTGCTTTAGCCTTCTTCTTTCCTTTCTTCTTTCCACCGTTTTTGGATTTGGCCGTAGATGACTCTACAGCGTGAATGTCGGCGGTAAGTTCAGGAGGAGAAGACTCTCCTGTCGGAGAATCAGGCAAAGTGATAATTGGAGTATTGGAGGCCTTGGAAGACTTCTTCTTACTCTTCGTAGTCACGATACCGATCATACCATCAGCGGCATGAGATCCCGAAGGAGCAGCAGCGATTTGGTTTGACTTTGGAAGATCCGGAATTTTCTCATGTAACGTACCCGACTGAGTGTAAACTAAGTCAAGGTATTGTGCCTGAGCAATGACTTGCTCCTCAGTAACTACTCCGGCCTTAGCGACATCTTCAGTAATTCTTGGTAATAATGATTTGACAAACCATTCAGCTAAGATTTGGTCCGGGATAAAAACTTTCACTAATCTTCTTCGACGTCTCCACTCATGGATGTGATCAGAAATGTACGTGGATGTCGATTGTTTTAGCGAAGTTAATAACTCTGTACCATTATCGTATCTGACTGGTAACTGAAAATGAGTTAAGAACGAGGTAGCTAACTGGCTAAAGTTGTAAAAAGAGGCCCGTGGTAACTCAATGTACCACTTGGCTGCGAGACCAATGAGTGTACGCTGGAAAAGACGTAAGCGGATGGAATCATCTGAGATGGAATTTGATGCACACCAGAGGTGGTAAGTCATCACGTGATTAGACGGATCCTCTCCAGACTTACCTTCGAACTTGGGTATATCGCTGGGCAACTTATTTGGCATTGGCGGCCAGAACGGAAGATATTGAATTGGATCGTTCGTTAGGCGCGTCAAGTCGGGTAAATCTAAAGTTGCAATAAATGGTAACTGCCGGTTAGGATCTCTAAAACTCTGAGTCACAATACCAGCCCCAGGAGGAGGATATCCAGGATAACTAGGAACAGGAGTCGCATTGGGGATATTATATCCTCCTGGAAAACCAGGATTAACCGGACCGTACTGGGGTTGTTGAGGTGGTTGATAAGTGTACCCAGGATACGGTTGATACTGGTAAACCGGTTGTTGGGCAGCTTGCCCAGGTTGATACTGTCCCTGGTACGGAGGTTGAACAAATTGAGGTTGAGTAGTAACAACCGTACTTGTACCAGGTTGGCCTACAGGCATCTGGACTGTGGTTTGAACCGTGGGTCCAGACAACGGTACAGATGTCTGAGGAGTGGTTACAGGGACAGTAGAAACTGGAGCTGCCGATACTCCAGAAGTAAGCATGGTAGATGAAGCGGTAGTTGCTACAGCCGTGTGAGGTGGAGTACCAGGTGCAATTGGCGGCTGAGTAACTACAGAAGTTACAGGGGTCTGAACACTTGACTGGACAGGTTGCGGTTGCTGGGATGGACCAGGAACTGCAGGTTGTCCTGCTTGAGGTACCGACTGTATACTTGGTTGCGACATCTGTTGACCCTGTGACGGATCCCATGTTAACATTCCAGGGTATTGACTCGTAACAGGTTGAGGATACTGAGACCCATAGCCGTATTGAGGATAGGGTTGATAACTGTAAGGTGCAGTCCCATATGATTGCCCTTGAGGTGGTTGATAACCTTGACTAGGGTATTGACCCGTAGGTTGATAACCTTGAGGTAAATACGAATACTGGGGTTGACCTTGACCTTGAGGTTGGTATCCTTGAGGTTGATACCCTTGGGGTTGATACCCTTGGGGTTGCCATCCTTGAGGTTGCCATCCTTGAGGTTGATACTGATACTGAGGTTGACTTTGGGGTACATATTGAGGCTGGGGTTGATACCCTTGAGGTTGCCCCCCAGTCACAAATGAAGTACCTTGAGGTTGCCCCCCAGGCATAAACGAAGGTTGCCCCCCAGGCGGTAATTGGCCACCTTGAGGTTGGTTAATGGGAGTTGAACCTGACATCATATAAACGTCACCTATACTCAATGGTACATTACCACTGTTTCCAACTAATAACCCATGATCAACAGGTTGAGGAGATGCTCCCGCAAAGGTACCAGAAAGTGATTGATACCCAGTAGGAACAGAAGGACCGCCATGTAAAAATGATTCAGGACTTTGTGAAAACACAGATGACTGACCAGACATATTTACAGGAGAATGAATTCCTCTAGGTGGAACCGGAGTACGAGGTGTAGAAAAACCTACTGAGTTGTCTAAAAAATTGGTTAATGCAAGGTACCAAGATTCACTTCTAGGAGGACTGTAAAAGATGGATTCACGCTCCCTTAGATCAAGGGTAATTAGATCTTCAGAATCAGAAACGCCTATTTCTTCCTCTGGAACAAGTTCTTCTATAGCAATTAATCCAACAGGAAGATTTTCGGTGATAATTCTTTCTATTCTTGGTGAATCAGGAACACTAGGAGTTGGAGTAACAGGTTCTGAAATTTCAGGTTCTTCGCCTGTTTCACTGGCAGATGAAAAACTACCAGCAAGCTCGGAAACTGTAACAGCTTCGGGATTGTAACCTGTTTCTAAACTTTGGTAATCTGGATGGACTACCAAGGAAGATTCTCCTTCTTCAGGTGATCCTACTCTACTGCCACTAGGAGGAGTTACAAGGACCTTTAACCCTTCTAAATGACCCGGAATGTGCTCAGGAGATTCACCCCGCGATTTACGGAGTTTTCTTAACAAATCTATTCCGGTAACAATCTCAGGAGACTTGCCCCGAAGTCTACGGGACTGTCTCGGTAATTCCGCCACAATTAAAGATTTTAACTACAACACACGAAAACAAAGTAAAAAATTTCAAATCAAACCACCTAAAGTCTTCTAAAGAACCAATCAAATTTGAAGCACACGCCTAAATAATCTAGAGCGTCAAACCACACACAAACAGTAGTCTTCCGGACCAAAAACGCTAGTTGGTGATTAAGCCCAACCTCGCAGGATTCAGTACAGAAATAGTGGGTGGAACAGTTACCCCGGCAACCTGCTTAATGAATAGACTGGACCAAGTTCCTCCACTTTAACCGTCTCGAAGTGAAACGAACCCCCCAGAAAATCCAAGTGAGTATAACCGACGTCTGCTCCAGGTACAGTGGGACCTTCCCTCCACCGTCACCTTGGGTAGAATCCTAGATATTATGGCCACTAAGGTTACCAATCACAACAATTACACCTGGGGGAACAGTCTAAACTCCAACAGCACGCAAGGGCAGAGTAGCAAGCTCCAATCCCCTTACCGGCTCCTTGACAACAATCCAAGGTTTACCGATAAGTGACCCCTGGCTCCTCGACAATGGTTAATCCGAGGTTTACCGTTTGTAATACGTACTGCCTGGCGTCGTTCCCAACGAGGGAGGAATGATCCCCTCACTGGTTCGGACACGAGCTCGTGTTTCTCCTTTAAGAGGAGCTTTCCCAGAATGTAACTGAAACAATTGGATTTGTTCTACTCAAGATAGACTATCTGTTTGGTTTTGTAGTCTTGGAGAGTTAAGTACTCACCTACTCCAAGACCCTAGCCTAAGCTATGTTGGTGCTTCAGAGCCCTAGAAAAATAAAGATTACTAGATTGATTTTAATTTAAGCGTTACTTTTAAGGTTGTTTCTTAAGTCAAAAGGTGATGGAAGTGAAACTAGTGGTGTGTTGACTCGACTCGAAACCACTACAAAATGCACCTAGAATGATTTATCCACTACTTTACTTTTTCGATGAATTGCTTAACTAAAAAGTTGAGAGAATGCAATCTTTATAAAAACAACTTCTTAATTGAAGACAATCAAAGAAACAATTCGTTTTTCTTTTCCAATCATAAAAACATAACCTCTCTTTACATGCACGAAAAAACTCTTTTCTTCTTTCGAAAACCAAAAGCTACTTGAAACAAGACTTTTTAAGAAGATGTTTTTGTATTTTTCTTTTAATAAAACAAGTAAATCTAATGTAAACAAAAAATCAATCTTAACAACTCTTAAAATCTATGAAAATGCACTCATAAGCAAACTAAAGGCAAATTTACTCTAAGCAATCTTAATGAGGCCAAAACTAACAATGATTATTTCTAAGGTGTTTTACTTGATCACAATCAAATCAAGGACTAGCTTATTGCAGAATCAAAAACTAGCCAAAACAAAATTCTAATCTTTTCGTTCTTTTTGTAAAATGGAAATCAATACTTTATAAACAAGTAATTCGAAATTTGACCCAAAACAACTCAAATGGCAAGTTGCTCACAAAAGGAGACTTTACGACAGGCCCGACTTCTAAGAAGGTTGACTAACCAGAGAGATCTAAGGCTGGACAACTTTCTACTATCAAAGTCACTACAAAGCCTTCCCAAAAATCAAACCCTAGGTCTAAACTTCGTTGAAAACCACTAAAACACTCAAAGCTCACAGAACAAGTTTAGGTGAAAATTCTTGACAGGGTACTAAAGGATCTGGGCAGAAAACACTAAGGAAAAACAAAATCTAAAAGCAAATTAAAGCAAAAATGGAATTTTCTTAAGTTTTACAGGAAGACGCAGGCAACCCGTTGTCACAGGTGCGGCCCCGCTCTGTGCAGACGGCAACAGCGCGTCCAAAGACGCACTGTGCAGTACTAAGAGGGTGCGTCCGTCTGGAAAAATGAAGAAAAACCAAATCTAACTAAATCTAAAGCTAAGCCACCCAAATACTAATTCTCACAGTCAAAAATCAGAAAATAAAAATGATTTTCTCAAAGCAAAGTTCATATAAAGGAAAAGACTCTCTCATTAATGGATTCCCCAGTGGAGTCGCCAATTTGTCACACGGAATCTGTCAAGGGTGCGGACACGACTGACCTTCCTAGAAGTCTAAGACATTCTAATGACAAACAAGACAAAAAGGAGTGATCTTTCTCTAAATACACCTTTTATAACATGAAAACTACAAGTGTTTAGGCTTACCTTATTCCAAAACGCTGTTGTTGAAGTCCGTTCTTGACGATCCGGATGAGCTCCTCCTTCAAGTCAATTCCTGCAACCACAAACAATCAAACAATTACCAAGCACTTGCATTTCATATAATAAAACATATATCCAACATGCAGACCAAGGAACACATGAAATAACTCATTAACACAAGCTATTGAGAAAAATAAACCAGTTTGTATTAATAACGAAACAAAGAAACTCTTACAACCTGGCCTTGGTGTTGTGCAAGTTCCTCCCAGGGTCCATCAAGGGTTTTCCTCTACTTTGACAAAGCTCACCCTCTCCCAAGTAGAATCAAGTGAAGACAATCTCTCCTCACAAAGGCTCTAATGGAAGACCTAAATCCTGCAGCATTTACCCAAAGAAAATGTATAGCTCCAACCTCCTCTCCTTCTGGCTCAATGCCTTTATTTATAGTGCTGTAAAGAGGTTATTCAGGTCCACTATCAATGGGATCATCCCCCTCTATGGGTGGGATAGCTCCCTCATTGATGGGATAAGTTCCCCCTTAATAGAGATACATGAACCAACTGGAGGCGCATCCATTTCATCAAACCGACCTCTAGAATGTTCTAGAAGTAACCACAAGTAACTTTTTCAAGATAAAACTCGCGCATTTTGTCTTTTACAGAGGGACGCACCTGTCCCTTAACATACAGAGCGTCCATGGACGCAGATTTTGTGAACAAGGTCCGCGTCCCCGCAGGTAAGACTAGAGAGAACCTGCGACCCCAGAGATAAACATAATTTTTACAAGACTTTCTCTCTTCTTTGAGTTTGAGATGGATAACAGAGGCATGAGACTTGCCTAAGAGGGTAGCATGACTGTTGATTTGAGCCATACTAACTGTAAGTAGTCAAGGTGACATTTTTTAGTGTAACAACAGGGCATCCCATTCTTTGGCAATTGTCGCATGCCTAGGAAACTTCATCGCATCTTTAAAAATGATGGGCCAATAATAGCCCATCTGTAAGACTTTGTGACTAGTCTTGTGGTCTGCAAAATGTCCACCACAAGGCCCATTATGGCAAGCTTTCAGGATTTTGAAGACTTCGTCTTCCTTGACACATCTTTGAATGTGCATATTCACCCCTGTATGGAATAAATATCCTATGATCTAGGAGAACTGAGTTCTACGTTGTACTATTTGTTTTCTTTTGTTGGGCGTCAGGTGTTTGCATAATTTTCGCACTGCTAGGTAGTTTGTGACATCTGCGTACCACGATGTTTTCACGATTATAGAAAATAAATGTTCACCGGGGAACTGATCTTCTACTGTTGTCGAGTCGTCTGTCTTTGGCATACGTTAAATGAAGTCTACTACCAGATTTTATTTTCTTGGTCGATCTTTGATTGTTATGTCGAATTCCTACAAAGGATCAACCATCTTGTCACTCTTCCATTTGTAATAGGTTTATTAGCTAGATATTTAATAGCAGAGTGATCAGTATACAAAACCATAGGGTATCCTGTGATATAATGTTTGAATTTGTTGATAGCATAGATTACAGCCAAAAAATCTTTTTCAGCGACAGTATAATTTAATTCAGGAGGAGAAAGATTTTTGCTGATGTAGTATATTGCATATGGCTTCTTATCTTCCTCCTAGATGAGAAGTGCTCCAACAGTCGTATCTAAAGCATCAGATGAAATCTAGAATGGAAAATCCCATTTTGGGCCCCGTAATACTCGGGCTGTTGATACAAGCCGTTTTAAATCTTCAAAAGAAATGTCACATTTGTCAGTCCAAATGAAATCATTATTTATTGTTAATGCATATAATGTTACAAGAATTTGAGAGAAATTCTTTATAAATCTCCTATAATATATAGAAAATCCCAAGAAATTGCGTACCTCAGTTTGTGTGGAAGGAGTAGGTATCAAAAGAATTATCTGAATTTTTGTTGGATCTAGCTGGATTCCAACTGCTGAGATTTAGTGACCTAAGATGAGGCCCTCGGTCATCATCATGTGGAATTTTTCATGGCTTAAACAGAGCCTAGTAGCAATGAATCTTTGCATAACTTTCTCTAATGTTTTTAATGCCGGATCAAAGTCATCTTTGTAAGCTGTAAATTCATCCATGTACACCTCGAGTCCTTCATTTATCAGATCTGAAAAAATGCTGAGTATAGCCCTATGGAATGTGGCAGGTGCATTGCATAGCCCAAAAGGTAAGACCATGTAAGAAAATGTCCCCCAAGGGCAAGTAAAGGTAGTCTTATCATGGTATTTAGAGGCAATTTGAATTTGATTGTAGCCGCTAAAGCCATCAAGGAAAGAAAAGAATTTTTTTCTTACCAATGTGTCCAAGACCTGGTTAATGAACAGAAGGGGAAAATAGTCTTTTGGGTTGCTTTATTAAGCTCTCTATAGTCAACACATATACACCACTTTCCATTCTTTTTAGGAACCACTACTAATGGAGAGACCCATTTGATATCGGATATAGGATAGATGAAATTTACATCTAATAGTTTTTGTAGTTCATCTTTAACAATATCTTTAAGGTGAGGGTTTAACCTCCGTTGAGGTTGTCAAATGGGCATGGCATCTTTCTCTATATAGATGTGGTGCATGCATAATTGGGGATCGATCCCTTTCATGTTTGGGTGATCCCATGCGAAAGCCTCTTTATATTTTCTCAAAAGTTGAACAAGCCTATGCTCCTAGTCATCAGTAAGGTTTTTGTTGATTTTAAGGTTTTCCCTGGCTCAATTTCTATGGTTTTACTATTATAAACAGAAGTTGTTGGTATTGACTAGTCGTTAATATATTTTAAGGGATCTTCTTCTATTTTTTTATTGAGGGCTGCCTCGATCATGTGACATTTTGGATCAGATACGACAACTAGTTGGTTAATGTAAGTGTTAACGATGTCATTTTCTATTTGATCCTTGAATTTGAGAGCATCTTCTATAGTTAGTGGTGTTCTAATGATTTTAGTTAGATATGATATAGGTTTTTTTCTAGTTTTTATTATTGTTAAACTTGGCTGAGATGGAGGATATAAGGCTAAATTCTTCACATTGCTTCCTCTTGCTATAGTCATGCTGCTTGTTCGACAAATTATGTAAGCATCTGCAGTTTCTAGTCAAGGTCTACCTAGAATTAGGGGATGTTCATCTAGCCAGTGTCTAGGATTGATGATCAGAAAATCTGCTGGGTATTTTGAAGAATCTATAAACACCATTACATCTTGTAATGTGCCTTCCTGTTTGACTACCGATCGGTCAGCTAGTTCCAACAAGGTCGTGGTTTGATCCAAGGATGTAATACCAAGCTTTTGGTGGGTTGTTGTTGTGAGAATATTGATTTCTACTCCTAGGTAAACTAATGCATTGGGGAAGGAGTATCCATTTATTTGCACCACGACTATAGGGTTTTCTGGGTCCTCATATTTTACCAGTGTTTCTCTGCCTGATAATAGATCAGACAAAGTACCAACTACATGGATAGTTGGGGTTGTTTTTATTTTCCACTTTGACCTTTTCATACATAATTCCTTAATAGTTTTTGCATAAATTGGAATGTTTTGAATAGCCTAGAGGAGAGGTAATTTTACACAAAAAATTTTCAATTCTCCCAGAAGATCAAAGTCACGATATTCGATTGAGCAAGGTATAATTAATCTCTCTAGGAATGGTGGGGAAGAGGTAATAGCTTGATTGTCAGTTTTTTGTTTAACTAGATTCTCCACTTGTGGTACTTGTTCTACAGGTAACGGATCTTCAAATTATATATTTTTATCCCCCTATGATTCTATTATCTGTCTACACCTTAATTTAAGCTCATTACACTTCCTCAACGAGGTTTCTGGCTCTGATCCTTCAATAATTTTCACAGATTAGACGGTCTATTATTGCAGTTCGGGTTGGGTTGGGCTGGGAATTGTGGTCATAGGTTGGTCTGAGGATTCAGTTGCAATGTGTAGGGTACTAGAAGTGTAGGTTGAGGTAGGGGGATTGTTCTTGTTGGATGGTTTGTACGTCTTTGCCAACTTGACTACTAGTTCTAGTTTTGTGAAGTGGAGGGTGGCCATTGAGATTGATATGCATTATTATGCCAGAATGGTGAAAAGTAAGAGGAATTTGGCCACTTTTTATTTTTATTTGGTTGGTTGGCCCAAGGTGGCATAGAGAATGGTTGTTGTGACCAATTGGAAAAAGGTGGTTGGTTCTGCCACATTTCTCTTGGGTATTGTTGTGAATTATATTGCAAGGGTTGAAAGAAAGAATACGTACCAGTAGGAATACCTATTTGTCATGGTTGCCATTGGTGACGCTAATTTAGCAGGTAGACTGGTTCTGTTTCTTCCTCTGCCTCCTTACAGACTGCTTTTAACCCTGGGAGTGACGGGTAGCTTTCTGTGGTGTGATGCTTAGTACATATGCCACAGGTTTGCACCATATCTAGCGGGCACTCTTTGCAACTATGCTTCTTCCTGCATCTAAGAAAAAATATCACCAAGTTTTACTTTGCTTCAGCATGCTTCTTCTTGGCTTGCATGATGTCTAATTGTGTTGTCAAGGTTTCCAAGATATATGTTCTGAAATCCTCTAGTAGGTTGCCAATTTCTGCATGAGTTATACTTCCACCAAAGATTTTGATGTCACGAGTGGTCATGTCACATTCTGTTGGTTTCAATCTCGTACTGGCTCTTGAGAACATGATACACAATTTAATAATATCACCAAAGTCTTCTTGATATATATCACCTTTACCCATAATATTTAATGTCTCTATCCATTATTCTTTCCTCCCTTTAATCAATTTATTTTTTAGCACATTATTAGGCAAAGGAAAAGTTGCATAGGGAGACCACTGGAGGTTGTATTGAAAACATTCCACATATTCTTCTAACATTTCACTAGGTCTTTCTACCATTTTGAATATTTCATCTCTCAATTCCCTAGATCTGCAATAGTCCTGATATTTTTTAAGGAAAGTGGTTTTCATTTGATCCTAATCATTTATTGTGCCCCCATGTATTCCCATAAACCAATGCAGGGCTGCTCCTTTTAATGTAGATGGAAACAACTTCAGTTTCTAGGGTCTGGTGGTATAATCATAAGCCCACATAATACATCAAGTTCAAACAAAAATGCATCTGGATCCTCTGATGTAAGTCCATGAAAGGTGGGAATATTTTGGAGAGGGATAGCTTTCATGGGTGCATTGACAACTGTGTCAATGATGGGATGCTATAATGTAGAGGTCTGGGGTGCTTGTGGGTTGTTGGCCATTTGATCAAATATATGCTAGTATCCTTCCAGGATCTTTAGAGAGTTATTTCCAAGGTGATTAGAAGGGGTGGGAATGATCTAAACAGCACTCCCTTGGTCTGGGATACTGGGTGTTCCTTGTTGAATTACTACGTGGGGGCATCTTAGCTCCTTTGTTTCCCCTGTTTCTCCTCCACCTTCACGAATATTACAAGAATTCTCTTCTTCTGAGGAAATTGGGTGCGAATTTTCAATTTCTTTAAAGCTCTACCTAGTTCCTATCATTTTTCTATGGACCTCAGCGTAGGCTATAGATGGTGAGCCTATGGCCCAAAGGGAGACAGTAGGTTGTCTGGAAGCAATGTTTCGAGGACCTACTGATAGTTGAGATTCAACTATCTTTAAGATGTATCTTACGAACTTTGATCATCCAAGGTTCATCGGTACATTAGATTTGTCGAGTTTGGGTAGTGGAATTGGATTTTTTTCGTGTTTTTTCTTCTTAGTCATTCATGAAAACAATTCAAATGTTTATCTCTACCCTAAGTTCCAAACAATTCTGCTAGAAAGCGGACGGGGGAGCAGGAATTTTACGTGCTCCATATGCAGGTTCTTACCTTTCGTTTTTAATAACTAGTTCTCTCTCAACAGACAAGCATCAAATACCTACTTCAGTTTTCTATAATTGTGTTGAAAGGCGAGCGGAGGAGCAAGCACTTTACTTGCTCATTACGTATGTTCTTACCTTCCATTTCCAATACCCAATTCTTTTTCAACATCAATTATCAGATGTACATTACTCTTTAGAAATCGCTGCACTCTCCCCAGAAATGGCACCAACATGTTGGGTGATAAAAGGTGCCTTTTAGAACTCCTAATTATCCTGACATTAATTATCAATCTGCGAAAGTATTCTTATTTCAAGAGTGTACACAGTATGTGGCTACTATTTAACTTAGAGAGTAATGTTTCCTAGATTGCAGTAAAGATATTTTATATACAAGAGTAAACAAATGCATCTAGTAAATTCCAATTGCAATTAAAGAAAACTCAATCCTCTAGCGAAATCAAATCTTTCATAAATTCAAGTAACAACAGCATCAGTTGAAAATACAGTACTGATAACTCATCTCTCTTTAATTGATTTCATCTAAATTAAACTCACTCTTCAGTAAACAATCTAAACAGAAATACCATCAATCTGAGAGTCTAACAGTGATAGTTATTACTCTTTACAGTTGATTATATCAAGAGAAATATCTATCTAAGTAACTTGATCTCAAATGAAAGTAAACTGAGTCAGCGATAATACTGTAAATTATACAAAGCAAAGATATTTGGTCAACGCTGATAAATAATAAGCAACAAAGGAGATAAAATCACAAAAAGCAAGAATACTATTAAACCATCACACTGGCGAGAATTGGAAATGTATGACACAAAGGAAGCAGTTGAATCCACTAGAGGTCGAGCCCTTAGCCACCAGCAAACATTGCTAAGTTACTTCAGATAACGCGAGGGAACAACAACTTTACTTATATATTAATCATCAAACTGAATGAGCATTACAATATATTCATGTTCTTCTCGACAGCGATGGTATGTAATTACAATCACAATTTCAATAATATAGAGATTCCTCCCTTTCCTTCTTATAAAAATCTCCTTTTATAATAGGAGAGGGTAAAATATAAATGATGATTCACAATAGATTTCCAACTTCAAACATACTTTCCTTTCTCACTTTGATTCTTATGATTTGCTTTGGCCTTATCTGCAACTACCACATACCTTCCTTAGCTTGTCGATTTTTGTTGTTCCTTCATAGGGAACAACATTTTCCCCTTTTGTTGTTTTCCTGCATAAAGGAGGGTAATAATTAGCTAAGTCATAACTGCAGATAATTCCTTCATTTCTTACCGTAATTCCTTAATAGATTAATGCTTTAAGATATAGAAAAGATAAGAATAAAGGAAAAGGATGATGAGGTTAGTAGTAAATGCATACCTTTTCCATGACTCAACAACCACGACCTCCAGATAGGGCCCCTCTGCACGAAAATTCCAAATGGACAAGGTCATGGAGGAGTATGAGGACATCTTCACCTCCCCTGCAGGGGTTCCTCTGCACTGTCAGGTCAAGCACTCCATCGATATGATTCTAGGTGCATCACTGCTAATGGACCAATCTATTGGTGCTCCATTCGAGAGAATGATGAAATCAAGAGGTAGATTCAACGTTGTTGGATAAAGGTCACATCCTTCTGAGTTCATTGCCCTGTGGGAGCCTGATCATGTTGGTACAGAAGATGGATGGGACTTGGAGACTCTACATTGACTATCGGGTGCCAAACAAGATCACTTTCCATAATAGGTACCTGATCCCACGAATTCATGACTTCATGGACCAACTGAAGGGGGAAAAATATTTCAGCAAGGTCGATTTGAAGTCAGGATTTCACCAAGTATCAATCGAACCCTCTCATGTGTGGAAGACTACCTTCAAAGCCAAGGAGGGCCTTTTCGAATTGTTGGTTATGCCTTTTGGATTGACAAATCCTCCTGAAAACTTCATGAGGCTAATGGATGACATCTTGTGGCCATTCACCAACTCATTTATAGTGGTATACTTGCATGACATCCTGATCTTCAGCGAGAGTTGGGAAGCACACCTCCACCACATCGACAGGTTCTCCAAACACTGCAGTAACACAAGTTATGTGCCAATTTAGAGAAATGCACTTTTGGCATGACCCAAGTTCAGTTCTGGTACATTATTGGTGAACAGGGGGTGCATGTGGATCCATCCAAGATCCAAGTCATTCGAGATTTCTCCAACTAGTCTGATAGAGCTCCATAGCTTTCTAGGTCTTGCCAGCTTCTACCGTAGGTTCATGTTGGGATTTTCTAATATCACTTGGTCCTCGAGCCAAGTCATCAAGGGAGGAGTGAAAGAAAAATTATTTTGGTATGAATCTCAATAGAATGCATTCACAAAGTTGGAAGATCACCTCTGCTTAGAACTAGTGCTCACATTACTATACTTGCAACAACCATTTGAGGTCGAGACAGATGCCTCTCACTATGCTATTGGGGTAGTCCTTACTCAACAAGGGCATCTAGTGGCATATCACAGTGAGACACTTTTAGACACAGTCCTGAAGTATCCCACTTATGACAAAGATATGTATTCCATTGTGCAGGCCTACCATCATTGGAAGCATTACATATTGACCACCAACCCCTACAGTTCATATTGACCCAAGGGAAATTTTGGAATGATCACCATCAGATGTGGTCCACATACCTGCAACAGTTCCATTTGAATATCAAGTATAAGAAGGGAAACACCAATAATGTTGCAGATTGCCTCAGTCGACCACCAATCATGAGGTTAACCACCGTGCTCAACTCTTGTGGGAACAAGAATTTTGATTGGCCACTTCTCTACAAAAGTGACCCAGAATTCGACCACACATACCAGACACTCTTGGAGGGTCAGCATGTTCTAGATTTTCACCTCTAGGATGCCCTTTCATGCCACCTGGGTCGCCTTTTTGTTCCTTCAAGCAAGCGTCCCAGGATGATTTGGGAAGCACACTACAATCAGGTTGTTGGGCATTTCAGGGTCGAGAAAACTGTGGCAGTACTGTAGAAGTATTTCTTTTGGCCAAATCTTTGACAGGATGTCGAGAAGTACATCAGATCATGCACTGCCTGTGACATTTCCAAACTGACCATCAAGAATCAAGGCCTTTATACCCTACTTCCTACCCCTATTCAAACTTGGGAATCCATCTCCATGGATTACATGTCAGGCCTTCCTTCCACTAAGCGTGGAAATGACTATATTTTTTTGGTTGTCGACAGGTTCTCGAAGATGGCCATTATGGAGGCCTACAAGAAGAATATCACAACCGAAGCCACTATTAAATTCTTATTTGAACAAGTGCAGGTACACTTTTGGATCCCACAATCTATCATCTCATATCGGGACAGTAGGTTCCTTAGTACATTTTGGTCCAGTATCTAGTGCATGCGGGACACCAAACTCACTAAGTCCACAACCTTCCATCCTCAAACTAAAGGCCAGAAAAAGGTTGTCAACAGGATGATCATACACATTCTATTCATGTACAACTCAAAGAATCCACGCTCATGGGAAAAGAGCCTCCCTTATGTTTGGAAAAGCTATAACAAGGCTCTCCACAACTCGACTAGCCACAACCCTTTTCAGGTGGGCTTGGGATTCCAGCCACTATGTCCCATTGATGTGGCCATGCCATTTACAACTACTCACGTAGATTCAGCTCATGTCCAGTCTGAAATAGATAAGGCAAGTAGCTTCATTTAGCACATCCAACATATTTACCAGCAGGTCCATGACATTCTGGAGAAATCGAATGCAAAGTACAAGCAGCAACATGATCAATATCAGGTGCCACACAAGTTTTAGGTGGGAAACAAAGTCTAATTGCATTTGTAAAAGGAGAACCTTACCAAAGCCTATCAGAAACTTAGACCACTCTGATATGGTCCTTACCCTATTACAAAGGTTGTGGGGGACAATGCATTTGAGCTCAACATTCCCCCATTCCTTGGTCTGCACCCAGTGTTCAAAGTGGACCGCCTTTGGCTAGACTTTCCACCATTACTAGACACATCCAACAATCCAGAACAATTCACATCCACAGAGTTAAATCTAGATTGCATGGAACAAGATGCAACTAATCGGATCATGGACACACAATTCAACCACACTCGCTAGCAAAATATCGAAGTTATCAAAGTAGGCCAAATCCTTCACCAAGGCAAGTGGCTCACTAGGTACTAAGTTCAACAGAAGTTTCCTCATCTCATGGAGGAACTCAATGCAATGGGGACCATTGCTTCCCAAGGGGGGAGGAATGATCCAGGTGGATATTGGTGTCCACTTGCTAATTCCACATGGACACCCACTATTACTTCTTTTAGTTTTTAAGTTTCCTTAATTGAAGAACAACTTACTATTTTTTAGCAGTTTTTTGGGTCCTAAACTTCTGGAGCCATTTTGAGGCCATAAGCGTTGTTTTATTAGAAATCTACTGCCAACAATTTTTTAATATAAAATTGTCTTTTATGTCGTATTCCTCGGAGAGATCTTTCCAATGGGCTATCATGCGTGTCAAACAGAGATAATATGACCAAGTCATGACTCGGAGAAGTTGGTTGTCCAACTCACCCCAACGGGGCCCATAAACTCTTGGTGTTACATCTCCTCGGGTTAGGGTTTTTGTTGTTTAGGGTTTGCTCTTATTTTTCAATAATAAAAAGGCCCTTGAGCCTCATTGTAGTTCAATTCAGAGGCATGTAGCTGCCACATCTCTTCTTAGAGATAAGCTACCATCGCCCTAGCTGGTGTATTTCCATTTCTATTTGTAAGCATATTTCAGTATTTTACAATAATGAGATGAAGTATTATTTCCGCTACATATATGTGTTTATGGTTATCTCTGTAATTTGTTGCGTTCCTGTTTAAATTCGTATCAGCCAATATTTCAACAACGATGCTGCAACTCCCAAGCTACCATCTTTACTTTATCAACCCGGGGTTCATACAAACTTGGAGGTGATAGTGTTGTGTACACAAGTAAAAGTGATGGTTCTTCCTATTGTCACTGTTCAACTAGCGAGAGACCACTAACATTTCAAGCCAGAATTCTATGGAGTCAGAAGGAGCTTGATTATTTGATGTAAGAAAGGTAAATCTACTCTACTACAAAAATGGAGAAGGTCGACATGTAATGCTAAATCACACAATTTCCTAATTAACGCTAAGAAACTATGCTTGGTAGAAATGCTAAATCAACATGAAACAAATGCTACTATCTAAGTTATAGAAGTAAGAAGCATCAAAAATCACTAATGTGAAAATAAAGAGAATGAACTAAATTTTATTTTTATTTATTTATTTTATTTTATTTTATTTTATTTATATATATATTTTATTTTATTTTTTCTGTCTTTTTATACAAAATCAAGTATTCAAACTAATTGCTTCTATTGATGTGGAAAGTGAATTAAGGATGCTTGAGGATGGTTGGAAGGGTTATGAGATCGTTGGATGGTCGTTGGATGGTGTGGAAGACCCTTGGGAGGCTTTTGGTGACTTCATAGAGGTTCTCCATCAATTTTGCCTCAAAACAGGACATTTCAGGAAAACCTACGGGATGTACTAGAAACCTACAAGATCCCCTGTAAACCTAGAGGATACAATCGAGAGAAAAATGTGAGATGCTGGAGGTGACGGAAGGCCTATGAAAGGTGTGTGATGGGTGGAATGGAGTGGGAGAAGGTCTAGTATCACTCAGAAGTCAACATCAAAGATAGTAGATGGTTGGATTCGCTCAATGTCCTTGGAAGAATTTCTATGAAAAATGATGAAAAACTAGTGAAGGTGATGGTGAAAACAGGGGATGGCTAAGGTGGATGGAGTGGAAGGTGGCTGCATGGAGAATTTTAGGGGCTAATATTTGAAAGTGGGCTAATTTTCCATGCTTTTTCCAAAAAATAGATTTGTAAGTTTCCATTTTTTCTAAAGATGACTCGCCCAACTTTTATAGTATAAAATTATTTTTCCTTAAAAATTGCCAAAATTATATAGAGACTAAATATAAAATCATTATAATTTTTATTTTTTTTACAAATATATCGACAAATATTTTATAATTTACATATTAGAGTCTAGTGAGATTCGCCAAAGTTTTTAAAATTTAATAAAACATGTCATCCCTAAAATTTTCCCTGGGTGGTTGCTGGCTATGAAGTCATAGTCTCCTCCGAAAGCACCTTTTCTGATAAAGCATGTACATCTTCCAAAAAGCTATGAAAACAGGAAACATTTTCATAACTAGAAAAGAAGAATTAATGAATTAAGTACCTACACTATGCATGAGTAAAGTCGCTGAAAGGAATGAAAGCATGGATGAGACCTATTGCATAAATGAAGATGAAAAAGATGACAATGGAAATATACCTTGCAAAACTAACCAAATACTAATTTAAAGACATCAAACTCCAAAGCTCATAAGAAAACTAGAAATCTATGTTTTTGGGGCTGCTTAAGGGTCCCTTCCTCAAGTCATGATCCAAGAGGGAGGAAGTGAGGCTGAGACACCTGCTGACAACCTTGGGGTGATCCTTTTATCCCTGCTAACCTACAACTTGAAGTAAGGCACAAATGGAATCAAACTAATAAAAAACCAATCTAATCTACACTACTTGATGGAAATACATCTAAAAAGAAAATTAACAATGAAGCTATGAAACTACACTAAACATACATGTACAAGAAAGAGGAGCCTTGGCTACTAGGGTTGGGCCCTAACCCAAGAGCTTCAACCCTCTAAGTTAACTCAATACTGGCTCAAAACAAAACTCATTCTTATTACCAAAACAACAAATTACATCAGTAGAACTTTCACAAGTTTGTAGCTTGAAAATAGCTTAGAGTTTTACAATAAAATCCTAAATCCTACTGAGGTCCTAGGCCTCTCTACTTATACAACTGAAGTCCCCAACAACTTCCTTAAAATTATGGAGGCTCAACTCCCAAACTCGAGATAAATTGGTGCTTTGTCTCTCACTTGCTCGGCCACATTCTAATCCTCATGATTTTGCTTTTCGTACTCTGAGATGATGTGATGAATGGAGGAATATTCTAATGGAGGAGTAGTAAATGAGGAGGATTCACCTCCTACAATCCCTCTCCCTTGTCCCATTCAAGTTTTGACCTTAGTCTTTGCGAAAATTCCTTGATTTTCTCCTCTAATCCTGCATTCAATGCATATTAGTCCACTAAGCATAATATCTAACTCTAACTCACCTCATAAAAAAAATATAATAAAAAACATGTAATAAGTTATGAGAAAAGTTGGTTTGAATAAGCTAGTAGTCAAATTAAGGCGCATATAATTACCCAATGATGATGCTCATCAGTTGGGCGAATGAATGTGCTGATTTAAAATATATTTTCGTAGTGTATTTTTCAAAGCCACGTGGATTGGCATGTTTGTAAAAAATAGTAAATAGTCTCGGGCGGGTTGGGTTCTAACCTTGCAACCCACCTGTTTCCCTTAACATGGTGCATTATTTTTATATTTTTTTGGCAGTGTATTAATTGGGAATGTCTCTGTTGGAGAGGTAAATCCCCTCTACGAATAGAGGCGATCCCTACTAGCCCAGCAAGGGTCTAGCAACAATCAAACAATGCTGCTATGCATGTTCCTAATTACAATTAAACAAGAGGTAAAGAGCACCTACTTGGATTCCAGCATTGTCGTTTGATGAAGAGATGTTGCCTTCACTCCTTCGCTTTGGATGGTCACGATCCTCCGCGATCCCCACGAATAGACACCTGCACACACGAAGAGGAAACAAATGCAAGCGTGAAATCTAGTAAAAGCAACCATACATCAGTCAGAAAAGATGTAATTCACATTTAATCATTTCATAGACAAATGAGAATGGAACAATAATAGCAGTCATCTATTATTAATCAAAATAGAGAAGAATACAACCAAATGTTCTGACGTCGGTATCCTTCTCAGGAGGGGCCAGTCAACAAGCGTCTCAAGCATTCACCTTTGGAAATGATTCTCCCAATACAAGAAACTCTCTCTCACACAAGCAACACAAAACAACCTTCCCTAAGCTATCAATCACTTCCACACGTAGCACACCAAATACCCATAGTAGCAGCAATCTGAGCACTATAATCTCTACACAATCCAAGCTATTCCAAAAACTAGCTGCTCATGGTAATGGTGGAAGTTTATATAGGAGGAGGAGCCTCCTAAAAGGGTGGAAGGATGAGCTTATCCTTGAGGGAAGTGGTTGCAAAGGGTCGAACAGACATGCCATAGAAGGGAGTCGATACTCACAAAGCCAACAACCAAACCTGGAGTGATCTGGAAGGCTGGCTGTTGGAACAAATTCGCCCAAACAGGATCAGCGCAGATTATAAGGCAACTGACGTGCTGACTTCGCGCCTCGATAACTGGGAAAGTCATGTCAGCGCGACCCAATACAAAGTAGAGACGCGCTGGCTCATAAAATGCGACCAGCGCGGAAAAGTGATGTGCTTCCGCGCTGGCAGCGCAATGAATACACTAAGAGCCGCCGGTCAGCGCGGATATTTTAGAAACAGACGCGCTGATGAGGAAAACTATGGAAAAGTCGGTTTTGGGCCAGTTTAGAAGGCATGAACTTGATTATTGTGACTTCTTGACACAGTAGGGTAACTGACAGGGAGACAGTGACAAATTACTGTGTAACAGATGCCCCCTAAAGCATGAAGACCGAGAGAGTGGGAGGGCTGAAATGCTTTACAACACTATGCCGAACCGGAACACCACCTGGAAGGACTGAATATCTCTGATAATCAAGTACATGCAGTCTAGGCATGGGCGCATCCATCCAAAAGACATGCGAAAAGGTCCGTGGAATGGACGCAGCCACCCAGCTAAAGAGACCCGAATAATGATAAGGTATGGTCGCAGCCATCCATCAATGAGTCATGTAATGATCATCCACAAAATCGCAACCTGGACCATAACAGACAGGGATCCAGGGTCTTGCGCTCCGTCTCAACCCGAACAAAGTACAAGTTCAAACGTGTGAATACATGAGCTGGAGTCGAACACGCATGAACATCGTCCGATTACCAGTCAATGATGAAAACTGTTAACAGACGTGAGAGGTACCACCAATAATGACAATGGCCCTCAAGGTACTATAGGTACAATCCGCGGCGTGTGAATCAATGAGCTGGTGTCGAACACCCACGGAATCATTCGATCGGAGGCCAATGATGCAAACCTCGCGTCGAACACGAAGAACCTGCCATTAGGGCATGCAGGCTCTAAGGCACCTGAAGGGAGTCTCTAAGTCATCTTCCTGGATAATGAGTTGAAGTCGACAGGAAGTGACCTTGATCGAAGGTGGGCCATAATGATTCCCACATCATCGACGTGAGACAGAGGTAAAATGATTTGCGTGAGATAGCAGAAGGAGGTTGTATTATTGCAGAGGTCAACTTCTCTTGAACATATCGGTGGCACCATAACGGATTTGGCAGTACTTGACATCGAATGAGAAAAAGGTATGGTGGTGATGGCAATGAGCAGATGAGAGGTCAAATAGGATAACCCAAACCCACGAAGGCCAGTGAAAAGCAAGATGAGATGGTCCCACCCAGATACGAAGCAGAGGAGTGCCATGTTCAAGAGCGACATACTGCCGACACGACTATGATTACAATTCCATTTTCCCCACCATTTCTGGCAGGTACCCCGATTATTTTTGGATGACAAGCTTGACGGGGATAACATATGCTTAAAGAGTGTCATTTTGACAATGTCCGATGTCATCAAGTGTTTAACGAGCCTGACAAAGGGAAAACTTGGCGTCTTTTCTTGTTTAGAGAGTCTGAAAAGACAGCGGAAAAGGAGACTTCAGGGGGGTCCTTTTTCGTGCAGTTGTGTCTCTCGAGCCCGAAAAAGTATAAAACAATGCCCGAAAGAACCACCCGACCATTACGATCGAGGAGTACTTTTCGTGAATAGCGCTTTCGACCTGAAAAAGTAAAAAAGTGGTCGGAAACACGTCGTTTTAGAGCCGATAACGAGTGTGAAACGACAAACACCCGGCAATCTTTTTAAGTTACACGGTCAGAAAAAGAGCTTAAAATGACCGCCTCTCATTCCCTTTAACGAGCTGAAAGGAGACTCGGCCATATTTTCTTGTTTCGTGTCGGAAAAGAGCTCAAAGACGACATTGTTTGCGATCAAGTGATTTTAGGATCATTATGATTTTCACCGTTTCGAAAGACTTGCACAATAGAAATACCCGCATAAATCCGTTCGACATGTTAAAAACATATTAAACATGTATAAAACATTGACAGAAGCGCTAAATCCATGGTAAAAGTATGACCAAAAACCCATATTCGTAAAAATTATAGTCAATTAAGCCATTTTTGCTATAAATAGAAAGGTAAATAGTCATTTTCACCATTGTTACCAAATTGAGCCTTTGAGAACGTTGTGAAGCTGTGAAGTTGACGGAGCCAATTCTTCCTCGTGCGGACACCATTTGGCGAACGGCTTGCTCCAGGTAGGTTCCTCTTGCTACGCGCCCTCTTTTGAGTCTTTTTAGCAGTATTTTGACGGTGGGATTGGCCCAATTGGGTGATTTTTTGAGCCTTTGGTGCGTTCTCGGTCAGCGCGGGTTTCCCGCTCGGGACCGCGCTGACCGATGAAAATTACATGTACCAAATTTCGGGTCAGCGCGGAGAACCCGTGTTCTTCCGCGATGACTTGGAGAAAATACAAAGGTCTGCCATTGTCAGCGCGGCTGTTTTAGAAACAGCCGCGCTGGCGCAGTTAAATTTTGTTTTTTATAATTTGAACGTGAAATTTTTATTAGCCAGCGTTCTAATTGCTTTTAATGTTCATGCAGGACGCAATGGCCTTCCAGTGGCAAGAGAGGGCTCACGATGTTGAGGACATAGCCGCTTTTGCAAGAGCGGATTGCCGAGATGCCATGCGGGCATGTGGATTCTTAAAATTCTTCCTGACTCCACGCTTGAGAGCTCATCATGACTTACTAGAGTTCCTGATCCGGTCATGGAACCCAATAGACGAAAAATTTACCATCCGCGGTAAAGACATTGAGTTTGACTACATGGACATATATTTCTTGACCGGTTTGTCGCGCCGAGGGGCGAGGCCCATTCTGGAGGGGCAGGGGCCCAGCGGCGAGACCCTCGACCAACTCATGGCTCGAGTATGTCCAGAGGCAGAGAAAACACGGAGTGGGAAGGTGTCAATTCCCACGGTGAGAGACATAGTCCTTCGCACCATTCTTTTTATGGTGACCCGGGCAGCGGGAAGCTTGGCCAACCATGAGGCCTCGAAGACCCATCTGCTGCTAGCTCTTGATTGCCTACAGCCTACTGTGTTTGACTGGGCTACTACGGTGACCAACAGCATGAAGAGGCAACTCAACAACTGTTGACGCGGAGAGTCGAAACAGTTTGGCTATGGGTCGCTCTTACTTCCACTTATTCTGGAGCGGGTGCCAGTCATGCGGCTGCAGACTATAGCCGTGGATCCTCCCAGGAGTCTGCGGGAGACGAGGGCCACTCGATGGGCTCGCATCATGCCACGCGGGGGTGGTGGCCGGCCAGCTAATTGGGGAGTGGTTTTTCGAGAGTGGTTGGAGCAGCAGATCGTTTTCGTTGAGGATTGGCCGTATGCAGGTATGGATTTCCGCAACAATCCCGACATGCCATTGCCGCCGGGAGACCACTGGGATGATGGAGGTATGACACTTTGATTTTTCTGAGTTTTTTAATGTTTTTGATTTTAATGTATATGTCTTAACAAATATCGCCGTGTGCAGATGTGGGACCTGTCAGACCCGTCGGCTTAGCCCCGGAGGCACGGAGAGAGGGGCAGGGAGCTAATGTCCTTGCCTTGGTCCCTCCAGGAGTTGATACTTCAAAGACCATTGCTCGCAACCTTGAGGGGTTGCTGGAGGGTGTGCCAGACTATCAGGGAGTCGAGGAGGTTCCCATAGAGCACCAGATCCATACAGTGGGGGTGGTATCCAGGGTGCACCGCATGCTGAGGCGGGTGGCACGAGCGGCTGTGTGCTACAGAGAGCACAACCCAGCACAGTAGTTGCCTAGGTTTCTTTTTGATGTTTTGCGAGACATCTGTCTCGAATGTATGGAGAACAGTGACTCTTATTTTTGACACATACACTTATTTTTGAGCCCCTCAGTGCGCCACACGATATATATATATATACATACCGATTTTTGGATGGATCTCGTTTACATATGATGATGTTTTTGTCTATG
Organism: Pinus tabuliformis; assembly: GCA_031772625.1. Lineage (NCBI taxonomy): Eukaryota > Viridiplantae > Streptophyta > Pinopsida > Pinales > Pinaceae > Pinus > Pinus tabuliformis. The sequence goes on along the minus strand of CM062819.1, from coordinate 347,371,704 downwards.
TTATGCAAATGTTCAGTACAAATGTGGTCTTATGTATGATTTGCACAACACATGACCCATGTATTTTAATGTTTTTAATGCAAGCTTAAAAGCACACACAACACGCATGCAAACTATGCTTGAGAAAATATTTACATATGCTTTATCCTATTATGCTTTCTATGTCTTCTTGTATGATGTTATCTATTTCGCAAATGTCTGTCTAACACATGGTTTGCCAATGCATCAGTCAACGTGTTTAATCGTCTCGGAATATGTTGATATGTGATATATTCAAAATTCCTTTCTAACAACCTGACACGTAGATACAACCTTAGGATACGTTGGTCTCTGATGGAATATCGCCCGTTAAGTTGATGCACGACCAGTTGGGAGTCCAGGTTTACCATCATTGCTCGAATCCTGAGATCAACTGCTTCGGCTAGTAGCTCAATTACGGCACTGTATTCAGCAACATTATTAGTGGTACGACCGAGACAGACTCCTTGAAGATCTAGCAACTCTTCGTGAGGATCGTAGATCACCCATGCCGCAGAAGACAAATTGCAGGTACTACGGTAGGCGCCATCAGCGAAACCAACATAAGGTGTACTAGACATCTGCACAAGAAGAAGAAAACACAATAAGAGGCAGACACGCCTTCACACCAAAGCAAAGCACGAAATCATGCACACAAAACACACTAAACACGCGTATGTACAAATTGAGTGCACGAAGTCATGCGTAATATTTCTTCAGATAAAGCTCGTTGTAGGGCTTGTCAAGAGGATTTCCATCGTAATCTATCAACTCATATGCGCCCTTTTGTAAAACGCTTTTCACGATATAGGGACCTAGCCACATGGACTCGCGTTTTCCTTCCCCCAGCTTATCTTTAGCTTGATCGTAGAGCAGTACTAGATCTCCCTCAACGAAGGAACGAGGATGAATATTCTGGTCAAAGTGAGCTTTGACTCTCTTCTTTTGCGCTTCGATAGACAGAGAAGCCAAACGACGAGTCTCGTCTAACCGTTCTAGGTACAGAAGCCGTTCCTCCACCGGAGTGGTGTTGGGAAGCAACTCGACAGCTAGTTTCAACGAAGGAATCTCACACTGGATGGGAAGGGTAGCCTCCAGCCCATAAACCAACTGAAAAGGAGTTGGCGTCCTTCACGGAAGTCCGGTAGGCCCACAAGGCTGGGAACAACATCAGATGCCAATTAGACTTGTGCGTATTGACGGTGCGTTGAAGCATAGTGATCAAAACTTTGTTCACGGCCTCGACTAGACCATTAGATTGTGGATAGTACAGTGTCGAACTATCCTGACGCAAGCCTAGTTGGGATGTGAGTTCCGTCATCATGTGATTATGGAAGTGCTTTCTGTGATCCGTGACGATAGCCTGGGGGACTCCGAAACGAGTAATGACATGATTGAATAAAAACTGCACCGCTGTGTAACCGTCTTTGTTCAATGTAGGCATCGCTTCGGCCCACTTGGTGAAATAGTCCACGGCAACGATGATGTACCCATGCCCCTCGGCCGAATGAGGGTTACAGGACGTGTAATCGATGCCCCATTTGGCAAATGGACCGACGGTGACAACAGGGTGCAGTGGTGCAACAGGTGCACACATCTTCCGGTGGTAAACTTGGCATTCGTGACATGCTCGTACAGCAAGGATACAATCCTTAAAGATGGAAAGCCAGAAATAGCCAGCACGGAGGATCTTCTGGGCGGTAGCATATCCGGACATATGGCCGCCACAAGCACCGGAGTGGCAGTCTTTCAACACTCGCTCAGCCTCCTCGAGAGTTAAGCAACGGCGGAGAACAGAGTCAACGCCGAGGCGGTACAGGGTATCGCCCAAAATGCGATAGGGTTGAGCTTGGTGACGAATTCGCCGTCGAGCATCTTTCGATACATTCGGACGGAAGGAAGACGTCTGCAAATATATGATAATGTCCCCCTACCACGGGTCGAGGGTGCTAATGAGAAACAGTGTTTCATCTGGAATATGCTCCTCTGAGCGAGATGGTGCGGAATGAGATGGTAAGGAACAGAGCAGTTCAGCAAAGACCAGATATTTCTTAGACTTCGCTGCAGTGAATTCCAAGTCGAACTCTTGGAGGATGACAATCCACTTTGAGTATTTTCCCCCCAGCAGCTGACGTGACAAAATGTAGGTCATGGGGTTGCAATCAGAGATCACGGTCGTTGTACGCAACAGGATATAGTGGCGGAATCGTTGGACGGTGCAAACAGCTGCCAAAGCCAACTTCTCGACATATGCGTAGCGAGTTTCTGTATCCAAAAGGTTTCGGCTAAGATAATAGATAACGTGCTCCGTGCCAACATCATCATCCTGCACTAGAACCATGCCGATGGTGGTGTCAGCGACAGCTAGATAGAGAGTGTAGTCACGGTGGTAATTCGGAGGTCTTAAGAGCGGAGCTGAGACAAGAAGGTCTTTGAGGCGCTCTAAAGATTCCTGGGCGATGGTGTCCCAATGAAATGGCGTGTCTCGCTTTAACAACCGTGTGAAGCCTTTAGCCACTTCGGCATAATTCGGGATGAATCGTCTGAGAAAATTAGCTTTACCCTGCAAGCTCTGCAATTGCTGCAAAGAGGCAGGGGGAGGAAGATTCAAGATGGCCTCGACTTTGAGGGGATCCAAACGGATGCCTTCTCGGGAGACGATGAACCCGAGCAGTCGGCCAGATTCTACGCAGAAGACACACTTATGCGGATTGAGTTGAATACGGTAGTGTCGGCAGCGGAGAAAAATTTCGCGTAAATGAGATGGATGGTCTTGACGTTTAGCTGAATGAGCCGGAAGGTCATCCAGGTAAGGCTGTACAATGTGTCAGATATCATGAAAAGCATACAACATCGCACGCTGGAAAGTGGCACCAGCATTTTTGAGACCGAAAGGTAGCTTCTTATAAGCGAAGGTGCCCCAAGGACAAATGAAAGCTGTCTTATGCTGGTCTGCGGGGGCTATGTTGATCTGGTTATAACCAGAAAAGCCGTCCATAAACGAATAAATCTCGCTTCCTGCGTAGTCATCAATGAGCTGATCAATAAAAGGCGTAGGAAAGTTATCTTTTGGACAGGCACGATTAATGTCGCGGTAGTCAACACAGACCCGGATAGTACCCTGCTTTTTATTCACAGGGACTATATTGGATACCCATTCCGTGAGGGGAATGGCATAGATGAAACCAGCTCGAAGGAGATTTTCAACTTCGGCCTTGATGGCGGCAGACTTTCGAGGGTGCACTAGATGTAAACGCTGACGAACAGGCTTAGCACCGGGGTAAGTGGGTATTTCGTGCACCACAATACTAGGGTCGATGCCGGGCATTTCCTCGTAAGACCATGCGAAGACATCGCGGAATTCACGAAATAGAGCGGTATAAAGTTGAACTTCCTCAGGAGTGCATGTGACTCCAATGAAAATATTCTCGACAATCCCTGGTTTGACAGAGATGTTGATAGCCTGGGTTTGCGTGATGTTACCCATATTTCCTTCCGAAGACACTTGATATAGCTGAACAGGTGTTTGGAGAGGCGGAGAGGGGACACATGAAGCAAACCGCTCGAGACATGTGACCATTTCCGAATGTGGAGGGAGAAACGAAGAGTGATGGTGGTGATCTAACCAAGGGAGCTCCTCGAGAGACATAGTCTCAATGATAGCCTCATCGGAGGGAAATGATTCCTTCAGGGGATCCGAAGTGGCCTCCTCTCCCAACCAAGGGAAGTGATCATATGAATCGGGAACGCTGCTTAGAAAAGCAGGTTCAGGAGGGGGAGCCGATGCAGCAACAATTTCAATGTAGTTGAGCTCGGCAGGACTCAACGGCATCATATCACCCCAAGAGTCTTCCTGATTCAAGGGAGGAAGAACCCATGGATCAGAACGCACTGAAATCATGTTAAACAGGGGCGCGATTTGGGGGTGGGAGGGGAAAGACTCCCATCAAGGAGGGATCTTTAAATAATCCGGCACCCACGCTCACTAACGATTTGGAGGTATGCTCTACGAATGGCACATTTCCTTCAGAAGAGGAAGAAAAAAAGGACAGCTGGTCTACCGTGACAATTCTTCCTTGATGGGGGAAGCGAACGACATGGAACAAGGAGGAAGCCATGGCTTGCATGGCATACGTCCAGCTTCATCCAAGAAGGAGGTTGTAAGTGAGATTAGCGTCGACAACTTCAACCTCTACTTCTACGGTTTTCCCTTCTAAAGAGATAGGCAATCGCGTGAGGATACCATATGGACGAGATTCTCTTCCATCGAAAGCCTCTAGGGTCGTAGGAGACTGACTCAGAGCAGGAGAACCAATAGCCTTCTAGCAAGCAACCGACATGATGCAGGTTGAGGCACCTTCATCAATGACTGTACGATGGATCGTTTTACCGTTGATGAGAAACTGTATGAGGAAAGCCACCTGATGCGGCAGCCTCTGTGTGAAACCCTCGAGATCAAAAGAAATTAAATCCGAATCTGCCGGGTCTATGCCACCAATCGCTGATAGCAGGGACTTCCTTTGGGAGGGGCAGCTCTGGAGGACTTCTAATGCGGACATAGCAGACGAAGCCTGGGCTAAGTCCTCGACAATGCTATAGTGTTGGGCAGCACAAGCATTGGGGTTATAGGATGACTTCCTGAGTACACCTTTGGGAGGGGGTCGGGGGATCGTCTCAGGGCTGGGCCGTTCAATGTGAAGGGGACCAGAACTGGACGGAGGAGCGCTGGAGGTAACCTCTGGCTCTTTCCTGGCTGGAGATGGATAATCTTTCGCTCGAGTTGAAACATAGATGGGGATCGTTCCAGCCATGAACACTTGAGAACCGAACGAGGAAGAGAATTGAGAAGGATCTACCACCTGATGCGTCTGCTGGGAAGGGAAAGGCTCTTTTAGCACAACAGGAGGTCCCGGAGCACCTTTTAAGAGTTGACTAACCTCGGACCGCCTTGGGCAGTCCTTGGTGTAGTGATCCTCATCGCAGATGAGACAAGGATACTTAGGTTTCAGTTTAGCTCCTTCCTCGGAAGGAGGTTTAGGAGGGTCCTGCTTAGGCTGTCCAGATTTATCTTTAGCTTTCCCTTTCTTTTTCCCTTTCGAGGATTTATCCGCCGCGGTGGACTGAACGACGTTTACCTCGGAGGTACTCCCAGAAATTGATTGGCCCTGAGGAGCATTTTCGCTAGAGGTATTCTGCTTCTGCTTCCCAGGGTTCGCGGTCGATTTCTTTGATGGTGCATTCACAGAACCAATGACTCCATCAACATAAGGCTTTGGTGGAGCTTTGGGCTGTCCATGCCTCAGGGCATCTGGCAAATACTCATACAAAGTACCTGACTGAGAATACACTAAGTCAAGGTACTGAGCTCGCACAATCGCTTGCTCTTAAGTTACACACGCTCCCATTGCGATATCTTTTGCAATCTTAGGGACAAAGGAAGTCGTGAACCAGTCGGTCATGAGTTGATCAGGGATCCAAAAATTAATCAAGCGGCGACGCCTTCTCCATTCATGTATATGATCAGAGATGTGCGTAGCCATATCCTGTTTGAGAGACGTGAGAAGGTGAGTCCCAGTCTCGTACCGAATGGGTAACTGAAAGTGAGTCAAAAAGGCCATAGCCAATGAGTTGAAATCTTGGAACATGCCGCAATTGAGTTCGATGTACCACTTAGCAGCTGAACCAGTGAGAGTCCTCTGAAAGAGGCGTAGCCGGATAGAATCATCAAGCCATGAGTTCGATGAGCACCAAAGGTGATAAGTCATTACGTGGGCCTGAGGGTCTTCACCGGCTTTGCCGTCAAACTTTGGACAGTCACCTGGTATTTTGGTTGGAACCGGTGGCCAATATGGATTATGCAAAATAGGATCATTTGTTAATTTGGACACATCAGGCAGTTCCAACGTTGCTAAGAATGGTAGCTGCGGGTTAAAGGAAATTTGTGGCTGCAGATTCGAGGCGACATTAGGGTTCCACCCAGATGGTGGTTGCCCCCACGAACTTTGTCCGAACGGGCCTGGCCCAAAAGGGCCTGGCGCGTAGGAACTTTGTCCCGATGGACCTGGCCCAAAAGGGCCTGGCGCATAGGAACTTTGTCCCGATGGGCCTGGCCCAAAAGGGCCTGGCGCATAGGGGGTTTGTCCGTAGGGGTTCTGTCCGTACGGATTCTGGCCATATGCGGACGGCTATCCTTGTGTCTGCCCCCCAGCTCCCCATGTATTAGCAACTTGCCCCGCAAGTGCACCATATTGATAATTTTGGTAAGGAGTGACCTGTGGTTGCTGATAATTTTGATAAGGAGCAAATTGGTTTTGCCCCTGGGGTTGCTGGTATCCATATGGTTGCTGGGCCCCATACGGAGCCTGATAGGCAGGCTGCGTTTGGTAGGAAGGTTGAGGCTGAGGCCCACCTTGCATTTGATAACCCGTTTGAGTTTGAGGCCCAGAGTAATGTCCTTGAACCGGCTGGGGTTGAACCATCTGTCCCGAAGGTTGACTCGGTTGGATTCGAGATGGACCTGGTTGGCCAGCAGGATAGACTTGCTGGGCACCAGGTTGTCCATGTGCCACCAAGGTTTGTCCTTGCAGAACAGATGACTGAGCCGGCTGAACAGCTGGTCGGCCCTGAGGTCGGCCAGTTTGTCCAGATAAACGAATAGGGCGGACAGCGGGTCGACCTTGCTGCATAGAAGGTTGGCCCGTCTGCCCCCCAGGATGCACAGACTGAGCAGAGGGCTGGGCTTGCTGTGTAGCAGGCTGCCCTCCTTGGTGCATAGGCTGAGCAGTGGGTTGGCCTTGCTGTATAGCAGGCTGCCCCCCTTGCCTAGAAGGATTCATGGATGGAGCAGTGGGTTGACCCTGCTGAACATAGGGTTGCCCACCCTGCCCAGAAAGATGACCAGTCTGGGGAGTAGGTTGGCCCTGCTGTAAGTAGGGTTGCCCCCCTTGCCCATGAGGATATCCCTGCTGGACTGCTGGTTGATTTTGAGGATTATAAACTGACCTAGTTTGTCCAGATGGGTACCCTTGCTGGAAGCCGGATTGGCCTTGTTGAATATAAGGTTGCCCGGGTTGTCCAGTTGGGTAACCCTGCTGGGTACCAGGTTGCCCTGTATAGCCAGTAGGTTGACCTTGATATGAATACGACGGACCTCCAATGCCCGAGGGTTGTCCCGGGTAGGGTTGTCCCTGTGGGCCCCCAGATTGTCCTGGGTAAGGCGGGCCATAAAGTGGTTGCCCCTAAGGGGTTTGCACATAGAGTGGCTGGCCTTGATTGGGTGGTCCTTGGGGTTGTCCGGAAGGATCTCGGGCCCCATGAAAAATGTGAGTAGCGGGATCATATGTGATATCCAACGGTTCCTGGTTCTCTTCGAAAGGACGATGAGGAAGGACCGAAATGCTCTCGAGGTACTCACCGTTCTCATCATAATAAAAGAGGGGACCTTCGTAATCTGGGTCCGTAATGGGTTGCCCAAAAGCATCATACGGCCCTACTCCTGGAATGCCACCAGAAAAGGGACCAGCTTCAGGGTTTGCAGATGAGGACGCCGGTACAGCACTGACGACCGGAGTCGAACGTGCTACACAAACGGTGGGTCTAGTGGGAACTGAGGTAACGGGCGTGTCAAGCCCGGAAGTAAGAGGTGTACTAAGAGGTCGCGAAACAAAGGGCCCGATGGTGGCAATAAGACTAGGATCCCATATAGTCGTAGAAGTAGTTCTAGCAGCTATCCTGTCCCTCACTGATGAATATCGTGGAGGGAGTGGAGAGGAAGCCGGGATCGGAGTCTCGATGTCCATCACGACGGGCGTCTCATCGGTGCTGGAAGCTGTCTCATCCATGGGGGAAGTAGACATTGGAGATGACATACCGAGAGGGGTACGAGGGGTATAATCAGGCTCCCAGATAGGATTCCAATCTTCTATGTAATCCTCGTCACCTGGGGCACGTACGTTGATAGGCTGGATACTCGGAACAATTGGGAGAGTATTGCTTACAACCGGTACCTCTGGGGCAACAGAAGATGGAGAACCTTGATCACTTGGACCGGGAGTTGACGGGTCATCTACGATGACCAGACCCCTTAGAAAACCTAATGGAAACTAACGATAAAAACCCTACTCAAAACTATCGCACACAAGATCTAAAACAGGTGATGTTATCGTGGCCGAATTAATTTTAAGACACAAGAACCAAACTTGACCTTTTCATGTTTCGAGAGTCGAGAAAAGGACGAAAAGATGACTCCAGTCTCCTTCGAATGTTTAATGAGCACGAAGTGACAAGACGCTCACAGGCACCTTTTCATTTAGGGAGTCCGAAAAGGATCAAAAGTGACTGCTCTGGAGACTCTAGGTACAAGGGTTTACCAAGCGACCCGTAAAACTGCTTATACACCTCAGCACTCATATGAGGGCCAAGGACTTTCCGTACTGCAGTCAATCTTCCCGAATGCTGTGTTCGGTGCGTTACGGTTCACAAGGCGGCAGACTCGGCTTCCTATGGATAAAGGATAAAAGCCTAGTGGGGTCTCCCTATATACGCGACGGTACGTGGGAGCGCAGTCCGTGTTAGACCACTATCGAGTCACAGAAGGAGGAATCACCCAACCATAATGTGAAACAACAGTGACTATGTTTAAAGACGCCGGAACACATCTCTAACCTAGATCTCTAGATGTTTGTGTTTAGTTCCAATGCGTTTTTAGATTCATTCGGTTCATTTTATAGTTGATCTTGAAATTAAGTTTCGATTTCAGGCTCTATCGTATGTTCTCTCACAATTACCTAGATGCAAACTACATGCCAAAGAAAACCATTTTGTTCGATGAATTCTAGCTACGAGAAGGTGGAGAATTTTCAAACAAACAAAATGAAATCAAACAATCAAGCAGCCTAATGCAACTAAAAGCGAGGAAAGTAAACTTTTCTTTGAAAATGCGAATCAATGAAATGTTCTTTTCCTTTTCCAATTCTCAAAAGCAAAGCTACTAGTTTGATTTTCTTTCAGTGACACAAAGCATCTAAATGAATTTGGAGGAACGAGAACACCAAGCCAATCACTTAGTGAAAGCACACAAAGCTCCCAAAACACCCAACAAAGATTTCCAAATTGAAAGGAAAACCAAATTCCGCACGAGCTATGTGATCTAAGCTCGGCACGACAAGCAAGGATTGAAACAAGGAGGAAGTGAAAACTACTCGGAAACACAACCAAAAACACTTCAACAATCACTGAACAAGTGCAACAACAAATCTGAAGTTGGCTGGTCAAACAAGAAAACAAAATCCCTACGGAAGGCTTGACACACACACGGCCACTAGATGCCCTAGGGCTAGAGTGCGAAATCAATGGAGAAAAGCAAACACCCGGAGGATAAGAGTCTCAACCAGTCAAATAGAGATCCAACACAATCCAGCAGTTTTAAAAGTGATGGCGGAAAAACAAACCAAGCAGCGAAAGCGAAAAGGAAGGTATTGCAAAACCGAAAATTGAGCAAAAACGAAACCCTGTGGAACAAGACTTCGCAAGCAAGCAACTCAGAGTTCAGATAATGAAAAACAGGTCACAAACCAAGTGGAGAGAAGAGGGGAAAGCTAAAGCAACAAGTTCAGGAGGCTGATCTGGACAAAATCAAGTTTTACAGGATCAGCGCGGGTGGCCTTCAGCAACTCGGCGCTGACAGGAGGGGTCCCGTAGCAACTTTGCGACGTCAGCGCGGAAATACACGGATAAAGCGCGTTGTCTCAGAAAAACGAGGTCAGCGCGACTATAAATCACACAGACGCGATGACAGGGAGGACAAAGAAGCAGGTGCGCGCCGTCAGCACGGAAGCACACGGATAAAGCGCGCTGTCTCTGAAAACGAGGTCAGCGCGACTATTGATTGTACAGGCGCGATGACAAGGTCAACACAGAAAAAGGGACGCGACGTCAGCGCGTCTGTTTCGAATTAAAGTGCGCTGAGGGTAAAAAAGCAGTGAAGCCAAAGCAAAACTTCCCAAACCAAAGGTAAGAACCTTTTAACAATTAAGACACTTCCCAGATGCACCCAGAAAGTTTATAAGCAGAGAAAACAATCCCCAAAACTCGAAAAGAGAGAAAAATCAAATTCAAACACAAAAAGTGGACTCAAGAGACAAAGAGGTTGATCCCCAGCGGAGTCGCCAAATTGTTGGAGAGGTAAATCCCCTCTACGGATAGAGGCGATCCCTACTAGCCCAGCAAGGGTCTAGCAACAATCAAACAATGCTGCTATGCATGTTCCTAATTACAATTAAACAAGAGGTAAAGAGCACCTACTTGAATTCCAGCGCTGTCGTTTGATGAAGAGATGTTGCCTTCGCTCCTTCGCTTTGGCTGGTCACGATCCTCCGCGATCCCCATGAATAGACACTTGCACACACGAAGAGGAAACAAACGCAAGCGTGAAATCTAGTAAAAGCAACCATACATCAGTCAGAAAAAATGTAATTCACATTTAATCATTGCATAGACAAATGAGAATGGAACAATAATAGCAGTCATCTATTATTAATCAAAATAGAGAAGAATACAACCAAATGTTCTGACGTCGGTATCCTTCTCAGGAGGGGCCAGTCAGCAAGCGTCTCAAGCATTCACCTTTGGAAATGATTCTCCCAATACAAGAAACTCTCTCTCACACAAGCAACACAAAACAACCTTCCCTAAGCTATCAATCACTTCCACACTTAGCACACCAAATACCTATAGTAGCAGCAATCTGAGCACTATAAGCTCTACACAATCCAAGCTATTCCAAAAACTAGCTGCTCATGGTAATGGTGGAAGTTTATATAGGAGGAGGAGCCTCCTAAAAGGGTGGAAGGATGAGCTTATCCTTGAGGGAAGTGGTTGCAAAGGGTCGAACAGACATGCCATAGAAGGGAGTCGATACTCACAAAGCCAACAACCAAACCTGGAGTGATCTGGAAGGCTGGATGTTGGAACAAATTCGCCCAAACAGGATCAGCGCGGATTATAAGGCAACTGACGCACTGACGTCGCGCCTCGATAACTGGGAAAGTCATGTCAGCGCGACCCAATACAAAGTAGAGACGCGCTGGCTCATAAAATGCGACCAGCGCGGAAAAGTGATGTGCTTCCACGCTGGCAGCGCACTGAATACACTAAGAGCCGCCAGTCAGCGCGGATATTTTAGAAACAGACGCGCTGATGAGGAAAACTATGGAAAATTGGGTTTTGGGCCAGTTCAGAAGGCATGAACTTGATTATTGTGAATTCTTGACACAGTAGGGTAACTGACAGGGAGACAGTGACAAATTACTGTGTAACAGTCTCCATTGGTGGTTATCATGCCCAATTAGAGTGCCACTTATTGGGCTAGCTAGATGGTCAGTTAGGCGAGCTCAAATCCCATCGACCCTATTAAAGTAGTACCCCAATGTAATGATCGTGATCATATATATATATATATATATATGAACTGTGACTAGGGTTTGGGTGGGTCAATCTACTTCAACCCCCCTATTTTTAATTCTTTTTTTTTACTTATATGCAATAGAGAGTCGGTCTCCAGATTTTTAAGGGCCATTGGAAAAATTAAGTAGGTGATAAATTGACTAGTTTTGACCACCGATAAGTTCTAAATTATTGCTCAATTAGTGGCCACCAAATCTAATGGATTCTACCAGATTTAGCCAGTCTTCCATATTTACTATGCTCTAGATTTGGCTAGCACTTTGCAAAATTTAACCACTAGGGCCAAGTTGATCAAAAATTTAACTGTGAATAACTTGAACATACAAAGTTGGAATGAGGAAGACGAGCTCTTCAATCTAGTCCTAGTTTCGATGAAATCCAAATACTTTGATTTTTGAGCCTTTTTGGAGCCACCTGTATCACTGACGTGGTAGAGAGAGGTGGATGACGGGAAGTATGGCATGGTAGTGACCTATAATTGACATGGCTGAGGACATGCGATGAATTTTTGTTGGTAGTGGTAATGAGTAAATCCCAACCACACTGTCATCTGGGAGGCTCGTGGTGCCAACACATGGCCTCATTCATAAGGTCTTTATACATTAACCCTCGTGCACCTTGAGGGTGAGGGAGAGTGGGAATTGTGATATTTAAGGGAAGTCTAACCACTGTATGTGAGTGAGGTGTAGTTTATTTGATTCTACACCCATTTAAAAACTCAACCTACTACGTTTTGACATGCTTTCACCCTGGGCGTGCTGGTTACCATCTGAGGCCCATGATCCTCGTGTTGGTTGTTCAACTAGAATGTACCAAAGGTTGGTCATAGTTTTTTTCTTATATGATCTCTTCCTCCTGATTTGTGCTCAAGTGATGTGATCATCCTATATTTTTCATTATGTCATGGATCTAACACTAATACTCCGTAGAGTTAGAATATGGTGGGAACAATAATCTAACCAACATCCTCTTAGTTTTGGAATTTATGATGGGTGTGGAGCCTGATTATATTCTTTATTCACGGGTATTTGTTTGAGCCAAATGTACACCCAACGAAGATTGTACACCCATCCACACGGGGCGGACTTGTCCCCTCCCGTAGGGTTTGGGGGGGTAGTCCCCCTTGGCTGGGGGGTCCAGGGTCCAGCAGGCCCTCGGTGGGGGTTCGAGGATAGCACCCATGAAGCTAAAACTAGATGTAAATTTTCCTTGTAAAATATTGTAATTTCGTAGTCAATATAGACCATTCATTAGCCAAATGATCTGACAATAGAAGTTATATTTAATTTAGGGTTTTTTTCCATAGAAGGCAACCCCTCGCTATATATGAGGGAATTGTTTTGCGGCTATATATAAGTGTATTTTGAGTGAAAAGAGAGAGGATATTGTGTGAGACAGAAGAGGTAATTACAATGGATCTGTTGTAGGTTTTATATATTTAATTGATGGATAATATAAAAAGAAGGACTGGCTATTTCTTCATGGAGGTAGCCCAAATTGGGTGAACCACGTATATCTATGTCTCTCTTATTTTATGCATTTTTTTTGTTTATGTTTCCGAAATATTTTATGTGTTCCATTGCACCATAATATATAATTTTCTAACCACTGGTATAAGAGCCAAAAGTCTATTTGGCTAATAAACTCACATGAAATAAGGGTTCCCGGTTCGAGTGGGAGCAATTGCGGAAGATGGTAGGTTTAGGGTTGAAAAATTTAATGGCCAAAACTACCAGCTGTGGAAGATGTAGATGGAATATTATCTGTATCAAAAATATTTGTACCTACCATTGACCAAAAAGACAAGGAATTTGGTGAATATGACAGACACAAAATGGATTTTTTGTTGATTATTTAAATGAATTTAATACGTTTACTAGTTAGTTAAGTTCTGTAGGGGTAAATTATGATGATGAAGTTATGGCTCTATTATTTCTCTGCACATTTCCAAAATGTTGGAATGGTTTAGTTATGGCCATTAGTAACTATGTCTCTGGATCTAGTACTTTAAAGTTTGATGATGTTGTCGGTGCAATTTTTAGCGAGGAAATGTGTTGGAAAAGCTCTGGTGAGACATTAGGTAATGATTTGAATACAAAGAATAAGGGAAGAAAAATGGAAGGAGAAAATAGGCTAGGATATCACAATAAGTCAAGGAAAGGTAGATCCAGGTCCAGATTGAGGATAGTGTGTTGGAAATGTGGGAAGAAAGAACACCTGAAGAAAGATTGTAAGTCTTGGAAGGGAAGAGAAGGGAACGCACAAAAAGAAAACAACCATGAAGCGAATGTGATAGGTGATGTGTTGCAATACACTCTGATTATTTCATTCAAAAATATTATTGATGCATGGGTGGTAGATTCAGGCACCTCATTCCATGCCACACTTGATAGGAAACATTTTTCATGATTTGTTCAAGGAAATTTTGGACAGGTTCATTTGGGTGATGATTAACCCTATAAAATCATTGGAATGGGTAAAGTTTTCATAAAATAGTAGAATGGAAACCAATGGCTATTGAAGGACATAATGCATATTCCAGATCTGAAGAAAAATATAATTTCAACAAGGCAGTTGGGAGGTGAAGGTTGTATAGCTACTTTTACAAATAAAACCTATAAGGTCACTAAAGAAGCCTTGGTAATAGTAAAAGGAGAAAAGGTTGGTGATTTGTATTTATGCAATGGTATTTCTAATTATGTTAATTATTTAACCTCTACAGGAGTAGATACAATATTGTGGCATCATAGGCTTGGGCACATGAGTGAGAAGGGGATGAATATTCTTCACTCAAGAAACTTGTTTCCAGGTTTGGAGCATGTTGATTTGAAATTCTGTGAGAATTATATTTATGGAAAACAGAAGAGAGTCATATTCCTCAAATTTGGGAAGGAAAAGAAGAGCGAAAAATTATATCTTGTGCATACATATGTATCAGGACCTTCTCAGGTATCATCTCTCGAAGGCTCTCATTATTATGTTACTTTTATTGATGATGCAACTAGAAAAATCTGGATTTATTGTATTCAAAATAAATATGAAGTGTTTGATACTTTCAAGAAATGGAAAGCTTTGGTTGAAAATGAGACAGGAAAAAGGTTGAAGTGTCTCAGATCAGACAATGGAGATGAATATTTCAGCAGAGAGTTTGATAAGTACTATTCAGAGCATGGAATTCGTAGAGAGAAGACAGTTTTGGGAACACCACAAGAAAATGGTGTGTCAAAAAGGATGAATAGGAAAATCATGGAGCATTCAAGGTGCATGAGATTACATGCAGGATTTCCTTTACAATTTTGGGAAGATGTTGTAGATATGGTTATTTATATAATAAACAAAGGGCCTTCAAGTTCCTTCGATGGAGGTATTCCAGAGGAGGCATGGAGAGGTAGAAAGGTAAACTACTCATTTTTAAATACTTTTGGTTGTGAATCCTTTGTCCACATTAATAAAGAAAATAGAAAAAAGCTTGAGGCAAAATCAAAGAAATGTACCTTTATTGGATGTGGTGTTAATGATTTTGGTTATTGCTTATATGGTTATGAAAATCACAAAATAATTAGGAGTAGAGAAGTCATATTCAATGAAATTTTTTTGTATAAGGATTAGATGCAGGAAAAGAAATAGGAAAAATAAAATAGAAAATACATAATGCTTGCTGAGATCAAAGAAAAAGTAAAGGTGCCTGAAAATCATAATGATCAATAGCAAAAACAAAAATAGAAACCAAAAAACAACAAGCACCTCAAACACTTGAATGTGGTGTTAGAATATCTACTAAGATAAGTAGACCTCTTGATCGATACTCACCTTCATTATATTATGGATTTTCGATTGATTCTAGTGAACTTGAATGTTATGAGGAAGAAGTGAAAATAGAAACCATGAAGAAGTGGGAGCTAGTCATGAAAGAAGAGATGGACTCCTTGGTACATAACCAGACTTGGGACTTAGTTAGGTTGACCACAGGTAAAAAAGAATTGCAAAATAAATGGGTTTACAGGTTGAAGGAAGAAGATGGAGGTAGGAGAAGGTATAAAGCTAGATTTGTGGTGAAGGGGTTTGCACAGAAAAAGGTATACACTTTGATGAGATATTTTCTCCTATTGTTAAAATGACTTCAATAAGAACTATTTTAAGTCTAGCGACAACAAAATATTTTCATCTTGAGAAGATAGATGTAAATTCGGCCTTTCTACATGGGGATTTGGATGAAGAGATATATATGCAGCAGCCTCAAGGATATGAGGTCAAAGGGAAGGAGAAACTAGTGTGCATGTTGGAGAAGAGATTATATGGCTTAAAACAAGCTCCCAGGCAGTGTTATCTAAAATTTTACAGGTTTATGTCTAAATAATTTTATGCTAGATGTCACTCTGATCATTGTGTTTATTTCAAAAGGTAAAATGATGGCAGCTATATTTATTATTATTGTATGTAGATGATATGCTTGTTGCAGGGTCTAACATGTAGGAAATAAATGTCCTGAAGGAAAATTGGAAATTTCATTTGTAATGAAGGATTTGGGTGCTGCAAAAGAAATCCTTGGTATGAGAATAACTAGAGATAGGAAAAATCGCAAACTAACGTTGTCTTAGAGTGAGTACATACAAAAGGTGTTGGAAAGATTTAATATGCAGAACGTAAAACCAATTACTACACCTTTGGCTAGCCATTTCAAACTAAGTAAGGCGATGTGTCCAAAGACTCAGGAAGAGATGGATTATATGTTTAAAGTTTCATATGCATCAGTAGTTTAAAGATTAATGTATGCCATGGTCTACACAAGGCCTGATATTGCACATGCAATGGGAGTTGTAAGAAGGTACATGAACAATCTAGGAAAAGAACATTGGATGGCAGTGAATTGGATTCTCAAGTATTTGAGAGGTACCACATATCAAGCATTATGATTTGGTTGTTAAAACATTGCTCTGCAGGGATATGTTGATGTAGATATGGTAGGTGATAGATATAACATGAGGAGCACCATAGGTGATGAGCGCTAGTATTGCAGCAAGGATGTTGCAACTCTTGGGCTACCAACTTCACTTATCAACTTGGGGTTCATACAAACTGGGAGGTGATAGTGCTATATGCACAGGTAAAATTGATGGTTCTTACTATTGTCATTGTTTGGCTAGTGAGAGACCACTGGGGTTCCAAGCCAAACTTCTATAGAGTCAGAAGAAGCTTGATCCTTTGACAGAAGAAGGGAAAATCTACTCTAAGGGAGTTACTATACTGCAGTAATGGAAAAAACCCAACATGTAAGGTTAAACCACACCATACCCTAATTAACCATTTAAGAATCTATGATAAGTAGAATTTCTAAATCAGCACTAAAAAAATGCTACTATCTAAGTTATAGAAGTAAAAAGCATCAAAAAATACTAATGCGCAAGAAAAGAAACTAAACTAAATCTATATTTACTTTTTTGTTTTTTTAGGCAAAATCAAGTATGCAAATTAATTATTCTTGTGGATGTGACAGGTGGATGGAAGGTGTTTGAGGATGGCTAGAAGGTTTATGAAGTGGTTGGATGGTGTGGAGGGGTCCTAGGAGGCTTTTTGTGACTTCTTAGAGTTTTCACATCAATTCGGCCTCAAAACAGGTTGTTTCAAGAAAACCTACAGGATGTACTAGAAACCTATAGGATGATCATGTAGGAATTACAGGAAACCTACAAGATACATCCGAGAGCTAATTGTGAGGTGTTGGGAAGCTTAGGAAAGGTGTGTTATGGGTGGAATGGAGTGTTAGAAGGTCTAGGATCACTCAGGAGTCAATATCGAAGATAAGAGATGGCTAGATTCACTCAATGTATCTAGGGGAATTCCAATGAAAAATGATGAAAAACTAGTGATGGTGATTGTAAAAGAAGGGATGGCTAAGGTAGATAAAGTGGAAGGTGGCCACTAGTGATGAAGTCTTGGTCTCCTCCTGAAGTACCTGCTCTGCTTAAAACATGCGTGTCTTCCAAGAACTATGCAAAAAGATACATTTTCATAAACTAGAAAAGCATGAACCAAATGCCTATATTATGCATGAAGAAAGTTGTTGAAGGGAATGAAAGAATGAGTGATATATTATTACAGAAACAAAGATGGAAAAATATGACAATGAAATATGCCTTGCAACATGAACCAAATACTGAATCAAAGACAACAAACTCCAAAGCTCATACAAGAACTAGAATTATGTGTTTTTAGGGTTGTTGAAGGGTCCCTTCCTCAAGTCATGGTCCCAAAGGGAATAAGTGAGGTGGAGACACCTACTGACAACCTTGTGGTGATCATTTTTCTCCTTGCTAACCTACTACTTTAAAGAAGGCACAAGTGGAAGCAAACTATCATACAACCAATCTAATCTACACTATTGTAATGGAAATGCATCTACTGAGAAAATGAACAATTAAGCTATGAATCTACACTAGCATACATGTACAATAAAGAGGAGCCTTGGATGCTAGGGTGAGGCCCTAAACCAAAAGCTTTAGCCCTCTGAGCTAATCCAGTGCTGACTCAAAACAAAACTCATTCTTACTACAAAAGCAACAGATTACATCAAAAAAAATTCACAAGTATTGCAACTCGAAAATAGAGTAGAGTTTTAAAATAAAAATCTAAATCCTACTAAATTCCTAGGTCTATCTATTTATACATTTGAATTTTGCAAGAAATTCCTTAAAATTAGGGAGGCTCGACTTCCAAACTAAAGATAAACTGGTGCTTTGTCTTTCACTTGCTCGACTGCTTTCTAGTCCTCACGATTTGGCTATTTGCACTGCGCGCCAATGCAGGAATATTCGAATGGATGGGTAGTAAATGAGGAGTATTTACCTCCTATAATCCCTCTCCCTTGTCCCATTCGATTTTTGGCCTTGATCTTTGCCAAATTCCCTTGGCTTTATCCTTTAATCCTACATTAAATGCACATTAGACCACAAAGAAAAATATCCAACTCTAACTCATCTCATAAAAAAGTATAATCAGAAGTATGCAATAAGTTATGAGAAAAGTCGGTTTGACTAACTAGGAGATGAATTAAGTCCCATATAATTACCCAATGATGAGGCTCATCATCACCCCCCTACAAAAAGTGTTGCTCATCCTCTAAGAAGCATAGTCAATATCCATATCCTTCATGGCTCTGGTAGCCTCTCTAACATCCCATGCCTCTACTGTGGTCTCATCTTCTTATTCATAGAAGCCTGCTTTCTTTTCCACCTCTTCCCACTACCTCTTTTCTTCTTCTTCTTTTCTCCCTTCTAGCTTCCCTAAGAGTAGTGGTTGGTTGATTTTTAGGCCTATCCAATTTACCTTCAACCTTTGCATAGATTGCTTATACATAGGTGTCCTGTTAAGTTCCTCTCTTAACCTTTGAGGGGAGTGATATTCTCTTACCTTTAAGTTGTATGGTAGTGTGTTCCATATCCTTAGGCAAGCATGTATGCTATCATCTCTTAACAGCCTAAACATGTCCTCAAAATATGAAATTTCTTGCTCTTGGGCAGCAAGATATCTAGGTGCCAATTGAGTATAATTTGCAATCAAATTATGGGTACTGATGAGGGCCATGGGATTTGATTGTTCAGCTCTGATAAAAAGAGTTTCAGTTTGCTCTCTTGCCAATATCTTTTTCATCGATGCGGTTCTTGACACCTCATGGTTCATCCATGATGCCAAATCCATTAATTGTAGATCTCTTATCTTGGAATTGGGGTCCCAAACATTCATGTCTGTGAGGGCCATGTTGTGCAAATAAAACTTAGCCATGTTGGCCCTATCCTCTAGTGTACTTTGATCACAAAGATCAATAAACTACCTATAGTCCTGAAATGGCATGGTTCTCCTCTATGCTAGTGTCTTAATTTGAAACTACAACCATTTTTATTTGATGTATAGAGCATAGGATTTGGCTGGCATCCTACACTAGATTGCCTCCAATGAGAGGCTGGCCATACATGCTACTTGGTTCTCTCTTTCCTGTAGTTGTCCCCTCAACCATGCATTTTTTGTCTCTAGTTGATTTCTCATTATAGCTTCTTTGTCCCTTAAGCCACTTAGCTCTCTACCCATCTCTTTGAGTTTCTCTTCCATGTGCTCAATATCTTCAACCCCCTTTGACTTGGCAATCTGCATCCATCGATGAGTTCTGGCCCTCTTGTTCTCATGCTCGAAGAATAGTGGGATGGCAAACTTTTGAGGTATGACCCTGTCTTCTTCAATAAATCGGTAATAGGAGTCTAAGCTAGGTTGGGGGCTGGGTTCTTTTATCTATGGGTCCTCCTCTTTAGCTTCTTGCTTCTCCCCTACCATCCTTTCCAATTTATGTGCCTCCTATAGATTCAACAGAGTATCCTCTAGGACTGTTTTTTCTTCCTATAGATTTTGTTGTGGATCCTGTAGGATTGCCTTACCCTTTGAGGAAGTTTATCTAGTAGTAGGCCTCCTTACATAGGTGATAGGGGACTTAGGGGGAGGAATTTTGTCTTTGGTGTAGGGGAATCTTCAATCTCAATAGGAATTTTAATTGATGTTTGTGGCTTCCCCTGTCTTATTCTGGTGCTCTTTCTTGTCCTAAAATATAGTGGGGTCTACCTATGCCTTTTTCCTTTTTGCTTGATTGGGGTGCTGAGAGCAATGTGTGCAGCTACTACCTCTCTCTCAGTGGCCTCTGGAGACATCCTAGGTGAATCCTCCTTGTGTTCTGTCCCCTCTATTATATTGCCTTCTTCCTCTTTGTTTTTCTTGTCTTCTTCTTCTTGTAGATCTTCATCATCTCTATCAGTTTCCTCCTTAATTTCTTCCTCTGTTTCTTCATCATCCTCCTTCTCTTCTCCCTATTATTCTTCTTCATCTTCATCATGTTCCTCTATGTCAACTCCTTCTTCATCGATCTCATCCTTATCTTGCTCCATATCTTCTTCTTCATGTTTTACTTCCTCTTCATTGACAGTAGGACTAACACCATAAGTGAGAGCTTTGATGTCATCCTCTGCTAGCATGTCTCTGAAAACTGACCATGTTATAGGGGTTTCGAGGTTTTGGAGGGCATATTCAATGAGGATTCTAATCAACCCATGGTCTGCTAATTGTTGGGAATTCCCCTCCTTCACTTTGATTCTTGAGTATATGAGTGATTGAAGAAAGAAATATGGTATCTTGAGCCTCTGGTGAGGGGGTATTTCTACTCCAAATCTTAATTCTGCAAGGATCCTGAAATGATGGCCATATAAAACACTATGTCTACCCTCATACGAGATTTATTTGATTAGTTGGTAGCGTACCTCACTACATGGGTATGGAAAACTTTCCCTCCTTACTCTATTTTTGTCCTCAGTAGGTTCTTCACCTTCTAAAAAGATTTTTTTTTTTGCCACCTAACTATCTCCTTTGTCTTCTTTTCTCCATGGGATTCCTAGGGGAAGTGTGGTGACCCTATTGATGAGATATGGGGTGATATCTATAGTGAGGCCTCTTATCACAACAGTGGCATGGATTCTCTTTTGTGGAGTGAGGGAGAGAGAAAAATCTTGAGCCACCTCATCATCATACCCTATAACGTTTTTGAAAAACGCCATCCAGTTTTGTCTTGTGAAGATTTCAAGAACTTGGGGGTGTTGTTGGATCCTCATAGTGTTTGTGGGCTCTCTCCTATTAAACCCTCCTATCATCTTGCTTGTGAGGCTTGAGGAAAAAAATGAGAAGGTTGAACAATTTTTCAAATGCAGGAGAAAAACAGTGTTGACTGTGTATTTAATTCCCTTCACACATTGCTGAATTTACTCAAGTTTAGAGTATCCCTAGTTCATTTATTTGAAAAGGGGAATGTGATTTTAGAGCCTACCTCTTTAGACTAGTTACAATGGCCAATTCTCATAATATCCTTTCTGAAATCTTCTCTTCCAATCTTGTAGACAATATCTGTGTATCCTATAGACTGTATCATGTAGAAATTCTTGTGCATTCTCCTATAGGAATTCTTGTTCAGTGAATGATAGATATTTTCTTCCAGTGGGTGGCTTGGGTTATGAGAGCGACTTGAGTGAGGGAGTTTCAAGGAGGTGGAATGCACGAATTCATGGAAAGGATGTTTTATTTCCTCTTATGATGATTCGGGGTGAGGTGGTGTGATGGTAGCAAGGGTACATTTCCATTTTTGGACCATTGGTCCCCACTACCACCTCATCATTTCCGACTACTCGTAATCATCTCCCACCTTGTAGATTTGTAGTTTAACCACTTTTTGTGCTACTCCTTTTTCTTTGAGTTGACTACAACCACATGTGAGAGGACACCTAGTTGTGCATGTGCTGACTGAACAAAGGTGGCCAAGTTAATTGGCCACCTTTTCACTTATAAACCAAGCATCTTATAACACTTACAATTTTTTACTACATGATGCATATGAGAGATTGAGCAAGATACTTACATGTGGTTTCAATGCTATGTTGCAATTGTCAAAACGAAAGGTGTTGCTATGTATTTTTGTTGCATGCCATTCTTCTTCATCCTATTGCTATCTGCTAATGGTTTCTCTATTTTTGCAGGTATCTGTGGTTGAATATCTGATGCTACTGCTTTGGAGCTCTTGGATCATCCTACTGAAGACTTATTGCTGGTGTGATTTGCATTCTGTGGGATAAGATGCTACAAGATTTCCTACAGGATGTCCTGTAGCTACTTCTCCCTCATAATTCTTTAATAATTTTTCTTGTTGGGGCTGTGAGGATGGTAGCATGGACGAAATGAAGGAGTGGGAGTGTGGAGAGCAAAGGAAACTTAGGTGATGTTCTTTACTACTCTCTATTTTCCCTTTCTTTTTCTTTGAAGACTGAAGAAAATACTATTGAAACTGATCCTTTTTTTTGAATGGTGAGTGCAAGGATGATGATGGTGGATGAGGTGAGGTGCTAGATCATGAATAGGGTGAAATTTAGGGACCTAAAAGGTCCATCATATTCCTTCAGATTTCTTCTTGTAGTATTTCTAGGTCACTGTAATTCCTACAGGATCATCCTGTAGGCTTTCACGGGATCCTGTAGGAATACAGGGGATCCTGTAGAAAACATAGTTTTTGCATAAATCGAAGCAATGGAGTGGGAAAATGACAAAAATGATGGAGGGATGAATGGTAAGGAGTGAAAAAAGATGAATACGTGAGTGGCATGGGACTCCTTGGGATCCTCTTTTGCTCCTTAATTGTCCTTTTCGCCCACTTGTAAATGGAAATGTTATGATAATTTTTAATTTTTTTTTGAAAAACAACTAGGCTACCTCAAAGGTGTTTTCACCCTAGTTGTTTACCATCGACACCTCAAGAAAGGATTTCACTGAGGGATCTTCTTATTCTCTTTTTTGTTTTGTTTTTTTTTCTCTCTTTTTTTTGTCATCATTGGGCCGCCTCAAGAGGTTTTCAACCCAAAGATGGGACTCAGGCCCATCATGGAGGTTTTCACCTGGGCCCTTATTCTTTTTCTTTTTTCCTCATTTATTTGATGAGGGAGGATATGGAACTTGCTCCACCATCATCACTGTTTTATTGATATCATCAATGAACTCTTGTTTTGATAAAGGTCTCTTGTACATTTTCAAATCGGTGTCCATTAACAAGAAAATGAATGGCTTCTTCATCTATGGTTCTAATTTGCACTGAACCATTGTCATGGCATCTTTCCAAGACATAAGGTCTACGCCATATTTTCCTTAACTTTCCCTTGAATTCTTTATACCTAGAATCATATAACAATGCCCAATCACCTTCTTGAAATTGCTTCTCCTTGATATTTTTATCATGCTAGATCTTCCTCTGAAGTCGAACTACCTCTATATGTAGGAGGGCCTGCATTCTAAATTCATACAAACCATTCAATTCGAACAATCTCTCTTTTTGTGAACTGCTGAGATCCAAATCTATTTGGGCTACCATCCTTAAGATGTTATATTCAAATTCAGTGGACAACAAGGCCTTTTTCCCATAGACTAGCTCATAGGGTGTGAATCCAGTGGTGGTATTCCATGTGGTATTATAGGCCCAAGTGGCCTCAACTAGCCTTTATGCCAAATCCTTCCTACTACTGCTCACCAGTTTGGTTAGGATGCCCTCCAGTGCTTTATTGGTCACCTCCACTTGCCCGTTAGCTTGTGGATGATAGGGAGTGGAGGTCCTATGCTTGATCCTAGGATGGCTAAGTAAGTATTCAATCATGTTAGAGGTGAACTGGATGCCTTAGTGTGTGACCAGCTCTCTAGGGTACCCAAATTTGTAGAATAAATTCTCCCTTAGGAACTCAGCTACCTTCTCTTATGTTGTTGCATTAATTGCCTCGGTTTCAACCCACTTAGTCAAACACTGAGTGCACATAATGATGTATTGTTTTTTATTTGAAGGAGGGTCAATAGGCCCAATGAAGTCCATGCCCCACTTGTCAAATGGCTTGAAAGTAACTTCAGGCTGCAAAGGCATTTCATCTCTTGGAGTAGGCCTTCCCATCCTATGGCCCTGATCAGACTGACTGCTGTATTTTTTCACATCTTGATGAAGAGTGGGCCAATAATAGCTTGTTTGTAACACTTTGAATGTTGTCCTCTTTGCTGTAAAGTGACCTCCACAAGGCCCATCATGATAGGTCAGAAGGATGTTAAAGACTTCCTCTTCCATGACACACCTTCTCAAGATTTGATCTGGGCCAAGTTTGAAAATATTTCCCCCAATCCAGGTGAAGGAGGCACTTTTCTTGACTATCTTTCTCTTTTCTTTGGAGGACAAGTTTGGTGGGAACTAAGTTGATACCAAATAGTTTGTTATATCAGCAAACCATGGAGAAAGAACTGAAATAGAAAATAAGTGCTTGTCTGGTAACTGGTCATCCACCATTCCTTCTTCACCTATAGGCAAATTTACCCTAGATAAAAAGTCTGCAACAACATTTTCCTTACCAAGATTATAAAAAATGGTTAGATAAAATTGTTGTAATAAAAGTAACCATCTTATAATTCAAGCATTCACATCTGGTTTGCTCATTAAATATTTGATTGCAGCATGGTCAATATTCACAAATTTTTAGTAGCCTGTAAGGTAATTCCTGAATTTGTTTAATGAGTGCACAACAACCAGGAGTCCCTTTTCGGTCACTGTATAATTTAGTTCAGCCTTTCATAAGTTATTTCTGACAAAATAGATAGGATAAGGTAGTTTTTCATCTATCTAACCTATGACTACTCCTATGGCTTTATGTGAGGCATCATCATGAATATGACAGGGGAGGTCCCATTTTGGTCCTCGAAGAATTGGTGTAGTGGTTAAGTTATCATTTAGGATGTCTAAGGCCTATTGATAGCGTTTTGACCATATAAACTCAGAATCTTTGGCCAACAAACAAAATAAACGAGAGTCCAACTTGTTGAAGTACTTTATGAACCTTCAGTGGTATCCATATAACCCTAGGAAACTTCTGGCATCTACCTATTTTGAGGAGTTGGGACCCTTTGGATGATGGTTATTTTGTTTGGGTCCACTTGTAGTCCTTCTTGAGATATTGAATGACCTAGCATGGTCCCTGCAGTCATTAAGAATTCTCATTTTCAAGACTGAGAGACAGGTTCATTTCAATGCACTTATGCAATACTTTTCCTAGGTTAGACAGGGCTTCTTGAAAATCACAGCCATATGTTGTAAAATTGTCCATATAAATCTCCACCGCATCTTGGACTAATTCATCAAAAATACTAAAGACTACTCTCTGGAAAGTGGCAGGAGCATTGCATAGGCCAAAAGGAAGGACCCTATAGGAAAAAGTACCCCAAGGACAGGTGAATGTGGTATTATCTTGGTCTTTTGGGTAGATCTGGATTTGGTTGTACTCGTTGAATCCATCTAGGAAAGAGAAAAACCTTTTCCTTGCCAGACCATCTAGCACTTGGTCAATGAAGGGTAGAGGAAAATGATCCCTCTTTGTGGCTTTGCTCAACTCGCTATAATTGACACAAATCCTCCACATACCATTTTTCTTGGGAACTAACACCAAAGGGGAGACCCACTCATTGTCAAAGATAGGGTAAATGAATCCTGTATCTAGCAGTTTTTGTAGTTCTTCTTTGACTACATCATTAAGGATTCATCCTCCTTTGTGGTTGTTAGACTAGCTTGCAACCTTCTTTGATGTATATGTGGTGAGTACACACTAAGGGTTGTACTCCCTTCATTTCCTTGTAACTCCAAGCGAAGGCTTCGATATTTTCCTTTAACATGTTGCATAGCTTCTCCTCTTTGAGAGTAGAAAGAGATGGATTGATTTTCAAGGTTCTCTCTGGGCTGAATTGTATGGTTTTAACACGGAGTGGGTTGGATGTAGGTTTTAACCCTGTACAGAAATTACCTGCATACGAATTCTTAAACAAAGAAAATAAAAAATGCGAGAGCGTAACCCATAAAACACATATGCACAGAGATTTTTCCCTGGATCCCAAAACCGGGACTACCAGCTTGATTTTTCATTATGTTCCTTTCAATGTTACAATACATATTTATACATGCCAAAGCATTCAATACCATGGACTGAAAAACCATCGTGTCCAATACCATGTGCCAAAATCATGCACAAAACCATAGGTAGGTTCGCCCAACCTAATATAGGGTCCAAAAATTTTTTTCCCGGGGCGCTGCCCCGGACCCCGTAGAGGGGGGCTGCCCGCCCCCCTCTAACCCCCCGTTTAACTACAGTGGTTAGTCATGGAAAGAATATAACACAGCCCAACAATCTCCCACTTGTTGTTTTCTTTCCACAGGAGAGCTTAGTCATTTTTCCAGCCCTGAAACACCCATTGTTTCTCTACACCAAGAGAACTTCTCAGAGCTCATAGATTTTGTCAATGCATCTGCAATATTCTTCAAAGTGTCCACCTTTACCAGCAACACCTTTTTGTCTTCTATCATATCCCTCACAAAGTGATATTGAACATCAATGTGCTTTGTCTTTGAATGATAAGCAGGGTTCTTTGCCAAGAAAATTGCACTTTGGCTGTCACAGTATATTCTTATAGCTCCCTGTACTAACCCCATACTTGAACACAATCTCTGAAACCAAACTGCTTCCTTGCTTGCATGAGTGGCTGCCATGTATTCTGCCTCTGTAGTTGATAGTGCCACTACAGATTGTTTCTTACTCATCCAACTGACTGCACCTCCAAATAGGTTAAACACATACCCACTTGTAGATCTTCTCTGATCCAGATCTCCAGCCCAGTCTGCATCAACAAAACCATGAATATCCAACACTCTGTCCAATCCTGGTCTTCCTTGGTAGCACAAACCATAATCACTAGTGCCACGCAAATACCTGAAAACCCGCTTCACTGCTGTCCAGTGCTCCTTCCCAGGTTTTGACATAAACCTGCTCAATACTCCCACTGCATGTGCAATGTCTAGTCTAGTACAGACCATTGCATACATCAGGCTACCGACTGCACTTGCATATGGAACACGGGACATGTCCTCTTCCTCTTCTTGTGTCTTGGGACAATGTTCAGCAGATAACCTCACACCTACAGGAATAGGAACCTTCACCGGTTTACTATCCTGCATATTAAACCTCTGCAGTATTGTCTCGACATACTTCCTCTGGTTTAACCAAAGCTTCCTCTTTGCCCGATCTCTTTTAATTTCCATGCCCAAAATATCGTTTGCAGCACCAAAATCTTTCATGTCAAATTTGGAGGACAATTGGGTCTTCAAATCCTAGATAATTTCTTTGTCATTTCCAACCAGCAACATATCATCCACATACAAGACTAGATAAATAACACGGTCACCAATTAATTTAAAATACACACAATGATCTGCTTTGCTTCTGGTGAAGCCAAGTCCCCGTATAAATGTATCAAATTTCTGATACCACATCCTTGGTGACTGTTTTAACCCATACAGAGACTTCTTTAACTTGCATACCAGTTCTTTCTTACCCTTCACCGCAAAGCCTTCAGGTTGCCTCATGTAGATTTCCTCTTCCAAATCCCCGTGAAGAAATGTTGTCTTCACATCCATCTGTTCTACCTCAAAATCAAAAGCAGCAGCAACAGATAAAAGTAATCTAATAGAAGCTACCTTGGCATCAGGAGAAAAAATATCACCAAAATCAATTCCTGGCACCTGGGAATAACCTTTTGCTACCAACCGAGCTTTGTATTTCTCCACCTTTCCTTCTGCATTAGTCTTCTTCTTGAACACCCATTTGCTGCCAATGGGTTTCCTTCCAGTTGGCAACTCTACCAGATCCCAAGCCTCATTTTTGTGCAAAGATGCCATTTCATCCACCATGGCCTCTTTCCAGAGTTTTCCATCCTCTGAATCCACTGCTTCCTTCACAGTTCTGGGATCATCATCAGTAAGAGACAAAGCAAAATTTGAACTGAAAGCAGATGGACTATACCTTTCTGGCTGCCTTCTTTCTCAACCTGATCTTCTCACAGCCAGAGTTTGTGGCTCTTCATCTTCTGATTCCTCCTCTGCTGCAGAGTCTGATTCTTCCTCCTTTGGCTCAAACTCTATCTTCTCAGGTTCCTTTGGTTGGACTTCAGATTGAATAACATCTTTTACCTCTCTGAACACCACATCTCGGCTGTACACAACCTTCCGTGTGACTGGGTTCCAAAGCTTATAACCCTTTAAACCATCCTTATACCCAATAAAGATGCACTTTTCAGATTTACTATCCAACTTGGTTCGTTTCTCCTTTGCAACATGTACATATGCATCACATCCAAATACCCTCAGATGTGAAAGAGAGGGTTTCTTACCAGTCCATACTTCTTGTGGAGTCTTATCCTCCAACGCTGATGAGGGTGATCTGTTGATTAGGTAACGTGCAGTATCCACCGCCTCTGCCCAGAATTCCTGTCCTAACCCAGCACCACTGAGCATGCTTCTTGCCCTTTCCATCAACGTCTTGTTCATTCTTTCTGCGACTCCATTTTGCTGAGGTGTATATGGAGTAGTCTTCTGCCGTGCTATACCACACTTCTTACAAAATTCTTCAAATTTCTTGCTGCAAAATTCTCCACCATTATCTGTCCTCAGCACCTTTATCTTCTTCTCTGTCTGATTTTCCACCAGAGCCTTAAATTCTTTAAACCTGTCAAAGACTTCGGATTTCTTCTTAAGGAAATATATCCATGTATTCCTTGAGAAGTCATCTATGAATGATACATAGTACACAGAATTACCCAGTGATGGAACCTTCACAGGTCCAAACACATCACTGTGCACAAGCTCTAATATCTGTTTCGTCCTCTTACCACCAGAGGGGAAACTCACTCGATGCTGCTTCCCATACACACAATTTTCACAGAAATTAAAATCCAGAGAGCTATCATTCATACCTTCTACCATACCTTTACCATGAAGTATTTGAAGGCCCTTCTCTCCAATATGTCCAAGCCTTTGATGCCACAACATGGTCTTCTCTCCAGAGACCACTAGATTTTCTACTCCATTTTCAGGAACCATAGAACTATTGCACCCATCAACAACAGTGCTACCTTGCAGCTTGTACAGAGTTCCAGTCTGAACTCCCCGCATCAATATCAGTGCTCCTCGAACCATCTTGCAGGTATCTTTCTCGAACATCGTCTTTACACCTGCATCATCCAACTTGCTTACAGAAATCAGATTTCTGGCCAATGCAGGAATATGTAGAACACCCGGAAGTGTTCTAACCCTTCCACCTTGCAACTTCAACTTTACTTTTCCCCGACCAATGATTCTAGCCTTCCTATCATCTCCTAAGAAGACATCACCACCATCGTATTTCTCATACTCGCAGAACCACTCTCTATGGGGAGTGAAGTGAAAGGATGCACCTGAGTCAATCAACCATGCCTCATGAT
Organism: Pinus tabuliformis; assembly: GCA_031772625.1. Classification (NCBI taxonomy): domain Eukaryota; kingdom Viridiplantae; phylum Streptophyta; class Pinopsida; order Pinales; family Pinaceae; genus Pinus; species Pinus tabuliformis. Next base: position 347,342,334 of record CM062819.1, on the reverse strand, counting down.
CTACATGTGTACTTGAAGAAGCCAAGTACACATCCCCACCTTCATCTGAGGTGGTTTTTGCCTCTGCAGAAGGAGCATCATCAAATCCCTTTCCTTTATCAGGAGCTTTAGATTTACAATCCCTTCTGAAGTGCCCTTCCTTTCCGCATTTCCAGCACACCACCTTTGTAGGTTTTCCTGGAGATTTAGATCTCCCTCTAGATTTAGATCTCCCACTCGATGACTTATTTTTGTTTCTGTTCTGGGACCGTCCTCGTACAGACAAGGCATCACCATTCTGGTTGTCCATATTCTTCCGTCTCATCTCCTCCGTCAGCAAGGCTGAGACTATTTCATCAAACTGCAAAGCAGTTGCATTGCTACCTATTGCAATAACCAAACTATCCCACGAATCTGGTAGAGAACACAATAGACTGATGCACTTATCTTCATCTGAAATTTTAATATCAACAGATAATAATTGACTTACCACAGTATTAAACGCATTCAGATGCTCTGTCACCGAGTCTGCATCTTTCATCCTCAGGTTATACAGCTTTTTCCGCAGGAACAGTTTAATCACCAGAGACTTAGATTGGTACAAAGTCCCTAACTTGACCCACAAAGCCTTTGTCGTAGCTTCCCCTGATACATTCAACAATACTGAATATGAGACACACAATCGTATTGTGCTCTTTGCCTTCCGATCCAATTTCTTCCATTCTTCATCGGTCACTCCTGATGGTTTAGTACCCGGATCTACCGTGATCCACTGATCTTTATCGACCAACAGATCCTCCATCTTGAGTTTCCACAACTCAAAACTCTGACCATTGAACTTCTCAATCTCGATCTTTCCACTGCTCGCCATCTTCCTTCACCACCAGAATCGATCTCGCAGATCTCCCACTGAACAGGGTCTACCACAGGCCCGAGCGAAACCCCTCAGCAACAAAGGCGTCCCCTTGAAGCCAAAACAGCTCTGATACCAAATGTAGGTTTTAACCCTGTACAGAAATTACCTGCATACGAATTCTTAAACAAAGAAAATAAACAATGCGAGAGCATAACCCATAAAACACATATGCACAGAGATTTTTCCCTGGATCCCAAAACCGGGACTACCAGCTTGATTTTTCATTATGTTCCTTTCAATGTTACAATACATATTTATACATGCCGAAGCATTCAATACCATGGACCGAAAAACCATCGCGTCCAATACCATGTGCCAAAATCATGCACAAAACCATAGGTAGGTTCGCCCAACCTAATATAGGGTCCAAAAAAAATTTTCCCGGGGCGCTGTCCCGGACCCCGTAGAGGGGGGCTACCCGCCCCCCTCAAACCCCCCGGACCCAAGGATGAGAGGATAACAAATAAGCTTAGCCTTAGGCTAGAGAACTAGGAAATTTACAGGGTACTCCCAGGAGTCAATGGAGACCATCACAACCTCCAAAATTCCCTCAGGGGTTATTGTGGAATGGTCTACAAGTTGCAGGACTATTGTGGTCTTCCTCAATGACCCTTGGAGGTTGAGCTTGAGCATGGTGTCCTTGGTCATCACATTAATGGCAGCCCCAAGATAGATCAGAGTTTGTGGGACAATGGCATTAATGGTAGGGGAATCCCTTTTTCACCTCCCTATATGCTTGGAGAATTTCTCCTTCATCAACTTATTGTAAATGGGAACAGTTTTTATTACCTGGAGAAGGGGGATATTTACACATAGATTTTTCAATTCTCTAAGAAGTTCAATCTCTTCTAGGGTAGGCTGGATAGGTTGGGCTAATCTCTCAAGAAAGGGTGGATTTACTTTAAGGTTTCTTTCCTCTCTTTCTTACTCAACCTCCCTAAGTGGAGGGGGGTTTGTTATCCAAGAGAACTCTCCCAGATCTTAGGTTAATCTCATGTATTTCCACATCATAAGCTAGATATGATGTCTCTCCATTGTATAATTGTTGAGCCTGCCTATTGTTCAGGTTCGGATTTCATTTAGTAGGCATCTAGGGTTGCTTGGGTGGAGCAGATTTTAGGAGCTGTGGTTGGGTAGGTGGTGGAGGCAATAGAGCTGGAGCATTATTGTATTGGGGTCTCCACTCCTGGAATGGTGTATTCCACTGAGGTTGTGGTGGAGCATAAGGTTGAAATGACTTGCTAGTTAGCTAGGAATGATACTCAAATGCATAAGACCAAGGAGGGGGTGTAGAACAGGAAGGATGAGTAGGGGGTCCCCAAGAAGGTATAGTTGTGGTTTGATTCGGTTTGTAATATGTATGGGATGACCCTTGCATGCCCTACTAGTATGGTCTAGGCCCAGGAGGTTTCCTTTGGTTAATATAGTAAATCTACTCAGTGACCCCTTTAGCTCTTTGATATGCAGCTTTGAGTCCGGGTAAAGAAGGCCACTTCTCTATGGAGTGGCGTTCTTCATAGACCGAGCAAATTTCAATACAGTTCAATGGACATTCATTCCTAGGATTCCTCTTGGTGCATCTAGGACAAAACATGGCCAAGGCTCTCTCTGCTTCCTCCTGCTTCCTTTTAATGTGCATGGTGTCCATTTTCAAGGCAAGGGTTTGTAGCATCGTACTTTTGAAATCTTCCAGCACGTTTCCAATTTCACCATTGATGGATGAGTTGGAAGATGATGTACTGGCCATAAGTTGACTACCCCTACCCTTTTTCCTAATTGCCCTAGAATGGTCTCTAAAGACAATCTTGATATCCTCATAGGGTAATTAGTAGATGTCACCTCCTACTAAAAAATGTAAGGTATCCAGAAGATCTTCTCTTACTCCCCGAAGCAGGACAAACTTTAGTGATTCAGGGTCAAGTGTGCACCTAGCCCTTTTGTAACTGAGTTGGAATCTTTCTTCGTAGTCTTTTAAGTATTCATCATAGCCTATGGTCATCCTGAAAATTTCTTCTTTAGTATCCTTTCACAAACAGTAGTCCCGATATTTGTTGTTAAAGGCCTATTGCATCTAAGCCCAACTTGTGAAGCTATCTCCAGGTAAACCCATGAACCAGTGCAATGTTACATCCTTGAGGGTAGATGGAAATAGTTTTAACGTTTTCTCATCATCTGTATAGTCATAGGTTTGGCATATAACTGGAAACTCAAATAGGAAAGTGTCAGCATCCTCTATCGTAAGGCCATGGAAATGAGGTAGGGAAGAGGGGCTTATATTTTTCATCTTAGTCTCCCCATTGGTTTCCCTAATGGGGAGGCACCCTCAACTCTCTCTCTATTCCCTCCGTCATTTTGGTTTTCAGCCATTGGTTCAGTAGGAATGGGTTCCTCTTCTTCTTCTTCCCTTGTAGGTTCTTCAGATATGTCAAGTTGCTCACCTAAGGGTTCCTCTAGTTCACAACCACTAAAGAAGAGATAAGGTGGGTTGTTGGATGTAGTGGGGGTATTTGGCAAAAATTTCCCTAAGTTGTCCCTATTCCTATGAGGCATGAAAGGAAATATTTTTGGGTTGGTTTTGTATTCCTTTTTAAAACTTTGAAATTACTTGCACAATTGAAATTGTTGATTGAATGAAAATTATTGACAGAATGAAAAAGCTACTTGCTGAATTGAAATCCTACTTCAAAAATTGTAAGGAAAGCAGATAATGCAAAATGAAAAAAAGGAAACAACTAGATTATTTTTTCAGAAGTAAACTAATGGAAAAATATTGAAGAAGAGAAATAGAAGAAATGAAAGCCGTAATCACATTCTACTTAGACACCTCCCTGGCAATGGTGAAAAAAAGTGATGAGCATTGTATTGCAGCAAGGATGCTGCAACTCCTGGGCTACCAACTTTACTTATCAACCTGGGGTTCGTACAAACTTGAAGGTGACAGTGTTGTATGCACAAGTCAAAGTGATCGTTCTTCGTGTTGTCACTATTCAACTTGTGAGAGACCACTGGGGTTCCAAGGTAAACTTCTATAGAGTTAGAATAAGCTTTATTCTTTGATGGAAGAAGGGAAAATCTACTCTAAGAGAGTTACTCTACTGCAGTAATGGAAGAAAACCAACATGTAATGCTAAACCACACCACACCGTAATTAACCATTTAAGAAGCTATGCTAAGAAGAATTGCTAAATCAACACTAAAAAATGCTACTATATAAGTTGCAGAAGTAAAAAGCATCAAACAATACTGATGTGCAAGAAAAGAAACTAAACTAAATCTATTTTCACTTTTTTGGTTTTTTAGGCAAAATCAAGTATGCAAAGTAATTGTTCTTATGCATGTGACAGGTGGATGGAAGGTGTTTAAGGATATATAGAAGGTTTATGAAGTGGTTGGATGGTGTGGAGGGGTCCCAAGAGGCTTTTTGTGACTTCCTAGAGGTTTTCCAACAATTCGACCTTAAAAAAAGCAGTTTCAGGAAAACCTACAGGATGTACTAGAAACCTATAGGATGATGCCGTAGGAATTACCAGAAACCTACACAATATGACTGAGAGTTAATTGTGGGGTGTTGGAGGTGTTTGGAAGCTTGGGAAAGTTGCGTGATGGGTGGAATGGAGTGTTAGAAGGTCTAGGAGCACTCAAGAGTTAATATCCAAGATAAGTGATGGCTAGATTCACTCAATGTATCTAGGGGAATTTCAATGAAAAATGATGAAAAGATAGTGAGGGTAATGGTGAAACAAGGGATGGCTAAGGTGGATGAAGTGGAAGGTGGCTGGTGGTGATGAATTCTTGGTCTCCTCCTAAAGTTCTTGCTCTAATTAAAACATGTGTGTCTTCCAAGAACTATGAAACAAGATACATTTTCATAAACTAGAAAAGCATGAATCAATTGCCTATATCATGCATGAAGAAAGTTGTTGAAGGGAATGAAAGCATGAGTTATATGTTATTACAAAAATGGAGATGGAAAAAGAGGAGAATGAAATATTCCTTGCAACATGAACCAAATATTGAATCAAAGACAACAAACTCCACAGCTCATACAAGAACTAGAAATCTATGTTTTTGGGGCTACTGAAGGATCCCTTCCTCAAGTCATGGTCCTAGAGGGAGGAAGTAAGGCCGAGACACCTGCTGATAACCTTTTGGTGATAATTTTCCTCCTTGATAACCTGGTACTTGAAGGAAGGCACAAATGGAAGCAAAGTATCACACAACCAATCTAATCTACACTGTTGTAATGGAAATACATCTACTAAGAAATGAACAAATAAGTTATTTATCTACACTAGCATAGATGTACAATAGAGAGGAGCCTTGTCTGTTAGGGTTGGGCCCTAACCCAAGAGCTTTATCCCTCTAAGTTAACTCAGTGATGGCTCAAAACAAGACTCATTCATATTACCAAACAACAGATTACATCAAAAAACTGTCATAAGTCTTGCAACTCAAAAATAGAGTAGAGTTTTACAATAAAAATCTGAATCATACTAAGGTCCTAGGCCTCTTTATTTATACATCTAAAGTATCCAACAACATCCTTAAAATTAGGGAGGTTTGACTCCCAAACTCGAGATAAACTGGTGCTTTGTCTTTCACTTGATGAGATGCCTTCTAGTGCTCATGATTTGGATGTTTGCAGTCCGAGTTGATGGAGGAATATTCGAATGGAGGGGTAGTAAATGAGGATGACTTAGCTCCTATAATCCCTCTCCCTTGTCCCATTCAATTTTTTACCTTGGTATTTTCCAAAATTCCTTTCCTTTATCCTGCATTAAATGCACATTAGACCACAAGGCAAAATATTCAACTCTAACTCATCTCATAAACAAAATATAATCAAAATTATGCAATAAGTTATGAGAATAGCAGGTTTGACTAAGTTAGGAGGTGAATTAAGGCACATATAATTACCCAATGATGAGGCTCATCAATAGGGTATGTGTTTACTCTAGGTGGAATAGTTGTTAGTTAAGTTTCAAAATTGCAAAGTGTTGTTGCACTCTTAATGATGGAAGCAGAGTATGTTGGTACTACATAGGCTAGTAAAGAAATGATTTGGTTACAAAGGTTTCTAGATGAATTGGGTAAGAAGTAGGAGTTGGGCAAGTTATCCAATGACATCCAGAGTGCCATTCATCTCGCAAATAAATCTTCATTTTATTCCAAGACTGAACATATACATCTCAAGTACCATTTCATATGGTCAGTGTTGGAAGATGGATAGTTGAAGTGAGAAAAGATACACATTAGCTAGAATCCTACAAATATGTTAACAAAAGTTGTAATCAAGGAGAAACTGAGATTCTGCTCTGTTTGAATTACTCTTCAAGTATGATGATGAAGATTAGAAACAACTAGATCCAAAGTGGAGTCATTGTCTAGCAAATGAAGCAACGAAGGAGTTGTTCTCATCAATCTCCAAGTGGGAGATTATTGGGTGTGGAGCCTGATTATCTTCTTTATCCAGCAGTATTTGTTTCAACGGAATGTATACCCCAAGAATACTATACACCACTAGCAGGGTTCAGGGGGGTTAGTCCCCCCCAGCTGGGGGGTCCAGAGGCCAACAGTCCCTCAGTGGGGCTTCAGGGGAATCGCCCCCGAAGCTAAAAATAGATGTAAAATTGCATTTTAAAATATCATAATTTTGTATTCAATCTGGACCATTCAATAGGAAGATGCACTAGTGGTAGAAGTTATGTTTAATTTAGGGTTTTTTTCCCTAGAAGGCAACCCCTTGCTATATATGAGATAATTGTATTGCGGCTATATATATATATGTGTGTGTGTGTGTGTGTGTGTATTTTGAACGAAAAGAGAGAAGAGGTTGTGTGAGAGAGAAGAGGGAATTACAATGGATCTACTATAGGTTGTATCTCTTCATTTTGATCGATAATATAAAAGGAAGGACTAGTTGTTTCTTCGTGGACATAGTTGAAATTTGGTGGACCACGTATATCTGTGCCTCTATTGTTTTATGCATTTTATGTGTTTGTGTTTCTGCAATATTTTGCATGTTCCATTGCTCTGTAATATATAATTTTCGAACAATATAGTATAAAAAGTGCTAGAAATATTTTTATTTGTGAGGTAATTTTGTATGGACTTATAACTCATCCTCAAGATTTATTACATGTAGACATCAACCCATGTGAATTGTGGCATACAAGTTATAGCCATCTCCATTACAAAATATTTCCATCCTTGAGTCAAATGGTTATAAGTATGGCCAAATTGAAGGAAGAACATCAAGGGGTTTGTAAAGGGTGTGCCATTGGAAAAAATTCGAAGAAACCATTCCCTAGCAATGACTCAAGATCTAAACAAATCTTGGACCTAATCCACTATGATGTTTATGGGCCCATGTAAGAGACTTTATTGGCTTAGAAGAACACTACAAGAAGTTGAATTTCATGCAAGCACAAGACGAACATTCAAATAAAGCAAGAAACACAAAATATATTATGTTTATGCAACATTTATGACCAAACTCATTGAAGAAAAACCTACCATTTACGAAAATGTAGTGGAACATCAAATATGGAAGAATGCAATGTTAGAAGAATACCAACCAATAATGGAGAATGATGTTTGTGAAATTGTTCCTACACCAAAGGATAAACCAGTTGTGATTACCAAGTGGTGTATAAAATCAAGCATGTATTTGATGGTATTATTGACCAATACAAGGAAATATTTGTGGCTATAGGATTCTCTCAAGAAGAAGAAATTGATTATGATGAAACCTTTGCTCCAAAAACTAGGTACAAGACAATTAAAACTCTCGTCTCTATTGCATATTCTATGGGATGGAACATCAAATGGATGTAAATATTTTTTTTATAAATGGCACAGTTGATGAAGTCTAAGTTTTACAACCTCAATAATTTGAGGTGCATGACAAATAATATGATACTTGTATGGTAAAGAAGGATATATATTTATGAAAATAATCCCCTAGAGCATGGTTTCATTGAATGGATACTTATCTATTCATACTTGGTTTTGTAAAAATTACTGTAGATCTGAACCTCTATATCAAGGTAGTAAAGAATGAGCATGTGATCATATTGCTATATGTGGATGACTTATTGATAAAAATTGTGGAGCATCTTATTTGTCATTACAAGAAGGAACTAGCAGTTGAATTTGATGTGAAAGATCTTGGACTAATGCATTAGTACCTGGGACATGAAGTTTGGTAGGTACTTGTTGAAATTTATCTTGGTCAAGGAAAATATGTGATCAAGATCTACAAAAATTTGCAATGATGGATAGTAAACCCATGCTAACTCCTATGACCACCAATTTCATGTAGAATCTAAGGAGTTCATATTCATGTTTTATTGATCAATAATATTACGGATAACAAATTGGTTCTCTAATGTATCTTATGAACACCTCACCAAATGTATGTTTTGTAGTACAATGTCTTATCCAGTTTCAGATGGAGCCTAGACATGATCATTGGATAGAAACAAAACGCATGTTGAGAAATCTTTGGGGGACCATAGATCGCTACTTGAGATATGTTGCAGGAAATAAAATTCAATTATTTGGTTAACCGATTCGAATTGGGTAGGCAATGTTGAAGATGGGAAAAGTAGTAGTGGTGACTATTTTTGTTTGGGATCTACTATGGTGTTATGGATGAGTAGAAAACATGACTCCATTACATTAAGTGCTACCAAAGTTGAATATGTGGAAACTAGTGAAGTTAGTCGTGAAGTATTTTGGCTCCATAAATTGCCTATTGATTTGTTTGAAGGACTTTTGGATTCAACCATAATATGTTGTGACAATCAAAGCTACATAAAACTATCAGAAAACCTAAATTTGCATGCCATATCAAAGCATATTAACATCAATATCACTGCATTTGAAGAATTTTCCAATATGGAGTCGTGAGGCTATAGTACATCTCCACTGATGAATAGGCAGTAGATGTATTGAAAAAGTATCTTCGTAACATGAAGCATGAGTATTTTTTAGACAAGATTTGACTTGTGGATATCTCCTCATTGTTTGAGAAGGAGTGAGGATAGACACCATGTTCTCTAAGTTTCACTTACTATGGCTAGTACTAATAGACATAAGCCTGGTGTATGAAAACTGACAGGGAGAATGGTGGATTGGATAAGCGTCAAGGACATACATTCTTGAGTCATGTATTTTTGTTGACTAATATTAACATTCTAAGTTGGATACATGGACTTGCTAAGGAATGGTACAGAGGGCGTACTTTCCCTTTGCTTAGGAAATGGTCTCGTGAGGTCATACCTTGGGAACACCCCGGCGGGGTATGTGCCTTGAGATGCGGTGTTGTCCAAACTTATGCCTTCCAACATTGTGCTCTGATCTAGTGGAGAGATATAGCATACTTATAAAGGCATTGGTAGTTTGAAAATGTTGTTTATGATGATGTTATCACCATTGATGCATATCAATCTAGATCCTTTCTTATATTACTATTTCAACTTGAGAATATATTTTTGAGTCATTATGAATGCCTCCCTAAATAAGAGGGAGTGTTGAAATCATAACTAGTGTCAGTATTCATAATATAATATAATTTTATCATTTGGGTATTTATTATATTCATTAATATTTTTTTATTCTAGTAAAAGAATGTTCTTCATGCTCAAAGAGTAAAGATAGTCAAGACAAATTATTATGAGTCAAAACCAATTGTATGAGTCATGTCTGATTTATTCATTTGAAAGAAATTAAATTAAATTTTGTTTTTGATTCAAAGAGTTAAAACAAAGACCAAGTCATCCCTCCTTTGAAAATTTAGGCCAGTAGCACCTATTCAACCATCCTAGACATCTATATATAAGAGGTGAGTTCAACCTCTTGGATTCATTCATTCACTCATAATATCTTCTATCTATTTCTACACCTAGACAAGATGAAGAAGGTTGGGCTCAAAGGAGAAAGAATGAATTCAAAGGAGAGATAAGATTGAAGGTATTTTTCCCTTATCCAACTCACATGTGTGAATTTTATGAGGCAATTTATGTTATATTACATGGACAAAATCTGAAGTTTGACCAGGAGAAGTTTGATGTTATCACCTAAAAAATGATCACATAGCCATTACTAACTAGGTGGGTCGAAATACACCATGTAGATTAATTTGACCATAGTAAAATCACTTTCACCGTAGGAAATAATTTAGTAAACCATTTTTATTAACTATTTTTTATTAAAATAAAAAAACCCCAAAGAATAATTCAATAAATCATTATTTATTCAATTTTCTCTAGGAATAATTATTAAATCATTATTTGGTAATTAATCCTTGTCACATTTGACTAAATCACCTTGGATTAATTAAATAAGTCATTCTTTTTTTATTCTTCCTTCTTCTTATTTTTGGAATAAGTGTTAAACCATTACTTAATAATTATTTCAAATTCACACTTTTCTTAATCCCTGCAAAGTGATTAATAAATCATTTTATTTGTTAATTACTTTAGCCATTTTCTAACTAAATATATTTGACCATTTTGAATATCTTTTCCCTCTCCAAAAAATACAATAAAGTATTCCTAATGGTTAGATTTTGATTTGTTCAATAATATTTTATTATTTTCCAATTCCCGATTGAGCACAATATTTTATTATAAATAAGAGAGTTTTACATTCATTCTTAACCATGATCACCATCATCGTCACCACTATCATCTTCTCACATTTGAGCTCCCACTTGAGTTCTATCTTGTTTTTGGTTTTTCACGTATTGAGAGAGAGAAACAAATCAATGAAGCACAAGGACATGAAAGGACCCATCCTACAGAGAGGGGTTTATAGGTCCATGTTGTAAATCTTCTTCACTAGGTGTTATCAATAAAAGATTATTCATTTAAGGTCTTATTCTATTTTGTTATTGCATCATTTATTTCTCCCTATTCAATGTTTTAGATTGCATATGATATTTTGTCGTAGGGTTTTCTTCTTTTTTCATTGAAAATTTTGAAGCATAAACAACCATATCTTGTTATTAGTATCCCTTGTCACCAGTGACTTAAAGTGAATTATTTTTGGTAAACTTGCTAAGAATTTTCATACTAACAAATGGTAACTCCACTAGGGAAGTAATTCATATCGTTTTTTAATGTCGTTTCAGTGTTCTTTCGTATTTTCTCCAACTATGTTTAGCCTCTCAATTTCTATTTTTAGATCTACTTTCTTTTTTCTATATTTTTGTTTTTGGATTCTATTGGTTTTGTGCATCTTTCCATAGGTTAAAGGTACCAACTAAGCAAGAATCAGCACAATTTGGGGGAGATATTCGACTGAGAGTCCTAGGAGAAAATGCCCTTTTTAGCTGCTTTTCAGCTTTCTACAACACCATTTTTGGCTAGTTTTCCACACTCCAATGAACTTTTCAAGTCATAATATGCATTCTGCAATTTTTCAAAAATTTTCAAATTTGTCAACTGTGTTATGTGTGCATTGGGAAGGTTTTTTTTTCTTTATAAAGTCACCCCTATGCCTATATTCTCTTACTATTTCTCATTGAGGAAGAAAAAAGTCCCCTACAGTTTAGAGTACACCTCCATCATTTAGGAAGAGATTTGTTGAGTTGAGGATTCTAGGGTACAACACTTTAATCCACTAATTTCTAAGGTTTTTTCCATTGTTCTACAACCCCATTTGTTATAGCTCCAACTCTCACTTTTGATGTTTGTGATGTTGCACTCATGGCCAAGGGCAACCCCTCCTTCCAAACCTGGTCCAAATACTTAAAAAATAGTGTTTTACTCCCTATACACAACATTACCCTAAGCTAAATGCGTGTGTATGTGGGTCTGTGTATACCCAACCCACGTATATGTCTTAAAACACTTAAGAAAATTAAATCTCCTTAATCTCAGGTAGATATCACAGGTTTTACCTATTGATTACCTATTAGTGCCCTTGGCCCAACTATTCTCAACGAATTCCCAACCTAAAAAAGAGAAGTATAAAAAGGCTTCAATGGGAAGGCATAATATAGGAGAGAAGAGAGAGAAAAATCACTCCACTGAGATTATTCATGACCAGGTCTGAAGATCCTTGTGCTTCCAACACTTCCCCCATTACAGGAAACCCTTGTTTCCTTGAGTTATGATGTCTTTCCATTAGTTGAGATATCTTGGAGTGAGTCATGAAAGGAGTTTGTTGAAGGCTTGAAATTGGACGAATCCGGAGGACGATTCTGCTTGGAGCCTGCAAAAGGAAGACTCAGGTGAAATCATTCCTTACTATATTTTACTTATCTATAATAAAAGAAACACTTGTCTTCTTCCCGATATTAATCTTCTTCATGCTTATGATATTAATGTTATGATTTACATATGAGTAGTTGTTTCAATTGTATAACTAACTATCTTTCAATATGCTATGAAGTTGATTTTATTATGATGCTTGGTCCATTTACTGTTATTTTTCCTTGATTTGGTTGCATCACAGGTTGAAGGATCGAAAAGAACTCTGAGAGGGTTTAAACCCTGGCTAGATCTACCCAGACGAAGGACCCCTAGGTGCACCTCTCTTCACATAGTTTGTTTATATTAGTATCATGGCTATGTGGAATACTTGTTTTTCTTTATAGATAACCCCCGCTCTGCTAGGGTATTGACCCAAGACCCTAGGGGACTTTTGTCCCTCAACAGAATTGGTGAATCCACTGGGGACAACAATATTTTTGTTCCTAGTTTGGCTTTATTCAAGCTAATGAGGGCTCATCTCTTTATTTACTTGTTGTGACTGAGTAGTCTGTTCCTATAGGAACTTGAACTGTAAGTTTGATCAGTTTCTTCAGACCTTTTTTTGTTTTTTCTTGTGATCTTTTATATATACATCTTGGTCAAGTTACAGTCGTGTATGTACACAGGTTTCACCATATGAACCCATGTATATGTAGGTTTCTATGAACTAAATAGCATATACACGCAACTATGTATTGACACAGTCGTGCATACCCTAAAATTTTCAAGATTTTTAAAATATTTTTGTTTCTGAAGATCTGTCTATTGATCTGAGTCTTTCTTGAACAATTATTTTTCTGTGTCATTCTTTTTTTTTACAGCAAGTCCACGATTTCAAATTCTCTTGGGTTGTTGAAAGTGTTGGTCTTGTTTTGTTTTTTGCAAGCATCATCATTTTTGTTTAAGCACACAAGATTTCTTTCTGGGAATTTTGGTTGTTCTTGTCTTCCAAGACAGAAGAATTGGTCTCAATCTTTGTGGCAAACCTTGTTTTGGTGATCTTTTTGTTTGCATGTCAAAACTGCATCTTTGTGGCCATTTACTTTTCTTTCTTTTTGGAAGTTGTTGTGTGATGATTTTGAGAATTGTCTTTCTTGATCTTGTGATCATTGTCACTAAGATCTTTTTGTCGCTTTTTTTTATTGTTAAGAGCATCCTGAAACACACTTTTTGTTGAGTTTTCACCCGTTTTGTGTTATTAACTTGCAAAGTGTTTTGTTGCCTATTCTTTAATCATAAAGTTTCAGTCTTATTTAGATCACTTTTGAAAAGTCATTTTTGTTTTTGCTTTTGAAGAGAACTTCTTGAAAACTTGGTTTTTACTTTCTGTGACCTTGTTTTGATTTAATTTCTTTTTTGCAAGTGAAAGTGCACTTTTGTTTGTCTTGAAATTTGCTTTTAGTGTTTGGATGAAAATGAGCATTAGCAACTCATATTCTATCTAAACATCTTAAGTGGCTAATTAGAATTGATAAACAAGTTACTTTCATTTCTTTGATTTAGAGTAGTCTTAAGTTTTGCATCAGCATGTACTCATTGCATTAGGATAAATTTGTGCATCTTTTAGGACATCCATAGTTTTTTTTATTTTTGTGAGTGTGAAGCTTGAGTAAAAGAAAAGAAAAGAAAAATATTTATTGCTTTCTTAGAAGTTCCTCAAAACCTAGTAGAAATTTCTTTCATCGAAGAACAAAACGAGTGCATTTGCATATAGTTTGGTTTTTATTAGTTTCTTTTGTGTCAAAACACTATCAGTTTCATCTCTTCTTATCCCTTGACTTAAAGAACAACCCATTTAAAAACAAACGCTAATTAAAATACACTAGAACTTTTTCATAATTGTTATTTTAGACACATCAACAAGTTTTAAGATATTTTAGGGCCTTGGATTAGGCGTGTGGAGAGAAAACTCTCCAAGGGAATTTAAACTGTCAAACATAGGAGTTTGAATAGTGATTGCAAAATCCAATAGCGTTAGGAAGACCAAGAAAGCTCCAGATCTGGGAGTCAAGCACAAGGGTTTTTGAAGATAAGGAAGAGAGATACCCCCTCTCCTACTTGTCAGATCTTACCTCAAGACTATTCCGCGTGGCTTCTGACACGAGTTGGTAACCTTAGTTGCTTCTCCTAGGGATCTACATAGGTGGTTGCGAAGGGGCATCCCGTGGCAGTTGAGGTTGGCATTGTATCACTCTCAACGGTACTACTGGAGGGCACCCTTGTGAAGCTTGGGCTTGCACTGGCGAAGGTTGTTGTTAGGAGGTTAGCGTAACTTCCTCTGTTACCTTCTTGGTAGGGCTAGGCCGTCATTATCCCAGACTATCTTCGGATGGCCCCTTACTTCAATTTATTGTATTTTGGTGTCTGACCCTCATCACTTGGAGCAGAAATACTTGAAATTTGTTTAACTAGCTGACTTCTTTTAGGGACTTTATAGTTGAGTGCTATTTGCTCCTTGTATATAGTTGGATTTAGGTATTTTTGTCTTGTCACTTATTGGACTTGGTATTATGGGTGACTAACTTACCACTTCGCTGATCTTGAAAGGCTTTTGGTCATTCTTTCAAAAGTTGTGGAGTTTCCTCCTCAAGGGCAAAGGTCTTGATTATGTGTTTATCTTCCTTGAAAAGTAATTTCTACATTCCCGTAAGGGAAGGCTCTGCGAATTAGTTAGATATGGCCAATATTCTTGTGGAAACCAACCAAGGTACCCTTCCAAAAGGAGATCCTTGTGCTTTTCCTTTCTTTGGAAACATTGGTACTCCCTTAATGGCCACTTTGAATATTCCTGATGTTCTTGAAGCTTCTCAGATGAGTGCTTTATTTCAGGGGCATCATATGGATGCTAATTGTTCATCTTCATTCACAGAGAAATGTAGGATTGATTTTTCTCATCCTTCTTGTAATAAGAAATCTAAAAAGAGGAGAAAGAGGAAGTGAAAGAAGTAGAATAATTATATCCCTTCATCATCAACCTATACAAGTCAGGTTGAAGATGAACCTTCAGCTGCTATGAGTCATGTTGGGGGCATGAGTCTAGTCACTGCAAGTCATACTAGAACTTCATCATCAACCTCTGCTAGTCATGTTGAAGATGAGTCTTCAGCCGCTGTAAGGCATGCTAGGGGAATAAATCTAGTCACTGCAAGTGATACTAGTAAAGAGTCAAGATCATCTACAATTCATGTTCAGGACTCTTCGCAAACAACTGCTAGTCATGTTGGTGGAATGGAGGTTGATAAGAAACCTAGACATAGAAGTTTTAAACCTAAGTTCCCTTATAAGATATGCAAGGGAGCCCATATTACTCATTTATGCCCTGGTATTCCAAAGGTACAAAGGATATGGTCTGAGTCTGAAAGTACTTATACTCCTAGATTTGATATGGTTTCTCATCAATCCCATCAACCATTGGTTGATAATGTGGTAGAGCTAGTGCAATCTCTGGCTTATTACACTCCTCTTTTGGGGCGTGAAGTTCCTAATAAAAGAGTGTGTTTGATTTCTAGTACAGAGTCTTCTAGTATAGGGGGCATTTCAGTTTCTTCAAATGTTCCCCCTCCATGTTCTAGGAGTGTTTCCTTTGATTGGGATAATCTTGTTGAGCCTCGTCTTCCTTCCGCTGCACCTTTCCACATAAAGGTCAGAGTTAATTCCACAAATGTCTATCGATGTATGGTGGATGAAGGATCCTATTTAAGTATTATATCCTCTTTGACTTGGAAAGCTTTGGGTTCGCCAAAGTTGTTGATAGCTCAGAGTCAGTTGTTAGCCTACGATAGAAGACCTAGTGAATATATGGGTGTTCTTCCTCAATTGCCTATTAATTTAGGTGGGAAGACTATCTTAATCGATATGATAGTGTTTGATAGCCCTTTAGACTTTAATATGCTACTTGGGAGTGATTATGTTTATGCTCTGAATGTTGTGGTGTCTTCACTCTTTCGAGTGATGTGTTTTCCTCATGAAGGGAATATTGTGACTATTGATCAGCTTGCATCTGATAATTACCACCCTAATTCAACCTTACTACAGAATACCCCTTGGTTTGTTCCAAGTGTTAAATTATACTCTACCCCGCCATGGGTGAATTATATGGCGTTGAATCCTCAATGTTCAATCGCTTCTGAGAAGGATCCTTTGACTTATTATTGTCCTTCTTGGGACTTGGTCCTGGCAGTTGACTGAGAGATTCTTCCTACAGGGACATGGGACCCCTTAATTCCCTCTTTTGATCCTTATAGTCCTCATATTTTCTCAAAACTTGATTTTCCTTCACAGGAGGAACTCTTTGAAGCCATGAGTTTTGACTACCAAAGGAGTCCTTGGCCTAAGCCCTATAAGGGGTTTACCTAGAAGAACTATTATGCATAACCCACAAGGTCGTGTGACTCAGGTACCATATTGTATATATGAGGTACACATTTTCAAGTTTTGTATTCTATAACACAAGATTTTATATGAAGTTTATATGTGGGATGTATTAACTTCGTGTCTAGTGTTCCTATTTATTTTTATAAAACTTGGAAGAATTCTTCTTTGGGGAATTTTTATGGTTGGTCCATTCTGACAGGTATTGGTTCTCAAAACTGGCATATAGGTTAGGTTTTTCCACCTGCATTGTGCACTTATCAGTTTCCTTTCCCATTTTGGCCTTAGGATCAACCCCACCAAGTTATGGTGTGGAACCTTCTGATTGCTTAGAAGTATCATGACTTGAGTGGTAGAGCCTACCTTATCATGGGTGCCCTAGTTAGTACCTTGTTGTCACTTGGCACTCATGCTGATTTTTTGTCCCTAGGCTCGGGAGTCCTCTTTAGTCCTGCCATGACTTATGTGCTAAAGACTCATTCCTCTTTGTTTCTTCGTTTCTTTCTGGCCTTATACCCTAAAGGCTCCTTTTTTTGAGTTGTACTATTGCATTGTATTTTGACATTTTGCACCTTTTGGCCTTGAGCCAGCTTCACTTGGACTCGTGTTTAAGCCAACTTTTGACCATGAAGACTGAAAAATCAAACTTGCATTCCCTTGACTTCTACAACTTAACACACCTAGACCCATGGAAGGAACACATATTTGAGTGTCTTTGACCAATTTTCACCTCCTTGCATTGAGCATAGGATTGTTCCAATCCCAGGAACTAGATCATCTATTTCATCGGCACTTGTTCTTTCCATTGTACCATAGCACTCTTTTATTCTTTTTCCTGCTTAAAGAAAAAGAGAAAAAAATTATATATTCCAAAAAAAAGAGTGGGAATGGGACAATATTTCCACTTACTGTTGGAAGCTAGAGTTAGTTGTGTCACCCTTGAACAAAGCACTCAAAACATAGTCTCCTTCGTTTGGGCGGGATTTAGATTGACTTAGGTATGCCTTAACCTTGTTATTGAGTTAGTTCTCCCCCGATTGGTTATATCTTCCAATCGTATGGAGGGTTCATTCGTGCCTCCTGCATGACAAAATTATACAAAGTCATCATATGTTGCCACATAGTCACATTGAGTCATGCTTTTGTTCAAGGAATGTTAGCCTGAGTCGGCCTCTCTACGGTGTCTCTTGACTCATTTTTTCAGTCGGCCATCCCTGGTTTTCAGTATCATGTCTATCATCACATCATTTATATTGGTCCTTTACTCGTGCCGGTTTGAGAAAGTATCCATTGACATCTTGCTAGTGGGTCTTGTCCTTATCGACGACGACATCTTGCTCTAGGGACAGACCTAGACCCGCACCCTGGCCCTATTTTCATTATTGATAGGTAATCTTGTGCTCAACATCAATTAGTATCATGGGTCTTTGACTGAGTGGTTTCCTTTGTGTTCAACATCATCTTACATTATCACACATTGGGATTCATGCAATACCTTGGTTTCCATTTGACCCTATTAGTGGATACCTCGCCTCTATGTCAGCTTTCATTATTGGTTGGTTCAGAGGGTTTCTGTCATGTGCTAGCCAATCTTGTATACGCTGGAAATATGCTTCGGTTGAGTTACTACATCTTTTTCATCCAATTCCTTCCACATTATTGGCCTACGGGTTACACTTGTGCTAGATTGATGAAGGATGCTTTAATGCCTTCCTTCTAGTGGATCTTTCCCTATCGAATACAACTCATTGCTCTGGGGCAAATATCTAGAGTCCATTTGGCCGTACCTTGGGGTTTGTAGTCATTAGTGGCAGATCCTTCACTATCGACAGTGGGAAACCATCATTGTCTCTTGATTGATAGATTCTTATACGTGTTCGACTCCATCTCATCTATTCACACTTGTTAGATTGTACTAGGTTCCTTGATGCTCATTATCATTATTGGTGAGTGGTCTTGCGTTTGTTAACGGTATACATCAATGATCGATAATCAAACGATTTATCACATGGTCAACCTCAGATCATTTATTCCCATGGTGTAGAAATTTACTAGGGAAGTTGGTTAAGACCTCAGGTTGCATCAACATTCGTTGGTTCACTTGACAGTTTCTCCTTTTGCTGCTAGTTGATACCATTCCACCTTATATGCTGCAGTCATTCATGGTGACATTCTATATGCTGGCACCTAAGTTTGCAGTGTAGTACCATCTTACTCCATCATGTTCATTTGGTACTTTTGGGATCAGTCTTTGATATCAGTGATTCGCTTCATCCTTTAGTGTCATTCACATTCTTATATGTGATATTCTGACATGTACTTGTTCGATCATGATCAGATGATCCATTATGTATTTTCCAATCTTTTATACTTCTATACTGGATCCACCTGTACTTGATATGCCGACATGCATTACCTTCTTTGAGCATGGGTATGCTAGCCTCAGACAATGTTTCTTTATGATCTCCTTTTGTGCCCTAGCAGGCTAAACTCTGGTGAAGTCCTTCTCAGTTTTTGACAGGTTTCCTTTCCATGCACTTACATAATACATTTCGGCCATCATGTACCCTTCTGACCTCATATATTAGGGGGCATCTATTATAGCTCCAAATCTCACTTTTGATGTTTGTGATGCTACACTCATGGCCTAGGGAAACCCCTCCTTATAGACTTGGTCCAAATACTTAAAAAACAGTGTTTTACTCCCTATACGTGACATTTACCTGAGCTAAATGCATGTTTACGCGGGTTTGTGTATACCCAACCCACATATATGTCTTAAAACACTTAAAAAATTTAAATCTCCTTAATTTCAAGTGGAGATCATGGGTTTTACCTATTTATTACCTATTAGTGCCCAGGGCCCAACTGTTCCAAACAAATTCCCAATTAAAAAACTACTTTGGGAGAAGTATAAAAAGGCTTCAATGGAAAGGCCTAAGGGAGGAGAGAAGAGAGAGAAAAATCACTCTGCTAAGATTATCCCTGACCAGGTATGAAGATCCTTGTGCTTCTAGCACTTCCCCCATTATAGGAAAACCTTGTTTCCTTGAGTTATGATGTCTTTCCATTAGTTGAGATATCTTGGAGTGATTCATGGAAGGAGTTTGTTGAAGGCTTGAGATTGGACGAATCCAGAGGAAAGTTTCGCTTGGAGCCTGCGAAAGGAAGACTTAGGTGAAATCATTCCTTACTGTATTTTAGTTATCTATAATAAAATAAACACTTTTCTTGTTCCTGATATTAATCTTCTTCATGCTTATGATATTAATGTTATGATTTACATATGAGTAGTTGTTTTAATTGTATAACTAACTACCTTTCAATATGCTATGAAGTTGATTTTCTTATGATGCTTGGTCCATGTACTGTTATGTTTCCTTGATTTGATTGCATCGTAGGTTGAAGGATCGAAAAAAACTCCGAGAGGGTTTGGACCCTGGCTAGATCTACCCAAACGAATGTTGGGTCCCCATAATACTAGTGATTACCCCATTACTATTGTAGTTATACCCCTTATTTATATTGTTGTGCTTTTATTACCCCCATGTTGTTATTTCTGTGCCCCATAGAATCCCCCTATTGTTATTTTTGTGGCTTTATATTATTATTGTTAGGTCGGCTGGGTTATATTGTGACTCCTTAGACTCCTATATATAGAAAGGAGGTTTTGTCATTTGTATCATCGAAGAATTGTTCATTTATGTAATGTAAAGGAGGTTGCCCCCTCGAAGAGGCTGAATTCTAAGGCGTTGATCTATCTTTTCTATCTTTTCTTGAGCTGGTTTCATAACATTTGGTATCAGAGCTTTGGATTCTAGGGTTTCGCTGCTCCAAACAGGTCGTCGTGGAATTTTCGCTATAACATTTTTTCTGTGACGTTTCAGAAGTCACAGAAAAAACAATTTTGAGAAGAAATCGCGCTGAACCTCGGGTCCAAATGTCAGAGCTTTTAGCGCGATATTCGCGGAGATATGATCTGAGGAAGTTGGTCTTTTTGCAGACTCTTGAATTACTTTCAAAACAGGTGACCTCGGGAAAATCGTCATAGATTTCTCTCTGGGGATCGGATTGAAATTTCGTAAGAAGTTATAGAAATAGGACGGACTGTAGTTTCTTGTATGCATGTTTCAGATCGAAAGGTTGAAACAGTGACTCGTGGCACGTCGTACAAGTTCGCCCTACTGAATTAGTCTAAAAGCGAGTCACTGTGGGATATTTCACATAACTCTTCCTTGGAGAATCCAATTTGGGTCAGACTTGTAGCATTGGAAAGAGGACATAGAAGGCTACTATAGGTCGCAATTTCAGAACTGGATGATCTGAAATTACATAGATACATCAGATTCAATATCAGGCTTATACAAAGTGAAAAAAGGTGTGTATTTTTTTTAAATTTTTGCTTAAGCTTGGTTTGAAAATTTATTTTGAAGGAATTCAAAGGGCATAGTAGAGAATTATTATCGGTAACTGATGCCCCGAAAGAAAATGCAAACACCTAGTAAGGAACCTGAAAGCTCTAGCATGACTCATGAAGAAGAGGAAGAAATGCTACATGATATATCAAAATTACAAGAACAAGTGCAACACATGTCACGCTCACAAAAGCTAACAGATGCTAAGATAAATGGCATGGAATCTAAGATAAAGGGCGTGGAAGCTAATATGGATGATTCAAAGACAGAACTGAAGAGAGACATGGCAGATTTGAAGACAGACATGGACGAATTGAAGGTAAATATGAATAAGTTGCTACAAGAAATGGGCACTAAGGGTGAAAGGGTACTAAAGGAAACTCATGAGGAGAATAAAAGAAATGTTAATCAAGATTCCATAGACGCTAATGTTGGATCGAAGACTCACCATATTCCAAAAATCGATATGAGGAAGTTTGATGGCAAGGATCCTGCCACATGGATATTACAGATGGAGTAATTCTTCGATCTCAATAATGTGCAAAACACCCAAAAGGTATGTATGACAACTTTATATTTGGAACCAAA
The DNA here is from genome assembly GCA_031772625.1 of Pinus tabuliformis. Taxonomy (NCBI): domain Eukaryota; kingdom Viridiplantae; phylum Streptophyta; class Pinopsida; order Pinales; family Pinaceae; genus Pinus; species Pinus tabuliformis. The sequence goes on along the minus strand of CM062819.1, from coordinate 347,320,801 downwards.
TCAGTTTGTATGGTATCAATGGCTTTGCTCTCGTAAACAATTTATCACTTGGGCAATTTTTACGGAAGACTTGGTAGCACATTATGAGGATACAAAAAGAAACACTTTTTTTAGCCAATGGATAAGTCTCAAACAGAAGGGTTCAATAATGGAGCACATTGAGGAGTTCCAAAAATTGAACATAAGGGTAAAAGATATTCCAGAGGAGCATAGGATTGATGTGTTCATAGGGTCTTTAAAGGATAATATCCAACATGATGTTTTCCTTTGGGAACCTGATTCATTAGAGAAGGCATTCAGGTTAGCAAGAAAAAGGGAAAGCAAAATTATGGCAACCAGGAAGCATATCACTCACAACTATAAAGACGGAAGTGTTGTTGCCCCTAGTCTTCCACAACCTATAAGGTTGACACCACCACAATTGGAAGAAAAAAGAGAAAAATGGCTTTGTTACAGTTGTGACAACAAATACACTAAAGGCCATAAGTGTGCTGAGAAGAAATTATTCTACATAGATTGTGAAGAGGAAGAAGAAAGGGAGCAAGAAAGGTCAAAAGAAGGGGATATACTCCAGGAATAAAGCCTAGATGAAGAACAAATAAATCCAACCATATCTTGTAATGCATTAGCAGGAATTACCACTCCTCAAACCATCAAGATAGAAGGAAAAATCAAGAAGAGAAAGGTAATAGTGTTGATTGATTCAGGAAGCACACACAATTTTATTCATTGCAGGGTAGCAAAAGAATTGAATTGCTTCCTATATCCAGCACCAGAGTGTCAAGTGATGATTGCAAATGGAGGAACAATAAATTTCTCTGGAAAGTGCCATAATATCAAGCTATCCATGGGAGAATATGTATTGACTAGCCCAATGCTTTCCATTCCAATGGGAGGTGCTGATGTTGTACTAGGAGTCCAATGGCTACAATCCTTGGGTACAATAGCTTTTAATTTTCAAGAACTTTTCATCAAATTTTCTACATAAGGAAAGGAAGTTGAATTAAGGGGTATTGCAGGGAAACCAGGAAAGATAATCAGCTCTAATGGTATGACAAAGCTTCTAAAAAAGGAGCAAAGAGGTGTAATTGCACAATTATGTTTGCTAGATGTTTCCACATTGGAATCATCTATTTCTCCAGATCTCCAAAAAGTCCTGGAAAATCATTCCAAGGTATTTGAGACTCCCAAAGGTCTCCCACCTATGCGTGATCATGATCATGTTATTCATCTTATTCCAGGAAGTGTTCCTCCAAACATCAGGCCGTACAGATATCCCTATGTCCAAAAAAGTGAAATTGAACGTATGGTTGCAGAAATGTTAGAGGCGGGTATAATTCAACCAAGTCAAAGTTCCTTCTCTGCTCCAGTAGTATTGGTGCACAAGAAGGATGGATCATGGCGCATGTGTCCAGATTACAGGGAGCTCAACAAGCTCACTATTAAAGATAAGTTACCCATTCCTGTCATTGATGAATTACTGGATGAATTGCATCGATCAATTTACTTCACCAAGTTGGATCTCCATTTGGGATATCATCAAATCAGAATGAAGATTGAAGACATTCCGAAAACAGAATTTAGAACTCATGAGGGTCATTATGAATTTTTGGTCATGCCTTTTGGCCTTACCAATGCACCTTCAACATTTCAAGGTTTGATGAATTCAATTTTCAAACCATTCCTTAGAAAATTTGTGTTAGTATTTTTTGATGATATACTAATCTACAGCAAGTCTTGGAAGGATCATGTTGAACATGTTGACAAGGTGCTACAACTATTGGAGGAGAAACAATTATTTGCAAAAAGATCCAAATGTTTCTTTGGAGTCCAGGAGGTGGAATATTTGGGTCATATTGTATCTCATGAAGGAGTTAAGGTAGACCCTAGCAAAATTAAAGCCATTAAGGAATGGAAAATCCCGACATCCATAAAGCATCTGCGAGGATTTCTTGGGTTGACAGGGTATTATCGCAAATTTGTTAAGAATTATGGGAGAATAGCAGCACCTCTAACAACATTACTGAAGAAAGATGCATTTTCATGGCTCCGGAAGAAACAAAGGCCTTTGAACATCTTAAAGAGGCAATGTGCCAAGCACCGGTCTTAGCTACACCGGACTTCACAAAAACCTTTATTGTGGAATGTGATGCTTCAAGAAATGGAATTGGTGCTGTTCTAATGCAAGATGAAAGACCCATTGCTTTTGAAAGTCGTCCAATCAAGGGAAAGTTTTTAAGCAAAGCTATCTATGAGAAGGAAATATTGGCAATACTCCATGCACTTAAGAAATGGCGACCCTACCTAATGGGAAGGCACTTCAAGGTAAAAATGGATCATGATAGCCTTAAATACTTTTTAGAACAAAGATTATCCTCTGAAGAGCAACAAAAGTGGGTCACTAAGATGTTGGGTTATGACTTTGAAATCATCTACAAAAAAGGGAAGCAAAATGTGGTGGCAAATGCACTCTCAAGAAAGGATGAGGATGTGGAAGCATTGTTGTGCGCCATTTCTATTATCCAACCAAATTGGATAAACGAAGCAAGGGAGGAATGGAAGAATGATGAAGAAGTGTGGGCACTTATTCGAAAGCTACAACAAGATTCCAGTACGTCTTATACATTTAGCTGGCAAAATGATTTGTTATGGTACAAAGATCGCTTATATCTCTGTAAGAATTCCCAGCTAAACAAAAGATTCTTATGGAATTGCACACTTCTCCCTTAGGAGGGCACTCGAGATTTTTAAAAACTTACCACAGGGTTAAGAAGGAATTTTTTTGGGATGGCCTTAAATCAGATATTCAAAAGTTTGTGGCGGAATGTTTGGTTTGCCAACAAAATAAAGTTGAAACAATTAAGACACCGGGTCTATTACAACCTTTATCCATTCCAAGCCAACGTTGGGAGGAGGTTTCAATGGATTTTATCACAGGTTTACCCAAGTCTGAGGGAAAGAGTGTAATCATGGTGGTAGTTGACAGACTTACCAAATATGCACACTTTTGTGCATTATCACATCCATTTAAAGCTAGTATAGTTTCTACTGCATTTATGGAAACAATTCAAAAGCTACATGGAAACCCAAAGATTATTGTAAGTGACAGAGATCCCATTTTCACTGGAAATTTTTGGACAGAATTATTTTCTTGTCTTGGTACTCAGTTAGCTCATAGCTCATCTTATCATCCTCAATCTGATGGACAAACTGAGATAGTAAACAAATGTTTGGAAGGATATCTTTGTTGCTTTGTATCTGATAAAGAGACACAATGGGTCAAATGGTTGCCTCTGGCTGAATGGTGGTATAACACTTCCTTCCATACAGCAACAAAAATGACCCCATTTATGGCACTTTATGGGTATCAACCACCATCCATCACATCATATTTAAGAGAAAATTCTAAGGTTCAGGCAGTAGAAGATCACATCGAACATCAACAACAAGTCCTCCAACTCTTAAAGGATAACCTCGTGTTGGCACAAAATAGAATGAAACAACAGGCAGATCAACATCGCAGTGAAAGAAGTTTTGATGTAGGTGATTGGGTATTCCTATGGCTACAACCATATAAGCAAATGTCCCTAAAGCAAGCTAAGAAGGATAATAAATTATCACCAAAGTATTTTGGTCCATACAAGGTGTTGCAAAAGATTGGTACTATGGCATACAAATTGGAGCTTCCTGCAACTTCTCGATTGCACCTAGTTTTCCATGTTTCCTATTTAAAGAAGGTTATAGGCGACAAGCTCCCAGTTCAAACAATATTGCCAGAACTTGACGAGGAAGGAAAAATTATATTGGAACCGGAAGCAGTCACAGAAACAAGAACTCGACAGCTACGAAATCGATCAATTTTAGAGTATCTTATCAAGTGGAAGAACTTATCCGCTGAAGATTCCACATGGGAGGATGAGAATTTTATGCAGAAGTATCCAGAACTACTCAAGCGTTGAGGACAACACTTTTTTGAAGGAGAGGGGCATGTTGGGTCCCCATAATACTAGTGATTACCCCATTACTATTGTAGTTATACCCCTTATTTATATTGTTGTGCCCCTATTACCCCCATGTTGTTATTTCTGTGCCCCATAGAATCCCCCTGTTGTTATTTTTGTGGCTTTATATTATTATTGTTAGGTCGGCTGGGTTATATTGTGACTCCTTAGACTCCTATATATAGAAAGGAGGTTTTGTCATTTGTATCATCGAAGAATTGTTCATTTATGTAATGTAAAGGAGGTTGCCCCCTCGAAGAGGCTGAATTCTAAGGCGTTGATCTATCTTTTCTATCTTTTCTTGAGCTGGTTTCATAACAACGAAGGACCCCCAAGTGCACCTCTCTTCATGTAGTTTGTTTACATTAGTATCATGGCTGTGTGGAATGCTTATTTTTCTTTATAGATAACCCCGACTCTGCTAGGGTATTGACCGAGGACCCTAGGGGACTTTTGTCCCTCAACACCATTAGATAGGTCTCTTCATCATTTTACTCCCTTTAGTGTTTGAGGATTTCCTTTCCCCCTTAGGATCCCCTTGTGTGTCCTAGGTGGTGAGCCCGGTATTGCACCAAGAATGTTGCAACTCCCAAGGGCTCCTCAACTCAAATTATCAAATGGGGTTTGTACAAACTTAGACGTGAAAATGTTATATGGATAATAGGTTAGATTCTAATCATTCTAGCCTCAGTCATGACATTAGATAATAGTGCTCAGAGACCATTCCTCTTACTAAACTATAGTGAAATATTTCTCATGAAAGCACAATTGAAAATTGATTCTAGCTATGAAAGTGGAACTGTCATTTTCTCAACTTGTTGATGTTAATTTATCATTTCATGAAAGGAAAATGGCTAATATACTTGCAAAAAGAATTCTAATATATATTTCATAATTCAACAAACTAGAAACATAATTGCATGTATCATCTACCTATTTCACACTTGCTTGAAAATCATAAACCTAACTTGCATCATACCCATGATTGAAAAACACTAATTCTACATGTTTTACAATGAGGAAAGGGAATGGTTCGAGAGGCCTAGGAGCTTCCTTTGATCATCAGATCACAACTTGAGGTCATTATTCATCTTAATTGAGCTAAGGTTGAAGTGGGGAGCAAAGCAGGTGAAGAAAAGTGGTGATATAGGTGCTACTACAAGAGGGCCTACAATGCTACAGGAGGGGTCCTGAGAGCCTTTTTAGGGTGGAGATGACGTATTAAGGGCATGAGGAGGTGGATGGAGGTTAGAGAGAGTGAAATAAGGCTTGGTTAAGCCCCCTAGCCAAGCCTAAGACCTCTAAGAGGTATCTCTTGCACCAGGATGAATGATCACAGTATCCTAAATTTACTAGGTAGAGTGATTGTGAAAATAGAGTTTTTGGAAAGAATTGAGAAATGGAAAGAGAAGATAGAGGAGTCCAAGATGGAGGTGAAAGAGGTTTCCTCCCCTGCAGATTTAGCACAACCCTGCAACTAACCACATGCATACATAATCATTAACACAGTGATATAAGCTATGATGGAAAAGATGATTTGAATTTGAATAACATCTATTTTATGTGATAACACTAATATGATCATCGGACTAAATTCTAACATACAGAAATAAAATATGAAGAAGAAAAACTAACGTTCATCTATTTCCAAGAAATCATAGACATAATATTTTTTGGAATGAGATTGTAAATCTAACAACCATTCTCCCATAAGAGAGGTGATGTAGAAGCTTTCAATCACATGTTTTTTTAGCTTAACCTTTATTGAAATGAAAGAAATATATGAAATTATTGGAATCAATAAAAAAACACAAGTAAAAAAGAGGGACCAAAGCCTGTTGGTTGGGCCCAAACCCAAGCATCTCTGCCTTTTGAAACTAACTCAAATGCAACATAATAACCAAATTCTCATTATCAGAAAGTAAAAGCCTCATACATCACATAAAATTTCAAAATGGAAATGTTAATCTCTAAGCATAATAGCTACACTTAGTCGAATCAAAACTTTGAATACTAATGAAATTTTCTTCTTATTTATTTATACAAAAAGGTGGTTGATAGTAGCTCCCTTGAAAATATGTGTGATTCCCTCCCTGATATCAGAAATGGTGGACCTAGCCCCCCTTGAGCTTCACTTATACTAGGAGTTTCTTGGCTTCCAATGAATTTGAACTGGTGAGAGAGTATGTTGTGATCCCAAGCCGAATTAGGGAGTTAAGGAGGTGGAAAAACCCCTTAGATTCTCTCTCGGATGTCCCCATCAAGAATCTTCATAGTAAATGCCCCAAAAATTATTTTTTTTCTTGCAATTAAACAAAACTAGGCCGCATACTATGAGAAACACCTTTTACTTTTCTTACTAAGCATAATATAACCAAAAATGTGAATTAATGTGAGAAAAGTATAGCTTTAAGGCTTGGGGATGCCATGCTGATCTTAGAAATATACCTATTGACAAGGCTTATCATTGCCCACCTACTAAAGGTTGTGCGCATCCTATGCTAAACTTAGTCATCGATGTGAAGCTCTTTCATGGCCTTGGTGGCATCTCTAACATCCCAAGGTACATCAGATGGTGTGCCTTCTTGTGGGTAAAGACCTGCAGTTGTTTCTATCTCAGTCCATTCCTTCTGCTCTTTTATTTGGTCTCTTCCTTCTTGAAAGAATAGGAAAGAGGGTGGACCGAGTTTGAGTCCTATCCATATGATCTTCATCCTCTACATGATTCTCTTGTATCATATGTGTTCTCTCCAAGGAATTCCTTAGACTTTGAAGATAGTGATATTATCTGACTTGTATATTGTGGGGTAAGGAATCCAATATTATTCAGAAATCTTGTAGAATTTATGTTCCCAACATTCGAAATGTGTCTTCAAAGTGAAAAATGGTCTTCTCCTGAGTTGCAATATATTTGGGTGCTTAAGTAGTGTCATTGGAGATGATGTTATGATTGTTGATGACAACCTTAAGGCTCACTAGCTCTGCTTTGATATACAAGGGCTCCTTCTCCTCTTTTGTCATTACCATTTTCACCTCCTCAGCCCTTGTCTCCTCATGAGTCAACCAAGATGATAAATGCATTAGTTGCATGTATCTCAATCTAGAATTGGGATACTAGAAATTCAGAACTCTCAAAGTGAAATTATGCATGTAGAATTCAACTAACTTTTCCTTGTCTTCCATACTAGTTTGTTGGAAAAACTCAATAAATTGTTTGTAGTCCTGGAAAGGAAGACTCCCATATTGTGATATTTTTTATTTGGAGTTGCAACCACTATTCTTTGAGGAATTGAGAATATTATGTTAATATTTTCCTACATTGTAGGGCTTCCACAGAGATACTTGTCATGGTGACAAGTTGTGTTTCTTTCTCATGCAACCTCTCTCTCAACCTTGTGTTTTTCTACCTATATTTTCTCCTTCATAATACACTACATTAGTCTCAAATCACTCAATTCCTTAGCCATTTTAATGATGTTCTCCTCCATGAGGCCCACATCTTCCACATTCTTGGATTTGGCAATTTGCATTCACCTGTGAGCTTTGCCTCTCTCTCTCTCTAGCTCATAGAGGAGTGGGACTATAAATTTTTTAAGGATAATCCTTCCTCCTTCTATAAATTTGTAGTAGGATTCCAAGTTAGGTTGTGGATCAGACTCTTGGAGCTCTTGGAGGTCCTTTCCAACTGACTTTGAGGTGGTTTCTTCCTTCTGTAGCTCTTCTTCCTACTCCTATAGCTTCCCATGTCCCTCTTGTAGCAGACTCTGCCTCTCCTATAGAAAATCTTGTCTCTCCTATAGAAAAACCTATCCCTCCTATAAATTCTCTTCTTCTACTTTCTCAAAGGAAACTTGTGTTCTAGGTGTCTTGAAGGTCATTGACCTAGTGTCTGTCCTACCCACAGATGCTGCAAGTGACTTGGTTTTGGTTTTAGGAGTGACCTCCTCAATATTTCCTTCACTAAGTCCTACTTCTTCCTTTTTACTTGGAAATTCACCAATAATGATAGGGACATTTATGGGACCTTGTGGCTTCCCCTGTCTAGTTCTAGTGGTCTTCTTGGTTTTAAAATATAGGGGACCTTGTCTTGATTGCCTCCTCTTGGGCTTGATAAGATTCTCCAATGTAGCCAATGTTACATCTACTTATTGGTTAGTATGTCCTGGATATAGACTTGTTTTATGTGCTCATTTCTCTCCTTCTTGGGGTTTATAAGTCTCCTTGGGGCTTTCTCTTTCTTCTACTTGCTTCTGCCCCTCGTCTCCTTCAAGTTTTGCTTCTCCTTCCTCTATCTCTGCTACCTATTTTTCCTTTGTTTTTCTCTCCTATTCTTTTGTTTTTGTTGCATCTTCCTCCTCTGTCTTTTCTCCTTCATCTTCTTCCTTTTTCTTCCTTTTTAACCTCCAGTTCTATAGGTTGTTGTTTCTCCCGGTGTTCTAGCTTTTGTTTCTATGAAATTCTCACTATCCATGTCCAAAAATTTAGTCCATAGGATAGGGATCCTTAAGTGGCTCAAATCATCCATCACTGTTAACTTGATGAGGCCATGGTAAGCTAAGTGATGATATTGGAGAAATAGAAAACAATGGCTTCTATGTTTTTTTAGAGGTAGGACAAAGTCGGAATTTTGAGCAAGTCTTGGTGAAATGGAGTGGACGGGTTATGAGTAAATCATTAGACGATCCCCTTTATCATTTCTTAGAGGCATCATGACCTTTTGGGTTTTCTTCTCTTTGGATGCCCCTCTTATGGCTTCGCAAGTTCCTCCTATAACATTACAGAACTTCTTGTAGCAATATATGTCCTTCTTGTAGCATCACAATGAGGAGGTGAAATTCGAATTTCTAGTTCATTGGATGGTGGAGAGAGATGGTTATATGAGTGGAGAGTATGGAGATGAGGTGTATGGGTGGTAGGATGGATGATATATTGTAGGTTTTTCCCTATAGCCATAAAATCTTACAATTGGGTGTAGTCTAGCAAAAGAAGAGAAACGTTAGCAAGAATGGTGTAAGCTTCTTTCCCGTGTTCCTCTTTCCTCTCTTTGTTTTTTTTGCCTTCTTTCCTCTTTTTTTGACACAAGTAGGTTACCTATGTGTATGTTTTCAACCTGCATGCCTACCCTAGGCACCTTAGAGGAGGTTTTCACCTAGTGATATTTTTTTTCTTCTTATCTATTTTTTTCTCTTGGGATGCCTCAGAGAGGTTTTCAACCCTATAGTTGGCCTCAGATGCCTCATAGATGTTTTCGTCTAGGAATTCTTATTATTATTTTTTTTTTCAAATTTCTAAGAATACCGTGGACTGAAAGCTATGAAACTATCAAACACATTTAATTCTTTGCTGACTAAACTAATAACTTCTTCCTTGGATAGAGGTCTTTTGTATAACTTCAACCTGTTAGTGTCAGTCTTTGAAGCCTTCCACCAGCGATCAAACATGCTCTTAAAAAGTGGTCTTAGGGTGTCAAAGTCAAATTTTTTCATTTCATTGTGTCTTCAAGTAAAATTCGATCTCTAGGTATTAGGTCTAGGATTTGTTTTTACTCCTTCCAAAATTTTCCAAGTGTCAGTCCATGTCACCATTCGGATGAGTGTACCATCATTCAAAGATTTGTTATCATCATTTGAGGTTCCAATGGGTCATTTTACACCTTGTTTGTGCTTCAGTTGTACTTGGGTAAGGCTCATTTCCCTCTCTAGAGTTTTGAAGACAATTTTTCATGGATGGTCAAATCATCATCAAAACTTGTATCCTAATGTTAATGTACCTTTCCCTTTTCTTAATATACCTTCTTAAGCACTTCCCATCACTGATATCCTTTAAACTCATCATTTTCCCACAAACCCTAGCTTATTGCAACAATTTGACAATTTTCTAGACTAGGCCTATGTTTTGCCCTTTTGGACACCTTCCCCTCACACAATATTTGAAATTACACTTTAACCTACTTCATAACATCCCTATATATTTTAAAAATATTTCCCAAGAATTTAGAAGCCCCTTATCCCCTTCATTTCTCTTCATTTCTACAAATCCGTTGTTCCACATATCGGGATAGGTTTTACTCAAATGATGTTTTTGAGAAATAGAAGATGCATTTGAAAAAAGTGAGAGAGTGTTTTCTCCGTAATTGACCCAAGAAGACAACAATGTTTTAGTTTTTACACAGGTTTTATGGTTTTGCAGAAATGTCGAAAACATCATTTGCCTCAGGAGGGTTAATGAACCTCTGGAGTGACCTTGGTAAAATCAAATTTTCTCCTATATTTAATGAAAAACTAACTTTCTCAATGAGTCAATTGAAATGTATACACAAGCATATTTCTAATGAGCTATCATGAGCTCAATTTGGAGTTGACAAAGACCTTCAAAAGTTGACTGCAACAACACTTTGCATTTAGGCAGCCTCATTCTGCAAATTTTGATCAATCTTACAAGATTGTACTTTTGACAGGGAAAATGAACTTCAAATTGAAAACCTCATGATGTTATTGATGTTAGAATCTACAAGCTTTCAAATGAGCTATCCCTTGCCCAATTTGGACACCAGGAAGACCTACAAAAGTGGTCTACAAAAAGGCATTGTGCATCTGGGAGGCATTGTGCACTTGGCAGGGTTTTCTAGTGTAAAATTGCACAGGCACTACGCATCTACCTAGATAAACACCAAATCACCCAAATTGCTTCAGAACTCCTAATTCACCTTAAAATCTTCAGTTTCTCTCTCTCACAAGTAAGTTCATCTATCGCATCTTATGTTTTAGGGTTTTGTTGCCAAGTTTGGAGTTTTATATTCTTCAAATTTAAAACCCTAGCTTCTAGGGTGAAACCCTAGTTTTCTTCATACCACTAGTGTTCATATACCCTATCTACTTTCCATTGTTCACTAAGCCCAATTCCTACATACCACATTTCCCAAATCCTTTTCCCCTCATACATTTTCCTTAATGCCTGCTTACACTCTCTATCAACCCTTCAAACCCTACCCACTCTCCCTACAAACCCTACCCACTCTCTCTAAAACACTACTCATCCCTAAAACTTGTTCATACAACATACTCTCACATATTCCATCATCTTCATTTCATTCATCCACCCTATCCCATCATTGTCCATAAGTGTTCACAGCCACAAAAAAGCAATGGAAAGAGACAATGAATATGACTATGAAGAAGAGACACTTAGTGATAGTTCCATGGAGGGAAACATAAATCACAGGAAGCCTCGTAAAGGAGGAAGGATTATCAGAGAGCAGCCCACTAGTCTGAAGAAGTTGCAAGCTTTCACACTTTCCATTTCTTGTTTTAAAGACCAGTCATTATTTGGTTTTTGTGAAATGGTAGAAAGAGTTAAATTTCATCATGAGTTGGCAAGGTTGTTTATGACACATTTGCACAATAATGAAGTATCCCTTGCTGGAATTACACTCACCTTATCACCAGCTATCATTTCAGAGGCTACAGGTATTCCAGATGTGGGTGAAAAATGGAACAAAGGTCAGGATATTGATAGGGAGTACTATGAGCCTTACATCAAGGTTAGATACAAAGACAAACTCAAGAGAGTATTCCCCTTCAAGTTTTTGGAAGATAGGTTTGTTCATTTGATGAAGATCATTATCAAATACTTCACTTGTGAAGGTAGGTTCTCCTGATTGTATGCCTACCATATTAGATTGCTGATGCATTTCACTAGGGTAAGAATGACGAATATCACTTACTTCATGTTTAGAAACATTAAGAAGATGACACTTATTATAAATAAGAAACCATACCCCTAGTAGTTGAATAGCATTTTCCACTACTCTTTGACTAAAATCATTGTTCTACATTAGTTGAACCTTCTAAACATACCATCGGAGACTTTCATTTCTCATGAGATGTTCAAAGGCCCACAAATATTTTCATCAGTGCATCATGAAGAAGGTAGACCTTCAGGACATGAAAAGGTCAAAGAGACTGAAACTGTTGGAGTCGTAGTGTTTGTGATATATGAGAGGGTCACTAGGAAAATTTTTGCAGTTGTTAGGTGAGTATTATCTCGACAAGGTTTGGAAGGGGTCTTACCTTCATCATTAGGCTATAGGAAAATGCTTTCTCCACAAGGAGTGGAAGGGGCATTGCCTTCTTGTTCAACTAAACAGGTACAGGTTGAGTAGAAAATCAAGGGCAAAGGTGAAGGAAAGAAAAATATTCATAAGAAGGATTTTAGCAATGAGCGAGAAAGAGATTTTGACCTTGTTGATCATGAGGAGACACAAGGAGTTGATATCATTGACTTGGAAACTCAGGATCCAAAGACTGCCAAAGACATGATCATAAAGGAACAAGAGGCTGAGATACAATTCTTATCAAATAATTTAGAGAGGGCTAAGTGTGTCATCAAATATTTATAGAAATAAAACAAACAATTGAGTGACAAACAAGGCCTCATGGAGCTACAAATGATGAAAGAAAACCGGTAAAGGGCCAAGGAGGAAAATGTCAAGTTGACTTCAATTGAACAAGAGATTTAGGATGATAGGGAAACTTGGCTTGAGAGGGTTAATATATACCTTCAGGGGTTGATTGAGAAGGACAATAGATACAAGAAGATTCTTCACCACATGGCCTACCACTACATGACCCACGACAAAATCTGCAACATAAGGATGAGGAAACTTAAGGCTAGGTTGAGGAAGGCCTTAAAGAGTAAAAAGGAGCAAGATAAGTTGAAAATATTGGTTGAAGCCTCACTAACCCATCCAAGCTGCTAATGGTGGTGTCCCATGCCAAATCTGGGCAAGTTTTGATGATTTTTTGTCTTTTTCAAATTTTGAAATTTTAAAAATAGAAAATTCCCCTAGATGCGCTTTTCTTTGGAGCACTTTTTGGAGGAATGGATTGTATATTTGGATTCAACATGATGATAGAATTAAACCCAGAAAATATCAGCAATTTTGGAGCAAAACGTAGTCACGAAAAGGTAAAAAAAATCAAAAAATGACCTCTCTGCCTCTTTTTGGACACACAGAAGCATCCTTGGGAGATTTCACCTTTGAGGGGGGAAATGACTTCCAAATGAAAACATTGAAGATGTTCGAGAAACTAGATAGGATTTCCTTTCCAATGTGCTATCTTGTGCTCAATTTGGCTAAGGGGAAGGCCTCCAAACGTTGCTATCAAGCGACACTGCGCACCTACCCAGTCACACTGTGAATTGGGCATGTTTGCCAGAAATTCAAATTTTCGCCTGTTCTCACTGCAAGTTGACTTTCTATCTCTTCATGGATTATTTTATGATCGTGATTAATTCCTTGGTATGTAAATTTCATAGTTAAATGATCTTAGATGGTAGATTCATCAGTTTGAGGTAGTTTGGGGGTCAATGAATTAGTTTCCATGCTTATAGAGGCAAGTTGTTCCATTGCCTATATTCATGTTCCCTGTTTGGAAATGGTTGTAACAACTCCTTTTCTCTTGGTTTCAACCCCTGATGGCTAGCATAGGTGGTTTGATGTCTATATTATGTTTTTTTCTATCATTAGCGGAGGTTGGACTCTCTTTGATGCTCTGAGGTACATTGCACACCTTTATCAGTAGTTTGGCAAGGAAATAAACCATGATTTGTAGCTATTTGTATGGGATACTTGTGGTAAAGTATTTTTGCATAGTTTCTTCTTCTGTTATTAGTTTTCCTCATGTGTTGTGTGTGCCACAATCTAATTCATTCTTCTAACTAAATGATATTAAGATATGTAGGTAGAGTACATTGGTTACAATGCTCTGCCTTGGGAAACCATTTATTTTTTGATGTTTTCTATTGTTTGAAGAGGATACATGACCTTTGCATGCCCTCCTCAGCTCCTCACCAGTCTTATGCCTCTCATCTCACTCAATCCCAAGTGCCAAAATACCTGGCTGCCTCGCCCCATAGAACACCCTACATCCTGACTTGATTTCCCTGACCCAAAACTGCATGGCTCCATTTGATCCAGCAACAAAACCAACAAAATCAATTGAAAAACCATAGAGATACTATAACTAGCCTACAATCCATATCTGATTTAGTCATATAAATAAGATTCACAAGGAGAGAGCCCTCTCTCAACCTAGTAGGGCTAGTTACTAGGTTAAGCTTGGTTTGTGGTTATCCTAGGATTGCCTCCCTTCAGCCTGAGGTCAATCTAGGCCCTAACATAGTGGCGACCATACTAGGGAACATATTTTTATGTTCCTCAACAAAATGTATCAATTTTAGATCTAATTGTTGATGGTGGACAACGATCAGACACCGAAAGGCTGAAATCATTCACTTGGCAACTCCAAATTAGTTTCGAGATCAGATCCAAGGACTCCACCAGAGGATGAACCTGGCCAGTAGAAACATGAAAGGACAATATGGAAATATCAAATATTCAAGTTGGACTTTCATCCATGACATTATGTTCTTTGTTATAAATTATTTCTTCTCTTTTCCCGGTAATGTCAAGAATGCTTTACAAAGTATATTGTATTTGAGAAAATATCCTAGACCTGCATTGATTCTTTCCCTTTGAAGATTGTGAACACAAAATGTTCACATGCCTTTGATCTTGATCAAGGCCCTTCTTCTGAATTTTTTGATGATCATCTTCAAACTGATGAGCCTCAAGACACTAAGACCGATTCTAAACCTTCTATACATATTCCTAGACCTTGTAAAATTCCAGATAGATACAAGCCTTTGATTTTGCCTCCTACATCCCATGCTTTCCCTAAAAATCATTACCTATATCTAACAAGATTTTATGGTGAATGTGACAACATCACTACTGAGAGACATGTACTGAATTTTGAGTCTTTTCTTGACGTTTTTGAAGTTGATGAAGAGGATGTTAGTATTAGCATTTTACTCTTTCTTTGCAAGGAAAAGTCAAGAGTTGTTTCAAAACCCTACCTGATGTGAGCATCTCAGTTTTCCAGTAGTTCGTCAAAGTTTTCCTCGACAAGTGGGTGGTTATATAGAACCCTTTCTTGATTCTATAAGAATATAACTAGCTGAAAAGGCTTCCAGGGGAGACAGTGCAACAATTTTCTACCAGGTTTAACCAAGTCTATTTTTCGATGCCTGTTAATATAAGACCTCCTTCTGGATCTGCTCTCTTGCACTACCCAGAAGCCTTTGATCTAGAAATGGAGTTTTAGCTGAGAGAAAGGAACCTTCCTACAGTTGAAGAGATGTAGAATAGTGCAGTAGATGTAGAGGCTAATTTGTTGATCAGAAGGGAAAAGTTGAAGGAAGAAGAGATGAAGAACATAGATCTAGAGGAATTGACATCTTTAGAGGTAAAGCTTGACATTTTGGTAAGTGAAGTGGAAGAGATGATGAAAAATATCACCACAAGGAATGAATATGTTGTTCAATACCATGGGTCACTGACTGAAGAAGAACAAATGGCTCATCCAAAATATTTCCTTTCTTATCCCAGTTTTCATAGACCTGATAATGATTATTTTATAGATCATCTTGGAAAAGAGATATGTATTGATATGATGTGGACGCTTGATGATGTGTTTTATACTGATGATTTCCCTAAGTTTGATCAGTATGATGATGATTATGTTCTCCAAACAGAAGCTAATCTTGCAGACAAATCAACAGTTGGTTGGTGGAAGGAGGAAGTTCACTTTTAGCAGCTTGAATATAGTGATCAACCATGGCATATCAGCTATGGAAGTGAGGAGGAAATTGCATTAAATTTTGAAGTAAGTGAAGCATATTTTCCTTTTTGTTTTACTTCATTTTAGTTCATCAGACACAACTTTCATGCAATAAAAAATAAATCGTCGATAAGTTTCAATCTTGACCATCTAGAGGGCAATGAAATCCTTGTTCAAGACTTCTCATATCTAGATTTGCAGCCCCAAAATTCCATTGAATGTCAAGTTGCAAATGAACACATGGAAGCTAGAACATATGATCAAATGATGCAAGATGATTTTGTACCATTCTGTTTTGGATCATTTCAGTTTTTGAAGGGAAATTTGCAAAGTAAGTCTTCAATAAAGGATGAGCAGCCTGTAGAAAATCATGCAATCTCATTATAACCAATAGAAAATGGGTTGCAACAGTCTGTTCAAGTTTTTCACGATCCAATAGTTGATGTGTTGGATGATGTCTGTTGTCAAAGTCCTTCATCATTAACTAACTGCGAGCTTGAAAAATGTATTGATACAAACTTGATCTGACAGCCAATTCCTTTATCAGTTTCAGCAGGAGTCTTGTCACAATGCTTAGATGAATGTTTGCATTCATGGTATGAGGAGAAGCAAAGTAAGCCATTAGATGAGCTAAGTCCCAGTGCACATGAATTTCAAGATCCTTATGTAGTACTTTTGGAGTCAGGTAGAGCATCCATATTATTCAATTTGGGAGTTTCATTACAGTAGTTCTCTCTTCCTTTTCATAAGAAAGCACTTGTGGAGAATTCAAACAACAGCAAGAATGCTTACTTGGTTGCATTGGTTGTTTCATTTCACTTGATCAAGTGATGAATGGAACAGTTAGAGTAGGTTTTATTGAATAAGCTCCATTTTGAGTATATTTTCCAGTTTGCAGTTGTGTTTTAGTAATCGAGTCAATTTTTAGTTGAGTAAGAGTTAGTTTGTGTCTTTTAGTCATCAGTATTCAGTCATGTATTTCAGATTGGGTTTTGTTTTTGACTCCATGCCCAATGGATAAGGCTACTAGGTCTACGGTGTTCTTGGCACCTCCAAGGATCTACCATCCACAATGGAGCCAATTTTAGTGTCAGTCTTTGAAGCCTTCCACCAGTGATCAAACATGCTCTTACAAAGTGGTCTTAGGGTGTCAAAGTCAATTTTTGTCATTTCAGTGAGTCTTCAAGTAAAATTTTGTCTCTGGGTATTAGGTCTAGGATTTGTTTTTACTCCTTCCAAATTTTTCCAAGTGTCAGTCCATGTCAACATTCGGCTAAGTGTACCAGCATTCAAAGATTTGCTATCATCATTTCAGGTTCCAATGGGTCATTTTACACCTTGTTCATGCTTCAGTTGTACTTGGGTAAGGCTCATTTCCCTCTCCTAGTGTTTTCAAGATAATTTTTCTTGGATGGTCAAATCATCATCAAAACTTGTATCCTAATGTTCATATACCTTCCCCTATCCTTAATATACCTTCTTAAGCATTTCCCATCACTGATATCCCTCAAATTCATCATTTTCCCACAAACCCTAGCTTATTGCTACAATTTGACAATTTTCTAGGCTAGGCCTATGTTTTGCCCTTTTGGACCCCTTCCCCTCTCTCAATATTTTAAATTCCACTTTCCCCTACTTCCTAACATCCCTCTCTATTTTCCAATTTTTTCCCAAGAATTTAGAAGCCCCTTATCCCCTTCATTTCCCTTCATTTCTATAAATCCCCTGTTCCACATATCGGGATGGGTTTTATTCAAATGATGTTTTTTAGAAATAGAAGATTAATTTGAAAAAAGTGAGAGAGATTTTTTTCCATCATTAACCTAGGAATAAAAACCTCTATCCATTTTTACACAAGTTTTATGGTTTTGGAGAAATGAAGAAAACATCATTTACCTCTAGAGGGTTAATGCACCTCTGGAGTGTCCTTGGTAAAATCAATTTTTCTCCTATATGGAATGACCAATTGAAGTGCTTGATGAGTCAATTGATAAGTAGACACAAACGTATTTCCAATGAGCTGTCATGAACTCAATTTGGAGTTGACAAAGACCTTCAAAAGTTGACTACAACAACACTCTACATTCAGGTAGCGTCATTCTGCACATTTTGACTAGTCTTGGGAGATTGGAAATTTGACAGGGAAACTGAGGTCCTGCGCCCAATTTGGACACCGGCAAGGCCTTCAAAAGTGGTCTACAGAAAGGCACTACGCATCTAGGATGCGCTGCGCTTCTGCCCAGATAAACACCAAATCACCCAAATTTCTCTAGAACTACTATTTCACCTTAGAATCTTTAGTTTCTATCTCTTACAAGTAATTTCATCTATCACATCTTATGTTTTAGGGTTTTGTTGCCAGGTTTGGAGTTTTGTATTTTTCAAATCTAAAACCCTAGCTTCTAAGGTGAAACCCTAGTTTTTCTCATACCACTAGTTTTTATATACCCTATCTACTTGCCATTGTTCACTAAACCCAATTCCTACATACCACATTTCCCAAATCCCTTTCCCCTCATACATTTTCCCTAATTCCTACTTACAATCTCTATCAACCCTTCAAACCCTACCCACTCTCCCTGCAAACCCTACCCACTCTCTCTGAAACCTACTCATCCCTAAAACTTGTTTGTACAACATACTCTCACATATTCCATCATCTTCATTTCATTCATCCACCCTATCCCATCATTGTCCATAAGTGTTCACAGCCACAAAAAGGAAATGGAAAGAGACAATGAATATGACTATGGAGAACAGGCACTCAGTGATAGTTCCATGGAGAGAAACATACAGCATAGGAAGCCTCATAAAGGAGGAAGGATTATCAGAGAGGAGCCCACCAGTTTGAGGGAGTTGCAAGCTTGCACACTTGCCATTTCTTGTTTTATACACTAGCCATGATTTGGTTTTTGTGAAATAGTAGAAAGAGTTAAATTTCATCATGCATTGGCAAGGTTGTTTGTGACAAATTTGAACAATAATAAAGTATCCCTTGTTGGAATTAAATTCACCTTATCACTAGCTGTCATCTGAGAGGCTGCAGGTATTCCAGATTTCGGTGAACAATGGAACAAAGGTCAGGATATTTATAAGGAGTACTATGAGCCTTAGATCAAGGCTAGATACAAAGAAAAAGTCAAGAGAGTATTCCCCTTCAAATTTTTGGAATATAGGTTTGCTCCTTTGATGAAGATCATAATCAAGTACTTCATTTTTCAATGTAGGTTCTCCCAATTGTATGCCTAGCATATTAGACTGTTGATGCATTTCACTAGGGTAAGAATGATGAATATACCTTACTTCATGTTAAGAAATATTGAGAAGATGGCACTTATTTTAAAGAAGAAACCATACCTCTAGTAGTTGAATAGCATTTTCCACTACTCTCTGATTAAAATCATTGTTTTGCATTAGCTAAACCTTCTAAACATACCATGGGAGACTTTGATTTCTCATGAGATGTTCAAAGGCCCAAAAATCTTTTCATCAGTGCATCATGAAGAAGGTGGACCTTCAGGACCTAAATAGGTCAAAGAGACTGAAACTGTTGGAGTGCCAATGTTTGTGACATATGAGAGGGGCAATAGGAAACATTTTGCTACTGTTAGGTGAGTATTATCTCCATAAGGTGTGGAATGGGTCTCGCCTTCAGCATCAGGCTACAGGCAAATGCTATCTCCACAAGGAGTGGAAGGGGATTTGCCTTCTTCTTGAGCTAAATAGGTATAGGTTGAGCAGTAAAGCAAGGGCAAAGGTAAAGGCAAGAAAAAGATGCATAAGAAGGATTTTAGTGATGAGCAAGAAAGAGATTTTGACGTTGGTTGAATTGAGGCTTTTGTGATCCATAACAATTATAAGAAGAAATTTCAGCGTAAATCACATTTAGAAAATCTTTGTCGACGCGTTTTGAAATAGCTAGTGTGGTTCATTGTCAGGACAAGTTGAGGAGTCAGATCATGGCTGCATATAAAATAGGGAGAGCAGATCCTCCAAATGGCTAGGTTGACTAGGTTGACCAACAACGGCTATAAAGAAAAACGGCTAGATAATATTATAATGTTAAAAAGTTAAAAGGTGAAAAAATAATATTATAAATATAGTAATTAAAATATAATATATTATATATCGAATGTAATACTATTTTATTTTAGTCAAAAGGTAATAAAAAATTAATATTATAATTATAGTGATTTCTTTTTAAATATATTATATATCCGAAAGTGATTCCATTTTATTCATATAATATTCTTTGGTCAATAATATATTTAATTCCTAATTGATTTATATACTAGGGATAAGTAAAGGGGGTTTTTTAGAAAGTTTTTCTTTGGTTATTAAATTAATTTATTTAATTCCAAGAATGTTATTCTATTTTATTTTATTATATATTATTCTATGGCTGTTAAAATAACTTAATTAATCACTAGGGAAAAGTAAAGGGGTTCTTTTCAAAAGGATAGATTTAGTGGAAATAATAAACTATTAATGAATATTGGTTAAATTTCTAATTATTTATTTATTTTGTTTATTTAATTATTATTCTATGGTTGTTAAATTAACTTATTTAAATAAGTATTTATATCACTAGGGATGAGTAAAAAAGGGGTTTTTTTTTCTTCTTTTTTTTAATAAAAATAATTTAATGGAAATAATAAACCATTAAAGAATATTAGTTAAGTTTTTATTTATTTATATCTTTCAGGAAAAGATAAATAGAATGAGCGACAAATATTAAAAAAAAAAGGTCAGGAACAGGACCATTAGTAAACCAGTTCGCCAAAAGGAGAAACCCTAGGAGGAAGGAAAAGACAAGGCTCCAGGGGAAACATCGAAAGCTTGAAAAGGTCAAAAAGGGGGGAAGGAAAAGAAAGACTAGGAAGAAAGGGCAGGGATCCAATAGCTATTGATCTTCCAGCCGTCATCTCTATTGAGATTGTTATGCCTTCTTTCAATTTCAATAGCTTCCCTGAATTTACGGTGATGGAACTGCGCAACCTTGGCAATAACCTTGGCCTCCTCTATACAAACCTGATGCTTGGTCTTTTCCACATGCTCTGCTAACGTTGAATACTTGGTTCTCCCATGTCTTAGGTTAGCTGCATGTTCATTGTTCCTCTGATGGATGGAGCGCCCTGTTTCCCTGATATAGGGGGTCCCACAAGAACAAGGGATCAAGTAGACACCCTTCACGTCTTTAGGGTCAGTGGGATCTTTCACTGATCAGAGGGATTTATAAATGCTGTCGAGGGGCCTAAAGGTTGAGGGAATATCATACTTCTTAAGGATCTGAGCAATCTTGTCTGTGGTTCCATGGACATAGGGAAGATGGACACCTAGTCGGCGTTCTTTAGGTTCTTTTTTAATTAACGAATTTTTAGAGGCTTTAAGGAAAGCCTTCTGACCTAGGTCCCTACTATAGCCATTCTCCACAAAGACATTAAGGAGATGGGATCTCTCCTTATCGAAGCTCTCATTATCAGAAATCCTAAAAAAAAAAAAAACCTTTTTACTCATCCCTAGTGATATAAATACTTATTTAAATAAGTTAATTTAACAACCATAGAATAATAATTAAATAAATAAATATTTATATTTGTAAATAAATAAATAGAAATTTAACCAATATTCATTAATAGTTTATTATTTCCACTAAATCTATCCTTTTGAAAAGAACCCCTTTACTTTTCCCTAGTGATTAATTAAGTTATTTTAACAACCATAGAATAATATATAATAAAATAAAATAGAATAACATTCTTGGAATTAAATAAATTAATTTAATAACCGAAGAAAAACTTTGTAAAAAACCCCCTTTACTTATCCCTAGTATATATATCAATTAGGAATTAAATATATTATTGACCAAAGAATATTTTTTGAATAAAATGGAATCACTTTCGGATATATAATATATTAAAAAAAATAAAAAAATTCACTATAATTATAATATTAATTTTTTATTACCTTTTGACTCAAATAAAATAGATATATAATTTATTATAATTTAATTACTATATTTATAATATTATCTTTTTCACCTTTTAAATTTTTAACATTATAATATTATCAAGCCATTTTTCTTTATAGCCGTTGTTGGTCAACCTAGTCAACCTAGCCATTTGGAGGATCTTCTCTCCCTATTTAATATGCAGCCATGATCTGACTCCTCAACTTGTCCTGACGATGAACCAAACTAGTTGGTTCGAAACGAGTCGACAAAGATTTTCTGAATGTGATTTATGCCGAAATTTCTTCTTATAGATTTTGACCTTGTCGGTCATGAGGAGACACAAGGATTTGATGTCACTGACTTGGAAACTTAGGATCCAAAGACTGCCAAAGACATGATCATAAAGGAACAAGAGGCTAAGATACAATTCTTATCCGATAACTTAGAGAGGGCTAAGTGGGTCATCAAATATTTAGAGAAAGAAAACAAACATTTGAGCGACAAACAAGTCTTGATGGAGCTGCAAATGATTAAAGAAAACTGGTAAAGGGCCAAGGAGCCAAATGTCAACTTGACTTCAATTGAACAAGAGATTGAAGATGATAGGGAAAATTGGCTTGAGAGGGTTCATATAAACCTTTAGGGGCTGATTGAGAAGGCCAATAGAGACAAGAAGATGCTTCACCACATGGCCTACCACTACATGACCCGCAACAAAATCTGCAACATAAGGATGAGGAAGCTTAAGGCTAGGTTGAGGAAGCCCTTAAAGAGCAAAAAGGAGCAAGATAAGTTTAAAATCTTGGTTGAAGCCTCACTAGCCCATCAAATTAGTTAATGGTGGTGTCCCATGCCAAATCTCGGAAAGTTTTGATGATTTTTTGTCTTTTTAAAATTTTGGAGCAAAACTTGGTCATGAAAAGGTAAAAAAATATCAAAAAATGACCTCTTTGACTCTTTTTGGACACACAAAAGTAGCCTTGGTCGATTTCACTTTTGAGGGGGAAAATGACCTATAAATGCAAAAATTCAAGATGTTCCAAAAACTAGACAGGACTATCTTTCCAATGCACTATCGTGGGCTCAATTTGGCTAAGGGGAAGGCCTCCAAATGTTGTTGTGAAGCAACGTTGCTCACCGGCCTAGTGGCGCTGCACATTGGGCCAGTTTGCCAGAAATTCAAATTTTCGCCTGTTCTCACTACAAGTTGACTTTATCTCTCTTCATGGATGATTTTATGATTGTAATTAATGCCTTGGTATGTAAATTTCATAGTTAAATGATCTCAGAGGGTAGAATCATCAGTTTGAGGTGGTTTGGGGGTGAATGAATCAGTTTCCATGCTTCTAGAGGCAAGTTGTTCCACTACCTATATTCCTATTCCCTGTTTGGAAATGGTTGTAACAACTCCTTTTCTCTTGTTTTCAACCCCTGATGGCTAGGATAGGTGGTTTGATGTCTATATTATGTATTTTTTCTATCATTAGCAGAGGTTGGACTCTCTTAGATGCTCTGAGCTACATTGCACACCTTTATCAGCAGTTTGGCAAGGAAATAAACCAGGATTTGCAGCTAGTTTTTCCCATGTGTTATGGGTGCCAAAATCTAATTCATTCTTCTAGCTAAATGATATCAAGATAGATAGGTAGAATACATTAGTTACAGTGCTTTGCCTTGGAAAGCCATTTAGTTTTTGATATTTTCTACTGTTTGAAGAGGATACATGATCTTTGCATGCACTCCTCAGCTCCTCACCAGTCTTAGACCTCTCATCTCACTCAATTCCAAGTGCCAAAATACCTAGCTACCTCACCCCATAGAACACCCTGCATCCTGACTTGATTTCCCTGACCCAAACTTCTTGGCTCCAGTTGATCCAACAACAAAACCAACAAAAGCAATTAAAAAACCCTAGGGCTACTACACCTATCCTAAAATCCATATCTGATTTAGTCATCTTGACTAAGATTCAAAAGGAGAGAGCCTTCCCTCAACTTGGTAGGGCTAGCTACAAGGTTAAGCTTGGTTTCCGGTTATCCTAGGATTCCATCCCTTCAGCCTGAGATCAATCTAGGTCCTAACATAGTGGTGACCATACTGAGGAATGTAGTTTTATGTTCCTCAACAAAATGTATCAATTTTAGATCTGATTGTTGATGGTGGACAATTATTAGACACTGGAAGGCTGAAATCATTCACCTGGCGACTCCAAATCAGTTTCGAGATCATATCCAAGGACTCCACTGGAGGATGAACCTGACCAATAGAAACATGAAAGGGCAATATGGAAATATTAGGGATTCAAGTTGAAATTTCATCTAAGACATTATGTTCTTTGTTATAAATTATTTCTTCTCTTTTCCTGAGAATGTCAAGAAGGCTTTACAAAGTATACTATATTTGAGAAAAGATCATAGACCTGCATTTGATTCTTTCCCTTTGAAGATTGTGAATACAAAATGTTCGCATGCCTTTGATCTTGGTCAACGCCCTTCTTTTGAATCTTGTGATGATCGTCTTCAAACTGATGAGCCTCAAGAGACCAAGACTAATTCTACACCTTCTGTACATATTGCTATACCTTGTAAAATTCCAAATAGATAGAAGCCTATGATTTTGCCTCCTATATCCCATGCCGTCCCTAAAAATCATTACCTATATCTACCAAGATTTGATAGTGAATGTGAAAACATCACTTCTGAGAGACATGTACTAAATTTTGATTATTTTCTTGACCTTTTTGAAGTTGATGAAGAGGATGTCATTATTAGGCTTTTAGCTCTTTCTTTGCAAGGCAAAGTCAAGAGTTGGTTCAAAACCCTGCCTGATGTGAGCATCTTAGATTTCCAGCAATTCGTCCAAGTTTTCCTCGACAAGTGGGTGGTCAAACAGAACCCTCTCTTGATTAGATAAGAATATAACCAACTGAAAAGACTGCCAGGGGAGATGGTGCAACAATTTTCTGCCAGGTTTAACCAAGTCTATTTTTCGATGCCTCTTAATATAAGACCTCCTCCTAGATCCACTTTGTTGCACTACCTAGAAGCCTTTGATCTGGAAATGGAGTCTCAGCTGAGAGAAAGGAACCTTGCAACACTTGAAGAGATGCAAAAAATTGTCGTAATTGTAGAGGCTAATTTGCTAATCAGAAAGGCAAAGTTGATGGAAGAAGAGATGAATAACATAGATCCAGATGAATCGATATCTTTAGAGGTAAAGCTCAACATTTTGGTAAGTGCAGTGGAAAAGATGATGCAAAAGATCACCACAAGGAATGAATATGCTATTCAAGACCATGGCTCACTAATTGAAGAAGAACAAGTGGCTCATCCAAAATATTTCCTTTCTTATCCCAGTTGTCATAGACCTATTAAAGCCCCAAAAATCGGGTCTACAACAAGGGGGATACCCACCTGGTCCAGACCTTGGTTAGCAGCTCCTTTTCTGTTTGGTATAGTGGGTCTGACTAGGGATATGGGACTGGTTTCCCAATTTATGTGTGTGTGTGTGTGAAGAATTGATATTTCCCTTCTAAAAGTTCCTAAGTGAGATGCTCTAATTCTAACTCTAATATAATAACTTGTAAATTGTATTCTAATAAGTAGAAATATCTATGTCTAGACTAACCTATGGTGTAACCCTTCTGTTATGCGATCTAAAATGATTTCAGATAACAATTGGTAATAAAGATCATTCAACTGTCATGAGAAAAGAATTCAATATGGATAAACCACTTTGTTTAAAAAGTTAGACGAAACAGTTGTGAAAGGCATATTTCATAATAAGCTATTCATACATTAAGCATAAATAAATAGCTATCACCATACAAAAGTGACAAATGATATCTCAAGCATTCACGCATCAATATATAAACAACTGAACTTGAATATCATTTTTAACACAAAGGTAGAAATAGTTAAGAGATAGAAATACCATTTATAACTCGTCCTACTCATGAGCTTCAAGCAATAAAGATTTATCTCTTCGTAATCCAATATCCACTAAGAGTACAAAAGTTCAACATTAGTAGCAGATATTCAATATAGATGTCAATAAATCCTGTTCCGTTCATTCATCAAAACCTTCTCAGAGGGTACAAAAGTGCATGTTCTGGGGATAAGTTTTTGAAAAATTTCAGGACCCTTCTCTAAATGCATGAGAAGGGTTTAAATACTACTAAGTAAATCTAAAAATAACTTATTACAAAAATGTAGGATGTGGTTTAAATGACCGTCCTCATTTTGGGCAAAAATAAAACAAAATTAAAACTAAAACTGAATCTAAAACTAAAATTACTAACTACTTTTGTATCTACTCCTTGAAGTCACACATGTTCAGCATCTATTTGAGAAGAGTCAGTTGGCCGACTTCCGATTTTAGCTGTGCTGTGAAAACAATATCGGCAAGAGCTGGTGCCATCTTCTCGGCAAAATTGATGATACACTTGAGAGTCGTCCATTGGCTATGTGGCTTTACCAAGTATGCCCAATAAGAATCCCAATTCAAATTGGTTAACCTTTGGATTGATTCGGCCTTTCTTTGGCTTTTTGTCTTCAGTATGCCTACAGTTGTTGTGCATATATACATACTATTTTGAAGATATTTCTGACAAATACCCCTGTTTTTAGGATTTAAGTTTTACTTCTTTACCTCTAGCGTTCCTTTTTACAAATTTATAGGCTTACAGGTGACTAAGCACTCAGAAGCTTTCCTTTTCAAGAAGTTTTGCCCAGCAATCGCGCATTGGAAACTACCTTCGTTTCTTGATCCAGGATTCCTTGGTGCATTTTTCACCCTTTACATGTTTTCTTTTAGCGGATATAAAGCTCAAATTTTTGTGAAAATAACAAATTCGTATGCTCTTGACCCTGAGTCTTAAACTGTCTATCCCTGGTATCTGTTTTGTCCAGTATCCATTTAACCAGGTCTGTGTATGGGAGAATTTTGGGCCTTGCCGCTATCTAGTGTCAAAACGAACAAGCCAGCTTTGTAATGGATACCTCAGAAGAACTATGTGAGCCTACAGTAGCCTCAACCTCCATTACTCTTGGATTCTCTTCCTCAAGTAGATTATACATGCCTTCCCAAGTAGCAATACCAGTGTCTCTATTACAGGCGGTGTCTGTACAAGGGTGCCATTTCCTTCTCTTCAGAGCTTGGGGCTTTTCCTTTCTTTCCCATGGTATCCTGCGTACTACTTTGTAAATTTCTTTGTTCTTCGTTCCTGAAATTCACAAGTGAAGTGAGAATAATGATATAGAAAAGGTGACAGGAAAGTCTTAAATGCTACAAACGTATAAAATAGACCACCTTACGTGAAATGACTTTTCGATAAGAACGAAACCATATTCCATTAATTACTAGCAGCTAACTCATTAATTAGCATTAAAGCGCATAACCAGGTGTCGGTTTATGGAAAATACTTCTTTTTGAACAACGAGCCCAAAAGATCTATGATGAAGCGATTTTGCAATTTGCTTCGCAATATCGCAGATCGCAAGATCATCGAATCGAAACATTGCAAGGTTTCTAGCTCACTATATCACATTATCGCATTATCGCATTATTGCTTTGTCGCTCTATTGAAAAATCGCAATATCGCAATATTGAAATATCACAGGAACATGACATATGACAATTTTCATTAATCTGTTTTCTGCGAAATGCGATTCGTGATATGCGCCATCGCATATCGGCAGTTTAAAGTTTTTCAACGTAAGCGGTCTTGGATGCATGGGATGAGATATATGTTTGTAGTCTCGTATCGCGATCTCGTAGTCTTAGAATTTGGCTTGCAAGGAGGTATCCTATTATCCTTTTGCAATGCGATATTTACTAAGGAATAATTCTACTTTATCATAAAACTTAAGCTTTTTTAGATTTTTCAAGGGTATTTTCTTAAGTTTATGATGGTAAGTTTTATTAAAAAGGAAATACAAGCACTAACTGATTTTTTAAATTTTTGACTAAGGGTCCCCACTTATTAGTATTAGTAATAACACCAAATAAGAAGGGGGGTTGTTTCTGGCCACAATAATTGGCGATTCACTTGGAAGAACCAATTATCTCTACTTTTCTTTTGAATTTTCTAAACTTCCAAAACAGAAAATTTTCCAGAAAATTAAACTTTAGTATAGAAAGACAAAGTACATCATGCTTTTACCTATCAATGATATTTTGTTTCTTCTATTTTTCAACATTGATTATTTAATCCCTTAAGCTAGTCCTTGTATCTACGTCAGTCATTACTTGGTTTATAAAGATAAAACAAAGCCTTCTCTATAAATTAGTTTTGAATATTCTCATTTGTATTAGGTAGAGCCTCTGCTGCCAGCAGGTGTTTATAGCCTCAACAGGGATACCTGTTACCCAGCAATGATCCTGTATCCTACTTAGAGAAATTTACAATTTTCAAAGAGAAATCCATATACACACTTATTTCTTTCATTTTCTTTTTTCCCTTAAAGAACAATGTCTTGGTTTGGTAGCCAATTTATGACACAGTCATTCACTGATTTATAGCTTTGTTGAACAAGCTGGCTCATGATGAGATCCCTTGTCTTTTGATTGCAACAAGCTTGAGTCATTTCCCTGTTGTGGTATGCAGTATTGGCAAAGTCAGCAAGCTATAGTATCTATGATCATGATAACTTGGCTCGTGATGAGACCTCTTACTCTTTAAGTTAAAGTGTATCTTTGGATCATTCTCTGAATGTTGAAGTTTCCTAGGTGGGGAGGAAGTCAATGTTTCCTTAAGATAGCTCTGGACGACAATAGTAGAGTTTTTTGGAAAGAACTTTTCTACAGAGAATCTTCATTTTTTGTTATTGATACCTTTCATTGGACTGATACAAAACAATTTCCCACTAAAGGTGGCTTTTCATCAAAATTTATACAGTTGAAACTAGTATCATTTCTAGGCTTAGAGTCTTTGACTGTATCTTTCAATAATAATGATCAATTTTCTAAAAGAATTCTATTTATACAAGTGAAAAAACAAAATCTAAAAGAGAATTTGTGTCTTTTTCGTGAATCTCAAACGTAACCATTTACAACCAGTTTTATTAAGAAACTAAAACAACTACTCTACAAAATAGAAGAATGATCTCCTATGGAAAATATTTTTTGAGGATCTGTCCGTTAACAGGTAAAGAATCTCTTTTTCCTGTTAAATCCTGTAGCATAAAAGTAGACGGACCTATGACTTCTATTATTTGGAAAGGGCCAAGCCACATTCTTTGAAATTTTGTATGTTTCCCTTTTTCCTCATGGGCCTTGTCCCATTTTAAAACTAGATCTCCCACCTGAAAGTCTTTTCTGGATATCATGTTTGAATCAAAAGAGGGTTTTACTAAGGCTTGATGATGAGCGTGAGTTATTTTGGCTTTTTCTCATTGTTCTTTGAACTTAATTATTTCCAGCTGCCTTAGTTGTAAGGAGGATGTTGGTGCTTCATTGATATATTGAACTAAGGCTAAAGGGGGGATTGCCAAATGAGTTGGAAGAACCACTTCTTTCCCATAAACTAAATTGAAGGGGGAAGTGCCAATGGAGGCTTTCTCCGTTATTATATCTGCCCATAAAGCATACATTAAATATTTGTGCCAATTTTTATGATTTTGATCAATGGTTCGCTTAATGATTCTGATTAAATTCTTATTTGTAGATTCAGCTAACCCATTCCCTTGTGGGTAATAATTGGCAGAGTATTTAAGCTTGAAACCTCTTTTGAGTGCAAATTTAGTCATTGCATTACCAGAAAAATATGATGCATTATCAAACATTAAAGCAGAAGGCAGCCCAAACCTGGTGATTATGAACTGGTGTATGAACTCGATGATATTTTCAGCATTAGCCGTCTTGAGTGGAACTGTTTCTACCCATTTAGTAAAGTAATATATTGCTGTAAGAATATATCTATGTTACTTAGAAGAGTAAGGAACGATCTCACCTATTACGTCCAATCCCCATTGATTGAAAGGCTGCTCAATGTTAACTGGTTGTAGTGGCAAGGATGGTTTCTTTTGTCTCCCAGCAGCAGTTTGATAGACTTGAAATTTCCTCACGTAGTTATGTGAGACTTTGAATAATGTGGGCCAGTAATAGCCTACACGTAAGATTTTGTAGTAGCATCTCCAGCATAGTGTCTTCTTGCTGGCCCATCGTGGAGTTCCTGCAAGACTTTCTCAACTTCAGGTTTCTCAAGACATCTAAGGAGAACAGAATCATAATTTATTCTAAAAAGAACATCATTTACGAGCTAATATTGTTTTTCTTTCAACCTTAGAGCTCTTTTCTTGGTATGATCAAGGTTTGAAGGAGCGTATCCATTCTTTAGATAATAAATGATATCAGCGTATAATGACTCAACATCGTTTAGGCTTACATCGTACATTTGTATCTCTGTTGATGGAATTTCAGATATAAGCGATGCTCTAGCCAGCATTTTGCAAAAGCCTTGACCTTTTACAATACTTACTAGTTTGATTTCTATGTCATAATCCTGTAAGGCAATAACCCAATTGGTTCTTTTCTCACCCACATCCTCTTGTACTAGAAGATTTCTTACCACTGGAAATGGTATTATGATTTTTGTATGTGTTTTGAGTAAAAAAGGTCTGAAATACTTAATTGCTTTGAAAATAGCATAAGCTTGTTTCTCCACATCTGAATAATTCAACTCAGCCCCTTGTAAATTGGAACTGAAAAGAGAAATTGGGGCTTCTGACTTTTCTTGATTTCTTGAGTGAGTATCGCAACATATGATCTATCAGAGGAAAATGTATATAAAATAAAAGGATCAGAAAACTTTGGAGTTGCTAAAGATGGAGCATTAACAATTTCTTGTTTGATTAGATTGAATTCCTCATGTTCATCTTGGCCCCATTTAAAGTTTGAGTTCTTTTTAATCATTGCTTGTAGAGGAGACACAATTCTTGACAAATTTGGAACAAATCTTTTTACAAAGTTAATATGGCCAAGAAAAGATTGCATGGCTTTCTTGTTGTGAGGTAGAGGAACTGTGGAAATCTCCTTGATTCTCTCACGATCAATGTGAATTCCATATTTTGATACTATGAATCCAAGAATTTTCCTTCACTTAATGCGAAAAAATATTTTTTCGAGTTAAGTGAAATTCCATACCTTTGATAACGTTGGAAGATTTGTTTTGAATCTTTAAGATGATTGTCTCGTTTCTTGGAATATACAGTTATATCATCCAAATAGAATACCGCTAATTTATTAACTAACCCTTTGAATGTGATGTCCATGGCTCTCTAAAATGTGGCACCAACGTTAATCAGACCAAATGGCATCTTTTGATATGCATATGTGCCCCATTTAGTTCTGAATGTGGTTTTTAATTGATCATCGGGATGTACCAACACTTGATTGTATCTTGAGAATCCATCTAAGAAGGACATCAATTCTGAGCCCACAACTGCCTGCAATATTTGTTCCATGGGAGGCAAAGGAAAATTATCCTTTTGGTAGGCTTTGTTAAAATTTCAAAAGTCAATGCAGATTCTAATGTCTTCTTTTTTCTTTCTAACAGGGACCATATTGGAAACCCATTTGGAATGTCGAATAGGAAAAATTATTTTGGCTTTCAATAACTTATTGAGTTCAGATTTGATCTGGTTTTCTAGATTGGGATGGATCTTTCTCAACTTTTATTGGACAGGTTTTTCACCGTCTATCATTGGAATAGTATGTTGGATAACGGAGGTGTCATACGTTTTCAGTTCATCGTAATTCCAAGCAAAGACACTTTTGTATTGTCTCAAGAGATGAATATAAGCTAATTTTTATTCAGGAGCTAGACCAAGGCCTAAATTGATATTCTGTGGTTTGGTATCAGTTCCTAGATTTACTAATTCATAATTAAAAGTTGAACTTTGGAGTTTTGAATTGGTAGATCTTTTAAACTGATCTTTCAAATCATAAATATATTCTAACTTGACTACTGACTTAGGTATGGAATTTGTAGTGCTATCCTGTTGCAATTGTTTGTCATGTTGGGCTTCATCAATTATTCGATTGGTATAGGATCCTTCAGATGTCAGGAAACTCACGATATCAGGATCGTCATTGAAAATACTCCAATTGGTAATGTTATTTGGAATAGATGGTCTAAAAATTAATTCAATTGAAAATCGATCAGGGCTAAAATCTTCTGAAGGAATGAGCTTGGAAGCTAAATTAGCTAAGAGGTCTGCACTAGCATTCTGGAGTCTGGGAATTGATGAAATATTAAATGCTATAAAGTTTTCAGTCAGATACTGCACTAAAGATTGGTAATGTTTTAAATGACCTGATAAACAATGTATAGTATTACGTACCTGTCTAATTACAATTTCAGAATCTCCGAAAACTTGAAGGTATTTGACGTCTAATCTGATTGCATTGTATAACCCTTGAACTAAAGCCTCATATTCTGCGGTATTGTTGGTGCAATCAAATTCGAGTCTACAAGTTAGCATAGTTTTATCTCCCTCTGGACTTATTAACATGCATCCTGCTCCTGCTCCTGCTCCTTCGTTAGACTTAGAACCGTCAAAAAATAATTTCCAAAATAATGATTTATTTACAGGTTTATCTATAAAATTAATTCATTTAGAACTATCTGTTTGAGAGAAATTTTCTAATTGAGATAAAACATAATGTTCTAAGTAAGGTGAGGTATGAGCATTAAAATTTCATAGGAAAGAATCTACTGAGTAGTTGCCAATGATGTTATTGTTGTATGATACTGGTTCATTTTCTCCCTCCAGTTTTGTTACTATGTATTTCTGATGTCTTTCCCGCTCAAATTTTATTTGATTTGGTTTACCATTGTAAGGGAGCCACATGTGCGACCAGTCAGTTGAAAAATATCCATGAAGATTTTCTGACCAATACTTGCTGAGAATTAAGCCATAAAATTCTGGGATATCGGCAACTAAAATGTCGATAACTTGACATACCTTTGGGTTGGATGACAGCCTCATGGTAACCTGATTTAATTCACCGATCGCTTCGACCTGCGATCAATCTAATTGGACTATGCGCACAACAAATTTATGTGGTTGAACGTTCAATTTTGCACATATTTCCTTTGGTAAGATATTCGATGAAGCTCTAGAATCCACTAAGAAATTATGCAAATTTTTATTGAAAATTTCATAAATAAGAAGAAATGGGGGACTATGAGAGCTCGATCTTCCTCCAATTAAGGCGATATAATTTGGATCAACTTTATGGATCACATTAGTTGGAGGTCTTCCCATGTCATGGGAAGCTTGAGAGATTATAGTGGCGGGTAAAGGTGCAATTGGTACAACATGTAATTCTTTCAAAAGTACCTTTTGTTGGTGTTTTAACTTGCTCAATTTGTATTTTTCATGTATTTGATGATATTATACTCCATTTCATCCGAAATGATCAACATTTTAGATGGAGTTGATGAGTCTGTTTGGACTGGGCTGGTTTAAGTCGCTTTAGGTATTGTTTTCTTGACTGTAACTTTATCCTTCATGATCGAGCTTGCGCTCTTTGGCTTAGGTGTAGGTTGAGGAGGATCAAGTTGATTTCTACTACGAGTACTAACTAGGGATGCCTCTTGATCCTCTTCATCTGAGAGGATGAAATCCCACATACCTTGTAACTCTACAACTTCTTCTTCATCGATATGTTCTTCAGTAGCGATTTCCTCTTCTTCTTCTTCGGATTCAGCAATTGTAATAGCGTTAGGGGGTTTGGAATCAGTTGAAGGGTTCCTTTTAAAAGGTCTGTATGTCTTTTTAGAAGAATTTTATGCCACTTGTTTCTTAATGTCGACCATCTCGTTAGACATGGTCTTCAAAACTTTTTGCAACCCCTCTAAATCGAATGGATCTTTCGAAGGTTTTTTCTTGGGATCTTCCTTGAAAGTAGCCTTCTTGGATTTTCGTTCTTCTATCACATTTTCTTTTCTAGGGCCATAATACGTTTCTCTACTACTATCGCTTCTTTCATATTTTTGACTAAGTTTTTTTGTTAGCCCTATCAACAAAGATTGCTATGTTTGATGGTAAAGCAGTGATGTACCATTCACTTTGCACTTCTTCGCTAGGTTGGGAAGTGGTAGGAATTTTGTTTAATATTTTATTGAAATGTAAATTGAAAACTTTGATAGGTTCTTTTGACTCGGCCTTAAGGTTAGATAGGTCGTTGATCAATGTTGTCGTAGACTTATCATCACCAAACTTAGTTAGGAATTGTTCTTGGAAAATCTCCCAACTATTGATAGATCCAAACAGTAATGAGAAATACCATGATCTGGTTGTTCCTTGTAGAGTATAAGGAAAAAATCGAACAACGACATCTTCGTTGGTAACTCCATTGAGATTTATGGATAGCATAAAATTATTTATATGTTCTTCCACTAGCATGTCTGCCTTAGGATTAGACTTAGGTAGCCATTTTCAGGATGGGTCAGTAACTGACTTAAGGGTGTAGGCATTAAGACTGCCCCTAGGTTATTCCATGGAGATTGGGCCATTGTTGAACTACTAACAGAGGAAAGTGCAGAAGATGATCCTTGTGGTTGGGAAGATGAGGATATTACGACTCCAGATGGTTGAGAAGGATATGTGGGAGTACCTGTGGACAGATGGACAATGATCTGAAGTGGAGGAGTGGATGGTTGACTCCATTGTGAAGAATTTGAGATCGATGATGATGATGAAAGAGTCTCACTATCAGACCCTTTAGGAGACTTCCTCGCTCTCTTCCTTGTAGGTAGAGGTCACTCGGTTGGCTGAATGACAAATTTTTCACTCTTTAGTCTGGTAAGAGGATGAGTAGGATTATATTGCGAAGTCATGCTACCTTGAGATTTATCAAATCTTTGAGGAGATATAGAAAATCAATGAAGTTTGTGAATCAAAAATTCAACTTCAGCAGGTTCAATAGTAGATTGTTCTGAAATTCCAAGGTTTGTAGCATCGGCTGTTGATCTCGCAACTTCTGGCTCTGGATTTAAAGATTCTAAATGCGATGGACAAGCCAGGGGAGATGGTGAAGGTGATTTACTCTCGGAATGGTATTTAGATTTGGATTTACTTGCCATTCACAGTTCGAGGCCCTTCTTCTAGCGCCAAATATGTTGAAGCCCCGAAAATCGGGTCTACAACAAGGGGGATACCCACTCGGTTCGGACCTTGGTTAGCAGCTCCTTTTCCATTTGGTATAGTGGGTCCAACTGGGGATATGGGACCAGTGTCCCAATTTATGTGTGTGTGTGTGTGAAGAATTGATATTTCCCTTCTAAAAGTTCCTAAGTGAGATGCTCTAATTCTAACTCTAATCTAATAACTTTTAAATTGTATTCTAATAAGTAGAAATATCTAAGTCTACACTAACCTGGGGTGTAATCCTTCTGTTATGCGATCTAAAATGATTTTAGATAACAATTGGTAATAAATATCATTCAGCTATCATGAGAAAAGAATTCAATATGGATAAACCACTTCTTATAAAAAGTTAGACGAAACAGTTGTGAAAGGCATATCGCATAATAAGATATTCATACATTAAGCATAAATAAATAGCTATCACCATACAAAAGTGCCAAATGATAACTCAAGCATTCATGCATCAATATATAAACAACTGAACTTGAATATCACTTTTAAAACAAAGGCAAAAATAGTTAAGAGATAGAAGTACCATTTATAACTAGTCCTGCTCATAAGCTTCAAGCGTTAATGATTTATCTCTTTGTAATCCAATATCCACTAAGAGTACAGAAGTGCAACATCAGTAACAAATATCCAATATAGATGTCAATAAATCATGTTCCATTCATTCATCAAAACCTCCTCAGAGGGTACAAAAGTGCATGTTCTGGGGATAAGTTTTTGACAAATTTCAAGACCCTTCTCTAAATGCATGAGAAGGGTTTAAATACTACTAACTAAATCTAAAAATAACTTATTACAAAAATGTAGGATGCAGTTTAAATGACTGTCCTCATTTTGGGAAAAAATAAAACAAAATTAAAACTAAAACTGAATCTAAAACTAAAATTACTAACTATTTCTGTATCTGCTCCTTGAAGTCACACGCGTTCAACATCTGTTTGAGAAGAGTCAGCTGGATGACTTCTGATTTTAGTTGTGCTGTGAAAATAGAATTGGCAAGAGCTGGCGCCATCTTCTTGGCATAATTGCTGATACACTTGAGAGTCATCCACTAGCTATGTGGCTTTACCAAGTATGCCCAGTAAGAATCCCAATTCAACTTGGTTAACATTTGGATTGATTCTGCCTCTTCTTGAGCTTTTTGTCTCCAGTCTGCCTGCAGTTTCTGTGCCTATATACATACTATTTTAAAGATATTTCTGATGAATACCATTTTTTTCAGGATTTAAGTTTTACTTCTTTACCTCTAGCATTCTTTTTTACAAATTTCTAGGCTTACAGGTGAATCATGCATCGAAAAATGCCTCTGTTTCTTGATCTAGGCTTCCTTGGTGCATTTTTCACCCTTTGCGTGTTTTATTTTAGCGGATATAAAGCTCAAATTTTTGTGAAAATAACGAATTAGTAAGCTCTTGACCCTGAGTCTTAAGCTATCTATCTCTGATATCCATGTTGTCCAGTATCCATTTAACTAGGTCTGTGTATGGGAGAATTTTGGGCCTCACCGCTATCGGGTGTAAAAACGAACAAGCCAGCTCTGTAATGGATACCTCAAAAGAACTACGTGAGCCTACAGTAGCCTCAACCTCCATTATTCTCAAGTTCTCTTCCTCAGGTAGATTATACATGCCTTCCCAATTAGCAATACCAACATCTCTGTAACAGGCGGTGTCTATATACAAGGGCGCCATTTCCTTCTCTTCAAAGCTCGAGGCTTTGCCTTTATTTCCCATGGTATCCTACGTACTGCTTTGGAAATTTCTCTATTCTTTGTTCCTGCAATTCACAAGTGAAGTGAGAATAATGATATGGAAAAGGTGACAGGAAAGTCTTAAATGCTGCAGACGTATAAAATATACCACCTTATTTGAAATGACTTTTCGATAAGCACGAAACCATATTCCATTAATAATTGGCAACTAACTCATTAATTAGCATTAAAGTGCATAACTAGGTGTCGATTTATGGAAAATACTTCTTTTTGAACAACGAGCCTGAAAGATCTACGATGAAGTGATTTTGTGATTTGCTTCGCAATATCATAGATCGCAACATTGCAGAATCACAACATTGCAAGGTTGCTAGCTCGCATTATCGCTTTGCCGCTTTATTGCAAAATTACAATATCGCAATATCACAAGAACATGACATATGACAATTTTCGTTAATCTATTTGCTGTGAAATACGATTTGTGATATGCGCCATCACATATCGGCAGTTTAAAGTTTTTCAACATAAGCGGTCTTTGATGCATACGATGTGATATATGTTTGTAGTCCCATATCGCGATCTCGCAGTCTTAGAATTCGGCTTGCAAGGAGGTATCCTATTATCCTTTTGCGATGCGATATTTCCTAAGGAATAATTCTACTTGTTCATAAAACTTAAGCTTTTTTAGATTTTTCAAGGGTATTTTCTTAATTTTATGATGGTAAGTTTTGTTAAAAAGGAAATACAAGCACTAACTGATTTTTTAAATTTTTGACTAAGGGTCCCCACTTATTAGTATTAGTAATAACACCAAATAAGAAGGGGGGTTGTTGCTGGCCACAAAAAGACCTGATAATGATTATTTTATAGATCATCTTGGAGAAGAGAGATCTGTTGATATGACATGTATGCTTGATGATGTGTTTTATACTGATGATTTCCCTAAGTTTGATTAGTATGATGATGATTATGTTCTACAAACAAAATCTAATCTTGCAGATAAATTAGCAGCTGGTTTGTGGAAGGAGGAGGTTCACTTTTAGCAGCTCGAATATAGTGACCAACCATTGCATATAAGCTATGGAAGTGAGGAGGAAATTGCATCAAATTTTGAAGTAAGTGAAGCATCTTTGCCTTTTTGTTTTACTTCATTTTAGTTCATCAGAGACAACTTTCATGCAATAAGAAATCAACCATCGATAAGTTTCAATCTTGATCATCTAGAGGGCAATGAAATCCTTGTTCAAGACTTCTCATATTTAGATTTGCAGCCCTCAAATTCAATTGAATATCAAGTTGCAGATGAAGACTTGGAAGCTGGAACATATGATCAAATGATGCAAGATGATTTCTTACCATTCTATTTTGAATCTTTTCAGTTTTTGAAGGGAAATTTGCATAGTACATCTTCAATAAAGGATGAGCAGCCTATAGAAAATCATGGAATCTCATTAGAACCAATAGAAAATAGGTTGCAATAGTCTTTTCAAGTTTTTCACAATCCAATATCTGATGTGTTGGATGATGTCTGCA
Organism: Pinus tabuliformis; assembly: GCA_031772625.1. Taxonomy (NCBI): domain Eukaryota; kingdom Viridiplantae; phylum Streptophyta; class Pinopsida; order Pinales; family Pinaceae; genus Pinus; species Pinus tabuliformis. Next base: position 347,282,753 of record CM062819.1, on the reverse strand, counting down.
GCCAAAGTCCTTCTCCATTAGCTAACTGTGAGACTGAAAAAAGTATTGATACAAACTTGATCTGGCAGTCGATTTCTTTGTCAGTTTCAGTAGGAGTATTGTCACAACACTTAGATGAATGTTTGCATTCATGGTATGAGGAGAAGAAAATTAATCCATTTGATGAGCTAAGTCCTAGTGTGCATGAATTTCAAGATCCTTATGCTGTATTTTTGGAGTCAGCTAAAGCATCCATATTATTCAATCTTGGAAAATTTGGATCTGTTTACAAGTTTTCATGGGAGTTGCATTGTAGTAGTTATCTCTTTTTGTTCATAAGAAAGTTCTTGCGGAGAATTCAAGCAATAGCCAAAATGCTTACTTGGCTGCATTGGTTGTTTCATTTCACTAGATCAGGTGATGAATGGAATAGTTAGAGTAGGTTTTATTGAATAAGCTCCATTTTGAGTATCTTTTCCAGTTTAAAGTTACGTTTTAGTAATCGATTCAGTTTTTAGTTGAGTAAGAGTTATTTTTTGTCTTTCAGTCATCAGTATTCAGTCATGTATTTCAGTTTGGGTTTTGTTTTTGACTCCATGCCTAATGGATAAGGCTACTAGGTCTACAGTGTTCTTGGCACCTCCAAGGAGCTACCATTCCCAATGGAGCCAATGTTAGTGTCAGTCTTTGAAGCCTTCTACCATGATAAAAAATGCTCTTACAAAGTGGCCTTAGGGTGTCAAAGTCAAATTTTGTCATTTCATTGAGTCTTCAAGTAAAATTTGGTCTCTAGGTATTAGGTCTAGGATTTGTTTTTACTCCTTCCAAAGTTTTCCAAGTGTCAATCCATGTCACCATTTGGCTGAGTGTACCATCATTCAAAGAGTTGTTATCAGAATTTGAGGTTCCAATGGATCATTTTACACCTTTTCCGTGCTTCAATTGTACTTGGGTAAGGCTCATTTCCCTCTCCTAGGGTTTTCAAGATAATTTTTCTTGGATGGTCAAATCATCATCAAAAACTTGTATCCTGATGTTCATATACCTTCCCCTATCCTTAATATATCTTTTTAAGCACTTCCCATCACTGATATCCCTCAAATTCATAATTTTCCCACAAACCCTAGCTTATTGCTACAATTTGACAATTTTCTAGGCTAGGCCTGTGTTTTTCCCTTTAGGACCCCTTCCCCTTGCTCAATATTTGAAATTCCACTTTCCCCTGCTTCCTAACACCCCTCTCTATTTTCAAAAATTTTCCCAAGAATTTAGAAGTGCCTTATCCCCTTCATTTCCCTTCATTTCTACAAATCCCATGTTCCACATATTGGGATAGGTTTTATTCAAATGATGTTTTTGAGAAATAGAAGATGAATTTGACCAAAGTCAGAGAAATTTTTGTCCATCATTGATCCAAGAATAAAAAACTCTTTCCTTGTTTACACAGGTTTTATGGTTTTGGAGAAATGTCGAAAAAATCATTTTCCTCTGGAGGGTTAACACACCTCTGGAGTGACCTTGGTAAAATCGAATTTTCTCCTATATGGAATGACTAACTGACATTCTTGATGAGTCAATTGACAAATAGACACAAACATCTTTCTAATGAGCTATCATGAGCTGAATTTGGAGTTGACGAAGACCTCCAAAAGTTGACCGCAACAACACTCTGCATTTAGGCAGCCTCATTCTGCACATTTTGACCAGTCTTGGGAAATTGGAAATTTGATAGGGAAAATGAACTCCAAATTTAAAAATTCAAGATTCTCTTGAAGGTAAACTCGATAGGATTTCAAACAAGCTATTCTGCACCCAATTTGGACACCAAGAATCTATTCAAAAGTGGTCTACAAAAAGGTGTTGCACATTTGGGAGGAATTTCACACTTGGTAGGGTTTTCCAATGTAAATTTGCACAGGCGCTGCACATCTGGGAGGTGTTGCGCATCCACCCAGATAAGAACCAAATCACCCAAATTGCTCCAGAACTCCTATTTCAGCTTAAAATCTTTAGTTTCTCTCTCTTACAAGTAATTTCATCTATCACATCTTATGTTTTAGGGCTTTGTTGCCAAGTTTGGAGTTTTGTATTTTTCAAATCTAAAACCCTAGCTTCTAAGGTGAAACCCTAGTTTTCCTCATACCACTAGTGTTTATATACCTTATCTACTTTCCATTGTTCACTAAACCCAATTCAAACACACCACATTTCCCAAATCCCTTTCCCCTCATACATTTTCCCTAATTCCTACATACACTCTCTATTAACCCTTCAAACCCTACCCACTCTCCCTACAAACTTTACCCACTCTCTCTTCATTTCGTTCATTCACCCTATCCCATCATTGTCCATAAGTGTTCACAGCCATAGAAAAGCAATGGAAAGAGACAATGAATATGAATATGAAGAAGAGACACTCAGTGATACTTCCATGGAGAGAAACATACAACACAGGAAGCCTCATAAAGGAGGAAGGATTATTAGAGAGGAGCCCACCAGTTTGAGGGAGTTGCAAGTCTACTCACTTTTGATTTCTTGTTTTAAACACCAGTCATGATTTGGTGTTTGTGAAATGGTAGAAAGAGTTAAATTTCATCATGAGTTGGCAAGGTTGTTTGTGACACATTTGCACAATAATGAAGTATCCCTTGCTGGAATTACATTCACCTTATCACCAGCTGTCATTTCAGAGGCTACAGTATTCTAGATGTGGGTGAAAAATGGACTAAAGGTCAAGATATTGAAAGGGAGTACTATGAAACATGAAAGGACAATATGGAAAGATTAGGTATTCAAGTTGGAATTTCATCCAAGAAATTGTGTTCTTTGTTATAAATTATTTCTTCTCTTTTCCCGAAAATGTCAAGAAGGTTTTACAAAGTATACTGTATTTGAGAAAAGATCCTAGGCTTGCATTTGATTCTTTCCCTTTGAATATTGTGAATACAAAATGTTCACATGCCTTTGATCTTGATCAAGGCCCTTCTTCTGAATCTTGTGATGATCGTCTACAAACTGATTAGCCTCAAGAGACCAAGACTAGTTCTACACCTTTTGTACATATTCCTATACCTTGTAAAATTCCAGATAGATACAAGCTTCTGATTTTACCTCCTATATCCCATTCTTTCCCTAAAAACCATTACCTATATCTACCAAGATTTGATGGCGAATGTGACAACATCACTGTTGAGAAACATGTACTGAATTTTGAGTCTTTTCATGACCTTTTTGAAGTTGATGAAGAGGATGTCAATATTAGGATTTTTCCTCTTTCTTTGAAAGGAAAATTCAAGAGTTGGTTCAAAACCCTACCTGATGTGAGCATCTCAGATTTCCAGTAGTTCTTCAAAGTTTTCCTCGACAAGTGGGTGGTCATACAAAACCCTTTCATTGTTTCTAGAAGAATATTACCAGCTGAAAAGACTACCAGGGGAGACAGTGCAACAGTTTTCTGCCAAGTTTAACCAAGTCTACATTTCGATGCCTGTTAATATAAGACCTCCTCCTGAATCCACACTCTCGCACTACCCATAATCCTTTGATTCGGAAATGGAGTTTCAGCTGAGAGAAAGGAACCTTGCAACACTTGAAGAGATGCAGAAAAGTGTAGTAGATGTAGAGGCTAGTTTGCTGATAAGAAAGGCTAGGTTGAAGGAAGAAGAGATGAAGAACATTGATCCAGAGGAATCGGCATGTTTAGAGGTAAATCTCAACATTTTGGTAAGTGCAATGGAAGAGATGATGCAAAATATCACCACAAGGAATGAATATGTTATTCAAGACCATGGCTCGCTGATTGAAGAAGAATAAGTGGCTTGTCCAAAATATTTCCTTTCTTATCCCAGTTGTCATAGACTTGATAATGATTATTTTATAGATCACCTTGGAGAAGAGAGATCTGTTGATATGGCATGTATTCTTGATGATGTGTTTTATACTGATTATTACCCTAACTTTGATCAGTATGATGATGATTATGTTCTCCAAACAGAAGCTAATCTTGTAGACAAATCAACAGCTAGTTTGTGGAAGGAGGAAGTTCACTTTTAGCAGCTCGAATACAGTGATCAACCGTTGCATATCAGCCATGGAAGTGAGGAGTAAATTGCATCAAATTTTGAAGTAAGTGAAGCATCTTTTTCTTTTTGTTTTACTTTGTTTCAATTCATCAGAGACAACTTTTGTGCCATAAAAAATCAACCGTCGATAAGTTTCAATCTTGACCATCTAGAGGGCAATGGAATCCTTACTCAAGACTTCTCATATCTAGATTTGCAGCCCCCGAATACCATTGAATGTCAAGTTGTAGACAAAGACTTGGAAGCTGGAACATATGATCAAATGATGCAAGATGATTTCGTACCATTCTGTTTTGAATCATTTCAGTTTTTGAAGGGAAATCTGTAGAGTACATCTTCAATAAAGGATGAGCAGCCTGTAGAAAATCATACAATCTCATTATAACCAATAGAAAATGGGTTGCAACAGTGTTTTCAAGTTTTTCACAATCCAATAGTTGAGGTGTTGGATGATGTCTGTTGTCAAAGTCCTTCTCCATTAACTAACTGTGAACTTGAAAAAAGTATTGATACAAACTTGATCCGGCAACCGATTTCTTTATCAGTTTCAGCAGGAGTCTCGTCACAACACTTAGATGAATTTTTGCATTCATGGTATGAGGAGAAGAAAAGTAATCCATTGGATGAGCTAAGTCCCAGTGCACATGAATTTCAAGATCCTTATGTAGTATTTTTGGAGTCAGGTAGAGCATCCATATTATTCAATCTGGGAAAATTTGGATCTGTTTACAAGTTTTCATGGGAGTTGCATTGCAGTAGTTCTCTCTTCCTATTCATAAGAAAGCACTTGTAGAGAATTCAAACAGCAACAAGAATGCTTACTTTGTTGCATTGGTTGTTTCATTTCACTTGATCAAGTGATGAGTGGAACAGTTAGATTAGGTTTTATTGAATAAGCTCCATTTTGAGTATATTTTCTAGTTTGTAGGTTTGTTTTAGTAATCGAGCCAGTTTTTAGCTGAGTAAGAGTTATTTTGTGCCTTTCAGTCATCAGTATTCAGTCATGTATTTCAGGCTGGGTTTTGTTTTTGACTCCATGCCTAATGGATAATGCTACTAGGCCTACGGTGTTCTTGGCACCTCTAAGGAGCTGCCATCCGCAATGGAGCCAATGTTAGTGTCAATCTTTGAAGCCTTCTACCACAATCAAACATGCTCTTACAAAGTGGTCTTAGGGTGTCAAAGTCAAATTTTGACATTTCAGTGAGTCTTCAAGTAAAATTTGGTCTCTAGGTATTAGGTCTAGGATTTGTTTTTACTCCTTCCAAAGTTTTCCAAGTGTTAGTCCATGTCACCATTCAGCTGAGTGTACCATCATTCAAAGAGTTGTTATCATCATTTCAGGTTCCAATATGTCATTTTACACCTTGTTCATTCTTTAGTTGTACTTGGGTAAGGCTCATTTCCCTCTCCTAGGGTTTTCAAGATAATTTTTCTTGGATGGTCAAATCATCATAAAATCTTGTATCCTGATGTTCATATACCTTCCCCTATCCTTAATATACCTTCTTAAGCACTTCCCATCACTAATATCCCTCAAATTCCTCATTTTCCCACAAACCCTAGCTTATTGCTACAATTTGACAATTTTATAGGCTAGGCTTGTGTTTTTCCCTTTTGGACCCCTTCCCCTCACTCAATATTTGAAATTCCACTTTCCCTTGCTTCCTAACATCCCTCTCTATTTTCAAAAATTTTCTCAAGAATTTAGAAGCCCCTTATCCCCTTCATTTCTCTTCATTTCTACAAATCCCCTATTCCACATATCGGGATAGGTTTTATTCAAATGATTTTTTTGAGAAATAGAAGATGAATTTGATGAAAGTGAGAGAGGTTTTTGTCCATAATTGACCCAAGAATAAAAATGTCTTTCATTCTTTACACAAGTTTTATGGTTTGGGAGAAATGTTGAAAACATCATTTGCCTCTGGAGGGTTAATGCACCTCTGGAGTGACCTTGGTAAAATCAAATTTTCTCCTAGATGGAATGACCAAATGAATTTCTTGATCAGTCAAGTGATAAGTAGACACAAAAATATTTCCAATGAGCTATCATGATCTCAATGTGGAGTTTAGGAAGACCTTCAAAGGTGTTTTTGGGAAAACTAGTGTCTTTTCGATCTGCTGGTCCTCTAGGATTGGCAGCTATCCTATAAACAAATAATCAAAGTAATTTGTGATTTCCTCTATGTATGATAGATAAGAGAGAGGCAAAGGAACCAACCTGGATCTTCTGCTTGACTCCTTGCTTAATCTCTCTCCCCCTTGACTGAGCCTTCAACTCCTCTCCTACTTATCCCACTTAGAGAATACCTACAGAGAAAAAGTAACAAAACACCATCAAAGCATCTTGATCTATTATATCATAAGCATTGCTGAATCAGAAATACAATGAAAATACAATGTCATTAACCAATAACAACATTAAAAAATACACGATTGTATGGATGAAAACTCAAAGAACTTTATTAAATATGAAGGGAGAATTACAACCCAGTTGTCTAATCCAGCATCATCCTCCCAACATCAAGGCCCTCTTCACCTCATGAAAAGCAACATCACCCAACAATACAATGCTCTTTCTCAAATATAGCAAATTACAAAATTCCAGCCTCTTAGATCTCTCAGATGAGGGATCCATTTATAGATGTGTGCAAGGGTGTAGGTCATCTCTGGGTTTTTGATTAGTGTCATTCCACTTGTTATTATTGGTTCCACTTGGAGATTTCTTGGATCTCTTACTCATCCCTGGGCGAATTCGGAGAGGCAAGTGTCATAGAGAAAGTTTCTAGAAGATTCCATGAGCATCCACTTAGCAAACATCCTTGGACATTTTTCCATCCTCGCTCATCGCACCCTACAGAAGGCTTCATCAGTATGCATCGCACCTGGCTAGTGTAGCAACCAATATGCATCACACCCTGATAGTGGAGCAATTAGTATGGTCTTGTTTTGGCTAGCTCTGAGTGGTTTTTTAGGTGGAACTTTTGGGGAATGATGTAATCAGTTGACCATGATCCTTTAGGGTATGAAACAAAACTTTTAGGGGTTAAAGAGCTCTAGTTTATGGACATATAAGATTAGGGTTGAAGTGCCCAAATATGTCTATAATAGTTTCCCCCTAAAGCATGAAGTCATAAATCTTTGATGTCGGGTGAAATGCTTTATCATGAGGATCTGAGGTATTCAAACTGGAAGGTGACTTGTATAAGATACAATACAATACATCATCATCATATTATTTTCATGATCTAGCTAAGGTGAGCATTCCCATGCTCAGATTTATAAATTAATTTTCATGTACATAGAACAGATAATTGTCTGCAATTGTAGACAGGTGATTCCTTATATGGAGAGTCATCATCCCTAGCTTGGATGACCATCTATGCAGCTTCTGTGTACATTTGATGTCTTTATTTTCATGAATATATTGCAGCCTAGATGGATGAAACTACATCCAGGGTATTCAATCTCATTCAATCTTCACTTGAAGTACAAGTTGATCCATGTGAAGAGATGTTCTGAAGTCGAACATGGAAAGACATCACCTGATTACCAAGCAATATTGTGAGTTGTTAATAGATGCGAGAGGAATCACCGATAATGATGATGACCCTCAAGGTACTACAGGACAAGTCACGTGGTGTGAACATATGATCCGATGTCGAACACCATGCAAAATCTTTCAATCAAAGGCCAGTGATGTCAAGCTGTCGATGGAAGCGAGAAACTTTCCATTGAGGCATGCAAGCTACAATGTACTAAAAGGGTTGTTTCTAAGTCAACTTCTTGGATAATGAGCTGATGTCGACAAGAAGTGACCCGTCATAGGAGGGCCTTAATGTATCCCACATCTACGACATGAAATGAAGCAAATGATTTTCTGGAGGTGAAAATGATTTGATGACACAAGGTTCAGGAATGGCAGTCATGAAAAATGGAGGGTGAAGGTATTACAGTGGATGAGGCATTAACTGGATGGTGGTTTCTCAACTGAATGACTTCTCTTGAACATATCGGTGACACTGAGATGGATTGGTAGCGTTAACCCCAAATGATGGATGGTATGGAGGACCAATGGTAAAATGACTAGTATAGAATAACCCAACCTGACTCAATCATGGTGATGGAGTGAAAGTCTCATGTTCAAGAGTGACCTGCTACCATAAAATTCTTCAAGTTTTCTTTCCTTTTTCCACAGTCATTGCTGACTAGTACCTCTTTATTTTTTTCAATCTTGAGGAGGATAACATATGCTTGTTCTATAATTTTCCCTTCGGGCAAACTTGTCACTACATTTTAGCGAGTCTAGCGACAGTGAAACTCGTTCTTTCCTGGGTGGACAAGTTTGTCGCTATTGTTTTAATGAGTTTAACGACAAAGACAACTTGGTCCTTTTCATGTTTAGAGAGTTTGAAAAGGGACGAAAAGGAAACTCCAGCAGTTCTTTTTCGTAACATTATCCCTTAAGTTCAAAAAAGGATAAAATAATACAAAAGAGATGACTTTTCGATCACTTCAGTGTGCCGAAAAAGGCAAACACTCAAACTTTTTCGTGAGATAATCCCTCAGATCTGGAAAGGATTAAAATATATAGGAGGGATGGCATTTCTATTACTTTAACGAGCTAGAAAATCCAATAGCTCGACAATATTTTCATATTTAACGAGTCTGAAAAGAGTTTAAAGGAGACTCATTTTTTGAGGAATGAGTGGTGTTTAAGGTAGAAACTGGTTCTCGGTAAGCTTAGAACTTATCAAAACATGGTGATGTGAAGAAGTTGGCTAATAGGACCACTCATCGCAGCTGTTCTTCAAAAGGGTAAACAATCAAGTGGAAGTGTTTGATCGGCCAAAGAGATGGAGGTGATGGCAGAACACAACCAAGGATTAAAAGGCTGATAGCATGGCAATCACAAAGATTATTTACCGAAGGTGGGTTTATTTTTTAACGAGCTTGAACCTTGCGGTAACATATGCTAAGTGGTAGGTTTATTTTTTTAACGAGCTTAAATCATGCGCCAACATGCTTAGTGGTAGGTTTATCTTTTAATGGGCTTAAACCATGCGACAACATGCTCAGTTTTTAGTTTTTATTTTCATGTAAGTTAGAAATGACAAAACTAGAAAAGACAAAGCTAGAAAAACTAAAAATCTAAGGAAATTCTGAGGTTAAGTAGGATAGTTTCATCAATGTTTAGACAAAACACTTCCTATACTTACAGAGCAAAAAAAGGTGAATGGTGTGTTAGACCAATCACCTAACCTAAGAAGTTAAAAAAGATAAAAAAACTAAAAGCTAAAAAGCTAAAAGGCTAGAAAATGAAATTGCATGCCCCTAGCATGATGAAAAACAGAGTCTCTTAGTAACCATATGGAAATCACTGTGGTTAAGCAAGATGGTTTTTGTCAGTGATTAGACAAAACACTTCCTTGGAAAACACAATAACAAAACACTTCCATGGCTTCATCCACATAGTGGACAAAGGTGAATGTCATGGGATGGCACTTCCAATCACATAACCTACAAGGAAACTTATCTTTTCAGCTGGGTTCATCTCAAAATAGACAAGGGTGCATGCCCCCTAAGTTTCGTTACATTCACTGGACTACTCCCGGCAATTAGGTGGATGGAATGAAGGTTGAAGAGACATTCTTAATGCAAAAGGACCACCTAGGGATGATGATCGACTTGGAGCTATGCTTGAACCAGGAAATGAAAGCTGGTCAACAGTGAGAATTTTGCCTTCATGTGGGAAATAGATCACTCGAAAGAGTGTTGAAACAATAGCTTCCATGTTATAAACATATTCACGTCCAAGGAGTAGATTGTAATCTAACGGTCCTTGGACTACCATCATGTTCAAGTGAACGGTTTTCCTTCTCAAAGTTATGGGTAACTTAAGAAGGATCCCTAATAGTCAACTAGTTCCTTTGTTGAAGCATTACAAATTGTGTATGACAGGCATAAGCGATGGTGAACCAAGCGCTTTCCAAGCAGTTGAGGAAAGGATACTCATTGATGCCCCTTGATATATGAACTTGTAGTATGATTCGAAATGGTACATTAGAAGGAAAGTGAGATCTCGCTAGTCGATTCCAATCAAAGGAAGTGACTAGAATGCTTGGAGGGGGTACTGAATAAATGGTTGAAATAACCCCTTGAGTAGCAGGAACTAGGGGATTTTCTACCTGTTGTGAAGGAACGGGTGGATTGCACCCAAGTTCATCGAACTCTAAAGTGATAAAAAGAATTTGAACGGTATCATTCTCACTCTCTTGAGGATGTGTATGATCTTCTAAAGGTGGACCTTCTGAAGGCAAAACTGGGTCGTATGCCATCTTGACCTGTTGACTTTGGTTCGGTATGGACTCAAAAGATTCACTTTCAACGATAGGTGTTTTGACTGAAGGTTGAGTTATGTCAGTCGGATTTTCAACTAGTAAAGGATTTGAGGAGATCTTCCTATATCTAGGTGGAAGTCGCTATGGTGAAGTAGGACGGTTATGTAAGACTCCTTTGGCTTCATCCAAAAAAGGACAACGGGGAAGGGTATGGTCCCCTTCACATAACTTACATGGAATTTGGACTTTTCTTTTCTGCTCATTATTACTAGTTGATGGTGTGCTATCAACCTTATCGCCAGAGGTTGGTGACACCACTTGGTGCGAACAGGGGGACCATTCTCTCAAGATCTAAGGAATGCATGGACATTCTCAGTGAAGATGGTCTCCTCTACAAATTATGCATGGATCTTTGGGTTTGAAAATATTAGTGTGTAGATTTTCACCAAATGTTGCATGGTTGCCCCCTTTATTAACTGAATTTTTCTTCTTCTCCTTCCCTTTCTTCTTCTTCTCAGTCATCTGGTTACTAGCATCACTATTTTCACCGAGTGAAGAGGAAGAAGGAGAGGGAGAAACAAATGAAGAAGAAGGCGAAGGGTCAACTTCAGTATTAACTGGTTGCTAATTCGATTGCTGAGGAATCACGATATTTTGAATAGCAGAGGTTGAGAATACCATACGGGTAGGCCAATTGTGATTCCCAAAAGGGACAATGTAGCCATATACAGAGCACAAATATTTTCCCAAGAGGAAAATGGACTAGGATTCCCTTCAAAAGGGATTCTTTGATTGGTGGTTCCCGGATTTGTCTTCGTATATCTCAACCTAAGATCAACGAAGGAACAAGGATGTTATTTAGAATTTAATAAATTTTAATGACGCTTTGGCACAAATTTTCTTTTTCAATTTTTAAGAGTCGAGAAAAATCTAAAGATGACTCTAGTCCCCTTCGATTTTTAATGAGCCTGAAGAGACAAGTGCTCAAATGGACCTTTTATTTTAAGGAGTCGAAAAGGAACAAAAGTGACTACTATAGAAATCTAGACAAAGGGATTACCAAACCAATCGCAAAACTGCAATATACACCTTGGTGATAAATTAAAGAGAAATTACCAAGGACTTATGTATAGCAGTCAATCTTCACGAATGTTGTGTTCAATTCATTGTGATCGATAGGGCAGCAGACATGGCTTCCTATGGATAAAGGATGTAATCCTATTGTGGTCTCCCAATATATACTTGACGGTACTGGGAGCACAAGTCTGTGCTAGCACTTGTCATATCAAAGACGAGGAATCACCCAACCTTCAATGAAAACTATAGTTACTAGATTTTATGATGCCAGAACATGTCTCTAGCCTAGACCTCTAGATGTGTTGCATCAAGTTCTAAAGCATTGTTAAGTTCATTGAGATTTATTTTAGAGTTGACCTTGCTTAAAAACAATTCTTTCAAGGTTCACCGCATGATGTTGATTTGAAATTCCTAAAAATGCAATCTACAATGATAAGCAATCGTTGTCTATTTTGATCAATGAAAATCGTAGCTACTAGGGAAAGAAAATTATGATTCTTTCAAACAAAGAGAAAAGAGCACACTCTAAATGCACTTTCCTAAATCATTTTTCACACACAAGCTAAATGCAAATGAAAAATGCATGTATTTGTTTTCATTCCCTTAATGTGAGAAATTCCAAAAAGAGACTAAGTATAGATTTGAAATATTTCATTCAAAGCGACATTTTAAAAATCTCTTTTTCAAAATAGAAAGGAAGATTAAACGAAACTTTTTCAATTTAAAATAGAAAATTCTTTCGACACTTCAAATATTAATAGATCAAATCAAATACATGACAAAAATTTCAATCGACTATTCAGAGAAGGGAGATTTGACGACACTTCTCTTTTTGACACAAAACTACAGTTATGACACTTTTGTACCAAAACGATAGATCGATTTAAGAAACTTTTCTATAAAGGATTTTAAATGATGGACAAATACATAAAAATATTTACTAATGTTAATCAATGGAGGTTGATCTATGTAATGTAAGCAGGCTTCAGTAATGAGCTATTGTTCATAAGCAACAAATCAACTAAACAGAGCTGAAAACAAGGACGAAAAACCCAAATTCCAAGGAGGGAAATAGGCTCAATCAGTCATTGCACCTGGGCTTCACAAACAGGGATGGATCACACTTTTCAGGCTCAGGAGGTGCGATGCATACTAGTTGACAGTGACAAACAGTGTGATGGGCCAGGGAGCACAACTGAGGTGGGTTTTGGCTCAAATTTGCAGCTGGTTTCAGTGATTTAAGTTCAGCTATGAAGGACAGTAAGTAGCAAAGTACAGAGGAATGACCCCAGGAGGTTACTGAGCTACCACAAGGGCATCTAGAATGCTTATAAGTCAGACATTCAGTTCATAAACTAAAACAGAGATTGACTGAAGCAGCATTCATCTACTATGCACTTGCAGAGCAAGAGCAGTTCGAAGGCTATCTGGCTAACTTCAGGCTTTGTCTATAGTTTATAAAGTAAACAAAAAAACAACAATCATCTATTCGATCCCCAGTGGAGTCGCCATTTTGTTTCCTAGAAAACTAGTGTCTTTTCGATCTATTAGCCCTCTAAGATTGGAATCTATCCTAAAAAGAAACAATCAAAGCAATTTGTGATTTCCTCTATGTGTGATAGACAAGAGAGAGGCAAAGGAACTAACCTGGATATTCCACTTGACTCCTTGCTTAATCTCTCTCCCACTTGACTGAGCTTGCAACTCCTCTCCTACTTATCCCACTTAGATAATATCTGCAGAGACAAAGTAACAAAACACCATCAAAGCATATTGATCTATTATATCATAAGCATTGCAGAATCAGAAATACAATGAACATACAATGGTATTCACAAATAACAACATTCACAAATACACAATTCTATGGAGGAAAACCGAAAGAACGTTATTAAATATGAAGGGAGAATTACAACCCATCTATCTGATCTAGCATCATCCTCCCAGCATCAAAGCCCTCTCCACCTCATGAAAAGTAAGATCACCCAACAATACAGTGCTCTTTCTCAAAGACAAACTATTAGCACTTCCTTGTAAATTACAAAATTTCAGCCTCTAGATCTCTCAGATGAGGGATCCATTTAAAGATGTGTGCAAGGGTGTGAGTCATCTCTAGGTTTTTTATTAGTGTCATTCCACATGTTATTCTTGGTTCCACTTGGAGATTTCTTGGATTTCTTACTTATCCCTGGGAAAATTCAGAGAGGCAAGTGTCATAGAGGAAGTTTCTAGAAGATTCCATGAGCATACACTTAGCAAACATCCTTGGACATTTGTCTATCCTCGCTCATCACACCCTACAGAAGGCTTCATCATTATGCATCACACCCTGACAGTGGAGCAATCAATATGGTCTTGTTTTGGCTAGTTTTGAGTGGTTTTTTAGGTGGAAATTATGGCGAATGATGTAATCAGCTGACCACGATCCTTTAGGGTATGAAACAACACTTTTAGGGGTTAAAGAGCCCTATTTTATTGACATATAAGATTGGGGTTGAAGTGCCCAAATATGTCTATAGCAAAAGGTTGACTGCAACAGCACTCTGCATTTAGGCAACCTCATTATACACATTTTGACCAGTCATTGGATATTGGACCTTTGATAATGCAAATGAAATCCAAATTAAAAAATTCAAGATGTTCTGGAAGGTAGAAAAGACAAGATTTCCAACAAGATATGCTGTGCCCAATTTTTACACTAGGAAGGCCTTCAAAATTTGTCTACAAAAATTAATTTCGCATCCGGAAGGCACTACGCACCTGGCAGGGTTTTCTAGTGTAAAATTGCATAGGAGCTACACATCTGGGAGGCTCTATGCATCTGGGAGCAATTGCGCATCTACCCAGCTAAACACAAAATCACCAAAATTGCTCCACAACTCCTAATTCAACTTAAAATCTACAGTTTCTCTCTATTACAAGTAATTTCATCTATCACATCTTATGTTTAGGGTTTTGTTGCCAAGTTTGGAGTTTTGTATTTTTGAAATCTAAAACCCTAGCTTCTAGGGTGAAACCCTAGTTTTCCTCATATCACTAGTGTTTATATACCCTATCTACTTTCCATTGTTCACTAAACCCAATTCCTACATACCACATTTCCCAAATCCCTTTCCCCTCATACATTTTCCCTAATTCCTATTTACACTCTCTATCAACCCTTCAAACACTACCCACTCTCCCTAAAAAACCTACCCACTCTCTCTAAAACACTACTCAACCCTAAAACTTGTTCATACAACATACTCTCACATATTCGATCATCTTCATTTCATTCATCCATCATATCCCATCATTGTCCACAAGTGTTCACAGCCACAGAAAAGAAATGGAAAGAGATAGTGAATATGACTATGAAGAAGAGACACTCAGTGATAGTTCCATGGAGAGAAACATACAACACAAGAATCCTCATAAAGGAGGAAGGATTATTAGAGAGGAGCCCACCAATTTGAGGGAGTTGCAAGCCTACCCACTTGCCATTTCTTTTTTTGAACACCAGTCATGTTCTGGTTTTTGTGAAATGGTAGAAAGAGTTAAATCTCATCATGATTTGGCAAGGTTGTTTCTGACACATTTGCACAATAGTGAAGTATTCCTTGTTGGAATTATATTCACCTTATCACCAGCTATAATTTTAGAGGCTACAATTATTCCAGATGTGGGTGAAAAATGGAACAAATGTTAGGATATTGATAGGGATTACTATGAGCCTTACATCACGGCTAGATACAAAGACAAACTCAAGAGAGTATTCCCCTTCAAGTTTTTGGAAGATAGGTTTTCTCCTTTGATGAAGATCATTATCAAGTACTTTAACTGTGAAGGTAGGTTCTCTTGATTGTATGCCTAGCATATTAGATTGCTGATGCATTTCACTAGGGTAAGAATGATGAATATCCCTTACTTCATGTTTAGAAACATTGAAAAGATGGAACTTATTCTAAAGAAGAAACCATACCCCCAATAGTTGAATAGAATTTTCCACTACTCTTTGATTAAAATCATTGTTCTACATCAGCTGAACCTTCTAAAGATACCATGGGAGACTTTCATTTCTCATGAGATGTTCAAAGGCCCATAAATATTTTCATCACTGCATCATGAAGAAGGTGGACATTTAGGACATGAAAATGTCAAAGAGACTAAAGCTGTTGGAGTGCCAGTGTTTGTGACATATGAGAGGGGAACTAGGAAAATTTTTGCAACTGTTAGGTGAGTATTATCTCCACATGGTGTGGAAGGGGTCTCACCTTCATCGTCAGGCTACAGGCAAATGCTATCTCCACAAGGAGTGGAAGGGGCTTTGCCTTCTTCTTCAGCTAAGAAGGTACAGGTTAAGCAACAAAGCAAGGGCAAAGGTAAAGGCAAGAAAAAGATGAATAAGAAGGATCTTATTGATGAGCAAGAAAGATATTTTGACCTTGTTGATCATGAGGAGACACAAGGAATTGATGTCATTGACTTGGAAACTCAGGGTCCAAAGACTGCGAAAGACATGATAATAAAGGAACAAGAGGCTGAGATAAAATTCTTATCAGATAACTTAGAGAGGGCTGAGTGGGTCATCAAATATTTAGAGCAAGAAAACAAAAAATTGAGTGACAAACAAGTCCTCATGGAGCTGCAAATGATTAAGAAAATGGGGAGAGGGCCAAGGAGGCAAATGTCAAGTTGACTTCAATTGAACAAGAGATTGAGGATGATAGGGAAGCTTGGCTTGAAACGGTTAATATACACCTTGAGGGGCTGATTGAGAAGGCCAATAGAGATAAGAATATGCTTCACCACATGGCCTACCACTACATGACCCGCAACAAAATTTCCAACATAAGGATGAGGAAGCTTAAGGCTAAGTTGAGGAAGGCCTTAAAGAGAAAAAAGGAGCAAGATAAGTTTAAACTATTGGTTGAACCCTCACTAGCCCATCAAAGCAGATAATGGTGGTGTCCCATGTCAAATTTGGGCAAGTTTTGATGATTTTTTGTCTTTTTCAAATTTTGAAATTTTAAAAACAGAAAATTGCCCTAGATGCACAACGCCACCAGCGCTGCACTTTTCCCTGGAGAAATTTTTGGAGGAATGGCTTGTATATTTGGATTCAACATGATGAGAGCATTAAACCCAAAAAATCTCAACAATTTTGGAGCAAAACTTGGTCACCAAAAGGTTAAAAAACTCTCAAAAAATGACCTCTCTGCCTCTTTTTGGACACAAAGAAGAAACCTTGGGAGATTTCACTTTCGAGTGGGGAAATGACCTCCAAATGACAAAATTCAAGATTTTCCAAAAACTAAACAAGAAGACCTTTCCAATGAGCTATATTGGGCTCAATTTTACTAACGGAAAGGCCTCCAAAGGTGGTTGTGAAGCGGTGTTGCGCACTTGGCCAGTGGTACTGTGCATTGGGCTAGTTTGCTAGAAATTCAAATTTTTGCCTATTCTCACTGCAAGTTGACTTTCTCCCTCTTCATGGATGATTTTATCATTGTAATTAATGAATTTCTATGCAAATGTAATAGTGAAATGATATTAGAGGGTGGATTCATCAGTTTGAGGTGGTTTGGGGATCAATGAATTAGTTTCCGTGCTTAGAGAGGCAAGTTGTTCCACTACCTATATTTTTGTTCCCCGTTTGGAAATGGTTGTAACAGTTCCTTTTCTCTTGGTTTCGACCACTGATGGATAGCATAGGTGGTTTTATGTCTATATTATATACTTTTTCTATCATTATAAGAGGTTCAACTCTCTTGGATGCTCTGAGCTACATTGTACACCTTTATCAGCAGTTTGGCAAGGAAATAAACCGGGATTTGCAACTATTTTTATGGGATACTTGAGGTAAAGTGTTTTTGCATAGTTTCTTCTTCTGTTATTATCTTTTCTCATGTGTTATGTGTGCCACAATATAATTCATTCTTATAGCTAAATGATATCAAGATAGATAGGTAGAAACATTGGTTACAGTGCTTCGCCTTGGGAAACCATTTAGTTTTTTATGTTTTCTATTGTTTGAAGAGGATACATGATCTTTGCATTCCATCCTCATCTCCTCACTAGTCTTAGACCTCTCATCTCACCCAATTCCAAGTGCCAAAATACCTACCTACCTCGCCCCATAGAACACCTTGCATCCTGACTTGATTTCCCTGACCCAAAACTGCCTAGCTCCATTTGATTCAGCAACAAAACCAACAAAATCAATTAAAAAACCATAGAGCTACTATACATAGCCTAAAATCCATATTTGATTCATTCATCTTGATTGAGATTCACAAGTATAGATCCCTCTCTTGACCTGGTAGGGCTAGCTACTAGGTTAAGCTTGGTTTGTGGTTATCCTAGGATTGCCTCCCTTCAGCCTGAGGTCAATCTAGGTCCTAACACAACCTATAACCATTTACATGTAAGAGAATACCTTCCTCATCAACGGTTATGATCTAAACATATCCATTTTCATGACAAGTTTCTACTAGATATGGACCCAACCATCTTGTCATTAGCTTTCCTTTGAAATTTTCAAACTTAGAATCATATAACAAGACCCAATATCCTTATTGACATGTATTTTCCCTGATATAACTGTCATTCCAAATCTTTCTTTTTAGTTGTATGAATTCAGTGTGTAGGAGAGATTACATCTTGAACTCATCTAAGCCATTAAGTTGGAGCAGCCTTTGTTGTTTTGTTGTAGTGAAGTCTAAGTCCAATTGAGTTTCCATCCTCAAAGTGTTATATTCAAACTGAATAGAAATCAAAGTCCTCTTCCCATAAACCAAGTCATATGGAGTGGACCCAGTGGTAGTTTTCTAAATAGTGTTGTACGCCCAAGTGGCCTCTACCAGTCTATCTAGCAAATATTTCTTGTTGTTGCTAACAACCTTGGCGAGGATGCTCTCCAATGCTCTATTTGTGATCTCTAGTTGCCATCTTCTTTAGGGTGATAGGTAGTGGATGTCATGTGCTTGATATGGTGTTTCCTCATGAGATCTTCAATCATATTTGATGTGAATTGTGCTCCTTGATTGGTGACTACCACCCTTGGATACCCAAACTTGTAGAAGATGTTTTCTCTTAAAAACTCACCCACCTTCTGCTCAGTTTCTTCTTTTACTGCCTTTTTATCAACCCACTTTGTCAGGCAATCAATGGACATAATGATGTACCTCTTCTATCCGAATGGTCGATCAGTTCGCCCAATGAAATCCATGCCCCACTTGTCAAATGGATTTAAGGCTACTTGAGGTTATAGGGGGATTTCATCATATTAGCTTGATGGGCCTTGACCCAAGTTTAGTGTTAGGAAGCCAAGAAAATCCCTACACTACTATTCCTTTCAGCAATAGTACATGGATCGCAGACTGAAGTCTCACTTAGAGCAATATGGGGGGATGCAGGAACCAAGTTTCCACACCCTGGGATGGTTGTGATGACGGTTTTCTACCTTAATCCCTGCCTTTACACAGATCAATAACCCTTTAGGTCTTATCGATGTATTTCCTTTTCCTTCTTTTAGAACCTCCGCAAAGGTATCTGAATATCCTTCGTTTGACCCTAAACAATGATTCAGGAACTTACGCACCTCTGTAACTATGTTACTATCTCATTTCCATAATTATCTTAGTGGTTAGCCAAATTTATCATGCAATTAAGATTACCCTCGCTTAAACATATATTATTACTTTTGTTCAAATAATAGATAGAAACAGATACATTCACGCATCAATTTAACATTATAATGTAAACCCAGAACTTAACATATCATAATCAAATGCAATAATTAGAGAGATAAAACACAATGATTCTAGAATACTTCTCTTTATTTATGATTCAAGTTCCCAATACAGACTCTATCCACCCTGTGCACACAGTTCTAGGGGTTCGCGCACTCAGCTGTGGACATCCACCCTAGACCTCTGTGCACTCAGCTGCAAAGCCTCTTCCTACTCTAAGACTTTAGCTCTTAGTTCACGCAAACTTACCAATGACTCATGAATTCTAAGTTAGTTAGTGTAGTATCTACTTAGATATTTTAAGACTTCCCATTTTATACAATCCCATGGTCTGCAGACCAAGGGAGGATCTCCAAAACTGACACAACCTATCTAAAATAAGGGTGGAAAAACCCTTTTGGCATTAGGTATCTTCACACTCCGCGGCCACAAAATTTGGAGACTTTACATTCTTCATACAAAATTCAGGCCTTCTGCCCCAAAACTTGGGTGTTTAACCCCAAAATTGACCCCCAAGGGACTCATTCCCAACAGGTCCCCAACACAAACATGGTGTGTCGCCCTCATGTCACTCGGCTAGCACAGAGATCTTGTCATGAAGACCTCCCAACTCAATCTGGACAACATCTACCTCGATGGTGCACTACGTTGCCACCTGCTTCAGCTCCTCAACCAACTGTTCTATTACCGACCCTGCACTATCATCCTGTAGCTTCTGTTGAGTCTCTTGCAGGCTGGCCAACTTTCCTTCAATGGTGGTCATGATCTCATAGGCCTCATCTAACTAAGGCTTCAAGAAATCTTTCAAAATGAATTCCTTGTGCTGTGTTGCGTCTACCTGTTCTTTCAGTACCTTGGCCTCCTACAACTTTGTGAGCCTCTGCATGATGGAAATAGTTTTCTTTGTTGCCTTAACCTCATTGTAGCATTGTTGTAGTTCCTGCACTTCTATCTCTAGCCTCTATACATTGGGGTCCTCTTGTAGGCTGGTGAGGACCTCGAGTAACTGCTCAAAAACTATTTTGTAGTCCATCACTACACTTGCTACCGCTCCTACTACATCCGCCACAGTAGTCGTACGCTACTCCTTGACTTTTGGCGGAGTCTAATGCTAGGCCTTCAACTGCAACTCCGCGATCTTGAGATTCAGCTCCAACTGAACCTTGGACAACTCTGTGCGTGCGTCACGCACTCCCACAGCATGTTTTCAATCCCGCACATGGACTCGCTTAGCCCTAGGGATGTCTAGCTTCATGATAGTCCAGCATGCTTCATCCACAACCTTAGTGAGGCGTTGACTCTTGTCTGTGAGGTTGGTAACAAGATTGATGGTAGAGTCACGTTGTACAACCATCTCAACATTGTTGAGATTTTTCTCACTGATCACCTGCAAAGCGCGGTGATTGTAAGCCTGAAGTTCGACGATCACAACGTCCTACAAAAGGTAAAGCACTTTGCTAGGAAGCACTGCTAGATTAAGTCCCACGCCCTTGAGGGCGCTAACAGTGGATCTGTCAGCATCAGTCATCATCATCAATGCTTCATCTGGTAGCATTATGGCTCGGGGTCCCTAGCACGCAACATCTCCATGGCTTCTGAGGTACCAATGGCCACACTGGTGGGCACCATGCTAGCCTACATGTGTGAGGCAAGTGCTTCCTGCTACTTGAACTTCTGCAGCATTTCTGCAGTGGCATCCTACACTATATCCCCTATATCATTCAGAACCTCATCTATCAGGGTGATCAGATCCAAATATGTCTTGCTCACTTTGGACTTCTTCCATGGCCCTATCTTTTCTATACCCCTGGTGTGCATGATAAGGAACAGAGTCGTTTCTGGGTCTGCTCCTCCCTGCTTTGTTTGTTTGTCCACTTCTCCCTCTATCTCTCATGAGGGAAATTTCGCTTTGTTAGAGCCACACTCCTCTCCTCTTGCTTATCCACCTGTCTCTTGCATGGCAGTGCACTCTACCTTAGCCTTAGCGTCGACCTCCTTTCTCCGTTTCACAACTAACTACTCCATCTTCAACTTGGCTTCTTCCTTCTTCCGCTGCGAGGCGGTCTTGATAGATCCCATAACCAAGTCTGAGCCAGTGCACCATTCTTCTATCTAGCGGTGAAGGACCACGTCAATCACATCATCTATCACCAAGTATGGAAGTTTAGGCAATTTATTCTTGGGGTCCTTCCATGCCCTTATTGAGATGTGGTGGAAATCAACCTTGAATTCCATGTACTACTGCAATTTGTCAAAACTAATAGGCGACAACCGTGGCTTGTGGTTGATCGCCATGTGCATGTTCATCTCCATCAAGGTACAAAATATTTTGTAGTCCTTTATTAGTTGAGGATCCTTAGCTCCCACAACGAAGCGTACTTCACTGCTTCTGGTAGGTCTGACACTACCGGGGGGAATTGAGTGTCTTCGGGTAGATCCCATGCTACCAGTATTATGGATAGCAAGAGCCATGCATAGTGGAATGGCTTGCTAAGATCATGTGCCTCACAATAGTTCACATGGAACTTGTCGCAGAGGTAGCACACCCAATTAAATTGAACTCCCTGCGCATTGGGCCACCAAATCTACGACTGGTGCCGACACTTCATCTACGCAACACTTCCGCATAACCTTCCCTGCCAATAGTTGTGTGGCTACTTTTACCACAGGGTCATAGATGCTCGAAATGGCGTAGCCACATGGCTTCTTCACTAACTTGAACTTTTCCTTCATGGCCTCTGCAAGGACATGCTTTCCAGCCTTTCTGCCAAACATCATGGTTGGATTTTCCCCTGTGTACAGCAACCATGTGATCTTATGGATTAGCATATTAGTGATGGGTATTGGCTCCTCCGGCCATAGACACACATTGTGTACCAAGCACAATAGCTGCTTTATTACCAATATTGTGATGGGCGTACGGTTGTAATGCGATACCCATAGCAGGTTGAGCAGTCCTGCCTTATCCACGCCTCTTAGCCACTTTTGCGGTTACAACATGATGACTCAATTGTTATTGTGGAGGACCAAGTGCATAAGCTGGTCCATTGCTAAGTGAAGGAACTGCTCCATGTCTGCTAAATCCTAGTCTTATAATCTCAAAAGGGGGACACACCCCAAGTGCAGTCCTTCAATCACGATTTGGTCCGGTGAGAGGGGAGTATGCAAGGTGACCATACTTTCATCAATGTCTTTGAGCACCTTGGCCTTTTCCTTGCATGGAGGAACGTACTCAGGAAGCTTAGTGATGGGGTCAGACTCCACAATTTCGAAAGTCTCTGTTTCCACCCCAACATCCTCATCATCCATTGGAATATCCTCAATCTCCTCTTCTTCCAGCGCTAGGATAATCATCTTTCCCTTTTCCTATGCAGTGGGCTTAACCTTTTGGGGGTGTTTCTTGGCAGATGCATGCACTGGATGCCATGGCATGACCTAGTTTCCCTTCTTGATATTGGGAACCTCCATGGTCAGGGTAGGCCTTGGTCTAGGCATTCGTGGAGACTTTGGTACTTCAGCTAGTATTTCTACAAGGACAACCTCTAGGGTAGCTCCTTCTACTACTATAGCCACCTCTGGAACAACTCCCTTGACTATCATTACTTCCGCACTCATAGCTTCAGTGGGAGTCGACATAACGCTACGTAATAACTCTTGATTTGCCTGTGGCAATGTCTCAAACATAGAACTTGCTAGCAAAAGTTTGAAGGTTTCATGATTCATGTGCGCTTGAGGGATCAACAACTCAATTCTCAAAATGCCAAGTCTTTTTCACTCGAAAGCCACCTATAATCTATAGGAACTTTCAAATTCAAATCCGACCATTCCCCAAAAAATCGGTTCGTTAATGCTAGATTGACAACATATTTTTAGAGATATGGTCCATAAAGTCCGACATAAATGCCGCCCCCCACTCCATTTGGCCATTTTTTCATCATCAAATCGTGAACAGTGACTTTAACGATCACTTTCCAGCTGCTCTGTGTGGTTGCTTCCTTGGTACCGCGGCCCCCTATGCTCTTTCGTGGGCATTGTGACATATCTTCATTCTGCACAGTTCCCCAATCATGGAGCTCTCTGACCCATGCTTCCTTTTAATTGTCTGGAGTGCTAAGACTGTGCTTCCCTCATATAGTCACCTAGCTAGATCATCGGTGTATGGCTTCAATTTGTTTCCATTCACCTTCCCTAGGAAGGGTTATCCATTCAATTTGACCAATTGAACTCCTCCACCATTGGTAATCTCCTTGATAACATATGACCCTAGCCAGTGCATCCTAAATTTCCTTGGAAATTTATCAAATTTACTATCATATAATAAGACCAGATCATTTACCTTGAAGGTGTGCAGTTTGATGTGTCAATTATGCCATGCCTTTTCACACTCCTTTTGAACTTGTTGATGAAATCCAGCTAGAAATCGGTCCTCCTCAAGTTCTGCTAGTTGCACGAGCCTCTCTTCTAGGGCTTCGTGATCCGCCATTCTTGTGATTCCCACTATGCACAGATTGGGTACAATGTATTCCATTGGCATCACAATTTCTACACCATACACGAGTCTGAAAGGCATTTTCCCAGTGAACTTCTTGCAAGTCGTTCTATAGGCCCATATAACTGCTGGTACATACACATGCCAGTCATTTCTCTAAGAATTACAGACCTTCATCAGTGCATTGTCCAATATATTATTGAATGGTTCCACCGTTCCATTAGCTTGCGGGTGATAAGGCATACTCTTCTGATGATACACCTGAAATTATTATGTCAATGCGTTGATTGTTTCGTTAAGAAATTGTGTACTATGATAGGTCATCAAGATCTTTGGATAGCCAAATCTTGTCAATACATATTCAAAAATAAACTTTGCTGCTGTCATGCCTACACATTCCTTCACAACCTGCACCTCCACCCACCTGGTCAAGTACTCAGTTGCGATGATGATGTACCTCGCACCTGTATTCTTTCCTTGAGGCTGAACTGGACCCACAAAGTCAATCACCCATTTCTAGAATGTTTGTAATGTCACACGCAGCATCAAAGGAAGTTCATCCCTCCATGATGGCCTGCCAGTCCTTTTACATATGTGACTTTCCCTACAATATGCTTTCGCATCGTTATGGGTTGGCCACCACAACCAAGTTGGCAGAACCTTTTGTGTTGTTTCTTTTCCTGCATAATGTCCTCATGTAGCTCCTCCATGAGTCTCTGTTAGAATGTTGGTTCATTCAAAGTCAGGTACATAATGTCTCAATATTTTGTCTTACCCCATTTTGTATAAGGTCCCTGAAATGACGGAGAACTCTGCCGCATGCAATACTAACTCCTTCTCTTGTTGGCTTGTATACCCGTCTAGAGTAGTTCCTGTTGTGAGGAAATGTATGATATCTTCAAAGTGACTTTCCACGATGTGCACTGCAAAGAGATGTGCATCATGCAACCCATCCTCCAAATTAGTAGGTTCCTCTCCCATTTCAATGCATGAAAGATGATCAGGTCGAGCATTTAGTTGTCCTAGCATCAAAATAACTTCAAAGTCATACTCCTGGAACAAAAAAAACCATCTGGAAATCTTCCCCCCCCCCAAACACAGGCTTATTGACAAGGTATTTCAATAGAGAATGATCCATATACATCTTAAAATGTCCGCCCAGCAAATAGTGCTTGAACTTTTGGAGCGCGTACACCATGGCTAGTTATTCACACTCTATAATGGAATAGTTCTTCTTAGCCTTGGACATATTCCTTCTTGCAAATGCTATAGGATGGTCTAATTCCCCCTCGCTCGCCAATGTCAACACGGTCCCAAGCACAATATATGAGCCATCCAGTTGCACACGAAATTCCTTCTTCCAGTCTGGGAAGACTAGGATTTGCGCAGTGACCATTTTCTCTTTCAGCACATCCAAGCTCTTCTCAAATTCATCATTCCAATAGAATGTAGCATCATTTTTCAACAACTTCTCTATGGGCAGAGTTATTTGGGCATAGCTCTTGTTGAACTTCCTATACTATCTGGAATGCCCTAGAGTTGTGCGCATCTGCTTCACATTCCTTGGTGCCTCCAAGTTGATTATCACCATGATCTTCGCGGTTTCTACCATCAATCCTTGTTTGCATACCACATGACCAAGTAGGATCCTGAAAGGGACGCAAAAAATACACTTCTTTAGATTAAGCGCGATCTGGTATCTCCAACATGTATCTAAAATCAAGTATAGACTTGCCACATGATGCTTGACCAATCCAAACACTGTCTAATCATCAAAGTATACCTCCAGAAACTTATGAATGAAGTCTTTGAATGCCACAATGACTACACATGAAAATATTTTTGATGCATTCTTCATCCCAAAGGCATTACAGTGTACTAAAACCATCCCCATTCAGTCACAAAGGTCATCTTGTTTCTATCCTTAGGCGCAATTTTGATTTGATGGTACCCAAAGAACCCATCAGTGAAAGAGTATGCTTCTTGGCTACCTAAATTATCCAGGTCCTTATCAGTGAATAGGGTCAGGAAGGGATCATGTATGCAAGCATCATTTAGCTTCTAGAGATCCACGCATATCCTTATTTCTTCCTTCTGTTTCTTTTCCTGAACCACTATCGAGCTTACCCAATTAGATTCTTCCACTGGTTCAATAATTCTTGCCATGAGCATTTTATCTAACTTAGCATGAAGCCTTTCCTTATACTTAGGATTAACATGGTAAGGTCTTTGTTTTATAGGTTTCACATCTAGTTTCAGGGTGATCTTCATGACACCCAAGTCTCCTATTATCCATTTTAAATCAAAAAATTTCATGGGGAAAAAATCCTGATATTCAAGGAGGAGCTCAATGACCTTGTCTACTGTTGCATCATCCCAATAGTCCCAAATTTTTGTAAATTTTGGTTTTGCCTCTGTGCGAGTGTTGACCTGCCTAGTGTTCAGTGGCACAATTATGTCTTAGTCCTCTATCTGTGGACCTTCAACCTCATTGTGACGTTCAGTTTCCAGAATATTAATCTTTCTGGGATCCTTGTCTGCTTC
Source organism: Pinus tabuliformis (assembly GCA_031772625.1). Taxonomy (NCBI): domain Eukaryota; kingdom Viridiplantae; phylum Streptophyta; class Pinopsida; order Pinales; family Pinaceae; genus Pinus; species Pinus tabuliformis. The sequence goes on along the minus strand of CM062819.1, from coordinate 347,256,505 downwards.
TTCAACGGTCACATTATAGCATTCCAACACGTGACTCAGCTGGGTAGTCCAATCAAGTTGGACCAGGTCCAAAGGACCTTGCAGTATCCTAAAGATCAATGCTTTAACCTCCTACAGTGCCGCATTAATACAATCAAGACCATCCTTAAAATTGAATGTCATTATAAATCCCTGGTGCAAGATGTTCCATTCTTAAGTGCCATGGTAGAGCTCTGTTTCCAAGTACCAATTCATTGGTACGACATCCAGGGTATGAAAAAATAGATACCCCCATTCATTCTGGGGCTTTTCTCCATAAGCTTAGTCCATTTGGTCAGGTGATCACGTGGATCATCCATTTGTTGGCTTATAGGGGCCTGACCTAGGATCAAAGATGATTTAGACAAAAAAATCCTGGTACTACTGGCCCTTTCGGCAATAGTCCGCAGAGCGTTGATTGAGGTCTCACCCAAAGTAGTATGGGAGGGTGATAGAACCAGGTTTTCACACCCTAGAGATTTCTGATGGTTTTTTGGTGGTCTGTAGCTTAACCCTACATGCACATCGCTCTGCACATCTATCGGTCCCTCACAGCCTACGATGTTGCCTTCGCATAGCCCTGCTCAAGGTGCGATCCATGTTATTACCAAAGTTCCTTACTATTAACCCAATATTATCTGATTACTTAACTTATCTGTATGAGCCCAATTATACTTAATAGTGTTCAGTATTCATATAAGTGTGCATGATAAATAAAGCAGTATAAATGCATAGAAAGTAATACAAAAGCATATACACAGTATTTGGAATCAAACTTCTTTTTATTATTCTTCTTCATGGGTTACAGACTCGACTCTGCCCTATGCACTCAACTACAGTGGTCCGCACACTTAGTTGCGGACTCTACTAGGCCTCTGCACACTCATCTATAGAGCCTCTTCCTACTACTATGACCCAAGACACTTAGACCTTCTCTCTATGCTCTCTATATTCTAGACTCCATTCCTTTTCTTCTCTCTCTCCTTTTCTTTACAACTTAGAGCCTCACTCTATTTATGCAATCCCATGGTTCATGGACCATGGGTAGGTAGCCATTACATGACAAAATTTAGGGTGGACAACCCTATGACTCAAGATACATTTCGTGCTCTGCGCCTACAATTCATGGAGTCTTACAACATTATTTGACAAAAAATTGAGCTATGATCCCTAAAACATGCTCTAGGGGGATTACATGCCCAACAAGCCCCTAGCACAAACATCGTCACTCACCCTTGAGTCACTCTATCGGAGCAACGATCTTGGCGCGTAGTCCCTCCAACTGGTCCCGAACGACCTGATTGTCAGCAGTGCACTGTGCTGCTCCCTGTTTAACCTACTATATTCTTGCTTCTGAACCCTCTGTCTCTGATGTGTTATGCTACATCTATACATGCATTCCCTGAATTTTCGCCAGCTTTCCTTCAATATCCACCGTGATTGTGAAGGTTTCATCAATCCATGGTTGGATGCACGCTTTTAGAACTGCTTCTTTGCGGCATGTCGTGTCCACCTGCTCTTTTAAGGCCTTGGCTTGCTGCATCCTTGCAAGCCGCTGAGTAAGGACTATTGTCTGCACATTCCCTCTAATGTTGTCATATTGTTGCTAGAGTTCACGTGCCTCAGTCTCTAGCCACTGAATTTTGGGGTCCTCCTGCAATGTAGTGAGGACCTCTAGTGCCTGCTCCAACATTTTGCTATAGTCGCAGACTGCACCTCCAATCTCTTCCATCCTTGCTGCAATAGTGTTGGTGCACTATTCTCTAACCTCTTGGGGAGTGGAAGGTTGTGCCTTCAACTGCAACTTGGAAATATAGAGATTTAGCTCTAGCTGCACTCTTGTTATTTCCTTGCATGTATCACAGACTCCACTTGCCAAATAGTGGATCCGCACTTCTGTTGGTAGGTCTGTTGCAATGGACAACTCTGTGACACGCCGACAAGTGTCGTTGACTATCTGTACCAACTATTTTTTCTGCGATACCAACTCGTTGCGCTACAAGCTAAGATGTTCTATATTAATCTTCTGCTCACTCAGAACCTGAATTGCACGACTCTCCCTGGCATGGAGTTCTATTGTTATCCCATCCTGTAGCTGATAAAGTGTGTTGCAGGGAAGGGAAACCAAGTAAGGTCAATGCCTTTCACTGTATTAAGCATCACCTGATCCATTGTGTTTTTTGAGACTAGCACTCCATCTGGCAATGTTATCGTATTGGCCATTTTCATGTGTAGCATCTGTTCTACTGCTGACGTGCCTGCTGTGATGTGGGTAGACAAGCTACCCTCCTACAGGGGCCGCACCTATAGTTCCTATAGTTGCATCCTTAGGGCCCCCAACACAGTCTGCTGCTCTGTCATAACTTCTTGGAGCACTTCCTTGGTGACATCACAAACCATTTCACCGATGTTGTAGAGGTCTCCTTTAGTTAATGTGATTGGGTCGATGGCCAACTTCGAGGCCTTGACCTTTTTCCACAGACCCGATCTCTCAGTGACGTGCGACTGTTTGAGTTGGGTCAAAGTGGTTCCTAGGTCTGCACCCTCTTCTACAAGGTCTATGTCCTCTGCCTCTTGTCTTGTAGACACTTCCTAGCACTCCTCTTCCTACATTGTTGTGGCCTCTGCTATCTGTGTTGTTGTTGCTACTTCAACGGCCTTCTTTTGCTCCGCAGCTGCCTGTGCCACTTCACAAACTGTCCTTACCTTTGCTGTCACTTTTTCCTTGCGCCTTTTCTCAGCCAATTGTGTAACATGTAGCTTGGCCTCATCCTTCCTTTTCTATACTACCACCTTTTCCAACTCTACCAAATCTGGGTGCGCCACTTGGTATAACATGTCTCTAACATTGTAAATATCATGTCGTCAGTGGCTATGAATGGGAACTTTGTCCACTGCTACACCAAATCCTTTCGTGCCTGGATGTAGATGTTGTGCATGTTCGCCTTGAATTCTGCAAAACTTTGCAGACCGTTATGCACCATGGGGGACAAGTGCAGCCTCCTATTAATCCACATTCAGATGCTCACCTCAATGAGAACCCAGAAAATCTTGTTATCATGAATCCATTTCACATCCTTGGTGGCCCAAAATGAAGCATACTTCACATCCTCCGGTAAGTCTTGGTCGATTCACGGGAACTAGCTATCCTCTGGCAGTTCTCCTGCTACCAGCAAGATGGATAAGAGAAACCACGCATAGTGGAAGGTCTTACCCTATTCCTGGGCCTCCTGGCAATTACGAAAAAATTCTTTAGAGAGGAACTCGGCCCAGTTGAACTTGACCCATTCCACACATTGTTTGGCCAATGCAACTACTGGCACTGGTACTTCATAGCAGTGACATTTTCTCATTAATTTACCAACCATGAGTTGGGTGGCTACGCACACCCCTTTATCCTTGATACTGGTGATAGCATAACCCCTCTTTTTCTTCTCGAGCTTATATTTTTTCTTCATGGCTTCTGTGAGAGCCAAATCACTACTTTTTCTTGCTATCATCGCGGGGTCCTTTCCCTTACAGGGAAGCCGAGAAATTCTTTGGATGAGATCCACCGTGATGGGAATAAGCTCCTCCAGCCATAAGTATCCATCATACACCAGGAAAATCAGCTTCTTAATGACAAAAATGGTGATGGGCACGTGGTGAAAGTGTGGTATCCACAACAGATTAAGAAACCTCGCATTCTTCACATTGCGCAACCATTTTCACGGTTCTAATGTGATCACTAGCCCCTTCATATTATATTTCATCAGGCTTGCCATCTCTAAGTGCAGGAACTTCTCGCTGTCCGCGAGGTCATAATCTTCAAATTTCATGGTAGGCACACATCGTAGGAGCAGACCCTCAAAGGTAATTCCATCAGGGAGGAGTGGGTTTTGGAGTGCACTCTTTATTTCATCTAGATCCTTTGGTACCTTAGATTTCCCTTTTTCCAGGGGGACATACTCGGGCAATTTTGCTGCAGAGCGCATCTGTTAGATTTCTGCGTCCACGTATTCTTGCTATAGGATAAAATGCATAGTGTATGGAGAATGAAGCTACCCTTAAAGGTCTTCCCAGGACCTTCAGCAGACTGTAAGATTATCTACAACCATCACAAAGTTACATGCATGTTCATAAACAATAACTAACTATCAAAGTAGGAGAAGGAGATTACCTCAAGCCTCCATGTAGATTTGCAAGAGATCACAATGCAACTAGGTGGAAATCCCTTAAGCCGGCTCTAGGTCAAGTCCTGCACATAGAAGAGACAAGCATAATCACAGCATACAACTCTGATAACTAATACATGAATACATAAAAAAACATCTAAGTGCATATAACTAAGCTACTCAGGCTAATAGGTATTGAAAAAACAACTGAATGAATGAAAGTATCAAAAGCACAAAGTAGATAGTACAACTGCAGTTTTATATTAATGAAGAGTGATTACAACCATCTATTGTATTAGCGTTCCTTTACCCCTCCATCTTCTCTATCTCTCTCTCTCCCTTCTTGCTCACTTCTTATGATTTGAGACAATTCTCAACAGTCAAGTATGTTATCCTTTCAAATGCTCTAACCTCTATCACCATAGCCCTAGCTTTGCTTATGTAGCAATTGAGTTAGGGTTGCCAAGTTCCCCCTTGAGTTCCCTAGGGAAAAAGTAATGAAGTTGCCATGCTTTTCAGCTCTTTCCCATTTTCCTCCTTCATTAGGATTAGAAATCCTCCAAATAGGTCGAATATGGACGTTTCCCTGCTTTTCTTGAGTAAATATAGGAACAAATATATGGATATTTATGAGTCAATTCATTCTTTTGACCCTTAGAACTTCACTAGGATCCACTAAGTTTGTTCCCAAACTAGTGACTTGAGTTAGTTGGCTCACTAACGCACCTTTAGCCTTGTAGATAAAATTTATAAAGGAGGTTTTCAGTGCATAGCTAGCATTAGTGTGGAAACAAGGCATGTGATCTTGGTCTTTGCTTCAGCTATCATGTCTTTCCCCTCTGAGTTGATGAGGAGGTCAATTTGTTATATAACAGATGCCCCCTAAAGTGTGATATCAAAGGCTACGACGATGGCTGAAATAATTTACTTAACTATGTTTTCCCTTCAAAAAGAGATAAAGGATCGGAGCTTTAGGTGGTATGGGAAACCTGATACAACACATATATATAATGACTAAAATCATGTCCTGAGCCAGGCATTCCCATGCTCAGTAGCTATATCAGAGTGATTTTCTCCAAAGAGATATGACGATGCTAGCCACTGATAAGCACAATGTGGATCTAGTGTCATAATAGAATCAACCTGATAAGTTGTCTCCAAAAAAATATACACAACTTGGCAGAGGAAACAAGGCTGAGTGATGCAAGCCTCTACCCAAGGTCTTCATTTCTGCTTCACCGAATGGCATAGATTGATACATGTTAATATATGGGTTGATGTCAAACATGAACAAAATCATCTTATTACTGGTCAATAATGGAGACCATTAACAGACAAAAGGAAGGCCACTAATAATGGCGATGGTATCCAAGATGCACAGTACAAACTAATGAGTGTGAAAGATGTTTTGTGGTTGAATGCCTGTAGAATCGTTTAACTAAGAGCCAATAATGAGAACCCCTGATCAAACACAAGGCAACCTACCACTAATGTCTACAAGTACCAAGGCACCAAATTTGTTTCTGGGTTGTCTTGCTAGATAGAGCATTGAAGTCAATAGGAATATACCTGTCGAAAGGTAGGCAATAATGTGTCCTACATCAATCGACATGAAACGGGACAAGAATGATTTTGTGTTTTGAGGAATATTTGAGATTAGGTCTAGACAACAGAGTGCATGATGAAAGGATATGCTTGATGGGTTGATGGAGGAAACAAAAGGTTAACCCTTGAACAATAGAAGGAACGACAATGGTTTTAACCATGCAACACTATACTCATGAACACCAAAAAGTGTTAGGATACAGAGATGCAAGAAAAATAAGGTATTTATGCTAAACTCATAGGATGGTAGGATTCATATTGAGAGGCCATCACAAGGAATATTTATCTGAGGGACTGCCATGTTCAAGGTAACGACTACTGCCAAACCATGCTTTCTAATACTCAATGCAATTGTATTGTCTACTTTCCCTGTCTTATTAATTTAGCAAGTCCAAACGGGTAAACTCAATGACCTTTTCATTTTTTATGAGTCTGAATAGGACCACAAAAAGAGCGACTCTTTTCCCTATCTAATTATTTTAATGAGTCCAGAAAGGCAAACTCATCGATCTTTTCATATTTAAAGAGTCTAAAAAGGACGGTAAAAAAGAGCGACTCTATATCTTGTTTATGTAATTTAAAGAGTCCAGACTAGACAACTCGGTGGTATTTTCATATTTAGAGAGTCTGAAAAGATTGTAAAGAGCAAATCCATGGTGGTCCCTTTGTCATATTTGTTAACTGGGTGCAACAAAAGGTTAATAGTATATCCAGATTGGTTAATTTTCCGTTAGTTAATCTATTGAATCTCGATAAAGAGAAATATATGTTCAATAGATGTCGACCTCATTTTGTTACAAGTACAAGGAGACGGACTAAACTTGTTTTTCGTTGTGAATTTTTAATAAGTCACGTGACGACAAACTCAATACCTTCATTTAAATTTTAATGAGTTAAATGAAGAAAACTCAAGGTATCTTTTTCAGTTTAGTGAGCAAGGAAAAAGAGGAAAAGAAATGCTCATTCCTCCTTTTTAGATTTTAATGAGCCCAAAGGAGGGGAAAAACTCGGGGATTTTTTAAATTTAAGAGTGAGAAATAGTGCCAAAAAAGCAGGCGCTCTTATTTCTACCATATATTTTTAATGATCCCGATGACAAAAACTCGGGATTTTTCAGTTTAACGAGCGAAAAAAGTACCTAAAAGATTGCTTGGGTCATCTTTATAAAGTTTAATGAGCCTTAAGACAAAACTCTGGAATTTTTTCAGTTTAACGAGTGAGAAAAAAGCACCTAAAAAGAATGCTCTAATGGTATTTTCTAGTTTAATGAGCTAGAAAAAGATAGAAAAAGAGTTTCTCAGACCATCATCATATATATTTAACGAGCCCAACAATGAAAGACTCAGAGATGTTTCTATTTTTTAAAGAGCAATAAAATATCCCAAAAAGTGTTCTATCTTCTTCATGGTAGTTTAGTGAGCCTAAAGAAGGAGACTCAAGGATTTTTCAGATTAACGAGCAAGAAAAATACCATAAAGGAATGCTTGATCTTCTTCATGATAGTTTAACAAGCCTGAAGAAGGAGACTCGAGGTTTTTTCGGATTAACGAGCAAGAAAAATACCAGAAAAATAATGCTCGATCCTTCTTGATCTCATCCTTGACAATAGAAGGGTATATGCCATGCATTTCTTCATAAGACCAAGGGAAAACATAACGGAAATCCTTAAAAGGGTAGGTGAAGCTCGCAATTTCCTCGGGATTGTGATTGGCTCCAAGCTATATGTTTTCCATGATGCCTGTCATGACAGAACTATCGAAGAGCAATGTTTTTAAAATATTGCCCATGTTTCCTTTCGCCTCCAAAGTTTGGAGGATCGTATAGGGTGAGGAACATTTTCATGTGTCAAGTAACAGGATTTGAAGAGGCATCATGTCTGAATCAGATATCAAAACACAATGGTGCGAGTCCTCCCAAGGTCACTTTTCTAAACTCATGATCTCTCTAATATCTTCATCCTTAGGTAGGACTTGATTGAGTGGATCGAAAGAAGGAGCCATTATGGGAGGGGCAGTGGTACTGTTGGCCGAAACCAAAGTGACCAGAGATTCAAATGCAAATTGAATGGCTTGGTAGGCCAATTTAGCTAGTTACAATGGCAATTTTTCTCTATATGTGTCAATGTCTGAAGGAACCGTTAGGATCCATAGATCGGTCTGTTCATGAGGATTAAATGAAAGCATGTTGACTGTTTGTGGAACCTTGGGCAGCTGAAGAGGGAAACAACCCATGAGGGAAGAATCAATAGACCAATACCAATATTGAGATAAGAGTCAGGCACACCACCTACTAGGGGTACGGAGCTACTTGGTAATGGTGAATAATCAGGGGTGTAGAAAGACAACTGATCTACTGTAACTACCTTTCCATCCAATGGAAATAGGATGATGCGAAAGACAGTAGATTTTAAGGTCATCATGGAATATGTCCAACTACGACCTAGCAAGAGATTATAGTCGAGTCTTTTTTCTACGACTTCTATGTCCACCGTAACTGTTTTCCCATACAAAGTGATGGGGTAGCTAGCCAAGTAACCTTTTTGGATAAAGATGTGTTTGTTGAAAGCTTTAAGGGAGTTCGATGGTGGGGATAGGGTTGGAGAACCCAGGGTGAGCCAGCATGAAGCCGACATGACGCAAGTAGAAGCACCTTCGTCAATGACAGTTCTATGTATACCTTTACCTTTCGAAAAAGTTTTCACTTGAAATGCAAGCTAGTGAGAAAGGGGACGTTTACACTTTTCCATGTTGAAAACTACAAGCATGGAATCCTGTGGGTCAATACCACCAATATCATAAACCAAAGCTTTCCTTTTTGCTAGACATGTTTGTAATACTTCGAGCGCTGACATAGCTGACGGTGCTTTCGCCAAGTCTTTGGCAGTGTTGTAGTTTTGGGTGGCACGTGCAGATGTATTGTGTGGTGTGCATCGAAGTGCCCCTTTGGGGGTTTGAATTACAAGGTCAGTAGTCAGCCATTCGATATATAAATCGTTAGGTAGTGGTGGGCTTTGACTTGAGGAAGGTTCTGCTGCATGAGTGACAGGGGCTCGATAAGATTTGGATGTTGTTTGTAGCTCTACCATTTCAAATGTGTAAATGGTAGAAGATCCTTCACTAGCTGAAGGATGTTTCGAACCATCGTTGCCCCCTTGTGGGGGTTATGGTTGCTTTGCAATAAGATTTTGCTACTGTTGAGCGGGAAAAGGATTTCTAAGGACAGCGGGGGTATTACCAGTATCCTTTTTGGCAATGTATTATGTGCATTCCTGAAGATGCGGATATCTCTAGGTCATGTGGTCTTCAGCACAGATTTTTCATGGAAATTTGTCGAGTTTATCCTTTTCCTCGTCAGGAGGCACAGTGGCCTTTTGTTTTGGGTTTTGCTACTTTGTTGACTACTCCTCAGAAGGAGCAATCTTTTTCTTATTCTTCTTATTCTTTCCATCAGTTTTTTGTGTAGACTGCACATAGTTTATTATGGTGGTAGGAAGAGTAGTTGATTTTGTAGAGGGTTCCACCGAAATATTGGCAATGTAACTGCTGAGTTTTTTTACAACAGCCCCAGAGGTTACACCAACAATCCCGTTAGTGTGCACTCCGGGGTGCTGCGTAGTGAAAACATTGAAGTTATGAGGGGCATTGGGGATTATGTCGTAAAGAGTGATAGACTGTGAATATATTAGATCTAAGTGCTCAGCATGACATATGGATTGGTCTTTTGTGATTGCACCACCTAGAGCGACTTATCTAGAGATTTGCGAGAGTAATGACTTGCAGAACCAATCTGATAAGAGATAGTCTGGGAGGGGAGCTTTTACTAACCTCCGCCTACATCTCCATTCATGTATATGATCGAAGATGTGCGTGGCGGTATCCTAACGTAATGAAGTGAGGAGCTCTGTCCCAATCTCATAATGGATGGGTAGTTGGAAGTGATTTAGGAATTCCATTGCTAAAGTGTCAAAGGTGTTTATTGATGCACGTGGTAACTCAATGTACCATTTAGCTGCATTTCCAGTGAGGTGCGGGGAGAAAGATGTAACCAGACACTACCATCCACCATAGAGTTTGAAACACACCAAAGATGGTAGGTGGTGATATGGGTGCCTGGATCCTCCCCTTACTTTCCATCGACCTTAGGGATGTCCGTTGGTATCTTATGCAGGATTGGCTGACATTGTAGGTTGTGATGGATGGGGTCATTTATCAGTTTGTATAAGTCGAGTATATCCAACGTTGCCAAGAAAGGCAGAGAGTTTGGTGCCCCCGACTCAGACCATGGTGATGACATATGACTTGAGGAGCCTTGTGCTCCTTTGATCATTTGGCTCCCAATATTATACATGGGTTGCATGGTGTAGCAGTTGCTTTGAGGTATGGTGTTGTAGAGTGGATTTCCATGAGGATTTTGATATTAGGGGTATAGAATTGCCCCCAGGATAAGTGGTGTCCCTTTGATCCATTTGAATTTGTGAGTAGGGTGTCCCCATGGATTGGTTGGGACCTCCTTGAGGATTCCCGCCTGACACATAACTAACCACGTGTCCTTGATTGACATAAGGAATGTTCATGTCAATTAGCAACTAACCATGCATTCCTGAGAATGGAGGGGGAACTGTTACGTTCCCTACTGACATGTGCATATTGGGAATCCCCCCAGATACAGGAATATGGGGGTTTGAACTATACAATGGTGGCTGACCATATTGATGGTAAATGGGAACTGCGCCCATAATGCCACATTGACCATTGTAAGGAGCACTGTATGTGGCACTTGTCGAAGGTATGCAGTTTGAAACTAAAGGGGTGGAACCTGACATTGGCTGGGTTCCACTCGTAGAGCGTGTCATGTGAGTGGTTGTACCTGGGACAAAGGGGATAGTGGGGTTCACCATCAACGGTGTTGTGGTGATTTTCAATTGGGGAAGTGGTGGAGGACCGAAAGAATCCACAAAGTTCCATGACCCGTTAGTCATCAACGGGATAGATGGAAATGTTCCAACTACAGAAGCAGGAAGTACAGGTACCACAAGAGCCAAGACAGGTTCCAATGGATTCATGAGCAGAGAGTTAAAGGGAGGAAGGAATCCTTCGGTAAAGAAATCCTCCTGCAAACTTGAATCATCGGTTGTCCAAATAGATCCTCTATGAGATCTTTGATACTAATCTCCCGAAGATGGGGAATCCAATTCAGTGGAAATCGACGGATCTTCCACAATTAGTGGAGGAATTCTTAGCAATTGTCTAGAGTGATGACGATGGCCAGATGTAGCCACGGTGATCATTTAACTTTTATCAATAAATTTTATCATGATATTCATTAAAGTCTCAAATGATAACACTTAGGTACCTAAAAAATATAAAAAATTACACTAAATTGATCAATCAACAAATAGATGGAAATGACCCTGTCTAATAAGCACCAATCACTAGAGATGAAACCCAGTATCTCAATGAATAAGAGAGAAGGCTGGCTAGATGTACAGATGAAATTACTCTAGAGATTCACCCAAACCTCAGATTGAGGGGCCAAGTATTCTCGTGAATATGAGCACCCTCCCAAAAACTAAAGACAGAGTAGGTCCGTCTATGTTAGGTACTAGGCCAGCTATCCCAGTCACCTTGTGTAAGTCCCTAAAAGTATGGCCACTAAAGATACCTCAGATCACAGACACCATAGGGAGGTACATAGTCATAGATAGCTCACTGTGTGCACAGGATACCTGAGTCCCCGACACGGCTTCGAAATCCCCTAAGGGATCCCAATACACAGAATACCCAAAGGATCTGTAAGAGAAGGCAGGCTACCTTCACTTATAGTCCGATGTTGTCTTGTATTTAGCTTCATTTTTATTGGAGTGGTCCTAGTAGTATGAGTGCAGAAGGAATTTTTCTCTCTTTTAATGACACTGGTTTGGTGTTCGATCTTGGGTAATTTTAATCACTCTCCTTATCCCAAGATCCTAGCCTAGCTAATGTTTGTTTGCTTAATAAAGAGTTACTGATTGAGTTTAGGTAAATTTTATGTGTACTTGATTATTGTCTTTGGTAGGGGAGTTGACATATGAAATGTGATGAGACTCTGACTCAATAAATCATGCACAAAACAATGCTTTAAAAAATTTCAATTCGATGAAAACAAGTTGTATTCTACAAGTGAGAGTTTTTCACATATTCATATGCTTTCCATGGATCTTAGTCATTTAACACATGCATAACCAAAAGACTTCTTTCCAATATTTCTTAGTAACTACTTGAAACCAAAATAGAGTAGATTTTAACCAGTTAAACAGAAGGATGAATAAAAAATGTGGGTCTTTCTTTCATAAAAAATGTTTTAAGAAAGAAAAACAAAAATTATTTCCCAAAAAAAACTTTTTAGGGCACCTATTTTGCTGGCGAAATGTAGTTACAGATCTTCTTTCAGTCCATGAGAAGGCTTCCTATCCCTTCTAGCTTATAGACACAGCTGAAAATCAAGTTATTGGGAGACTAACACTCTGTAACAGTAGCTACAGAGAGTTAGTAGGTCCACTAATGCTCCTTGTGAATAGAAACAGTGCTTTATAAATCTCTATGTAGTCTGCTAACCTGCGTTAGTGTACGAAAGCAGTCAAAAAGAGGGCTTTCCAGATCATATTTAGAGATGAATACATGTAAGAAAGATGCAGCAAGATTTTTGGTGGGTCAAAAAGGGATTGCAGAAGTATAGGTAGCTCTTAGAAGGAGGAGAAACTGAGAAGAATCTGGGTAAACCGGGAACTAGATGTATAGTCCCCAGTGGATTCGTCAATTCTACTATAGGATAAAATGCACGGTGTATGGAGAATGAAGATACCCTCAAAGGTCTTCCCAGGACCTTTGATAGACTGTAAGATTATCTGCAACCGTCACAAAGTTTCATGCATGTTCATAAACAATAACTAACTATCAAAGTAGGAGAAGGAGATTACCTCAAGCCTCCATGTAGATTTTCTATGTTTGGTTGTGTTATATTCTTTCCACGAGTAACCTACGTAGTGAACTGCGGGGTTAGAGTGGGGGTATAGCCCCGCCTTCATTGCACTGATTATGTAGTGGGGGGGTCACAGGGGGGCAGTAGACACCCTGTCTGAGGGGTTTGAGGGGGGCAGGTAGCCCCCCTTTACGGGGTATAGGGCAACGCCTCGATTTTTTTTTTTTTGGACCCTATATTAGGTTGGGCGAACCTACCTATGGTTTTTCAGTCCATGGTATTGGATGCTTTGACATGTATAAATATGTATTGTAACATTGAAAGGATAATAATGAAAAATCAAGCTGGTAGTCTGGGTTTTGGGATCTAGGGGAAAATCTATGTGTATATGTGTTTTATGTGTTATGCTCTCACATTCTTTATTTTCTGTGTTTAAGAATTCATATGCAAGTAATTTATGTATGGGGTTAAAACCTATATTTGGTATCAGAGTTGTTTTGGCTTCAAGGGGATGCCTTTGTTGCTGGGGGGTTTCGCTCGGGCTTGTGGTAGACCCTGTTCAGTGGGAGATCAATTCTGGTGGTGAAAGAAGATGGCGAGCAGTGGAAAGTTAGAGATCGAGAAATTTAATGGTCGGAATTTTGAGTTGTGGAAACTCAAGATGGAGGATCTGTTGGTGGATAAAGATCAGTGGATCATGATAGATCTGGGTACTAAACCAATGGGAGTGTCTGATGAAGAATGGAAGAAGTTGGATCGGAAGGAAACGAGCACAATATGATTGTGTGTCTCAAATTCATTATTGTTGAATGTATCAAGGGAAGCTACGACAAAGGCTTTGTGGGACAAATTAGGGACTTTGTACCAATATAAGTCTTTGGTGAATAAACTGTTCATGTGGAAAAAGTTGTATAACCTGAGGACGAAAGATGGAGACTTGGTGAAAGAGCATATGAATGCATTTAATACTGTGGTAAGTCAGTTAGAATCTATTGATATTAAAACTTTAGATGAAGATAAGTGCATTAGTTTGGTGTGTTCTCTACCAGATTCATGGGATAGTCTAGTTATTACAATAGGTAGAAATGCAATTGCATTGTAGTTTGATGAAATAGTCTCATCCTTGCTGAGGGAGGAGATGAGAAGGAAAAACATGGAGAGCTAGAATGGTGATGCCTTATCTGTACGAGGATGGTCCTAGAACAGAAACAAAAATAAGTCATCAAGAGGAGATCTAAATCTAGAGGGAGATATAAATCTCCAGGAAAATCGGTAAAGGTGGTGTGCTGGAAATGTGGAAAGGAAGGCCACTACAAAAGGGACTGTAAATCTAAAGCTCCTGATAAAGGAGAGGGATATGATGATGCTCCTTCTGCAGAGGCGAAAACCACCTCAGATGAAAGTGGGGATGTGTACTTGGATTCTTCAAGTACACATGTAGATCATGAGGCATGGTTGATTGACTTAGGTGCATCCTTTCACTTCACTCCCAATAAAGAGTGGTTCTGCAAGTATCAGAAATATGATGGTGGTGATGACTTCTTAGGGGATGATAGGAAGGCTAGAATCATTGGTCGTGGAAAAGAAAAGTTGAATTTGCAAGGTGGAAGGGTTAGAACACTTCCAAGTGTTCTGTATATTCCTGCATTAGCGAGAAATCTGATTTTTGTAAGCAAGCTGGATGATGCAGGTGTAAAAATAGTGTTCGAGAAGGATACCTGCAAGATGGTTTAGGGAGTACTGGTATTGATGCGAGAATTTTGGATTGGAACTCTGTAGAAGCTGCAAGGTATCACTATTGTTGATGGGTGCAACAGTTTTGTGGTTCCTAAAAGTGGAGCAGAAAATCTAGTGGTCTCTGGAGAGAAGACCATGATGTGGCATGAAAGGCTTGCACATATTGGAGAGAAGGGCCTTCGAATACTTCATGGTAAAGGTATGGTAGAAGGTATGAGTAATAGCTCTCTGGATTTTGATTCCTGTGAAAATTGTGTATATGGGAAGCATAATCGAGTGAGTTTCCCCTTTGGTGGTAAGAGGGTGAAACATATATTAGCGCTTGTGCACAGTGATGTGTTTGGACCTGTGAAGGTTCCATAACTAGGTAAGTCTGTGTACTGTTAGAGTCGGTCTTGTCAGTCCTCCGTCGGAGATCACAACTCTTTCTGCATTTCATTTTTAGGTGTCTCACTCCATTCACTCAACTGCATTCCGCTAGGGGTTATGCCATAATCTAACGAATCGGTCTTGTCAGTCATTACCCCTCATGCTTTGTACCTGTTGTCTCAGGTCTGTTCATCAAAGTTCATTAAATGACAGTCAATATTTTGTCTTTTGATGGGCAAAAAATCATGTCAGTCATAGGTCTAGGGTTTCATAAGTCGTGTTTTCAAAGTACCCAATAATGCCAACAAGCCAGAGGGAGGTTCAACAAGTTTCATCTCCAAATTTTCATCATCCACAATGCTCAAGGGTAATTCCTCTTCAAAACTCTGTTTTGAAGAGGAAATCGTCAAATTAATATTTATAATAAATATGCAAAGTTCTCCACCATGACGTACTTCAAAAGTAGATTCTGATCATCCTTTGCCAAATTCCATGTCATCTTCCCCTGCAAAAAATTTCCAAAAATTTCATCATTTTAGTCAAAAATCCAAAAAGGAAATGTGAAATACAGAGTTGCATTAAATTGTGGAAAAAGTGACAAAACAAAACATTGCAAAAGTGGGTTTTGACGAAACAAAAATCAAAACCATGTCTCCATGTCTTTATACCAATTTTCTCATAAGGATCAAGGTCATTTTAAATGCCAAGGTCAGAGAGAAAGCATTTCAAAGTGAACTGAGTTAGCCAGCGCATGTTTTGGGTAAATTTGGAGGTGTCTTGACAGGCGCGGCACATACAGTAGGTGGTGTGGTGCATTGGGCCAGCGCGACGCATTGGGCACGATCCTTCAATGCAATTTGGAACAGGTGCGACACACCGGTAGCGCTCGACGCATACAGTCTAACACCCAAAAAATGACTGAAATTCCTCCAAATCACCATTGAATTGCTTGGACATGCTAGGTTAGGTCGACATCTCGGTGTTTCATCCATTTTTGTGTGTTGTGTGATGGTGCTTTATGGTTCCAAATGTTTGAAACAAAATTTCCAAACACTACCTCTAAAAATCCTTATGTCAATTGCTATTAAGGGTTACAAATTCATCATTTTGTTACCAAGGTTCCCCTTCCATCCCATCTATCCCTTTCTCCTTCATTCCCTTTTTCCTTATACCATATCCCTTTGAATGTCATTGTTCCCTATCCCCTAAAATTACTAAACCCTTATCCCCAATTCCCTTTCATCCATTGCCCAATGTAAAACCCCAAACCCTACACTATGAAAAGTTCCCAAACCCTCTTACATTGCCCTAAATAAAATCTACCCTAATACTCCTAATCCCTTCATATTTTCCCTCCCTAATAGTCCCTTGTTACATTGCTCCCTTGCTCAGAGATTTCAACCATATTACAAACAGCAGTCCAACATAGTCTTGCGACCAGCATTCATTTCTCCAGGTAGTTTTCATAGCATCAATTATGTCATCTGATCATTCATCTGACTATGAGGTGGAAACTCAAAGTGACTCACCCACGGAAGAACATGCACCCGAGAGGCCTCATAAAAGTGGCAGACATGTTAGAGAAGAACCGACTACCCTCATAGAATTGCAGGCCTGCCCTCTTGCCGTCTCTTGTTTTCAGTTTTAGTCATGCTATGAGCTTTTTGAAAAGGTTTCAAATGTTTAATTTCACCATGAGTTGGCTCACCTATTTGTTCTACATTTACATGGTGCTCAAGTTACTTTGGCCGGTGTTACTTTCACACTTACACCAGACTCTATCTCATTAGCTACCAGCATGCCTAATATTGGAGAGCCATGGAACAAGAGACAAAAAGTTGACCGACAACATTATGAGCCATATGTTAAACCTGGTTTCTTGAGGCAGCTTAAGAGGGTGTTTCCCTTCTGATATTTTAAAGATGAATATGCCCCTCTAATGAAGTTAATTATGAAGTATTTCAGTTGTGAAGGCCGCTTCTCCCGGTTATATGCTTATCACATCAGGTTGCTCATGCATTTCACCCAGGTACGCATGATGAACATCCCATATTTCATATGTAGAAACATAGAGAGGATGACCACCCTTGTGCAACACAAGACCCCTGAGCAGCAGTTCAACAAAATTTGTCATTTTGCTCTCATCAAGATTTTGGTGGTGCAGCAGCTTGATTTACAGGGTATCACTTGGGATGATTTCATCTCTTGTGACTTCTTCTGAGATTTACAGGGACCTTCAAAGACTAGATTTTAGATAGGTAGACCTTCTCATCAGCATGAAAGCCATGACCCACACACTGCTATTGTGCCGATTTTCAATACCTACCAAAAGGGCACTAGGCAGTTGTTTACGGCAGCCAAGTGAGTGTTATCTCCACCTAGGGTGGAAGGGGCCTCGCTTCTGACATCAAAACCATAGGTACAGGACAGAGGCAAGAGCTCAATGCAGGATGAGGGGCCATCATGTGAATGAGAGACCTACTTCATTCTCCTTCATGATGATGATCCAAATACGGGTCCGCAAAGTGCGCAGCTTAAAGAGATCATCCAAGAGAAGCAAACAGAGATCCAAGCCTTATCCCTTGACTTGGAGATAGCTAAATGGAATATGAAATAACTGGAGTAGAGGAACAAACAACTTGAGGATTGGCAAGCTGAGATAGAGTTGCAACTGATCAAGGAAAACTAGAAACACATCATGGCAGCACAAGGCAATCTATGGAGCAAAGAGATGAGGACCGGGAGTATGTTTTAGAGAAAGTGAAAATTCACTTGTATTGGAGAAGGCCAATAGGGAAAAAGCAATGTTGAGGTGCATGACTTACCACTACATGGCCCGAAACTTGAGCTCCAAAGCGAGAATCAGGAGCCTAATGGCGAAATTGAGGAAGGTGACAAAAAGACAAAAGAGGCAAAAAGAGTGAGATCGGATTTGAATCTTGGCTGAGGCCTCTTTGGGCCAACATGACATGTGATGGAGGGGGTACAGCCCAAATTTCAATAAATTTGGAGCACATTTTTGCATTTTGAAATTTATTGCACAAAAAACAGGGTTTTTATCCCTGTGTGCCGCGCCACTTGGCGCGCGCTTTTGATAGGGAGCTCCAAATCACAAAAAGTTTATATTTTTGGATTTTTCATGAAAAATCATGACTTCTGGTGCATGGCCAAAAATTTTGGGCAATTTTTGAGTCCTCGGGAGGTCAAAAACACCTAAAAAAATAACCTCTCTGCCCCTATTTTGACACATAGGAAGCAGTCTTAGGAAATTGAAGTTTTGGAGGGGAAAATTGCATCCAAATCAAAAAATTCCACTTGTGTTGGAAAGTAGACAAATAGGTCCTTCCAAGAAGCACACTTGGGCTCAATTTGGACATCAGGAAGTGCCTCAAAACCATCTCCAAAGTGGCGCGATGCATACATCTTTTGGTGCGACGCACAGAGACCCAAAGGCCAAATCACTTCTGCTCTGCGAGAATTCGATTTGTTTCAGTGTGATTTTCTCCAAGTAACTTTTTCAAAGACTGTTCAAATGATTTTTGGCTATGGTACTATGTTTTAAAGCGAAGACAGTTGAAAGTGAATATTGGCGCGTGGGTGAGTTAAACGAAAATTGCAGGTGGACCCATTCATTAACAATATATGTTTTGTCTTCATCAAAGGTGCATCTTATTTAAAAGCCATGTTATTAAAATGATAATTGTTATTCAAACAGCCAAAAGAAAGGTGAATAGTTTCCCTAGAATATCTATGCTACATTTTTGTTTTTTTTTTATTGGTCATCAGAGAAATTAAATTTAACGCTGCTCCTGTTACTGATGGTTGGCTTTTCATTTCCGTTTGTAATGATTAAACAATCCCCCAATTTTGGGTCAATCCACTTTCTCATGGAAAAGCTTATTTATTGTATTGAAAGTCATTTGTAAGAGGTTGGAGTTTCTGGGAATAGCATGGAGAAAAACTCAGCACTTTCATTGTACAGTTTTGGCTTGGAAATTAATAGAATGATGCAGCTCTGATTCATGAGATCCCTGTGGTGTGAGTTTAGCAAATGTGTTTTTCTTTCTATGTTTCATATGTATTTTGTTATTTTTACCATCCACTCATAATCATTTCTGGTTGAATGCTCTTAAGTAGAAGAGGTAGAATTCAGTTTATGCTCTGCCTTGTAAAGGATTCATATTTTGTATATCTTCTTTTGTCTGAAAAGGATTCATGTGTATGCCCTTTTTACCTTTTCTCAATAGTTTTCCACTCCATTTTATTTAAATCTGATTGCTAAACCTCCTGCCTATCTTGCCTCACGAAATATCCTGTGTCTTTGATTTAATTTCCCAGCTCATGCAGTCCTTTGGTCCCACACAGCCCAGAAAATTCAGTCATTCAAAAATCGCTTTTTTCCATATCTATTTACTAGCCTAAAATCAGTATTCAGTTTAAGTCATCTCAGACCATATTTTTTATTCCTCACTGAGCATGACCCAGAGAGAGCCCTCTCCTGTTATGGTAGGGCTAGCTACCAGACTGAGCGTGGTTTGTGGTTACCCTGAATTTCTCCTTCTTTCAGCCTAAGGCAGATTTAGGCCCTAACATAGTGGCGACTCCACTGGGGATGAAATTCTTTGTTTGTTAGTCTTCTTCATTGCTTAAGTAGCAGGATTAACCTACAAACACCCCAATACTTCTGATAATTCTAAGCTTCCGGATGATAAGTTTAGGATTTGATAGGCAAAGTAAGTTGTTCATGTCGTTTTGATTTTTTGAAAATAACACGCTGGCTTCAAGAAGATATACCAGAGCTAATCCAGATCCAGATCCTCCTCATATCTATGAAAATCCCAATTTGATTCCAAGACTTCTTCATCAAGAGAGCTCTATAACTCCTGTCTTCAAATCCCATTCATGCCCTGACATTTTTGAGTATCTTGAAGAGCTTCATTTTGATGAGCAGTTTGAAATATCATTGTTTGAGACCAAATCTGAAAGGGATGTTGACTCTATTGTCCTCAATCCGCAGTTTCTTGTAGACCTAGAAACTGAAAGGGATAATTGGTCAATTGATGATTATATTGTGACAAAGCTTCAAAC
Organism: Pinus tabuliformis; assembly: GCA_031772625.1. NCBI lineage: Eukaryota > Viridiplantae > Streptophyta > Pinopsida > Pinales > Pinaceae > Pinus > Pinus tabuliformis. The sequence goes on along the minus strand of CM062819.1, from coordinate 347,236,577 downwards.
TCCAATTTTTAATTCCCTGCAAGCTAAACACACTCCTCCAACACCTCCAAGACCAAACCCACCAAGAGTGATGATAGCTTGTTTTGCACCTCTTGTGCTGCCTCAAGTTTTAGATGATATGCCTGCAGATTATCAAAGAAAAATCTCTTTGTTCGATGGTGCTCCTAATAGAATTACTGCTCAGCAACATGTGGACAGAATGGCAGATTTCTGTGACCTTCATGAAATCAATGTAGAAAATGTGACAATGAGACTCTTTGTACAACCATTTACGGGTGAAGTTAGGAAATGGTTTAGAGGTTTTCCGGCTGCATGTATCGCTACCTTGGCCGACCTACAAAGACAATTTTTAGACCGCTGGGAAGTGAAAAATAGTCCTCTTCAAATTCTGGCTGAATATGAGCAAATCAAACGAAACGCTGGTGAGTCAGTCCAAGACTACTGCATTAGATTCAATTCTGTTTATAATGAAATTCCTTATCATCTAAGGCCACTTGTGGGACTAGCCATGATGAAGTTTCCAAATGGTTTTGATGCTGACATGGCTTATCAACTAAGAGAGAGAGAGAGCTGGCCACAATGGAAGACATGCAGAAAATTGCAGTTAGCGTTGAAGCAAATCTGTTGACCAAGAGGGCTAGAGTAAAAGCAGAAAAGAAGGTCACAGTAAAAGAAGAGTCTTCGTCGATGGATCAATTACTCCGGAAGGTAGAGCAGATGCTTGAAAGGGTGAAACTTGACAAACCTAAGCCACAAGTTAGAAATCCTAACTTCCGTGGCTAGCAGCAGCCACAATATAGAATAAGGCAGAGAGATCAACGAGCCCAAGATCAGATAGCACAGCAGCCAGTACAGCCACCTTTGCAGCACAATTTGTGCATGGACCAGAGTCTGATGAGGAAGGGAATGTAATAGGGGAAGAGAACCACTTATTTACTCCTGATGATTTGCCTATCTACGTTACTGAAGATGAGGAGTATGCAGAAAGTTCAGCTGCACACAAAGACACAGATTTCATTCTAGCAAGTGACACAGTTTTGGAAGAAGAATCAGATGAGTATCAAAGATGCTATATGAATGCTCTGTCCGCTCAGCAATGGCAATATTCACTTAGAAACAGAGATGTGCCGGTTAACCCAATTCAGAAGAGGAAGGAAGTTTCAACATCAAAGAATGATTCATCAGTTGCACAAAAGAAAGGCAAAGAGGCACTTGATCCTGATAGCAACAAATAACCATCAGTAGAAAAATCAAATCAGCAAATTGTATCGAGAGAAAAGGAAAAGAAAGAAGTCCCAGTCAAAGAGGTAGAAAAGAATTCCACTTTTAGTTTAGAGAATGAAATTTCTAAATTGATGGTATCCATTCCCTTGACTGAAATAATGAGGAACAAGAGTTATAGAGGGCAAGTTTCTAAAATTTTGAATTTTGATCCAATGTCCGATATGGTGAATGTCGAAGATGATCAACCTGAAATGATTTTTGGGCCAACATTGAATGGTGAGTCTCCAGATAGTGATGTGCCACCTTTTTATATCAGTTTAAGATTGCATGATTTTGTGATACATAATGCCATGTTCGATTCTGGAGCTTCTCACAATCTCATGCCAAAGGCTATCATGGATAAGCTGGGTTTGGATGTCACCCAGAAATACCATGATCTCTATTCATTTGATTCTAGCAGAGTAAGATGTATCAGGCTCATCAAAGACTTGGTTGTGAGTCTGGATCAAATCCCAATAAAGAATGTTTTGATGGATATTGTTGTAGGGGATATTCCTCCCAGGTTCGGCATGCTTCTTTCTAGGTCTTGGGCAGCAAAATTGAAAGGGACACTACAACTAGATTTCTCCTATGCAACGATTCCTGTGTTTGGCCAAATGAGGAAACTGTATCGGGAACAAAAAATGAAATACATGATTACAAGCAAGGAGAAACCCATTAATCATCCGATTAATTATGTACATACAGATCTAGAGTCTTTTGTTTTGTATTCAGATAGTTTCAATGATATTGATAGTAAGTTAGTAGAAGCAGAAAGTATTCCAGAAATAGCAAAAAATTTCAGAGAAGTTTTGAAGAAAGGAGGACAAGAACAACAAAACAACGTTGAGAAATCAGTTGAAGGTAATGGACAGCAAGCAGGAAAAACAGAGCCAGCAGAATTTCAGCACTTGGAAGAAGAGAAGAAGGTTTGTGGACCATGGATTTCGACAGTGTAGTGGGAAATGATGGTGCTCGAATTGGTATTTGGGTACACAGTCCTTTCTCTGCCCCGAAAAAAGTGCCAGTAATGTGTGGGTGTGTTCTTACAAGTTAGCTTTTGATTGTTTGAATAATGAAGTTGAGTATGAAGCTTTGATCGCTGGCCTAAAAATTCTAAGAAAGTTGAATGCTAAGAGGATTGCAGTATATGGCGACTCCGAATTGGTGATTAAGCAGGTCAGAGGTAAATATCAAGCAAAGCATCCTCGGATGTGGGCTTACCTGAATGAAGTTCTAGACATCCTGAAATTATTTTTAGAATATACCTTGACATGTGCACCTCGTGTTCAAAATAGCATTGCTGATGCTCTTGATAAGGCAGCCAGTAGTTTGAAGATTCCAATGAACTCCAGTAATAAATTCGAAATCCATGTCAAGCATCGTCCAACTATCCCAAAAAATCAGAGATATTGGCAAGTTTTCCAAGATGATGAGGAGATTGATGATTTTCTGCAAAACAAAGGTAAGTTCAAAGAAACCTCAATTGATGTAGAAAATGATGATGGTAAAGATGATGTGTAGATCAATCAAATGGACGTGTTGCAGCTAAAGGATAACATTATTCCTAAAGGCTTGATACCTTTAGAAGAACTCTTTGATCAAGATGACGTAGCCCGTAAACCAACATTGCAGCCAACATAGAATAGTGTTGAAGAGGTCAATATCGGAACAACTGCTAATCCTAAAATGGTAAAACTGTCTAAAGAATTGCCACAAAAGATAAAAGCCAAATATATCAATTTTCTGTCTTCATTTGCTGATGTTTTTGCTTGGGACTATTCTGACTTGAAGACATATGATACCAATATAATTCAGCACGCTATACCCATTAAGCCTAATCAGAAACCTTTCAGACAAAAGTTGAGAAGGCTAAATCCAAAACTGCTGCCATCAATTGAAAAGGAGATAAACAGGTTGTACAAATCAGGAATCATTGTTCCCATCATATTTTTGGACTGGATCTCTAATTTGGTGCTCGTACGAAAGAAGACAGGTGAGATTCTCTTGTGCATTGATTTTAGGAATCTCAATAAAGTTTCATTGAAAGATAACTATCGACCGCCCAAAATGGATCATATACTTCAGCGAGTAGTTGGAGCATCTCGTATGTCACTACTCAATGTTTATTATGGATATAACCAAATTTATGTCCATGAAGATGACCGAGACAAGACAGCATTCACCACTCTGTGGGTAACTTTTCATTACGGTAAGATGCCTTTTGGTTTGAAGAACGTGGGTGCAACCTTTCAGCGGGAAATGGACTTGGATTTCGCAAATGAGAAGGATGTCTTTTTGGTTGTGTACCTTGATGATCTGATATTGTTTTCCAAATCAGATGAAGAACACATGTATCATCTAAAAACTATTTTTCAAAGGTGCAGAAAATATGGCCTGTCGCTGAATCCGAAAAAGAGCTTGTTTGCCATGGAGGAAGGAAAACTACTTTGGAACATTATCTCAAAATATGGCATTCGCATTGATCCAACATGTGTACAAGTGATTCAGAAAATCGATCTGCCCCGAAATAAGAAGGAGATTCAATATTTCAATGGTAAATGAATTTTTTACACCACTTTGTACCTAATCTTGCTGAACACATAAGAGAGATTACAAACATGCTTAAGAAGGACAACCAAGCGAAGTGGATGGAAGAGGATTTAAAATAGTTCAATTTAGTCAAATTAGCTCTTTCTTCAGCTCCAGTTCTAATCAACCCGGAATACACTCGGGATTTTATATTGTTTTCATTCTCTTCGGAGCATACTATGGCAGCTGTGTTGATGGAGAAAAGAGATGAACACGAAAGACCAATTGCTTTCTTCAACCGAGCTATAAGAGATGCAGCCTTAAAGTACAACATCATTGAGAAGCAAGCCCTCGCACTTGTGAAAGCATTGAAAGATTTTTGGGTATACATTCTGCATTCTCATATTTTGGCTTATTTTCCTAATGCTGCGGTCAAAGATGTTTTAGTGCAGATAGATCCGGAAGGAAGACGAGGCAAGTGGAATGCAGCTTTGTTGGAGTATGATGTGGAAATAAATCCCACAAAGCTTGTTAAAGGATAGGGATTGGCAAAGTTAATGGCCGAATCAAACTTGCACACCTTAGACATAAATCTGATCGCTGTTATGTCTGATGAGAATGAGGAAGGTTCATCAATTCAGGTATCTGAAATGTTTTCTCTTTCTCTGTGGTATTCAGATATCATATATGTGCTTCAGAATTTGTCGCCACCGCCCGGCATGACTAGAAACAAAAGTAGAACTCTCAAATTAAAGGCTGCTAAGTTTTGCATTCTAAATTCTGCACTTTAATGGAAAGATCCCTCTGGCGTTCTATTGAATTTCTTGGTGGAAGAAGAGGCAAAGCAGGTCATGGAGGATTTCCACAAATGAGATTGTGGTGGTCACCTTTTTTGGAAAACAACAACAAATAAAGTTCTGAGAGCAGGATACTATTGGCTGACATTGTTTGCTGATGTATATAAGGTTGTTAAGAGCTGTCATAAATGTCAGATTTTTGAAGGAAGGCAGAAATTACAGCCTTTGCTGCTTAAGCCCATTGAGGTGAGTGCCCCTTTTCAGCAATGGGGGTTGGATTTCATTGGTGAAATTCATCCCGCTTCTTCTGGTCAGCATCGGTGGATTCTCACAGCAACAGATTATTTCACGAAATGGATCGAAGCAATTCCCACCAGACAAGCTACAAATGCGGTAATTATTTCATTCCTTGAAAATACATCTTGTCTCGCTTTGGTTGCCCGAATAAGTTGATCACTGATAACACAGTAGCTTTCAAATAAAAAAGGATGGTAGATTTTTGTCATAAATATCACATCATTTTGGTTCACTCAACTGCCTATCATCCGCAAGGCAATGGGTTGGTGGAGTCTTCTAACAAATCTTTAGTCAACATCATTAAGAAGCTGCTAGAAATCAACAAGAAGAGCTGGCATAAGAAGTTGGTTAATGCACTTTGGGCAGATCGGGTCAGTCAGAAGAAATCCATTGGTATGTCCCCCTTTGAGCTTGTGTATGGAGTTGATACAGTGTTTCCTACCTCTCTCACAGCTTCGGTAGTCAAACTTCTTCAGGAGGCTAGCAGTGAAGACGATCCTATGAAAAGAAGATTGAATCAAATGGTCCATTTGTAGCAAACTAGAGAAGAAGTTTTCCAAAACACGTCAAAGTTTCCGGAGAAAATTAAGAAAATTTATGATAGAAAAGCAAAGGCAGACAAATTTCAGTTGGATGATGTGGTGCTGAAGTGGGATGCAAGGAATTAGCAAAAGGGTAAGCACGGTAAATTCGAGAATCTCTGGAAAGGTCCCTTCAAGATTACAACATATCAGGGTCAGAATGCCTTTCTTCTAAAGGAATGAATGAGGAAAAATATCTAGGAGGGCCGATCAATGGTCGGATACTCAAGCGGTACCATTTCTGAGTTGTTTATGCTGCTTCCATTGTCACTGTAAATACCATTTCATTTTAGTTTTGGTTTGAGTTTGTCTAGTCAGTCTTCGAGTCATTTTAAGTCCAAATTTGAGTCAGTTTGAGTCAAGTTTCAGTCAATAAATGAGTCAAGAGTTTTGTGTTGTTTGTCAAAATAATGATTCCATAGCCCAATGGACGAAGGCACTATCTGCTCTCCCAAAGATCTGTCGTTCTTGGCACCTCCGACGAGCTACCATCCCCCATTGAAGCCAATGTTAGAGTCAGTCTTGTCAGTCCTCCATCGGAGATCACAACTCTTTCTGCATTTCATTTTTAGGTGTCTCGCTCCATTCACTCAGCTGCATTCCACTAGGGGGCATGCCATAATTTGATGGAAGGGTCTTGTCAGTCATTACCCCTCATGCTTTGTACTTGTTGGCTCAAGTCTGTTCATCAAAGTTCATTAAATGGCAGTCAATATTTGGTCTTTTGATGGGAAAAAAATCATGTCAGTCATAGGTCTAGGGTTTCATAAGTCATGTTTTCAAAGTACCCAATAATTCTAGTAGGCCAGAGGGAGGTTCAACAAGTTTCATCTCCAGATTTTCATCATACATAATGCTCAAGGGTGATTCCTCTTCAAAACTCTGTTTTGAAGAGGAAATCATCAAATTAATGTTTATAATAAATATGCAAAGTTCTCCACCATGAAGTACTTCAAAAGCAGATTTTGATCATACTTTGCCAAATTGCATGTCAGCTACCCCTGCAAAAAATTGCCAAAAATTTCATCGTTTTAGTCAAAAATCTAAAAAAGAAATGTGAAATATAGAGTTGCATTAAATTGTGGAAAAAGTGCCAAAACAAAACATTGCAAAAGTGGGTTTTGACGAAACAAAAATCAAAACCATGTCTCCATGTCTTTATACAGATTTTCTCATAAGGATCAAGGTCATTTTAAATGCCAAGGTCAGAGAGAAAGCATTTCAAAGTGAATTGGGTGAGCCAGTGCACGTTTTGGGTAAAGTTGGAGGTGTCTTGACAGGCACGGCACATAGAGTAGGTGGTGTGGCGCACTAGGCCAGCGCGGCGCATTGGGTGCGATCCTCCAGTGCAATTTGGAACGGGAGCGGCGCATAGAACAGGCAACATGGTGCATACAGTCTAATACCCAAAAACCGCCCAAAATTCCTCCAAATCACCATTGAATTGCTTGGACATGCTAGGTAAGGTCAACATCTCAGTGGTTCATCCATTTTTGTGTGTTGTGTGATGGTGTTTTATGGTTCCAAATGTTTGAAACAAAATTTCCAAACCCTACCTCTAAAAATCCTTATGTCAATTGCTATTAAGGGTTCCAAATTCATCATTTTTTTTACCAAGGTTCCCATTCCATCCCATCTATCCCTTTTTCCTTATACCATATCCCTTTCTCCTTCATTCCCTTTTTCCTTATACCATATCCCTTTGAATGTCATTGTTCCCTATCCCCTAAAATTAATAAACCCTTATCCCCAATTCCCTTTCACCCATTGCCCAATGCAAAACCCCAAACCCTACCCTATGCAAAGTTCCCAAACCCTCCTACATTGCCCTAAATAAAATCTATCCTAATACTCCTAATCCCTTCATATTTTCCCTCCCTAACAGTCCCTTGTTACATTGCTCCCTTGATGACAGATTTCAACCATATTACAAACATCAGTCCAACATAGTCTTGCGACCAACATTCATTTCTCCAAGCAGTTTTCATAGCATCAATTATGTCATTTGATCATTCATCCGACTATGAGGTGGAAACTCAAAGTGACTCACCCATGGAAGAACATGCACCCTGGAGGCCTCATAAAAGTGGCAGACATGTTAGAGAAGAACCGACTACCCTCACAGAGTTGCAGGTCTGCCCTCTTGCTGTCTCTTGTTTTCAGTTTCAGTCATGCTATGAGTTTTTTGAAAAGGTTACAAATGTTAAATTTCACCATGAGTTGGCTCACCTATTTGTTCTACATTTACATGGTGCTCAAGTTACTTTGGCCAGTGTTACTTTCACACTCACACCAGACTCTATCTCATTAGCTACTGGCATGCCTAATGTTGGAGAGCCATGGAACAAGAGAAAAAAAGTTGACCGATAGCATTATGAGCCATATGTTAAACCTGGTTTCTTGAGGCAGCTTAAGAGGGTGTTTCCCTTCCAATATATTAAATATTAATATGCCCCTCTAATGAAGTTAATTATGAAGTATTTCAGTTTTGAAGGCCACTTCTCCCGGTTATATGCTTATCACATCAGGTTGCTCATGCATTTCACCTGGGTACGCATGATGAACATCCCATATTTCATATGTAGAAACATAGAGAGGATGACCACCCTCGTGAAACACAAGAACCCTAAGCAGCAGTTCAACAGCATTTGTCATTTTTCTCCCATCAAGATTTTGGTGGTGCATCAACTTGATTTATAGGGTATCACTTGGGATGATTTCATCTCTCGTGACTTCTTCCGAGCTTCACAGGGACCTTCAGAGACTAGATTTAAGACATGTAGACCTTCTCATCAGCATGAAAGCCATCACCCACACACTGCTATTGTGCCGATTTTCATTACCTACCAGAAGGGCACTAGGTAGTTGTTTGCGGTAGCCAAGTGAGTGTTATCTCCACCCCGGGTGGAAGGGGCCTCGCTTCCGATATCAACACCACAGGTACAGGACAGAGGCAAGAGCCCAATGCAGGATGAGGGGCCATCAGGTGAATGAGAGACCGACTTCATTCTCCTTCATGATGATGATCCAGATACGGGTCTGCAAAGTGCGCAACTTAAAGAGATCATCCACGAGAAGCAAACAAAGATCCAAGCCTTATCCCTTAACTTGGAGAGAGCTAAATGGAATATGAAATACCTGGACTAGAGGAACCAAAAACTTGAGGATTGGCAAGCTGAGATAGAGTTTCAACTGATCAAGGAAAACCGGCAGCACATCATGGTAGCACAAGGCAGACCTATGGAGCAAAGAGATGAGGATCGGGAGTATCCTTTAGAGAAAGTGAACGTTCACTTGGAGAAGCTGTTTGAGAAGGTAAATAGGGAAAAATAAATGCCGAGGGGCATGAATTACCATTACAGGGCTTGAAACTTGATCTCCAAAGCGAGAATCAGGAGCCTAATGGCGAAATTGAGGAAGGTGACAAAAATACAAAAGAGGAAAAAAGAGTGAGATCGGCTCTGAATCTTGGCCAAGGCCTGTTTTGCCTAGCATGACATGTGATGGAGAGGGTACAACCCAAATTTCAAGAAATTTGGAGCACATTTTTTCATTTTGAAATTTTTTGCACAAAAAACAGGGTTTTTCTCCGTGTGCGCCGCGCCACCTGGCGCACGCTTTTGATAGGGAGCTCCAAATCACAAAAAGTTTATATTTTTGGATTTTTCATGAAAAATCATGACTTCTAGAGCATGGCCAAGACGTTTGGGCAAGTTTTGAGTCCTCGGGAGGTCAAAAACACCCAAACAATGACCTCTCTGCCACTATTTTGACACACATGAAGCAGTCTTAGGAAATTGAATTTTTGGAGGGGAAAATGGCATCCAAATCCAAAAGTTCCACTTATGTTGGAAATTAGACAAGCAGGGATTTCCAAAAAGCACACTTGGGCTGAATTTTGACTTGAGGAAGTGCCTCAAAACCATCTCCAAAGTGGCGCGACACAAACATCTTTTGGTGCGGTGGACAGAGACCCAAAGGCCAAATCACTTCCGCTCTACGAGAATTCGATTTGTTTCAGTGTGATTTTGTCCAAGTAAATTTTTCAAAGCCTATTCAAATTATTTTTGGCTATGGTACTGTGGTTTAGAAGTGAAGATAGTTGAAAGTGAATATTGGCGCATGGGTGAGTAAAACGAAAATTGCAGGTGGGCCCGTTCATTAACAATATATGTTTTCTCTTCATTAAAGGCGCATCTTATTTAAAAGCCATGTTATTAAAATGATAGTTGTTATTCAAACAGCCAAAAGGAAGGTGAATAGTTGCCCCAGAAAATCTTATTTATTGTATTGAAATTTATTTGTAAGAGGTTGGATTTTCTGGGAATAGCGTGGAGAAAAACTCATCACTTTCATTGTACAGTTTTGGCTTGGAAATTAATAGAATGATGCAGCTCTGATTCATGAGATCCCTGTGGCATGAGTTTAGAAAATGTGTTTTTCTCTCTATGTTTCATATGTATTTTGTTATGTTTACCATCCATTCATAATCATTTCTAGTTGAATGCTCTTAAGTAGAAGAGGTAGAATTCAGTTTATGCTCTGCCTTGTAAAGCATTCATATTTTGTATATCTTCTTCTGTCTAAAAAGGATTCATGTGTATGCCCATTTTAGCTTTTCTCAACGGTATTTCCACTCCATTTTATTTAAATCTGATTGCTAAAACTCCTGCCTATCTAGCCTCACAAAATATCTTGTGTCTTTGATTTAATTTCCCAGCTCATGCGGTCCTTTGGTCCCACACAGCCCAGAAAATTTAGTCATTCAAAAATCACCTTTTTCCATATCTATTTACTAGCCTAAAATCAGTATTCAGTTTAAGTCATCTCAGACCGTATTTTTTATTCCTCACTGAGCTTGACCCGGAGAGAGCCCTCTCCTATTCTGGTAGGGCTGGCTACTAGACTGAGCGTGGTTTGTGGTTACCATGAATTTTTCCTTCTTTCAACGTAAGGAACATTTAGGCCCTAACATGTACTATGTATCATTTATAGATGACTTCTCAAGGAAGACATGGATATATTTCCTTAAGAAGAAATTTGAAGTCTTTGATAGGTTTAAATAATTTAAGGCTCTGGTAAAAACCAAATAGAGAAGAAGATAAAGGTGCTGAGGACAGATAACGTTGGAGAGTTTTACAGTAAGGAATTTGAATAATTTTGTAAGAAGTGTGATGTAGCATGGCAGAAGACTACTCCATATACACTTCAGCAAAATGGAGTTGCAGAAAGAATGAATAAGAAGTTGATGGAAAGGGCAAGAAGCATGCTCACTGGTGCCAGGATAGGACAAGAATTATGGGCAAAGGCAGTGGAGATAGCATGTTACCTGGTCAACAGATCACCTTAATTAGCGTTAGAAGATAAGACTCCACAAGAGGTATGGACTGGTAAGAAACCCTCTCTTTCACATCTGATGGTATTTGGATGTGATGCATATGTACATGTTATAAAGGAGAAATGAACCAATTTGGATATTAAATCTGAAAAGTGCATCCTTATTGGGTATAAATATGGTTTAAAGGGTTATAAGCTTTGGAACCTAGTAACAAGGAAGGTTGTGTACATCTGAGATGTGGAATTCAGAGAGGTGAAAGATGCTATTAAACATGAAGTCCAACCAAAGGAACCTGAGAAGATAGAGTTTGAGCTAAAGGATGAAGAATCAGGCTCTACAGTAGAGGAGGAATCAGAATATGAAGATCCACAAACTCCGTGTGTGAGAAGATCAGTTTGAGAAAGAAGGCAGCTATAAAGGTATAGTCCATTTGCTTTCTTTTCAAATTTTTCTTTCTCTATTACTGATGATGATCCAAGAACTGTGAAGGAAGCAGTAGATTCAGAGGATGGAAAACTCTGGAAAGAGGCCATGGTTGATGAAAAGGCATCTTTGCACAAAAATGAGGGTTGGGATCTGGTGGAGTTGCCAGATGGAAGGAAACCCATTGGGAGAAAATGGGTGTTCAAGAAGAAGAAAATGCAGAAGGAAAGGTGGAGAAATATAAATCTCGGTTGGTAGTAAAAGGTTATTCCCAGGTGTCGGGAATTGATTTTAGTGATATTTTTTCTCATGTTGCCAAGGTAACCTATATTAGATTACTTTTATCTATTGTTGCTGCTTTTGATTTTAAGGTAGAACAGATGGATGTGAAGACAACATTTCTTCACAAGGATCTAGAAGAGTAAATCTACATGAAGCAAAATGAAGGCTTTATGGTGAAAGGTAAGAAAGAATTGATATGCAAGTTAAAGAAGTCTTTGTATGGATTAAAACAGTCACCAAGGATGTAGTATCAGAAACTTGATACATTTATATGGGGACTTGGATTCACTAGAAGCAAAGTAGATCACTGTGTGTATTATAAATTAATTGGTGCTCGTGTTATTTATCTGGTCTTATATGTGGATGATATGTTGCTGGCTGGAAATGACAAAGAAATTATCCAAGATTTGAAGACCCAATTATCCTCCAAATTCGACATGAAGGATCTTGGTGCTACAAACTATATTTTGGGCATGGAAATTAAAAGAGATCGGGCAAAGGGGAAGCTCTGGTTAAACCAGAGGAAGTATGTCGAGAAAATATTGCAGAGATTTAATATGTAGGATAGTAAATCGATGAAGGTTCCTATTCTTGTAGGTGTAAAGCTATCTATTGAACAGTGTCCCAAGACACAAGAAGAGGAAGAGGATATGTCTCGTGTTCCATATGCAAGTGCAGTTAATAGCCTGATGTATGCAATGGTCTATACTAGACCAGACAATGCACATGTAGTGGGAGTATTAAGCAGGTTTATGTCAAAACTAGGGAAGGAGCACTAGACAGTAGTGAAGCGGGTTTTCATGTATTTGCATCTCACTAGTGATTATGGTTTGTGCTACCAAGGAAGACCAATATGGGATAGAGTGTTGGAGATTTGTGGCTTTGTTGATGCAGACTGGGCTGGAGATCTAGATCAAAGAAGATCTACAAGTGGGTATGTTTTTAAATTATTTAGAGGTGCAGTCAGTTGGATGAGTAAGAAACAATATGTAGTGGCATTATCAACTACAGAGGTAGAATACATGGCAACCACTCATGCAAGCAAGGAATCAATTTGGTTGTAGAGATTGTATTCAAGTATGGGGTTAGTATACGGAGCTATAAGGATATACTGTGACAGCCAAAGTGCAATTTTCCTGGCAAAGAACCCTGCATATCATTCAAAGACAAAGCACATTGATGTTTAGTATCACTTTGTGAGAGATATGATAGAATACAAAAAAGTGTTGCTGGTAAAGGTGGAAACTTTGAAGAATACTGCAGATGCATTGACAAAATCTATGAGCTCTAAGAATTTCTCTTGGTGTAGAGAAACAATCATCATTTCAAGGCTAGAAAAATGACTAAGCTCTTCTATGGCCCCTATGGAAAGAAAACAACAAGTGAGAAAATGTTGGTTTGTGTTATATTGTTTCCACGAATAACCTACGTAGTGAACTTGTGGGTTAGAGGGGGACTGGAGGCCCCCCTTCGTTGTGCCGATTGCGGAGCAGGGGGGTCACAAGGGGGGTGGCAGCCCCCCCTATTCGAGGATTTTGAGGGGGGCAGGTAGCCCCCCTCTACAGGGCCTGGGGTAGCACCCAAGGAAATTTTTTTTTGGACCTTATATTAGGTTGGGCGAACCTACCTATGGTTTTTTGGTCCATGTTTTTGGATACAATGGTTTTCGGTCCATGGTATTAGGTGCTTCAGCACGTATAAATATGTATTGTAACATTGAAAGGAAAAGAGTGAACAATCAAGCTGGTAGTCCCAGTTTTGGGATCCAGGGGAAAATCTCTGTGTATATGTGTTTTATGTGTTATGCTCTCACATTGTTTATTTTCTGTGTTTAAGAATTAGTATGCAGGTAAATTTATGTACGGGGTTAAAACCTACATGCTGAATAGCACAATGCAACTAGGTGGAAATCCCCTATTCCGACTCTAGATCAAGTCCTGCACATAGAAGAGACAAGCATAATCACACCATACAACTCTAATAAATAATACATGAATACATAAAAGAAACTCTAATTGCATATAACTAAGCTACTCATGCTAATAGGTATTGAACAAAAAATTGAATGAATGATAGTATCAACACCACGGAGTAGACAGTAAAACTGTACTTCTATATTAATGTTGGAGGAGCGATTACAAACATTTGTTGCATCAGCCTTCCTTTACTTCTCCAGCTTCTCTCTCTTTCTCCCTTCTTTCTCACTTCTTATGATTTGAGACAATTCTCAATAGTCAAGTATGTTATTCTTTCAAATGCTCTTACCTCTATCACCATAGCCCTAACATTTCTTATGTAGCAACTGAGTCAGGGTTGCCAAGTTCCTCCTTGAGTTCCCTAGGGCAAAAGCAATGAAGTTCCCATGGTTTTCAGCTCTTTCCCATTTGCCTCCTTCATTAGGATTAGAAATCCTCCAAATAAGTCGAATCTAGATGTTTCCCTACTTCTCTTGAGTAAATCTAGGAACAAATATCTAGATATTTATGAGTCAATTCGTTCCTTTGACCCTCAGAACTTCACTAGGATGCACTAACATTGTTCCCGAACTAGTAGCTTGAGTTAGTTGGGTCACTAACACACCTTTAGGCTTGTAGAGAAGCTTTATAAAGCAGGTTGTCAGTGCATAGCTAGTGTTAGTGTGTAAACAAGGCATGTGATCTTGGTCTTTACTTCAATTATCATGTCTTTCCCCTATAAGTTGATGAGGAGGTCAATTTGTTGTATAACACTTCTTCTTCCTCTACCTCGGCAGTTAGAGACTGTAAGTCCTTTTCCTCTTCATTTGCCTCAATGGTGATAGCCTTGCCCTTTTCCTCCATTGATAGCTTACTGAACTATGGATTCCTAGGTAACATGCAGACTAGTCCCATTGCCTACTTATATTCTTTTGCTCTCGGTGTTTGAGGTGATTTCGGGATTTATAGCACAACCCTAGTACCTTCAGGAACATCATGTACTGTATGGGTCGAAACGGCCTCACCGGTGGTTCCTTCTTCAAAGCCTAAACCTCCCCTGGTAGCTGTCATCTTGTCTGTACTGTATCCGGTCTTTCATGAACTTAGGGGCTCGAATATCACTCGACGCTCAACATTCTATGCTCTATTCAACCGCTCAAGTCTCAAGTGAATAAGTGTTGTCTCGTGGCTAGCCCTAGGATTTTTATAGCGCCTTTTTAATTCAAATCTGACCATTCCCACCAATTCTGGGCCATCAATGCTTTCTTGGTGGTAGATTTTCCGAAATCTTGCCCATAACTATTGCCTTAAATGTCCGTTGCCCGCTCCATTTTGCCTCAAAGCGGACATCTTGTCATGAACAGTGACACCAAGGGTCACTTCCCATCCTACCCACGTAGCAGTACAACCCTTCATGTGCGGGTGCGAACCTTGTGACATGCTGAATTTGTGCACACCTCCCTTATCGCATAGCTCCCAAGCAAGCTCTTTTATAGTCTCGCACGCCCTTTCAACTGCCTGGAGCACTGAGATTATTCTTCCAATGGCTAGTTAGGTGGTTTCACCACTCGTACGAGGCTCCATTTTGCCCCTCAGGATAGTCCACTGAAAATCCTCAATTTCCCTCATGACAATTAGAGTTGCACACTCTTCCATATGTAGTACATTCCCCTGGTTACTGCATTTGGTGATATGTGGTCTTAGCCATGGCAGCAGACTAATTAATTCTTAGTGATAGTCTTCTAATTCATTGGTATGATCATTCGCAACTTGCCTTGCCATCCTTGTTTTATCAATGAGACATGCTTTCTTGATCTTGTTTTCCAGCCTCTTGACCTTTGCATCCACAAAAATGCTTTTCTTCCTTAGTCATACCCGATCCTTTTCGAGTTCGTGAAGTCTAAGGCTCCCTTGCCGAATGGCTTCCTGAAGCCTTATGTGTTCTACCTCGCATAGTTGTGTGATTTCTTCGTCTTGGGCTTCATGCATTGTCACACCTACAGTTGCTGTTATGTGTGGATTCATCATTGCATGCCCCTTAGAAATTACGGTCCCTATCCTATTCGGTAACATTGGAATTGTTTTCACAGTTATGTTTTGCACATGGTCCTATAGGCCCATCAAACCATAGATACACGCAACTCCCAATTAGTGTGTCTCACTTGGTGGACCTTGTTCAACACCTTTCACACCCTATTGAATGCTTCTCCGTAGATAACCCTTGGTGCATTTTTCCTTTCCAGGTGTTGCATTTTGTTTCGATTCTCTATTCTGGCTGTGGTCTGTGCTTCTGCAAGCTGCATGTCATATGTTTGTACCCATCGAGAAATGTGGGCATGCAAGTTGTTCTACCCTTGGTAACTGGCTCTCATCCTTAGCTGGGGTTTTCCAAATAGTAGGCACATCATCCTCTTGCATCCAAACCAATCCTCAAAACTTCTCTGATTTGTACCCCACCACCTTATGGGCATTGCGTGTAGTGCCCATTTCAGAGCATCGAACTAACGTTGTTCTGGTACTGCACTTTCAAATTTGTTCAGGAATTCATCCACTTCTATCCAGCTGTCATATGTAGGCAGATCCCTTACCTCTCTTGTCACATAGCATAGTGATCTAACCATCATGTTGTAATTAAGCATTGTAACTTTGTGTAGCCAATTCAGCTAGCGCTCTATTTCTTCTTTTGAATCTGAAGTGCAGGAGCTTTCGTGCTCCCACGAAATCTTACCATCTGCAGTCAGGTTTACCCAATCCTGTTCTCCCACGGTTACATTGTACATGCAATCAAGATCATCATTAATATCATCATCGCACACTGGTTCAGTGTATCGCACTCCTTCGGCTGGATCTAGCGGTACTACTACGCGTAGTGACTTTTTCTCAAAAATCATTTTGCGCTTCTTCAGGTTTATGACTCCATTCATATTAGTGGCCTAGTCTATTCCTAGTAGAGCGGGATAGGGATTGCTATCATCAACAATCTCTATCACTTCAAAATCCACCTGCGCACTCACACCTTCAATATCCACCGTTACCCCTTGCAATCTTCCCATGGGAAAGATCTTTTATTGGTTCACCATTCACAACTAAATAGGAGACCATTGTAGCGCGGGTCTGCACATGCATTCCCATGTTTTTTTCGGTAGTACATTTGCATCTGATCTAAGATCCAGGATTAGCTGATCAATTTTATACTTGCCAATTTGTGCAGTCAACCTCATTTCCCTTCCTGTGCGCAATGCATGCTTTCCAAGTTTCTAGACCACGCATGGTTCTTCTGACCCTGCACACCTAGTGATAAGTTCCTATAGTCCTTTTACTACCTTGCTATCATGTAGCAATTTCATGCATGTCTCCATAAATGTAGTGAGCACTGAAGGATCCATCCCTGGTTCTAGTTGATCCTTATTCCCTGAAGTGGAGGCCTCCGTGAAGCTCTTCTTATCTTTCGTGAATGTCTCCTTTACGCGTTCTAAATCAAATTCGAGTTCCTTTGTAGGAGCCTTGTGAACCCATGCACTTTCTTTTGACTACTTACCTTTATCATTACTAGTGGTTATATCACTCCTAAGCACTATGTTTACATTCGAGTCTTCTTTGCACGACTCAGACCTCATGATCAAACTAAGTATAGTACAAACATGATGTCCTTGTTGGGTTTGTACAATTGCAGGCATAGTGCCCTGGCCCTCGGAAATTGTAACAAATTAGTTGTTTGCGACCCCTTCCTGGTCCCATTCCACCTCAACCTTGTTCATGCCCCTGAAATCCAGCATGTGTCATTCCTGCATTTGGGTCAAGGGCTCGTGTTTCAGTCTGTACCTTGTAGGTAGGATTTTGATCCATCATTAATTGGTAGCTTCTACAAATGCATTCATCATGGCATATCGACCTGCAGAAGTTATAAAACAATTGTTGGGATGTCTGCATATACTTCTGCAATAGATGACAATTATCCGTAGTGTGTTTTCCTCCTATCTGACAGATCGTGCACCATAGAGTAGTCATCGTGTTTAGTCCTGCTTGTGCCTCAAGTATTAACTGAATCGACCCTCCTCCCGCTAAGTAATTCATGAACACTGTATAGTGGTCCTTGTCATGCCCCTGGCCCTTGCATTTTATACACCATACCTCCTCGTGTGCCTCTGGTCGAAGTGTCTTATCCTATTTCAAACTCTGCATATCCAAACACAAATTTTGCAGTTGCGCATGGATTTTTTGGACTCCCAGACTAGGGTCTTGTATAGTGGTATCATGCAATCTCATTTCCATCTCCAAAGCTTTAGCCTGGGTGGAAATCTTTTGTTGAGACAACGCCGTCCTTAAATGCAGTGTTAGTGACACTACAAACCATCCCCGATGTTTTCCATCTATCAAAGTCATATTGGCTTCACGAATCATACTCTTTAGTCTTTGGTCTAGATCCCAAGGGGTATCACCCAAAAGCATCACAATCTCCTTAAACCTAATAATTGATTATTTCTCTGACTTTGGCCTGCTATATTCCTTATTTAGCATAGTCTGGATTTCTGTGATTCCTGTGTTTGGATGGTCTTTAGAATGCTTAATGTACCATGTTAATGCGCGGTCTTGCAACACGCTTACCAGTGTAGCCTTCTTGATATTGTCATCCACGACTCATTGTGCTTCCCATACTACCCTTACCACAAACCAAAATTGGTCCAAATCTTCATTCCCTACTCCTCTGAATATCGGTAGTTTGATTGCACTCGGCATACCAAACTCTGGTGGTGGCAGAGGTAGGGTGGGTGGAGATGGGGGTGAAGAGGGTGAGACAGGTGGTAATGTAGGTGGAGGTGGTAAGCATGGAATTTGCTACCTTATTAGATTCATCGTGCTTCTTAAACAAACTCTCGCGAGCTCTTCCTCGCTTTCCCCCAACGGTGAAATTAAGGGACTAGTTTCTAATTCTTCACTACCTCCGCTTTTGTATATCTTCCCACTTCATGTAGTCCCAAGCATCAATTTATTTGCATAACGCGCTTTTCACACAATAACATCTTAATCCAAGTGTTCAAATATTTAATATACTTACCTCGCATTCCTTTGAGGAAGCATCATTCTGCCTCACTATAATTGACGGTCCTATCTACCACAAACTCAGTGATAAATCCTTCTATAATTTGATTGAGCCAATGGTCCACATATCATGCAATCTTATCTCCTTACGCTTCTATTCTGTGCACTAATTCCAGAGTCCACATGATTCGTTTGTCGAGCCTACACCTTCCCTAATCGTCTGTAAGCTTCGCGATCCACTCATACAGCTCAGAAGGAAAGGATGCAAAGAAAATTTCATGTATTTCCATATATATAAGTAGTGCTCCAACCACTGTTCCTTAGATACTCGTGGATTCCTATTTTCCTGCACTACAAACTCGTGAGTCTTCTTGTCCAACCACCCTTCAATTTCTTTCTTTGTTGGATTCCAGTGACATGACATCAGGCATCCCTTATGCAGATGCTGGTCCCAGCAACAGAACCATTTGTTGGCTTATAGGGGCCTGACCCAAGTTCAGGGATGATTTAGCCAAACAAATCACGGTACTACTGGCCCTTTCAGCAATATTCCATGGAGTACAGACTAAGGTCTCACCTAAAGTAGTATGGAGGGTGCTAGAACCAGGTTTCTGCACCCTAGAGATGTCTGATGGTTTTTTGGTGGTTTGCAATTTGACCCTACGTGCATGTCACTACGCGCATCTATTGGTCCCTCGTAGCCTACGATGTTGCCTTCACACAACCCTGCTCTAGGCACGATCCATGTTATTACCCAAGTTCCTTACTATTTACCCAATATTATTTGATTACTTAACTTATCTATATGAGCCCAATTATACTTAACAGTGTTCAGTATTCATGTAAGTGCACATGATAAACAAAACAATATAAATGCATAAAATGTAATACAAAAGTAGATACATAGTACTTGGAATCAAGATTATTTTTATTATTCTTCTTCTTGGGTTACAGACTCGACTCTGCCCTATACACTTAGCTATAGGGGTCTGCGCACTCAGCTACGGACTCTACTAGGCCTCTGTTCACTCAGCTGCAAAGCTTCTTCCTACTACTATGACCCAAGGCACTTAGACCTTCTCTCTATGCTCTCTATATTCTAGACTCCATTCCTTTTCTTCTCTCTCTCCTTTTCTTTACAACTTAGATCCTCGCTCTATTTATACAATCCAATGGCCTGCGAACCATGGGTAGGATGACATTACATTACAAAACTTAGGGTGGACAACCCTATGACTCAACATACATTTCGTGCTCTGCTCCTGCAATTCTTAGAGTCTTACAACATTATTTAACCAAAACTTGGGCTTTGAGTCACAAAACATGCTGTGGGGGGATTCCATGCCCAACACCCTTCCATCATACTTATCTTTTATTCGCACTTTTGGCTGCCCAAAATGTATTATCATCATCCTCCTATAGTTGCGCCAATCATTGAAATTATCCTTCTATGTACCCCACCATCTTGCGAGCATAGCGCACAGTACCCAGTCCAAGGCCTAGAAGTGATGTTTCTCTAGCATTTCTCTCTCAAATTCATCCAAAATGTGATCAACATCAGTTAGCCCATCATAGTGAGGCAGATGCCTAACTTCGGATGACACGTAGCGCAATGACTTGGTCATCGTATTACAATGCAGCATAGATACTTCATGCCAGTGCTCTAATTCTTTGTTTGAATCTAACATGCAGGAGCTTTCATGGTCCCATGCAATACATCTGTCCCTTGTCGAATTTACCCAATGTTGGTCTCGCGCTGTTATCTTGTAAATCTGGTCCTAGTCATCATTACTTTTATAATCTCATACGGGTTATGTATAGCGCGGTCCTTCCCCAGGATCCAACAACACCACCACACAGAGAAACTTCTTTTCAAATATCATATTTTTCTTCTTCGAGTCAATTACCCCACTCTTGTCAGTGGCCTAATAGATTCCAAGGAGCATAGAGTAGGGATATCTATCATCCACAAACTCTATTACTTCAAAATTCAGTAGTGTGCTCGTGCCCTTGATGTAACCTATTACCCCTTGCAGCCTCCCCATTGGGATAATTTTCTGTTGAATCACCATTCTTAACTAGATCAAAGACCATTAGAGCGTAGGTCTCCCTATTCTTTCCCAAGTCTATTTTGGTGAAACATTCACGTCGGACCCCAGATCCAGGATAACTTCGTCCATTTCATATTCCCTTATATGCATGGTGAGTCTCATTTCACGCCCAGTCCTTTCCTTGTGCTTACCAAGCTTCCTAACCATGCCTGTTTCACCATTAGCGCCAACCTTACCAGCACACCATTGATCATTTCCTATGGGCCCTTCACAGCCTTACTATCATGGAGTAGTTTCATGCAGGTCTCCAAGAATGTGGTAACCATGGATGGGTCCATTTCTTCAACTGGTTTCTCTTAACTTCCTGAGGTAGAGGCCTTAGCGAAGCTTTTCTTTGCTTCCATAAATGTTTCTTTTGTGCACTCCAGATCAAACCTAGTCCCTTTTTTTGGTTCTTTGTGGACCCATTTGCCTTTTGTAGTTTTCTTGCCTTTATCCTCCCTCGTCATAGTTCTTCTTCGCAACATAATGTTTACCTTAGGGTCTTCCTCGCAAGGCTCCGCTCTCATCATCTGGAGGCTTTGTGTCGGCTGTGGAGGCTATGCTCCCTTTTCGAAAATATTAGCAAACAATATAGGGACATACTCAGTCGCATGGTCAAATTAAGTACAATAGCGGCATGACAGTCTCATTGGGTTTGGAAAGTCCCTCGCGTAGTGTCCTGGTCCTCCACAATTGTAACAAATCAGTTGTCCCTAACCTCTACCAAGCCCCCCTCCATCTTGGCCATGGTCGCGCCCCTGATACTCACCTTGCATTTCCCCAACACCTTGGTCTGGAGGCCGCGTTTCTGCATGCACCCTATATGCAGGCGTCCTGTCCATCATCAATTCATAACATCGGAAATTGCACTCGTCATGGCCTACTGATTGACAGAAGTTGTAAAATAGTTGTTGTGGTGTCTGCACGAATTTCTGCAGAAAATGGCAATTGTCGGTAACATGTTTCCTAGTCACTAGCATATAATGCACCATACCATGGGCCCTATACTTGGCCCTTCCGCAGCCTCTGGCCGTAGAGGCATTGGTCCCCCACTACAACATAGTTCACGAAGACTGGGCAGTGATCCTTGTCATGCCCCTGACCCTTGCATTTTAGGAACCAAACTTCTTCGCACGCCTCTAGCCGAGTTGTTCTATCCTTTTTTAAAATTTTCATTTCGAGACAAAGGTTTTGCAACTGTGCATGAATCTCCTAAACCCCCAGATTAGCATCCTGCATCAGTGTCTAATTCTGTCTCATAGTAATTTCCATAGCTTCTTCTTGGGTCCCAATCTTCTGTTATGATAGCACAACCCTTAGATGGGGTAGTTGTGAGGCCATGAACCATTTGCGGTGTTGCCCACCAGTTAGGTTCATGTTGGATTCACGAACCGTACACTTCAATCTTTGATCCAAATTCCAAGTTTTCTCCCTAGGCTTCATCATGATCTCCTTGAATCCCACAATCGATTGTGCTTGAGACTTAGGTCTACTGAATTCTCTATTCAACGCAGCCTAGATATCTGCTAACCAGACGTTGGGTTATCAGTATTGTACTTAATGTGCCACATTAGTGCGTGATATTGCAAAGCACTGACCAATGTAACTTTCTTCTTCTAGTTGTCTGTGATACCCCAAGCTTCCCATAACCTTCGTGACAAACCAAAACTGGTCCAGATCTTCATTTTATACACCCTTGAATACAGGTAGCTTTACGGAGTTCACCATGTTGAACAACGGTGGAGGTGGGGGTGGTGTGGGCGATGGGGTGAGAGGTGGGGGTGAGGATAGAGGCAGTGTGGATGGATTGGATGAGGATGGAGATGGTGTAGGTATTTGCAGGAACCCCTATCTTATACACTGAACAATGCTCAGTGGAGAAGACTACGTTTCTCCTTCATCGCCCCTCAAAGGAGGCTCGATCAGTGGACTATACACAGGACCTTTTCTTTGTCCGTCCCTAACAGACTTTTCGCTTCACATAGCTCCAAACATTAAGGTAACTGCATAACCCATTGTTCACACAAGAGCATCTTAATCTAAGTATTTAGCGACTTTAAATACTTACCTCGCGGTCCTTTAAAGAAGCAGCACTCTGCTTTGTTGTAACTAACAGAGGTATCAACCGTGAACTCTATCACAAATCCTCCTATGATGCGATCGAGCCACTAGTCAACAGCACGTGTGATCTTATATTCAGAAGCTTCCAATCTCCTTACTAACTCTAGTGTCCAAACAATCAAAGTGTCAAGCCTCCACCTTCCGTGGTCATCTTCCAACTTTGTGATCCACTCGTATAACTCAACTGGGAAGGAACAAAAGAATATTTTGTGTATTTCTGTGTACAGGTATCTGTTCGTCCATTGTTCTTTTGTCAATTGTAGATTCTTGTTTTCTTGAGCCACAAATTCATGGATCTTTCTATTTAACCAATTTTCAATCTCCTTCTTGGTTGGATTCCAATGATACAACATCGCACATCTCGTTATGCAGATCTCGGTCCTAGAAACTGAACCATTTGTTTGTTTGATGGGCCCTAACCTAGGTTTAGCGTTAGGCATCCAAGCAAATCACTACACTGCTGACTCTTTCAGCATCAGCCTGCGGAGCATGGACCAAAGTCTTGCCTGAAGCAGTATGGGGGAATGCAAGAATCAAGTTTTTGCACCTTGATATGGTTTTGATGTTGGTTTTGTACCTTAATCCCTGCCTATGCAGATCAATAAGCCTTTAGGGATTATCAATGCATTTCCTCTTTCGTCTTTCAGAACCTCCATGAAGGTATCCAACTATCCTTCGCATGATCCTAAACAATGATTCAGGCACTTACATGCCTCTGTAACTATGTTACTGTCTCGTTTCCCTAATTATCTTAGTGGTTAGCCAAATTTATCATGCAATTAAGATTACCCTCGCGTAAACATATATTATTACTTGCGTTCAAATAACAGATAGAAACAGATACATTCGCGCATCAATTTAACATTATAATGTAAACCTAGAAATTAACATATCATAATCGGATGCAATAATCAAAGATAGAAAACACAGTGATTCCAAAATACTTCTCTTTATTTATGATTCAAGTTCCCAGTACAAACTCTATCCGCCCTACGCACACAGCTCTAGGGGTCCGTGCACTTAGCTACGGAATTCCACCCTAGGTCTTTACGCAATTAGCTGCCAAGCCGCTTCCTACGCTAAGGCTCTCACTCCTAGCTCACCCAAACATACCAATGACTCATGACTTTTAACTTACTTACTATATTGTCTACTTAGAACTTCTAAGACTTCCCTTTTTATACAATCCCATGGTCCTGAACCAAGGACGGATCTCCAAAACTGACACAACCTATCTAAAATAACGGTAGGAAACCCTTTTTGACTTTAGGTATATTCACACTCTGCGACCACAAAATGCAGAGAATTTACATTCTTCAAACAAAATTTGGGCCTTCTACCCCAAAACTTGGGTTAAACCAAAATTGACCCCCATGGGACTCGTTCCCATCACATCCCTAGGTTGGTTTTCCCATCCTTTGGCACTGATCACATTTGGTGGTTGGTTAGCCTTGGTATTATACTAAGAGTGTTGCAACACCCAAGGGATCCTCAACAAGTTCTGATCCATGGTATTGCAGCAAGATTGTTGTAACTGGCAAGGGATTCTCAACTCTACTTATCAACCCAGGGTTTGTACAAAGTTGGAGGTGATAGTGAGATATGCATTGTAAATGGGATTCTACTCATGCCACCCTCAACTAGGACATATGATCAATATTTCTCCAAGACCATTCCTCATACTAAATTATAATGAAAGTTGTACAATGAAGGTGCAATTCAAAAGCTACCTCTAACTATGGCAAGAAAAATTCTATTGACTTCAACTTCTAAATGTTATTGAAACCCTTCATGAAAAGACAAGAGCTAAAATACTTGTAGAAAGGAAATTACATTATCTTGCAACATTCATCAAGCTATCAGATCTGCTTGCATAAAGGAAGCTAATATCTCTGGCATAACCTACGAAACTATAATTTGGTAGGTTAATCAATATTCTATTTGTGCCAAATCTATGATAAGAAAACTAACACTATTATGTTTTTGCAGTGAGGGAAAGGGAGGGTTTGGAGTGGCATAGGAGTTGCCCTTGATCACAAAATCATAGCTGGGGGTCAACATCCTTCTAAACTAAGTACAAGTTACAGTAAGGATCAAAACTGGTGCAAGAAAGAGGTCCTTTAGGTGTGCTATAGGAGGTTGTTGCAGGAGCCTTGTATTGCTACAAGGGGGCCTATAATGTTACTGGAGGGTTTCCGAGAAGGTTTGATAGGGGAAAAGGATGGTCTAAAGGTATGGAAAGGTGAATGGAGGTTGAGGTAGATGAGTGAAAGGTGGCTGAAGTGCCTAGCCAAGCTTAGATCCTCTTGAATGCTTGATTTTCACTAGGAGAAATGCTCTTGGTGACCTTAGGAAAATGATCTTAAGAAATATATTTTTTTTTACAGAATTTGGGGTTCAAAAGAAAAGGTGAGGAAGTACAAGATGTATATCGAGAAGGTTCCCTTACTTACAAATCTAAAAATACGTGCAATCATCGTGTGGAGCACCTGGAAGGTATGCTTTTTGATAAGTAATCTAGTGGTTTTTCAATACTATTTCTAATCTTTTCTGCATTATGAGCCTAAAAATATAAGGGTTTTGGTAAATTGGGTGAAAATGGACAAACAAAGCTCAATCACTAATAATCGATGTTTTCTATGCAGAAAGACGCGGAAATAGGGAATTATCGAGTAAAAACAAGAAGCGCAAGGAAAGTAACTGCTACCCCGTCGACAGGGAACCGGATGCGGACAAGATCAAGTAAAATTGTGGCCGAATAATCCAGGAAAAGAACGCAGGGTATCATGACGGAGAACGCAAGAAGGAAAGAGGAGACCCGAACGATTAGCGAATCCCTCAGGATCTTCGATCCTGAGGGATCGCTGCTTTAAGCTTATCTTTTGTATCTAGACATCTCCGTCATTTCTGTTATATAAAGGTACCACGCCATCGAGCGTGGGGGGACGACTGTTGTTATAATTATAAACTCAGAACGATTTTGATCACTGAGCTTTTGTAAGATCTGATTTTGTGTACTTTTGTTAATGCAATCAATATAAAGGATTTGGTGTTCACCTCGTTTCTACATCTGAAGTAACTCTAAGCAGTGTACCATCGTAGCCAAGGGCTCGGCTCCGACGGTCACTCGCTGTTGTATCATACGGTGATTTGTGTGGTTTGCTTATTTCTTTTATTACAGTAATCCGATATATCTTTGCTATGATAGACTATGCTTCTTAATTAATACTTGAATCTGAATAAGTTCTTTAATTCACGTCTCTATATTACACAAACTGAATCTATTCGAATTGCATCCATTTCTACAGCAAGTTATTGGTATGAATGTTATCATTATTGGATTCATATGGAATAAGTATTTTTGAGACTTGAAGATAATATCGCTTTGTTCAGAAACATAGTCACATCATACATTACTCTCGGATCGCTGCAGTAGTATAGACTGTGTACATACTTCGGAGTTTGCTGTTCCATTTGGAGTTACTTCTCCATTTGGGTTGTTGTTCCATTTGGGTTTGCTGTTCCATTTGGTTTACTGTTCCATTTTATATGATTGACGTTCCTGTTTGTGATAGTTTGCTGTTCCATTTCATTAATGCTGTTCCATTTCATTACTGCTGTTCCATTTTACAGAATTGTTGTTCCATTTTACTTTCGCTAATCTACCTTTATTGCTTTCGCGTGATAGCAGGCCTAAGGCTGTCGTGAGCCCAGCAAGATGCTGCCTAGCTCCCTGACCTATAAGCCCGTGCTTTGGTTTTCTTTCTTTATCAGTTTCTAAAGGGAAGGGTTATTGGTTCCGTACCCTTGACTGATCATCTGCCTTGTGTGATTTCATTTCCTGAATTGGTTTAGTTACAGCTTAGTGTTTGTTTCCTTTCAAGTCATTAGAACGCTATACTACCGAGCACTACTTGGACAGAACAACCTCGGATTGAGTTTGTTACACTAAAAAATGTCACCTTGACTACTTACAGTTAGTATGGCTCAAATCAACAGTCATGCTACCCTCTTAGGCAAGTCTCATGCCTCTGTTATCCATCTCAAACTCAAAGAAGAGAGAAAGTCTTGTAAAAACTATGTTTATCTCTGGGGTCGCAGGTTCTCTCTAGCCTTACCTGCGGGGACGCTGACCATGTTCACAAAATCTGCGTCCATGGACGCTCTGTATTTTAAGGGACAGGTGCGTCCCTCTGTAAAAGGCAAAATGCGCGAGTTTTATCTTGAAAAAGTTACTTGTGGTTACTTCTAGAACATTCTAGAGGTTGGTTTGATGAAATGGATGCGCCTCCAGTTGGTTCATGTATCTCTATTAAGGGGGAACTTATCCCATCAATAAGGGAGCTATCCCACCCATAGAGGGGGATGATCCCATTGATAGTGGACCTGAATAACCTCTTTACAGCACTATAAATAAAGGCATTGAGCCAAAAGGAGGAGAGGTTGGAGCTATACATTTTCTTTGGGTAAATGCTGCAGGATTTAGGTCTTCCATTAGAGCCTTTGTGAGGAGAGATTGTCTTCACTTGATTCTACTTGGGAGAGGGTGAGCTTTGTCAAAGTAGAGGAAAACCCTTGATGGACCCTGGGAGGAACTTGCACAACACCAAGGCCAGGTTGTAAGAGTTTCTTTGTTTCGTTATTAATACAAACTGGTTTATTTTTCTCAATAGCTTGTTTTAATGAGTTATTTCATGTGTTCCTTGGTCTGCATGTTGAATATATGTTTTATTATATGAAATGCAAGTGCTTGGTAATTGTTTGATTGTTTGTGGTTGCAGGAATTGACTTGAAGGAGGAGCTCATCTGGATCGTCAAGAACGGACTTCAACAACAGCATTTTGGAATAAGGTAAGCCTAAACACTTGTAGTTTTCATGTTGTAAAAGGTGTATTTAGAGAAAGATCACTCCATTTTGTCTTGTTTGTCATTAGAATGTCTTAGACTTCTAGGAAGGTCAGTCGTGTCCGCACCCTTGACAGATTCCGTGTGACAGAGTTACTCCTTGAAAGAACAAAACGATCCCGGATTGACTTAATAATGTGGAATAATTGGTGGTGTGAGAGACCCTAGTTATAGCTCTACATTTTGGCGCCGTTGCCGGGGAAGGGGTAATAGCCATTTGTCCTTTATAGAGTAGTGTGCAAATCTGCTAGGAGGGAGTTGGATTTTAAAAACGGAAGGTAAGAACCTGCGTACGGAGCATGTAAAAGCCCTGCTCCACCGTCCGCTCTCTTAGTAGAATTGCTGGTTGAATAGGATTTAGCAGTTTAATTGGAGTGCATGACTAAGCAGAAAAAGTTAGAAAAATATCAAAAGCCTCCATCCAAAGCCAAGGGGCCGGTGACCCTTGGACGAACGACCTTTATAGACGAAATCTATAAGAAAGACGACTCTCAGCCATCAGTAGGTTATAAGAAAGTCAACTCTAAACAGCCTACTAGTTCCCTTCAGGCCTCGGGATCACCATCCGAAGCCTTTGCTGAGGTGCATAGTCGAACAGAGGAGCAGGATTTTCAAGAAATTGAAAATTTGACTCCTGGACCATTGCACGAAGGGACCCAAACTAACCTTTGTGAAGGAGAAGGAGAAACAGGGGAAATTGAGGAACCTAGATCTCCTATTGAATTAAACCATCCTTTTAATAGCCCAGACAAGGGAAGTGCTGTGAAAATCCTTGTTGAAGGAATTCATTCACCGCAGACAGTTGGGGCCATTATCATCCCTGATCAAGGGAGTGGTGTCAAGACAATCCCTGTTAAGACTACCCCTCCTCAACCAAGGAACACTCTCTTGGAAATTCCTGAAGATTACTGGCATATATTCGATTCCATGGCGCAGAATCAGCCAAACACCCAGACCTCCACATTGCAATATCCGATAGTAGATTCTGCAGCAAATGTGCCCATGAAAGCCATCCCTCTCCAGCATATTCCCACATTTCATGGCCTCACATCAGAAGATCCGGACGCATTCTTGTTCGAATTTGATGTATTGTGTAGAGGATACGATTACACCACCGATCCCCAGAAACTGAAATTGTTCCCCTCTACATTAAAAGGGGCTGCGTTAAGATGGTTTATGGGCTTAGGTGGTGGGGTTATTAACAATTGGGATCAAATGAAAGAAGCCTTTTTAAAGAAATACCAAGATTACTGTAGATCGAGGGAACTAAAAGATGAAATCTTTCAAATGTCAGCCAGACCAAACGAAACCTTAGAAGAATATGTGGAACGTTTCCAATATAACTTGCAAAGATCCCCTTATGCATCACTACCTCTGCCTGATAACGTGTTGAAAACTGCATTAATTAGAGGTATGAGAGAGCAATGGATCGAAACGTTAAACATCATGGGGAAAGGGGACATTTATCAGGAAAATTTTGCTGATATCATTGATCTGTGTATCAGGAGCTCAAGAGGCAGCACGAGGATAAAACCAGCGGAATATGATCGCTTCCCCAGAGATAACAGAACATTAACAGAGGGAGTAACACGGGTGGAACTTGGAAATTTGCTAGAAAATTTTAAAACTGATATCCTGGGAACATTAACGACACAACTTGACATTGTGCAGGCTAAACAAAAGCAAGCCGAGGCAGAGCAGAATCTAGCCATTTTTTGCCCACGATGCAGGAAGAAACACAGCCACAAGGAATGCCCATTGGATACAGTCCAAATATGTGCTATCTGCACCAAGGACCACCTGACCGAAAGCTGCCCTTCACTTCCTGGTTTGAAGGCGGTATACAAAGAAGCAGAAGAGGAGTCAGAACCAACATATTTTGTTAACCAGCGTCGTCAATGGCAGCCTAGGCAATCAGGTATCTTTTCAGACCCCTCCTCTTCTTTTCAACCCCCGCAATTCAATACTCAGCAACAAAACATGTGGCAAAATCAGTCCCAACCCCTGTTTTCAAATTGGTCACCTCAAATGTTTCCTACTCTGAATCCTTGGATGTCCCAATTTGGTTGGCCAAACTGCCCTTATCCTCCACCATATTGGCAGAATAGTTCCTATCCTCCACAGTGGACCCCTTCCACTTCGCAAAGCTCATCCTGGCAGACAAGCTGGCCAAGATCGACATATCAGCCAGCAGGATCAATCCCACTCCCTCAACCAACTCTGCCAGCTTTACCACAAAATCCCCAGTCTAATCTGAGACCGCAACTCCCAACCCAACCCAATCCCAATCCTAATAATAGGCCAGTCCAATCCATCCAAATCATAGACACATCAGAGATTGAGTCTGACCTAAGGGAGTGCAACGATCTTCAGTTAAGATCTGGGCGAATAATAGAAACAGAGGGAGACAAAACGGTTCATATTGAAAATCAGTTACCAGTAGAACAACCCCCACAACGGGAGGATGAAAACAAAGAGAAAAACAACAAACAAGCAAGTACATCCTCTCCCCCTTTCCCAGAACGATTAGTCATATCTCGACCTATACAACCTCCAGACTTTGACATTTTGGGAGAGTTGCAAAATTTGTATATAAAGATTCCATTCCTCCAAGCTATACAAGATATTCCTATATATGCGAAAACCATAAAGGAATTATGCATCAAAAAATCAAGGAGGAATACAAATACTAACCCTAGAGTCCAAGTAGTTGGTACTTTATCCGACCTATTATCAGGAAAGGAGACACCTATCAAATATGAAGATCCCGGGAACCCAATTGTAACCGTTCAAATCTATGGCCAAACCCTGACTAACGCTCTAGTCGACCTGGGAGCTGCAATCAACATTTTGACAACCTCCACCTGCCAAAAGCTTGGCATTACGTCAGTAGAACCTACCTCTACTCTGTTAGAATTGGCAGATCGATCTGTAGTTCGACCAAAAGGTACTCTGAATGATGTCATGGTTTCTGTAGATTCATGGGAGTATCCCACAGATTTCCTGGTAATTAATCCTAAAAATCGACTAGATGGACATCCGTTAATCCTAGGCAGACCCTGGCTTACTACTGCCGATGCCTACATAGGCTGCCGGCAGGGAAACATGACTATAGCTAAAGGACCCGATGTCAAAAATTTAATTCTATATCCTCCAGCTCAGCCGAGCCTGCCAATGATTAAAACTAACTCTTATCCTGTATCATATCTTGCTAACAACATCAGATCTCCATTAACTATACAGAAGGCGTTAGACTTCAAAGATCAAACAGAAGACGACGCCATTAACAATTTTATTAGTCAAGCTGAAGCTAGAAAACGTATGCAGTGTCTTATGATAGAGGCAGCATTTGACAGTGAGCTAGAAGAAGATCCCTTAAAAGATCCGCATGATCAGACAATACCAGTAACTGTTGTTGCTAATACTAAAGTGGTGGAAATTGAACCTGGTAAAAGTCTGAATATTAACGCCAATCTTACACCAGATCAAGAGATAAAACTTGTTAATCTGTTACAAAAATACAAGGATGCATTTGCGTGGGATTACCCCGACATGAAGGGGATTGATCCTCAATTATGCACCCATCACATCTATATAGAGAAAGATGCAAGACCTGTCCGTCAGCCACAAAGAAGACTCAACCCTCACCTAAAAGAGATAGTGAAAGATGAACTTCAGAAGCTCTTAGATGTTAACTTTATTTACCCTATCTCTGACAGTAAATGGGTCTCTCCCCTTGTGGTGGTACCCAAGAAAAATGGAAAATGGAGGATTTGCGTCGATTACAGGGAGTTAAACAAGGCTACACAAAAGGATCACTTTCCCCTCCCATTTATAGATCAAGTATTGGACACGTTAGCAGGGAAGAAATTTTTCTCCTTTTTGGATGGCTTCAGTGGATATAACCAAATCCAAATTGCCCCTGAAGACCAGGATAAAACTACCTTTACGTGCCCTTGGGGAACGTTTGCCTATCGTGTATTGCCTTTCGGCCTATGTAACGCCCCTGCTACATTTCAAAGGGCTATTCTCAGTATTTTTGCAGATCTAATAAACGATGGACTTGAGGTGTATATGGACGACTTCACACCGTATGGGGATGAATTTGATCCAGCTCTGGATACCCTGGAAAAAGTTCTACAACGCTGCATTGCTACCAGACTCTGCCTGAGCCATGAGAAGTGCTACATGATGATGACGGAAGGGCTCATTCTAGGGCACTACATTTCAGTAGCTGGCATCCAGGTAGACCCTGCTAAAATTCAGATTCTTTTGCTCATCCCTACCCCCACTACTCAAACAGAGGTACGTAGTTTCCTTGGATTTTCCGGATATTACAGACATTTTATAGAACATTATTCACGAATTGCAGCACCTCTATATGCTCTGACAGGTAATGTCGATTTTTTGTGGACAGATAAATGCGACCAGGCTTTTAAAGAATTGAAAAAGTTGCTGTCAATAGCGCCAGTCCTTCGAGGACCAAACTGGAATCTGCCATTCCAGATCTCATCGGATGCCTCAGATACAGCAATCGGTGCAGTCCTAGGACAAGAAGAGGATAAGAAGCCATACGCTATTTACTATATTAGCAAAAATTTATCCTCTGCCGAACTCAATTATACTGTTACTGAAAAGGAATTTCTGGCTGTAATTCATGCTGTTAATAAATTTAGGCATTATATTACAAGTTACCCTGTTGTGTTATATACAGATCATTCTGCTATTATATATCTAGCAAACAAACCTGTCACGAATGCTAGAGTAACTCGATGGTTGATCCTATTGCAGGAGTTTGACATTACAATTAAGGATCGACCCGGCAAGGAGAACCCTGTAGCCGACTTCCTCTCAAGAATACCCAAATCAATCGAAGCAGCAGCCGTGGAAGATCAATTCCCTGACGAACATCTGTTTGCCATTGCCATTTGCACACCCTGGTATGCTGACGTCGCCAATTACCTTGCAGTGGGTAAGTTACCAAAACACCTAACCCCTAAGGAACGAAAACAAATTGTTCAAAAAAGCACTCGATTTTCGTGGATTGGAGACCATTTATTCCATACAGGGGCAGACATGCAAATCAGAAGGTGTATTCGAGAGGATGAGATCCTAGACATCTTAAAGGCTTGTCACAATGGACCATGCGGGGGGCACTTTGCCGAAAAGAGAACAGCACATAAAATACTACAGGCAGGGTACTATTGGCCTACAATCTTTAAGGATGCGAAAAAGTTTGTGCAGGCCTGTGATAGCTGCTAGCAAGCAGGAAAACCTGGTCAAGCTGATGAAATTCCTCTGAGACCACAAGTGGTTATTGAGCCATTTGAACGATGGGCTCTCGATTTCGTCGGACCCATTAATCCACCCTCAAACCAAAGGACATACATCCTGGTAGCAACAGACTATGTTACTAAATGGGTTGAGGCTGAATCATTAGCTGGGGCTACAGAAGATTCGGTAATACAATTTTTGTTCCATTTGTTTGTACGTTATGGACTTCCGAGAGAAGTAACTACAGATGGTGGACCACAATTTGTTGGAAACAAACTAGCTGCAACATTTAACAATTATCATATCCAACATAAGATTACTACCCCCTACCATCCGCAGGCAAATGGACAAGTAGAAAACAGTAACAAGATAATCGAGTCAATCTTAACAAAGACCATCGCCTCACACAGGCGTGATTGGGCTGCTCGGCTACCTGAAGCACTGTGGGCTTATAGAACCACATGGAGAAGTACGACAGGCTATTCACCTTATCAATTGGTGTTTGGGAAACAACCAATTTTTCCTATCGAATTTGAGATCCAAACACTACGAACTGCACAAGAGGTCGGCCTAGATCTGAATGAGGCACAGATCAATCGACTATGACAAATCAACGAATTGGATGAGATTAGGCTCTCTGCATTACAAAACACAGCATTAATCCAACAGCAGCGAGCTAAGTGGCACGATGCACTTATAAAGAATAAAGTCTTCCATGAAGGAGACTGGGCTCTGTTATACGATTCTCGGTTCCAGGACTTCCCGGGGAAACTCCAGACTCGCTGGCTAGGACCATATGAGATCCAGAAGGTGCACGACAATGGGACCCTCACTCTGATCACGATTGACGGTTCTGGACATACGTTCAAAGTAAATGGCCACCGAGTTCGCCTCTATCGAAAGCCTCTTACTCGGGAATCCTTTTGTCAACAGCTTCAGCAAGATACTAATTTGGAGATCCTAGGAGAGGAAGTGAAATCTTCCTCACCCATAACTTAAGCAATTTGTTTTTCATAATTTGTACATAACATCCTGTACATATGTTCTTTTCATCTTTTGTTTGCAGTATTTTGATTACCTTATTTCGCACAGCACTGGTTTGATTTTGCTGTTCCTTTTCAAAAGGAACAGCACCCGTTTGATTTTGTTGTTCCTTTTTAAAAGGAACAACACTTTTGGTGTTTTGCTGTTCCTTTGCAAAAAGGAACAGCACTTGTTGTTTTTGTTGTTCCTTTGCGAAAAGGAACAACACTTTTTGCTTTGCTGTTCCTTTGCGAAAAGGAACAGCACTTTTTATTTTGCCGTTCCTTTGCGAAAAGGAACAGCACGTTTGCGTTTTGGAATTTTTGCTGTTCCTTTGCGAAAAGGAACAGCACGTTTGAGTTTTGGAATTTTTGTTGTTCCTTTGCTAAAAGGAACAACACGTTTGTCTTTTGGAATTTTTTTCGTTCCTTTGCGAAAAGGAACAGCACGTTTGTGTTTTGGAATTTTTGCTGTTCCTTTGCAAAAAGGAACAGTACTTTGGCGTTTTAGAATTTTTGCTGTTCCTTTGCGAAAAGGAACAACACTTTTTGGTTCTGCTGTTCCTTTGCGAAAAGGAACAACACTTTTTGTTCTGCTGTTCCTTTGTGAAAAGGAACAACACTTTTTGGTTTTGTTGTTCCTTTACGAAAAGGAACAACACTTTTTGGGCTTTGCTGTTCCTTTGCGAAAAGGAACAGCCCGTGTGGATTTTTGCTGTTCCTTTGCGAAAAGGAACAGCCCGTGTGGATTTTTGCTGTTCCTTTGCGAAAAGGAACAGCCCGTGTGGATTTTTGTTGTTCCTTTGCAAAAAGGAACAACATTCGCATATTTCTTTTTTAGATGCAGAATTTGGTTAATTCCGCTATTTTCCGCAAGAAGAGTCATCCACATGCTTAGTGCAGAGAAGACACCATCAGAACCTTTCTGCTTCTATTTGGACGTTTTGCGATTATACTCTCCTAAATCCTTCAGATATAGCAATGACATTATGCAATGAACATAAAAGCATGATATACCGAAACCTGCATACCATAAATCGCTATTATTTTAACAGTCAGTATATATAAGAAGTCAAGAGGAAGGACATTAACTTTCGTCTTTACTGTCATTATCTTGTTCCTGAACCATGGTTTGGAAATTTTTATCATGTAGATCTTCCTAAAAACTTTCTTGATCATTACTGAGGAATATGAGCAAACAATTTATATCTGTCTGTTGGGATTGTAAGACTTCTTCCACCATTCCCCGCTCTTAAGGAGTGCGGAACCACCCTTATGTGTAATTGAACAAAGAAAAAAGAAGTGTGCTGCAAAAGAAGAATAAAAGAAAAAATAAGAACAAGACATGAAATCGTCAAATGCAGAATAGGGGGTCTCATTCAGAGCCAGCCTACCATGATCATAAGGATGGAAGCGAAGTGGCATTCCCATTACGGCCACCACACCAGGGATATGGTCCAAAGGTAAAATAACAAGCAAACCTTGGAACAGGAGGTCTCATCACGAGCCGGCCTGACCACGTTTCGTGTCTACCTTGTGAATGGCATTATGGTTATCTGGTCACCAAGCCAGCATAATGGCCTGCATTTTGAGAAAGCACTCTTCAGTAGATACACAAAGGATAATGGTTCCGGAGGGTGAGATAAACAACTTTGCCAAGGTTATGAACGCCTGTTGGCAGCAGAGCTCTGTTAATGGCATTGGAGTCGTAATATTTACACCAACAGGTATGATATTAAGTCTGTTTGTCTTTTATATCCTTTGCATGTATCATATGTCACACCCTGATATAATTATCGCATGAGCATTATCACCAATCATGGCAACGGAATTGACAATGACTACTGGAGACTTGGTACAGTTGACAGACGTCCAACCCTCGGTTCTTCATTATATCACACTGGCTTATCTTAAAAGCGATCCATTTTTCTGCCTCAGTTTCGGTACTTCATTGTCCTTTTACAACATGGCATAATTTCCACCTGCTGTACTTTATGATTTGACTCCCGACTGGCTGCTGCTCCTCTCTTTGACGACTGGGGGCAGCCTATCAGATCGCGGGGGGGGAGGTGACCTCATTACTCCAATGGTTACGTGGCTGCACACCATTCGGGCAAAATAATAACACGATTTAACGGTATAATGATCTCATTCTACGGACTGCCATCCACGATCTTTCTCTTTGTTGCATGCTCTGCGAAAATCCTTCCTAAAAAGAGCATCGAGTATCCCCTCAGTTCGGTAAATACTGCGGACAGTTGCTGTGTCATTCCCGAGTTCATTCCTGAGAGTAAGCTATGGGCGGGAAAACAATCCGAAGTGAACCACACAAGCTGACCGCGTCTGCTGCTGCCCGTGAAATTCTGGAAAATGCAGGATGGGTGAATTACTTCAACCGCCTGCAAGAATCGAACGAGGCTGTAGCGTTGGAATTCCTGCAAAATCTGCAGGAAAACCACTCTATAGTCGGAGGAAAGCGGATAGAAGTCATGGAGGACATTATTGCAGAAACCACAGGATTACCAGCTGTTGGACCCAGATGGGAGCTGAAGAAGGAAAGACTGCAGAAAGCAATGGAAATTTTCCAAAGCGAAGGCCAAAGTCTAACAGTCAAAGGGAAAGGAGTTCTGTCGACAACACTGGGGGAACCCTGGACCGAGCTGGCGAAGATAGTGCAGAGCTATATCACCTGCGAAGGGAGAAAAGATGTGGTAAGGGCTCGTCACTTGAAACTTCTAGCTGTTTTGAAGGGAAAATGCTCTGTAAATCTCCCTGCCTTTTTAAATTCATTATTACATGATGCGGCCCGAAGTTTGAAGAAGGCTCAGCACGCAGAAACGGTTGTTAGCCACCATGGACTGATTCGGCTAATAATAAGCCACAGTCTTGCCCAACAGCAAGAC
Source organism: Pinus tabuliformis (assembly GCA_031772625.1). Taxonomy (NCBI): domain Eukaryota; kingdom Viridiplantae; phylum Streptophyta; class Pinopsida; order Pinales; family Pinaceae; genus Pinus; species Pinus tabuliformis. Next base: position 347,199,751 of record CM062819.1, on the reverse strand, counting down.
ACCTGGGAGGAACTGGTCGAAACAGTCAAAATGGGACTGGCTTTACCTCGAACCTCCAGCACACTGGAACGTTCAGAAGAACACAAGGAGCCAGCAGCAGAAAAGCATGCTGTTTCAAAATGAAAGCAGTCCTCTAGCACGCCGGAACAATCAGAGAAACGTAAGAATTCGGCGGCAGAAAAGCGTGCTGTGTCGAAACGGAAGCGATCCTCCGATACGTCGGAACGACCAGAGGAACCTAGAGAACCTGTTGGCACTCCCAACCTGCCTGAAAGACCCAGGAAGTCAGCTCGATTGGTTCGAATACGGGGAAGGTTGGAAAAGATTCAGAAAACTGCAACCCAACCAATCGAAATCGAGGACGAACCTTCGGAAGAGGAAGGTGAATTACCCGAAGGAAATGCTGAGCAACTAGAGGCTGGAACTAACCAGCCAGAAGAAGGAATTGAGGAAGAAAATGCACAATCCATGGGTAGTCCGTTGCAAGACCATCCAGGAGAAGAGAAATTGGCAGCAGTTCTGGCCAATATGTGAGAATACGGCCAAGCCTCCAGTCCAGGAGGCATCCTTGACGGTCCCACAGAAGAAGAGTTACCTGAAGAAGGGCATGCATAAGAGGCAGGGGAAGAAAACCTGCCTGGCTTTGGTAATGAAGCAGAAGACATCAATTCGGGACAATCTATCCCCAGGGCGCTGGAAGATTTTCCAGGAGAGGAAGAAGAAGTAAGATTGAAGGCCAAACCCTCTGCCGAGGCTAGGGAAATTGCAAAATTGAAGAAGAAGCACCAGAGGATGCTGGGCACGATAGCCAGACTTCGGCAACAAATCAGAATGTTGAAAGCCAGTCTGAGAATACAAAAAACCGCAAGGCAAAGGAAAAGGACCACGGCAGCAAGAACCCCGAGGGTTAGGGTTCGTTTTGATGGACGAAACCCCATTAGGAGACCTACTGTTGAGGAACAGTCTACTGTTCCGAATGACAATGAGGAACAGGGTGCTGTTCCAATAGAAAATGCTGTTCCATCTGGCCCGGAGGAATAAATGGATATTCCAATCGAACAGCAAGAGGCTCCGGTGGTAGGAAGACCGCAGCAACCCTTTGTTCGCATTAAAAAGGAAACAGATAACAAAGAGGTTCAAACAGAAGCACCCCCCTCGGGTGTAATTCGGGACCTAAATTCCAAACAACGCAATAGGAAGGTCCAGGTTAAACTTCCAGCTTCTACGGCTCTGTGGAAGAAAGACCCGAAAACCAGAACCTTGCATAAAATGATGAAGGAAGCCCAACAGGAGGCCGAGCAGTTACGAGAACAGACGGTCCCCAAGGAAAGATACGAGGAGCTCCAACAGCAACTTCGAAACATCAGTCAGTCTGAGAGCCAGGCCTTTGAAGGATGGCAGAAGGAGCAGGAAAAGGTTGCTAAGGTAACTCGTCGACTAGATAGTGTTGTTAAGTAGATGGACACCTTGTGTTCCTTGTATACTAATGTTTTGACTTGTAGAGCCCCTGCTAAAAATTATGCTTTGTTTTTGCTTGAACGTTATTTGAGATTAAAAATAAAAGTTGTTAGGGCAAGAGCACCCATCCATATCAACACTGTTAATGATTTTATAGATTGCTGCAAGCACTATGGAGTTAAAGTTCAAAGGTTGTTATGTGAATTCTACTTGCACAATCTTGTCTTAAACCAGGAAACTGATTTGAATCCTGGCCCTTTCGTTGGCGATATACAATTTCAAGCCTTTATCTCATTTGGGGTGAATCAGTTAAAATGTCTTAAAGCTTACAACATCTTTCAGAGGCAAGAAAATAGTTTAGACCTTTGGGTACAAGCTGAACCTAGGGACCCAGCAGCATTATGGAGAGAGCATAGGAGTATGATGAGGATCCCAGGTGTCATGAAGATATTAGGTCCCATGCATGGAGACTTGATCCGAAATGATCTGGAGTATTTCCTGACTATTAAAGACCAGGCATTCCATGCTGCAAAGTTTCGCTACCGAACCTCTAACCCAAACATCCAGCTCAGGGAACCCTTTAACTTTGAGAATTTTGAATTGGCTGCCAGTCGATTGAGTCTCTATGGGGAACGGATTCTGCGAGCAGGACCATTGTGGTTGGGGTATCGGTTTCGCAGTCCAATTGTTTGGCATCCTGCAGTTGGATATCAGGCTCTATATGAGATGCCTGCAGATCAGTTAGACCAGTTCTTTGACCATCTAGTTGCTAATCATGGTTGTCGGCCTCTTCGTGAGATCCCTTCTCCGGCCTACTCTCTCACAGCCCTGCATGTCAATTACAACGTTTTCATGAGGACATGAAACAGGGTAAGCAGGGGGGTGTGTGGAGCACCTGGAAGGTATGCTTTTTGATAAGTAATCTAGTGGTTTTTCAATACTATTTCTAATCTTTTCTGCATTATGAGCCTAAAAATATAAGGGTTTTGGTAAATTGGGTGAAAATGGACAAACAAAGCTCAATCACTAATAATCGATGTTTTCTATGCAGAAAGACGCGGAAATAGGGAATTATCGAGTAAAAACAAGAAGCGCAAGGAAAGTAATTGCTACCCCGTCGACAGGGAACCGGATGCGGACAAGATCAAGTAAAATTGGAGCCGAATAATCCAGGAAAAGAACGCAGGGTATCGTGACGGAGAACGCAAGAAGGAAAGAGGAGACCTGAACGATTAGCGAATCCCTCAGGATCTTCGATCCTGAGGGATCGCTGCTTTAAGCTTATATTTTGTATCTAGACATCTCCGTCATTTCTGTTATATAAAGGTACCACGCCATCGAGCGTGGGGGGACGACTGTTGTTATAATTATAAACTCAGAATGATTTTGATCACTGAGCTTTTGTAAGATCTGATTTTGTGTACTTTTGTTAATGCAATCAATATAAAGGATTTGGTGTTCACTTCGTTTCTGCATCTGAAGTAACTCTAAGCAGTGTACCATCGTAGCCAAGGGCCCAGCTCCGACGGTCACTCGCTGTTGTATCATACGGTGATTTGTGTGGTTTGCTTATTTCTTTTATTACAGTAATCTGATATATCTTTGCTATGATAGACTATGCTTCTTAATTAATACTTGAATCTGAATAAGTTCTTTAATTCACGTCTCTATATTAAACAAACTGAATCTATTCGAATTGCATCCATTTCTACAACAAGTTATTGGTATGAATGTTATCATTATTGGATTCATATGGAATAAGTATTTGTGAGACTTGAAGATAATATCGCTTTGTTCAGAAACATAGTCACATCATACATTACTCTCGGATCGCTGCAGTAGTATAGACCATGTACATACTTCGGAGTTTGTTGTTCCATTTGGAGTTGCTGCTCCATTTGGGTTGTTGTTCCATTTGGGTTTGCCGTTCCATTTGGTTTACTGTTCCATTTTATATGATTGACGTTCCTGTTTGTGATAGTTTGTTGTTCCATTTCATTACTGCTGTTCCATTTCATTACTGCTGTTCCATTTTACAGAATTGTTGTTCCATTTTACTTTCGCTAATCTACCTTTATTGCTTTCACGTGATAGTAGGCCTAAGGCTGTCGTGAGCCCAACAAGACGCTGCCTAGCTCCCTGACCTATAAGCCCGTGCTTTGGTTTTCTTTCTTTATCAGTTTCTAAAGGGAAGGGTTATTGGTTCCGTACCCTTGACTGATCATCTGCCTTGTGTGATTTCATTTCCTGAATTGGTTTAGTTACAGCTTAGTGTTTGTTTCCTTTCAAGTCATTAGAATGCTATACTACCGAGCACTACTTGGACAGAACAGCCTCGGATTGAGTTACTCCTTGAAAGAACAAAACGATCCTGGATTGACTTAATAATGTGGAATAATTGGTGGTGTGAGAGACCCTAGTTATAGCTCTACAGCATAGGAGTTGCCCTTGATCACAAAATCATAGCTGGGGGTCAACATCCTTCTAAACTAAGTCCAAGTTACAGTAAGGATCAAAACTGGTGCAAGAAAGAGGTCCTTTAGGTGTGCTATAGGAGGTTGTTGCAGGAGCCTTGTATTGCTACAAGGGGGTCTATAATGTTACTGGAGGGTTTCCGAGAAGGTTTGATAGGGGAAAAGGATGGTCTAAAGGTATGGAAAGGTGAATGGAGGTTGAGGTAGATGAGTGAAAGGTGGCTGAAGTGCCTAGCCAAGCTTAGATCCTCTTGAATGCTTGATTTTCACTAGGAGAAATGCTCTTGGTGACCTTAGGAAAATGATCTTAAGAAATATATTTTTTTTTACAGAATTTGGGGTTCAAAAGAAAAGGTGAGGAAGTACAAGATGTATATCGAGAAGGTTCCCTTACTTACAAATCTAAAAATACGTGCAATCATCACATGCATACACCCATTTATCATTGACAAAATGAAAAAACTAGTAGTGGAAAAGTTGAATTGAATTTAAAAGCTATCTAATCTATGCCAGAACGTTGTTATAATCAATAAACCAACTCCTATGGTACAACAAGAACATGCAAAATAATATGACTAACACAAATATTCTGCCAAGAAATCATAAACATAATTCTTTTGGGCTGGTTGTGAATCCTTCTATTCACACTCCCATAAGAGAGGTGAGGTACATATTTCAATCACAGAATTTTATGGATAATTCTCTACTAAAATGTAAGAAACCAAGAAGTACCCTTAACTAAAAGACATACAAATACGCAAGAGATACCTAATCCACTAGGTTGGGCCATGTGGGCTTAGTGGGTCCTGAACCAAGTTCAGAGTTAGCTTTTCCAAACAAATCCCTACACTATTGGCCTTTTCGACATCGACCCGCGGTGCGCAGACTGAAGTCTCACCCGAAGCAGTATGGAGGATGCTGGAACCAAGTTTCTACACCCAGAGATCAGTGTAATGTCATTTTATTCTCCAAACCTACCTTCACACAAATTGATAAGCCCTTAGGGCTTATCTATATAACTTCTCTTAATCAGATTCTATACCTCCACGAACATTCATGTTTGTGTTTCGTGGACCCTAAATAGGTGAATCAACCACTTATGTGCCTCTATGATTATCCTTAATCTCGTATTTACCTAGATTGGTTTAAGATTTCGATAACTTTAACATGCAACAAGGTATTCTTCATGTAAATAGTTACTATTACTTGCATTCATATGACAATATAAATCATGTAAAATTGAGCATCAATACAATATTAATTCATAAACCTATCATTCATCATAACATAATAGCATTCATTCATAACAAAAGTAAATAGACAAACATAGGAATTTATGGAATAATCTCTTTATTAATACTTCATTTCTGCTTACAAACTCAATACTTCCCTTTGCACTTAGCTGCAGGGGTCCGTGCACTCAGTTGCAAACTCTATTGTAGGCCTCTGCACACACAGCTACAGGGCCTCTCTTCTACTCTAATGTTTCTTTAGTTTTCTTCTTACTCACCCATTACATTCATCTTCACCATAACTTACTTGCCTTAGACTCTCTAAGGCTCTCCTACTTATACAATCCCATGGTCTGCAGACCATGGGTAGATCTATAAAAGCTTAAACAACTTACATAGAAGAAGGGTAAAACCCTTTATGACACTTTACTATCTACATGCTCTGTGACCAAAACTTGTGGAGACTTTACACTTTATATAACAAAATTTGTGCTTTTTGCCCCAAAAATTGATCTTTTGCCCCAAACTTGACCCTAGGGGACCTTGTCCCAACAGGCCTCCAACACAAAGATCGTGAATCGCCCTCTAGTCACTCTGTTGGCATAGAGATATTATTGCAGAGACCTCCCAACTCTACTTGTGACACTTCTACCTTAGTCACGCTCTGCGTGACTCCCTGTTTTATCTACTCCACCAAGTGCTCTTTGGTTGGCCCTGCACTGTCTTCCTTGATTTTCTATTGCGTTCTTTGTAGGCTTGCCAAATTCTCCTCAATGTTGGCAGAGATAACATAGGCCTCATCCAATTAAGGCCCCAATATGGCCTCAAGGACCACCTCTTTACTCTTCACTACTTCCACCTATTCAAGAAACTGGTTTTCCTCATGCAACTTGACCAATCTTTGTGCTATAGTGACGGTGCACGTTGTCACTCTTGATTAATCATATCACTTTGTTGAGATTGCAACAAGATGATGGAGCTTAGTGAAAAGAGTCACCTTCACTAAGTGGGCCCGCAGGCAAATTATGGTGCAAGTTCTATTTTTGATCACAGTGTGAGTGATCACAGTGTGAGTGATCACAATGTGGGTGACGAAAATGTGGGTGACCAAAGTGTGGGTGACCACAGTGTGGGTGATCAAAGTCTATTTTTATACTGGCTGTCAAAAATAGAAAAGTCAAATATTATTTTCTCATAATAATATTTGGACTATAAACTTGATCTTATTCTCTTGGAGCACTTCAGTTTGAGCTACAGATGTGGCCCATGCAGCTGTCAGAAGGAAGTACGCTTTTCTTATGAGTCAGTTGAGTTGTTGCATGCATGACTTCAGTTAGAACTCAATCATTTGAGTTTGGTGGAGTTGATTGTGAAGTTGATGGAGTTGTGTTCAGTTTGACTTGGTTAAACTAGTTGTAGTTAGTCTAACTGCAAATAGACTAATGATGAGTTGTTAAACTAATTATTAACTCATAATACAACTATAGAATACATCAGTTAACTCAATTGCATGTCAGTGCATGTTCAGTTCAGCAGGGACAGGTGTTAGAGAATCAGATTGCTATCAGTTGTGACAATAGTTGTGCATCAGATCTTGCACAATCAAGGGATTGAGTATGCCAATGAGTTTGCTCATGTATTTTCCTAGTTTGTAGCTTCTGCTCACGTCTTACACATTGTGAGTGATTCTTTGGAGGTGAAAAACGAGTTTGGTAGACCATTCTCATTCATTCTTGAGTAGGTATTGAGCAGTGGAGGCAGGCAAGCAGTGGAATAGATTTGGAGATCAGATCTTAGCTGTATTGTGTGTAACAGGTGGAGCTGTTACTGGATTGCTTGTGATAAGAATTGTACTTTGTAATGTTACATGGTCTCAATCATTAATATACAGATAGTGTGGGGTTTTTAGCGAGATGCTTTCCCCGGGTTACATACTGTGTTAATGTGTGAATGCTCTTGATGTTTTATTGTTACTGATGCTGCTATATTGATGATCAACGTAGAGGAGCTTATGTATTGTGTATGTATTCCACAATAGTACATTATCAGGATAATCTCTATTGAATATGTGTTAAATTATTCAAAATTTCTACACACTTCTACAATTCACGGGCCTTTGTGTTTAACCTCTGCAAGCTAGGATCTTCTTGCAGAGTCCTGACTACCTCGATGGATTTCTCAAAGAGCGTGGTGCAATCCACCACTGCAGCATCCATTGTTGTGACTCCATCGTTCGCAACGCCTTTGTGCTGTTCTCTGACCTCTGTTGGAGTTGAATGTTGTGATTTCAACTCTAAATCTGTGAATTTTAGGTTCAGTTCAAACTGAACCTTGGCCACTTCCATCTTCACATTGCACACACCTGCAGCCAACATCCTGATCTTCACCTCCAATAGTTCTTCCTCTGGGATATCTAGCTCAGGGATTGTTCTGCATGCCTCAACTACCATAGTTGCAAGTTGGTCGTTATGTTCCTAAACGTTCTTCTATGCCTCTAGAACTACTAATTTCTCCATGAACATCTATTCATTGTTGACTTTGTAATTAGTGATCAAGCTCAATGCACTGCTCTCGTGCCTTAACCTAGGCTATCACACCTTCCTGTAGTGTGTGAAGAAATGCGCTAGGGAGTGCAGCCAGGTTGAGGCCAATATTCTTCAAAGTGCTAACAATAGCCTTATTAGTGGTTTCCTCCATGCTCAAAACTCCATCAGGCAGCGTGACTACCCAAAGATCTAATGATTGAACCCTCTTTGTTGCTTTAGAGGTCCCCGGTGCCAAACTAGTTGACATCGCGCTGCTTTGTCCTGCACCCACCTGGAGTCTAGTAATTTGGATCTTTAGCTTGTGTAGACCCATCTGGATGGAACTCAGTGCCTGTTGCACTAGTTTTGTTGTTGTATCCTGCACCTTGTCTCCAATTTCATTCCAGTCACTATCTATCAAAGTAATTGGATCTAGCAAAGACTTTGTGGCTTTCATCTTCTTTTGCAGTCGTTCCTTTTCCTGCTCCCTATACTGATTTATTCAGAAGGGAGTGCTTTCCTGCTTCTCACCACTGCCCTGCTCTGACTATTCTTCCTCCTCCGTTTGGGGTGATCGAGACTTCTAACTTCTTTTGCAACTGTTCTCTTCTTGTTCTTCCTATTCCTTCGTGATGGGCTATGTTTCTACTTGGGCCTTTTCCTTAGCCTCTTTCTTTCCCTTTTCAGTGAACTGCTGAACCTTTTGCTTGGCCACTTCCTTTTTCTTCGTCTCCTTAGACTTGCTAGTTCCTGTAGCCAGATCAGAAGGAGAATGTTACTTTTCTATCCAACTCCTAATGACCTCTTCAATAGCATCATCTGTAGAAAAGTATGGTAGGTCGAACCATTTCTTTTTGCGGTCCTTTCGCACCCCGAATGTAGACATGGTGGAAGTCTGATTTGAATTCCACGTATCGAGAAAGTTGATCAAACATGGTTGGTCACAACTATGGATTCTGATTGATGGCCATGCGAATGCTAGTCTCCATCAACACCCAAAGACTTTGCTCTTTGTGACCCATGCAACATCTTTGGTGGCCCAGAGAGATGCAACCTTCATGAATTCTGGTAAATCCTTCTCCACTAGAGGGAACTGGAAATCCTTTGTCAAATCCCACATGATGAGAACTGTTGAAAGCAACAACCATGAATAGTGGAATGTCTTACTATCATTTTTTGCCTCTTTGAAGTTCGCAAGGAACTCACTGCATACATAGCATGCCTAGTTGAAATGTACACCCTCCCCGCACTGAGCTCCCAATGAAACCACTAGCGTTGGCACCTCTTTCACGCGACACTTTCACGTAACTTTGCCAGCCAGAATCTGCATGGAAATCTTGACGTTGGGGTTAGTGGTTGAAGTAATCGAGTATCCGCGCAACTTCCTCACAAGTTTAAACTTGTCCTTCATCTTCTCAGCGAGGTCACGCTCACTTTTCTTTCCATTAAATGCCTTGGCCAGATTCAATCTTTAATGTGGCAATAGCGTGATATGATGGATCAACATATCAGTGATGGGGATCAGCGTGTTTAACAATGAACACCCGTCATACACCAGGAACAACAATTTCTTAATGACAATCAAGTCTATATTTGACTAATGCTAGTGTGACACCTACTATAGGATAAAATGCACGGTGTATGGAAAATGGAGATACCCTCAAAGGTCTTCCCAGGGCCTCTGGCAGACTGTAAGATTATATGTAGTTGTCATAAAGTTACATGCATGTCCATAAACAATAACTAATTATTAAAGCAAGACAAATTGATTACCTCAAGCCTCCGTGTAGATTTGATGGAAAGCACAATGCAGCTAGGTGGAAGTCTCCTGAGCCGGCTCCAGATCAAGTCTTGTACATAGAAGAGACAAGCATAATCACAACATAAAACCTTGATCACTAATACATGAATACATAAAAGAGATCTAGTTACACATAACTAAGCGACTCATGCTAAAAGGTATTGCACAAACAAGTAAATGAATGATAGTACCACCACCATGGAGTAGACAGTACAACTGTAGTTCTATATTAATATCGGAAGAGTGATTACAACCATCTATTGCATCAGCCTTCCCTTACCCCTCCAGCTTCTCTCTCTCTCCCTTCTTACCAACGTCTTATGCTTAGATTTGAGACTATGCTCAACAATCAAGTAAGCTATCCTTTCAAATGATCTGAACCCCATCACCATAGCCCTAGCTTTGCTTATGTAGCAATTGCGTTAGGGCTACCAAGTTCCTCCATGAGTCTCTTAAGGTAAAAGCAATGATGTTTCCATGGTTTTTAGCTCTTTCCCATTTGCCTCCTTCATTAGGATTTAGAAATCTCACAAATAGATCAAACTTAAGATGTTTCCTTGCTTTTTTTTAGTAGATTTAGGAGTCAATTCGCTCCTTTGACCCATGCTCATTAGGATCCACTAACGCTATTCCCAAACTAACAAGTAGAGTTAGTAGGGTCACTAACGCTCCCATATGCTTATAGAGAAGCCTTATAAAGCATGTTGTCAGTGTTTAGCCAGCGTTAGTGTGGAAACAAGGCTTGTGATCTTGGTCTTTGCTTCAGCTATCATGTCTTTCCCCTCTGAGCTGATGAGGGGCTCATTTTTTTGTATAACATATGCCCCCTAAAGTGTGGGATCAGAGATTGTGATGATGGCCGAAATACTTTACTTAATTGTAATTTTCCTCCTTTGACAAAAAGAGAGAGAGGATCGGAGCTTTGGGTGGTACGGGAAACCTGATACAACACATATATATAAAACAACTAAAATCATGTCCTGAGTCGGGTATTCCCATGCTCAGTAGCTATGTCAGAGTGATTTTCTCAAAAAATGGATATGACGATGCTAGCCACTGATAAGCACAATCAGGTTTTGGTGTCATAATAGGATCATTCTGATGATATGTCTCCAAAAAACAATATACGCAACTTAGGAGAGGAAGAAAGGCTGAGTGATGCAAGGCTCTACCCAAGATCTTGATTTCCACTTCACCAAACAACATAGCTCGATACATGTGAATATATGTGTTGATGTCAAACATGCACGAAATCATCTGATTACCAATCAATAATGGAAACCGTTAATAGACACGAGGAAGGCCACCAATAATGGTGATGGTCTCCAAGATGCACAATACAATCTAACAAATGTGAAAGATGTTTTTGTCATTGAACACCCATAGAATTGCTTAACCATGAGCCAATAATGAGAACCCCTGATCAAACACAAGGTGACCTGCCACCAATGTCTGTAAGTACCAAGACACTAAATGTGTTTCTGCATTGTCTTCCTAGATAGAGTGTTAAATTCGATAGGAAGATACCTATCGAATGGTAGGAAATAATGTGTCCTACATCAATTGACATGAAACAGAACAAGAATGATTTGTTTTTTGAGGAATCTTTAAGCATTGGGTCTAAATAATAGAGGGCATGATGAAAGGATATGCTTGACGGGTTGATGGAGGAAAGAAAAGGTTAACCCTTGAACAATAGAAGGCACGACAATGGTTTTAACCATGCAACACTAAATTCATGAACACTAAAGAGTGTTAGGATACAGAGATGCAAGAACATCGGGGTATTCAGGCTAAAACTCATAGGATGGTAGGATTCATATTGAGAGGCCATCACAAGGAAGGTTTATCTGAGCGAGGGCCATGTTCAAGGGAACAACTACTGCCAAACCACGCTTTCTAATACTAAATGCAGTTGTATTGTCTACTTTTCCCGTCTGATTAGTTTAGTGAGTCAAGATGGGTAAACTTGTCGATCTTTTCATATTTTAAGATTCTAAAAATGATCACAAAAAGAGTGACTCTATGCCCTATCTGATTAGTTTAATGAGTCTAGACAGGCAAACTTGTCAATCTTTTCATGTTTTGAGAGTCTGAAAAGGATCTTAAAAATAACGACTCTATATCTTGTCTGTTTAATTTAATAGTCCAGATGAGACAACTCAGTGTTCTTTTCATATTTAGAGAGTCTAAAAATATCGTAAAGAATGACTCCAGGGTGGTTCCTTTGTCATAGTTGTTAATGGGTGTGACAAAAGGTTAATAGTATACTTGGATCGGTTACTTTTTCGTGAGTTAATCTATTCAATCTAGATAAAGAGAAGCCTATGTTCAATAGATGTTGGCCTCATTTTGTTACGAGTACGAGGAGACAGGCTAAACTTGTTTTTCGTCATGAATTATTAATGAGTTGTGTGACGATAAACTCAATACCTTCATCAAATTTTAATGAGTCAAATGAAGAAAAGTCAAGGTATCTTTCTTAGTTTATTGAGCAAGGAAAAAGAGGTAAAAGAACTTCTCATTCCTTCTTTATAGATTTTATGAGCCTGAAGAAGGGGAAAAACTCAAGGATTTTTCGATTTTAAGAGCGACAAATGATCCCAAAAAAGCAAGTGCTCTTGTTGCTACCGTAGATTTTTAACGAGCTTGGTGACAAAAACTCGAGATTTTTCAGCTTAACGAGTGAGAAAAGTACCTAAAAGAATGCTCAAGTCATCTTTGTAAATGTTTAACAATCTTAAAGGAAAAACTCGGGATTTTTTCGGTTTTATGAGCGAGAAAAATTGCGTAAAAAGAATGCTCTAATGATCATTTTCAGTTTAATGAGATAGAAAAAGAGTGGCTCAGACCATCATCATATGTGTTGAATGAGAACAATGATGAAAAACTTGAGGATTTTTCATTTTTTGGGAGTGGAAAATATCCCATAAAAGAAAAGCCCTCATTGAGAATTGCATGCAGTGCTTTACTGCTTTTCATTCCTGAGGGTAATTTCATCAAAAGTAAAAAAAGGTATAAAAAGATAGCAATTCCTATCCATATGGGTGCATGCATGATAAAAAATAATGGGGAATGGACTAGTTCCTCTTTAATGATTTGAAAAATCACCTCTCCAAAAATAAATATAAGGAAGTTTTTTGAGCTTTCACATTCACCATTTTCACTATTTGAGAATTGTGAGAGCATTTTAGAGCCAAGGAGGAGCAAATTTTCCATGGACCATTGTAGGAGATCCAGGCAGCCATTCGATGTGCCATCAGTCCCAGGTAGAGGCCAAAACCTTGCTCTATGCATTGCTTAAAAATTCTTATCAGTTTCTAGGATGGAGTTTTGTAGATCTGAGGTGCTGTAAAGTAGTATTTGCGCACTAACACCCTCTGGTTGGCCTGTAGGGAGTTGAAATTCCCTACACGAGATACTAGAGGGCATTAATCCTCCCTATGTACCACTACTGGGGGCGTTAGAGATTAAGGGCACAGTTTAAAACCTCATGCAGTGATTCCTGAAGTTGTATTGCCCCATTTTGACTGATTTTTGGGTTATTTTGCACAAGTTTCAGGCCATAATGACTAGCCTGTGGAGAGAACAGGCCCATGATAGCTAGGAATTGATGATGCAAAATGATCCAGCATGCATACTTTCTTTGCACCACTGCGGTTTATTGAAGTATGCAAATCTGGAGCTGATGAAAGGGTAGGAGGATTTATTGAGATAGATTATCTAGCGTTGGGATGAACACAAGCAAGTGTTCAGGATTGTAGATCATGAGTTGGAAATTGACCATGATGACATATACTTTTTAACTGGTTTGTCATGCCATGGGGCACAAGAAAACCTCACTGGGGGTAGGCCAGATCCACGCTCTACCCTAGAGCTTGTGCAGTCCTACTATATCCCTGAGAGTGGACTTGTCAGCAACAGGGTCCCCATAGAGAGGATAAGATCCAGGTCTATGAGGGTCATTTTATGTTTGATTGTGCAATTGGTAGGGTCAAAGATTCCCCACATTGCGACAAAGGCCCAAATGTTGCTTGTAGTTGACTGTGTCCAGCCACAGATGTTCAACTGGTGTGAAGTGCTTCGCCATTTGAAGACATAGTTAACCACATGCAAGGCTTGAACCCAACAAGGTTTTGGGTATGGTATTCTCATAGTCTAATTCATTTCTGAGAGGGTACTTTTTATGCGCTCAAGGAGGAGCTTAGGTCCTTTTGATTGGAGGGAGCCGAGATAGGGTTGATGGCCATCACTTGATCCTTGCACACAAGGAGGATCGATCTGACATTTCTTCGAGGAATATTTCTTAGAGTGGCTTCACGGCTAGATCGTGATGATTGATGACTATGCTTATGAGTGCATGGACTTCACCGGCGACCCTGACTTGATGCTGTCGCCCGAGACCAACTGGGGTCCTCAAGGTGAGAATGATTTTGGACAGTACTTCAAGTATTCTTTAGCTTTTGAATGTTTATGTAATGTTTTTATGGGTGAACAAGTACTGACATGAAGCTTTATACTTAACACAGATGTGGCACAATTACGACCTATAAGAAAACCACCCCATATGCGATGGCGAGGCCAACTACCTATTCGGGGGGTGATGTCGACAGTCTTTGCGAGGTTCTAAGGAACTTGGAGGGCTTGATCATGGGAGATTCTTGCTCATATGAAGTGGCACATAGTCGGTGTACTTGAGTGGTTTCTGGTTCCTCTTCGGAGGATAGCTAGAGTGGTTTTAGCATTTTAGGAGTAGTAGGATATTTTTAGCAAGTGTTTTGGCGTAGCCAATGGGTGTTTGTAGCTGGTCTTAGTAGCCATTTTGTACTTAAAACGTCCAAGTTGTTAGAATATTTCAATGTAAAAGACTAGATTTTATCTATATATATATATATATATATATATATATATATATATATATATATATATATACATATATATATACATACATACAGACACTTTGGTATCTTAATGGCGTAAATGTTTTTTAAATGTTTTTGTAAGATTGTTAACTCTGTAAATTTTACTTTTCATGCATTTTTTTATAGTGAATACGAAAGATTCCAACTTAACACATAGTTTTCTAATGAATCAACAACCGCATTAAATTCTCTAGGAATGTGTTCATATGTGATTATTTCAAATTGACGTTCCAAGAGTCGTACCCTTAAATAATGATGTAACAGGGTTGGATTACAAATGTGATAATGATTTCTCAATTTCATAACAACTAGTTGGGAATCTAACTTGACCACCAGATTGGAGATGTCCCTTAATGACGCTTATGTGATAATTGAAAGTATAGACATGTACTTGGCAATATTACTGGTGGCGGTACTAAGAAAGAATCGTCTGGAACAAAAGAGTTCCAACTCAGGTGTGTAGATGAACCAAGTAGCTAATGCAATGTGCCATGTGTGACGACTGGCACCATCTGCATATCCTATGTATGCTAAGGGTAATGAAGACATCTACATTATGAGAAGGATGTATGCGATAAATACTCCAATAAATATCAAAACAATCCAATCACAGCAAAAAAGGAAGAAAAATTTCAAAGCACATTCCTAGTGCAATACTAGGCATAATACTTTTTCAGATAGAGCCCATTTTTGTGCTCGGCGAGTGGGAATCCTTCCTAGCCTTGAAGTTCATATGCCCCTTTTGAGAGGGATTTCTTGACAACATAGGGACCTATCCATAAGGGTTGAAGTGTTCCTGCCCCCATGAGGTCATGTTTTTGATCATAGAGCAAAACAAGATCTCCCTCTTGGTAAGAAAGAGGCTTGATTTTTTGTCATATTGGGTTTTTACCCTACTTTTGTGAGCCTCAAGTGCCAATTCGGCATCTTGACAGGTTTCATCCAGTTAATTGAGGCATAGTAGGTTCTCTTCTTTGGCTAGAGTTCAACGAATATTTGCAGGGAAGGGATCCGACACTCGATGGGTAAAATTGCTTCCAGGCTGTAAGCAAGTTGAAACGATGTAAAGCCTATGGAAATTTTTACTGAAGTTCGGTATGCCCATAGTGCCAAATATAAAATTCAATGCCAATTAGTTTTATGATTTCCTACCAACCTACGGATCATGGTCTTTAAGACACCATTGGTGGCCTCTACTTGACCACTAGCTTTGGAGTAGTAGGAGGATGATTCATCCTGGAGAAAACCTAGCAACGATGTTAAGTTAGACATCATGTGATTCTGGAAATGAGACCCATGGTCTATAAAAATCGTGTGGGGTATACCAAAGCGATAGATAACCTAATTAAATAGGAATAGTGTAGTGGTTTCCCCATCGGCCTGGTAGGTGAGAAGGACTTCGGCCCATTTCGTGAAATGGTCCCCAGCTACTATGATATAAGTGTGTCGAGCTGAGGAAATGGGATTGCAAGTTATGAAGTCTATCCCCCATTTGGCATAGGAGCCGATAGAGATAACCAGGTGTAGTAGGGTTGGAGGAGTGCACATTTTCTTTGTGAACACTTAACAAGGATGAAATTGTCGGATGGCTTTGACACAATCTTTGAACAAGGTTGGCCAGTAATAGCCTGCACGAAAATTTTATGTGTAGTAGATATGCTAGAAAGATGACACCACATGCCCCAGCATAGTAGTCATTTAAAACATGTTCCGCCTCTTCATGAGTGACGAAACGTCAAATAAGTGTATCCGCAATGTGATGATATAACGTGTCGTTAATCACTAGATAGTGTCACGCTTGGTGGTAGATGCGACGACAGTAACATCTTGATAGTTCGGGGTGGAACCATTGTTCTTGGTGGTAGACAAGAATCTCACTGTATCAAGGTTCAGTGGTGTCAATAAGATAGACAGCTTCATCTAGAAGAGGATTGTGGGCTATCTCGTTAGGATCGATGATGGGAAGGTCCAACAAAAGTTTGGCGAAGACTAAGGAGTTCTTCACCTTGGCAGCTGTGAAAACCAAATCAAATTGTTGGAGGATCACTATCCATTTTGAATATTTTCCTCCAATTACTTGACAAGACGAAATATGTCTCATGGGATTCTCCAAGGTGATGACAGTAGTCTGTCACAAAAGGATGTAGTGTCGGAATCAGTTGAAAACAAAGATGAATGCCAATGATAGCTTTTCCACATGTGAATATCTGAGTTCAGGCCCAGCCAAGCCTTTGGACAAATAATAGATCACATGTTCACTCTGGTCATCATGCGTTTGAACCAAGACCATTCTGAGAGAGGATGGTGACTCTTCTAGGTATAGAAGAAACTCGTGGCCGTAGTTGGGAGCGCTAAGGAGTGGGGCTGATATAAGTGCCTTTTTCAAGGCTTCAAATGATAATTGAGCTTGATCATCCCATAGATACGATATTCCCTTCTTAATTAGGCACATAAAGCCTTTCGTCAACTTAGCATAGTTTACAATGAACCGTCGTAAAAAGTTTTCTTTCCCTTGCAAACGTTGAAGCTATAGAACAGATTGTGGTTCAGGAAATTAAGTAATTGCCTTTACCTTATTGAGATCAACCCTAATCTTGTACTTGGAGACAATGAATCCAAGTAAGTGTCCGGACTCGACAAAGAAAACACATTTATGCGGATGTTGTAAAATCAGCACCTAAGAAAGATGGCTCTTAAATGGTTTAGGTGTTGCATTCGTTGCTTGGAATAGGCTGGAAGGGCATCCAAGTAAGCTTGAACAATATGCCTGATAGCATGAAATGCATAGTCCATGGCTCTTTGAAAAGTTGCTCTGGCATTAGTTAAATCGAATGTGAGTTTTCGATAGGCAAAGATGCCCCATGGGCAGATGAAGGCAATTTTGTGCTGGTCTTTGGGTTTTATAGCAATCTAGTTGTAACCTAAGAACCCATCCATGAATGAAAATGATTCATAACTAGCACAATCGTCAATGATTTGATCGATGAACTGAGCCAGATAATTATCCTTGGGACACGTGGCATTCAAGTCTTGGTAGTCGACACATATGTAGATGGTTCCTTATTTTTTATCGAGAAGAACCAGATTGGAAACACATTCCGTTAAAGGAATAGGATAGATGAAATTAACATGTAACAACTTTTCTACTTTGTTTTTGATGGCTGCCGTTTTGCGAGGATGGACCGGTCGAAGTCTTTGACGGACAGGTTTAGCATTGTCATCAAGCTCGGTCTCATGTTTGAAAATATATGAATCTATTCCATGCATTTCCTCATAAGAATAGGCAAATACATCACGGAATGCCTTAAAAGTGTAGGTGAAGCTTGAAATTTCCTCAGGATTGCAATCCACTCCAATCTGGATGTTTTCCACGATGCCTGTATTGATAGAAATATCGATGAGCAATGTATTTGAAATATTTCCCATGTTTCCTTCCACCTCCAAAGTTTGGATAGTCGAATATGGTGAGGAAACGATTTCTGTTATGTTAGGGGATAGGATTTGAAGAGGCTTCATGTCCAAATCAGATATCAAAACATGATGGTGCGAGTCCTCCTAAGGTTGCTCTTCTAAACTCGTGATTTCTCTAATAGCTTCATCTATAGGTAGGACTCGATTGAATGGATCAAAAGAAGGAGTATTTATGGGAAGGGTAGTGGTACCATTGGCTGTAACCAAAGTGACCGATGATGCGGACGCAGATTGAATGGCTTGGTAGGCCAATTCAGATGGTGATAGCAACATTTGTTCTCCGTAAGTGTGAATGTCTGAAGGAGCTGGTAGGATCCATGGATCAATCTGTTCATGAGGAACATATGAAAGCATATTGACTGTCTATGAAACCTTGGGCGACTGAAGAGGGAAAAAGCCCATTAGGAAAGAATCCTTCAGTAGACCACTACTGATACTGACGTAAGAGTCAGGTACACCACCTACTAGGGGTACAGAGCCACTTGGTAACGGGGAATAATCAGGGATAAACAAGGACAGCTGGTGCACTGTAACTACCTTTCCATCCAATGGAAATAGGATGATGCAAAAGACAGTAGATACAATGGCCGTCATGGCATACATCCAACTGCGACCCAACAAGATATTATAGTCGATTTTTTTATCTACGACTTTTATGTCCACCATTACCGTTTTCTCATATAATATGATGGGGTAGCTAGCTAGGTAACTTTTTGGGATGAAAGTGTGGTCGTTGAAATATTTAAGGGAATTCAACAGTGGGGATAGGGTTGGAGAATGCAAAGCGAGCCAACATAAAGCCGGCATGACATATGTAGAAGAACCTTCGTCGATGACAGTTCTGTGTATACCTTTACCTTTCGAAAGAAATTGCACTTGAAATGCAAGCTAGTGGGAAAGGGGAGTTTTACACTTTTCCATGTTGAAAATTGCAAGCATGGAATCATGCGTGTCGATACCACCAATAGTTGAAATCGAATCTTTCCTTTGTGCCGGACATGTTTGTAATACTTCGAGCACCGACATAGTCAACGATGCTTGCACCAAATCTTCTACAATGTTGTAGTTTTGGGCAGCACTAGGAAATATATTGTGCATTGCACATTGAAGTGCCCCTTTAGGGGGTGAATTACAAGGTTAGAAACTGGCCTTTTGATATGAAAATCACTAGGTGGTGGTGGGTTTTGACTTGAGGAAGGTTCCTCTGCATGAGCGATAGGAGCTCCATAGGGTTTGGCTCTTGTTTGTAGATCTATCATTTCAAAGGTGTAAACGGTAGAAGATCGTTTACCAGCTGAAGGATTTTGTGAACCACCATTTCCACCTTGTGGGGGTTGGGGTTGGTTTGCAATGAGGTGTTTTTTCTTCTAAGTGGGGAAAGGATTGTTAAGGATAGTGGGGGTCCTACCAGTATCCTTTTTAGTGTTGGCATTATGTTTCTGGTATAGCTATACGTTACAGATGTTGTACTTGATGGCAACTCCCGTGGCAAGGCTCTCAATTTGTTGAAAATTAAGAAGGACGCAGGAAAGCAGTTCAGAAGGTGCGTACCCGCAGGTACACCATGCAGGGACTGCGTCCAGGTACGCAGGGCAGCCGTTCAGGAGGTGCGTCCCCCCAGTGCACACATTTCAAGGCAGAGAAAAGCACACATGGGGTTTCTTATGTTTTACTCTTGGTATTTAGCCGACGGTATTGGGTTATTATGGTGTCGGCTCGTGGTATTGTTCCATGATTTTAGGAGGAGCATGCCTATATAAAGCAAAGGAGATCATTTGGCTTAAGCATGGTTTTTGGTTGAATATCTTATGAGGGCTAGATCTGGTCTAGATCTAAACAAGGCGAATCTACTGATGGACCGAGATCTCTTCGGAGCATGTTCAGATCTGTAGATCTGACTATCTAGGTTACTTCTGAAGTCTTGAAAGCCCGGAGATGCAGGTGCAGTAAGGGTTCAGGTGCGCCAGGACGTAGGCGCAGAAGGGTTTATGTGCGCCGGGACGCAGGCGCAGAAGGGTTTAGGTGCGCCGGGACGCAAGCGCAGAAGGGTTCAGGTGCGCCGGGACGCAGGCGCAGAAGGGTTCAGGTGCGCCGGGACGCAGGCGCAGAAGGGTTCAGGTGCGCCGAGACGCAGGCGCAGAAGGGTTCAGGTGCGCCGGGACGCAGGCAGTTCAATAGACTCAGAGCGAGGGACGCAGGCTAGCAGTTGAGCAGGGTGCGTCCGGGACGCAGGCTAGCAGTTGAGCAGGGTGAGTCCGGGACGCAGGCTAGCAGTTGAGCAGGGTGAGTCCGGGAAGCAGGCAAGCAGTGGAGCAGGGTGCTTCCTTCTCTTAAAATCTTTGTTTATCATTGTTGTGTTCTGGGTTTGGTCCTATTACTGTTGATCTGGTTACTACAGTTGATTGGGTGATTCTCTCATACTTGATGATCAATTGATGCTTATGGATCCAGTTTGAAAATTTATGAAAAGTGGTCCTTGTAAGAAAAGAAGTAGGGGGTTGTAGCTCCCTTCTAGGAGAGACTGGAAAACGAGAGAGAGTTGTAGCTCTCTGCAGGTTGCAGCCTGCGTACTGGTAAAGGACTGCACCAGTACAAAACCATTGTAAAACGAGTTTCTAATTTGAAAGAAGATAGAGACATATTGCAGCAGGTGGTTTTCACCCACATTGGGTTTCCACCTTATATCTTGTGTTCTTTGGTGTGACTATCTGTTTTCTTTTGTTCATGCTCATTATTTTATGGTACTGACATGCAAAGATAATTCAAAGAACAAATAAAGAAGATTTATTAAAAGTATTATATAATACTGATTCACCCCCCTCTCAGTATTATTTCCAACAATTGGTATCTGAGCAGGTCCTTCAGAGAAGCTTGATCGCTTGAAGGTAGATCGTTCATCATGAGCAACTACGAGAGAGAAGCATCAATCAGGCCACCGGTTTTTGATGGGACAAACTTCAATTATTGGAAGGTAAGAGTTACTGCCTATCTTCAATCTCTTGGTACAGAAGTTTGGGACATCGTAGAGATAGGCTACGCTTTTCCTTCAGCTACTCCTACAGATGCAGCCGAGAAAAAGAAGTATGAAACAAATGCGAAAGCAGTCAGTACTCTATTAGGATGTATATCTCAATCAGAATTCATGAAGGTAATGCACTATAAATCTGCAAAAGAGATATGGGACAAAATTGTCACAAGCTATGAGGGAGATGAACAGGTAAAGCGTGCTAAACTTCAAACTCTCAGAATTCAGTATGAGACTCTCAAAATGTATAATGATGAAAGTGTGGCTAACCATTTTCTTCGGGTAGATGAGGTTGTTAATTGTATGAAAAATTTGGGTGAAGAAATAAAAGAGGCTATTGTGGTTGAAAAGGTTCTAAGATCATTGTCCCCCAAGTTTGAATCTAAAGTATCTGCAATAGAAGAAAAGGAAAATCTACGAATTCTTACTATGTCTCAGCTACATGGAATTCTAACTGCTTATGAAATGAGAAAGGGAGGTCCATCAGACAGAAGAGAAGCTGCTTTCAAGGCATCAGGCAAAGGAGATTATTATGAAGCAAGCCACGTCCCAGAAGAAGAGGAAGAAGAATCAAATTTTGTCAGAAATCTTCAAAGGGGTTCTGGAAGGTTCAGAGGTAAGTTACCATTTAAATGCTTTTCCTGTGGAAGAGTAGGTCATTATGCTACAAAATGTCCTTATAAAGATAAAGGAAAAGAACCTGCTAGATGGAACAAGAAACAGAACGCAAATAAGAAAAGCTACTACACTCATGAAGATAGTGATGGTCTATCAAACAGTGATGAAGATGAACAAGGTAATGAATATAAGTTGTTAATGGCATTTGAAGATGATGATTATATGGATGTTGTAGATGTGGATAACCTTTATGATGAAATTACTAGACTCAAGAGATGTATAGAAGAAAAGAACATGATCATTGATACTCTACAATTTCAAATTGATTAAAAGGAAAAACATCTTGAAAAATTAGAAGGTGAAATTGTTGGTCTTAGAAAAGAGATTGAGAAAACAAAAGCTATTAATCTCAAGTTTGTCAAAGGATCTGAAACTTTGGATGAGATTATCAATGTGCAGCGGTCTCCTCTAAACAAGACAGGTCTGGGCTGTAATGGAGAAACTTCTCAAGCATCCACCTCAAAAAGTTATCTTGATGCAGCAAGAAGAAATGAGCAAAAGAACAATGAAGATCAACAGGTAAAGTAGGAACGAATTACAAACAGAAACTATCAAGGGCAATCCATCTTAAGGGTGAACAAAAGCTACAACCACCCACAGGTAAAATCTTCTCAAATTGGTTCAAGAATAGATGAAAATAGAAACTACAATCAGTTGGCTGGTAGATTCAATAACCGCAGAAGTTTCTTCAATGGACAATGTTTTTCTTGCCATAACTTTGGTCACAAAGCAGCTCAATGTGTTGCATATAAAACGATCATGACTAGAGAAGCTCAAAAGCAAAGAAGTATGACAGGGATTACAAAGAGGACCTATAACAACTTTTCGGTTCTTGAAAATGAAGTTGAATGTTCTATTTGCAATAACTTTGGTCATGAAGACTCTGAATGCAGGAGCAGGTTTCAGCAGAAAAAGGAACAAGCCTCAAGCACCAAAACATGGAGAATAAAGGAACCTCAAATAGAAAGATGTGGGATAGCATTTTATGCAGAGGGACAGGAAAATCTATGGTACATTGACAGTGGATGTTCGAAGCATATGACAGGTGATAAAGAAAAACTCGAGTCTTATTCTGCTCTAGAAAAGGGAAAGAAAGTCTCTTTTGGAAATGATACTCCTGCAACTATAAAAGGAAAGGGCATTGCTCAGTTAAAAGAAAAGGTCAAGGCTGGAAATGTTTTTTATGTTGATGGATTGAAGCATAATCTTCTAAGTGTCAGCCAGATGTGTGATCAAAGAACCGAGGTTATATTCAGATCAAATGGATGTCTTGTTCGTGATCTTGATACAGGTAAAACAATGATCAAAGGTAAAAGAACTCCAAATAATCTGTACATATTTGAAGAAGGACAACAACAATGCTATCTGAGCAAGGATGATGAGCACTGGTTATGGCATCAGAGGTTGGGACATCTAAGCTTTTCACAAATAAGGAAAGCATGCAAATATCAGGCAGTTCGTGATCTTCCAGATATCAAAATTCCTGACAACACCATTTGCAAATCATGTCAGTTTGGAAAACAAACCAGAACTAACTTTCCAGAGAAAGAAGGATCAGCTAGCATGCCTCTTGAGCTAGTACATACAGATACATGCGGTCCTTTCAGGAAAAGAACACCTCGAGGAGAAGAATACGTGATATTATTCATTGACGATTTCTCCAGGTTTGTATGGTTAGGACTTATGAAGCACAAAGATGAAGCATTCGAAAAATTCAAATCCTTCAAAGCCTTGGTTGAAAATCAATCAGGTCACAAAATTAAGTGCCTCAGATCTGATAGAGGTGGGGAATTTACTTCAAATGAATTTTTCGATTTTTGTGAAGAACATGGGATAAGAAGAGAATCCTCTACAGCAAGAACTCCTCAGCAAAATGGAGTTGTGGAAAGGATGAACAGAACAATCCAACAAATGGCTCGTGCTATGCTTGATGAGTCAGGAACTCCCGCAACCTTCTGGGGTGAAGCTGCACATGCTGCGGTTGTTATTCTCAACAAAACAAATGTCCAGGTGAACAACACTCAAACTCCTCATGAACTCTGGAGTGGTAGGACTCCTTCGGTAAAGCACTTCAAAATCTTTGGGAGCAAATGCTATATCAAGAATACAGATGAGCAACTTGGCAAACTTGAACCTAGAGTAGATGAAGGCATTCTTCTTGGTTACTCTCCACATAGCAAAGCATACAAATGCTACAATAAAAGACTTGGCAGAATTGTTGACAGCATTGATGTAGTGGTTGATGAAAAGGGATACATTCCTAGGCAAGTACATCATGAAGACATCGAAGAAGATGAAGGCTACCCCCAACGACAGAATGATGAAGAAGAAGAACCTCAAGAAGAACCTCAAGAAGAAGAACCAGAGGAGCAAACAAGAATAGAAGAAAAGACTCCATCCAGATATGTTCAGAAGAATCATCCAGAATCTCAGATTATGGGGCAGAAAGAAGCAGGTGTACAAACAAGAAGAACAGTTGCAGAAGCTTCAAGCTATTTGGCATTACTCTCCTCTACTGAACCACAAAATGTGAAAGAGGCATGCAAAGATGAATGTTGGGTGAAAGCAATGGATGAAGAACTTGAGCAGATCGAAAAGAACAACACTTGGGAGCTGGTTCCTAGACCAAAAGATAAGAATGTTATCGGAACAAAATGGGTCTTCAAAAATAAATTGAATGAAAATGGAGAAGTAATTAGAAACAAAGCCAGACTTGTTTGTAAAGGGTATGCGCAGCAAGAAGGAATAGACTTTGAAGAAACCTTTGCTCCTGTTGCAAGACTTGAGGCCATCCGAATGTTCCTTGCTCTCTCAAGTTTTCAAAACTTCAAAGTATTTCAAATGGACGTGAAATCAGCCTTTCTGAATGGAGACTTGGAAGAAGAAGTGTACATTGAACAGCCAGATGGGTTCATTCTTGGAAATGATCCAAATCTTGTATGCAGATTGAAAAAGGCTCTCTATGGTCTCAAACAAGCTCCAAGGGCTTGGTACTACCGTTTGGACAAATATCTTCATCAACAAGGCTTTTCAAAAGGATCAGCAGATAGCAATCTTTATATAAAAGTTGAAAATGACAAATTGCTAATACTTGTTGTATATGTAGATGACATTATTTTTGGGAGCAATGAAGAAGCTATGAGTCAAAAATTTGCCTCTGTCATGCAGAAAGAATTTGAAATGTCCCTGCTAGGAGAACTGACATATTTCCTTGGTTTGCAAATCCAACAAAAAGAAGGAGGAATCTTTTTATCTCAAACCAAGTATCTCAAACAGATTTTGAAGAAATATGGTATGGAAGATGTAAAACCAGTATGTACACCCATGGTCACAGGATGTAGCCTCAGTGCAAATGATGAATTTGCAGCAGTACATCAACCAACCTACAGATCTATGATTGGAAGTTTACTTTATTTGACAGGTACCCGACCAGACATCATGCATGCAGTTGGAAGATTTCAGGCAAATCCGAAAGAGACTCATCTTTAGGCAGTGAAGAAAATTTTCAAATATCTTCAAGGGACTCAAAATTATGGCTTATGGTATCCTAGAGATACAGATCTTACACTTCATGCTTATACAGATTCAGATTGGGCCGGAAGCATGGATGACAGGAAAAGCACAAGTGGTGGAGCGTTCTTTATGGGTTTCAGACTGGTATCTTGGTTCAGCAAGAAACAGAGTTCAATTGCCTTGTCTACAGCTGAAGCAGAATATGTTGTTGCTGCATCTTGTTGCACCCAACTCCTTTGGATGATGCAGACTTTGCAGGATTTTCAAATCACTTGTACACCACCAATCCCCATCTTATGTGACAACACAAGTGCAATCAGCATCTCAAAGAATCCTGTTATGCATTCAAAAACCAAGCACATACAAATCAAGTACCATTTTCTCCGGGAACAAGTACTTGAACAGAAGGTCAAGTTGGAGTATGTTCCTTCTAAGGAACAAGTTGCTGATATTTTCACCAAACCATTACCCAGGGACACTTTTGAATACCTCAGGCAAAAGCTGGGGGTTGTTGATGCATCATCTTATTGTTGAACCTTTTCCGATTGATGGCACAGGTTCAGGGGGAGCATATAATGCATTGTTGGCATTATGGAGGATGGTCAGAAGGAGATCTTGGAAGTAGCTGCAATATGTCTCTATCTCTTTCATGGTGGATTATGATTCTTTGTTGCAGATCTGGTTCATTTTCAGGAGGAGCATGATCTTAGGGGGAGCATACCCCTTTGCCCTTGATGTCAAAGGGGGAGAATGAAGCTGAAGTTTGTGAGGTTGCCATCAAGTCCAAAGGGGGAGATTGTTGGCATTATGTTTCTGGTATAGCTATATGTTACAGATGTTGTACTTGATGGCAACTCCCGTGGAAAGGCTCTCAATTTGTTGAAAATTAAGAAGGACGCAGGAAAGCAGTTCAGAAGGTGCGTACCCGCAGGTACACCATGCAGGGACTGCGTCCAGGTACGCAGGGCAGTCGTTCAGGAGGTGCGTCCCCCCAGTGCACACATTTCAAGGTAGAGAAAAGCACACATGGGGTTTCTTATGTTTTACTCTTGGTATTTAGCCGACGGTATTGGGTTATTATGGTGTCGGCTCGTGGTATTGTTCCATGATTTTAGGAGGAGCATGCCTATATAAAGCAAAGGAGATCATTTGGCTTAAGCATGGTTTTTGGTTGAATATCTTATGAGGGCTAGATCTGGTCTAGATCTAAACAAGGTGAATCTATTGATGGACCGAGATCTCTTCGGCGCATGTTCAGATCTGTAGATCTGACTATCTGGGTTACTTCTGAAGTCTTGAAAGCCCAGAGACGCAGGTGCAGTAAGGGTTCAGGTGCGCCGGGACGCAGGCGCAGAAGGGTTCAGGTGCATCGGGACGCAGGCGCAGAAGGGTTCAGGTGCGCCAGGACGCAGGCGCAGAAGGGTTCAGGTGCGCCGAGACGTAGGCGCAGAAGGGTTCAGGTGCGCCGGGACGCAGGTAGTTCAATAGACTCAGAGCGAGGGATGCAGGCTAGCAGTTGAGCAGGGTGCGTCCGGGACGCAGGCTAGCAGTTGAGCAGGGTGAGTCCGGGACGCAGGCTAGCAGTTGAGCAGGGTGAGTCCGGGAAGCAGGCAAGCAGTGGAGCAGGGTGCTTCCTTCTCTTAAAATATTTGTTTATCATTGTTGTGTTTTGGGTTTGGTCCTATTACTGTTGATCTGGTTACTACAGTTGATTGGGTGATTCTCTCATACTTGATGATCAATTGATGCTTATGGATCCAGTTTGAAAATTTATGAAAAGTGGTCCTTGTAAGAAAAGAAGTAGGGGTCTGTAGCTCCCTTCCAGGAGAGACTGGAAAACGAGAGAGAGTTGTAGCTCTCTGCAGGTTGTAGCCTGCGTACTGGTAAAGGACTGCACCAGTACAAAACCATTGTAAAAGGAGTTTCTAATTTGAAAGAAGATAGAGACATATTGCAGCAGGTGGTTTTCACCCACATTGGGTTTCCACCTTACAGCTTGTGTTCTTTGGTGTGACTATCTGTTTTCTTTTGTTCATGCTCATTATTTTATGGTACTGACATGCAAAGATAATTCAAAGAACAAATAAAGAAGATTTATTAAAAGTATTATATAATACTGATTCACCCCCCTCTCAGTATTATTTCCAACATTTAGCAACTAAATTTGTGTATTCTTGAAGACGCAGGTAGTGATAGGTCATGTGATATTCAACATAGATTTTGCAAGGGAATCTCATAAGTTTATCCTTTCCATCGTTAGGAGGCATAGCGACCTTCTGCTTTGGGTTTTGCTGCTTTTTTGGCTGCTCCTTAGAAGGAGTTGTCTCTCCCTTATTCTTCTTATTCTTACCACTAGGTTTTTTTCATAGACTGCACAAAGTTTATTGTTGTGGTAGGAAGAGTAGTTGATTTGGTAGAGGGGTCCACTAACATCTGGGCAACGTGACTACTGAGTTGTTTTATAGTATTACCGAAGGTTGCGCCGATAATCCCATTAGCATGTGCTTCAGGGTGCTGAGTAGCAGAAGCATTAGAGTTGCGAGGGGCATTGGGGATTACGTCGTAAGGAGTGCCAGATTGTGAATATATCATATCTAAGTGCTCGACACAACATATGGATTGGTCTTCTATGACCACACCACCTAAGGCAACATCCTTAGCAATTTGAGGGAGTAGGGACTTGCAGAACTAGTCCGCTAAGAGATAGTCTGGGAGGGGATCTTTGACTAACCTTTGCCTATGTCTCCATTCATGTATACGATCAGATATGTGTGTGGCGTTATCCTAATGAAGTGAGGAGCTCTGTCCCAGTCTCATAGTATATGGGTAGCTGAATTACTTTAAGAATTGAATCGCTAAATCCTCGAAGGTATTTATTGATGCGCGTGGTAACTCAATGTACCACTTGGATGCATTGCCAGTGAGGGTGCGGGAAAAAAGATGTAATCAGACACTATCATCCACCATGGAGTTAGAAACACACCAAAGATGATAGGTGGTGAAATGGGTGCTTGGATCCTTCCGTTGTTTCCCTTCAAGCTTGGGGATGTCTGTTGGTATTTTATGCGGGATTGGCGGCCAAAGAAAGTTATCATAGATGGGGTCATTTGTAATTTTGTACAAGTCAGGGATACAACATTGACAAGAAATGCAGAGTGTGTGGTTCCCCTGACTCGGATCAAGGCGATGACATATGACTTGAGGATCCTTGTGGCCCTCCCATCATTTGAGTTCCAATATTATACATAGGCTGTGTGGTATAGTAGTTGCCTTGGGGTATGGCACTGTAATGTGGATTTCCATGGGGATTGTGATGTTGGTGTGTAGAATTTCCCCCAAGATAAGCAATGCCCTCTTGACTCATTTGAAATTGTGAGTAGGGTGTCCTCATGGATTGGTTAGGACCTCCTAGAGGATTCCCACCCACCATAGAACTAACCATATGTCCTTGATTGAAATAAGGAGCGCTCATGTCAATCAGTGACTGATCATGCTTGCCTGAAAATGGAGGGAGAACTGTTACGTTCCCAACCAGTATATGCATATTGGGAGTGCCCCCGGATACTTGAATCTAGGGGTTTGACCTGTACAATGGATGTCAACCATATTGCTGGTTGAGGGGACCCATGCTAACCATGCTATATTGAGCATTATAAGCAGTGTTGTATGTAGCACTTGTCAAAGGTATAGAGTTTGACACTAAAGGGGTGGAACCTGGCATAGACTGGGTTCCAATCATGGAGGGTGTCATGTGAGGGTTTATACCTGGGACAAGTGGGATGGTAGGTTTCACCATCAATGGTGTGGTGGAGAAGTGGTGGGGGACCAAAGGTGTCCATAAAGTTCCATGACTCGTTAGTCATCAACGAGATGGATGGAAATGTTCCAACTAAAGAAACAGGGAGTACAGGTGCCATGGGAACCAAGAGTGGGTACAATGGATTCATGAGTAGAGGGTTAAAGGGAGGAAGAAATCATGTAGTAAAGAAATCCTTTGATAAACTTGAATTGTCAATTGTCCAAATAGTTTCTATGTGAGATCTTGGAGGCTGATTTCCCAAAGATGGGGAATCCAGTTCACTGGAGCTCGACGGATCTTCCACAATGAGTGGAGGATGTCCTAAAAATCATCTAGATTAACAATGAGGGTTGGATGTAGCCATGGTGACAATTAATTTTTATCATTATTTTTTTTAAAGTCTCAATGATAACACTCGAGTACCTAAAAAATATAAAAAATACACTAAATTGATCAATCAGCAAATGACCCTGTCTGATAAGCACTGATCACTGGAGATGAAACCCAGTATCACAATGAATAACAGAGAGGGCTAGCCAAATGTACAATTATGGTTACTCTAGAGCCTCACCCGAACCTCAGATTGAGGGGCCAAGTACTCTCATGAAGACGAGCACCCTCTCAAAAATTGAAGACATAGTAGGTCCATCTGTGTTAGGTACTAGGGCAACTCACCTCAGTCACCTAATGAAGTCCCTAAAATTTTGGCCACTAAGGATACATCAGATCACAAACACTACCAAGAGGGACATAGTTGCAGATAGTACGTTGTGTGGGAAGGATACCTAAGTCCTCGACTCAGCTTCAAAATCCCTGAAGGGATCCCCAATACACAGAATACCCAAAGGAGTTTCACGTGAAGGTGGGCTACCTTCATTTACAGTCTGATGTTGTCTCATATTTAGCTCCACTATGACTGGAGTGGTCTCGGTAGTATGAGTGCTGAAGGAATTTTCTCTCTTTTAATGATACTAGTTTTGGTTTCTAATCTTGGGCAGTTTACTCACACTTCCTATCCCAAGGTCCTAGCCTTAACTAATGTTTGTTTGCTCTATAAAGAGTTACTAATTGATTTTAGGTAAATTTTAAGTGTACTTTTTTAGTGTCTTCAGTAGGGAGTTGACGTATGAAATGTGGTGGGACTGTGACTCAAAATCATGCAAAAGACAATGCTTAAAAAATATTCAATTTGATGAAACAAGTTATATTATACAGGTGAGAGTCTTTCACCTATTCATATTTGTTCCATGCATCCTAGTCATTACAACACATGCGTAACCAACAGAAATCTTTCCAATGCTCTCTAACAACTATTTGAAATAGAAATAAAGCAAATTTTAACCAGCTAAGCAGAAGAATGGATAAATTTTTTTTTGATTTTTCTTTGATAAAAACGTTTTATGAAAGAAAAAAACTTATTTCCTAAAAAAAAATTCTTTTAGGATGCCGATCTTGCTAACAAAATGTAATTGTAGATCCTTTTCAGTCCATGAGCAGGCTTTCCATCCCTTTGAGTTTAAAGACACATTTGTATGTCAAGATTTTGGGGACTAACGCTCTGTAGCAATGGCCACAGAGAGTTACTGGGTCCACTAAAACACTGTTTGTGCAAAAATGGAGCTTTATAAAGCTCTATTTACTCTACTAATCTATGTTAGTGTGGGAAAAGAGTTCAAAACAAGGCCTTTAGGGTCAGATTCAAGGCTGAATATATGAAGGTAGAATGCAACAAGGTTTTGGTGGGTCAGAAATGGAATGTAGAACTATAGCGAGGTCTTAGAAGGAGGAGGAAACTGAGAACTGTCCAGGTGAACTAGGAACTAAATGTATAGTTCCCAATGGAGTTGCCAATTCTGCTATAGGATAAAATGCATGGTGTATGGAGAATGGAGATACCCTCAAAGGTCTTCCTGGGATCTTTGGCAAACTATAAGATTATCTTCAGCTGTCACAAAGTTACATGCATGTCCATAAACAATAACTAACTATCAAAGCAAGACAAATTGATTACCTCAAGCCTCCATGTAGATTTGTTGGAGAGCACAACGCAGATAAGTGGAAGTCCCTTGAGTCAGCTCCAGATCAAGTCTTGCACATAGAAGAGACAAGAATGATTAGAGCATACAACCTGGATAAATAATACATGAATACATAAAAGACATCTAGTTACACATAACTAAGCTACTCATTCTAAAAGGTATTGGACAAACAAGTAAATCAATGATAGTACCTATTAGTGTCAGTCTTTCCAGCCTTCCTCCTATAATCAAATATGCTCTTACAAAGTGGCTTCAGAGTGTCAAGGTCAAATTTTGTCATTTCAGTGAGTCTTCAAGTAAAATTTGGTCACTAGGCATTAGGTCTAGGGATTACTTTCACTCATTCCAAAGTTGTCCAAATGTCAGTCCATGTCATCAGTCAGCTAAGTGTACCATCATTAAAAGGGTTGTCTTTATCATGTCAGGTTCCATTGGGTCATTTTACACCTTGTTCATGCTTCAGTTGCGTCTAGGTAAGGTTCATTTCCCTCTCCTAGGGTTTTGAAGACAATTTCTCTTGGACGGTCAAATCATTAGCAAAACTTGTATCCAGATGTTCATACACCTTCCCCTATCCTTCATGTACCTCCCCAAATTCCTCATTTTCACACAAACCCTAGTTTTTTGCTACAACCTGGCAATTTTCTAGGTTGGGCCTGTGTTTTGCCCTTTTGGACCCCTTCCCCTCACTCAATCTCTGAGATTCCACTTTCCCCTGCTTCCTAACATCCCTCCCTACTTCCCAAAATTTCCTCAAGAATTTAGAAGCTCCCTATCCCCTTCATTTCGCTTCATTTCGACAATTCCCTTGTTCCACACATCGGGGTAGGTTTTACTCAAATGATGTTTCTGAGAAATCAAAGATGAATTTGGGAAAACTGAGAGAGATTTTTGTCCAAAACAGGCCAAAGAAGTAAAAAATCCTTCACTTTTTACACAGGTGTCATGGTTTTAGAGAAATGTCAAAATTATCGTTGCCTCAGGAGAATTGAATGCACCTATGATGTGACCTTGGGAAAATCAAGTTTTCTCCTAGATTGGTTGGCCAAATGACTTGCATGATGATTCAAATGATAACTAGACACAAAGATATTTCCAATGAGCTATCATGAGCTCAAATTTAAAATTGCGGAAGGCATTCAAACGTTTACTATAACAACACTCTGCCTTTGGGCAGCCTCATTTGGCACATTTTGACCAGTCTTGGGAGATTTGATTTTTGATAGGAAAAATGAACTCCAAATTAAAAAATTATAATTGGGTTTGGAAAGTAGACTCAAAGACCTTTCCAATGAGCTATCCTGCGCCTGATTTTGACACCGAGAAGGCCTCCAAAAGTCTCCTACAAAAGGGTGCTACACACAGAGCAGGCGCGCTATGCACAGGGCTTCACCGGCCTGTGCAAATTTACATGCGCACTACGCACATAATGCGCGCTACACATTGGGTAAGCGCGCGACGCGTATAATCTCAGAACCAAAAATTTTCACTCCTTCATCTAGATTCATGCCAAATTGCCTCCAACTACTTGCAAGTAGGTTCTTTACATTTGCTTAGTGAATTTTGGACATGATTATGGTGTTTTGAATGTGGAGAAACAAGTGTTTAAGGTAAAGAAATGTAAACCCTATGTTTATTACCAAATTCACTTCTTAGGGTTTGAAACAAATATTGGTTTTCCAAACTTGTGTTATTGATATATGCCTGTGTCATCTATTTTTAGTGGTGTCCCTGCTCATTATTAACCTTAGCCTCACGCTCTTTCCTTGCCATTACATCACTGTTGTCATTGTTATGGCCATTGTCATTTTCACACTATTTATCATTCATATTATGACATAGTCCCATTTTCACTTGTCCACATCCTCCATTAACATTTGTTAAACACTGCCAGGGCTATTGTCACTTTTGTTCCTAATAGTTATTTCCCCTGCATTACTCTCTTTTCTACTCACTTGTCAAATCCCCTCATAATCAAAGCAGTGATTGTTTTTTCATGGAGAGTTGGCCCGGAAATGACATGGCGATTTGACACCTTTTGAGCGGCAATTTTGGCTTGAGAAAGTCAATCGACATCTGGAGGAGTTGTTGGCGAAGACCAATAGAGACAGAGACATGCTCCATCATATGAAACATCACTATTGGGCTCGCATGCATGTCAGTAAAGCAAAAATAAAGATTTTGAAGAGGAGGTTGAGCAGAGCATTAAAACGGCGAAATAGGCCTGATCCACTTCGGGTTTTGGCCGAGGCTTCGTTGGCTGGGCATGATACATGGTGGAGGGTCTTCGCTCTGAATTTGAGCAAATTCGGAGAAAATTTTGTCATTTTGAAATTTTTGGCTTGCAAAATAGATTTTTCAGCCCAACGCGTAGCGCGTCGATGCGCGCGCTTATGATTGGGACACTTGCTGGAGGAAAATTTTATATTTTTGGATTTTTCATGGTAAGTTATGCATACTCTAATATGGCCA
Organism: Pinus tabuliformis; assembly: GCA_031772625.1. Classification (NCBI taxonomy): domain Eukaryota; kingdom Viridiplantae; phylum Streptophyta; class Pinopsida; order Pinales; family Pinaceae; genus Pinus; species Pinus tabuliformis. The sequence continues at coordinate 347,166,342 of CM062819.1, read as the reverse complement.
AGGCATTTCATCAAGTTCTGGATGATCAAAAGGGACAAAAACACCATGAAAATCACCTTTCTGCCACCTTTTGCACCAGCAGGAAGTACTTGTGGGAGAATGAAGTTTTGGAGGGGTAAGTGAGCTCCAAATTGGGAAATTCCACTTGGAATTGATAGTAGACATCTAGGGCTTTCCAACAAGCTAACATGAGCTTTATTTTGATGTCGGGAAGTGCCCCAAAAGCAGGCTGAAAGGCGCATAATGCATAGAGCTCAGGCGCGCAGCGCATAGAGATTTTTGGTCAAATTTTCATCTTCCAGCTCAGAAATTCGGCCAATTTTCACTAGTTTCACCTTTTGATGTAATATTTGACTTATCTTGATGTAATGGGATGTATATGATGTAACTTTGGCACTTATTTACCTATTCTAGATGATTCATTCACAAAATAGCAAAAATTTAATGAATGAATCAGTTTGCTACCTTATAAAGGCAACATGTTTTGACTGCCTAAATTGTAGTGCTTTGTTTAGAATTGGTTGAAATAGCTCCTGGAATGATGCGCTCGACCCCTAGAGGCAAGGGAATGGGTTGGCATGGTATATATTATTTAGATTTTCAGTTAGTAGCAAGGGTTGGACTCTTTGGAAAAGCTTGACACTCTATTGTACATTCACTTTTGATTTTTGGCAAAGGAAATACCAGGGTTTTGCAGCACTATTTGGGATCCATGTGGCTTTATGTGTTGATGGTGTGATTCTTTCAGTAATTGTAAGTTGTTATGTGTATCATTTTCCTTCTCTCATCTTCTACAATTGAACAAATGAAGTGTTAAGGTAGAATCCATAGATTGTTATGCTCTGCCTTTGAATTTGTTTGATTTTCCATGTTTTCATCTGTTTAAGGAGAATCCTTGAAAGCTTCTTGCTCTCCTTAGCTTCTCACCAATCAGATCTAGCCATTCATTCTCTTTAAAAGCATCAAGATGATCTCCTACCTTCCCCCAAGTAAACCTCTGCAAAAAATGTGTCTCATCCCCGCACCCAAAATTGCCATTCCCTTTGATTCAACAAAAACCTCAAAAATCAACCTCAAACTCCTTGTACTTCATACCTAGCCTAAGATAAATTTCCAATTTAGTCATCTCAAGCCTCATCGATTACCTTTTGCTGAGATTGACCTGGAGAGAGCCCTCTCCTGTCCTCATACGGCTAGCTACGAGGCTGAGCGTGGTTTGATGTGGACCTAGAACCTTGTCTTTTCAGCCTGAGACAAATCTAGGCTCTAACAGTACCAAAACCACAGAGTAGATAGTACAACTGTAGCTCTATATTAATATCGGAAGAGTGATTACAACCATCGGTTGCATTAGCCTTCCCTTACCCCTTCAACTTCTCCCTCTCTCCCCCTTCTTACCAACTTCTTATGCTTAGATTTGAGACTATGCTCAACAATCAAGTAAGCTATCCTTTCAAATGATCTGACTCCCATCACCATAGACCTAGTTTTTCTTATGTAGTAATTGAGTTAGGGTTTCCAAGTTCCTCCATGAGTCTCTTAAGGTAAAAGCAATGATGTTTCCATGCTTTTTAGCTCTTTTGCATTTGCATCCTTCATTATGATTTAGAAATCCCACAAATAGGTCAAACTTGAGATGTTTCCTTTCTTTTTTGAGTAAATTTAGGAGGGAATATAGAGATATTTATGAGTCAACTCGCTCCTTTGACCTCTAGATAATAAGGCATTTTTTCAATGTTTAGCCAATGTAGTGTGGAAACAAGGCTTGTGATCTTGGTATTTGCTTTAGCTATCATGTCTTTCCCCTTTGAGATGATGAGGGGGTCATTTTTCTATATAACAACACCCACAATAGGTTTAGCAACCCCCACTTGTTTACTGTGCAAATCTATTCCACAAGCTCCAATACGGTGACACCAGATTCTTTGTAGAAGACCCTCTGCATGAAGGTGTCAATAGAAAGGTGGGGGAAATGCTCACGATCCACCAAATCCCAGTCTTCAAGCTTTAAGTGTAGGATTTGTGCCAAGTGTGGACCTTCAAAGGTGATGTTCTCTAGCAATAGGGGTGTGTTGTGGAGGAACTGTCCTGCATCTGGGTCCTTTAGGACCTTCACCTTGCCCTTGCGTGGAGGGATATACTCAGGTAGCTTAGAAATGAGGTCCACCCCCTCAATTTCGATATCTTTTGCGCCCTTATCAACCTCCAAATCTACCACCTTCCCCTTAACCTTCACGCTAGACTTTTCTTTTCTCTAGGCCTGTGTAGCTGCATGTTTCCTCAGTGACTCATGCACAAAAACTGACTTCTTTTGCTTGTCCTTCTTAGGCTTGGGAACCACCTTTACCATCGTGGGCTTCGGCCTAGGTGACCTCTGCATCATAGGTGCTACAACTGGAATCTCCATACTCATCACTTCTGAAGCAGCTCCTTTAGAGGTGATAGCTCCCCTAGTACTAGAGGTCTCTGCTGGTGTGAACATTATGCTATGGATAAAATGTTCAGTGTCTATAGGTAACTTCTCAAATACAGAAGCAATGACCAAATCCGTGTAAAAATAATGATTCATACACACTCGACAACTAAACACACAAATTATCATAATGAAAAGTGTTTTTCATTGGATGACCACTCATAATTTATAGGCAAATTCGAATTCAAATTCGACATTCCCCCCAAAATCTGTCCATAAATGTGAGATTGGTGACATATTTCCAAATATTTCACTCTTAAATTCAACCTTAAATGACTTAAATTCTAGCCTCCTGCTCCTCTTAACCATCTCCTTGTTACACTAAAAAATGTCACCATGACTATTTACAGTTAGTATGGCTCTATCAACAGTCATGCTATCCTCTTAGGCAAGTCTTATGCCTCTGCTCTCCATGTCAAAATCCAAAAAGAGAGAAAGTCTTTATAAATGTATTTATCTCTGGGTACGCAGGTTCTCTCAACTTTACCTGCGGGTACGCATCCAATGTTCACAAAAGCTGCGTCTTTGGACACTCTGTATGTAAAGGGGCAGGTGCGTCCCCCTGTAAAGGTCAAAATGCGCAAGTTTCATCTTTAAAAAGTTACTTGTGGTCATTTCTAGAGCATTCTAGAAGGTTGTTCGACGTGTATTGAGTGCCTCCAGATGGTTCATGCACCCCTACCAAAGAGGAACTTATCCCATCAATAAGGGAGCTATCCCATCCAAAGAGGGGATTATCCCATTGATGGTGGACCTGATTAACTTACTCTTGAGCACTATAAATACAGGCATTGGGCCAGAAGGAGAGGAGGTTGGAAGCTATACATTTCTAAGGGTAGATGCTGCAGGAATTAGGACTCCCATTTAGAAGCTTGTGAGGAGATATTGCCATCTTTGCTTGTTATATTTGGAAGTGGGTGAGCTTTGTCAAAGTAAAGGAGAACTCTTGATGGACCCTGGGAGGGACTTGCACAACACCAAGGCTCAGGTTGTATTTGTTCCTTTTGTTACCTATTAATGCAAATGAGTCCATTCTTCTCAATAACTTGTTATTTATGAGTTGTTTCATGTACTCGGTCTATGTGTTAAATATGTTTTATTTTATGAGATTATCGAGTGCTATTTAATCGTTTGATTGTTAGTGAATGCAGGTTTCAAAGTGAAGGAGGAGCTCATCCGGATCAGCGGAGCTGGACTGCTACAACAGCGTTGAACTACAGGTAGGATCTAAACACTTGATTTCTTATATAGTAAATGCATGTTTAGAGAAGGATTGCTCTTGTTTGTCTTGTTTGTCACTAGAGAGTCTTAGGCTCCTAGGGAGGTTGGTTGTGTGCGCACAATCGACTCTTTCCACCTGACAAATTGGCGACTCCGCTGGGGAATCCATTGATGTGAAAGTCTTTTCCTTTGTATTCAACTTTGCTCTGAGAAAAGTCATTTATTTTCTGGTTTTTGGCTCTATGACTTTGTTTCTGGGTGGGTTAGCTTAGGGTTAGATTCAATTTAGTTTTTCTTGAATTTTCCAGTAGGACGCACCCTCTGAGTATTGCACAGTGCGTCCCTGGACGCACTGTCCCTGTGTGCACAGAGCGGGCCCGCACCTGTCTTAACGGGCTGCCTGCGTCCCCTGCTAAAATTTAAGAAAATTCCATTTTTTGCATTTTTTCTCTTAGATTTTTCTTTTTCTTAGTTTTTACTGCCCAGATCCATTAGTCTCTTGTCAAAGATCTTCACCTGAACTTGTTTCGATAGCATTGAGTGTTTTAGTGGATTTCATAGAAGTTTAAGCCCTAGGGTTTGATTTTTGAGTAGGTCTTGTAGTGACTTTGACGGTAGAAGTTGTCAAGCCTTAGATCTCTCTGGTTTTGTCAGCATTCTTAGAAGTCAGACCTGTCATAAAGTCTACCTGTGAGAGCAACTTACCATTGAGTTGTCTCTTTGGCAAATTTCGAAGTGCTTGTTGATTGAGTATTGAATTCCATTTTACAAAAAGAACAAAAAGATTTTTTTGTTTTGACTAGTCTTTTGATTCTGCATTAGCTGGTCCTTGACTTGATTGTGGTCAAGTAAAACAACCTAGAATCATCCTTGTAGGATTTTGCCTCGTTAGGTTTGCTTAGAATAAATTTCTTTTTGATTTGCTTGTGAGTCAAGTTTTCATAGATTTTATAGCTTTTAAGATTGATTTTCGTCAAGATAGATTTATATGCTTTATTAAAAAAGAGAAAATACAAAATCATCTCCTTTGAAAAGTTTTGTTTCAAGTAGCTTTGAGGAATTTTGAAAGAAAAAGAGTTTTTCGTGCACGTAAAGAGTGGTCATGCTTGTATGCTTGGAAAGATAGAGAGAATTGTTTCTTTGATTGTCTTTACTGAGAAAGTTGTTTTCTATAAAATTTGCATCTCTCAACTCTCTTAGTTAAGAATTTCATTGAAAGAAAAGGAAAGTAGCGTAAATCATCTTAGGTGCATCTTTGTAGTGGTTTGAGTCGAGTCCACACACCATTGGTTTCACTTCCGCTACCTTTTGTCTTTAAGAAAAACCATAAAATTAACGCTTAAAGTAAAATCGACGTAGTAACTTTTATTTACTAGGGCTCTGAAACACTAATTTAGATCAGGCTAGTGTCTTGGAGTAGGTGAGTAATTAACTCTCCAAGACAACAAAACCAAACAAGTAGCTTATCTTGTGATAGAATAAATCCAATTGTCTCATTTCTACTCTGGGAAAGCTCCTCTTAAAGGAGAAGCACGAGCTCGTGTCCGAACCAGTGAGGGGATCAATCCCCCCTCGTTGGGAACGACGCCAGACACGCACGTATTACAAACGGTAAACCTCGGATTAACCATTGTCGAGGAGCCAGGGGTCACTTGTCGGTAAACCTTGGATTATTGTCAAGGAGCCGGCAAGGGGATTGAGCTTGATACTCTGCCCTTGCGTGCTGTCGGAGTGTAGACTGTTCCCCCAGGTGCATTTGTTGCGGTTGGTAACCTTAGTGACTATTATCTTTAGGATTCTACCGAGGTGACGGTGGAGGGAAGATCCCACTGTACCTGGAGCAGACGTCGGCTAGACTCACTTGGATTTTCCGGGGGGTTCACTTCACTCGAGACGGTTAAAGTGGAGGAACTTGTGCCGGTCTATTCATTAAGCAGGTTGTCGGGGTAACTGTTCCACCCGCCACTTCTGTACTGAATCCGGCGATGTTGGGCTTCATCACCAACTAGCGTTTTCAGTCTGGAAGGCTACTGTTTGTGCTTGGTTTGACGCCCTAGATTCTTTAGGCGTGTGATTCAAATTTGTTTGGTTCTTTAGAGACTTTAGGTGGTTTGATTTGAGATTTTACTTTGTTTTCGTGTGTAGTAGTTAAAAGTTTTTAGCTGTGGCGGAATTACCGAGACAGTCCCGTAGACTTCGGGGCCAGTCTCCTGAAGTTGTTTCTGTGGCCGAATTGTTGAGAAGATCCCGTAGACTTAGGGGATCACCTCCTCGAGACGACCCCGGTAATCTTGGAGGTTTAAAGGTCCTTGTAACTCCTCCTAGTGGCAGTAGAGTAGGTTCACCTGAAGAAGGAGAATCTTCCTTGGTAGTCCATTCAGATTACCAAGGCTTAGAGACAGGTTATAATCCCGAAGCTGTTACATTTTCTGAACTTGTTGGTAGTTTTTCGTCTGCTAGTGATACAGGCGAAGAACCTGAAATATCTGAACCTGTTACTCCGACTTCTAGTGTTCCAGATTCACCAAGAGTAGAACGAGTTATCACCGAAAATCTTCCTACTGGTCTGATTGCTATTGAAGAACTTGCTCCAGAGGAAGAAATAGGTGTCTCTAACCTTGAAGATCAACTTACTATTGATCTAAGGGAGCGTGAATCCATCTTTTACATTCCTCCTAGAAGTACTACTTGGTACCTTTCGTTAACCAATTATTTAGACAACTCAGGGGTAGGTTTTTCTACACCTCGTACTCGTTTTCCACCTGGAGGTATTTATACTCCTGTAAATATGTCTGGTCAGTCGTCCGTGTTTACTCAAAGTCCTGAATCTTTCTTACACGGTGGTCCTTCTGTTCCCACCGGGTATCAATCACTTTCTGGTACCTTTGCGGGGGCATCTCCTCAACCCATTGATCATGGGTTATTTGCTGGAAACAATGGTAATATACCATTGGGTGTAGGAGACATTTATATGATGTCAGGTTCAGTTCCTGTTTCCCAACCTCAAGGTGACCAATTACCGCCTGGGGGGCAACCTCAGTTAACGCTTGGGGGGCAACCTCAAGGTACAAAAATCGTGTCTGGGGGGAAACCTCAAGGTCAGTATGTACCTATGGTGCAATACATGCCTCAAGGTCAACCCCAGCCTCAATATGTACCCCAGGGTCAACCTCAGTATCAGTATCAACCTCAAGGATGGCAACCTCAAGGATGGAAACCTCAAGGGTATCAACCCCAAGGGTATCAACCTCAAGGGTATCAACCTCAAGGTCAAGGTCAACCCCAGTATCCGTATTTACCTCAAGGTTATCAACCTCAAGGTCAATACTCAAGTCAAGGTTATCAACCACCTCAAGGTCAGTCATATGTTCAAGGTATGGGAACTGCACCTTACAATTATCAATCCTATCCTCAATCCGGTTATGGATCTCAGTATCCTCAACCTGTTACGGGTCAATACCCTGGAATGTTAGTGTGGGATCCATCACAGGGTCAACAGGTGTTGCAGCCAAGTTTACAGTTGGTACCTCAAGCTGGACAACCCATAGTTTCTGGTCCACCCCAGCAACTGCAACCTGTCCAGTCAAATGTTCAAACTTCTGTAACTTCGGTAGTTACTCAGCTACCAATTGCACCTAGTACTCCATCTCAAACGGCTGCTGCAACTACCGCTACATCTGCCACACTTACTTCTGGAGTATCGACAGCTCCGGTTTCTACTGTCTCTGTAACCACTCCTCAGACATCTTTACCGTTGTCTGGATCTACGATTCAAACCACGGTCCAGATGCCTACAGGTCAGCCTGGTATAAGTACGGTTGTCACTACTCAACCTCAATTTTTTCATCAACCGTACCAGGGACAGTACCAACATCCGGTTTACCAGTATCAACCGTATCCTGGGTATACTTATCAACAACCTCAACAACCCCAGTACGGTCCGGTTAATCCTGGTTTTCCAGGAGGATATAATATCCAAAATGCGACTCCTGTTCCTAGTTATCCTGGATATCCTCCTCCTGGGACTGGTCTTGTGACCCAGAGTTTTAGAGATCCTAACCGGCAGTTACCGTTTATCGCAACTTTGGATTTACCAGACTTGACGCGCCTAACGAACGATCCAATTCAATATCTTCCGTTCTGGCCGCCAATGCCAAATAAGTTTACCAGTGATATACCCAAGTTCGAAGGTAAGTCAGGAGAGGATCCGTCCAATCATGTGATGACTTACCACCTCTGGTGTGCTTCAAATTCTATCTCGTATGATTCGATCCGCTTACGTCTTTTCCAGCGTACACTCATTGGTCTCGCGGCCAAGTGGTACATTGAGTTACCACGGGCCTCTTTTTACAATTTTAGCCAGTTAGCTACCTCGTTCTTAACTCACTTTCAGTTGCCGGTCAGATACGATAACGGCACAGAGTTATTAACTTCACTAAAACAATCAACGTCCACGTATATTTCTGATCACATTCATGAGTGGAGACGTCGAAGGAGGCTAGTGAAAGTTTTTATCTCGGACCAAATCTTAGCTGAATGGTTTGTTAAATCATTATTACCGAAGATTAATGAAGATGTAGCTAAGGCTGGAGTAGTTACTGAGGAGCAAGTCATTACTCAGGCACAGTACCTTGACTTGGTTTACACTCAGTCGGGTACGTTACGCGAGAAGATTCCAGATCTTCCAAAGTCCAATCAAATTGCTGCTGCTCCTTCGGGATCTCATGCCGCTGATGGTATGATTGGTATCGTGAATACAAAGAGCAAGAAGAAGTCTTCCAAGGCTTCAACTACTCCTATAATCACTTTTCCTGATTCCCCGACAGGAGAGTCTTCTCCCGAACTTTCCGTCGATATTCATGCTGTAGAGTCATCTACGGCCAAATCAAAAAACGGTGAAAAGAAGAAAGGAAAGAAGAAGGCTAAAGCAGACAAGGCTCCGAAGGAGAAAATGGAAAAGTCGGAAACCAATGACGAAAAGCGCAAACCTCGATATCCTTGTCTTATTTGTGAAGATGATCATTTTACGAGAGATTGCCCTCATCGGGCCGAGGTTGTGAAAATAGTCAAAGGTTTTGTTATCATTGAAAAAATTCTCAAAGAAAAAGGGTAAGGTAAAGGTTAATTGATCCTAGACATATTCATGTTGATCTTCGTCGTGTTCATGCAATATACATTTGATACACTTCTTAGTTTGAGCAAACAAGCCCATGGTGAGCAGAGATCAGAAATCTTCATCAAGTTCAAGCGAGGCAGCTCCTCAATTAAGCAAGGAATTTAGCCCTAGGGCTAAGGAAACATCATCACAGCTGCATAAAGATGATAGAAGTAAGGCTAAGTCCTAATTTTGGACAAATTACCTTTTGATACTTACCTTGAAGAATGGTGTCTAAATATTCAATGTTGAACAATTTCATGTCAAATGGAAAAGTCATTGCAGTAAAAGGAAAGACACAAGAAATTTAGATTTTGATCCTAATTTGTGTTTTTGAAATTACACAGCAGTTTCGCAGCGCGCTGCGAAACCCCTGTAGCAGCCTGTTTTAGCATTAAAAACTCTGCTTTCTGCGTTTACTAGTCAACTTCCAGGAGGTCTATAAAGCAAATGAAAGCCTATTTTGGGAAATGGAAAGAGGTTTTTATTCCTAACAGACTGAACTAGAAAAACCTCTTTCATTTTCCTCAAATCCATTACGATCTGGAGAAATTAATGACCAAAGTTGCACTACGAAACTGCTGTAGGTGCAGTTTTTCATCTCCTGTTTTACACCTGCGTTTCAAAGATAGATTCTGGGCGGTAGGGAAGGTGTTTCAAAAACCAAAACGAGGTTTTTGTTAATCACGGATTGGTTTACAAAAACCTCCTTCAGTTTTTTCAAATACGTTTTCTGTGAGAAATTATGAGCTCTGTCCCAAGACATATTTTTCAGCCAGAACAGCAGTTTCATAGCAGCTGAAGCTAAATAATCCAATCTCAGTCACTAGTTTTGAACTGCAAGTGGAAATGTTGAAAAGGGAATATCTTAAAGGGATCCTTAAAAATGATCAATCTTCAGCAAAGTTAATACAGGTGGAGGAAACATGTATTCGAATGCAACTTTAAACTTTTGTCATAAAGTGAACACATTTACTACAGTCCAAAATATGTCAGGCAGCTTGGAAGAACTTTTGTCTTCACACATGGACAAAGGTTGACAGCACACAAAGATGTGGCATTCTGATATTTTTGTAAAACTCCTATTGAAGGTGGACATGACATTTATGCAGATGAGAGACATTACTTCTCTAGTTCAGGAGTTGCTAACAGTTCATATAGCTTGGATGCAAATGAAAATTATCGTAAGAGTTATTTGTATGGTTCTAGCTTACAGCCTTATGGCAGTGGTGCCCAATACCGTATGTTAAGTGAGGAAGCTGAGGGAAAGGTAATTTTCCTGTTAAGGATAACCTTCCGAATTATATGCACTAACCTTATGCACTTAACCCCAGACAGTCATGGGATGGTGGTGAATCTGGTCAGAGGTTTAGTAATGCAGATGTAGAGAGAGGTAAATTCCTTTCCCGTGATTATCTTGAGTCTTCTGATAATCATCTTTCTAGATCCCAATTATGGCAACGGGCAGAGGTAACAGGAAATGCATTCATTAATCAACTAGTGAGGTACCAGCCAGCTTCATACAGTTATATTTGGAACAACCAATGGTATTATTGATGTCATTGCATCTTTTCCTCAGGAGAAATATCTGTTTCTTGAAAAGTTGCAAGCAAATATTTTCAAAATAATCAAGGGAGTAAGTTTCTTAAGCCATGAACACTAGTGATCATAAAGCTATGAGGAAGAAAGTTGAAGACTTGAAGGCACAGCTAGGCCAGTTAGCTGCTAAATGAAGTTGCTGTTCAAAGAAAGGTTTTGTTCCAAATTTTGTCAAATTTTGCTTAGTTTTATTGTTTTGAGGACATGTAGATCCCTGCTATATGTATCAAATATCAAAAGGAGTTTTGGCAATCAAATGTCTAGGCGGTAGATACCTCAGGGCAAAGAACAAGTTGTTTAAACAATTCAGCAGTTTCGTAGCGCGCTACGAAACTGCTGTAGGTGTTGTTTTTTAACGCAGACAAACAGTTTGATAAGATGATCGGAAATTTTCAAAGGAAACACCTAAGGACATATAAGAGACCAAATGAAGCTATCACAGCCATTCAGATTATGACAGGTGTACCTTTAAAAAAGGTGGAATTCTTTAACTCAAGTTTGAAGTTTCTGTTATAAAGCCACTTTATTACCGGTCATAGTGTATTGAATGAGTTGCATACAAGGAATTTTGGCTTGCACACCTGTCCATCAATGAAGCCTCCAACACATCAGGAACATGGTGGTGCTCTATATTTTTGGGATATTAAAGAGCTAAAGACATGCTGCTGCATATTCGAATAAGGGGTGGAAGACTGGAACCGAAAAACAGGGGATTTCTCCTAACATCACTGAACCATTAAAGCACTCAGCATCCAAAGCCAACATGGAACATTGAATACTCATCTCAGCCATCTCAGCTAAACTGCAAGGAGTCCAAGTGTCAAAGAACAAGAAGGAATCATTCTACGAAGAAGATAGAGTTAGAGTCATAATCAAATTAGAACTCTTTAGAACTCCAGTTAGCATTAATTGTATTTAATAGTTTGTTGTAAAGCAGATAGGTGTCATTAGTGACAGTCATCGAGCTCCCCTCATGCTGGAGGAGGAAGCTTGAAGTGGTTAGAATAATGTTTCTATATATAGCTGAAATATCTATGTAATGAGGGTTGGATATTTGAGAAAACAGAGTATTGTTTTGGCTTGTGTAAAAACTCAGTTTCAGTAATACAATTTGCTGCTTTTCTTCTTAGGATTCATACAGTATTTCAATGCTCAAGATATGTGGTATTGCTTTATCCTTAATGTTTTACAGTTGTATAAATACACAATCACTCAGAATTCACTTATGCTGCTCTGATTTCCTGTGTGTATTTGTAAGCTGAGGTTTTCTATGAGATGTGTTTTGAGTATTTAAACATCACATGCCCTGACTTCTATGTATGAGTAGTGTTATAGTTTACTGAAGTATGATTAACTCCATAAGCCCAATGGAAGTCTTTGTAATGTCTGTCCAGCCAGCATGTTTGTTAAATTCACCTTACAAGAGTTAGCCATCTTATCAATAGTCAAAATCAATAACCTTTTGAGAGAGCCCTCTCAGGCTAGGGAGGCTAATCCTTAGTCAAAAGATTGGTCTGAAACAGTTACACAGATTTTACCTGATCAGCAGCCCTTCAGTGCTTGATTTTGTGATAACAGGTTCTCCCACTCCTGTTGTGTTAAAAGATCCATTTCCAAAGAAGGAAAGTAAGATGATAGGTTCTTCCTCGACTGCCAGTGAAGAACCCATTTTGATGATGTCTCATGTGAGGATTGTGACTCGATCGCAAGATTATGGTAGTAAGGCTCCTGTTGATGGTAAGGAAGCAGAATCTTCTCACTCTAACCCATCAACCTCAGCTCCTGGTTCCGATCCACTACAGATCGAGAAACCTAACCTGGACTTAGTAATTAAACCGCCCGCCAAGGGTGTACTTCGAAGGTCTGCTTTCAATCCACATGCGAGAGCAGCCCAGAATTACAACATCGTTGAGGACTTAGCTGTTTCACCCTCAGCAATGTCCGCTTTAGAAGTGCTGCAATCATGCCCAGCACAATGAAAATTGCTTTTGTCGGCTATCGGAGCGGTTGATGTTCAGGACCCGAATCTGATAATCTTCGATCTAGAAAATAGTACACCGTGTCTACCCCATCAAATGGCTTTCCAAATTCCAGTGATAGTCAAAAATAGGCCTATTCATCGGACTGTGATTGATGAGGGAGCTTCTACGTGTATTATGTCGATTCAATGTTGGAGATCGCTTGGTTCTCCTTCGTTGAACCAATCCCCGACCATCCTTAAGGCCTTTGATGGCCATGGGTTCCGTCCGTTTGGTATTCTACAGGAATTACCTATAGGGGTAGAAGGCAAAACCGTTAGTCTGGATGTGGAGGTGGTTGATGCCCCTCTAGACTACAACCTTCTTTTGGGTCGAAGTTGGTCATATGCTATGACAGCGATCGTTTCATCGGTCTTCAGAGTAATAAAGTTTCCATATAACGGTAAGATCGTGACCATTGATCAACTGTCATACTTTTCATCCGACCCAGCCTCTTCAGAGAGTATCCAGCATGTCGGTAAGACGACAATCCCTTATAGGGACATTGGTGTAGGTTTAGTTAAAGATTCCGGTTTACTGGGAACTTTTCCTTTCCCTCCAATCAACGCAGACCCTTCATTTGCATCAATTCATATGATTACATCAGAAAACATTATTTATGATGATCCTTGGATCGTCCCATCTGAATCTGAGATAGACTCGTTCGGTGATGCTATGCCTTTGAGTCCATATGAAATTGCTTATGAAGTTGTCATGTCTTTTACCGACTCGCGTTCAACCGAAAGCGACCAAATGAATGTGGTCAGTGAAGAATCACTTTTCACCTCAACCTTAGAACGGATAGCGTTTCCTGAAGTCGTGTCATCTGACGAACAACTTCGCGAAATCCTAAGTGTAGACAATCTACCATGGGAAGATCTCCATCACAGATCTTCGTTTTTACCTAAGGATGATGTTTTTGAAAATGATTTTTCATCTATCTTTACCGCTGAATATGTCAAAGACGCTCAGAATCCAACGAAACATTCTGATTCAGAGTTGAATTTAGGGAATATTTCTCGTACTATTCCCATTGATATTTCAGTGAAGCCCGGAATTGAGGAGAACATTCATATAGGTGCCTCATGTACAGAAGATGAAATCCAAACTTACAAGGCCCTATTCCAAGAATTCCGCGATGTGTTTGCCTGGTCCTATGAGGAAATGCCGGGAATCGACCCTGCCATTGTTGTTCATGAAATAAAGACCTACCTGGATGCTAAACCCGTCCGGCAACGGTTGCGTCAGATTCACCCTCGGAAAGCGACTGCGATTAAAGCAGAAGTCGAAAAGCTGTTGAAAGTAGGTTTCATTTATCTGATCCTGTTAACGGATTGGGTATCGAATATTGTTCCGGTCAACAAGAAACAAGGAACAATAAGAATCTGTATCGACTATAGGGATATAAATCGAGCTTGTCCAAAATACAACTATCCTACGCCTTATATCGATCAAATTATTGATGATTGTGCCAGAAGTGAAATGTTTTCCTTTATGGATGGTTTTTCGGGCTATAATCAAATCAATATTCTACCTACCGACCAACCAAAAACGACATTCATTTGTCCATGGGGGACGTTTGCTTATTGTAAATTACCTTTTGGACTTAAGAATGCCGGAGCCACTTTTCAACGGGCCATGTCTTACACATTTCATGACATCAAGCACATTGTGCAACCATACCTCGATGATTTGCCTGCTCATTCTTTACATCGAGCTGATCACCTTGTCCACTTGCGAGCAATCTTCATGAGGTGTAGGCATTATCGAATTCGGTTGAATCCCCACTAGTGTGTTTTCTGTATAGAGACGGGTCGATTGCTGGGATTTGTTGTTTCAAAAGCCGGCATTCGCGTCGATCCCTCGAAGGTTGAAGCTATCATCAAATTGCCTCCTCCTTCGAGTTTGCGCCAACTCCAAAGTTTGAAAGGGAAAGCGAACTTTTTATGCCGATTCATTCCAAACTACGCCGAGGTCACTAAAGGTTTTACACGGTTTTTGAAATAGAATGCTCACTTCTTTTGGGATGAGATTGCCCAACAATATTTTGATGCACTTAAACACACGTTGACCCATGCACCGTTGTTGCATGCTCCCAACTACAACCAGGACTACTTCTTATACCTCGCAGCTTCGCATTCCACCATTAGAATGGTGTTAGTTCACGAAGATGAATTCGGAGCAGAACATGTGATATATTATCTTAGTAGGACCTTAAATCCCACTGAGCTAAAATATTCGCATGTGGAGAAATTGGCCCTGGCAGCCGTTCAAGCTGTCCAGCGTTTTCGTCACTACATTCTTCTCCGTAAAACTACAGTCATTTCGGATTGCAACCCTATGATTTATATTTTGACAAAACAACTGCTAGGGCGCAAGTACTCTAAATGAATCGTTATCCTGCAAGAGTTCGACTTGGAATTCGAGAAGTCCAAGTCTAAGAAATCCTTAGTTTTTGCGGAATTGATGTGTGATTTCCCGCGTGCTGACACAGAGACTGTGGCAGAGGAGTCCATTGCGGACGAATCTTTGTTTCTTATCAGTACTTTAGATCCATGGTACGGGGATATAATCATCTATCTCCAAACCCAAACCTTTCGGCCTGAAGCTTCAAAGTCGGAACGTCGAAAAATTCGGTTTCAATCCCAGCAATACAAACTTATTGGAGATACACTTTATCGCCGGGGGGCAGACTTAGTTTTTCGACGTTGTTTAACTCACGAAGAGGCTGAGAAGGTTTTGAATGATTGTCACTCTGGAGCATGTGGTGGTCATATGTCTGGGTATGCCACAGCTCAGAAGGTGTTGCGCGCTGGCTATTTCTGGCTGTCTATGTTTAAAGATTATATCATTGCAGTCCGGAAGTGCCACAACTGTCAAGTGTTTGATCGCAAGATGCTCGCACCACCTGCTCCCCTCCATCCTATAATTGCCGTTGGTCCATTCGCCAAATGGGGTATCGATTTTATTACTTGTAACCCTCACTCGGCCGGGGGGCATGCGTATATCATCCTCGCGGTTGATTATTTTACTAAATGGGCCGAGGCGATGCCTACATTCGACGCAAGCGGCAAAACAGCTGCAGTTTTCGTATTCAATCATATTATAACTAGGTTTGGTGTCCCACAAGCAATCATTACTGACCATGGGAGCCATTTTCGAAACATCATGATGTCTGAGCTTACAAGCCAGCTTGGTTTGCGCCACGATAGCTCTACTCCTTATTATCCGCAAGCCAACAGTTTGGTTGAGTCTATAAACAAAGTTATGGTTATCATGATCCGACGAACCATTGGTATTCATCGATCAAATTGGCACAACATGTTATTTTCAGCGCTATGGGCATACTGAACTTCAGTGAAAACTTCAACAGGGTTCACTCCTTTCCAGCTAGTTTATGGCTTGGAAGCTGTGTTACCTATTGAATGCGAAATCCCATCACTTCAAATGGCTGTCGAATTACTTCCAACTACTTCCGAAGAGGAGAAACGTTTATTATACTTAGCTAAATTAGATGAGACTCGACGTGATGCTGCATTGGCAATCGAGACTCACGCGAAGCGAATGAAAGCTCAGTATGATAGAAATGTGACCCCTCGAAGTTTTTTGGAGGGAGACCTAGTGCTATTATATGATCAAGCTAACGATAAGCTAGGTGCTGGAAAATTCGTTCCTATGTGGCATGGACCCTACATTGTAAAGCGAAAGCTAGCAAAAGGGGCTTATGAGCTGGTAGATTTTGATGGGGACTCTTTGGGTAAACCCAGAAATGGACTTTACCTAAAGAGGTATTATGCTTAAATGGTGGGTATGGAGAATTTTTAGTTAGGTTAGGTTTTCTTTCTAGCTAGTATGTTCGTTAGTTTAGTCAGTGTGCTTAGCTTAGAGAGTGTGTTTTTTCGTCGTTATTCTGGCTTATCTTGGTTTTACTCTTGATATTGCAGATGTCGACGCCTCTCCAAACATATATCGGATTTGCTGATGGTGCTTGTCGTAGTACATGGAATATCTCTTCCGCAGCTTGGGTTATCTATTCACCCTCTGACGAGTTAGTTTCTATGCATGGGGTAAGCCTCGGTCAAACAACGAACAACATTGCAGAATACAGTGCAGTGGTTAAATTATTATCTGAATCTATTTCATTTGGAATTCGACGTTTGATAGTGAGGTTAGATTCTGAACTTGTTGTATTACAGCTTAATAGAGTATATGCCATTAGAAATCCTGTGTTATTAAGGTTGTTTTTGAGAGTGCGTCTCTTGGAACGTGAATTTGATTACATTGAATATCAGCGTATTCCAAGGTCTTTAAATACATTAGCAGATGCAATTGCTTCTCGAATGTTGGACATACATTTACGATAATCATGTAAGTAAATTTAAAAGCATTTCATCACATATGTTAAACAAGATAAGCCGGTAATAGTGATATATATATATAGATAGGAGTGTGTCAAAAAATATACATTGTCTTCGATCATAGGTTGAAAAACACCTTATGATCGGCAAAATGATAAGTACAAAAAGTCAAAAATGTCACATGTGTCTACAAAAGTGGCTAGCCAATCACTGGTGGTGCTCCCTATACGACACCACTGCATGGGCTACCTTACACAAAAATCTCCTAAACGGCCCAGGGACTGCGACTACATAGCGCTGAAGTCTGATAGGAATATCATCTATGGTAGTCTCAGGTATATCCACCGTCAGATGCTCTAAATCCTGCTCCAACTCAGCTAGTGACTCTACAGCCGCATCCTATAGAGCCGGTACCGGTGCAACTAGATGTCTCCTCTCAAAAGGCCAGAGGTTGGTTGGGCGCCGTGGACCAACATCTGCATTTCGAAAATTTTTACTGTCAGTTTTGAGACGATATATATAAAAAACAAAAAAATATATATAATTTGAAAACATGTGAAAAATAAAGTACCTTTGTGATCCCATTGTTCTCCTTGTGGAAGAACCATGTCCGGATCACCTCGAAAATCTACTCCGGCATACGGAAAGTCCTGAATCGAAAAAACCTGGTCCTCTAACCAGTGAAAATAACTATCAGGGAATCGAACAACTACCGTGCCCTCGCCAGGATGCTGGGCCATCACCGTAACCCATCGTATCAGCTTTGGCTCCCGAGGACCCAAGATTTCAACAGTGAGTTGTTGAGGGATCAGCATTGGAACTCTCTCTAAGGCAAAGCTCACAACTATAGGCCCATATCCAAAGGTCTTCAGTTGTCCGTTCTTTGCCCTAGTCAGTTGGCCCTTCATATTGGCCGACACAGCATCACACCAGTTGAAAATGGTGCCTTGGAAACAGTCAATCGCCATCCGCATTTGGGACCCGGTGGCAATATGTAAAGCGGCTGCACCGCAAATTCTGGTAACCGTGAAAGCTATAACCTTGAGTTCACGCAGAGAGATGTGTTTGATTTCCACGCCTTTTGCATGGTGTGCATTGGGTGTGCACCAATCTGCCCGGAGACTAGCAAGGGATTGGCCACCCGGCCTAGTCCCGGCTAGATTGAGTTGCTCGCCCCTATTTGGCAAGCCAGTGAGAAAGTATATGTCAGAGGGCTCTATCTCGAGCTGGTGCCCTCCGATGTAAAAGCATTGCTCATGAATGTTCCATCTCTCAACCATCCACTCCAAGAATCTCACCTGAGCCCTCATGCCAGGTATGGCCCAGTATTTATATAGTCCACATGCTTTTAGGGCATCAATGGAAGGTTGATGATTAATTGCAGCTAAATCAACATCCTCGTGCTCTCTTTCTCTCCAATCCAACATGGTGAATGCCCTACACACCAAGAAACAAAGATTAGAATTGATTTGGGAAATTTTAAATGATTGCTTGTGGAGTTTGGGGTTTCAAATTCCGCCTTTCGCGGGGGACGCACCCCGCGTTTAGGACACAGAGTGTCGGGACGTAGCTGGCCTGAAGGGGGGCTGTGACACAGGTCACCCTAAGGGCACCTGCGTACCCCGCAGAGCGATTTTTGAAACCCAAAACCCCCCAAAAATCAAAACTAAAACCTAAAACAAACTTTTAATCAGATGAAATTGAAGAGGAGGATGTTGTGAAATACCTGGAAGAGACGGCGTTCGATTCTGACGGTCGGATTCTCTGCAGCGACCACAGGAAGTTTCTTGCCTAAAGCCCTTTTTTCAACCTCAACAGTAAAATGGTAAAAATGACATGGTAAAAAGTCTTTTTGTAGGTTTTTTGGATGAATGAATGCTAGGTTTGTTCATTTTTCACCATGGAAGGATATTTTTCAATGTATTTTTGCCTATCTTAAACAGGTATGAGTAATGTGTCGTTTTTGTGCAGGACAAAGGGATTTAGAGGGAAAATTGTCATTTTTCACGAACCAAAATATCAGAGTCATCTTTTAAGCCCTTTTCTGACTCCTAAAATATGAAAAGATTGCCGAGTGTTTCTTTTACACTCGTTAAAACAGAATTAAAAGATGATCCCCTTATAGCTCTTTTCTGACCGTAAAATCAGGAAAAGATTGCCGGGTTTTTGTCGTTTCAAACTCGATACGGAAATAAAACGACGTGTCCTTGATCGCTTTTTACTTTTTAGGTCAGTGACACTAATTATGAAAGTACTCCTTGGTCGCAAGATCAAGCGGTTCCCCCAGGTATTATTTTACACTTTTTCGGGCTTGAGGGACACAAATCTACGAAAAAGTTCAACTTGGAGTCTTCTTAAGTTTTTCAGACTCTCTAAAATTGAAAAACGCCGAGTTTCTCCTATACTAGACTCGTTAAACATTTCACAGTAAAGGACCTGTTCAATTACAAACAGGAACGAACCACTCCTTCCTAGGGTTCGAATCAAAACTAGGTTGGACTCATCCGAAGGATGAGCTTATAATCAAGCATATGTTATCCTCCTCAAGCTTGTTAAAAATAAAGAGGTACTTGCCAGAAATGGTGGGGGAAAAAAGAGAAGAATGAGCCTATTTGTTATCTTTTGTCTCAGAAGAAACTTTATTACCACTCTTGAACACGACACTTTTCATTCACCTGGGTTGGGAAATCCTTTACCTCACAGTTGATCAAACCACTTTGAAAGTCTTCAGCCGGGTTCCGGGGATTAACTTTGAGTTATTCATCACCAAGCCATCTGTCATGTCGTTATGTGTTCAAGAGGTCTGCAAGAAAAACTTTCATCTGCAAAATACTTGTCATCCATTTGACCATCCCTGAGTCAGTCCTTACAGCAACATTTCTTCAACTTGAACAATGATTTCGTGTTGTGGGCTTGCCTGCAACGGGTCTCTTTCTATCGACATCAGCACATTATCTAGAGAGATGACTTAGAAATCGTCATTACCTTGAAGTCTGCATGCATCAATGGCAGGTTTCTCGCCTTTGACGTCAGTTTACATCATTGACTTTCGATCGAAGGATTCCGTGAAATGTTCGACATCAACTCATTCATTCACATCTCACGGATTGTACTGGGTACTTTGAGAACCATTGACATTACTGGTGGTCTCTCTCACACTTGTTAACAGTTTACATCATCGACTGGTAATCAAGTGTTTTCTACCATGTTTGACATCAACTCATTTATTCGCATGGCTAGAATCGTACCAATTCGGGAAGTAGAATGAAGACCCTGGATCTAGTTTCCACCATCCAGGCTGCGAGGAGTTTTGTATTCATTATCTAAGTAGACTAATCATAAACAGATGGCTGTGCCCATACTGTGTCTACAAAAGTCTATGATTATGATGTACTGCAAGATCATTCTTGTATCAGAGTAGTTAGTCTGTTAGTTAAAGTTTTGATCTGAGTATGGGAATGCCTACCTCAGTGATGATATAATCTTATACATGTATTTTGTGTTGAAAATTGCAGGTTCTGACCAGGCTCTCCACGAGATAATCCTTGAAATGATAAAGCGCTTCACCCTTCCTAGATAATACAAAACCCTAATCTATTACAGGCTTCACACTTTAGGGGGCAATCTGTTACACTAAAAAATGTCACCATGACTATTTACAGTTAGTATGGCTCTATCAACAGTCATGCTATCCTCTTAGGCAAGTCTTATGCCTCTGCTCTCCATGTCAAACTCCAAAAAGAGAGAAAGTCTTTATAAATGTATTTATCTCTGGGTACGCAGGTTCTCTCAACCTTACCTACGGGTACGCATCTAATGTTCACAAAAGATGCGTCTTTGGACGCTCTGTATGTAAAGGGGCATGTGCGTCCCCCTGTAAAGGTCAAAATGCGCAAGTTTCATCTTTAAAAAGTTACTTTTGGTCATTTCTAGAGCATTCTAGAAGGTTGTTCGACGTGTATTGAGCGCCTCCAGATGGTTCATGCACCCCTACCAAAGAGGAACTTATCCCATCAATAAGGGAGCTATCCCATCCAAAGAGGGGATTATCCCATTGATGGTGGACCTGATTAACTTCCTCTTGAGCACTATAAATATAGGCATTGGGCCAGAAGGAGAGGAGGTTGGAAGCTATACATTTCTAAGGGTAGATGCTGCAGGAATTAGGACTCCCATTTAGAAGCTTGTGAGGAGAGATTGCCATCTTTGCTTGTTCTATTTGGAAGTGGGTGAGCTTTGTCAAAGTAAAGGAGAACTCTTGATGGACCCTAGGAGGGACTTGCAAAACACCAAGGCTCAGGTTGTATTTGTTCCTTTTGTTACCTATTAATGCAAATGAGTCCATTCTTCTCAATAACTTGTTATTTATGAGTTGTTTCATGTACTCCTTGGTCTATGTGTTAAATATGTTTTATTTTATGAGATTATCAAGTGTTATTTAATCGTTTGATTGTTAGTGAATGCAGGTTTCAAAGTGAAGGAGGAGCTCATCCGGATCAGCGGAGCTGGACTGCTACAACAATGTTGGACTATAGGTAGGATCTAAACACTTGATTTCTTATATAGTAAATGCATTTTTAGAGAAGGATTGCTCTTGTTTGTCTTGTTTGTCACTAGAGAGTCTTAGGCTCCTAGGGAGGTTGGTTGTGTCCGAACAATCGACTCTTTCCGCCTGACACTCCTAACAGTCAAATCATTAAATGTGACGGTAACAGTCACTTTTTGGCTATGTTGCGTAGTCTCCCCCTTATAGCATAACTTTTTTCATGCTTCCTCTGGTACTGACACCCTCCTATTTCTCGCAGAGCCTCTATTGCGCAACTCTACACACTGGGCAATGTGTTTTATAGTCTCGTGCCTCCATGTAGTTGCATGGAGTGCTAAGACTGTCCTACCATCATATAGTCATTGGGTCGGATCCCTGCTGTATGGATTCAATTGCCTTCCATTTACCTTTCCCAGAATGGATCTCCATTTCATTTCACAAGATAAACTACTCCACCATTGGTAATATCTTTGATAACATATGGCCCTAGCAAATGCATCTAAAATTTTCTTGGAAACTTATCAAACTTGATGTCATATAATAAAAATAAATCTTTTACCTTTAAGGTGCACAATTTGATGTGTTGATTGTGCCATGCCTTTTCACGTTCCTTCTGAACTTGTTGATGGAATCCATCCAAAAATCTATCTTCCTCAAGCTCTCTCAGCTGTGCGAGTGTCTCTTCTAAGGCTTCATGATCTACCATTCCTATTGAACATCGCTATGTGTAGACTAGGAACAATGTAGTCCATAGGCATCACAACCTCTTTGCCATAGACCAGCCTAAAAGGTGTTTGACCAGTAAGCTTCTTACAAGTAATTTTGTAAGCCCAAAATATTACTGGTACGCACACATCCCAATCATTCCTCTACGCATTGAAAACCTTTGTATGTGCATTCTCCAATATCTTATTAAATGCTTCAACCATCCCATTGGCCTAAGGATGATATGGCATGCTCTTCTGTTCGTAAACTTGGAAATCTTCTGTCAGCGCGTTGATCATTTCATTAAGGAAATGTGTATTGCGATAACTCATCAAAATCTTCAGGCAACCAAACCTTTTGAACACATATTCAAATAATAACTTTACTTTTGTTGCCCCTATGCAGCCCTTCATGGGTTGTGCCTCCACCCAACTCGTCAAATACTCAGTCATGATGATTGCACCTATCTTCTTTCCTAGAGGTTGAATCGGTCCTACAAAATCAATTTCCCACTTCTCAAATGGTTGTAATGACACTTGCAAATTCATAGGTAGCTCATCCCTCCACGAAGGCCTACCGTTCTCTGACATGCATCGCACACCCTAAAATATGCTTTCGAATCCTTATGTATGGTCAGCCACCGCAATCCAATGCGTAAAATCTTTTGCATTGTTTCTTTCCCTGCATAATGGCCTTGTGCAGCCCCTCCATGAGCTTTAGCTAGAATACTATTTCATTTGAAATCAGGCAAATAGCATCACAGTATCTCATCTAATCCCATCTTAGATAAGTGGCTTGCAATAACAAAAAATTCTACCACGCACACAACCAATTCCTTCTTATGTTGACTAGTGTATCCTTCTGGAGTCATTCCTATAGTCAGGAAGTGGATAATGTCTTCAAAGTCATTGTCATGTACACACACCACAAATAGTTGGGCATCAGGCAACCCTTCTTCTAAATTGGTAGGATCCTCTCCTGTTTCAATGTGTGACAGGTGATTTGGCCCTACATTCAATCGCCCTAGCTTCACAATTACTTCAAAATAATACTCCTGAAACAATATAACCACTTGCATATTTTCCTCCCCAACATAAGCTTGTTGACTAGGTATTTTAATGCAGAATGGTATGTATACATATTAAAGTTTCTACTTAGTAGGTAATGTCCGAACTTCTAGAACACGTACACCATAGCCAACCCTTCGCTCTATGTCATCGAATTATTCTTTTTAGCCTTAGACAACTTCCTTCTTGCAAATTATATAGGGTGATCAAATTATCCATCACTGGCCTGTGTCAGCATTGCTCCCAATGCAATACATGAAGCATCCACATGCACATGAAATTCCTTATTCGAATTCGAGAAGACTAAGATTAGTGCGGTGACCATTTTCTCCTTTAATACATCCAGACTCCAGTAACATTCTTCATCCCAACAAAATGTAGCATCCTTCTTTAGTAGCTTTCCCATCGATGATGTAATCTGGGCATAACCTTGATGAACATCTGATAGTATCCAATATGACCCAATTTTGCATGCAACTGTTTAACACTTCTTAGTGCCTCTAAATTAATTATAACCATGATCTTAGCAGGGTCCGCCATTAACCCTTTTTTGCACACTACATGACCTAGGACATTTCCGAAAGGGATGCAAAATAAACATTTCTTCATTTTTAGCATGATATGATACCTTCGGGATGTATCCAACATCAAGCACAAACTAGATACATGGCACTTTATCAGTCCAAACATTGTCCGATCATCAAAATATGCCTCCAAAAATTTGTGAATGAACTCTTTGAACGTGGCGATGACCATGTGCGAGAATATTTCTGACACATTATTAAGTTCAAAAGGCATTACCATATACTGAAAGCATCCCCATTTAGTCACAAAGGTATTCTTACTCCTGTCTTTTGGTGTGATCCCTATCTTATGGTACCCATAGAACCCATCAGTGAACAAATATGCTTCATATCCTCCAATTTTATCCAATACCTCATCTGTGAATGCAGTTGGGAAAGGATCATGAACGCAAACATCATTGAGCTTACTACGATCTACACAAATTCTTATTTCTTCTTTTTTCTTCTCTTCCTGAACTGCCATTGGACCCACCCAATCAAATTCTTCCACTGGTTCAATAATACTCACTGCCAGCATCTTGTGTAACTCCAAGCAAACCTTTTCCTTGTACTTGGGATTAAGGCAATATGGTCTCTGCTTAACAAGCTTCACATCCAGTTTTAAAGTTATTTTCATTACTCCCAAATCACTGATGATGCCTTTTAAGTTTGAAAATTGTGTGGGAAATAGATCCTGATATTCGTAGAGCAACTCAACGACTTTATCCACCATAGCATCATCCTAGTAGTCCCCTACCTTCACAAACTTCGGCTCCGGTTCTGTGCCCATATTCACATGTCTAGTCTTTAGTAGCACAGTTATATCTGGATTCTCTATTTGTGGTCCCTCAACTTCGGGGTGACCTTCTACCTCTGGGATAATAATGTTCCTTGCATCCTTTTCTTCTTCTTCAGCAATCACGTTATAGCACTCCAGTGCATGGCGTAGTTGGGTGGCCCAATCTGGTTGAATAAGATCTAGGGATTCCTGTGGTATTCTGAAGACCGTTGCCTTGAACTCGTGCAATGCCTCATCAATGCATTTGAATCCCTCCTCAAAGATGAATGTCATCAAGAATCCTTGTCTCAAAACGTCCCACTCTTCAGTGCCATGGCGGAGCTCTATTTATAGCTACCAATTCATTGGTATTACATCCAAAGTGTAACAGAATAAATGTTCCCACTCAGGTTGTGGCTCCACTCCATAAATGTCGGTCCTTTTTTCTAAATGATTGTGTAGATCACTTCTTCCATCATATTTCTCTGTTAGCCAAACTTTTGGGTGACTAAATTGTAATCTCAACATTTTTCTGTATTCATGCCATCTATCAAAATTGTCTTTATTTGTACCCCTCCACCTTATGGGCATAGCACGTAGTACCAAATCCAGTGCCTCGAAGCAATGCTGCTCATGCACTTCCCTTTCAAATGCATCAAAACATTTACCTACATCAGTTATACCATCATAATAAGGTAAACTTCCTACCCCCGGTGATACATAGAGCAACAATTTAGTCATCATGTTACAACGTAATGTGGATACTTCATGAAACCTATTATGCTAGTGTTCCATCTCTTCATCTAAATCTGATGTATAGGAACTTTCGCAGTCCCATGCAATGCATCCATCAACTATCAAATTAACCCAATCTTGATCTTGTGCTATTATTTTACAGATCTGGTCAAGATCATTGTCTCTTTCCTCATAATCATGGGCTGGTTTAGTATAGCATCATCCTTCTAGAGGGTCCAAAGGTACTACTATGCAGAGAATTTTCCTTTCAAATGACATCATCTTCTTCTTCAGGTTGATTACCCAATTCATGTCGATACCCCAATCGTTCCCGAGGAGTGTGAGGTATGGATTGTTGCCATCCACAATCTCTATCACTTCAAAACTGACCAACGCGCTCTCGCCTTCAATGTCTACCGTCACTCCCTGAAATCTTCCCATGGGGATAATCTTTTGTTGATTTGCCAATCCTCAATTGAGTCGGAGATCACTACAGCATGGGTCTCCCCATTATTTCCCATGTCTATTTAGGAAATATGTTCGCATCTGACACCAAGTCCAGAATAACTTGATCCATTTCATATTCTCCTATTTACGTAGTGAGCCTCATCTCACGCCTTGTTATTTCCTTATGCTTACCAATTTCTCTTACTGCGTGAGGTCCTTCAAGAGCATTTTCTTTACTAGAACAATTATTTATCAACTCTTTCAATCATTTCATGGCTTTGGTGTCACGCAACAACTTCATACAGGTCTCCAAGAATGTAGTAAGCATGGAGGGGTCTACTTCTTCAGACAGTTGATCTTGACTTCCTAAGGTAGAGGCCTCAGTGAATCTTTTCTTTGCTTTAATGAACATTTCTTTCATGCACTACAAATCAAACACAACCTATTTTCTGGAGCCTTACAAACCCGCTCACCTTCTTTAGTTTTCTTTCATTTATCCTTGCCAGTCATCATTCCACTTCATAGCATGATATTCACATTAGGATCTTCTTCTCGAGGTCCAACCCTCATCATCTGCAGGTTCTAGGTAGGTTGTTGGGGTTGTGCTCTCTTCTACTACATTTTAGCTATCAATACAAGGTAGTCTTATATCGCATGATCAAACTAAGTACAATATTGGCACGACAGGCATGCCAGGCTTGTACACTCCCATGCGTAGTGTCCTGTAACTCCAGAATTGTAACAAATGACTTTTCTCTGACCTCTCACAGGTATTCCTCCTCCTCAAACACATATATGCCCCTGATATCCTTCTCGTGCTCCCCCAACACCTTGATCCGGAGGATGAGTCTCCATCCACATTCGATACATGGTCGTTATTTCCATCATCATATCATAGCTATGGCAGTTATTCTCATTGTGGCTCACCAATTTGCAGAGGTTGCATAAGAGCTATTTCAGTGTCTACACAAATTTCTACAACAAGTGACAATTGTTTGTTACATGTTTTCCAGGTACCTGACATATAGTGCACCACAATGCAGGCCCTGTACTTGGCCCTTCTTGGTCTTCCTTCCTTAGAGGCATTGGCCCTCCTCCTACAACATAATTCATGAAGATAGGGCAGTGATCTCTATCATGCCCCTAACCCTAACATTTCAAACACCAAACTTCTTCATGCGCCTCTAGGCGAGACACTCTATCCTTCTTTAGGCTTTGAAACTCTAGGAAAAAATTCTTCAACTTCGCATGAATATGCTAAACTCCCAAACAAGCATGTTGAATCGATGTCTCATGCAACCTCATCACAATTTCTATGGCTTCTGCTTGGGTCCATATCTTTTATGCGATAAAGAAAACCTTATATGGGGTAAGAGCGAAGCTACAAACTGTTCATGGTGCTACCCATCTGTAATATTCATGTAAGCTTCATAGATCTGGTAGTTTAGTCTTTGATCCAGATCCCAAGGTGTTACATGAGGCCTCATCATGATTTTATTAAATCCAATGACTGGCTGCGATTTAGACTCGGGCCTACTGAATTCCTTATTCAGCGCAGTCTGAGTGTCCACCAACGATGCCACCGGGTTATCAGTGCAGTACTTAATGTACCACATCAACGCGCAATATTTTAGAGCTGTAACTAGCTACACTTTCTTCATATGATCATCTGTAATATTATAGGTTGTCCATATGGCCTTCAAAACAAAACAAATCTGGTCCAGCACCTCATTTCCCAATCCCTTGAAAACGGGAAACTTCATTGTATTTGACATATTGAACAGTGGCAGAGGTGGTGGCGGTGTGGGTGAACGTGTATGTTGTGGAGGTGAAGGTGGAGGTGGTGTGTGTTGGCTAGGTATTCATGGAAACCCTTACCTTATTGACTAGACAATGCTCTATAGTGAAGCCTTTGTTTATCCTTCTTCATCACTTAGAGGAGGCTCAGTCTACGGGCTATATTTAGGACATGTTCTCCCTCTATCTCTAAATAAATTTCCACTCCTCATAGCTCCAAACATCAAGGTAATGGCATAACCCGTTTTTCACGGAAGAGCATCTTAATCCAAGTATTCAGAGATCTTAAATACTTACCTCTCTCCCTTGAAGAAGCACCGCTCTGCTTCGCTGTAGTTGACTGAGGTACCAACCATGAATTTTTTCATAAATCCTCCTTTGACGTGATCAAGCTAGTGATTGATATCATGCATGATCTTATTTTTAGAGGTTTCCAATCTCCACACTAACTCCGGGTTTCACACTATTGGACCGTCAAGCCTCCACCCTACTTGGCCATCTACCAATTTAGTGATCCACTCGTATAGTTCGATTGGGCATGTTTGGTTCCAATTGATGTTGTCAATTAGAGTTTAATTTAATGTCAACCCAGGAAGGTAAACTTAGAAGCACTTATCTAAAATATATAGATTTAGAAGGATTCCTAATTTTTCCAAGATCTTAAAGTCCCCTTACAAGAACATATTCTACAAGATCTCTTCCAACATTAAAACATCTAATAAGAACTTAAAAGCCTAGATCTAATAATTGTTTGAAATCTTACGGTTCTCTTACAAGAACACTTTCAAATAAGACTCTTCCAATATTAAAACATTTAACAAAAACTTGAAAACTGAAATCAAACAAAAACATAAAATAAATTATACCTAAAATAAACAAATAAGCATGCAAGTGAGGCCATGGGGGCCCTCCATAACTCCACAAGAACACCACTTCAATGGAGACTCAAATGTAGAAGAAAAATTGAAGTATGATCCTTTATTTCAAAATCTCCATTACAAACTAACTCTAAGACTACAACTCTAAGCTTCTAAGATTACATACTCCAAAATTCTAAGATTACAAAAGCTTCAAGATTCTAAGATTACAAATGGAGATTGTACTCCTATTTATAGAATGGGATGAGTAAAAAACTCATAATGATGATCCACTAATCCCTCTTTAGTTCCATACATATCTCAACCATCTAGACACATAACCCCCTTTTGTTCTTGATCTTCTCCATGAGATCATGATCTTCTCCATGAGGTTTATCTTATCAAATTCGAATCTGATCATTCAAGGCCACATAAAGGTGTCTTGGAAGCTTCCTTGGCACCTACACATGTCACAAAAACAACCCACTTTCCATATATAAAGTAAAATATATTATTTTCTAATATTTAATCAAGAATTTCTCTTAAAAATGCTTAAAAATAAATAATATTTGGAAGATATAAATGAGACCCATTAATGGTGAACAATAGGGAAAATGAAGTGACATGGTGGTGAATAATGAGTGATATAATGGAAGCATCAGTGAAAAATGTATGGTAATGAGTGATATTTGTATGACATTTTGAAGTCCAAACATACACCCCAATTGAAGCTCTTGCATGTCCTCATGCAAGCTACTACAATGACTTATTTGATTTGATTCTTATGTGAGCTTCCTTTTACAAGATGTTTGGTTCTTGTGTAACAACCATCTTTCAATCATGGACTTCCTTTTAACTTTGCGCATCTTTGGATAACTTTTTATTTTTGCAAAGCATTTACATATTTTAATGATTGGTTCTTGTGTTACAATCATTATTTACTTTGTTGAGATCAATCATTTTAAGAAGTCATTTAATATGGTCATCATTTTATAGTAGTTTTTATTGTGGGAAGACTATGTGGGTTAAGATGTAATATGAATGAGGGAAAAAATGAAGTGTGAAATTCCCCCCTCCCCAACTGATGGTTTTTGGCAATTTTTAATGAGAAAGGGAATAGTGAAATAGTGGAATATTTTCCAAATATCATCATTTTAGCATCTAAAAAGAATTTCAAGATTAAAGGTTAGAAAACATCATACCTTACTTACCTACAAAAGTGGATTAATCATGCATGTCTAGCTGTTATAATTCTGATCTGAAGCTTCTTCTGCAAGTTGTGGATGAAAGATGGATCTGTATTGTCGTATATGCTACTGGATAGTCTGATGAATCTGATGAGTCTGCTGAATATGGCTGAAAATCTATAAGGCTTGGAAGGTATACAAAATATATAAGTTACATTTTCTTCCCCCCAACCTTATTTATTGACTTGTCCTCAAGTCATGACAAACTGAAAAACAATGAAAGGAAATCTGCTTCATCTGCTACAAAATATGGGTCTTCAAGTCTTCAACAGTCGATGGCACAAATCTTACTATGTGATTAAATGCGCTGGTGTCAAACATAGTAATAATTTGTTGACTTAGTGGCCATTAATGAATGCCACTAGCCAACACGAGAGCTCCCACCATTGATTCCAATGGGAGTCAAGATGCCTAACACATCTTTGTAGGTACGAATGAGTTTGTTGTGGTCGAGTCACCTACAAGATCCAACAAACAAGGGATATTAATGTACTCCTATTGTTCATTGGCAAGAGTACTTGCCATTAAGGCATGCAAGCCTCTAGGTGTTTTTACAAAGATAATTAGACTCTACGACTTTGACTCAGTGATATGTAGAAGCAGGATTTTATTAGTGGAAGATGAAAATCCTAGAAAAAAAAGGAAATGGAAATGAAAAGGAAAATGAAAATAAGTGAGCCTTTTGTAAGTGAGCTTCTTGTTTTATTTTGTGGGTTAGGGGTGAATGAAAATAAGTAGATTTGACTGCATGATTGAAACTTGCTGGGAAAAATCGATTTTGGCTTGCATTGAGGACTCATTGGGATTTACAATTTTTCAAAGGGAATAAAATATTGGTTGTAATGAATATGGACTTATTCACATGATTCATCATAAAATTGATATGTTGGAAGTCTAACTGTTGACAAATTAGACTCCTTGAATGATCATCTGATTAACGTAAACCTGCAAAAACTTGGCATTCACAAAACATAAATATATTCAAGCAAAAGTGATCAATTTCTACTTGGTTTTTTTATGCAAAAATTAAACACCAATGAAACAGATTTAAATATAATCAAATTTATAATTTAGCCCAATTCTATGATTTTTTTACAAATCCATTTTAAAATATGAAATGAGTATAATCAATTCCCTTCTTATGTAAATAAAATTCAATTTCGTTGCAACTATGAAAATCCTGATGATTGTCAAAATTGTTTCATGATTTGTGTCTATGATATTAAATTTCACATGTCGTCATCGATCAATCTTGTATTTTCCAAAATTTGCATCATTTAAAACTTGCAAGATGTTAATACAAATGCGTCAAATATTTGTTACGCATGAACAAATATCAAATGCTTGAATGGAGCGCACATAGAAAGTCAATGCATATGCATAAGACATGTGAACCAATTTACATTTAATATGTGAACCATTGTACGAAAGTGATTGTAAAAACAAAATTTCAACCTGCAATAAAGTGACCTTGAAAGAAGTTACCAATGGTATCACGTCATTTTCGACCTTCAAAGACTTTTCAACGCACCAAATAGAATGCATAAGCATATCTGAATTTCAACGCACCAAATTTCACTTACGTTTTCAGCAGAGAAAGGCATTTGTTTCCAAGGAAATAAAGTTCAAAGGTTTATCTCGATTCTTGGTACCATAAAATTTGTTGGTGGCACCAAAATGTTTGCTTCAAAAGCCCTTTATCTGTTCGTGAAGATGATCGGTACAAAATGTTGGGCTAGTTTCCAACAAGAATGCGACTTCTTGCAACAATATATTCTTTCAAATTTGAAAATGAATGGATATCTAGTAACCCTTAAAAATGATGCAACTCTATTTCTTACCATTATTTTCCATTGCTGTTATTTACCATGTAATATGCCAGTGATGTCGCATTGTTTTGAAAACAAAATTGAAATTCATATGTTCATCATGCCGAGTGGGAGGACTCAACATGTTTATTACCGTGGCATGGTGAGGTGTGACCGTTTGATTAGCGCATACAACTCCCATAGTTTATGTCAACCATATGCCGAGAATTATATGTCCAAAGTGTGATGTCGTAGTCTTCAGATGTGTGTCATGGTGGCATGATGAGTTTGCAGTCCATTCGGTGCAGAGTGACTGTCGGAGTCAAACAATGTGAGGTGGCATGGAGCAGGTCGATACTACTGACGCTGCATTAGTTGGCTGGAAAAATGGCTGACATTCTGCTTCTGATATAAGAGATTGCAAATTCATCATAATCATCAAATCACCAAATCGCTCCTACACAAATCGCTCTCAACAGATATCGGAAATTATTCTACAAAATCTGCAGATTATCGCTCTCTTCCCCAACAGCTGCACTCAAGCATCCCGTGAGGAGAGGAGAAGTGGCAACATCACCATCGCAGAAGGTGGCATGGAAAGCATAAGATGGATTTTATGGAAGAAGAAATATCCTGAGCGATTTTCTGCGATATTTTAGCCTCTTTACTGTTTAATGTCACATAGAAATTGCTCAGTCAACAAACAAGATATCATACATTGCAAATGATGGTCTTCTACCCAAATTACATCTTATCACTCACAGAATATCAATCTCCGAGTCATATGAATCATTGTAAAATGCAGAAATGCAAAAATTACCAGCATTCACGTTGTCAATGTTCCTTGGTAATTGCGCGGCTGTGTTCACTCCTTATCACAAAGATGGGAAGCTTTGGCAAGGTGGAGCTGGTCGTAACCCACCTCCCGATGCTCCTCACCTTGTTGGCACCTCGCCTGAGAACCAACAGCAGCAACAGGCAAATTCTGTCTCACAACCTGCGGTAAATTCTACAAATAAAAAAACATTTCGCATGACTTTTCCTCTCGCAGCCTTCACTGAAAGAGAATGCACACTTTGATAATCCAATTGAATTCACAAACTTGAAATCTATCCAATCGATTTTTTTTATGCAATGATTTTTTTTATTGAATACCATTAGTTCTGGTTCTGACGATAGGCGTATTTTACAGTTTTGAAGCCGTGGGCGAGTTCACAACCTCAAGAACCAGCCAGGATTTCAATGAACACTCAGCTGCATCCTTCAAAATATTTTCTCGTGCCATTCCCCTTGAACCAACAGATTCATGTGTTCTATCTGATCGCAAAAGAAAACCTCTTTTTTTTTTAATGCTCTCGGCCTTTTTATGTTTTTTTTGTGTTTTAATGAGTTTGTTGTCATGAATGCATTGGTGGGATCTTTTATTTTTTAATTGATTTGTTTTTTTTAATGATTTTGTTTTGTTTTTTTTTTTTTATGTTTTGCAATTTTTATGGTTTGTATTTCATTATTTTATTTATTAATGTTTTGTTTAATTGTGATTTTTTTTATTTTTTATTTAAATGAGTTTGTTGGTTTTTTTTTCTTTTAAACTGAAATCTAAAAAAATGAATTTGAATCCTATTTCTAAAGAATGGTTAGTTTTCAAAAGAATTTTTTAATAATAATAATATAATATATATATATATATATATATATATATATATATATATATATATATATATATATATATATATATATATATATATATATATATATATATATATATATATATATATATATATATTATGTGATTTTTTTTTTAAACTAAAACTTAAAAAGACTAAGTTTTATCTTAAATGTTTTTTTTAAAGATGATTTTCGCTCATTTACAAAATTCTTTATTGTCATATCGCAAATCAATTTCCAACAAAAGTATTTTTATTTGAAATAAATCAATAGATTTTCTGATTTTCTTGATCGCACAAAGTGCAAGAAGAGAGCATACTAATCTCTTGATTTTTTTATTTATGCAGGTTAGCGTGGATGGATAAAACACAATTAAGATTTGCGACAAAGCCTTGCATTATCTACACTCTTTCTGCAATGTCACGGGGGCGTTTAGACTCTCGGAAGACAAGGCTTTCCAATAATCAAGCTCTTGGCTCACCCGTGAAACAAAAACAAGACATAGAGATGCAAAGATGTGCCACTGAATTTATTCATGATGATTTGTTTTTTGAAAACAAGACTAAAAACTTCTAATGAGATCTCATTTTTATTTTTCTAATCTATTCTACATTAACTTAAAAGATGTTTTATTTTCTAAGTAAAAGAATGCTTCCAATGAAGCCATCTACGGACTAAAAATTTGAACATGCTCACATCAAGATTTGAAAATTTTACATTATGTTTTGCAAGTATGTGAGAATCCTATCTTAGAGTTGGCTCAAGGTTGTTGTCCTTGCTCTCCAAGAAGTGCTTGTTCAACATTGTCAAATTCATCATCCGTAGATGGATTAGTGAGAAATGGGGGGCTTAAAATAAAAACTGAATTTAAATTAACTAGGTGTGAAAATAAAAATGCTCCAAACTTTGAACTCCTTTATGAACCTGTTGTCACCAAGTTCCACAAATTAGCCCATTAAAAACAAATGCATAAAATAATTACTAAATCCTTCTAGTTGCACTTCCCATGGCAATGGTGCCAAAATGTTTGGTTCCAATTGATGATGTCAGTTAGAGTTTAATTTAATGTCAACCCAGGAAGGTAAACTTAGAAGCGCTTATCTAAAATATATAGATTTAGAAGGATTCCTAATTTTTCCAAGATCTTAAAGTCCCCTTACAAGAACATATTCATTAAGACCTCTTTCAATAACTAACCAAACCTAGCTCTAAAAATTGTTTGAGATCTATGGTTCTCTTACAAGAACATATTCTACAAGATCTCTTCCAAAATTAGAACATCTAATAAGAACTTAAAAGCCTAGATATAATAATTGTTTGAAATCTTACAGTTCTCTTACAAGAACACTTTCAAATAAGACTCTTCCAATATTAGAACATTTAACAAAAACTTGAAAACTGAAATCAAACAAAAACATAAAATAAATTACACCTAAAATAAACAAATAAGCATGCAAGTGAGGCCATGGGGCCCCTCCATAACTCCACAAGCACACCACTTTAATGGAGACTCAAATGTAGAAGCAAAATTGAAGTGTGATCCTTTATTTCAAAATCTCCATTACAAACCAACTCTAAGATTACAACTCTGAGCTTCTAAGATTACATACTCCAAAATTCTAAGATTACAAAAACTTCAAGATTCTAAGATTACGAATGGAGAAGATTGTACTCCTATTTATACAATGGGATGAGTAACAAACTCATAATGATGATCCACTAATCTCTCTTTAGTTCCATACATCTCTCAACCATCCAGACACATAACCCCCTTTTGTCCTTGATCTTCTCCATGAGATCATGATCTTCTCCATGCGGTTTATCTTATCAAATTCGAATTTGATCATTCAAGGCCACATAAAGGTGTCTTGGAAGCTTCCTTGGCACCTACACATGTCACAAAAACAACCCACTGTCCATATATAAAGTAAAATATATTATTTTCTAATATTTAATCAAGAATTTCTCTTAAAAATGCTTAAAACTAAATAATATTTGGAAGATATAAATGAGACCCATTAATGGTGAACAATAGGGAAAATGAAGTGACATGGTGGTGAATAATGAGTGATATAATAGAAGCATAGGTGAAAAATGTATGGTAATGAGTGATATTTGTATGACATTTTGAAGTCAAAATAGGGCAGGATCATAAGAAAATTTTGTGTATCTCTGTGTAGAGGTACCTATCCAACCATTGTTCTTTTTT
This sequence comes from Pinus tabuliformis, assembly GCA_031772625.1. Taxonomy (NCBI): domain Eukaryota; kingdom Viridiplantae; phylum Streptophyta; class Pinopsida; order Pinales; family Pinaceae; genus Pinus; species Pinus tabuliformis. The sequence goes on along the minus strand of CM062819.1, from coordinate 347,131,091 downwards.
TAGGTGCATATTTCTATTTTCTTGCACCGCGAATTCGGCAATCTTTCTATCCAACTACTCCTCAATTTCCTTATTAGTTGGATTCTAGTGATCCAACATCACACATCTCCTTATGCATATCCTAGTCTCAGAAACGGAACCATTTGTTGGCTTAGTGGGTCCTAACCCAGGTTCAGAGTTAGTTTCTCCAAACAAACCCCTACACTACTAGCCCTTTTGGCATCAACCTGTGGTGTGCATACTGAGGTCTCACCCAAAGCAGTATATGGGGATGCTAAAAAATATTTTCCGCACCTAGAGATTAGTGTAATGTCATTTTATTCCCCAAACCTGCCTTCGTGCAGATCGATAAGCCCTTGGGGCTTATCAATATAACTTCTCTTAATCAGATTCTAAACCTCTACAAATGTTCACGACTGTTTTTCGTAGACCCTAAATAGGTGAATCAACCACTTACGTGCCTCTATGATTACCCTTAATCATGTGTTTACCTAGATCAATTTAAGTGTTTGATAACTTTAACATGCAATAAGATATTCTTCACGTACACAGTTACTATTAATTGAGCTCATATGACAATATAAATCATGTAATATCTTGCATCAATACAGTATTAATTCATAAACCTGTCATTCATCATAACATAATAACACATTCATTCATAACAAATGTAAATAGACAAACACAAGAATTTTTTGAATAACCTCTTTATTAATACTTCAGTTCTACTTACAGACTCAAGACTTCCCTACAAACTCAGCTGCAAGGGTCTGTGCACTTAGTTGTGAGCTCTATTATAGACCTCTGCACACAAAGATGCAAATCCTCTCTTCTACTCTAAGACTTCTTCATTTTTCTCTTACTAACCCATTACATTCATCTTCACCATCACTTACTTGCTTTAGACTCTCTAAGTCTCTCCTACTTATACAATCCCATTATCCGTGAACCATGGGTAGATCTATAGAAGATGACACAACTTACATAGGAGAAGGGTAAAACCCTTTATGACACTTTACTATATACGTGCTCCATGACCATAACTTGTGGAGACTATACACTTTATGCAACAAAACTTCGGCTTTTTGCCCCAAAACTTGGCCTTTTGCCCCAAAATTGACCCTAGGGGACCTTGTCCCAACAAGCCAAAACCCAATAGTCTCAACCATCTTGAAATAAATAAGTCATGAATCAACAAGAATCTTCTCATTATCATTGAATCAAACTATAATACATCAAATAATAGTCAAAATAATAGTGCAAATTTCTTGAGCTCAATAGCTGCCTAGCTGAAAACAAAACTTTGAATCCTAGTGAGCTCTTATACTTTCTTATTTATACAGAGTGTAGCTACTAGAAGCTCCATACAAAAGATAATATTTGTCTCCTACAATTCAAGAACTATGGATCTTATTCCTCATTACTTTCACTTGATTGATTGTCAGTGAACTCAAGCTGATAAGAGAGAGAGTGTTGTGATCTTGGGCTGATTGAGGGAGTTAAAGACGTGGAAAACCCCCTAGATTCTCTCCTTGTTGTCTACTATGAGGCCCTGCAAAGAAACCAACTCAAAAATTGCTCCATTTCCTGCAATGAAACCATATTAGGCCACATGACATGAAAAACATATTTTATCCTTCTCACCAAGCATAATATAAAAAAAAAGTAAGTAAATTTGAGAAAGAGATAGTTATAAAGTTGGACGAGGGAATGATGGCCCTTATAATATACCTATTGATGAGCCTCATCAGGGGTGTATCTCCCTACATCTTGATGTAAAGTGGGCCAATAGTAATCAATCTGTAAAACTTTAAAGGTTGTCCTCTTAGCAACAAAATGACCCCCACAAAGTCCATCATGACATGCTGAGAGGATTTTAAAAATCTGTTCTTCTCTTACACATCTCCTTAAGATCTGATTTGGTCCCAATATGAAAATATTTCCTCCAATCCAAATGAAAGGAGCACTTTTCCTTACAATCTTTCTTTTCTCTCTAGATGATATATTAGGAGGGAACCTCCCAACAACCAAGTAGTTCACTATGTCATCAAACCAAGGAAAAAGCACCGATATGGAAAAGAGGTGTTCATTTGGAAGTTGATCATCCACCATCTCCTCATTACCTATAGGCAAAGTTAGTTTGGACAAGAAATCTACAACCACAATTTTTTTCCCTGGTTTGTTAATAATAGTCAAATCAAACTATTGTAACAATATAATCCATCCAATTATGCTACCATTGACATTAGGCTTATTCATTAAATACTTAATGGTTTCATCATCAATATGAACAAAGTTTTTATACCCAATGATATAATGCATGAATTTTTTTAAAGAATGTACTACAACTAAGAGTTATTTTTAAGTGACAATGTAATTCAACTCAGCTTTATACAAATTCTTACTAATAAAATAGATAGCATAAGGCAATTTACCTTCTACTTGTTGTAAGGTTTCCCCCAAAACTTTAATTGATGCATTAGTATGGATATGGAAAGGCAGTGCCTAGTTGGGAACATTAAGAATGGGTGCAGTGGTCAACTTTTCTTTCAACACTTCAAGGGCCTCTTGACAGCTTCTTGTCCAACAAAAAATTGAATCCTTGGCTAGTAATCCAAAAAAATGTGAAGCCACTTTACTAAAGTGCTCAATGAACCTTCTATAATACCCAATTGATCCCAAGAAACTCTTTACATCTCTTTGCTTTTGAGGGGTAGGGACCCTTTTGATGATGGAAATATTGTTTGGGTCAGCCTGTATCCCTTCCTTGGATATGGAATGGCTACGGACAATCCATTAATTCATGAAGAATTCACATTTCTTGGGGCCTATTGAGAGATTAATTTCAATGCATTTCATTAAGAATTTGGACATATTGGATACAGATTCATGGAACTCACATCCATAAGGAGTGAAATCATCCATGTATATTTCAAGAGAGTCATGAACAAGTTCAGCAAAAATAATTAGAACTTCCCTCTGGAAAGTAGCAAGGGCATTGTACAGATTGAATTGAAGAACTCTATAAGAAAAATTAAACCAAGGACATGTAAATGTGCTCTTATCTTGGTCTTTAGGTCTGATATGAATTTGGTTGTATCCACTAAAACCATTGAGTAAGTAGAAGAATTTATTCCCTACAAGACCATCTAGGACCTAGTCAATGAAGGGGAAAGGTAAATTGTCCTTCTTTCCAGCCCTGTTAAGTTCATGGTAATAAACATAGATTCTCCTCTTCCCATTCTTCATGGGAACTAAAAAAATAGGTGACACCCAATCACTATTTGAAATGGGGTATATGAACCCTACATCCAGTAAATTTTGTAATTCTTCTTTCACAATGTCCTTAAGAGCTGGGTTCATCCTTCTCTAGGGTTGGCACATAGGTTTACATACCACCTTGATGTAAATATGATGAGTACAAACTGAGCGATGCAAATCTTTCATTTCCTTATAACCCCAAGAAAAATAATCTAGGTATTGCCTCAGTAATTTTCACAATTGTTTTTCCTATTTAGCCAAGAGAGAGGGGTTGATCTTTAAAGTTTTGGATGGGCCAAACTATACAATATTGACATGTTCTAGACTTGAGTCAACAAAACATAAGTCACTCCAAGGACTACTCCAAGATTCTTTCATCAACTCATAAATTGGTATGAGAGTGGGAGGTTGGTTCTGAAGGATATAGCCAAGGAGGTCATCTTCATCGGGTTCCCCCCTCCCATGAGAATGTCTAGAGTACATATTGGGTAGGGGGTTGTGTGATACAGTTCATCCTCTTCCTCATCTTCCAACCACAAGAGTAATTCATGTTCAATAGAAGGCTGAGTGGGAGGATATAATACCAGTTCCTTTGATAAATTCCCATTCTTTATAGTCATGTTCCTAACCCTAAAACTAATGTATGCATCAGCTATGGCCAACCAAGGTCTTCATAAGATGAGAGGATAGCGATTAAAAAAAAATGGGCTAGAGAACCAGGAAATCAGTAGAATACTCGCAAGATTCAATGGAGACCATAACATATTCAACATTTCCCTCAAGAGTTAATGTGGATCTTTCAGCAAGTTGCATCATTGTGGTGGTATTCCTCAAAGAACCTTGGAGATTTATCTTTAGCATGGTTTCCTTAGTCATCACATTGATTGCATCCATGATATCAATTAGGGTATTAGGGACTATAATGCCATCAATGTGCACATCCACTCTTGCGCTCCCAAGGATAGATATTTCAAGAAGATCGCCCTACCAAGAATCATAATAGATAGTTGCCCAACAGCATTGACGGTGGGGGTGTCTCTTTGTCTTCTGCCGGGATTTTTGAAACATTTTTCCTTGATAAGATTATTATAGATGGGAAGATCTTTAATGGCCTGGAGAAGGGGTATTTTAACACACAAATTCTTCAATTCTCATAGAAGTTCAACCTCTTACGAGGTGTGCTAGCTACGATGGATCAAATTCTCAGGAAAGGGAGGTGGAATGATTTGAGGAGCACTCTCTTCTTTCTCTTCTTCAAGCTATTTAGGTGGATAAGGTGGACGATTATTTGGGAGCACTCTACTAGACCAAGGGTTGATCTCCTCGATTTCCACGGCATAAGAAGGATATGATGTATCTTCATTGTAGACCTGGTGTTCTTGCTTGTTGTTTACATTCATATTTGTTTGAGAAGGATTTTGAGGTGTCTTATGTGGATTAGGATGAGTTAGTTTTGGTTGAGGTCAGGGTAGAGGTAGTAAAGTAGGAGGTTGGTTGATTTGAGGCCCCCACACTTGTGATGGGTTGCCTCATTGAGAAGATTGGGGTGGATATGGCTAAGAAGGATGGTTGGTAGGCTTAGGAGGATATGGAGGAGCATAAGGCCAAGAAGGAGGTGTGGACCATGATGGATGAATGGAAGAGTACCAAGGTTGCAAAGGTGCATTCTAATTTGGATTGTAATATAATTAGTTTTCACATTGCATGCCTTGTTTATATGGACAAGGTCCTCGAGGCCTTGTTTGATCAATGAAGAAAAGTTTCTCTGATCCACCTTATGCCCCTTGGCATATAGTTTTTAGGCTAGGAAAAGAGGGAGATTTTTCTGTTGCATCGTTTTCTTCACAAACTAGGCAAACTTCTATGATATTCAATGGCCATTCATTCCTAGGATGCCTTTTAGTGCATCTAGGGCAGAAAATAGCTAGTTCACTCTTTGTTTCCTCCTACTTTATTTTGATTTACATGGTATCCATTTGCAATGCAAAATTATGCACCATTTCACTCTTGAAATCCTACAACATGTTCCCTACCTCATTCTTGATGGATTTTGTGGAGGCAGAAGAACTTACCAAGCCTTGACTAGCCCTACCCTTCTTCCTGGTAGCCCTAGAGTGATTCTTGAATACAATTTTGATGTCATCATAGGATAATTGATAGATATCTTGATCCAGATCTAAATAGGAATGAAAAAAATTACAAAGATAACCATAAACACAGAGATGCAACAGAAATAATACTTCATTTCATTAATGTAAAATATTGAGCTTACAAACAGAAATGGATATACACTAGCTGGGGCAATGGTAGCTTATCTCTAAGAAGAGATGTGGTAGCTAAATGCCTTTGAATTGAACTACAATGAGGCTTAAGGGCCTTTTTATTATTTAATAATAAGAGAAAACCCTAAACAACCAAAACCCTAACCTGAGGAGATGTAACGCCAAGAGTTTATGGGCCCCGTTGGGGTGAGTTGGACAGCGAACTTCCCGAGGTCGTGACATGGTCATATTATCTCCATTTGACATGCATGATAGCCCGTTGGAAAGATATCCTCGAGGAATACGATGAAAAAGATGATTTTAGACAGAAAATTATTGGTGGAAGATTTCCAAAAAACGTCATTTAGAGCCTCAAAACTGCTCCAGAAGTTTAGGATCTGAAAAACTGCTAAAAATAGTAAATTGTGCTACAATTAAGGAAATTGAAAAAAATGAAAGAAGAAATAGTGGGGGTCCAAGTGGAATTAGTGGGTGGCCACCAATATCCACTTGGATCATTCCTCCCCGCTTAGGAATCAATGGTCCCCATTGCATTGATTTCCTCCGTGAGATGAGGAAACTTCTGCTGAATTTGGTTCCTAGTGAGCCACTTTCCCTGGTGAAGGAGTTGGCCTGCTTTGACAACTTGATACAGTTGGATATTCTATTGGCAAGTGTGCTTGATCTATGTGTCCATGATCTGATCAGTTGTAGCTTGTTCCATGCAATCTAGATTTAACTCTGTGGGTGTGGGTTGTTCTGCAATGTTAGATGTGTCTAGTAATGTTTGAAAATATGGCTGAAGGTGGTCCACATTGAACACTGGGTGCATGCCAAGGAATGGGGGAATGATGAGCTAAAATTCATTTTCTCCCATAACCTTGGTAATGGTGTAAGTACCATATCGAAGGGACTGAGTTTTCGATAGGCTCCGGTATGGCGTTCTTTTTGCAAATGCAACCAGACTTTGTTGCCCACCTGAAACTTGTGTGGCATCTAATGTTGATCATGTCGTTGCTTGTACTTGGCGTTTGATTTCTCTAGAATTTCTTGGACTTGCTAGATAATATTTTGCATGTGTCCAATGAATCTACTTTCCTTATCTGTTTCGGCCTAGACATGAGCCGAATCTGGCTGAGTAGCTACAAATAGACATTAATCGGACATACTGGTTAGAATCCCAAGCCCACCTGAAAAGGGATGTGGCCAGTCGAGCTGTGGAGAGCCTGGTTGTAACTGTGTTGAACATAAGGGAGGCTCTCATCCCATGTGCATGGAATATTTGAGTTGTCCATGCACAAAATGTGTATGATCATCTTGTTGACAACCTCTATCTGGCCATATGTTTGAGGATGGAAGGTTGTGGACTTAATGAGTTTGGTGTCCAGCATCAACCAAACACTAGACCAAAATGTACTAAGGAACCTACTCTCTCGATCTGAGATGATAGACTGTACAATCCCAAAGTGTACCTACACTCGTTCAAAGAATAGTTTAGTAGTGGCTTCGACTGTGATATTCTTCTTGCAGGTCGCCATAATGAACATCTTCAAGAACTTGTCGACGACCAAAAAAACACAATCATTTCCATGCTTAGTGGAAGGAAGGCCTTACATGTAATCCATGGAGATGGATTCCCAAGGTTGACTAGGGGTAGGCAACGAGGTATATAGGCCTTGCTTCTTGATGGTCGATTTGGAAATGGCACAGATAGTGCATGATCTGATGTACTTCCTGACATCCTGTTGAAGATTTGGCCAATAGAAATACTTTTACGGTACTGCCACCATTTTCTCAACCCAAAAATGCCCAACAACCTGACTATAGTGTGCTTCCCAAATCATCTTGGCATGCTCACTTGAAGAAACACAAAGGTGACCTAGGTGGCATAATAGGGTATCCTGGAGGTGAAAATCTAAAACATGTTGACCCTGCAAGAGTGTCTGGTATGTGTAGCTGAATTTTGGGTCGCCTTTGTAGAGAAGTGGCCAATCAGAAGTCTCATTCCCACAAGAGTTGAGCACGATGGTTAACACCATGATTGGTGGTCGAATAAGGAAATCTGCAAAATTATTGGTCCTGCCCTAATTATACTATATATTCACATGTAACTGTTCTAAGTATGTGGACCACTTCTGATCGCAATCATTCTGCAATTTCCCTTGGGTCTATATGAACTGTAGGGGTCGGTGGTCTGTGTGGATGACTATTTCCTTCCCCAAAATGTAATGCTCCCATTATCGGCAGGCCTGCACAATGGAATACAACACTTTGTCATAAGTGGGATACTTCTGGACTGTGCCTGAAAGTGTCTCACTGTGATATGCCACTAGATCCCCGTGTTGAGTGAGGACTACTCCAATAGCATAGTTAGAGGAATCTGTCTCGACCTCAAATGGTTGTTGCAAGTCTGGTAACACGAGCACTGGTACCTAGCAGAGGCAATATTTCAACTCTATGAATGCCTTTTGTTGAGACTCAGACCAAAAGAATTTTTCTTTCACTCCTCCCTTGGTGACTTGACTAAAGGGCGAGGTGATATGAGAAAATCCCAACATGCACCTGTAGTAGAAGTTGGCAAGACCTAGAAACCTGTGGAGCTCTATCAGATTCGTTGGAGATGGCCAATCCTGAATGACTTGGATCTTGGCTAGATCCACATGCACCCCCTATTCATCAATAATGTATCCTAGATACTGAACCTAGGTCATGCCAAAAGTGGATTTCTCCAAATTTGCACATAACTTGTGTTGCCACAATGTTTGGAGAACCTCTTGGATGTGGTGGAGGTGCTCTTCCCAACTCTGGTTGAAGATCAGGATGCCATCCAAGTATATCACTACAAATGAGTTGGTGAACGGTTGCAAGATGTCATCCATTAGCCTCATGAAGGTTGCAGGAGAATTTGTCAATACGAAAGGCATAACCAACCATTCGAAAAGGTCCTCCTTGGCTTTGAAGGCACTCTTCCACACATCAGAGGGTTTGATTGGTACCTAATAATATCCTGACTTCAAATCGATCTTGCTGAAATATTTTGCCCCCTTCAGTTGGTCCAGGAGGTCATCAATCTATGGATCAGGAACCTATTACGGACAGTGATCTTGTTGTGTGCTCGATAGTCAATACAGAGTTTACATGTCCCACCCTTCTTCTGTACCAACACGATTAGGCTCCCACAGGGTGATAAACTCAGACGGATGTGACCTTTCTGCAGTAGCTCCCGAATCTGACTCTTGATTTCATCATTCTCCAGAATGGAGCATCAATAGATGGGTCCATTGGGAAATGGTGCACCTGGGGTTAGATCGATGGAGTGCTTGACTTGACAATGAAGAGGAACCCCTGTAGGGGAGGTGAAAAAGTCCTCGTACTTCTCCATGACCTTGTCCATCTGTAGTTGTCATGTGAAGGGGCCATGTCTGGAGGTCCTAGCCACAGTCTTCTTCTTTCCTTAAGGGCATATCATCAGGAAAGAAAATTTCCCAGTTTTGGAAATGAGCTTACTGCATTTTTTTGCAGTAACCAAAGAGATGGCGGTAGGCAGTGCTACCTTCAGTATCCTGTACAACTTATTTCCCAAATTAACAATAACAACACAGGGCCTTGATTCATACACATCATGTTGATTCCACAAGTATGGTTGTCCTAATAATACATCACAAACTTCAAGGGGAGCAATGTCACACAAAACCTCATCCATGAGGAGCTTGATGTTGTATGGAAGGTGACAATACTGACTCATGCAAAGATCATGTCCTTGGTGAAGCCACCCAATGGTGTATAGTTGTGGATGTGCTGTGGTCGGTAAGCCCAGCTACTTTATGACCTCTGCCAAAATGAGATTCTTTTGGCTTCCACTATCAACAATGAACTATAGTGGGGAGCACTTTACCCACATCTGGGAGTGGAAGATACACTCCTCCTCTTTTGGATCTTCGAGTTCCCCCTTCTAGATCTTCGTGGTGGCAATAGCGGCATTGGGCTCTGCATTGATAATCTGCTTCCCATTGTCATTCCCCTTGTCAGGGTCTGACTCAGATTCGGAACATGCATCTGATTCTGAAACCTCGTAGCTCAGCCACTAGTGACTGCTTCACCTGACACTCACTTGTGTTGTGAGTGGAGCTCTTATGGAACTCACACCACTTTCCTGTGTCTTTTTTTAGCTTCGTGGTGCTGTTCTTTGCTTGCAACTTTGGTAGGTTGGCTTGGGCCACCCCGCCTTAGCTTTTTCCTTTATTTTATGGTTTGGGGGCACCTTTCCTTATTATGGATTTGCAGGTCCAAAGTCTCGCTTCTTCTGTTTCAACTTTTTCTCTACCTTGACGGTATATCGATATTCTGTGCCGAGCGAGGAGATGTTCAAGAATTCTATTTCTTCCTGGATGTACTTATGTAGGCAGCCACAGTATTTGAGTACCAAATGTTGCTCTGAATCCTTGATACCCAACATTGTGTGAAGGGTATGGAAAATATTGGTAAATTCTGACACGTCTTGGTCCCTTCCCTGGTGCAGCATGGTCCACTTTGTGTATTGATCCTCATACCTTCTGACAGGGTAGTACTGCTCCTTGATGGCATCTTGGAATGAATTCCAAGTGGGTGCGGCTGAAAATAATGAGCCTATACTTTCATCCTTCTTCTCGCAGTATGTTCCCAGCAGTCCTTGGCATGAGTGGCTCCTTTGAGAAGAGAGAAAATAATCTTTTCCCGACTAGAAAAATCATGAGCAGAAAAATAATCCGCTACCAAATTTAACCATTTATCAATGGCATCAGTGTCTATCTGAACCTTAAATATGGGGATTTCAAAATTAACTTGTACCTTAAACAATGTGATGTTTCCAGAGTAGTTTTTGGGAGTCGATGCATCACCCCTGGGTAGTCACTGAAGGATCTAGGCAAAGTTGTCCATCATCGCGTTCCTTTGTCACTCGAGGGGTTCTTCGAGAAAGATTTTTGTAGGATCTCCTACCCCCTCATCTTTCTTTTCATCCACCATGGGAGGCCATCGGGATTTGTGAGGCTGGCCTTGCAAAGGTTTGACCAGTTCAAGCCCTAACTCATATCCAGACCTCGTTGGGGACATGCAAAGAAAAACAGAGAAAAAAATAAGACCACTTCGATACCACTGATCCAAATTTATACAAGAACACAAAAAATTATAGAGATAACCATAAAGACAGAGATGCAGTGGAAAAAATACTTCATTTCGTTAATGTAAAATACTGAAAATATGCTTACAAACAGAAATGGAAATACACCAACTAGGACGATGGTAGCTTATCTCTGATAAGATATCTAGTGGCTACATGCCTCTGAACTGAACTACAATGAGGCTCAAGGGCCTTTTTATTATTGAACAATAAGATCAAACCCTAAACAACCAAAACCCTAACTCGAGGAGATGTAACACCAAGAGTTTATGGGCCTCATTGGGGTGAGTTGGACAACCAACATTCCAAGGTCGTGACTTGGTCATATTATCTCTGTTTGACGCACATGATAGCCCATTGGAAAGATCACTCTGAGGAGTATGACAGAAAAGACAATTTTAGAGAAACAATCGTTGGCGGTAGATTTCCAAAAAAATGTCGTTTAGGGCCTCAAAACGGCTCCGAAATCTTATGATCCGAAAAACTGCTAAAAATAGTAAACTATCCTACAATTAAGGAAACTGAAAAACTGAAAGAAGAAATGGTGGGGGTCCAAGTGGAATTAGCAGGTGGCCACCAATATCCACCTAGATCATATCTCCTCCTGATAGCATGTTGAAGTTTTCAAACATATCCTCCCTAATCCCGTGTAGAAGAACTAGCTTGAGTGACTCAGGATCAAGTGTACAATTAGCCCTCCTATAACTGAGTTGAAATATCTCTTCATAGTCCTCTAGGGATTCAACAGACCCAAGAGTCATCCGAAATATTTCCTCATTGGTTACTTTGGACCTATAGTAGTCCCTGTAATTTCTATTGAAGTCCTATTACATTTGGGCCTAGGTAGTGATGCTACCCCCAAGCAAACCTAGAAACGGGCACAAGGCTAGATCTTTAAGGGTAGAGGGGAACAACTTCATCTTCTTCTCATCAGAGGCATAGTCATATGTCCTACAAACAATAAAAAAATTCAAACATGAAGGTTTCAGTATCCTCATAGGTTAAGCCATAGAAGTGTGGAAGGGTAGTAGGGGTTATATGCTTCATTATAGCCTCTCCATTGGTTTCTATGATGGGGAAAAACTCATTGTCCCCATTTTCAACCATAGTTTGGGTAGGGGAAGTGGTTTCTTCTTCTCATCATAATAGGTTCTTCAAAAAAATTGGGTTTCTCACCTAGAGGATGTTCTAACTCCCTTGCAGTTAGACAGGGAAGTTCACAGTCATTGAAGAAGAGTAAAGCTTGAATATTACTTTAGTGTGTGGGGGTTTTTGGTAAGAATTTTACTTGATTATCCTTACTCCTACGAGGCTTGAAAGCCTTTACTCTTTTTCACTTATTTTTCAAAACTGAATGCAAAATAGAAAACAATGCTCAAGCAGTAACAACGTCTACTTAGACACCTCCCCGATAATGATGCCACAAAGTGGCGAGCCCTGGCATTGCACCAAGAATGTTGCAATACCCAAGGGCTCCTCAACTCAAATTATCAACCCAAGGTTCATACAAACTTAGAGGTGACAGTGCTATATGCATAGTAGGTTAGATTCTACTCATGAAACCCTCAGACATGACATTAGATCAAATTTTTCAGAGACCATTCCTCCTACTAAACTATAGAAATTTTTTTTTGATGAAAGCATAATTGAAAACTGATCCTAGCTATGAAAGTGGAAATGCCATTTGCTCAAGTTATAGATGCTAATTTATCATTTCATGAAATGAAAATGGAGTAATCTACTTGAAGAAAGAAATCTACACTACCTTGTAGAATTCATCAAAATAGGAACATAATTTGATGTATCATCTACCTATTTCACAGTTTCTTCAAAATCAAAAACCTAACTTGCATCATACTTGTGATTGAAAAACACTAATTCTACTATGTTTTGCAATCAGGAAAAGGAATGGTTGGACTGGTCTAGGAGATTCCTTTGATCATCAAATCACAAATTGGGGTCATTATTCATCTTGACTAAGCTAAGGTTGAAGTGGGGAGAAAACTAGATGAAGAAAAGTGGTGCTACACACCTACTACAGGTGCTGCTATAGGAGGGTATGCAATGCTATCGGAGGGTATGCAACGCTACAAGAGGGGTTATGAGAGCCTTTCTAGGGTGGAGATGATGTCTTAAGGGAATGAAGAGGTGGATGGAGGTTAAAGAGAGTGAAGGAAGGTTGGTCTAAGCCCCCTAGCCAAGACTAGGGCCTCTCAGAGGTCTATCTTGCACTAGGATGAATGCCCATGGTGTCCTAAATTTACTAGGTAGAGTGACTATGGAAACAAAGTTTTTGAATAGAATTGAGGGATGGAAAGAGAAGGTGGAGGTGGTTCCCTCCCCTATATATTCAACACACCCCTGCAACCAGCTACATGCATACATCCATTGATGATTAACACAATGATATAGACTATGATCGAAAAAATGAGTTGAATTTGAATAACATATATTTTATGCGATAACACTAATCTGATCACTGAAGTTATTTCTAATCTACAGAAAGAAAATGTGAAGAATAAAAACCAGAAAGCATCAATTTCCAAGAAATCATAATCATAATGTTTTTGGACTTAGATTGTGAATCCTTCCAACCATTCTCCCACGAGTGAAGTGATGTAGAAGCTTGCAATCACAAGTTTTTATAGCCTAACATCTATTGAAATGAAAGAAAAATATGAAATGCTTGGAATAAAGAACAAAATAGAAGTACAAAAGAGGGACCAAAGCCTCTTGGTTGGGCCCAAACCCAATGGTGTCAACCCTTTGGAACTAACTCAAATGTATCTTAATACCAACTTCTCATTATCAGAAAGAAAAAGTCTCGTACATGACATAAAAGTTAAAAATGAAAATGTTAAGCTATGAGCTCAATAGCTACACCTAGATGAATCAAAAAGGTGGTTAATAGCAGTTCCCTTGAAAATAGGAGTGATTCCCTCCTTGATCCTAGAAATGGTGGATTTGGTCCCTCTTGAGCTTCACTTGTACTATGCATTACTCGACTAACAATGAATTCGAACTAGTGACAGAGGATGCTATGATACCAAGCCCAGTTAGGGAGTTAAGGTGGTTGGAAAACCCCTTAGATTCTCTTCTGGTTGTATCCATCAAGCCACTGCATAGTGAATTCCTCACAAATGTGCCTTTTTTCCTGCAATTAAACTACATTAAGCCATATAATATTACAACCACATTTTACTCTTCTTACCTAGCATAATATAACCAAAAATGTGAATTAATGTGAGAAAATGATAATTTTAAGCTTGGGGGATAGCATGATAATCTTGAAAATATACCTATTGATGGGACTCATCACTAGGTTTTGGATCTTCTTGCCTATACTTTTCATCATTTTTCACCTCTTATTTTTGTTGTTCATCTGCACCATTTATAGAAGATTTGTGCCTTTATATCCCAGTCCCTTAGACATTCAATCATTTGGTTGTTTATGTTTCTTTCAGTGGCTTGTTTTCCACCTCTCTTTTAGCTGCTTGATAGCCTTTTTGAGTGGGGGTTTGTGTGGTTATATCTTTCTTCATTTTACTATCCATTTTCAGTATTATTTACAATTTTTTAGCACTCTATTTTCAGCATCACATGACATCATAAAATAGGATCAATTAACTCATCCACTTGACATATCATTTTCACACACACACACCCTAAGTGAATGTGAGAATGGTTAACACCACCAAGATAAGACTTGAATCATTACACCTTAATAATTCAATACACATAAATTAATCCCACTTAGGCATTAGGGCCAAAATAATCTATGTCATTACGTGTAGGATCGGTGGGATAGGCTTCCAATAACACCCATCGATCACTTACTTTGAGATATAGAAGTTGAAATATTAGGGAGCTTAAAATCCTTCACCATCCCATGATCCAAAGTCAACGTGCATCAGAAACCTGATTCAGAGTGCGTTAGGCTAGGTCATCATGCGAGCGGTTCTCCTTAGGGCTACCAAACCCATGGTAGGGAATCCCATGCGGTGACTGATCACCAAGAAGCTCAATACTCAACCACCCCCATGGGGTGTAGGTAAACATAGTGACAAATCATAGGAAAACACCCTAGAGGACTAGTTGTGGGTAGCAATTGGTTCTCTATGCCACCTTTCTTTGGACAACTCTACTTGAGGAGATCATATTAAGTCAAGTAAGAAGTGTTTTGGAAGGCCATATGAAATAGTAGGTTTAGGAATTGTTTGTGGATATAGATCACCTATAGGTTAGAGGTCATTTTTCTTTGATACGATGCATTTGCTTGAATTAGAGTAGCATATTAATATTATTAATTTACACTTAGAACCACTGCACTAGGTGTTTGCTTGTTTTTTTTTTCTCTTTTTTCTCCTATCATCCTCTTTTATTCTATTGAGTCCTCTTTTTCTTGACATCATTGAACTTTCTAGATGTTTTTCATGGAGAATTTGTTGCCTCCCCCCAGTTCCCTTTAGGACATATTACTACTCCCCATCAAATTAGAATTCATCCTCCTAGTCCTTCATTGAGTCCTCATTCTAACTCTGGTTCTGTTGATTCTTCTAGTTATTCCTTTGATTCTACATCTTCTTCTAAACCCTATATTACCACCATGTCAAATAGCAATGTGCGTCCAGGAAACCGAGGTAACCCCACAAGTGGAGCCCCTACTAGTATCGTTACTTATCCTCCATTACTTCCCTTTATGACTAGTTTGAGCCTCCCTGATTTTAGCCAGCTCATCAACGATCCTCTTCTCCATGACCCCAATTGGCTTACTATGCCTACCAAGATTCCTTATGACATCCCCAAGTTTGAAGGAAATCCTGGGTAAGATCCAAAAAATCATGTCCACTCATTCCATATGTGGTGTTCATCTCATTTTATCATTGAAGACTCCATTTGTCTTCATGTGTTCCTTTGATTCTACATCTCCTTCTAAAGCCTATATCATGACCATGTCAAGCAACAATGTGGGTCCGGAAAACCAAGGAAACCCCACAAGCAGAACCCCTACTAGTATAGTTACTTCTCTCCATTACTTCCCTTTATGACTAGTTTGAGCCTCCCTGATTTTAGCAAGCTCATCAACAATCCACTTCTCCATGACCCCAGTTGGCCTACTATGCCTACCAAGATTCCTTCTAACATCCCCAAGTTTGAAGGAAACCTTGGGTAAGATCCAAAAAATCATTCTCACTCATTCCATATGTAGTGTTCATCAAATTCCGTCATTGAAGACTCCATTTGTCTTCATTTGTTCCAACAAACCCTTACTAGAGTTGTTGGGAAGTGGTATGTGGACCAACCGCATGCCTCCCATTTCACCTTCATGACTCTAACCAAATAATTTTTGTCATGCTTCTAGTTATCCCTCTATTATGACATTGGTAAATAACTCTTGACCTATTTTTGTGAAACTTCTTCCACCCACCTATTTGACCACGTTCAAGCATGGTGTAGAAGGAGAAGCATATGTAAGGCTCATAAATTTGAAGACTATGTCTATATGGAATGGTTCTTTATATCAGTTTTGATGTCCATTGGTAAATATGTTTCCTCCTGCCTCCCCTACTCTGAGGAAGAAGCCCTCCAAGTATCTTTGAAATATGAACTAATATATGCACAATCAGGATATGTTTATTATAATTCCCGGTCTGCCTCGACCTAGTGTTGCTAATACACCTGGGTCATGTCATTCCATTGATGGTATCACTGGATATATCTCACATCCTCAAATTACACCATATTTTAAATCTCACTTGATTTATGGTCAACCCCAAGGGGGACCACTTCCACTTACACCTATCCCCCTCCTACTTCTTCCCATGGCAAGCCTTACCAAGGTTCAAGCACATCATATGCATATCCCCATTGGCATCAGTCGATGTTGGGGCCTGTTTTTGCTCCACCTAGTTATCCCAATGCCACTTCCAATTTGATGAGGCTCATAAATGGCTAAATTATATGGACCTTAGTGCCACTCTCTAGCTTATTAAAATCAACTTTTCTCACATTTCTTTACATCTTTTGTTATATTTTTCTTATTGAGAAGGGTAAAGATGAGATGTCATATCTTGTGGTCTAATGTGAACTAATTGTAGGTTTTGGAGTAATTTTGGCTAATTAAAGTGTAGGAAATCAAAGTACACAAGAAAGAGGGATTTTAGGAGATTGCATCTCCCTCCTTAACTCCTCACTCACTCAAAGAGATCTCCACTAGATCCCATTATCTTGGAGTTACAAGCAGCCACGACATTGAGGTCATTGGAAACCAAGCTAGTGATAGTTGGAGACTAGTTGATATCGAGTTGGGAGCCAAGCATCCATAAATTTAAGGAAGCTATTGATAGCTTAAGTAGTATAAATAATAAGGCATGGAGACTCATTAGGATTCAAATTTTTTTTGTTGTAGCCAAGAGGAATTTTCGAGCTAAGACATTGTGACTGATGTCTCTTATGTATTTTTGATATTTTAATGAAAATGAGAAGCATTCCCTTGATCCATCACTCAGGTGACTCATAGGGCTAAATCTCTTGGGTTAGGGCCCAACCCTAGTAGCATAGGTTCCTCATTTTGTACACGTATGCTTAGATTACAGTCATAGCTAGCTGCTGAACTGATTTTGGTTTTGTTAATATGCAGGTATTTGGATGATGAATTATTTTTCTTCCATTTGTGGACAAATATATTAGTGGTATCATAGTGATAGTAAACACTTGAGAAAATCTTGTGATAGTAGCTTTCACCTCATCTCCCTTATGGGATAATGATTTAACGGTTCCATTCACACAACCCAAAAGCAGATTTGTTTTCTCATTACTGCATAATCTAGGGTTTATTGTTGAATAGGTCACTATCTTTGAATTTCTTAGAAGTATTTACAATTTTCATTTTGATCTCTTAAGTTTTTTATGGTTTAAATGAACTTCAATTCATAAACTTAGCCATTATCTATTAATAACTCTGTTTTCCTTCATTCAACTTATATTTTCCATGTATAGATGAATTTTTGCATGAATCAAGAAAAGAGTGTATGTTGTTGTAGGATCTCCTAATTTGCAGGGAGACCTTTTCTCATTCACCTCATCTAAGTCCTATCAACCTATGCTTCCAAGGTCCACCAAACCCTAAGTCGAAATTCTTGTTTTGTAAGCAAAGTGGTCATTTCCATTGAGAAAATCCCACCATCTTAAAGAATTTCACTGAGCCTTGGATAGTGTGCACCTCCTCCATGCCTTATTTCCCCATCATACACCTTTTCTGCACTTCATTCTACCCTTCCTACCATCTTCTAATCTTTTGGCCTATTTCCTGTAGTAAAACAAGGCATGCTATAGTAGAACTAGGACATCATGTAGTACTACAGGAAACCCTATATTAGCTTGTTTTAAGCTTGAATTGAGTAGAAATGGTCATCTAAGCTTAGGTTAGGCCTCCACTTGGATTCCATACCATTGAAGCTAGTCCATACCTGTCTCCCTTGCCAAAGAACAAGTGAAAATGATCATTTTCATTCATAAATATAACCATCAGAAAAGGTTTTTTTTGCAATTTCTAAATTAGCACATGCATGAAGCAGTCATAATAATTCTTAAATATGAATCCATGCTCAGTTAGTCTATATCATTAAATGTTATACATAAGTTTAAGCCAGGTTTCTTTTGCAAGAAAAATGTGTAGAGGTTTAGCAAGATGATTTCATGTCATTTTATAGCACCTTCCAATTCATTTCCTAGAGTAGGCATCATTCCCTTTTTTCATTAAGGAATTTTCCCTTTTGCATTTAGTAGTCAAACTCCTTCTAGTCAATAAAATATTGGTTTGAATAACCCTAGTGGTCTATCATCCCAGTTGAAAAGTGAAAATAGTAGACCATTGCATCTGCTATGTATACAACACTGTCACCTCCAAGTTTCTAAGAACATCGGGTTGACGAAGTAAAGTTGGTAGCTTTAGGAGTTGCAACATTCTTGTTGCAATACTAGTGCTCATCACTTTTTGGTGCCGTTGTCGACGAGGTGTCTAAGTAGATGTGGTATGTGCTTTATTTATTTATTTCTTTCTAATCCATGAAATAGTTCCATTCAACAAATAGTTGCAATCCTTTTCATTTCTTTCTAATTATGTAAATAGTTCCATTCAGAAAATAGCTTCCTTATTTTGTTTTCTTTCCAATTCTACAATAGTTCCATTTAGCAAGTATTTGCAATTTTGTTTTTCTTTCTTTCCATTATGCAAGTAATTCTGAAAAAAACCCTAAAAAAAACAAAATCATGTCATGCCTTATAGCAGTAGAGACAACATAGGGAATTTTTTGTCAAATACCCCCACCGCATCAAATAACCAACCTTCTCTCTTCTCTGGTGGCTATGAGATAGAGGACCCATTAGGTGAAAAACCAAAGATCTTTGAAGAGCCTATTGGGGAAGAAGAAGATACTAATCCACCGACCTATACCATAATTTAAAATAGAGATGGGATTGGAGACAAAGAAGAAGATAAGAATAGAGATAAGGGTGATTTTCCCACCAAAGAAACTAATGGGGTGCTAGGATGAAAACATAAGCCCCCCTTTCCTTCCTCGCTTCCATGGTCTGACCTCAAAGGACCCGAATACCTTTTTGTTTGAATTTGTTGTCATATGCAGAACTTATGATTACACCTTTGATGACTAGAAGTTGAAATTGTTCCCATCCACTTTTAAAGATGCAAACTTGCTCTGGTTCATGGGTTTACCTGGGGAAAACATCACCACCTGGTCTCAGATGCAACAAACCTTTAACAATAATTATATGGACTATTGCAGGTCCGAAGATACCAAAGAGGAAATTTTTAGAATGAACTTGGGACATGATGAATCTTTAGAAGATTGTGAGGAAAGGTTCTAACTCAGCTACAAAAGGGCTATGCGCACCCATGATCCTAAATCGCTTAAGCTAGTGTTTCTTAGAACGAGCAAGGAAGGTCACCTAGAAACCCTAAATTTAATGTCAGGAGGGGACATCTATCAGTTACCCTATGATGATATAAAGATAGTTTTCAGAAATAATTCTAGGGAATCTAGAAAGAAGGGTAGGGCTAGTCAAGATTTGGCCAGTTCATCCTCCTCCAACACATCCATTAAATGTGAAATTGGGAACATGTTGGAAGACTTCAAGAGTGAAATACTGCATACCCTTTCTCTACAAATGGACACCATGTAGATCAAGAGGAATTAAGAGGAAAGAGAAAGAGCCTTAGTTGTCTTCTGCCCTAGGTGCACTAGGAGGCACCCTAGGAATGAATGTCCATTGAATCTTATAGAAATATACTCAGTCTGTGAGGAGAACCACTCCATAAACAAGTTCCATTCTCTTCCTGTATTAAAATCTATGTATCAAGGAATTGAAGGGGTGACTAAACAACTCTACTATATCAACCAAATGAGGCCTCAAGCACCTTTACCTACCAGCAAGGCATGCAAGGGGCATCCTATTCATATTACAACCCTAACCAGAATACATCCATTCCCCCTTGTTGTCGTCCTACTCAACCTTCATGGTCCACACCTTCTCCCTGGTATTTTGCACCTCAATACCATTCCCAACCTACCAGAAAACCATTTCAACCATATGTTGCTCCACAACCCCAGTGGAATGCACCATCCCAAGGGAGGCCCCCATACAAACAAGCTCCAGATTTACTACCTCCACCTCCATCTCAACCACAACTCTTACACCCTGCTCCACCTAAGAAACCTCAAATTCTTGATCAACCAAATCTGAACCTGAATAATAGACAAGAACAATATGTCTACATTGGAGAAGCATCTTACCTTTCCCATGTTATGGAAATTCAAGAAATCAACCTTAGCTCTGGAAGAGTGCTTCCAGATAACCAAACTCCATCTTCACTTGAGGAGATTGAATAAAAAAAGGAGGAGAGTGTCCCTCAAGAAAACCCACCTCATTTTCTTAAGAGATTAATCCATCCTATCTAGCACACCCCAGCAAACACTAAAATTATGGGTGAAATGAAAAACTTGTATGTTAAAATCCTTCTTCTCCAAGCTGTCAAGGATGTCCCCATGTACAACAATTTAATCAAGGAAAAATGTTTCAAACATCTTGGGAGGCAAAATAAAGACACCCCTACCATTAATGTCATTGGACAACTGTCTGACTTAATGTTGGGGCAGGAAACTTGCCCAAAGTTTCTAGATCCTGGAAGTCCTGTGCTAGATGTGCACATCAATGGAATCATTGTCCCCCATACCTTAATCGATCTTGGGGTTTCCATCAATGTGATGACTAATGAGACTATGCTTAAACTAAATCTACAAGGATCATTAAGAAATACCACAATAGTCCTCCATCTTGTAGACAGGTCCATAGTAGCTCCCGAGGGAGTTGTTGAGGATGTGATGGCCTCCATTGATTCCTAGAAATACACTGCTAGCTTCTTAGTTCTCCAATCTAAGACCAAGTTCAATGGTTAACCTCTCATCCTTGGAAGGCCATGGTTAGCCACTATTTATGCTTACATAAGTTGCATGGCTGGGAATATGGCCATTAAAATTGGGCATTTGTCCAAAAAATTGGTCTTGTACCCTCCTGCTCAACCATCTCTATAGCATGACTTAACTTTATGGTTAGAAGAGGAGGAAAAATATGAAGTCTACTCTTCCCTAATATATACCCTAGATGTTAATATAGGATGGGGGAAACCTCATTAACATGACTTGATTGAGAAAATCCTCCAGAATTATGCCCCCAACACCATGTCTCTTAAGGATTTAGTGAAAAAAGATGAAGATAACCCTTGTACTAATTTGTGCCTAGCTAACTCAAGTCCTACTCTTGTCAAGATGATATAATTTAGCCTAGAAATACCATTGAAAATCAACTGCTCTCTCTCTATACATCAAGAAGAGGAGTTATGTGACATGCTAGGAAAGAATTTGGATGTGTTTACTAGAGTTACAAGGAAATGAAGGGAGTGGACCATTCGATGTGTACTCACCACATTTACATCAAGGAAGGATGCAAGTTAGTTCGCCAACCTCAGAGCATAATGAACCCAAATCTCAAGGATATATTCAAAGAAGAACTACAAAATTTGTTTGATTTTAGGTTCATTTACCCCATCTCAGATAGTGAGAGGGTGTCTCCTCTGGTTCTAGTTCCTAAGAAAAATCGGAAGTGGAGGATCTGTATGTATTACAGAGAGCTAAACAAAGCCACAAAAAAGGACAATTTCCCTGTACCTTTCATTGATAAAGTATTAGATGGTATGGAAGGAAAGAATTTCTTCTCTTTCCTTGATAGATTCAATGGTTACAACCAGATCCAGGTCAGTCCATAGGACTAGGATAAAACCACCTTCATCTATCCCTGGGGTACCTTTGCTTATAGGGTCATTCCTTTTGGGTTATACAATGCTCCTACCACTTTTCAGAGGGAAGTCCTGAGCATATTTGCAAAGCTAGTCCATGACTCTATGGAAATGCATATGGATGATTTCATCCCCTATGGGTGTGATTTCCTAGAGGCTCTCTCTAACTTGGGAAAAGTATTAAACAAATGCATTGAAATGAACTTATCCCTTAGTCCCGAGAAGTGTGAGTTATTGATGACTACAGGGATTGTTTTAGGTGACTCAATATCCCAGGAAGGACTAGAAGTGGACCAAAATATGGTAGATATGATAAAGAGGGTCCCTACTCCTCAAAAGAAGAGGGATATCATAAGTTTCTTAGGTTTAGCTAGATATTATAGGAGATTCATAAAAGGCTTCAACAAGGTAACTGTTGGGTGTAGCTTTTGTACCTATCTTCTATACTTCTCTCCTTGTTTTTGACCTCTTTCCCTCCAAACCTACAAAACTTTACATATTAACTGCCTCTTTCCTTATTATGAACAACATATTTTGTCATCATGTTATTTTGCGATTTTTGCTAGATATAATGATGCAATATTCCTTTTTATGGCTAACTGGGAAAAATTTCGAAGAAGTCTTTTGGTTCCTTTCCTCTTTTTCAAGTGCTACCCATGAGAGAAAGGTTATGAAATGAATAGTTGTGCTGATTGATCCATGAGCATGATGAAATAGATTGTTGTTACACCACATTGATGTCATATACTTTTTTATTACACCACATTTTTATCACAAACTTTATTGTTACACCACGTTGTTGTTATAGATTGCTGCCATTATATTTCAGGTGTCGTTACAAGTTGTTGTCTTACCAAATGTTGTTGTTACATCCCAAACTGTTTTTTTACAACAGGATGCTATTACACCATAGCTATCAAGCTGTCGGTATTATTCCACGTGACAACAATTGGAGAGTTACGAATTATCTATTTAGAAAGTGAGATCTAGGTCATTATGATTCCAACTGATGTATTTGAACATAACTTATATTTAGGAACTTATTATAACAATTTCTATTTTATTAATTAGCATGAGAATCGTGAGATTCTCATGATTGATTGGTTCCTAATTTTTGGGTATGTAATTTATATAAGAGAAACTCAATCCCTCAGGCACAGGGGATGGCACAGAGAGCACTATTACTTTGCTCATGTAATTCTTAATTATTTTTAATATCAAGTGTGGTGATGATGTTACTATTTTGAGTTTCATTCTTAGCTAAGTTCGTGTTCATTCATGCACCTTGCTAGGGAGGAAGGGTACTCCTCTTTAACAGGGACTGCAATGGTATCATATTTGTATATTATTATTCTTTTCTTTCAGTATTTGCATGGTTTTGCTATCGATATATAATTTGTAGAATATATCTACTTCAATTCCATATTTATGATGCATTGTTACACAGATTTCATTAGAAGTATGGTAGTTGACCAACTAGTATAGTTATCAGTATAGTGTGTGGTGCAACTTTGTTCTGGTAGATGTAGATTGTGATTCCATTCTTGTAGAGTTTTTTTTATTTCTACATTGTTACAGGAAAATTTGGGCACATCAACCCCAACTTCTAGATCTTTATTATTAGGGTCTTTAACCCACAATTTAGTTGTTTTCATTCCCTAATGATGTTAACGTACATCATGCTTGCTTCCCAAGAGTTTCATGACACCATTCATCCAAAAAATGTCCCTAAAGAGATCATCATAGGTGGCCTTCTATCTGGCTGCAATGAATGGCAGGCACTACACTATTTGGGTGCTATGCATAGCACCTGGCCTTTGTATCACATGCGATGGGCGAGATCCATCTAATTTTTCAATGAGTCCATTGGGTTCCTCATCCAATGTATCCTTCTAGAGGTTTCTAGAAGGACTGGGCTCACTTTTGGATGAGGAAGGAGATAAATGAACCTTAATCCATTATCCCTTCCTCCATGGAACCACTTCCCAAATATGGCAAAGCATTCATGAGGGCCATTAATGGCCTAACCTCCTCTGTTAAACTATAAAAGGACCATGCTATCAAAGGCTGGTCTAGTTAGAAAGGTTGAGACTTCTTAAGCTAAGGAAATGCTGATTGGATGAGATTAGCAAAGAGAGTAATGTTATCATGTAAAATTGTTGTTTCCATGAGGAGAGAAGGGTTTGAAGTTGTGAGGATGATGTTGAATCGAACATGCATCTACATGGGTTGTAATCTCCCATTCTATGAAAAAAGAGTTCTATGCTTTTTCCCATTCATGTGTTATGAAATGTACATTGTATTTTCAATTCTATAATGTGTTTAGTTAACAGATTGATATGTATGCTTTGATGGTTTTCTATCTCGGCTTGTGTGTAGGTACCATTAAAGTGAGTTAAGTACGGAAGGGAGTGGCGAAAACGGTCAAAGGGAAGAGGGATCGAGCAAGAGATATAGCTTGGTACACTTTTGCTCCTCTTTCTTTTATCTGTTAGCTATAGGAAAAGCAATGAAATTACTTTAACTATTGTTCTAGACTTGCTACTAGGTCTAGGGCTTAGTCATTCGAAAAGACACTAAATTTTCCCATAACAAAATGGTGACTTTGATAGGGAGTGATCCTATCCCTTATAGTCGCTAATCAATCTCTTATAACACTTTGACATACTTTACCCTCTGTTTCTCATCGAATTCAAGTTAAATTCATTGAAATTGAGTCAATTTTGAGCATAAAATTGTCACTTTGAAATCATTGCAACTTTGTAACTGACAGGGTGCTATGCATTGCACCCTCTGCACAAAGACAATGTTATGCATTGCATTGTCCCTCACTCTGGCCTGTGCTAATTCCTTTAGGACTAGTTTTCCCGTCTAGGAGATGAAACCTTAAGTCAATTTGCAGTTGTTTCAATTTCTTGTTGGATTTAGATGAGGTCTTGTCTCTGAAAACAGTCTTTGTTTCCTTGTTTCGACTCGATTTAGACTAGAATGTTAAATGTTTGTTTATGTATTTGTTTTATCATTTGCAGTCCATAGTCAAAAAGTAGTTTCAGTTGGTTTTTTTGTTAAAAACGAAGTGTTGTAAATTCTTCCTTCATTAAATAATCGATTGGTCTATTCTGTGCGTTTGATTCATATTTTCATTTAAGTGTCGAAAATATTCATTTCCTTAAAGTTGAAAGTGTCATTTAGTCTTCCTTTATCTTTAAGAGAAATTGTCATAAATCAACATTTTTGTGAAAAGGGATTTTGAATCATTGTGCATTTGTTTTTCTTAGTGCATAATTCACATTAAGGAGAACTGTACATGTAATTGCATTTTAGGAGATTGAATGTATGTGCTTAAAATGAATGGTTATGGAAGTGCATTAGTGAGTGCTCTTTGTTGTTTGATCAAAAAAGTACTTGTTTTCTTTATCCCTATTAGCTAGGATTTTCATTATTGAAACAAAATGGAAATATTTCTTCTCATTTTAGTTTCATTCTTAGGAATCTTGGAAAACATCATGTGGTGAAACCCAAAGGAAAATTTTAAGCAAGATCAGCCTAAAATTAACCTCAATTAACCTAATAACACATTTAATTTAACGAAAACATCTAGAGGTCCAGGCTAGAGACATGTTTCGGTGTCTTAAAACCTAGTGGATGTTGTTTTCATTGAGGTTGGGTGTGTTAGAGCCTAGATTAACCTCAGGCTGAAGGGAGGCAATCTTAGGATAACCACAAACCAAGATTAACCTGGTAGCTAGCCCTACCAGGTCAGGAGAGGGCTCTCTACTTGTCAATCTCAGTCGAGATGACTACAAATATGGATTTTAGGCTAGGTATAGTAGCTCTAGGTTTTTTTTATTGATTTTCATGGTTGTGCTGGATCAAATGGAGCAGGCAGCTTTGGGTCTGGGAAATCAAGTCAGAATTGCAGGGTGTTCTATGGGGCGAGGTAGGTAGGTGTTTTGGCACTTGGAATTGAGTGAGATGGTAGGTCTTGTGCCTTATTCTCCCTTTGTTTAGTCCTAAACTGAGGTTGTTGCTGTCCTCTGAAGTATACTCTGATTTGCAAAATGTAAGGTTTTTTTACATAGGCATATAGTTTATTAGATTTGCAAAATGTAAGGTTTTTTTTATATAGGGATATGGTTTACTTTTGATTATGATTTTTATCAAGTGAAGCATCTATGACCCTTGCCTATTAAGTGCCCATATTCTACATATCAATTGGGAGGTTTGCATAGGTTGATCATGATTGTGAAACACTATTCCAAAACAAAGACACCTATCCACTTAATTAATCTTTTTTTTTTTCATTTTAAATTAAAATGAAAATCAATAGCATGAATAATATCAATTATGGGGCTGAAAAAAGCTAGAAGCACTAGTAGTTTTTGGGAAATTTCAGCTTTTCTAATATCATGAGAAAAATGTTTTTTTTGTTTCTTTATATTTTATAGTTTGTGTACAGTAAAATATGGTATATTAACCACTTAATCACTTTCTATCTTAATGGTTATTTTTTTTAAATTCATTTAAATTATAATTAATTAACTTGATATAAAAATTATTGATGAGCCAATATTATATAAAGGGAAAGTGATTTGATAATTATAATTACAAGTTGTCCAAATTTGTGAGTGAATGATTATCTTCACTTTGAATTTCTTAATTGAGATATAATTAAATTTGCAATGGTTTATTTATATAGTGATCACTCAAACATGATATTTTTCCACAAGGAGGTCACTCACAAAACATTATAAAAAAATATATATTATTTAATTCCAAAACTAAAGAGGTCATTTCACGTTACAAGGGTTTGTCTATATATATATATATATATATATATATATATATATATATATGAAAATTAACCATCATGCAATATAATATTATGTTGACTCCATTAACTTAAAACATAAATGGTTATTTTAATATGATAACTATAATTATTATTTTATGTGTGTCCTTAGAGGTTCCTAAAGTGTAGTTAGATTCTATCTAGTTCATTTTTGATCATGTTAAGGAAACAATTATAGTACCTAAGGTGACCATGTATATTCATTTTAAAATTTAAATATTTTGTAATAATTTTTATCAATATAGAAAATTTTAAAAGTGAAATTCACTAAGCAAAATCATAACAACAATTACCTACTAATCCCTTTCAAAATTACATCTCTCCCTAGACTGTTGTAATTAATATACATTTAAAAAATAAATATTCAAAATTGAAAATTAAATCTCTCCTTAGTTTCAATTGTTATATAAAATATTTTTTAATTAGTACATATTTAAAAACTAAATATTCAAAACTTATTTTTATTCACACCGAGCCAAGTTTTCCAACGATGGTTTAAAATCCAAAACCCTAGTAGAAAAAAGATTCCTTGCCACATGATAGGCTTCTTTGCACTCAGATTGTTGGGAGGATGATACTAAGATGTAAAAAACTAGCAATTCAAAAAAATACTGTAAGATTAAGAATAAATAAGTTAATTACATTATAATTTATTTGAGTTGAATTACAAGCCACAACCCTTGAAATTTAACAGAACATTACTTAAATCATGATCAAGTTATTTATATGCTCGCAAATAGTAAAATCTCATCTTCCTTCTTAGCTCTTGCGAATATATGTAGGGATCTACATTTTAAGGACGTCGCTTTGAAATGTTGAGCATTTTTACAGGGCAGAAACCTCTTCTTTGACTGATGCGAGGGGTTCTCACTTATTTTTATCAAACAACAAGGACGTATGTATGCGATATCATCGGAATATCTGACATTTTGAGGAATATATATGTTCCCAAAATATTAGATTCATCTGGCTTTATACATGTTTTTTATACCTAAGAGCAGCAGGTGCATTTTCCTCATTAACCCTATCTAATGTATGTGCAGATCGATACCCAGATCCAGATACTCCACCAGCATCAGTAGTGTAAAGAGCATATTATCATTGTTTTGTTTGGCCGTAGGAGTTTTAAGGCTGATTTCTGTTGCAAATCTTTATGCGCTATAACCTTTCATGTTGATTTTCACCATGCAGATTTTATTAATATGTTCTTTTAGTATGTAATGTTGGATTTTTTATGCTTTTTAGTAGTAAAATTTTTTTGGTTTGGGAATATTGTCGATATAGTTGGGGCATACTTAATGATGGACATGGCTATACCTATACAATTTGTTACACCAAAAAAATGGGAGAATTCTATCTCCAATACTCATATTTATTCATCTCCATCTAAAGATAGGTAGGATGAGTAAAAAACATTTCACAAAATCCATGCTCTAAGATAGCTACTTGGCAACTATTTTACAAAATAATTATCAGCTCCGCTATATAGTGTTGACTTTCTATTGTCAAAGGAAATCTTGGCATGTGTGATGGTGTCTTCAAAAGGGGCCCCTCATGGGTCATTTTCCCTTTTCCTTCTAACCCGCTTTCTCTCTACCACCTCCATTCCTCTATTTTTCTCCTAAACCCAATAGATTAGCCCCTTTTGACTTTAGCCCTGAGAAGAAAACCTCGAACCTACCATAAAACCTTACCATATGTCTCCACGCGCTCATAAACCCCGTGCCGCACCACCATCGTTGATCACCCTGTTGATCCAACAGCTCCCGTTGCACCCGATAAAGACGACCCACTCCACAACCCTTGACTGTCAGATCATCTCCGTAATGATCTGACAGCCTTCGCTCTCATCAAGCTAGAAATCTGATCGAACGATAGCGCAGGATGAGAGTTGTTTTTCTCTCTCATCCACCACTACGTGTCGATTGCTAAATGGAATTGCGCGACCGTGGACATTTACCGCTTAACGCCCGAAAGTGGTGCGATGAATACCATTACCACCAAACCAATCCGCCACGATCGTCAAACAACCGTGCAACTCCATAGTCTGATGATCGTCCGATCTGTCCACTGAAGATCCAACAATTCCAACTCACCCTGCTCTCACCTCGACTGACAAACTCCGTCTAGCCATCTTCACCATCCATTTTCCCCAATCCAATGGTCATCCTTCCCTATCATCCCGACTGTCCATTTTCCCATGCATCCCACATCCTTGACCATTCTGTTTGCCGAAGAAGGATATGACCAGCTATGCCAGTATCAGTCCCTGTCAAACCCCCAACACCATATTTAACAGAAAGCATGCCCAAGGGAGAAAAGGACAAGCATGACCCTATCACTGAATTTATCAGTCATGAACTCCACTGATACGAGTACACCAACTGCCTAAAGGGACAACACAGCATTTGAACAGATCGGATTCACCCACTGAAGCAAGCAAACATGTTCAGAGACTTCATCAAGCATTTAGATGCGGTTGGTGGTCAATTATGACCCCTCCATACCTAAATGGCCAAGTTCCATAGTATTATAAACTTATAAATACCCAGAAGAAAGATGTAATCAAGGTTGGCATTTGATGTAAGGTTCAACTTCTAGAGACTATAGATATTTTGTCACTTGCAGTATCTCATCTTCATTTTCAGCTAATACAAGCTTCTTTTGCTGTTAACTTCTCACTGTCCATTTTCTTCTTATTCTAAGCTTGTGCCTGATATGCTGTATTCTCGAGCTCATGGTCTTTAGCACTAGATAACTATCATCTTATCTCTGTGTTAAAGCATTGATTGCATCATTGAATAGGTTGCCCAGGTTTCTTTCTATCTAATGTAGGAGAGTTGTCATCTTGTCTTTGCATTAGTAGATTAGATTTACAGGTTTTTTTACTAGTTGCAACCAGCCATCACATGGTCTTGTGCATCTGCTGGTGTGGTTAGTATTCTCCATATTCACCTAATACCTCAAACTGTGAGCATTGGTGGTCTGAAGCCTTGTAGTTTGAGGGTGTTCACGCATGTCTGGAGTGAGACAAAGTAGAAGTGGTTATCTATCTTGAACTCAACCATCATTCCTTCTACTAAACCTGCAACAATAATTGAATTTATATGTTAGCAGGCATCTCCAAGCTACAACCTAGGAGAGTTTCATGGAATCCCAACATAAGTGGCACCGTTGCTGGGGAGAGGAGATTGACGCTCAACTTCCCTGGGAGAATGACACAGATCCAGCTTTGATGATAGAGAAAGTCTGGACACATTTTCAGTTGTAATCATCTACCTGGCGATTCTAATGGAGGTCGAACCTTTTAGTGACTACACATCACAGTTCTAGCTCATTTTGTGAGACACACTCGGAGAAATCCTCAGAAGTCACTAGCTGACCTAGCACCTGACCCTGACAAGATTATCAAGCAAGGAAAAATATCATGAAAAGGAGCATCAAGATC
Organism: Pinus tabuliformis; assembly: GCA_031772625.1. Lineage (NCBI taxonomy): Eukaryota > Viridiplantae > Streptophyta > Pinopsida > Pinales > Pinaceae > Pinus > Pinus tabuliformis. The sequence continues at coordinate 347,100,740 of CM062819.1, read as the reverse complement.
AGGTAAAACTAAAAAATCTTATGTATCTCTACAAGAAAGGCTTGTAACTGGGCATGCACATGTTGAATATATAGAGCCTAGTACTATCAATGAAGAAAGACCCTCAAAGATTCATAAAACTCCTTGTTCAATAACTTCCCCTTTGGATCCCAGTCCAAAGAAAACCTCCCCTATAGTCCATTACTTTCCTTCAGCGTTGTCTTTTACTTCTCATCTCTCTACCTTCCAAACTGCCAGTACGCTTCCATCTACCCCAGTCATGGCAGGCCCACAAGCACCCACCAAAATGGAAAGAATTTTAGCTGCTAGGTATGGAACCCTGGTTCTAACTATTCCCTAGAATGCCATGCCTATAGGAGAATATCAGAAATACATGCCTAAGTTCACTAGTACAGAGGGAGTAACAACTTAAGAACACCTTGAGTCCTTTTATAGTTATGCTGATAATTTAGACATCAGTGAAGATGATGTGTGGATGATAGTATTTGTCCATAGCCTTGATGGAGAGGCTAGAAAGTGGTTCAGAGAGCTGACCCCTAGGTCTATAATAGAGATTGAAGCATTAGATGATGTGTTTTTAAAGCATTGGGGAGATAAGAAATATCTGTTATACTACCATACTGAGTTTGGCAACCTCAAAAGGGAAAATGGGGAATCATTATTTGATTTTAATAAGAGATTCAATCGTATGTATAGAAACATACTAGCTGAAGTGAAGCCTACCCCCACCTATGTAAAACTCATTTATGCCAATGCCGTTGATTCTGATTTTTCCCTGCTATTAAGAGAAAAAAGATGTGCTACTCTAGCTGAAATGCAAGATGTAGCCTTGGAGGTGGAATCCAATATCATGGCTGCAGAAAAACTCAAAGGACACACTGATTGAAGGAGGCAAAGAGGTGAGGCTTCCTCTTCTTCTTCTTCATAGCCTAAAATAGAAAAAATGACTAAAATAATAGAGCCATTAGCTGCTAAAATATCCAAACTGAAGGTTGAGCAGAGTTCTGGGAAGGCAAGGCTTTCTAATGCATTTTCTCCTAGACATCCAAATCCATACAAAAGGGCAAATGAACAATTAAGATAATTTAGAGGGGTAAATAGGCTAGTGATGAACAAAGGGTTAAGACTCCTTTCTAGAATGTAGTCATGGAGGAGGAACAGTTTGATGAAGAGGATGAGATTCACTGCATGGAAGACAAGGGCAGTGCTTCCTTTTTGACATTGGCTACCTATGAAAACTCATTACGCAAGGACCAGACCAGTCAAGAGTGGGAAAAATAAGCTATCCTACAGACTGAAGATCGACAAAGATATAACTTGAGGTCAAGAACGAGTAATGTCAAAGAGAATCATGCACAAAGAACTCCTGTCCCCACAAAGCAGCAGATCAACAAATAGAAGAGACCAGCAACTGATCCTATCATCCTCAAAGCACCAGCTCAAGAGGTAAGAGGCCTTGACAAGTCCCCTTCCCCTTTCAGTTTTGAATCAGAAGTCCAGAAGTTGAAAATATTTGTACCTCTGATAGAACTTGTAAACAGTGAGGCCTTTGGGAAGCCCATCCTTGATTCCCTTGAGCTGAAGGCCACACAAGCCTCCAATGACTATGTGAATTTACAAGATGATAAACCTGCAGTTGTGCTTAGCCTAATGACTCAACCTGCCAATGGAAATTCCCCATAATTTTATGTATCCTTGACTATTCATGACAAAATTCTCCACAACTGTCTGCTGGACACAGGTGCCAGCCATAATATGATGCCTAAAGTTGTCATGGAAGAGCTAGGCCTTGACATTACTAGACCTTATGATGACTTGTTCTCCTTTGATTCAAGGAAGGTGAAATGTCTCTGGTTAATCAAAGATTTAGCTATGACCCTAACTCAGCTGCCCATGATGATGGATATTGTGCTAGCATATGTCCCCCCTAAGTTTGGTATGCTACTTTCCAGAGGGTGGATTAAGAGGTTGGGGGAACATTACAAAATGACTTGTCTTATGCCACTATCCCAGTTTTTGGAGGAGAAAGAAGAAGACTATACAGGGAACCCTAGCTAGCCTATATCATCAGTGATGAGAAGAATCCCACTAATCATCCCATTTACGCTGTGGACACTGATTTTGGAGCATGTATTCTCCAAATTGAAGAATCCTAGAGGGCCTTAGTGTAGATCAAGAAACCAATATGCCAGGTCAATGAAGAGGGAGGGACACAAGTTTGGGATATGTTCTTTGATGGAGCCTATTCAAAGGAAACTGTAGGAGCAGGAGTGGTGCTAGTGTCTCTGAAAAAAGAAAGCACACATCTATGTTTTAAATTGACTTTTCAGGTCACCAACTATATAACAGAGTATGAGGCTCTGATATTGGGCTTAAATGCTTCCAAAGACAAAGGGATCAAAGACATAAAGGTGTTTGGATATGCTAATCTCATCATTCAACAAGTGAACAAAACATTCCAAGCAAGGCACCAAAGGCTAAAAGCATACATAGATGAGGTATGCAGACTCAAATATTCTTTTGATAGTTTTTGTATCTCATATATTCCTAGAGTAGAAAATCATATTGTTGATTCCCTTGCTGTGTCTGCTAGTACGTTCATCCCTCCCATGCCCCTGTTATCACTCAGGTTGTCCCTTGGCTCCTTAAGGGATACGGCTGAGGTAACTACAAACCAATCTTTGGACTGCAGGTCCTAGCCTACCTGCAATCAAAGAGGGCTCTCTCTTTATAATTTAGCTTTGTTTAAGGATGATTTTAGGCTAGTTATGGTGTTATTTGGGTTTTGTTTAAGTTTTGGTGGGAAGGATGATGTTTTCAAGCAGAGTTGGGATGCATAGTGTGAGAAGTTCAAACCATTGGGAATGGAGTCATGGATTAGGGATTTCTATTGCGTTTTCTTGGTCTCAAGAGGAATACAGAGCAGGATAGCTACACATAGAACAATATCAAGCTGGAATAAAGATGGAATGAAGGTCAGAGATGAAAGACAACTAAGAATATTTCATCAGCTAACAGAGAAGGAAGGTGAATGAATGTTTATCTAGGAGAAGTCAAGAATTCCTAAATAACAGTCATATGTGAAAGAAACAATGTAAACATGATCATTTAAGTATGCATACTCATAACTAATTCTGTGGAAAACATGTAGAAATAACAGAAATTGAGCATAGAGTGCTGCCAAGCAAAGTCTAAGCTATTCTTCCTTCCTGTTATTTAGATGGTGACAGAGTGGTGGCATAAACATATATAAACTGTAAACAGAGGTAAGAAACACTTATTGAGCCATGTAGTAGCACAGGAATTCCATAGTCACTCTTCAGCCATTAAAAACACCACAAACAGTTCTTCATCCAAGCATTCCAACAATATTTGATTATAGAAGCTCTCAAAGTATACAGCGCAAGTCTAGAATGAGGATTACCAACCAACAAACCCTTTAAACAATGAATCAGGGTGGTTTATATAGAGAAAAATATCCAAAAATATCTATTACAGCAGATCTTAAACAGATCTGAGGGAAAGGAGTGCTTTTAATCTAGTTTTATCCTGAAATGAATGCATAAAAGATCTATCTAAGTGTTGCGCTGGGGCAGCCACCTCAAAAATGAGTTGAAATGTGTCCTTTGGCTCTGTGTTGTTCACTTAGCCATAATTGTACTTTGGGCTTTGTTCCACTATTCTCAGGTGGCGTAAAATGCTTTAAACTTTGATCTGAGAGCCTTAAATGGATTTTGCCGCTTTCTTTGACTTTCATGGGGGGCTCTTTAATGTTCATCTACTACAAGCTTTATGATTTCTACTCATATTCTCGATCTGATACTCTTTGCCGCTTCATTGATACTCTTTTAATTGAATCTGGGCTTTATCTTTCCTCTGATACACTTTAAAACTTAAATCAGGCCACTTTCTCTCCCCTGATATACTTTGAATTGTCAAATCGCCCCCTTTCTGCCCTTTCAAGGCAAAAATAGCTGCTATGAATGCTTTCCGTGGCCTTTGGAATGCTATCGGTGCTTGGCCGCTCAAATATCAATCATCCATGAAGAAATCCTACAAAAAATGGTAGAGGAATGCTTGCTGATAACTATGCTAGGCCGAAACTGGCTTTCTCGAGAAATACTAGGCTTTGGAGCGGTCAAAATGGCTGAAGAATGCATCATTTCCTTTGACTGGGTGCGCATAGGTGCAGCTGTGAAATAGTGTAGAAACGGGCCTTTTTCCCTTTACACAGAAAAGAACAATTTCTATGCAAAATTCATGAAAAAACGGAGCAGGAGCGACACTGTAGATTAAAATTAATCCTGGCCATTGGATCGCGCGATGGCAGATCCAATGGCTGCGATGAATTTCGCAATATCACTATATCGGCGAGCGAAGGGCTTTATATATATATATATATATATATATATATATATATATATATATATATATATATATATATATATATATATATATATATATATATATATATATATATATATATATATATATATATATATATATATATATATATATATATATATATATATATATATATATATATGGGATCAGCGATGGGCCAATCGCCGATATCGCTATCGGCGATCGGGAGAGGAATGGCTTTATATTATGCGATGGGCGAGCGAAATGGGGGGGCACCGATTTAATATGGGCCGTCGATCTGAGGGCAGATCGGACGGCTGCCGCGAGATCGCAATATCGCGTCGGCGGGGGTCGATGGGTGCGGCCTTAATACCTATGCGAATGTCGATAGTGAAATGTGATAGCGATTAAATATGGGCCGTTGATCTGGGCGGGTGTGATGGACGGATGCGATTAAATCGTTGTTTCGCTATCGGGGAAACCCGAAGGCGGGCCTTTATATGTATATTGCGATGCGATGCGATAAAGCGATAAGCAAGGAAATATTGTGGAAAAGGGGGTTTTTATGTTAAAACCTAAGTTTTATAAAAACTTAGGTTTATAACGATAAATCGGGTTAACGATAAAATGTCGGATATGCGAAATATATGGGAATATGTGGTACGGAGGCTCCCGATAGCGATATCGCTTTGGTTGTGATAGCGATATCGCATCGGAGAAAGGGGAAGGGGCATATATATGGGCCAACAAACATTGCGATAGCTGATTGCCTACTCACAATCATAGGGGTGATATCAGAGCATGCGTAAAAAAGGGCCAACAATGTCATTGCCACCTCCGACAATGATATCGCATCGGGGGGGGGGAACTTGATCAGAAGCATGCATTATAAATCGGCCAAGGGATATTGCGATCGGGGGAAGGCCTCTCAGATCAGAGGAGGGTTTTTATAATACAAAGGTGTTTTTAATGATCGGAGGAAGGGTTTAGTGCATCGGAAGGGTTGTTAATGCTTTTGGAAGGGGTCCAAAGCATAAAAAAGATGGTTATGTGAAATAATAAAGGGGTGTTATGCTTTTGGAAGGGGTCCAAAGCATTTGGAAGATGGTTAAAGAGGAAATTGAGGGTTCTTACTAAGTTTCAGGCAAACTTAGTAATTCCCAAGCATACTTATGGTTATTTTTCAACCAGAGGGAGGGGATATGTAAATAGGGGGATTTTACGCATATTTTAGTAAGGGGAAGGGGAAATAGATGGGGATTTACATAATAATGTTAGAAGCTAATATGAAACTGGTGAAGAAAGCGCTAAGTATAGAAAACTTAGGCTTCAAAGGGGAAATATGAATTTTAGAGGAAATGTGAGCACTCCTAAGTAAAGCAGATCTTTACTTAGGCAAAAGTCATGAAAAATGATGAAATTAAGAGATGTCAAGCAGATCTTGACCTCTTTAAGGGAAGTTAGTGAATGATTTGGGGACAAGAAAGAAGGGGAAGTTAGACATGCCTCGCTTGAGCTGCTCCAAATGGATTTTTGCCTTGCAATTGTGATTTGAATATATATAACACTTGAAAACATGAAATGGATCACAAATCATTATTCTGCCACCTCAGAACTACCAACCCAGCCTACTTACCTAGCATTTTCTCTTCTTTTTGGTTTGGGTGCACTTGAACTAGGAAACCCAGCTTTTCAACTTTTCTTTTTTCTATCCTCCTATCTAAATCGATCCTTATGCCTTCCGGGGCTCAAATTAAGCTATTGGGTGCCCTTGCTTCTCTACCTATCTACAAATTTGCCAAGATTAAATAGTCTGGATATATATTCATTCTCTACTTTCTAAACCAAGCAATTTAAACCTAGGGAAGCCAAGATTAAGCTGTTTGGCCTTCCCTTAACTATGAAATCTTTCAAAAATGGAACTTTTCATCAAAAATGGAACAAGTAGTGGCATTTGAGCTTGAACACTTTCCTGGCCTTTTGTTTGGGGTTCATTTCTTTCATTTTTTTCTTTGGCCAATTCATTCTTTTTACCCTTTGATTATTCTTTTAGGGCATACCCTCTTTACATTTTTTAAATTTTTCTGAGTTTTCTTGGAAATATGGAACCTTTGCAGCATGAAAAAGATGACATATTTGGCATTTAAAACAGTCAATCGTGAAATATGAAACCTATTGCAATAGGAGGCTAGCAGTGGCTCCACCTGGGGATGGGTTTTCAAGATGAAAAGCCAAGAACAGCAGGTCAGATTGCCTTGTTAAACTACTATTGTAGGACTAAAAATCCTCCTTCTCTTTGATGGCTTTAATTGAGTTCTTGGAGCCTGTGCACAACACTCTTTTTAACTGAATTTGCTGCAAAATAACAACATTGTTTGCCTTTTTCTGCGTGCTTTAAACATATAAAAATCTGCCCTGAGCATTTCTTTGGAATTATTCCAAAAAAACAGAGATCAAAATGGTGCATTTTCTTTGATCCTTCCTTCAAAATTTGTTGCGTTGTTCCCTTATTGGACTGCTGTAAATAAACATGCTAAAAATACAAATATTTATGTACAAAAATAGAGCTGAGTTATATACATCAAAAGGGGTCATGATAGTGCTTTAGCATTCGACCATTGACAGGGCCTTCTTCAGCTTCTGTGCCATCTAAACTCTTTACGAAATATGTGTTGTTTCCTTACACAGCTTGAATAATGAAGGGGCCTTTCCAAAGGAAATCAAACTTGCCATGCTTTCCTTTGTCCTCCCTTCTTGAATCCCATCTTAAGACTTTGTTGCCAATGAAGAAATCTTCAGCCTTGGTTCTTTTGTCAAACATTTTCTTTAGCTTCTCTTGTAAAATCTGAGCTCTGTCATACACTTTCTCTCTTGTTTGTTGCAAATGGGTGGTTTGGTTTATTCTTCTTTGGATATCATTGGGCTCAGCCTGAATCTCTTGCAGCAATTTGATAACAGGGATTCCCAAAGATGAAGGGAACTTGGCCTCCATGCCATAGACTAACTCATATGGGCTCATCCCAATGGATCTCTTGGTTGACAATCTATCTGCCCAAAGGGAATTTACAAGCTTTTTGTGCTAGTTCTTCTTGTTTTCTTCCAGCACTTTCTTAATTATGTTAATCGGGCTCTTGTTGGATGATTCGGCCAAGCCATTACCTTGAGGGTAATAGGCTGTGGAGTGGCCTAAGGTAATGTGAAATTTATGGCAAAAACTAATCATTTTCTTAGATTTGAAGGCAGTAGCATTGTCTGTAATGATCTTCTCAAGACAACCAAATCTGGACAAAATGTTGGTTTCAAGGAATTGGATGATGGTGGAGTCATTGGCTTGCCTACATGGGATGGCTTCAATCCACTTGTGAAGTAATCTGTGGCTGTTAGAATCCACTTATGCTGGCCAGAAGAGGATGGATGGATTTCTCCAATGAAGTCTAGACCCCACTGTTGGAATGGTTTTTCGGTTGAAATGGGCTTAAGGGGCAAGGGAAACAACTTTCTTTTGCCTTCAACGATTTGGCATTTGTGGCATGAAACAACAAACTTTTTGACATCAACAAACAAAGAGGGCCAATAGAAACCAGCCCTTAGTATCTTATCAGTAGTAGACTGCCAATATAAGTGCCCTCCACAGTCCCCTGCATGGAATTCTTTCATAACACTGTCAGTTTCATTTAAAGTTAGACAATTAAGCAATATTCTTTTATGGTTCTTCCAAAACATGGCACTATCTAAGATAGAAAACTTTGATGCTTTCATGTTTAAAAATCTCTTTTTGGTTCTGGACAACCCTGGGGGAGAAAACAGGTTTAACAATATAAAACAAATATCAGCATCCCATGGGGATTGCAAAAAAGCTTCACTGATCTGTGGAGTTGCCAACTCCTGTTCATTGTCCAGTTTATTAATGTCTAAGGCTTGAAAATTGGTTTCGGACATCAGTTTGGCTAAACCTTGTCCCTTTATGAGCTTGGTGGGCTTTATCTCAATGTCATACTCAAGGATATTGGCAATCCATTTGCCTCTTTTGCCTTCTAAGACCTCCTGAGTTAATATGTCTTTTACAATAGCATTTGGCACATAAGCAATCACATGTGAATATAAAATGTAAACTCTGAAATCTTTGATGGCCTTAACAAGGGCATAGGCATACTTTTCCATGATTTGGTATTTCAAGGGAGCATCTCTAAGAGCTCTTCTGAAGAATGCAATTGGCTTTTCATTTCCTTGGTCGTCCTTTTGCAAAAGGGTAGCAGTTATGGAATGTTCAGATGCAAATAAAAAATGATGAAATCCTTATCAAATTGAGGGCTTTTGAGGACTGGAGCTTGGGTTAAGGCAGATTTTATGCCCTCAAAGGCTTGCTTGGACTCTAAAGTCAATTTTACCTTGGAATCCTTCTTTAACATGTTATTTAGCATTCTTATCAGCTCGGCCAAATTTGGGATAAATCTCCTTAGGAAATTGATTTTTCCAAGGAATGCTTGCAATTCTTTGATGTTTCTTGGATAGGGGATTTGCAAAATGGCTTGGATCCTTTCCGGATCGATTCTAATCCCATCTTTTGAAATAATATGGCCCAGAAATTTTCCTTCTTCTAGGCTGAAGAGAGACTTCTTGGGGTTTAAGGAAATGCCATATTTCCTATAGGTTAGGAATACTTGCCTTAGGTGTTTAAGGTGCTCTTGATCAGATTTTGAGAAAGGAGTAAGGTCATCAAGGTAGAACACCAAGAAATCATGGATTTCTTTGGCAAAGGCTATGTCCATGGCCCTTTGAAAGGTAGCACCTACATTCTTTAGCCCAAAAGGTATTTTCACATATTTAAAGGCTCCCCATGGTGTTGTAAAGGCTGTCTTGTCTTGGTCATCTGGGTGAAAAAGTATTTGATTAAAACCTGAAAAACCATCTAGCAAAGAGATTCTTGAAGACCCCACAACCCTTAGTGGAATATGGTCCATCTTTAGCAATGGGTAGTGGTCTTTAAGGGAGACTTGGTTCAGATTTCTTAAGTCCACACATAGTCTAATCTCACCTGTTTTCTTCCTTGTGGGAACAAAATTGGATACCCATTCTGAAAATCTAATGGGCGATATGATACCAGCCTCAAACATTCTTTTCACTTCTTTCTTAATCAAAGGGAGAAGCATAGGATTGATTCTCCTTAGTTTCTGTTTGAAAGGCTTTGATTTGGTTTCAAAGGGATAGTATGTTGAATGATTGAAGTGTCATAGGACTTGAGGTCCTCATAACTCCATGCAAATACATCGTGGAACTCTTTAAACAAGTCAACATATTTTGGCTTTTGATCGGGAGGCAAAGACTTGGACAATTTTATCATTTTGGGCTTTTCAGTTGTCCCAATATTACAGTCTTCAATTGCAGCATTTAATGGTTGCATATTTGGCTTTTTGGGGATATCATTTGAATCAAATATGTCTTCTAAGGGAGTCAGGCTTGTGGGAAGAAAATTATCTTTTAAATCAATGATTTCGGCCTCTGTTTCAGCTATTTCTTCTAAATGCATTTGCTTCAGCTCTTGCATGTTTTTCTCATAAAAAATGGTTGGGTGTAGCATTTGATTTGCTGCCATAGCTATTATAGTCTACTCATTTTGAATCATTTGCTGTTGTGGGTCATCAATGGCATCTTCATCAATGTTTAGACTTGAAAATTCCTCTTGTAAGGTGAGGAAATTGTTGATTTGTGCATCATTTTCAAAGACTTTCCAGTCTCTGACATTATTTGGGATTGCTGGCCTGTGTTTGATTTCAGCTGAGAAATGGAGATTGGGCCCAAATGGCAGCTTGCATGTGCTAGCAAAAGTAGCTAGACTATGTGCATGGAGATTATGGTTTCTTGGAATTTTGGCAAGCTTGGATTCGGTGAAGGTATCAAGTATTTCTGTGGCAGCAGTCCTATAAGCTCTTAGCCTATTGTCATTTGTAACAAAGTTACCTTTCATCTGTTGAATAATCAGGTCGGAGTCACCTAGAATGGAAACTTTTGCAGCTCCTAGAGATTTGATTAGCTTAAGGCCTAAAAGGAGGGCTTCATACTCTGCCATGTTGTTAGTACATCTAAAGTTTAATCTATAAGCATGACCCTCTGCATGATTGTTTTGTGTATTATGGATCCATACTCCTGCCCCTGCTCCTAGCTTATTAACTGAATCATCAAAATCCAAATACCATAGGATTTCTTGCTCTTGACTAGTATTGAGAGTTTCAACCATTTTAGGAGTGGGAAGATTTGGGTTTTCTGTTTTATTGAGTTCCTCTTGTGTGCTGGTTGCATTGATTATTTTGACAATTTCTTGGGTATGGGCAACCGATTCCTCACTTATGCATGTTTCTTGTTCTAAAGCCAAAGGCTTATCATCAGTGGGAGGAGACATATCATCATTAAACAAGATAAATGAATACATATCATAATGGATTAAGTAAATTGGAAAGTTTTGTGGATTTTCCTCACTACTTGCCACATATTTCATAAGTGTTTCCCCATACAGTCTCTTTGGTTGCCCAAAGACTAAAATATTGGCATAAGAGAGGTCTAGCAAGGAGAGATAATTTGGTGGAATGTCAGCAACCACCACATCCATTAGGATTGTTTTGTTGGGATATTGGACTAAAGACACACATAAATCTTTGATTAGGCCTAAAAATTTTACCTGACTAGAATCAAATGAAAGTAAGTCTTTGTAGGGTCTGGTGACATCAAGGTTTAGCTTCTCCATTACGCCTTTGGTCATTAGGTTGTGTGAAGCACCTGAATCAAAAATTGCATTGTGCAACACTTTATCATGTATGTGTAAAATGACATAGAATGGTAGAACAGCTCCATGTGCTGATTTTCCAACTTCAGGACCAAAAAGGAACTTGGGCTGATCATCTAAGACATTAACATCATCCCTATTATCTGGAATTTGCAGCGATCTTTTGATTTGCTGCCTATATACATCATGTTTAAAAAGTTCAGATAGAGGGATAGATATCTTTAGTTTACCAATTCCTGCTTCTAAATCAAAAGGTTTCTCTGATTGGGTCTTTGTGTTGTGACTAGCAGGTTTTCCTTTTTCGATTGGATTTTCAATGATTTTCTCTTGATTTTGACTATTGTTTTGAGGTATTTCAGTTTTGGAAAGGCTTTGAGGAGTGCTATTTACATTCTCTTTTGAGGAAGAGGATACAAAAGGCTGGTTATTAGAGGCTTGAACATATGATATATCTGTTATATCCTCTACTGTTACTTCTTTTGATTCTGGGTCTGTTTTATCAGCAGCTTTTGTGATAGCAGCCTTGTCCTTTACTTTCTTAGGCTGCTTGGCATCCTTTGGCTTGATGGGATCAGACACATCAATGGTTCTTGTTCTCAATTTTTATTGTTTATGGACTTCGTAGATAGCTGAATCGTAGCCTTGTTTGAAGTCAAATGACTCTCCAGACTTGGTCTGAACTTGATTGGTCATCTTGGTCTTCTTGGGTTAGAAAATCTTGTTGATATCCATTTAAACCCATCAAGTTGATATGAGGGTCCTCTGTTGGCTCACTGGATGTGGATGCTTCAGCATAGTTTTCATGAAAAGGAGGTCTTATATCATGGTCTGGGCTAGCCCTTCCAACCTTTGGGTTCTGATTTTTCCTAAAATTTGGGTTTCTGATAGCATTGTTTTGTTGTCCTTCCCATGAGGCTTTTATTTCAATGGTTCCCACTCTATCTCCAATACTATCCATGCCTTTCATTATTGCATCAAGTTTCTGCTCAAAAGCTGAAGGTTCATCTTTGAAAGTAGTTCTTCTCTCAGCTCTTGCTCTATTTCGTTTAGCAATCAGATTTTCCTCCACACTAACAGCTATATTTTGCATCTCTGCTAAGGTCTGAGGGGCTCTTTCCCTTAATTGATAAGCCATGTCTGAATCAAATCCATTAGGGAATTTGTATAAAGCTAGATCAGGTGGAGGTCTAAGGTTTTGTGGAATAGCATTGTAAACATTGTTGAATCTAGCACAGTAGTCTAAGACAACTTCTTGAGGGCCTCTCTTGATAGTGTTATACTCAGCTAGAATGTGCAATGGGTCTTTCCTTTTCTCCCATCTATTATGAAATATTTGGTAAAGGGCCTGTGGGTCAGCTATGGAATTTGCAGGAAGAGTTCTAAACCAAGGCCTTACATCTCCAGTCAAACTTTGGACAAAAATGTTCATTCTTACACCATCATCATCTATTTCATAATTCTCAAAATAGTCCTGCATTTTCTTGGTATGTGTTGTGACCACCAACAACCCCCTCCTTCTTTAGTATTAGCAATAACACTAAAGAAGTGGGGACCCTTAGTGAGAAATTCAAAAAAAAATTGTATTATACTCCTAAAAAAAAAAAAATACATCGCACGGAGAAGAGTGAAACATTTCTTTATGAGCACAATAAAAAACTGCGAAGAAGCGACGCGAAATTCATCGCATCGCATACATTAAGAAGTGCCCATAAATGAAAATCTTAAGAAATCTCCGATGGCCGATATGCGACATCGCATATTGAAACATCGCATAAACAACACACAATAACTTAACAAATTGTAACGATTTGCGATCTGTGATCTTGTGATAACTGCGATCTTGCGATAAATGCGATCTGCGATAAATGCGATCTGCGATCCTGCGATCTACGCGATTCTACGCTAAACTGATCAGTAAACTCTGTGATGACACATATTGATAATGCGATAAACGCGATGCTGCGGTGTGAGTCGCAGAAATCACCCATCGCAAATTTTCCTCGGCTCAGCATTCAAGAAAAGTTGTCCCTAAACCAAAAATTCAGCGCGCGCCTTAAAGAAAATTAATGAATGTACGCCAAGGTATTCATGAAGGACAGTTTTGTGTTTTTCAAAGAGTCAGTTCACTATGAGGTGTCATGATTTTATACATTCGTAGAGCTTAGAGCTTTCGTGTCAAAATTTATTATCATTACTCTTTTCCTTTGCGTGAACTGCAGGAATAAAAAATAGGAAACAACATGAAGCAATGTGCAGGAAACATCTAAGGAAAAAGGGAAAGCATCAATGCTCGGAGAACAGAGAAGAGATGCCCTCATAAACGGATACCACATGCAACAGAAATGCAGATTTCAGAGTATTACTAAACAAATGCTGATATCAATAGGCGATTCGACACTCAAGGTCAAAAGCTCACAAAAGCAGCATGTTTACAAAATTCTGAAGCTTATGCCTAGTAAAGGAAAAAGCGCTAAAGGCGGAAAACGCACCAGAAAGGCCCGGATCAAAGAACGGAGGCAATTTTTGATGCGCGATTAGCGCCTAGCGCTAATCGCGCATCGCTAAGAAAATTGTTCAGAAAGAAAAGTCCCTAACTTACTTAGTCATCCACGAGTCCGGAAACCGAGATAGCAAAAGCAGAAGCAATTTGAGAGAAATTTGGGTTGTTACCAAGTATATACGCAGCAAATTCGCCTAGCTAGAAGATGATTCCCAAAGATATCTTCTAGTTTACTAAAAAGTGGTGCTAGTGCTTACATTTCTATTTTCGTAGCTCAAACAAAAGCAGAAGACAACCAGTCGACTCTTCCCAGGAAAATGTTGCATGCTCGCAAACACTAAGGAGCAAATGCAGAAATAGTTAGAAATTAGATTCAATTTTTAGAAATAAGTTTTCTTAGATAGAGGGCGGTCATTTAAACCGTATCTGAAATTTATGTAATTAAGTTATTTAGTTAGCAGTATTTAAACCCTTCTCATGCATTTAGAGAAGGGTCCAGAAATTTGTCAAAAACTTGTCCTCGGAACATGCACTTCTGCACCCTCAGAGGAGGTTTTGATGAATGAATGGATCAAGGTTTATTAATGTTTGCATTTGATATCTGCTACTGATGTTGCACTTCTATACTCTTGGTAGATATTAGAACAAGTAGAGATAAATCATTGTTGCTTGAAGCTTATGAGTAGGACCAGTCATAAATGGTACTTTTATCTCTTGACCATTTCTGCTTATACTCTTAAAGTGATATACAGTTTTTAGTTGTTTATATGTTATTGCATGAATGTTTGAGTTACCATTTGGCACTTTTGTATGGTGGAGCCATTTATTTATGTTTGATATATGAATAACTTATTATGCAATATGTTGTTCACAACTGTTTTACCTAATTTTTTATGCAAAGTGGTTCATCTTAATTGGTTTCCATTCTTATGATAGCTGAATGATCTTTATTACTAGTTATTATTTGAAATCTCTTTAGATCGCATAATAAAAGAAATACATCCCGGGTTAGCATAGATTAGATGTGCTGTTTTCATTAGATTACAATAGCATAGAATTAGATTAAAGTAGCTTAGATTAGAACTCTTAGATCAACATCATCCAACTCTGCACACACACACACCCTTAGATTGGGAAACTGGTCCCATTATCCCCAGTCGGACCCGCTATACCAAATGGATAAGGAGCTGCCAACCAAGGTCCGGACCGGGTGGGTATCCCCCTTGTTGTTGACCCAATTTTTGGGGCTTCAACATATTTGGCGCTAGAAAGAGGGCTTGAACTATGAATGACACTTAAATCAAAATCTAAATACCATTATGAGAGTAAATCACCCTCATCATCTCCCTCGACTTCTCCAGTATATTTAAATTCAGAGTCAGAAGTCACTCAAGTATCAATCGATGATACACGCCCTGATATTTTAGACCAATCTACCATTAAACCTCCTGGAGTTGAATCTCTGATTCACAAACTTCAGGAATTTTCCATTTCTCCTCAGAGGTATGATAAATCTCAAAGCAGTGTGACTTCGCAGTACAATCCTGCTCATCCCCTAACCAAGTTAAAGAGTGAAAAATTTGGCATCCAGCCAACTGAGTTGCCTCTTCCCACCAGGAAAAGAGCGAGGAAATCGCCACAAGAGTCTGACAGTGAGACTCTTTCGTCTACATCACCCATTTCAGCTACCTCACTGTGAAGTCAACCACCCACACCTCCATTCCAAACCATCATCCATCCATCTACGGGGACTCCCACAACCCCTCTTCAATCATCTACGATCATAGTATCCTCATCTTCCCAGCCACAGAGATCATCTTCTGCACTTTTCTCTACTAGCAGCTCAATGATTGCCCAGTCTCCATGGAACAACCCTAGGGCAGTTTTAATGCTTGCGCCCTTGAGTCAAATACCAGCCCATCCTGAGAAATGGCTGCCCAAATTCAATCCAGAAGCAGGCATGCTAGCAGAAGAACACATAAACAATTTCATGCTTTCTATCAATCTCAATGGAGTTACTAACGAATATGCTGTTGTTTGGCTTTTTCCCTATACACTACAAGGGACAGCCGGGTCATGGTAGTTTTCATTACCCTCTGGGTCTATCACAAGTTGGGATATCTTCTAGAATCAATTCCTTATCAAGTTTGGTGATGACAGATCAACAGCAACATTAATCAATGACCTATCCAATCTTAAGGCCCAAGCTAAAGAACCTATCAGAGATTTCGATTTACGGTTCAATAAAATTCTCAACAAAATTCCCACTTCTTCCCAACCCAGAAAAGAAGTACAATGTGAATGGTATATTACTGCTTTACCATCAAACATATCAATCTTTGTAGATAGAGCGAATAAAACAACCTTAGTTGAAAACATGACAGAGGCGATAGCAATAGAGAAACGCGTAATAGCCTTGGAAAAGAGATCCACGATAGAGGAACACAAGTCTAAAAAAGTCACCTTCAAGGAAGACTCCAAAAAGAAACAAACAAAAGACCCTTTCTATTTGGAAGGATTGCAGAAAGTGTTAAAAACCATGTCTAATGAGATGGTTGATATAAAAAAACAAGTAGCAGAAACTTCTTTAAAAAAAGCCCTACAGAGCTTTTAAAAGAGGTCCTTTAATGGATGCAAAACCACCCAATGCCATCTCCAATGCTGAAACTGAGGAAGAGGAAGAAGAAGAAAGTGCCACTGAAGGGCAGACCAATGACGAAGAAGTTGTGGAATTACAAGGAATTTGGGATTTCATCCTCCCACAAGAAGAAGATCAAGAAGTATTTCCGGTTAGCACACGAAGAAAAAATCAGCTTGATCCTCCCCAAACTACCCCTAAGCAGAAGAGCACAAGCCCTACAACAAAAGATAAAGTCGCAACAAAGAAAACAACTACTAAAGCGACTCAATCTAGCCCAGTCCGAGCAGATCAAACAACTCCATCAAAAACACTGATAGTGTCAGATGAAATGGAGTACAATATTATTGATGACATGAAAAAGACTAGGGCTAATATTACCCTTTATGAATTGAGAAAATTGAAGCATCAAAAGAAGATAACGATGAAAGAATTACATGTTGTGCTTATTGTACCTTTCCCTACCTCTGTACTCTCTCAAGCTTCCCACAACATGGGAAGACCTCCAACTAAAGCGATCAATAAGATTGATCCAAATGATATCGCCTTGATTGGAGGAAGATCAAGATCTCACACTCCCCCGTTTCTTCTCACTTACGAGATTTTAAACAAAAATGTGCACAATTGTTTGGTAGATTCCGGTGCTTCATCAAATATTTTGCCCGGATCAATATGTGTTAAGTTAAATGTTCAACCACAAAAATCTGCAGTGCGCATAGTTTAGCTTTATCGATCTAAAGTCGAAGTGATTGGTGAAATTAATCAAGTAACCATAAGATTGTCATCTAACCGGAAGGTATGTCAGGTTATTGACATTATATTGGCTAATATCCCTGAATTCTATGGCTTAATTCTTAGTAGGGATTGGTCTGAGAAACTCCATGGATACTTTTCAACCGACTAGTCGCACATGTGGTTACCCTACAACGGTAAACCGAATCAAATAAAGGTTGAACGAGAGTTACACCAGAAGTACATAGTAACGGAAATAGAGGGAGAAAATGAAGCAGTGTCGTATAACAACAGTATCATAGGAAATTACTCGGTAGATTCTTTTCTCGGTAATTTCAATGCTCACACATCACCTTACTTAGAAAATTCAGTTTTGTCCCAAGTCAAAATTTTTTCCCAAACTGATAGTTCAAAGTGTGTTAATTTTGTAGATGAACCTGTAAATACATCTTTGTTTTGGAAATTATATTTTGATGGCTCTAAATCTAATGAAGGAGCAGGAGCAGGATGCATTCTGATTAGTCCAGAAGGAAACAAGACCATGCTTACGTGCAGACTCGAATTCAATTGCACAAACAATACAGCAGAATATGAGGCCTTGGTGCAAGGCCTATACAAAGCAATCAGGTTAAACGTCAAGTATCTTCAAGTCTTCGGAGACTCTGAGATTATCGTCAAACAGGTACATAACACTATACATTGCCTATTAGGTCATTTAAAACACTATCAATCTTTAGTACAAGATCTGACTGAGCATTTCATAGAATTTAATATTTCTTCAATCCCGAGACTCCAAAATGCAAGCGCAGACCTTTTCGCTAACGTAGCCTCTAGGCTTATTCCCTCCAAAGACTTTAGTCCAGATAGATTCTCAATAGAATTAATCTTTAGACCGTCCATCCCTGACAACATTACAAATTGGAGAGTATTCAATGATGATCTTGATATTGTAAATTTCCTCACTTCTAAAGGATCCTACTCCAATCAGATAATTGACGAAGACCATCATGATCGACAAATACAACAAAATAGCACTGATAATGCTATACCTAAATCAGTGGTTAAGTTAGAAGACTTATACGATTTGAAAAACCAGTTTAAAAGGTCTACCAATTCAAAGCTCTACAGTCCAACTCTGAACTACGAATTAGTAAACCTAGGAACCGATAATAAACCACAAAACATTAATCTAGGCATAGGCCTAGCCCCTGAAGAAAAACTAGCGTATATTTGTCTTTTGAGACAATATAAAAATGTTTTTGCCTGGAATTACGATGATCTGAAGACGTACGACACTTCTATTGTTCAACATACTATTCCTATGATTGACAATGAAAAACCTGTCCAACAGAAACTAAGAAAGATCCTCCCCAATTTAGAAAATCAGATAAAAACTGAGCTAAATAAGTTATTAAAAGCCAGAATAATTTTCCCCGTTAGACATTCGAAATGGGTCTCCAATATGGTACCCGTTAGAAAGAAAAACGGAGATATTAGAATCTGTATCGATTTTCGGAATCTTAACAAAGCTTGTCAAAAAGACAATTGTCCTCTTCCACCTATGGAACATATATTACAGGCAGTAGCAGGCTCAGAACTGATGTCTTTCTTGGACGGATTTTCAGGATATAATCAAGTGCTGGTGCATCCTAATGATCATTTGAAAAACAAATTCAGAACTAAATGGGGCACATATGCATATCAGAAGATGCCATTTGGTTTGATTAATGCTGGCGCTAAATTTAAAAGAGCCATGGACATCGCATTTAAGGGTTTAGACAATAAATATGTAGTGATTTATTTGGATGATATAGCAGTGTACTCCAAGAAGCGAAGCGACCATCTTAAAGATTTAAAACAAAGTTTTCAACGATGTTTAAGGTATGGGATTTCACTTAACCCAAAGAAATATTTTTTCGCATTAAGTGAAGGAAAACTTCTAGGATTCATAGTGTTAAAATCTGGTATTCACATTGATCCTGACAGAATCAAAGAAATATCTGAAATATCTCTACCTCATAATAAAAAAGCCATGCAATCTTTCCTTGGTCAAATCAATTTTGTAAAGAGATTTGTCCCAGATTTTTCACGAATTGTGTCTCCTTTGCAAACCATGATTAAAAAGAATTCAAATTTCAAATGGGGTCAGGATGAACATGAAGCATTCAACCTGATCAAACAAGCTATTATTAATGCTCCATCTTTAGCAACCCCGATTTTTTCAGAATCTTTTGTTTTATACACATTTGCCTCAGAGAAATCATATGCTACAATTCTAACTCAAGCAAATCAAGAAAAAACAGAAGCTCCAATTGCTTTTTTTAGCTCAAATTTACAAGGTGTTGAACTCAATTATTCAGACGTAGAAAAACAGGCCTATGTTGTTTTCAAAGCGGTCAAATATTTCATACTTTCTTACTCAAAACCCATACTAAGATTATAGTAACGTTTCCAGCGGTAAGAAATCTTCTAGTATAGAAGGATATGGGCGAGAAAAGAGCAAATTGGATCACTGCTTTACAGGAATACAACCTTGAGATCAAACCATCAAACATTATAAGAGGTCAAGGCTTCTGCAAAATGTTGGCTGGAGCATCGCAAATCTCTGAAATTTCATCCGAAGAGATACAAATGTATGAGGTAATCCTAAATGATGCAGAATCATTATATGCTGATATCATTTATTATCTTAAGAACGGGTATGCTCCATCACACTTGTATCACACTAAGGAAAGAGCTCTAGGATTGAAAACTAAACAATATCAGCTCATAAATGATATTCTTTTTAGAAAGAATTATGATTCTGTTCTTCTTAGATGTCTTGAAAAAACTGAAGCTAAATTTTTTTTGCAGGAACTCCACGATGGACCAGCAGGCGGACACTATGCTGGAGATGCTACTGCACATAAAATTTTACGTGCAGGATATTACTAGCCTACGCTATTCAAAGATTCACACAGTTACATGAGGAAATGTCAAGTCTTCCAAACTACTGCTGGAAGACAAAAGAAGCCATCCCTGCCACTACAACCGGTAAACATCGAGCAACCATTCAGCCAGTGGGTCTTGGACATAATAGGTGAGATCGTTCCTCACTCTTCTAAGCAACATAGATACATCCTCATGGCAACAGATTATTTTACTAAATGGGTAGAGCCAGTTCCTCTCAAGACAACTAATTCTGAAAATATTATCGAATTCATAGATCAATTTATAATCACTAGGTTTGGATTGCCAACGGCTTTAATGTTTGATAATGCATCATACTTTTCTGGAAATGCAATGACTGAGTTTGCACTTAAAAGAGGGTTCAAACTAAAATATTCGGCCAATTACTATCCACAAGGTAATGGGTTAGCTGAGTCAACAAATAAAACCCTAATCAGGATTATTAAAAGAACAGTTGACCAGAACCAAAAGAATTGGCATAAAGCTTTGGTAAATGCTTTATGGGCAGATAGAATAACAAAAAAAGCTTTGATCGGCACTTCCCCCTTTAATTTAGTTTATGGGAAAGAAGTGGTTCTTCCAACTCACTTAGTCATTCCCTCTTTATCTTTGATACAATACATTGATGAAGTACCTACTTCCTCCATACAACTAAGACAAATGGAAATAATCAAATTAGAAGAGCAACGGGAACAAGCTAAGAAAACCCATGCTGATCATCAAGCGCTAATAAAATCCTCTTTTGATTCAAACATAATGACCAGAAAAATTTTTCAAATGGGAGATTTAGTTTTAAAATGGGATAAGGCTCATGAAGAAAAGGGCAAACATACAAAATTTCAAAAGATTGGCTTGGTCCTTTTCAGATTGTTGAAGTCATAGGTCCATCAACGTTTGTCTTACAGGATCTAGCAGGTAGAAGGGATTCTTTGCCTGTTAATGGCCAAATCCTTAAAATATATTTTCCATAGAAGATTATTCTTCTATTTTGTAGAATAGTTTTGTTTTTTCTTTTCTTTTTCATAATAAAACCAGTTGTTAATGGTTACTATCGGTATTCGCGAAAAGACCCTGATTCTCTTTCAGATTTTGAGCTTTTAGCTTGTATAAATAGAAATTTTTTGAAAATCTAATCTTTATTATTGACAGATACAGTTAAAAACTTTAGCCTAGATATGATACTAGTTTCAACTTCAAAAAATTTGATGAAAGCAACCTTTAGCGAAGGAATTGTTTTATATCAGCACAATGAAAGGTATCAATAACAAAATAAAGATTCTCTGTAAAACTGCTGTTTTCAAACTCTATTATTGTCATCTAGAGCTTTCTTAAGGAAAACAATGATTTCCTCCCTGTTAAAGAAAATCGCAGCATTCAGAGGGACAATCCAAGAAACACTATATCTCAAAGAATAAGAGGTCTCATCACGAGCCGGCTTATCATGATCACAGATATTATAACTTTGCTGACTTTTCCAAACACTGTCCATCAAAACAGGGCAATGACTCAAGATTGTTGAAATCAAAAGACAAGGGGTCTCATCACGAGCTAGCTTGTTCAGCAAAAGTGTAAATCAAGTGAATGACTGTGTCATAATTTGGCTACCAAACCAAGACATTGTTCTTTAAGAATAAAAAAGGAAAAAGTGTCAATATGGATTTTTCTTTGAAGGTTGTAGATAACCTTAAACAGGATAAAGGATCATTGTTGGGTAACAGGTAACCCTATCGAGGCTATGGGCGCCTGCTGGCAGCAGAGGCTCTACCTATGACAAATGAGCATATTTAAAAAACCGGTACACAGGGAAGACCTTATTTTATCTTTACAAGACCAAGTAATGGCTGATATAAATACAAGGACAAGGCTGAGGAAGCAAACAATTAGAATAGAAAGAGGTTGAAACAAAATATTTGATAGAATAAGGAATAATGTACTCTATCTGTCCATAACAAAGTTTAGATTTATGGAAATTTTTCTGTTTTGGAAGTCTAAAAAATTCAATAGAAAAGCAGAGATAACTGGTTCTTCCAAGTGAATCGCCATTGTTGTGACCACCAAAAACCCCCCTCCTTCTGTAGTATTAGCAATAACACTAAAGACGTGGGGAACCTTAGTGAGAAATTCAAAAAAAAATTGTATTATACTGCTCAAAAAAAGAAATACATCGCACGGAGAAGAGTGAAACATTTCTTTATGAGCACAATAAAAAACTGCGAAGAAGCGACGCAAAATTCATCGCATCGCATACATTAAGAAGCGCCCATAAATGAAAATCTTAAGAAATCTTCGATGGCCGATATGTGACATCGCATATCGCAACATCGCATATCGCAACATCGCATAAACAAAACAAAATAACTTAACAAATTGCAATGATCTGCGATCTGCGATCTTGCGATAACTGCGATCTTGCGATAAATGTGATCTGCGATAAATGCGATCTGCGATCCTGCGATCTTGCGAACTTGCGATCTGCGTGATTCTGAGCTAAACTGATCAAGAAACTCTACGATGGCACATCTTGATAATGCGATAAATGCGATGCTACGACGCGAGTCACAGAAATCACCCATCGCAAATTTTCCTCGGATCAGCATTCAAGAAAAGTTGTCCCTAAACCAAAAATTGGGCGCGCGCCTTAAATAAAATTAATGAATGTACGCCAAGGTATTCACGAAGGATAGTTTTGTGTTTTTCAAAGAGTCGGTTCACTATGAGTTGTCATGATTTTATACATTCGTAGAGCTTAGAGCTTTCGTGTCAAAATTTATTATCATTACTCTTTTCCTTTGCGTGAACTGCAGGAATAAAAAACAGGAAACAACATGAAGCAATGTGCAGGAAACATCTAAGGAAAAAGGGAAAAAGTCAATGCTCAGAGAACAGAGAAGAGATGCCCTCATAAACGGATACCGCATGCAACAGAAACGTAGATTTCAGAGTATTACTGAACAAATGCTGATATCGATAGGCGATTCGACACTCAAGGTCAAAATCTAACAAAATCAGCATGTTTACAAAATTCTGAAGCTCATGCCCGGTAAAGGAGAAAGCGCTAAAGGCGAAAAACGCACCAGAAAGGCCCGGATCAAAGAACGGAGGCAGTTTTTGAGGTGAGATTAGCGCCTATCGCGCATCGCTAAGAAAATTGTTCAGAAAGCAAAGTCCCTAACTTACTTAGTCATCCACGAGTCTGGAAACCGAGATAGCAAAAGCAGAAGCAATTTGAGAAAAATTTGGGTTGTTACCAAGTATATACGCAGTAAATTCGCCCAACTAGAAGATGATTCCCAAAAATATCTTCTATTTACTAAAAAGTGGTGCCAGTGCTTGCCATTTCTATTTTCGTAGCTCAAGCAAAAGCAGAAGACAACCAGTCGACTCTTCCCAGGCAAATGTTGCATGCTCGCAACACTAAGGAGCAAATGCAGAAATAGTTAGAAATTAGATTCAATTTTTAGAAATAAGTTTGCTTAGATAAAGGGCGGTCATTTAAACCGTATCCGAAATTTATGTAATTAAGTTATTTAGTTAGCAGTATTTAAACCCTTCTCATGCATTTAGAGAAGGGTCCAGAAATTTGTCAAAAACTTGTCCTCAGAACATGCACTTCTGCACCCTCAGAGGAGGTTTTGATGAATGAATGGATCAAGGTTTATTAATGTTTACATTTGATATCTGTTACTGATGTTGCACTTCTGTACTCTTGGTAGATATTAGAACAAGTAGAGATAAATCATTGTTTCTTGAAGCTTATGAGTAGGACCAGTCATAAATGGTACTTTTATCTCTTGACCATTTCTGCTTATATTCTTAAAGTGATATACAGTTTTTAGTTGTTTATATGTTATTGCATGAATGTTTGAGTTACCATTTGCCACTTTTGTACGGTGGAGCCATTTATTTATGTTTGATATATGAATAACTTATTATGCGATATGTTGTTCACAACTGTTTTGCATAACTTTTTTTGCAAAGTGGTTCATCTTAATTGATTTCCATTCTTATGATAGCTGAATGATCTTTATTACCAGTTATTATTTGAAATCTCTTTAGATCGCATAATATAAGAAATACATCCCGGGTTAGCATAGATTAGATGTGTTGTTTTCATTAGATTACAATAGCATATAATTAGATTAAAGTAGCTTAGATTAGAACTCTTAGATCAGCATCATCCAACTCTGCACATACACACACACCCTTAGATTGGGAAACTGGTCCCATTATCCCCAGTTGGACCCGCTATACCAAACGGATAAGGAGCTACCAACCAAGGTCCAGACCGGGTGGGTATCCCCCTTGTTGTCGACCTGATTTTCGGGGCTTCAACAGTATGTTGAAGGGTTGTGCAAGAACCAGTACCATCAAAATATGTGATTTTGGTTTGATAATCCTGAGGCATAGCCCCTGGATTTGCAGGTAACTATAAAGGTGCATATCTGTTAGCCATATTTACAGGGATAAGTGGAACAACAGGGATAAATGGAACGACTGGAACAATGGTAATAACAGTGGTGATAGTGGTAGTATGTGCAGTGAATGGAGGTGTGGAAAAGGTGCTTGGAGAGGTAGATGCTGAACAAGGGGAAGTAGGGGTTGAACGAAATAAAACTTTAATAGGGGTTGGAAAACAGCTTGGCTGAACTGTTTCAGGACTAGAATCAGCAAACTCTTCTTATTTTTGTTTGCTAAGGTTTCTTGGGATTAAATTGGGATTTTCTAAAACAACTGGGGGATTTGCGTCTAGATTTGACCTAGTATTGTGTGATTTCTTCTTGGGAGCTAGCTTCTAACTTGTTTCTTGGAATTTTCTGAATAAGTCCCCAGTGGAGTCGCCAATGATGCTATCACTCAGGTTGTCCCTTGGCTCCTTGCTATAGACATTTTTGGGCACTGCAACCCCAATCATAAATGTCAATAAACCAAGGGCTCTTAAGTCCCTAAAAGTGTTGTTCCAACCCCTAAAGGAACAAGGTCAACTGATTACATCTTCTCCTAGAAGTTCTCCATGAAAAAATACTCAGAACTGGTCAAACCTGGACCATTTCACCTGCTCCATATGCAAAGTGCACTGCATCCCACCTAAATACACACAGTGGGTGAGATGCATTTCAAAAATCCCTTCTATGCGATGTGATGGGCGAGAAGGGACAAATGGCAGGGTCAATCCGAAGGTGGAGGAGCATGGAATCTTCCAGAAACTTCTCCTATGACACTTGCCTCTTTGAATTCGACCAAGGATGAGTAAGAGATCATCAATCTCCAAGTGGAATCAAGAACTATCAGAGAGAAGACACTAATCAACTCTCAAAAGCTGACTCATCTCCCTTACAGATATCTATATATGGATCCCTCATCCCAGAGATCCAGAGGCTGGAATTTTGTATCTTGTGAGGAAGAGTTGTTGGTTTATTGGTGCAATATCATAGTGTTGGGTGATCTAAGCTTGTGATGAGGTGAAGAAGGGCTTCTTCTTGCTGAGAGGATGATGCTGGGTCAGAACATTTGGTTGTAACTCTCTTGGCTCTCTCTTGATTATCAATAAAGCTATTCAAGTTTTCCTCCATACTCTTGTGTGATTTATGTTTTATGCATTTGTATGGTCAATTAACATCTGATCCTAGATTGTTTATGATAATAGATCTATGTTCTCGTATAGTATTATGCTGCTTTGATTCTACAGGTACTCTGTGAAGCTGGGTATATAAGGAAGCAAGTAGCAAAGGACTATCAGAAGGGAGAGGAATCGAGCAAGGAACCAAGCGCAAGACAAAGGTTGGTCTCCATTATTCTTCTCTCATCTATCTCTCATAAGGGAAAGTGAAAGTAATCTTTACTTTGTTTGTTTCTAAGGTAGCCACTAGCCTTAGTGGGATTAACAGTTCTGGATAGACACTATTCCCAGTAACAAAATGGTGAATCCGCTGGGAAGCGACTAGGTTGTTTGTTTATCTACATTTGTTTACTTTATAAACTTACAGACGAAGCCTGAAGTTGAGCCAGGTAGCCTTTGAACTGCATTTGCTATGCAAATGCAAAGTAGATAAATGTTGCTTCAGTCAATCTCTAGGTTTTGTTTATGAATTAAAAAATTGATTTACAAACTCTCTAATTGCCCTTTTTGATCTAAATTTGAAACTACTTGAAATTTGTTTGCAAGGTATTCAATTCAGGATTAAACATGTTTAAAACATTTCCATGTCTTGCAGAAAGAAAACACATGAAATTTTCAGCTGTTCATGGCCCATTTAAGCATAGCAGAGTTATTCCTTTTACTGTTAACACATTAAAATGAATTTGTTCTGCAAAATAAATCAACCAAAAATACAAAAGAAGTTGATAAAGCAGTTCACCCCCTCCAGGGCTACGTCTGCTGGGTCCAAAGCTCCCAACTAGGCTTGTCCTTGTTTTTATTAAATGATCAAATTGAAAATACAGTTGAATAGAAGCATCTACAGGTGAAATAGATGGAAAAAATGGATTCAATATACTTGAATCCTTCAGGATTGACTATTGGATCACCTCCAATGGATACCTGCAACCCTATACAGTCTTCACAAAGATGGGCCCTAGTGGCTCCTAGAACCTTCATGGCTCTAAAACCTCTGAAAATGACTTCAGATGGCTGTAAGACCTGCACCAATGGCTTCAGAAGGTTAAGAATACCCAAAATAAAATAAAAAAATCGTCCAAAACCGACTTTCCTAGCCAAAGTTATGGCCATTTAAAGTTTCTCTAGTTTTTCCCTAGAAAAACTCTAGCTAACTTTAGTTAACTCCAGATAGCTCTGCCAATTATGGCGGGTCCGCCAAATTTTGCGCTCCTGCCGAAATTCTGCCAACTTAATTGCAGTTACATTTAATGTTTGGTGGTTGCCTCGGATTTCGTGCCCAGCGGAATATTCCTTTTTTAATTTTTTTTGAAAAATTAAAATTTCTAATGTTATGGACAAATTCTTCTTTTTGCCATAACTTCCTCATACGGCGACCGTTTTTTGCATCGTTTGCGGCACCGGAATCGGGAAGACGAGAACTTTCCAGTCATTCAACTTTGAACTAGTTCGAAGCACTTTAAATTTTGAGCATTTTACGACACTTAGGACATGAGCACTTGATCACGCCTCCCCATTGGGAAGCTTTTGGACCCCAAAAGCCTTCAACTACCTGTTAAAGAGGTGAGGGTATAGCTCCCTCACTCTGTCCACCTCCATCCACTTTTCTTGTTCGATTTGCTGCCTTTGAAACCAACCCGAACATAATCTACACTGCCCCTCCTTGAAGTGCATGTCCTTCTGTCAAGGATTGTATCTTCTTTCAGCTCATCTAAGAATTCTGGCGAGAAATATTCTATAGATGGCAGCTGAACAGCACTTTCATGATCAGCAATCAAAGGAGGTTCATACAAACGTAAGTTCTCCACATTGACAACAGAATACATTTGCATGTAGGAAGGCAAATCTAATTGAAAAGCATTATTTCCAACCTTCTTGAGGATTTTGAATGGACCATAATGAATAGGCTTCAGCTTTTTACCTTCTCCTTGCATCCTTTCCTTACTAATGTACAACCATACCTCATCTCCTTCTTGAAACTTGTGATCAACTCTATGCTTGTCGTGTCTTTCCTTGTACTTGCCTTGACTCTGTTAGGCCCCTATACTACTAGTGTAACCCTTTATTGTTATTAGTATAACCCACTTATTATATTGATGTACCCATGTAGTGCCCATAGAAGCCCACTATTGTTATTATTGTGTCCTTACATTATTATTGTTATGTTGGCTCTGATTATGATATAACCCCTTAGACTCCTATATAGAAAGGAGGTATTTTCATTTGTATCATCAAAGAATTATTCATTTATGTAATGTAAAGGAGGTTGCTCCCTCAAAGAGGCTGAATTCTAAGGCGTTGATCTATCTTTTATATCTTTTCTTGAGCTGGTTTTATAACATTTGGTATGAGAGCTTTGGATTCTAGGGTTTCGCTGCTCCAAACAGGTCATCGTGGCATTTTCGCTATAACGTTTTTTTTGTGATGTTTCAGAAGTCGCAAAAAAAACCCATTTGAGAAGAAATCACGCTGAACCTTGGGTCCGAATTTCAAAGTTTTTCGCGCGATATTGTCGGAGATATGATCTGAGGAAGTTGGTCTTTTTGTAGACTCCTAAATTACACTCAAAACAGGTGACCTAGGGAAATTCATCATAACTTTCTTTCTGAGCATCGGATTGAAATTTTGCAAGAAGTTACAGAAAGAGGATGGACTGTAGTTTTCTTTTATATATTTTTCAGAGTCAAAGGTTGAAATAGTGACACGTGGAACTTCATACAAGTTTGCTCTACTGAACTAGTCTACAATCAGGTCACTGCGGGAGATTGTGCATAACTCTCCCATGGAGAATCCAATTTGGATCAGACTAGTGGAATTGGAAAGAGGACATAGAAGGCTATTACTGGTTGCAATTTTAGAACTTAAAGATCCAAAAGTATAGAGTTACAATCATTTCAATGTAGAGCTCCTAAAATCAAGAAAAAGCAAGATGAGGAAGTTTGATGGCAAGGATCCGGTAAATTGGATACTTCAGATGGAGCAATATTTTGATCTACATGGTGTACAACTGTTACAAAAGGTATGTATTGCATCTTCATATTTAGAACCAGATCAATTTTTATTGTACAAAGGGCTTTTTTCTCGTAAACAACTTGTTACGTGGTCAATTTTCACGGAGGAAATGAAAGCACATTATGAGGATACAAAGGGAAAAACCTTCTTTAGATCAACACCACAACAATTGGAAAGAGTAAAAGGGCTTTGTGACATAGTGAAAAGCAAAATTATGGAAACCAGAAGTGTACCCCTCACAACTATAAATATGGAAGTGTTGTTTCTCCTAGCCTTCCACAACCTACAAGGGTTACACCACAACAATTGGAAGAAAAAAGAGAAAAAGGGCTTTGTTACAATTGTGATAGCAAATGCACTAAAGGTCATAAGTGTGCCGAGAATAAATTATTTTACATAGAATATGAAGAGGAGGAAGAAAAGGATCAAGAAACATCAAATGAAGAAGATATATGCCAGGACCCCACCCCAGAGAAAGAAGAAATGAATCAGACCATATCTTGTAAAGAATTGGCAAGAATTACCACTCCTCAAACTCTCAAGATAGAAGGACATGTCAAGAAGAAAAAGGTGCAAGAAGTGAAAGATCACATCAAGAAAGAAGAAATGAATCCAACCATATCTTGTAATTCAATGGATGAAATTACCACTCCTCAAACTATCAAGATAGAAGGACACATCAAGAAGAAAAATGTTCAAGAAGTGAAAGATCACATTGAGCATCAAGAAATGAATCCGACCATATCTTGTAAAGGACTGGAAGAAATTACCACTCCTCAAAAGATAGAAGGACATATCAAGAATAAAAAGGTTCAAGCAGAGAAAGATCACATCGAGCATCAACAACAAGTTCTCCAACTTTTAAATGATAACGCCACTTCGGTGCAAAATCAAACGAAACAACAGGTAGATCAACATCGTAGTGATATTTTTTTTGATGTAGGTGACTGGGTATTTTTACTGCTACATCTCAAGCAAGCTATCTATGAGAAGGAAATGTTGGCAATACTACATGCACTTAAAAAATGGCGACCTTACCGAATGGGAAGACTCTTCAAGGATGAGGATGTGGAAGCATTGTTTTGTGCTATTTATATTATCCAACCAAATTGGATAAGTGAAGCAAGGGATGAATGGAAGAAGGACGGAGAAGTATGGCCACTTATTCAAAAGTTGCAAAAGATCCCAATTCAAGCAATATTTCCAGAAATTGAAGAGGAAGGAAAAATCATATTGGAACGTGGAGCAGTCATAGAAACAAGAACCTGACAGCTACAAAATCAATCAATTTCAAAGTATCTCATCAAGTGGAAGAACTTACCCGCTGAATATTCCACATGGGAGGACAAGAATTTTATATAGAAGCATCAAGAACTACTCAAGCATTGAGGACAACGCTTTTTGAAGGAGAGGGGCATGTTAGGCCCCTATACTACTAGTGTAACCCCTTATTGTTATTAGTATGACCCACTTATTATATTTATGTACCCATCTAGTGCCCATATTGTTACTATTGTGCCCATAGAAGCCCACTATTGTTATTATTGTGCCCTTACATTATTATTGTTATGTTGGCTTTGATTATGATATAACCCCTTAGACTCCTATATATAGAAAGGAGGTATTTTCATTTGTATCATCAAAAAATTATTCATTTATGTAATGTAAAGGAGGTTTCCCCCTCGAAGAGGCTGAATTCTAAGGCGTTGATCTATCTTTTATATCTTTTCTTGAGCTGGTTTCATAACAGACTCTTCTCAAGCTGTTCTTGAATTTGTTGATGTATTTGCAGAATTCTTTCAATGAATGAATGAGCTTTGTCAATGTCACTATGTCCCTCAATGGCAGCATCTTTCTCAAGAATGAAATCAAGAGGTGATTTTGGCAAGTAACCAAAACAAGCTTCAAACGGTGAGGTGTTTGTGGAAGAGTGCTTGGCACAATTGTAAGCATGTTGTATGTAGTGCAAATGTTCATCCCAAAGCTTGGGATGATTTCTGCAATAACCTCTCAAGAGGTGCACAATGGTTCTGTTCACAACTTCGGTTTGTCCATCTGTTTGCGGATGGAAAGCAGTACTTTTCTTCAACTTTGTGTCCATCATCTCCCATAGGTTGGACCAAAAATTCCCCACAAATCTGGAATCCCTGTCACTAATAATGGAAGTAGGAAAACCAAAGTGAATCCATACATGATGAAAAAATAATTCAGCAGTTTGTTCAGCAGTTATAGTTTTCTTACAAGGCATAAGTATACACATTTTGCTGAAACGATCAACTACTACATATAAATAATCATGCTGCTTTTGAGATTTGGGCAAACCTCCTACAAAATCCATAGAGATGCTCTCCCATGGTCTAGAAGGTACCGGCAAAGGAGTATACAAACCAAGCTTCCTTTTGCTAGGATTGCTTGTAGCACATAATGAACAACCTCTTATGAACCTTGAAACAGAATCTACCATGCGAGGCCAATAGCAATACCTCTGTAGATGTGCAACTGTTTTGCTCACACCAAAATGGCCAGCAATAAGAGAATAATGAGCTTCTCTTATGACATTTATCCTCTCCCCCTGTGGTATACACAACTTGCCCAAATGAAACAGCAAATTTTTATGCATGTGATAGCCATTTTCCTCTACATGATTCCCTTTACTCAAGTTAGCATACACATCTTTAAAGTCATCATCAGATGCATATTGTTCTATGTAACTATCATGTACAATGGAATCATTCTTAAGTAAAGTAACAACACCAATAATAGGCCCTGAAAGCATATCAGCAACCTTATTCAAAGTACCTTTCTTATACCTTATTACCAAATGGAACTGTTGCAAGAATCCCATCCATCTGAAGTGTCGTGACTGTTGTAACCTGCTTTGTGATTGCAAGTACTGTAAGGGCTGATGGTCAGTATGTATAACAGTTTCTTTGCCCATCAAGTAGTTTTTCCACTTTTTGACGCTTTGTACCAACGCATACAACTCCTTATCATATGTAGGATAATTTACAACAACACCATTAAAAGTTTCAGAATGAAAAGCAATAGGCTTACCATGTTGTAGAAGAACTGCACCCATAGCATAATCACTAGCATCAGTTTGTATCTCAAATGGCTGTCTCAAATCCGGTAATGCAAGGACTGGAGCTGAACCAATCTTCTCTTTCAAAGATTTGAAAGCTTTTTGCTGCTTGCCTCCCCATTGGAAAGCATGCTTCACACTTGTCACCTCATGCATAGGAGCTGCTATAGAAGAGAAGTTAGAGATAAACTTCCTCCAATATTGAGCTGCACCCAAAAAACTTCTTACCTCTGTTATGGATTTGGGAGTAGGCCACTTCACAATAGCCTCAATCTTAGCAGGATCAATTCTCAAAGAACCTCCTCCTACTATGTGTCCCAAATAAACCAAAGAAGTCTTTCCAAATTCACACTTTGACATTTTAAGAAATAACTGATTCTTCTTCAAAACATCAAGTACTTTTCTAACATGCATGACATGATCTTCTCTAGACTTGCTGAAAATTAAGATGTCATCTAAGTAGACAATAACGAAATCATCAAGAAAAGGATGCGAGACATCATCCATTACCCGCATGAAAGTTGCAGGTGCATTGCACAAACCAAACGGCATCACAAGCCACTCAAAGAGTCATTGTTTGGTTTTAAAGGCTGTCTTCCAAATGTCACTTTCTTCAATTCTTACTTGATGATATCCACTGCGCAAGTCTAGCTTAGTGAAATATCGAGCATCTTTCAGCTGGTTTAGCAAATCATTTATCCTTGGGAATGGGTAACGATTCTTTACTGTTATCTTGTTCAAGGCCCTGAAATCAACAGACATACGCCAAGTGCTATCTTTCTTTGGAATCAATACAATCGGTGACCCACATGGCGAAGTACTTGGCCTTATGAAACCCTTGTCCAACAAGTCCTTGATTTGCTTCTTTATTTCAACATTCTCCATAATATACTTGCGGTACATGCCTATGTTTGGAAGAGGACAATGTGGATGCAAATGGATTTCATGTTGAATCTCCCTCTTAGGAGGAAAACCTGTTGGCTCCTAAAACATCTCATGATATGCATCAACTACATCATACAGATCTGATTTAAGTTTTGGATCACAATTGTCAAATGACTCATGATTCACATCAACCTTGGGCTTAATCATAAGAAGAACAAAATTCTTACTTGAATTGACCAGCCTTTTTACCTGTCATGCATTCACCATCACTATATTTGTCTTCTTGCGATGAGCTCTAATAATGAACTCATTGCCATCTTTTAATAGATGATATTTTTTTTCATGGCAATGAAAGATAGCTTTCCTGTCAAAAAAGTAAGGACTTCCTAAAACAATTCCTGCTATATCAAAAGGTACCACATCAAGTTCAACTGTGTCAATAAAATGTGCAGTAATTGCAAAGTGCAATGTGCACTTTCTTGAAACTTGTAAATTTGCATCCTTGCAAATCCATCCAAGTGGATATGGCTTCGGATGTGGAACGGTCTCAAGTTTAATCTGCTTGACCAAGTCCTCTTATATAAAGTTTTCTTGTGACCCACTATAAAAAAGTGTGTCAATTTTAGTATGTTTTGAAATCACCCTCACATGAAACAGTTCAATTCTTTCTTCCTCATTAGGAGCTTGTACATGGCAGTTTGAGGTACTAGTGCTGGCTTGAGTTTCAACTTCTTTTCCCTTCAAGTTTTTCAAACCCATGGCTGCAATTTTGGTTTCATCACCTGAATCTTCCCCTAAATCTTGTGGTGTAGATGTAGTAGCAGTAGTTTTCTGTTTCCCTTTGGATTTGTTAAATTGAGGTCTTTTTTCAGGATATAATTTCCAACAGTTTTTCTCCTCATGGCATGGTTTAGAACAGTGTTCACAGATCACTTTCTCACTCTCCTGTTTGAAAAATGCATTCTTTTTGCCCTTTCCCTTGGAGGTTTTCTCTTTGTTTTTCCCCTTAGGGGGCTTGTTTCTACCCTCTTCAAATGTGTTTTTCCCCTTGCCTCTAAATGGGTAGCTTGGACACAAACCTCGTCTAGGCTAGTAGGGTTAAACATCAAGATGGTGTGTCTAAGGTAGCTATGCAAGCCACCAATGTATTTCAACAAGGTTTCTTGGGTCTGCAAATCTACCCCTAACAAGAAAGTTCTTCTCCTGAATTCTTGGGTGTAGTCTTGGACACTCTGACCCTTAAGTTGTCTGAAATTTTGCCAATTCATAATGGCCTTCTGCATGTGAGCAAGAGGATAAAACTGTTTTTTAATGGCTAATAGAAATTTAGGCCATGTTAAGGTAACCTTACCAAATTTCTTGATCTCCTCTTTAGTCTTGGCCTCCCACCAGACCAATGCTGCTCCATCCATTGTCAAAGAAGCCAACTGAATCTTAGTGGCATCATCATGCATATTCTGGATCCTCAAGTAAACTTCCAACTGCCTAATCCAGTTGCCAAGCTTTTATGCATTCACTTCACCATTAAACATAGGTAATTCGAATTTTACATCAAGCTTCAAAAAATGACTTTTTCCAGAGGATCTATTCTTATGAACAAAAGAAGATGAAGATGAAGCGGAAGAAGGTGAAGATGGGGGTGGTGGATCAACATTTCCTCCATGTTCTTTCTTGGAATGATCATCATCCTTATTACCTCCTGAAGAGCCCTCTCCTTCATGTGGATGTTTGGAACCTTCTCTAGCCAATTTCTCATTTCTTTCTTGGTACAATATCCTCACCATTTTAGTGAGGTCCAAGAAAGCCTTTCTGAAGACTCTTTCTTCTTCTCTTGGATCTATCTCTGTAGGAATTTCTCCTTCATGTTCAGACATCCTTGAAGCTTCTGCTGAGACTCTTGAGGGTGAAATTGAAGGTGGAGGTGATGGCTCTCTGGCCTTCCTTGACTAAGGATTCTCTCATTCTCTAGTCAACTGTCCTTCCCCTGTTTTAAGTTTCAACCTGGTAAGCATCAATACTTTGCAAGACAGTTAGAAGATCTTTGCACAAAAACCCTGAGCTCTGATACCAACTTGATCTGAATTTGAAACTACTTGAAATTTTTTTGCAAGGTATTCAATTCAGAATTAAACATGTTTAAAAGATTTCCATATCTTGCAGAAAGAAAACACATGAAATTTTCAGCTGTTCATGACCCATTTAAGCATAGCAGAGTTATTTCCTTTTACTATTAACACATTAAAATCAATTTGTTCTACAAAATAAATCAACCACAAATACAAAAGAAGTTGATAAAGCAGTTCACCCCCTCCAGGGCTACGTCTGCTGGGTCCAAAGCTCCCAACCGGGCTTGTCCTTGTTTTTATTAAATGCTCAAATTGAAAATACATCTGAATAGAAACATATACAGGTGAAATGGATGGAAAAAATGGATTCATAACACTTGAATCCTTCAGGATTGACTATTGGATCACCTCCAATGGATACTTGCAACCCTATACAGTCTTCACAAAACTGGGCCCTAGTGGCTCTTAGAAATTTCACGGCTCTAAACCCTCTGCAAATGACCTAAAATGGCTGTAAGACATGCACCAATGGCTTCATAAGGTCGAAAATACCCAAAATCAAAAAAACATTCGTCCAAAACCAACTTTCCTAGCCAAAGTTATGGCCATTTAAAGTTTCTCCAGTTTTTCCCTAAAAAAACTCCAGCTAACTTTAGTTAACCCAGATAGCTTTGCCAATTATGGAGGGTCCACCAAATTTGGTGCTCCTGCCAAAATTTCGCCAACTTAACATTTAATGTTTGGTGGTTTCCTCGGATTTCGTGCCCAACGGAATATTCCTTTTTTAATTTTTTTTTGAAAAATTAAAATTTCTAATGTTATGGACAAATTCTTCTTTTTGCCATAACTTCCTCATACGGCGATCGTTTTTCAAACCGTTTGCGGCAGCGGAATCGAGAATATGAGCACTTTCCAGACATTCAACTTTGAACCAGTTCTAAGCACTTTAAATTTTGAGAATTTTATGACACTTAGGACATGAGCACCTAATCACTTGTGGTGGCTCTAGTAACCTCCTTAGATCTACCCCTGTGATTGATTTATTGATTACCACTTGCTCGGCCAAAATCCCTGAACTGAACTGCAAACTCTGACCCAGAACCCAATGAAAGTCTCATTTTTGGTCCAGCGCACTGTCTGTTCTGTGAACTTCAAATGCATCGCACTTCCTGAGTGTAGTAAGTGCGCTGCATTTCAGTTTCACTATGTTACAGGTGCGCTGATCAGACAAGGCCTTGTTCCTAAATTTTGGTTTCTATGCTCATTCTTTTCATATCTATTCAGGAGTTTTGCTGCCTGTAGTCAGTACAACTCTGTTTAAAACCCCTTTTCCTTGCTGATATTCTGCCTCCATTGTGCAAAGAACAAATGATTTTATGTATTTTTTGAGTCATTTTCAGTTCTCCTTTACAAAGAAGTAGCATAATTGTACTGTCGTTTCTTGATTTGAAAGTGTCGCAAGTGTCGTTTTCAGTCATAGAAGAGAATCTGATTGTTCTTGATAGTCGATTAACCTGTTACTATTGTATTTGATCTAAATTAGTAGTTTTTCTAGTGTCAAAAGCAAGTTTTCAATTCCAAATCACAAAGTTTTGTCATTTTCCTCATTTTGTCTTGAAAAGAAACTTGTTAGTAATTATCGCTTTGAAAAATAATTCAGATTTGTGCATTAGCTTTCTTTTTATCATTTACACATTAAGAAGGCTGAAAGTAAATACATGCATGTGCATTTGCATTTAGACTGTTTGTTAGTTTGATTTAGGACAGTGCATATAGTGTGTGCTCTTTGCTCTTTGTTGAAAGAACGCCATCTCTCTTTCCTTAGTAGCTAGGATTTTCATTTGCAAAAAGAAGATTAAACGACTGTTTATCATCTTAGATTTCATTTTAAGAATTGTACATCTACATCATGCGGTGAACTTGAAAGG
The DNA here is from genome assembly GCA_031772625.1 of Pinus tabuliformis. Classification (NCBI taxonomy): domain Eukaryota; kingdom Viridiplantae; phylum Streptophyta; class Pinopsida; order Pinales; family Pinaceae; genus Pinus; species Pinus tabuliformis. The sequence continues at coordinate 347,064,191 of CM062819.1, read as the reverse complement.
AAAATTTCTTAAGCAAGATCAAGTATAAAATAAATTTAATGAATCTAAAAACGCTTTGGAACCTAACGCACAAAATCTAGAAGTCTAGGCTAAAGACGTATTCCGGCGTCGTAAAGCCTGGTAACTGTTGTTTTCACTATTGGTTGGGTGATTCCTCCACTTTGATACGACAAGTGCCAGTACGGACTTGTGCTCCCACGTACCGTCAAGTATATATTGGGAGACCACAATAGGCTTTATCCTTTATCCATAGGAAGCCGTGTCTACCGCCCTATCGATCGCAATGCACTGAACACAGCATTCGGGAAGATTGACTGCCGTACTATAAAAAGTATTCTACAGTTGTGTGATTGGTTTGGTAATCACTATGTCTAGATTTCCAGAGCAGTCCCTTTCTTTCCTTTTCAGACTCCTTAAAGGAAAAGCTCCATCTGAGCACTTGTCACTTCAGGCTCATTAAAAATCGAAGGCGACTAGAGTCATCTTTTGTTTTTTTCTCAACTCTTAAAAATTGAAAAAGAAAGTTGTGTCAAAGCATCTAAAATTCATTTAATTCGGAAACATATTTCCCCTTGATCTTTAGTTGATCGAGTAATCCGAAATCATGGAAGAAAGTCAATCAAAATCGCTAAAAAATCTTTTGGATAGACTAGATATGTCTAAACAACCGTCGACATCCAGGATAGTGCCATCTGACGCAGCAGTAGTAGAACCTCCTCATGTTACTCCAACAATGTTTGCTGGTGTACCATCTATCCCGACAAGTTATCAACAACAAGTCGGAATCCAATTAGGGACTGTTTCGACGACATGGTCAATTCCTATTTCTTCATCCGAATTATCATCTGGTATTTCTTATGTTGAAACTCAACAAATTGATCCAATGTGTCTTCAAAGGCCAATCTACCCTTTAAGTACTGGATTACCACCATATGGAGGGCAGTATGCCTCTTCATTGTTCCCTCCTAGAGAACAACCATATGGGAGTTTACAACAAAGTTCAAGTCAAACTGGAATTACATCCAGGAGTTGGGTACCAATACTGCCTCCGCAACCAAGGGTTGTATATTCAATGCAATCAATCCGCCCTGTTTCAAATATTCCCACTATACCTGCTATGGTGAATGCATCGCAATTACAAGTGCCACCTATTATATGTCAACCCCAAGTTTCTTAGGTTGCAATACAACAACATTTTGTCTCAATGACTCAATCGCAACCTCAGGTTAGTGCCTCCCTATCAGGAGAGACTCAGGCTCAAATAAGTACTATGACTCCTCATCTTGGTCAATCATCCAGTATTGGACAACAGCAAATGGTCCAACAACCAGGGCTGGTTTAATCTCAACAACCGCAATTCCAACAATCATATCAAGGACCTGAGCAACAAGTCTTTGTAATTAATGGGCAACTACATTTCCAAAGCGGTTATCAACAACCATACTATAATGGTTATTCCCATCAACCTTATCAAAGTTACCAACATCAAATACTTTATGTTGGTATGCAAAGACCCACTGCTCAGGCGATTCCATCTTATATTGGGTATGCTTCACCTAACCTGAATCAACAGTTTCCCTTTGTAGCAACTCTACAATTACCAAATCTAAACCGGCTAACGAATGATCCAATTGCTTACGCCCCTTGGTGGCCAGTGATTCTGCATAAACTTCCGTCAGATATTCCTAAATTTAATGGAAATCCGGGAGAAGACCCGTCGAATCATGTGATGACATTTCATTTGTGGTGTTCATCAAACACCCTAAACGATGATTCGATTAGGCTTCGCCTTTTTTAGAGGACGTTAGCTAGTCCGGCAGCAAAGTGGTATATCGAGTTACCTAGAGCTACGTTTGATAACTTCAGTACCCTAGCCACAACCTTTTTAACCCATTTTCAGTTACCCATAAGGTACGAAACGGGAACAGAACTCCTTACCAAATTCAAACAAACGATGGCCACTCACATATCCAATCATATTCATGAGTGGCAACATCGTCGTAGAATGGTAAAAACGTATGTTCCTGATTGTCTTTTAGCTGAATGGTTTATTAAGTCATTATTACCTTCAATTACAGAAGATGTGGCAAAGGGAGGAGTTGTCACTAAAGATCAAGTTATTGCTCATGCACAATATCTAGACTTGATCTATACTCAGTTTGGCACGATCTACGATAAAATACCTGATGCTCTTAGAACAAAATTTTCCGTTCCTCCCCCTCCTAAATCAAACAAAGACTCTCATGTAGGAAATGGTGTGATAGGTATGACAAGCATAAAATCTAAAAAGGCTACATCTAAGAAAGCCCGTAAGATTTTTGATCAAATTGCAAATAAATAACTTCTCACCTCGGAGGTAAATGTCGTGTCGACCGATAAGGGCAAACAACTGAAGCAACCAGGGGGAAAAAAGAAAAAGAAAGGGAGGAAAAAGAAGCAGGATGAGTCATCTCCTGAAAAACCTTCTACGAACCCTTCTGGGCAAAGGAAACCCCCTGCGGGGTGTCAGATAGGCGATGAGGATCATCAGACAAGAGATTGTCCACATAAAGCTGAAGTTAAGAAACTCTTTAAGAGTTCAAAAACCTAAGTAGTATTGACTGATCCATTTCCAAACCCGGGAACCAAACTGTTTGCTAATCAAAATTCTTCCAGATCCCAAGTGCTTATGTTGTTTATCTCATAACAGCAAAATGATGCTTTGACAAGGAAAAAAGATTATGGAATCCACAGCTGTCGAATAACAAGGCTAATGAACAACCTAGTAGTTCGACAATAACTTTGACCGAAGTTGTGCCACCCATCATTTCTGAGCTAACGATAAAGCCACCAAACGGAATAGTACACGAATCGACATTTAATCCTCATGCCAGAATAGCGCAGCATTATAATATAGTAGGGGACTTGGCCCAATCGCCATCCGCTATGTCGACACATGAGGTACCGCAAAATTTCCCCTCCCAAAAGCAAGCTTTATTATCAGCAATAGGTGATTGACCCAATGGATTCTAATCTTGTGGCCTTTGATCATAAACGATATGACCCTCAGTTACCAGCTCAACTACCTTTCCTTATTCAAGTGAAAGCCCTCAACAAAACTATTCATCGAACAATTATCGTTGAGGGGGCATCTACATGTATTATGTTGATGAGTTGCTGGAAAAATTTAGGCTCACCACCCTTGTCGAGATCGTCAACGATGTTAAAAGCATTTGATGGATGATCATACACTCCATACGGGATTTTAAGTAACTTTCAAGTTGGACTGGGGGGCAAAACAGTAGAAATTGATGTTGAAGTAATCGACGGAAACCTCGATTACAACATCCTACTGGGAAGGCCCTGGATATATGCCATGGCCGCAGTTGTGTCGACCTACTTCAGGAAGATTTCATTTCCCTTCGAAGGAGGAATTACAATCATCGACCAACAAACATTTCTCCCCAACAGTTCACAAGTTACGAGAACCATTCCAATGATCCATGGAAGCAATCATTCGCTTCAAAATATTGGAGTAGGCATCCTAAAAGACCCTGCCTTAATGGGTACTTTTTCCCTACCACCTCCGAGTAATCTGGCGGAAGTGGCCACAATGGAAACCTGCAATATGAAATCTTCTATATATAATGGATTCGGAAGATTCCTAAACTTTTTGTCAGCATGGATCATTGCCCTAATAGAAATATTGTAGCAATCAATTTTCTTGGCCTGGGGGGCAAACCCAAATCAACACTCATTGAGTGTTTGGATAGATAGGTCTAAGGAATATGGTACCTCTTCAAATCCTTGGTCGCATGTACATTATACAGAAAAAGGAATCATTCAGTCAATGATGTTAGGAGAGGCACCATGGGAAGATTACAAGGAGTCATGAGGATAGTTCTTTTACTATTCAACCTCATTAAAAAATGAAACGACTCCCTTTCCAAATCGAGTCTTGTCAGGCGGAAAGAGTCAATAGTGCGGACACAACCAACCTCCCTAGGAGCCTAAGACTCTCTAGTGACAAACAAGACAAACAAGAGCAATCCTTATCTAAACATGCATTTACTATATAAGAAATCAAGTGTTTAGATCCTACTTGTAATCCAACGCTGTTGTAGCAGTCCAGCCTCACTGATCCGGATGAGCTCCTCCTTCACTTTGAAGCCTGCATCCACTAACAATCAAACGATTAAATAGCACTTGATAATCTCATAGAATAAAACATATTCAACACATAGACCAAGGAGTACATGAAACAACTCATAAATAACAAGTTATTGAGAAGAATGGACTCATTTGCATTAATAGGAAACAAAAGGAACAATTACAACCTGAGCCTTGGTATTGTGCAAGTCCCTCCCAGGGTCCATCAAGAGTTCTCTTTTACTTTGACAAAGCTCACCCACTTCCAAATAGAACAAGTAAAGATGGCAATCTCTCCTCACAAGCTTCTAAATGGGAGTCCTAATTCCTGCAGCATTTACCCTTAGAAATGTTTAGCTTTCAACCTCCCCTCCTTCTGGCCCAATGCTTGTATTTATAGTGGTCTAGAGGAAGTTATTCAGGTCCACCATCAATGCGATAATCCCCTCTTTGGATGGGATAGCTCCCTTATTGATGGGATAAGTTCCTCTTTGGTAGGGGTACATGAACCATCTGGAGGCGCTCAATACACGTCGAACAACCTTCTAGAATGCTCTAGAAATGACCACAAGTAACTTTTTAAAGATGAAACTTGCGCATTTTGACCTTTACAGGGGGATGCACCTGCCCCTTTACATACAGAGCATACAAGTACGCAGCTTTTGTGAACATTGGGTGCGTACCCGTAGGTAAGGTTGAGAGAACCTGCGTACCCAGAGATAAATACATTTATAAAGACTTTCTCTCTTTTTGGAGTTTGACATGGAGAGCAGAGGCATAAGACTTGCCTAAGAGGGTAGCATGACTGTTGATAGAGCCATACTAACTGTAAATAGCCATGGTGACATTTTTTAGTGTAACAGATTGCCCCCTAAAGTGCGAAGCCTGTAATAGATTAGGGTTTTGTATTATCTAGGAAGGGTGAAGCGCTTTATCATTTCAAGGATTATCTCGTGGAGAGCCTGGTCAGAACCTACAATTTTCAACACAAAATACATGTATAAGATTATATCATCACTGAGGTAGGCATTCCCATACTCAGATCAAAACTTTAACTAACAGACTAACTACTCTGATACAGGAATGATCTTGTAGTACATCATAATCATAAACTTTTGTAGACACAGTATGGGCGCAACCATCTGTTTATGATTAGTTTACTTAGATAATGAATACAAAACTCCTCGCAGCCTCGATGGTGGAAACTAGATCCAGGGTCTTCATTTCTGCTTCCCGAATTGGTACGATTCTAGCGATGCGAATAAATGAGTTGATGTCAAACATGGTAGAAACCACTTGATTACCAGTCGATGATGTAAACTGTTAACAAGTGTGAGAGAGACCACCAGTAATGTCAATGGTTCTCAAAGTACCCAGTACAATCCATGAGATGTGAATGAATGAGTTGATGTCGAACATTTCACGGAACCCTTTGATCGAAAGTCAATGATGTAAACTGACGTCAAAGGCGAGAAACCTGCCGTTGATGCATGCAGACTTCAAGGTACTGACGATTTCTAAGTCATCTCTCTAGATAATGTGTTGATGTCGATAGAAAGCGACCCGTTGCAGGCAAGCCCACAACGCGAAATCATTGTTCAAGTTGAAGAAATGTTGCTGTAAGGACTGACTCAGGGATGGTCAAATGGATGACAAGTATTTTGCAGATGAAAGTTTTGTTTGCAGAACTCTTGAACACATAACGACACAACATATGGTTTGGTGATGAATGACTCAAAGTTAATCCCCAGAACCCGGCTGAAGTCTTTCAAAGTGGTTTGATCAACTGTGAGGTAAAAGATTTCCCAACCCAGGTGAATGAAAAGTGTTGTGTTCAAGAGTGGTAATAAAGTTTCTTCTGAGACAAAAGATAACAAATAGGCTCATTCTTCTCTCTTTTCCCCCACCATTTCTGGCAAGTACCTCTTTATTTTTAACAAGCTTGAGGAGGATAACATATGCTTGATTATAAGCTCATCCTTCGGATGAGTCCAACCTAGTTTTGATTCGAACCCTAGGAAGGAGTGGTTCGTTCCTGTTTGTAATTGAACAGGTCCTTTACTTTGAAATTTTAACGAGTCCGGTATAGGAGAAACTCGGCGTTTTTCAATTTTAGAGAGTCTGAAAAACTTAAGAAGACTCCAAGTTGAACTTTTTCGTAGATTTGTGTCCCTCAAGCCCGAAAAAGTATAAAATAATACATGGGGGAACCGCTTGATCTTGCGACCAAGGAGTACTTTCATAATTAGTGCCACTGACCTGAAAAGTAAAAAGCGATCAAGGACACGTCGTTTTATTTCCAGTATCGAGTTTGAAACAACAAAAACCCGGCAACCTTTTCCTGTTTTTACGGTCAGAAAAGGGCTATAAGGGGACCGTCTTTTAATTCCATTTTAACGAGTGTAAAAGAAACGCTCGGCAATCTTTTCATATTTTAGGAGTCAGAAAAAGGCTTAAAAGATGACTCTGATATTTTGGTTCGTGAAAAATGACAATTTTCCCTCTAAATCCCTTTGTCCTGCACAAAAACGACACATTACTCATACCTGTTTAAGATAGGCAAAAATACATTGAAAAATATCCTTCCATGGTGAAAAATAAACAAACCTAGCATTCATTCATCCAAAAAACCTATAAAAATACTTTTTACCATGTCATTTTTACCATTTTACTGTTGAGGTTGAGAAAAGGGCTTTTGGCAAGAAACTTCCCGTGGTCGTTGCGGAGAATCCGACAGTCAGAATCGAACGCCGTCTCTTCTAGGTATTTCACAACATCCTCCTCTTCAATTTCATCCGATTAAAATTTTGTTTTAGGTTTTAGTTTTGGTTTTTGAGGGGTTTTAGGTTTTAAAAACCGCTCTGCGGGGTACGCAGGTGCCCTAAGGGTGACCTGCGTCCCCCGACCTTTTCCTACACAGGAAAAAGGTCAGGGTACGCAGCCCACCTTCAGGCCAGCTGCGTACCGGCGCTCTGTGTCCTAAACGCGGGGTGCGTCCCCCGCGAAGGGTGGAATTTGAAACCCCAAACCCCAAAAATAACCATTTGAAATTTCCCAAATTAATTCTAATCTTTATTTCTTGGTGTGTAGGACACTCAACATGTTGGATTGGAGAGAAAGAGAGCACGAGGACGTTGATTTAGCTGCAATTGGTCACCAACCTTCCATTGATGCCCTAAAAGCATGCAGACTATATAAATACTGGGCCATACCTAGCATGAGGGCTTAGGTGAGATTCTTGGAGTGGCTGGTTGAGAGATGGAACATTCATGAGCAATGCTTTTACATCGGAGGGCACCAGCTCGAGATAGAGCCCTCTGACATATACTTTCTCACTGGCTTGCCAAATAGGGGCGAGCAACTCAATCTAGTCGGGACTAGGCTAGGTGGCCAATCCCTTGCTAGTCTCCGGGCAGATTGGTGCATACCCAATCAACACCATGCAAAAGGCATAGAAATCAAATACATCTCTCAGCGTGAACTCATGGTTATAGCTTTCACGGTTACCAAAATTTGCGGCGCAGCTGCTCTACATATTGCCACCGAGTCCCAAATGCGGATGGCGATTGACTGTTTCCAAGGCACCATCTTCAACTGGTGCGATGCTGTGTCGGCCAACATGAAGGGCCAACTGACTAGGGCAAAGAACGGACAACTGAAGACCTTTGGATATGGGCCTCTAGTTGTGAGCTTTGCCTTAGAGAGAGTTCCGATGTTGATCCCTCAGCATCTCACTGTTGATATCTTGGGTCCTCGGGAGCCAAAGCTGATACGATGGGTTACGGTGATGGCCCGACATCCTGACGAGGGCGCGGCAGTTGTTCGATTCCCTGCTGGTTATTTTCACTGGTTAGAGGACCAGGTTTTTGCGATCCAGGACTTTCCGTATGCCGGAGTAGATTTTCGAGGTGATCCGGACATGGTTCTTTCATAGGGAGAATAATGGGACGACAGAGGTACTTTATTTTTCACAAGTTTTCAAATTATATATTTTTTTGTTTTTTATATATATCGTCTCAAAACTGACAGTAAAAATTTTCAAAATGCAGATGTTGGTCCATAGTGCCCAGCCAACCTCCGGCCTTTTGAGAGGAGAGTACCAGCTATATCAGCACCACCCCCACAGGATGCGGCCGCAGAGACCTTAGCCAAGCTGGAACAGGATCTAGAGCGTCTGACGGCGGATATACCAGAGACCACCATAGATGAAATTCCCATTCGAATTCAGCGCTATGTGGTCGCAGTCCCAGGACCTTTTAGGAGGTTCTTGTGTAGGGTAGCGCGGGCAGTGGTTTCGTATAGAGAGCACCACCAGTGATTGGCTAGTCACTTTTGTAGACACATATGACATTTTTGGCTTTTTGTACTTATCATTTTTGCCGATCATAAGGTGTTTTTCAACCTATGATCGAAGACGATGTATATTTTTTGACACACTCCTATCTATATATATATCACTATTACCGGTTTATCTTGTTTAACATATGTGATGAAATGTTTTTTAAATTTACTTGCATGATTATTGTAAATGTCTGTCCAACATTCGAGAAGCAATTGCATCTGCTAATGTATTTAAAGACCTTGGAATATGCTGATATTCAATGTAATCAAATTCACGTTCCAAGAGACGCACTCTCAAAAACAACCTTAATAACACAGGATTTCTAATGGCATATACTCTATTAAGCTGTAATACAACAAGTTCAGAATCTAACCTCACTATCAAACGTCGAATTCCAAATGAAATAGATTCAGATAATAATTCAACCACTGCACTGTATTCTGCAATGTTGTTCGTCGTTTGACCGAGGCTTACCCCATGCATAGAAACTAACTCGTCAGAGGGCGAATAGATAACCCAAGCTGCGGAAGAGATATTCCGTGTACTACGACAAGCACCATCAGCAAATCCGATGTATGTTTGGAGAGGCGTCGACATCTGCAATATCAAGAGTAAAACCAAGATAAGCCAGAATAACGACGAAAAAAACACTCTCTAAACTAGGCACACTATCTAAACTAACAAACATACTAGCTAGAAAGAAAACCTAACCTAACTAAAAATTCTCCATACCCATCATTTAAGCATAATCTCTTAAGGTAAAGTCCATTTCTGGGTTTACCTAAAGAGTCCCTATCAAAATCTACCAGCTCATAGGCCCCTTTTGCTAGCTTTTGCTTTACAATGTAGGGTCCATGCCACATAGGAACGAATTTTCCAGCACCTAGCTTATCGTTAGCTTGATCATATAATAGCACTAGGTTTCCCTCCGAAAAACTTCGAGGGGTCACATTTCTATCATACTGAGCTTTCATTCGCTTCGCGTGAGTCTCGATTGCCAATGTAGCGTCACGTCGAGTCTCATCAAATTTAGCTAAGTATAATAAACGCTTCTCCTCTTCGGAAGTAGCTGGGAGTAATTCGACAGCCATTTGAAGTGATGGGATTTCGCATTCAATGGGTAACACAGCTTCCAAGCCATAAACTAGCTGGAAAGGAGTGAACCCTGTTGAAGTTTTCACTGAGGTTCGGTATGCCCATAGCGCTGAAAATAACATGTTGTGCCAATTCGACCGATGAATAACAATGGTTCATCGGATCGTGATAACCAGAACTTTGTTGATAGACTCAACCAAACCGTTGGCTTGCGGATAATAAGGAGTAGAGCTATCGTGGCGCAAACCAAGCTGGCTTGTAAGCTCAGTCATCATGATGTTTCGAAAATGGCTCCCATGGTCAGTGATGATTGCTTGTGGGACACCAAACCTAGTTATAATATGATTGAATACGAAAACTGCAGCTGTTTTGCCTCTTGCGTCAAATGTAGGCATCGCCTCGGCCCATTTAGTAAAATAATCAACCGCGAGGATGATATACGCATGCCCCCCGGCCGAGTGAGGGTTACAAGTAATAAAATCGATACCCCATTTGGCGAATAGGCCAACGACAATTATAGGGTGGAGAGGAGCAGGTGGTGCGCGCATCTTGCGATCAAACACTTGACAATTGTGGCACTTCCGGACTGCAATGATACAATCTTTAAACATGGACGGCCAAAAATAGCCAGCGCGCAACACCTTCTGAGTTGTGGCATATCCAGACATATGACCGCCACATGCTCTAGAGTGACAATCATTCAAAACCCTCTCAGCCTCTTCGTGAGTTAAACAACGTCGAAAAACTAAGTCTGCCCCCCGGCGATAAAGTGTATCTCTAATAATCTTGTATTGCTGGGATTGAAACCGAATTTTTCGACGTTCCGACTTTGAAGCTTCAGGCCGAAAGGTTTGGGTTTGGAGATAGATGATTATACTCATGTACCACGGATCTAAAGTACTGATAAGAAACAAAGATTCGTCCCCAATGGACTCCTCTGCCACAGTTTCTGTGTCAGCATGCGGGAAATCACACATCAATTCCGCAAAAACTAAGGATTTCTTAGACTTGGACTTCTCAAACTCCAAGTCGAACTCTTGCAGGATAACGATCCATTTAGAGTACTTGCCCCCTAGCAGTTGTTTTGTCAAAATATAAATCATAGGGTTGCAATCTGAAATAACTGTAGTTTTACGGAGAAGAATGTAGTGACGAAAACGCTGGACAGCTTGAACGGCTGCCAGGGCCAATTTCTCCACATGCGAATATTTTAGCTCAGTGGGATTTAAGGTCCTACTAAGATAATATATCACATGTTCCGCTCCGAATTCATCTTCTTGAACTAACACCATTCCAATGGTGGAATGCGAAGCCGCGAGGTATAAGAAGTAGTCCTGGTTGTAGTTGGGAGGATGCAACAACGGTGCATGGGTCAACGCGTGTTTAAGTGCATCAAAAGATTGTTGGGCAATCTCATCCCAAAAGAATTGAGCGTTCTGTTTCAACAACCGTGTAAAACCTTTAGTGACCTCGACGTAGTTTGGAATGAATCGGCGTAAAAAGTTCGCTTTCCCTTGCAAACTTTGAAGTTGGCGCAAACTCGAAGGAGGAGGCAATTTGATGATAGCTTCGACCTTCGAGGGATCGACGCGAATGCCGGCTTTTGAAACAACAAATCCCAGCAATCGACCCATCTCTATACAGAAAACACATTTGTGGGGATTCAACCGAATTCGATAATGCCTACACCTCATAAAGATTGCTCGTAAGTGGACAAGGTGATCAGCTCGGTGTAAAGAATGAGCAGGCAATCATCGAGGTACGGTTGCACAATGTGCTTGATTTCATGAAATGCATAAGACATCACCCGTTGAGAAGTGGCCCCGGCATTCTTAAGCCCAAAAGGTAATTTTCAATAAGCAAATGTCCCCCATGGACAAATGAATGTCGTTTTTGGTTGGTCGGCAGGTAGAATATTGATTTGATTATAGCCCGAAAAACCATCCATGAAGGAAAACATTTCACTTCCGGCACAATCATCAATAATTTGATCGATATAAGGCGTAGGATAGTTGTCTTTTGGACAAGCTCGATTTATATCCCTATAGTCGATACAAATTCTTATTGTTCCTTGTTTCTTGTTGACCGGAACAATATTCGATACCCAATCCGTTAACGGGATTGGATAAATGAAACCTGCTTTCAACAGCTTCTCGACTTCTGCTTTAATCGCAGCCGCTTTCCGAGGGTGAATCTGACGCAACCGTTGCCGGACGGGTTTAGCATCCGGATAGGTCTTTATTTCATGAACAACAATGGCAGGGTCGATTCCCGGCATTTCCTCGTAAGACCAAGAAAACACATCGCAGAATTCTTGGAATAGGGCCTTGTAAGTTTGGATTTCATCTTCTGAACATGAGGCACCTATATGAATGTTTTCCTCAATTCCGGGCTTCACTGAAATATCAATGGGAATAGTGCGAGAAATATTCCCTAAATTCAACTCTGAATCAGAATGTTTCGTTGGATTCTGAGCGTCTTTGACATATTCAGCGGTAAATATAGATGAAAAATCATTTTCAAAAACATCATCCTTAGGTAAAAACGAAGATCTGTGATGGAGATCTTCCCATGGTAGATCGTCTACACTTAGGATTTCGCGAAGTTGCTCGTCAGATGACATGACTTCGGGAAACGCTATCCGTTCTAAGGTTGATGTGAAAAGTTATTCTTCACTGACCACATTCATTTGGTCGATTTGGGTTGAATGCGAGTCGGTAAAAGACATGACAGCTTCATAAGCAATTTCATATGGACTCAAAGGCATAGCATCACCGAATGAGTCTATCTCAGATTCAGATGGGACAATCCAAGGATCATCATAGATAATGTTGTCTGATGTAATCATATGAATTGATGCAAATGAAGGGTCTGCGTTGATTGGAGGGAAAGGAAAAGTTCCCAGTAAACCGGAATCTTTAACTAAACCTACGCCAACATCCCTATAAAGGATTTTCGTCTTACCGACATGCTGGATACTCTCTGAAGAGGCTGGGTCGGATGAAAAGTATGTCAGCTGATCAATGGTCACGATCTTCAGTCCCAGGAGGAGGATATCCAGGATAACTAGGAACAGGAGTCGCATTAGGGATATTATATCCTCCTGGAAAACCAGGATTAACTGGACCGTACTGGGGTTGTTGAGGTTGTTGATAAGCGTACCCAGGATACGGTTGATACTGGTAAACCGGCTGTTGGACAGCTTGCCCATGTTGGTACTGTCCCTGGTATGGTTGTTGAACAAATTGAGGTTGAGTAGTGACAACCGTACTTATACCAGGCTGACCTGTAGGCATCTAGACCGTGGTTTGAATCGTAGATCCAGACAACGGTAAAGATGTCTGAGGAGTGGTTACAGAGACAGTAGAAACCGGAGCCATCGATACTCCAGAGGTAAGTGTGGCAGATGTAGCGGTAGTTGCAGCAACCGTTTGAGATGGAGTACTAGGTGCAATTGGCGGCTGAGTAACTACCGAAGTTACAGAAGTTTGAACATTTGACTGGACAGGTTGTGGTTGCTGGGGTGGACCAGAAACTACGAGTTGTCCAGCTTGAGGTACCAACTGTATACTTGGCTGCAACACCTGTTGACCCTATGATGGATCCCACACTAACATTCCAGGGTATTGACCCATAACAGGTTGAGGATACTGAGATCCATAACCGGATTGAGGATAGGATTGATAATTGTAAGGTGCAGTTCCCATACCTTGAACATATGACTGACCTTGAGGTGGTTGATAACCTTGACTTGAGTATTTACCTTGAGGTTGATAACCTTGAGGTAAATACGGATACTGGGGTTGACCTTGACCTTGAGGTTGATACCCTTGAGGTAAATATTGATACTGAGGTTGACCCTGGGGTACATATTGAGGCTGGGGTTGACCTTGAGGCATGTATTGCACCATAGGTACATACTGACCTTGAGGTTTCCCCCAGACACGATTTGTGTACCTTGAGGTTGCCCCCCAGGCGGTAATTGGTCACCTTGAGGTTGGGAAACGGGAACTGAACCTGACATCATGTAAATGTCTCCTACACCCAATGGTATATTACCATTGTTTCCAGCTAATAACCCATGATCAATGGGTTGAGGAGATGCCCCCGCAAAGGTACCAGAAAGTGATTGATACCCGGTGGGAACAGAAGGACCGCCGTGTAAGAAAGATTCAGGAGTTTGAGTAAACACGGATGACTGACCAGACATATTTACAGGAGTATAAATACCTCCAGGTGGAAAGGGAGTACGAGGTGTAGAAAAACCTACCCTTGAGTTGTCTAAATAATTGGTTAACGAAAGGTACCAAGTAGTACTTCCAGGAGGACTGTAAAAGATAGATTCACGCTCCCTGAGGTCAATAGTAAGTTGATCTTCAAGGTTAGAGATGCCTATTTCTTCCTCTGGAGCAAGTTCTTCGATAGCAATCAGACCAGTAGGAAGATTTTCAGTGATAACTCGTTCTACTCTTGGTGAATCTGGAACACTAGAAGTCGGAGTAACAGGTTCAGATATTTCAGGTTCTTCGCCTGTATCACTAGCAGACGAAAAACTACCAACAAGCTCAGAAACTGTAACAGCTTCGGGATTATAACCTGTCTCTAGACCTTGGTAATCTGAATGGACTACCAAGGAAGATTCTCCTTCTTCAGGTGAACCTACTCTACTGCCACTAGGAGGAGTTACAAGGACCTTCAAACCTTCTAGATCACTGGGGTCGTCTCAAGGAGGTTCACCCCAAAGTCTACGGGATCTTCTCAACAATTCGGCCACAGAAACAACTTCAGGAGACTGGCCCCGAAGTCTACGGGACTGTCTCGGTAATTACGCCATAGTTAAAAACTTTTAACTACTACACACGAAAACAAAGTAAAATCTCAAATCAAACCACGTAAAGTCTCTAAAGAACCAAACAAATTTGAATCACACGCCTAAAGAATCTAGGGCGTCAAACCAAGCACAAACAGTAGCCTTCCAGACCGAAAACGCTAGTTGGAGATGAAACCCAACATCGCCGGATTCAGTACAGAAGTGGCGGGTGGAACAGTTACCTCGGCAACCTGCTTAATGAATAGACCGGCACAAGTTCCTCCACTTTAACCGTCTCGAGTGAAGTGAACCCCCCGGAAAATCCAAGTGAGTCTAGCCGAAATCTGCTCCAGGTACAGTGGGATCTTCCCTCCACCATCACCTCCGTAGAATCCTAAAGATAATTGTCACTAAGGTTACCAACCGCAACAAATGCACCTGGGGGAACAGTCTACACTCCGACAACACGCAAGGGCAGAGTATCAAGCTCAATCCCCTTGCCGGTTCCTTGACAAATATCCAAGGTTTACTGACAAGTGACCCCTGGCCCCTCGACAATGGTTAATCCGAGGTTTACCGTTTGTAATAAGTGCGTGTCTGGCATCGTTACCAATGAGGGGGAATTGATCCCCTCACTGGTTCGGACATGAGCTCGTGCTTCTCCTTTAAGAGGAGCTTTCCCAGAGTAAAAATGAGACAATTGGATTTATTCTATCATAAGATAAGCTACTTGTTTGGTTTTGTTGTCTTGGAGATTTAATTACTCTCCTACTCCAAGACACTAGCCTGATCTAAATTTGTGTTTCACAGCCCTAGTAAATAAAAGTTACTATGTTGATTCTACTTTAAGCGTTAATTTTATGGTTTTTCTTAAAGACAGAAGGTAGCGGAAGTGAAACCAATGGTGTGTAGACTCGACTGAAACCACTACAAAGATGCACCTAAGATGATTTGCGCTACTTTTCTCTTTCAATGAAATTCTTAACTAAGAGAGTTGAGAAATGCAAATTTAATAGAAAACAACTTTCTTAGTAAAGACAATCAAAGAAACAATTCTTTTTATCTTTCCAAACATACAAACATGACCACTCCTTACGTGCACGAAAAACTCTTTTTCTTTCAAAACTCTTCAAAGCTACTTGAAACAAAACTTTTCAAAGGAGATGTTTTTGTATTTTCTCTTATTTAATAAAGCATATAAATCTATTTTAACGAAAATCAATCTCAAAAGCTATAAAATCTATGAAAACTTGACTCACAAGCAAATCAACAAGAAATTTACTCTAAGCAAACCTAACGAGGCAAAAGCCTACAAGGATGATTCTAGGTTGTTTTACTTGACTACAATCAAGTCAAGGACCAGCTAATGCAGAATCAAAAGACCAGTCAACAAAAAACTCAAATCTTTTTGTTCTTTTTGTAAAATGGAATTCAATACTCAATCAACAAGTACTTCGAAATTTGCCAAAGAGACCACTCAAAAGTAAGTTTCTCTCACAGGTAGACTTTATGACAGGTCCGACTTCTAAGAATGCTGACAAAACCAGAGAGATCTAAGGCTTGACAACTTCTACCGCCAAAGTCACTACAAGACCTACTCAAAAATCAAACCCTAGGGCTTAAACTTCTATGAAATCCACTAAAACACTCAATGCTATCGAAACAAGTTTAGGTGAAGATCTTTGACAAGAGACTAATGGATCTGGGTAGTAAAAACTAAGAAAAAGCAAAATCTAAGAGAAAAAATGCAAAAAATGGAAATTTCTTAATTTTTTAGCAGGGACGCAGGCAACCGGTTAATCCAGGTGCGGGCCCGCTCTGTGCACACAGCAACAGTGCGTACAAGTACGCACTGTGCAATACCCAGAGGGTGCGTCCTACTGAAAAAACCAAGAAAAACTAAATTGAATCTAACCTTAAGCTAACCCACCCAAAAACAAAGTTACAGAGCCAAAAACTAGAAAATAAATGACTTTTCTCAGATCAAAGTTGCATACAAAGGAAAAGACTTTCACATCAATGGATTCCCCAGCGGAGTCGCCAATTTGTCAGGCGGAAAGAGTCGATAGTGCGGACACAACCAACCTCCCTAGGAGCCTAAGACTCTCTAGTGACAAACAAGACAAACAAGAGCAATCCTTCTCTAAACATGCATTTACTATATAAGAAATCAAGTGTTTAGATCCTACCTGTAATCCAACGTTGTTGTAGCAGTCCAGCCTCACTGATCCGGATGAGCTCCTCCTTCACTTTGAAACTTTCATCCACTAACAATCAAACGATTAAATATCACTTGATAATCTCATAGAATAAAACATATTCAACACATAGACCAAGGAGTACATGAAACAACTCATAAATAACAAGTTATTGAGAAGAATGGACTCATTTGCATTAATAGGAAACAAAAGGAACAATTACAACCTGAGCCTTGGTGTTGTGCAAGTCCCTCCCAGGGTCCATCAAGAGTTCTCTTTTACTTTGACAAAGCTCACCCACTTCCAAATAGAACAAGTAAAGATGGCAATCTCTCCTCACAAGCTTCTAAATGGGAGTCCTAATTCCTGCAGCATCTACCCTTAGAAATGTATAGCTTCCAACCTCCTCTCCTTCTGGCCCAATGCCTGTATTTATAGTGCTCAATAGGAAGTTAATCAGGTCCACCATCAATGGGATAATCCCCTCTTTGGATGGGATAGCTCCCTTATTGATGGGATAAGTTCCTCTTTCGTAGGGGTGCATGAACCATCTGGAGGCGCTCAATACACGTCGAACAACCTTCTAGAATGCTCTAGAAATGACCACAAGTAACTTTTTAAAGATGAAACTTGCGCATTTTGACCTTTACAGGGGGACGCACCTACCTCTTTACATACAGAGCGTACAAGTACGCAGCTTTTTTGAACATTGGGTGCGTACCCGCAGGTAAGGTTGAGAGAACCTGCGTACCCAGAGATAAATACATTTATAAAGACTTTCTCTCTTTTTGGAGTTTGACATGGAGAGCAGAGGCATAAGACTTGCCTAAGAGGGTAGCATGACTGTTGATAGAGCCATACTAACTGTAAATAGCCATGGTGACATTTTTTAGTGTAACAAGTCTTTGATTACAATATCGTAAAATCAAAGTCGAGTCTTTCAAAGATCTCGAAGGAAAACCTTCATTCCAACCACCGAGATGAATGCAATGAAGCTTGGGGGGCATGCACCTCGATTTGGGTTATTATGCTGGGGACATGCAAGCTTATCACGAGCAGTGTTACCGCAGGGTTCAAGCTCATTAAAAAATAAACCGCATCGAGAAGTTTTAGCACATAGTTCAAGCTCATTAAAAAATAAACGTAAGTCATGACCAAATGTTTCCCCCAGCATTTAAGCTCATTAAAAAATGAACCAATTTCTGGTAAATAACCGTCGTGAATGTAGTACTTCAGCCTTTAAAGCCTTGGTTGTGTTCTCATCATCACCTCCACTCTGTATTGGCCGATCATTTACCTCCACTTGATTTTTTACCCCTTTTGAGGAACAGCCACGAAGAGTGATTCTGTTAGCCATCCTTGTAACACTACCATGATTGGGAAATTCCAAACTTTACCTGGAATCAGCTGCTACCCAAATTTATCACTCGTTCCTCAAAGACGAGTCTCCTTTAAGGTCTTTTCAACTGACTCGTAAAATATGAAAAGGTTGCCGAGCCATTGGCCTCTCTAGCTCGTTAAGGTGACTGGAAGTGCTATCCCTCCTTTAGATTTTAATCTTTTTGGACCTGAGAAATTATTACACAAAAAGATTGAGCGCTTGTTTTTTTCGGCTCGTTAAAAGTATCGAAAATTCATCCCTTCTGTATTATTTTATACTTTTTTGGACTTAAGGGATTAGATGACGAAAAGGGATCTTTGGATTTTCCTTTACATCCCTTTTCAGACTCTCTAAAATTTAAAAGGACCGAGTTATCTTTGTTGTTAAACTCGTTAAAACCTAATAGCGACAAACTTGTCCATAGCAGACAAGAGCAAGTTTCACTATCGCTAGGCTCATTAAAACATAGCGATGGGTTTGCCTGAAGGGAAAATTATAGAACAAGCATATGTTATCCTCCTCAAGCTTGACAAAATAAAGAGGTACCGGTCAGCAATGACTGGGGAAAATTGGGAAGAAAACTTGAAGAAACTTTATTGATAGCAAGTCGCTCTTGAACATGACACTTTCACTCCGCATCCAAGTTGGGTTGGGTTGTTCCATTCACCGGTCACATCACCATGGTTCCATCACACCATCCACCTTTGGGGTTAATGCTACCAATCCATCATGTCAATTTCACCGATATGTTCAAGAGAATTCATTCAGAGAATTCACTTGTGTCTCACCCACTATAATACATCTCCGCTCCATTCTTTCATGACCGCCACCCTGAACCGTATATCACCAAATCATTTTCACCTCCATTAAAATCATTTGCTCCGTTCGTGACATTGATGTGGGATTCACCAAGGCCCTCCTATGATGGATCGCTTCTTTTTGACATCAGCTCATTATCCAAGAAGTCGATCTAGGAACAACCCTTTCAATACTTTCAAACTTGCATGCCTCAATGGCAAGTTTCTCACTTCCAACGACGGGTTTACATCAATGGCCTTCGACCGAAAGATTTTACGTGGTGTTCGACACCAAGTCCTTTATTCACACCACATGAATTGTACTATAGTACTTTGAGGGTCATCATCATTATCGGTGATTCCTCTCGCGCCTGTTAATAGCTTACACCATTGGCTGGTAATCAGGCGATGTCTTTCCATGTTCGACTCCAGAACATCTCTCACATGGATCGACTTGTACTTTGAGTGAAGATCGAACAAGATTGAAGACCCCGGATCTAGTTTCATCCATCTGGGCTGCGATATATATTCAGGAAAATAAAGACATCAAATGTACATCATTACTACACAGATAATCATCCAATCAAAGGGATGATGGCTCTATCAGAATCATCAGTCTACACTCAGACGATTGTCTGTCTCATGTACATGAAAATGAATTTATAAAGCTGAGCATGGGAATTCCCACCTCAGCTAGATCATGAAAATATTATGAAGATAATGTATTGTATTGTATCTTATTACAGGTCTCCTTCCAGCTTGAAAGAACTTCAGATCCTCATGATAAAGCATTTCACCCGACATCAACAAATTTACGACCTCATGCTTTAGGGGGCAACTGTTATAAACATTTTTGGGCACTGCAACCCCAATCATAAATGTCAATAAACCAAGGGATCTTAAGTCCCTAAAAGTGGTGTTCCAACCCCTAAAGGAACAAGGTCAACCGATTAAATCTCCTCCCAGAAGTTCTCCATGAAAAACTACTCAGAACTGGTCAAAACTGGACCATTTCACCTGCTCCATAGGCAAAGTGCGCTGCATCCCACCTAAATACACACAGTGGGTGAGATGCATTTCAAAAATCCCTTCTATGGGGTGTGATGGGCGAGAAGGGACAAATGGCAGGGTCAATCCGCGAGGTGGAGGAGCGTGGAATATTCCATAAACTTCTCCTGTGACACTTGCCTCTCTGAATTCGACCAAGGATGAGTAAGAGATCATCAATCTCCAAGTGGAATCAAGAACTATCAGAGAGAAGACACTAATCAACTCTCAAAAGCTGACTCATCTCCCTTGCAGATATCTATGTATGGATCCCTCATCCCAGAGATCCAGAGGTTGGAATTTTGTATCTTGTGAGGAAGTGCTACTGGTTTATTGGTGCAATATCATAGTGTTGGGTGATCTAAGCTTGTCATGAGGTGAAGAAGGGCTTCTTCTTGTTGAGAGGATGATGCTGGGTAAGAACATTTGGTTGTAACTCTCTTGTCTCTTTCTTGATTATCAATAAAGCTATTCAAGTTTTCCTCCATACTCTTGTGTGATTTATGTTTTATGCATTTGTATGGTCAATTTACATCTGATCCTAGATTGTTTATGATAATAGATCTATGTTCTCATATAGTATTGTGCTGCTTTGATTCTACAGGTACTCTGTGAAGCTGGGTATACAAGGAAGCAAGTAGCAAAGGATTATCAGAAGGTAGAGGAATTGAGCAAGGAACCAAGCGCAAGACAAAGGTTGGTCTCTGTTATTCTTCTCTCATCTATCTCTCATAAAGGAAAACGAAAGTAGTCTTTACTTTGTTTGTTTCTAAGGTAACCACTAGCCTTACTGGGATTAGTAGTTCTGCATAGACATTATTCCCGGTAACAAAATGGCGACTCCGCTGGGGAGCAACTAGGTTGTTTGTTTATCTACATTTGTTTACTTTATAAAATTACAGATGGAGCCTGAAGTTGAGCCAAGTAACCTTCGAACCGCATTTTCTATGCAAATGCAAAGTAGATAAATGCTGCTTCAGTCAATCTTTGGGTTTTGTTTATGAATTCAACAATTGATTTACAAACTCTCTAATTACCCTTGTGGTGGCTCTAGTAACCTCCTTAGATCTACCCCTGTGATTGATTTACTGATTACCACTTGCTTGGCCAAAATCCCTGAACTGAACTGCAAATTGTGACCCGGAACCCAATCAAAGTCTCATTTTTGGTCCATCACACTGTCTATTCTGTGAACTTCAAATGCATCGCACTTCCCGAGTGTAGTAGGTGCACTACATTTCAGTTTCACTAAGTTACAGGTGCGCTGATCAGACAAGGCCTTGTTCCTAAATTTTGGTTTCTGTGCTCATTCTTTTTCAGATCTATTCAGGAGTTTTGCTGCCTGTAGTCAGTACAACTCTGTTTAAAACCCCTTTTCCTTGCTGATATTCTACCTCCATTGTGCAAAGAACTGTAAATGTTTTTATGTATTATTTGAGTCATTTTCAGTTCTCCTTTACAAAGAAGTAGCATAATTGTACTGTCGTTTCTTGATTTGAAAGTGTCGCAAGTGTCATTTTCAGTCATAGAAGAGAATCTGATTGTTCTTGATAGTTGATTACCTTGTTACTATTGTATTTGATATGAATTAGTAGTTTTTTTAGTGTCGAAAGCAAGTTTTCAATTCCAAATCGGAAAGTGTTGTCATTGTCCTCATTTTTTCTTGAAAAGAAACTTGCTAGTAATTGTCGCTTTGAAAAATAATTTAGATTTGTGCATTAGATTTCTTTTTATCATTTACACATTAATAAATCTGAAAACAAATACATGCATGTGCATTTGCATTTAGATTGTTTATTGGTTTGATTTAGGACAATGCATATAGTGTGTGCTCTTTGCTCTTTGTTGAAAGAACAACATCTCTCTTTCCTTAGTAGCTAGGATTTTGATTTGCAAAAAGAAAATTAAACAACTGTTTATCATCTTAGATTGCATTTTATGAATTGTACATCTACATCACGTGGTGAACCTGAAAGGAAAATTTGTTAAGCAAGATCAACTATAAAATAAATTTAATGAATCTAAAAACACTTTGGAACCTAACGCACAACATCTAGAAGTCTAGGATAGAGACGTATTCCGGCGTCGTAAAGCCTGGTAACTCTTGTTTTCACTATTGGCTGGGTGATTCCTCCACTTTGATACGACAAGTGCGAGTATGGACTTGTGCTCCCATGTACCGTCGAGTATATATTTGGAGACCACAATAGGCTTTATCGTTTATCCATAGGAAGCCATGTCTACCGCCCTATCGATCGCAATGCACTGAACACAACATTCGGGAAGATTGACTGTCGTACTGTAAAAAGTATTATGTAGTTGCGTGATTGGTTTGGTAATCCCTCTATCTAGATTTCCAGAGTAGTCCCTTTCATTCCTTTTCAGAGTCCTTAAAGGAAAAGCTCCATCTGAGCACTTGTCACTTCAGGCTCATTAAAAATCGAAGGCGACTAGAGTCATTTTTTGTTTTTTCTCGACTCTTAAAAATTGAAAAAACAAGTTGTGTCAAAGCGTCTAAAATTCATTTAATTCGGAAAAATATTTCCCCTTGATCTTTAGTTGATCGAGTAATCCGCAATCATGGAAGAAAGTCAATCGAAATCGCTAAAAAATCTTTTGGATAGACTAGATATGTCTGAACAACCGTCGACATCAAGGACTGTGTCATCTGATGCAGCAGCAGTAAAACCTCCTACTGCTACTCCAACAATGTTCCCTGGTGTACCATCTGTCCTGGCAAGTTATCAAAAACAAGTTGGAGTCCAATTAGGGACTGTTTCGACGACATGGTCAGTTCCTATTTCTTTATCCAAATTATCATCTAGTATTTCTTATATTGAAACTCAGCAAATTGATCCAATGTGTCTTCAAAGGCCAATCTACCCTTTAAGTACTGGATTACCACCATATGGAGGGCAGTATGCCTTTTCATTGTTCCCTCCTAGAGAACAACCATATGGGAGTTTACAACAAAGTTCAGGTCAAACTAGAATTACATCCAGCGGTTGGGTACCAATACTGCCTCAGCAACCAAGGGTTGTATATTCAATGCAACCAGTCCACCCTGTGTCGAATATTCCCAGTATACTTGCTATTGTGACTGCATCACAAGTACAAGCGCTACTTGTTGTATGTCAACCCCAATTTTCTCAGGTTGCAATATAACAGCCTCTTGTCTCAACGACTCAATCGCAACCTCAGGTTAGTGCCTCCCTATCTGGAGCGACTCAGGCTCAAATAAGTACTATGACTCCTCATCTTTCTCAATCATCCAGTATTGGACAACAGCAAATGGTCCAACAACCAGGGCTTGTTTAATCTCAACAACCGCAATTCCAGCAATCATATCAAGGACCTGAGCAACAAGTCTTTGTAAGTAATGGGCAACTGCATTTCCAAAGCTGTTATCAACAACCATACTATAATGGTTATGCCCATCAACCTTATCAAAGTTACCAGCATCAAATACTTTATGCTGGTATGTAAAGACCCACTGCTCAGGCGATTCCATCTTATCCTGGGTATGCTTCGCCTAACCTGAATCAACAGTTGCCCTTTGTAGCAACTCTAGAATTACCAGATCTAAACCGGCTGACGAATGATCCAATTGCTTATGCCCCTTGGTGGCTAGCGATTCTGCATAAACGTTCGTTATATATTCCTAAATTTAATGGAAATCCGGGAGAAGACCCGTCGAATCATGTGATGACATTTCATCTGTGGTGTTCATCAAACAACCTAAACGATGATTCGATTAGGCTTCGCCTTTTTTAGAGGACGTTAACTAGTCCAGTAGCAAAGTGGTATATCGAGTTACCTAGAGGTACGTTTGATATCTTCAGTACCCTAGCCACAACCTTTTTAACCCATTTTCAGTTACCCATAAGGTACGCAACGGGAATAGAACTCCTTACCAATTTGAAACAAACGACGGCCACTCACATATCCGATCATATTCATGAGTGGCGACGTCATTGTAGAAAGGTAAAAACGTATGTTCCTGATCAACTTTTAGCTGAATGGTTTATTAAGTCATTATTACCTTCCATTACAGAAGATGTGGCAAAGGGAGGAGTCATCACTGAAGAGCAAGTTATTGCTCGTGCACAATATCTAGACTTGATCTATACTCAGTCTGGCACGCTCTATGATAAAATACCTGATGCTCCTAGACAGAAATTTTTCGTTCCTCCCCCTCCTAAATCAAGCAAAGACTCTCATGTCAGAAATGGCTTGATAGGTACGACAAGCATAAAATCGAAAAAGGCTACATCTAAGAAAGCCCGTAAGATTTCTGATCAAAATGCAAATGAAGAACTTCTCGCCTCAGAGGTAAATGTCGTGTCGACCGATAAGGGCAAACATCTGAAGCAACCAGGGGCAGAAAGAAAAAGAAAGGGATGAAAAAGAAGTAGGATGAGTCATATCCTGAAAAACCTTCTACAAACCCTTCTGGGCAAAGGAAACCCCCTGCGGGGTGTCAGATATGTGATGAGGATCATCGGACGAGAGATTGTCCAGATAAAGCTGAAGTTAAGAAACTCTTTAGGAGTTCAAAAATCTCAGCAGTATTGACTGATCCATTTCCAAACCCGGAAACCAAACTGGTTTCTAATCAAAATGCTTCCCGATCCCAAGTGCTTATGTTGTCTATCTCAGAATAGCAAAATGATGCTTTGACAAGGAATAAAGATTACGGGAATCCACAACTCTTGAATACGAAGGCTAATGAACAACCTACTAGTTTAACAACAACTTTGACCGAAGTTGTGCCACCCATCATTCCTAAGCTAACGATAAAGCCACCAAAGGGAGTAGTACATGTATCGACATTTAATCCTCGTGCCAGAGCAGCACAACATTATAATATAGTAGGGGACTTGGCCCAATCGCTGTCCGCTATGTCAACACGTGAGGTACCGCAAAATTGCCCCTCCCAAAAGAAAGCTTTATTATCAACAATAGGTGGGATTGACCCAATGGATTCCAATCTTGTGGCCTTTGATCATAAAGGATATGACCCTCAGTTACCATCTCAACTAGCTTTCCTTATTCAAGTAAAAGCCCTCAACAAAACTGTTCATCGAACAATTATTGATGAGGGGGCATCTACATGTATTATGTCGATGAGTTGCTGGAAAAATTTAGGCTCACCACCCTTGTCGCGATCGTCAACGATGTTAAAAGCATTTGATGGATGATCATACACTCCATACAGGATTTTAAGTAACTTGCAGGTTGAAATGGGGGGAAAAACAGTAGAAATTGATGTTGAAGTAATCAACGGAAACCTCGATTACAACATCTTACTAGGAAGGCCCTAGATATATGCCATGGCCACAGTTGCGTCAACCTACTTCCAGAAGATTGCATTTCCCTTCCAAGGAGGAATTACAATCGTCGACCAACAAACATTTCTCCCCAACAGTTCACAAGTTACGGGAAGCATTCCAATGATCCATGGAAGCAATCGTTCGCTTCCTAATCTACTAATCTCTCTAAAAATTACATCTCTCCCTAGACTATTGTAATTAATATACATTTAAAAAATAAATATTCAAAATTGAAAATTAAATCTCTCCTTAGCTTCAAATGTTATATAAAATATTTTTTAATTAGTACATATTTAAAAACTAAATATTCAAAACTTATTTTTATTCACACCGAGCCAATTTTTCCAATGATGGCTTAAAATCCAAAACCCTAGTAGAAAAAAAGGTTCCTTGCCACATGATAGGCTTCTTTGCACTCAGATTGTTGGGAGGATGATACTAAGATGTAAAAAACTAGCAATTCAAAAAAATACTGTAAGATTAAGAATAAATAAGTTAATTACATTATAATTTATTTGAGTTGAATTACAAGCCACAACCCTTGAAATTTAATAGAACATTACTTAAATCATGATCAAGCTATTTATATGCTCGCAAATAGTAAAATCTCATCTTCCTTCTTAGCTCTTGCGAATATATGTAGAGCTCTACATTTTAAGGACATCGCTTTGAAATGTTGAGCATTTTTACAGGGAAAAAACCTCTTCTTTGACTGATGCGAGGGGTTCTCACTTATTTTTATCAAACAAAAAGGACGTATATATGCGATATCATCGGAATATCCAAAATTTTGGGGAATTTATATGTTCCCAAAATATTAGATTCATCTGGTTTTGTACATGTTTTTTATACCCAAGAGCAGCAGGTACAGTTTCCTCATTAACCCTATCTAATAGATGCGCAGATCGATACCCAGATCCAGATACTCCACCAGCATCAGTAGCGTAAAGAGCATATTATCATTGTTTTGCTTGGTCGCAGTAGTTTTAAGGCTGATTTCTATTGCAAACCTTTATGCACTATAACCTTTCATGTTGATTTTCACCATGCAGATTTTATTAATATGTTCTTTTAGTATGTAATGTTGGATTTTTTATGCTTTTTAGTAGTAATTTTTTTTTGGTTTGGGAATATTGTGGATACAGTTGGGGCATACTTAATGATGGACATGGCTATACCTGTACAATTTGTTACACCAAAAAAATGGGATAATTCTATCTCCAATACTCATATTTTTTCATCTCCATCTAAAGATAGGTAGGATGAGTAAAAAACATTTCACAAAATCCATGCTCTAAGATAGCTACTTGGCAACTATTTTACAAACTAATTATTAGCTCCGCTATATAGTGCTGACTTTCTATTGTCAAAGGAAATCTTGGTCTGTGTCATGGTGTCTTCAAAAGGGGCCCCTCATGGGTCATTTTCCCTTTTCCTTCTAACCCACTTTCTCTCTGCCACCTCCATTCCTCTATTTTTCTCCTAAACCAAACAGATTAGCCCCTTTTGACTTTAGCCCTGAGAAAAAAACCTTGAACCTACCATAAAACCTTACCATATGTCTCCACGCGCTCATAAACCCCGTGCCGCATCACCATCGTTGATCACCCTGCTGATCCAACAGCTCCCGTCACACCCGATAAAGATGACCCACTCCACAACCCACGACTATCAGATCATCTCCGTAATGATCTGATAGCCTTCGCTCTCATCGAGCTGGAAATCTGATCGAACGATAGCCCAGGATGAGAGTTGTTTTTCTCTCTCATCTGCCGCTACGTGTCGATTGTTGAATGGAATTGCGTGACCGTGGACATTTACCGCTTAATGCCCGAAAGCGGTGCAATGAATACCATTACCGCCAGACCAATCCACCACGATCGTTAAACAACTGTGCAGCTCCATAGTCCGATGCCCGTCTGATCTGTCCACTGAAGATCTAATGGTTCCAACTCACCCTTCTCTCACCTCGACTGACAAACTCCGTCTAGCCATCTTCACCATCCATTTTCCCCAATCCAACAGTCATCCTTCCCTCTCATCCCGACTGTCCATTTTCCCATGCATCCCACGTCCTTGACCATTCTGTTTGCTGAAGAAGGATATGACCAGCTATTCCAGTATGAGTCCCTGTCAAACCCCCAACAACCATATTTAACAGAAAGCATGGCCAAGGGATAAAAGGACAAGCATGACCCTGTCAATGAATTTATCAGTCACGAACTCCACTGGTACAAGTACACCAACTGCCTAAAGGGACAACACAGCATTTGAACAGATTGGATTCACCCACTGAAGCAAGAAAACATGTTCAGAGACTTCATTAGGGATTTAGATGCAGTTGGTGGTAAATTATGACCCCTCCATGCCTAAATGGCCAAGTACCATAGTATTATAAACTTATAAATACCCAGAAGAAAGATGTAATCAAGGTTGGCATTTGATGTACGGTTCAACTTCTAGAGACTATAGATATTTCATCACTTGCAGTGTCTCATCTTCATTTTCAGCTAATACAATCTTCTTTTGCTGTTAACTGCTCACTGTCCATTTTCTTCTTATTCTAAGCTTGTGCCTGATATGTTGTATTCTCGAGCTCATGGTCTTTAGCACTAGATAACTGTCATCTTATCTCTGTGTTAAAGCATTGATTTCATCATTGAATAGGTTTCCCAGGTTTCTTTCTATCTAATGCAAGAGAGTTGTCATCTTGTCTTTACATTAGTAGATTAGATTTACAAGTTTCTTTACTAGTTGCAACCAGCCATCAAATGGTCTTGTGCATCTGCTGGTGTGGTTAGTATTCTCCATATTCACCTAATACCTCAAATTGTGAGCATTGGTGGTCTAAAGCCTTGTAGTTTGAGGGTGTTCACGCATGTCTGGAGTGAAACAATGTAGAAGTGGTTATCTGTCTTGAACTCAACCATCATTCCTTCTACTAAACCTGCAACAATAGTTGAATTTATATGTTAGCAGGCATCTCTAAGCTACAACCTAGGAGTGTTTCATGGAATCCCAACATAAGTGGCACCATTGCTGGGGAGAGGAGATTGAAGCTCAACTTCCCTGGGAGAATGACATAGATCCAACTTTGATGATAGAGAAAGTCTGGACACATTTTCGGTTGTAATCATCTATCTAGTGATTCTACTGGAGGCCGAACCTTTTAGTAACCCCACATCACATTTCTAGCTCAGTTTGTGAGACACACTCGGAGAAATCCTCAGAAGTCACCTGCTGACCTAACGCCTGACCCTAAGAAGATTATCAAGCAAAGAAAAATATCATGAAAAGGAGCATCAGGATCAGGTAAAACTAAACAATCTTATGTATCTCTACAAGAAAGGCTTGTAACTGAGCATGCACATGTTGAATATATAGAGCCTAGTACTATCAGTGAAGAAAGACCCTCAGAGATTCATAAAGCTCCTTGTTCAATAACTTCCCCTTTGGATCCTAGTCCAAAGAAAACCTCCCCTATAGTCCATTACTTTCCTTCAGCATTGTCATTTATTTCTCATCTCTCTACCTTCCAAACTGCCAGTACCCTTCCATCTACCCCAGTCATGGCAGGCCCACAAGCACCCACCAAAATGGAAAGAATTGTAGCTGCTAGGTATGGACCCCTGGTTCTACCTATTCCCTTGAATTCCATTCCTACAGGAGAATATCAGAAATACATGCCTAAGTTCACTAGTACAGAGGGAGTAACAGCTGAAGAACACATTGAGTCCTTTTATAGTTATGCTGATAATTTAGAAATCAGTGAAGATGATGGGTGGATGAGAGTATTTGTCCAAAGCCTTAATGGAGAGGCTAGAAAGTGGTTCAGAGAGCTGACCCGTAGGTCTATAATAGAGATTGAAGCATTAGATGATGTGTTTTTAAAGCATTGGGGAGATAAGAAAGATCCGTTATACTACCATACTGAGTTTGGCAACCTCAAAAGGGAAAATGGGGAATCATTATTTGATTTTAATAAGAGATTCATTCATATGTATAGCAACATACTAGCTGAAGTGAAGCCTACCCCCACCTCTGTAAAACTCACCTATGCCAATGCCGTTGATTCTGATTTTTGCCTGCTATTAAGAGAAACAAGATGTTCTACTCTAGCTGAAATGCAAGATGCAGCCTTGGAGGTGGAATCCAATATCATGGCTGCAGAAAAACTCAAAGGAAACACTGATTGAAGGAGGCAAAGAGGTGAGGCTTCCTCTTCTTCTTCTTCATAGCCTAAAATAGAAAAAATGACTAAAATAATAGATTCATTGGCTGTTGAAATATCCAAACTGAAGGTTGAACAGAGTGCTTGGAAGGCAAGGCTTCCTAATGCATTTTCTCCTAAACATCCAAATCCATACAGAAGGGAAAATGAACAATTGCAGATCATTTAGAGGGGTAAAGAGGCCAGTGATGAACAAAGGGTTAAGACTCCTTTCTAGAATGTAGTCATGGAGGAGGAATAGTTTGATGAAGAGGATGAGATTCACTGCATGGAAGGCAAGGGCAATGCTTCCTTTTTGACATTGGCTACCTATGAAAAGTCATTACGCAAGGATCAGATCAGTCAAGAGTGGGACAGAGAAGATGTCCTGCAGACTGAAGACCGAAAAATATATAACTTGAGGTCAAGAATGAGTAATGTCAAAGAGAATCATGCACAAAGAACTCCTGTCCCCACAAAGAAGCAGATCAGCAAATAGAAGAGACCAACAGCTGATACTATCATCCTCAAAGCACCAACTCAAGAGGTAAGAGGCCTTAACAATTCCCCTTCCCCTTTCAGTTTTGAATCAGAAGTCCAGAAGTTGAAAATATTCGTACCTCTGATAGAACTTGTAAAGAGTGAGGCCTTTGGGAAGCCCATCCTTGATTCCCTTGAGCTGAAGGCCACACAAGCCTCCAATGACTATGTGAATATACAAGATGATAAACCTGCAGTTATGCTTAGCCTAATGACTGAACCTACCAATGGAAATTCCCCATAATTTTATGTTTCCTTGACTATTCATGAAAAAATCCTCCACAACGGTTTGCTGGACACAGGTGCCAGCCATAATCTGATGCCCAAAGTTGTCATGGAAGAGCTAGGCCTTGACATTACCAGACCTTATGATGACTTGTTCTCCTTTGATTCAAGGAAGGTGAAATGTCTTGGGTTAATCAAAGATTTAGCTATCACCCTAACTCAGCTACCCATGAAAACCATGATGATGGATATTGTGGTAGCATATGTCCCCCCTAAGTTTGGTATGCTACTTTCCAAAGGGTGGATTAAGAGGTTGGGGGGAACATTACAAAATGACTTGTCTTATGCCACTGTCACAGTTTTTGGAGGAGAAAGAAGAAGACTATACAGGGAACCCTAGCTAGCCTATATCATCAGTGATGAGAAGAATCCCACTAATCATCCCATTTATGTTGTGGACACTGATTTTGGAGCATGTATTCTCCAAATTGAAGAATCCCAGAGGGCCTCGGTGTAGATCAAGAAACCAATATGCCAAGTCAATGAAGAGGGAGGGACACAAGTTTGGGATATGTTCTTTGATGGAGCCTATTCAAAGGAAACTGCAGGAGCAGGAGTGGTGCTAGTGTCTCCAAAAAAGGAAAGCACACATCTATGTTTTAAATTGACTTTTCAGGTCACCAACAATATAGCAAAGTATGATGCTCTGATATTGGGCTTAAATGCTGCCAAAGACAAAGGGATCAAAGACATAAAGGTGTTTGGATATGATAATCTCATCATTCAACAAGTGAACAAAACATTCCAAGCAAGGCAACAAAGGCTAAAAGCATACATAGATGAGGTATGAAGACTCAAATATTCTTTTGATAGTTTTTGTATCTCATATATACTAGAGTAGAAAATCAGATTGTTGATTCCCTTGCTGTGTCTGCTAGTACGTTCATCTCTCCCATGCCCCTTGTTATCACTCAGGTTGTCCCTTGGCTCCTTAAGGGATACGGTCGAGGTAACCACAAACCAATCTTTGGACTGTAGGTCCTAGCCTACCTGCAATAAAAAAGGGCTCTCTCTTTATAATTTAGCTTTGTTTAAGGATGATTTTAGGCTAGTTATGGTGTTCTTTGGGTTTTGTTTAAGTTTTGGTGGGAAGGATGATGTTTTCAAGCAGAGTTGGGATGCACAGTGTGAGAAGTTCAAACCATTGGGCATGGAGTCATGGATTAGGGCTTGCTATTGCGTTTTCTTGGTCACAAGAGGAATACAGAGTAGGATAGCTACACATAGAACAATATCAAGTTGGAACAAATATGGAATGAAGGTTAGAGATGAAAGGCAACTAAGAATCTTTCATCAGCTAACAGAGAAGGAAGGCGAATGAATGTTTATCTAGGAGCAGTCAAGAATTCCTAAATAACAGTCATATGTGAAAGAAACAGTGTAAACATGATCATTTAAGTATGCATATTCATAGCTATTTCTGAGGAAAACATGTAGAAATAACAGAAATTGAGCATAAAGTGCTGCCAAGCAAAGTCTAAGCTATTCTTCCTTCCTACTATTTAGATGGTGACAGAGTGGTGGCATAAACATATATAAACTGTAAACAGAGGTAAGAAACACTTATTGAGCCATGTAGTAGCACAGGAATTCCATAGTCACTCTTCAGCCATTAAAAACACCACAGAAAGTTCTTCATCCAAGCATTCCAGCAATCTTTGATTATAGAAGCTCTCAAAGTATACAACGCAAGTCTAGAATGAGGATTATCAACCAACCAACCCTTTAAACAAAGAATCAGGGTGGTTTATAAAGAGAAAATATCCAAAAATATCTATTACAGCAGATCTTAAACAGATCTGAGGGAAAGGAGTGCTTTTAATCTAATCTTATCCTGAAATGAATGCATATAAGATCTATCTAAGTGCTGCGCTGGGGTAGCTGCCTCAAAAATGAGTTGAAATGTGTCCTTTGGCTCTATGTTGTTCACTTAGCCATAACTGTGCTTTGGGCTTTGTTCCACTGCTCTCAGGTGGCGTAAAATGCTTTAAACTCTGACCTGAGAGCCTTAAATGGCTTTTTCCGCTTTCTTTGACTTTGATGGGGGGTTCTTTAATGTTCATATGCTGCAGCCTTTATGATTTCTGTTGATATTTTTGATCTGATACTCTTTTCTCCTTCATTGATACTCTTTTAATTGAATATGGGCTTTATCTTTCCTCTGATACACTTTAACACTTGAATCGGGCCACTTTCTCTCCCCTGATATACTTTAAGTTGTTAAATCTCCCCCTTTTTTCCCTTTCAAGGAAAAAATAGTTGTTGCAAATGCTTTCCGTGGCCTTTGGAATGTTATCGGCACTTGGCCGATCAAATAACAATCATCCATGAAGAAATCCTGCAAAAAATGGCATAGGAATGCT
Organism: Pinus tabuliformis; assembly: GCA_031772625.1. Taxonomy (NCBI): domain Eukaryota; kingdom Viridiplantae; phylum Streptophyta; class Pinopsida; order Pinales; family Pinaceae; genus Pinus; species Pinus tabuliformis. Next base: position 347,031,662 of record CM062819.1, on the reverse strand, counting down.
TGTTGATAACTGTGCTGGGCCGAGGCTGGCTTTTTGGAGAAATACTGGGCTTTGGAGTGATCAAAATGGCTAAAGAATGCATCATTTCCTTTGACTGGGCGTGCACAGGCACAGCTATGAAATAGTGTAGAAATGGGCCTTTTTCCCTTTACACAGAAAAGAACAATTTCTATGCAAAATTCATGAAAAAACGAGTGGGAACGACACTGTAGATTAAAATTAATCCTAGCCGTTGGATCGCGCGATGGCAGATCCAACGGCTGCGATGAATTTCGCAATATCGCTATATCGGCGGGCGGAGGGATATATATATATATATATATATATATATATATATATATATATATATATATATATATATATATATATATATATATATATATATATATATATATATATATATATATATATATATATATATATATATATATATATATATATATATATATATATATATTGGATCAGCGATGCGCCGATCGGCGATATCGCTATCCGCGATCGGGGGAGGAATGACTTTATATTATGCGATGGGCGAGCGAAATAGGGGGCCGCCGATTTAATATGGGCCGTCAATCTGAGGGCAGATCGGACGGCTGTCACGCGATTGCAATATCACGTCGGCGGGGGTCCATGGGTGCGGCCTTAATACATATGCGAATGCCGATAACGAAATGCAATAGCGATGAAATATGTTCCATTGATCTGGGCGGGTGTGATGGACGGCTACGATTAAATCATTGTTTCGCTATTGGGGAAACCCGGAGGTGGGCCTTTATATGTATATTGCGATGCGATGCAATAAAGCGGTAAGCGGGGAAATATTATGGAAAAGGGGGTTTTTACATTAAAACCTAAGTTTTATAAAAACTTAGGTTTATAACGATAAAGCGGGTTAACGATAAAATGGTGGATATGCGGAATATATGGGAATATGTGCTATGGAGGCTCCCGATAGCGATATCACTGTAGTTGCGATAGCGATATCACATCGAAGAAAGGGGAAGGGGCATATATATGGGCCAACAAAAATTGCGATAGCCGATTGCTGACTCACGGTCGGAGGGGTGATATCGGAGCATGCGTAAAAAAGGGCCAACAATGTCATTGCCACCTCCGACAGCGATATCGCGTGGGGGGGGGGGGGGGGAACTTGATCGAAAGCATGCATTATAAATCGGCCAAGGGATATTTCGATCGGGGGAAGGCCTCTCCAATCGAAGGAGGGTTTTTATAATACAAGGGAGTTTTTAATGATTGGAGGAAGGGTTTAGTGCATCGGAAGGGTTGTTAATGCTTTTGGAAGGGGTCCAAAGCATAAAAAATATGGTTATGTGAAATAATAAAGGGGTGTTATGCTTTTGGAAGGGGCCCAAAGCATTTGGAAGATGGTTAAAGAGGAAAATGAGGGTTGTTACTAAGTTTCAGGCAAACTTAGTAATTCCCAAGCATACTTATGGTTATTTTTCAACCAGAGGGAGGGGATATGTAAATAGGGGGTTTTTACGCATATTTTAGTAAGGGGAAGGGGAAATAGATGGGGATTTACATAAGAATGTTAGAAGTTAATATGAAAGTGGTGAAGAAAGCACTAAGTATAGCAAACTTAGGCTTCAAAGGGGAAATAGGACTTATAAAGGAAATGTGAGCACTCCTAAGTAAAGCAGATCTTTACTTAGGCAAAAGTCATGAAAAATGATGAAATTAAGAGATGTCAAGTAGATCTTGACCTCTTTAGGGGAAGTTAGTGAATGATTTGGGGACAAGGAAGATGGGGAAGTTAGACATGCCTCGCTTGAGCTGCTCCAAATGGATTTTTTCCTTGAAATTGTGATTTGAATAGATATAACACTTGAAAACATGAAATGGATCACAAATCATTATTCTGCCACCTTAGAACTACCTACCCAGCCTACTTACCTAGCATTTTCTCTTCTTTTTGGTTTGGGTGCACTTGAACTAGCAAACCCAGCTTTTCAACTTTTCTTTTTGCTATCCTCCTATATAAATCGATCCTTATGCCTTCCGGGGCTCAGATTAAGCTGTTGAGCACCCTTGCTTCTCTACCTATCTACAAATCTACCAAGATTAAATAGTTTGGACATATATTCATTCTCTACTTTCTAAAACAAGCAATTTAAACCTAGGGAAGCCAAGATTAAGCTGTTTGGCCTTCCATTAACTATGAAATATTTTAAAAATGGAACTTTTCATCAAAAATGGAACAAGTAGTGGCATTTGAGCTTGCACACTTTCCTGGCCTTTTTTTTGGGGTTCATTTCTTTCATTTTTTTCTTTGGCCAATTCATTCTTTTTACCCTTTGATTATTCTTTTAGGGCATACCCTCTTTACATTTTTTAAATTTTTCTGAGTTTTCTTGGAAATATGGAACATTTGCAGCATGAAAAAGATGGCATATTTGGCATTTAAAACAGTCAATCATGAAATATGAAACCTATTGCAATAGGAGGCTAACACCCCCTAGGTTGGTTTATGAAGTCCAAATAAAATATAAGCCATCCTTGCCTGATAATGTCCAATACTGGAAAGTATTTGAGGATGATGATGAAGTAAACAGGTTTTTGCATGTCATTGATGAGTTCTCTAAAATGAAAATTGGTCAAGAGAATGAAACCTTGGAGGAAAGTCCCTAGCTCCAGCTAAGGAACAAAATTGGCTGAAACAGCATTGTATAGTTGCCTAGCAATCATATACTTAAAGGGCTAGTGCCTATAGAGAAGTTGTTGGACGATAATGATGTGCCTCATAAAATTGCCCAAAAAGAAGATCAATCTGTAGTCCATAAACATAACATAGGGAGTCCAAATCATCCAAAGTATATAAATCTGTCCACCCATTTGTCTACTACCCAAAGTTCTGAGTATTGCACCTTAATGAAGCAATTTTCTGATGTCTTTGCCTGGGAATACAGTGACCTCAAAACTTATGATAAAAAGATCACCCAACACAAGATCCCATTGGAGAAAGATACTATTCCTTTCAAATAGAAGTTGAGACCCATAAATCCTTTGCGCCTCCCTATGATTGAAAAAGAAATCAAGAAGTTGTTGGCTGCCAAAATCATAGTTCCTCTAATATATTCAAAGTGGGTAGCCAACTTGGTAGTGGTGAGGAAGAAAAATGGAGAAATTAGGCTGTGCATTGATTTCAGGAACCTGAACAAATTCTCTAAGAAAGAAAACTATCCCCTGCCAAAGATGGAGCAATTGTTGCAGAAAGCCTCAGGAGCCAAAGTCATGTCTTTCTTGGATGGATTTTCAGGGTATAACCAAGTTTCTATACATCCAGATGACCAAGAAAAGACTGCTTTCACCACTCCTTAGGGCACATTCATGTACTCTAAGATGCCCTTTGGACTGATGAATGATGGAGCTGCCTTTCAGAGAGCTATGGATATAGCATTTGTAGGAGAGAAGGATAAGTTTGTACTTATCTACCTAGATGATATAACAGTATACTCCAACAACCATAAAGATCATTTGCAACATTTAAAGAAAGTATTTCTAAAGTGCAAGAGGTTCAGGATATTAGGGAATCCTAAGAAGTCACAATTTGCTCTAGAAGAGGGAAAACTGCTAGGACACATTGTTTCTGCTGTAGGTGTCAAAATTGACCCAGAAAGAGTGAAAGCAATACAGACCTTGTCTGTCCCAAGATTGAAAAAGGACATCCAATCCTTTTTGGGAAAAATAAATTTCGTAAGGAGGTTTATTACTAATATTGAAGAATTGGTAAAACACATCACCTCCATGCTGAAAAAGGAATCAGAGATCAAGTGAACTAATTCAAAAATAAGATATTTTGAATCCTTCAAAAGAGCCATTATTGAAGCTCCCACTTTGATTAACCTAGACTATAGCAAGGAGTTCCATATCTTCTCCTTTGCTTCTGGTTACACCCTTGTACTAGTCCTATTGCAGAAAGATTATGAGGATTTAGAGCATCTAGTGGCATTTTCAGCAAAACATTAAGGGATGTTGAACTAAGGTATGATATTATAGAAAAGCAGGCTTATGCTCTTATCAAATCTTTGAAATCTTTCTGAATATATATTCTACACTCCAACATGATTTCCTATGTGCCCTTTGCTTCAGTAAAAGATGTCCTAACACAGCTAGATGTTGATGGAAGAAGGGCTAAATAGATTGCAAAGCTTATTGAATTCAACATAGAATTAAATCCCACCAAACTTGTTAGAGGTCAGGGCCTTGCCAAGCTGATGGCTAAAAAAGAGTGCAACATGCTGGACATAAATTGGATGAGCAAAATTTCAGAGGATGGACAAACAAAAGAAGCAATAGTGGGACATGACCAACTGTTGGCTAAAAATCTAGCTTCTTGTCAATGGTATTCTACAATAACTCAATTTTTGTTGAAGCTAGAAGTTCCTCTAGGCCTAAGTTCAAGCCAAGCAAGAACTATTAAGGTTAGAGCAGCCAAGTACTGTATTCATGAAAACTTGTTGTATTGGAGGGATCCATCTAGAATCCTTTTAAGATGTCTAGACAAAGAACAATCTATGGAGGTCATGCATCAATTCCATTCTAGCATCTGTGGAGGACATCACTATTGGAAAACCACAACCCACAAGATCCTCAGAGTAGGGTATTATTGGCCCACTTTGTTTTCTGATGTCTTTTCGTTTGTAAAATCTTGTGACAAGTGCCAAAGGTTTGAAGGAAAACAATAGTTGAAGTCTTTTCCCTTGAAGCCAATACATGCCAGTGGCCCTTTCCAACAATGGGGCTTGGATTTCATAGTTGAAATTAATCCCCACTCTAGTGGCCAGCATAGATGGATCTTAGTAGCCACTGACTACTTCACTAAATGGATTGAGGCCATCCCTACTAGGAAAGTTGATCACCATGTGGTCATGAAATTATTGACAGAAAACATTTTCACCAGGTTTGGTTGTCCACACAAATTGGTTACATACAATGCAGTAGCCTTCAGGGCAAAAGAGTTGGTGGACATGTGTAACTCAATGGGCATTAAGCTAGTGTGTTCCACCTCATATTACCCTCAAGGAAATGGTCTAGCAGAATCATCCAACAAAAGCCTGATAAGGATAATCAAAAAGTTGTTGGGAGACAACAAAAGGAACTAGGATTCCAAGCTGAAGTTTGCATTGTGGGCTAACAGGGTGACCACCAAGAAGTCCATTGAGAATTTTATGTTCAAGCTAGTATATGGCACTGAGGTTGTATTCCCAATCTAGTTGACCCTCCTTGTGGCAAAATTATTGCAGGAAGAACAGAATGACGAGGATGACATGGCAAATAGGATTAGTGACTTGGAAGAAGTGCATCAAATCAGAGATCAATTGATTGAAAAGTCTGCAGCACAACAGAAGAGAATCAACGAAGTCTTTGACAAAAAGGCAAAGATGGACAATTTTCAAGTTGGAGACTTGGTGCTCAAATGGGATGAATTGAAGGAAAAGAAAGGCAATCATGGGAGTTCGATGCTCTGTGGACTGGACCTTTTGTCATTTCTCAAATCCAGGGGAACAACACTTTTATGCTGCAAAGTATTGAAAGAGAAAAATTTTTAATGGCCCAATGAATGGGTGATTTTTAAAGGTTTATGTTGTTTAAGGCCTTCAGGCCTCAGTATTGTAAAGATGTTCTTTTTACAAGTTTTATTATAGGCTTAATTAGACTCCATGTCCAATGGAACACTAGGAAATATTGTTGATCTTATTTTTGTATGAAAGGCAGAGGTCTACGATTCTTGAAACCTCCTAGGGAGGCTTTCATCCCCAGAAGGAACCAGTGTTAGCTTCGCTATACAGTGCTGACTTTCTATTGTCAAAGGAAAGCTTGGTTTGTGTGATGGTGTCTTCAAAAGGGGCCCCTCATGTGTCATTTTCCTTTTTCCTTCTAACCAGCTTTCTCTCTGCCACATCCATTCCTCTATTTTTCTCCTAAACCCAAGAGATTAGCCACTTTTGACTTTATCCCCGAGCACAAAACCCTGAACCTACCATAAAACCTTACCATATGTCTCCACGCACTCATAAACCCTGTGCCACATCACCACCATTGATCACCCTGCCAATCAACGGCTCCCGTCGCACCCGATAAAGGTGACTCACTCCGCAACCCCCAACTATCAAACCATCTCTGTAATGATCTAATAACCTTCGCTCTCATCGCATCAACAATGTGATCGAAAAATAGCACATGATGAGAGTGGTTTTTCTCTCTCATCCACCGCTACATGTCAATCGGTGAATGAAATTGCGCGACCCCAAACATTTACCGCTTAACGCTCGAAAGCGGTGTGATGAATACCATTACTACCTAACCAATCCACCATGACCGTTAAAAAACCATGTAGCTCTGTAGCATGATGATCATCTGATCTATCCATTGAAGATCCAATGGTTCCAACTCACCCCACTCTCACTGTGACCGACAAACTTCGTCGAGCCATCTTTACCATCCATTTCCCCGATCCAATGGTCATCCTTCCCTCTAATATCGACTATCCATTTTCCCATGCGTCCCACATCCTTGACCATTATGTTTGCCCGAAGAAGGAGATGAACAGTTATGCTGACATCAGTCACTGTTAGACCCCCAACAACCATATTTAATAGAAAGCATGTCCAAGGGAGAAAAGGACAAGCACGACGCTATAACTGAATTTATCAGTCATGGACTCCACTGGTACGAGCACTCCAACTGCCTAAAGGGATAGCACATCATCTGAACAGATCAGATTCACCCATTGAAGAAAGAAAACATGTTCAGAGACTCCATGAGGTAGTTAGATGCAATTGGTGGTCAATTATGACCCCTCCATACCTAAATGGTCAAGTGCCATAGTATTATGAACTTATAAATACCCAGAAGAAAGATGTAATCAAGATTGGGATTTGATGTAAAGTTCAACTTCTGGAGACTGTAGATATTCTATCACTTGCAGCGTCTCGTTTTCAATTTCAACTAATACAAGCTTATTTTGCTATTAACTCCTCACTGTCCATTTTCTTATTATTCTAAGCTTGTGCCTAATATATTGTATTCTCAAGCTCATGGTCTTTAGCACTAGATGACTGTCATCTTATCTCTATGTTAAAGAATTGATTGCATCATTGATTAGGTTGCCCAGGTTTCTTTCTATCTAAAGCAAGAAAGTCATCATCCTGTCTTTGCATTAGTAGATTAGATTTATAGGTTTCTTTACTAGTTGTAGCCAGCCATCACATGGTCTTGTGCATCTGATGGTGTGGTTAGTATTCTCCATATTCACCTAATACCTCAAACTGTGTGCATTGGTGGCCTAAAGCCTTATAGTCTGAGGGTGTTCAAGCATGTTTGGAGTGAAACAAAATAGAAGTGGTTATCTGGCTTGAACTCAACCATCATTCCTTCCACTAAACCTGCAACAATAGTTGAATTTATATGTTACCAGGCATCTCCGAGCTACAACCTAGGAGAGTTTCTTGGAATCCCAACACTAATCATATAACAAGACACATAGATAGATCATTCCTAATTTTTCAATAGGCCTTAAAGGAAGTACCCAAACTCAACAAGCAAGGATTGTAATCCCAATTCTTTGTTCCATTTAAATTCTTGTTCTCACATTTCTTTCCCAGATTTCCTCCCTCTCATGACTGGCATAGAACTTAATGTTTGTTTGGCTACACTTGCATAAGAGTTCTAATGTCCACCTTTGTTACCCCTAGGCTGAGGAAACATCTTCCCTCACTATCTCTAATCACTGTTCCTCCCATGGATTATTAATTTGTTGTTTCACCATTTTTCCCTTGTATTTCTTCTCAATTTTTCCATTTTCACCTTTTTTATTTTTTGCACTTATCTTCTTCATTTCAATTTTCTAAGGACTTATTGTGGCTTATTTCCCACTCCTCACTCATATATTTATATTCCAATACATGAGAAATATATTTATATTGCATATGAGTAATATACATATTTCAATCCTCAAGGGATTTCTTAAAAAACAAGGCTCATAGTCATTAGAAGAAATACTCATTATGAGTCCAACACATTGTCACATGTAGGATTTCTCCCTACCACTTGTGCTAAACCTAATTTAATTTCCATGAGAAATATCTTTATATTCCATATAAGGAATATACTTATAAGGAATATACTTGTTTTGGTTCTTGATGGATTGATTAGCAAGGCTTCAAGCCATTACAAGAAATACTCATTATGAACTTTGCTAGCCCTTTACAAAGCCTTTATTATTCAGTGAAATATTCGCCAAGATCTTACAATATGTTATAATCCAATGAAAGATTCACTATGATTTTACAAGATAATATAATTTTTTGAGAGATTCGCCAAAAAAATTATATATACATATTATATTGTTGATAAAATCACCTTCCATTTTTCCTATGTATCACCGGGATTCGCCCATTTATTCTATATATAAATTTAGTGGGGTTCTTAAAATTTTCCCTACCTACCTCCCCCCATGGAAAGGGATGGCAAAGATACCGAAGGACCTAGAAGCCATGACGAGTGTGCTTCAGACTCCGCTTCTCCCGGACAAGATAAGCTTTGACAGTCTGCCAATAGGATGGGTACTGAATATAAAGTTCGAAGAATGGGACCTCATGGACAGTGAGACGTTCCCACAGCTGGTCACGAAACAATTATTGCAGCAGAAATGGTTATGCGGTGTGGAGAAGACTGGGTTGCTCAATCTACAGTGGATACCCCACTACCACTATGTGCCCACCACAATCTTTGTCAATCAACAGCTACTGTGTCTAGTACATGATGGGTATCTCTCGCTGGAGGAGCCGATTCCCATCACAGGTGATTTGATTCACTAGATTTCGTGGCTACCCATAAAAGGAAACAACCCCATAGCCACAGCAGGAAAGAGTAGCAACTTGGCCCTCGGAGAAGCTATGAAGGCCAAATATAAGCTGTAGAAGAGCAAGTGAGGGTATGTCATAGTGAAAATCAAGGACAAAGGGGTGCATGTAGCCACCCAACTACTGGCTGACAAGCTTATGAGGAAATTCCGTGCAAATGAGGTGCCAACATTTGCAATTGTGTTGGCAGTGTAGTGTGCAGAGGGAGTCCAGTTCAACTGGGCACAATATCTTTGTGATGAATTTTTGACGAATTGTCAAGAGTTTTAGGAGAAGGGTAAGACCTTCCACTATGTGTGGTTGCTCTTATCCAACCTGTTGGTTGTAGGGGAGCTGCTAGAGGACAGCCAGTTCCCCACCATGGAGAAGAACCTACCCGAAGCCACAAGGTACACCTCACTCTGGGCTACAAAAGACGCGATGAAGGTTTGTGAGATCAAGGTTTTTTGGGTATTCATGGATGCGTGCATCTGAACATGGATCAACCATAGGCCCTGTTTGTCCCCGACGTATATAATAGTTTGCAAAGAACAACCAAATTCAAGGTGGATATGCATAATGTGTATATTCGAGCATGCAATGATCCAACCCAAACATGGTGTTATAGACATATTTAGGCACTGCAACCCAAATATTATATGTCGATAAACTAAGGGCTCTTTAACCCCTAAAAGTGTTGTTCCATACCCTAAAGGATCATGGTCAACCGATTACATCATTCCCCAAAAGTTCCACCTGAAAACCCATCCAAAACTGGCCAAAACAAGACCATATTGAATGCTCCACTGTCAGGGTGTGATGCATACTGATGAGGCCTTCTGTAGGGTGTGATGAGCGAGAATGGACAAATGTCTGAGATAGTTTGCGAAGTGGATGCTCATGGAATCGTCTAGAAACTTCTCCTATGACACTTGCCTCTCTAAATTTGCCCAAGGATGAGTAAGAGATCCAAGAAATCTCTAAGTGGAACCAGAAACAACAAGTGGAATGACACTAATCAAAACCCCAGAGATGACTCACACCCTTGCACACATCTATAAATGGATCCCTCATCTGAGAGAACTTGAGGCTAGAATTTTGTAAATTGCAAGGACGTGTTGATAGTTTGTGGTTGAGAAAGAGAATTCTGTTGTTTGTGTGATCTTTCTTTTCATGAGGTGAAGAGGGCTTTGATGTTGGGAGGATGATGCTAGATCAGACAGTTGGATTGTAATTCTCCCTTCTATTTAATAAAGTTCTTTGAGTTTCCTTCCATAAAACTGTGCAATTGTGAATGTTATTATTTGTGAATGCCATTGTATGTTCATTGTATTTCTGATTCTGCAATGCTTATGATATAATAGATCAAGATGCTTTGACGATGTTTTGTTACTATGTTTCCACAGGTATTCTCTAAGCGGGATAAGTAGGAGAGGAATTGAAAGCATTGTCAAGGAGGAGAGAGATCAAGCAAGGAGTTAAACAGAAGATCCAGGTTGGTTCCTTTGCCTCTCTCTTATCTATCATACATAGAAGAAATCCCAAATTTCTTTGGTTGTTTGTTTCTAGGATAGCTACCAATCCTAGAGGGTTAGTCGATCGAAAAGACACTGGTTTTCCCAGAAACAAAATGGTGACTCCGCTAGGGAATGAATAGATGTTTGTTTATTATTTTTGTTTGCTTTATAAAATATAGACAAAGCCTGAAGTTAGCCATATAGCCTTCAAAATTCTCTTACTTTGCAATTGCATAGTAGATGAATGCTGCTTCAGTCAATCTCCACTTTAGTTTATGAATTGAACCTTTGACTTACAAGCATTCTATATGCCTTTTGGTAGCCCAATAACCTCCCAAGATCATTCCTCTATACTTTTCTCTTTATTGTCCATCATAGCTTAGCTTATATCATTGAAATCAGGTGCAAATTTGAGCCGAAACCCACCTCAGTTGTGCTCCCTGGCCCATTGCACTATCTGTCACTATCAACCAGTATGCATCATACCTCCTGAGCTTGAAAAGTGTGATTCATCCTTGTTTCTGTGAAGCCTAGGTGTGATGACTGATTGAGCCTATTTCCCTTCTTGAAATATGGGGTTTTTGTCCTTGTTTCCAGTTCTATTTAGTTGATTTTCTGCTTATGAACAGTGCCTCATTATTGTAGCCTGCTTGCATTACATAGATCAGCCTCCATTGATTAGGATTAGTAAATTTTTTTATGTATTTTTCCATCATTTACAATCCTTTGTCGAAAAGTTTCTTAAGTCAATCTGTCGTTTTGGTACAAAGAGCGTCATAACTGTCGTTTTGTGTCAAATAGAGAAGTGTCATCGAGTCTTCCTTCTCTAAATAGTCAATTGAACTTTTTGTCATGTATTTGATTTGATTTGTTGTTATTCGAAGTGTCGAAAGCATTTTCTATTCTAAATTGAAGAGAGTCGTTTAGTCTTCCTTTCTATTTTGAAAAATAAATTGTCAAAATGTCGCTTTGAATGAAATATTTCAAATCTTTGCTATACTTAGGTTTCCTTTTAGGAATTTTTCACATTAAGGGGAATGAAAAACAAATACATGGATTTGCATTTGCATTTAGTTTATGTGTGAAAAATGATTTATGAAAGTGCATTTAGAGTGTGCTTTCTCTTTGTTTGAAAGAATCGTAATTTTCTTTCCCTAGTAGCTAGGATTTTCATTGATCAAAATAAACAATGATTATTTATCATTGTAGATTGCATTTTTAGGAATTTCAAATCAACATCACGCGGTGAACCATTGAAATGCAAAGTTCTAAACAAGATCAAGTCTAAAATAAATCTCAATGAACCTAACAACGCTTTGGAACCTAACGCAACACATCTAGAAGTCTAGGCTAGAGATGTGTTTTGGCATTGTAAAATCTACTAACTATCATTTTCATCAAAGGTTGGGTGATTCCTCCTCTTTGATGTGACAAGTGCTAGCACAAACTTGTGCTCCCCGTACCGTCGAGTGTATATTGGGATACCACAATAGGCTTACAACCTTTATACATAGGAAGTCATGTCTATCGCCCTATCGATCGTAATGCATTAAACACGGCATTCGGGAAGATTGACTACCGTACATAAGTCCTTCGTAATTTCTCTTTAATTTATCACCAAGGTGTATATTGCAGTTTTGCGATTGGTTTGGTAATCCCTCTGTCTACATTTCTAGAGTAGTCACTTTCATTCCTTTTTTACTCTTTAAAAGAAAAGGTCCATTTGAGCACTTGTCACTTCATGCTCATTAAAAATCAAAGCGAACTAGAGTCATCTTTAGCTTTTTATCGACTCTTAAAATTTGAAAAAGCAAAGTTGTGTCAAAGCGTCATTAAAATTTATTTAATTCGGAATAACAACCCTATACCTTAGTTGATCTTAGGCTGAGATAATGGAGTCCAGCAATCAAGGAATCCCTTTTTAGGGGAATCCTAGTCCATTTTCTTCTTCAGGAAATGTTGGTGCTCCATATATGGCCACATTGTCCCTTCCGGGAATCACAATTAGCCTGCCAGTATGGCTATTCTCAACCTCTGTCATTCAAAATACTGTGATTCCTCCGCAATCGAATTAGCATCCAGTTGATACTAAAGTTGACCCTTTGCCTTCTTCTTCATTTGTTTCTCCCTCCCCTTCTTCCTCTTCACTTGGTGAAAGCAGTGATGCTAGTAACCAGGTGCCTCAAAGGAAGAAGAAAGGAAAGGATAAGAAGAAGAAGCCAATTCAGCAAGGGGGAAACCATGAATCATCTATTGAAAATCCATACGCTAAACTTTCCAAACCCATATCTCCATGCATAATTTGTAGAGGAGACCATTTTCATCAATAATGTTTATGCATTCCTTGGATCTTGAGAGAATGGCCCCCTTGTTCGCACCAACCGGTGTCATCGACCTCTGGTGATCATGTTGACATCACACCATCAACTAGTTATAATGGATAGAAAGGAGAGGTCAAAATTCCTTGTAGGTTATATGAAGGGGACCATACCCTTCCCCGTTTTCCTTTTCTGGATCAAGCCAAAAGAGTCTTGCATAGTCTTCCTACTTCATCGCAGCGACTTCCATCAGGATACATGAAACTCTCCCCACGTCCTTTACTAGTTGAACATCTGACTGACATAACTCAACCGTCAGTCGAAACACCTAGCGTTGAAAGTGAATATTCTGAGTCCATAATGAACCAAAGTCAACAACTCGAGATGGCAGTCGACCTAGTTTTACCTTCAGAAGATGATACCCTTCCCAAAGAGAATGAGAACGATACCGTTCAATTTCTTTTTATCACTTCAGAGTCTGATGAACTTGGGGGAAATCCACCTATTCCTTCACAATAGGAAGAGAGTCCCCCAGTTCCCGCTACTCAAGGGGTTAATTCGACCATTTATTTGGTACCCCCTCCAAGTAGTCTAGTCACTTCCTTTGATTGGAATCGACTAGCAAGATCATGCCTTCCTTCTAATGTACCATTTCGGATCATAGTACAAGTTTACAAAATGATAATGTCTGGAACTATCATAGATGAAGGGGAATCAGTGAGTATTCTTTCCTCAACTGCTTGGAAAACACTTGGTTCCCCATCGCTTATTCCTGTCATACAGAATTTGTCAAGCTTCAACAAAGGGACCAGTCGACTGTTAGGGATCCTTCTTAAGTTACCAATAACTTTGGGAAGGAAAACCGTTCACCTGAACGTGATGGTAGTCCCAGGACCATTAGATTACAATATACTCCTTGGATGTGACTATGTTTACAACATGGAAGCTATATTTTTAACACTCTTTCGAGTGATGTGTTTCCCGCATGAAGGCAAAATTGTCACTATTGACTAGCTTTCATTCCCTGGTTCAAGCATAGCTCCAAGTTGATCATCATCCTTAAATGGTCCTTTTGCTTTGAGAATATCGCTCCAACCTTCATTCCATCCACCTGATTTCCGAGATTATTCCGGTGAATGTAACAAAGCTTAGGGGGCATGCACCCTTGTCTATTTTACAAACGAACCCAAATGAAAAGATAAATTTCCTTGTAAATTAAGTGATTGGTCTGACACGCCATTCACCTTTGTCTATTTTTCAGACAAAGCCAAGGAAGTGTTTTGTCTAACCGTTGAAAAAAACCATCCTGCTTAACCATAGTGATTTCCATATGGTTACTGGAGACTCTCTTTTTCATCATGCTGGGGGCATGCAAACCTTTTTTGATTTCATTTTCTAGCTTTTTTAGCCTTTTAGCTTTTTAGCTTTTTAACTTCTTAGCTTAGGTGGTTGTTCTGACCCACCATTCACCTTCGTCCGTGCTGTAGACGAAGCAAAGGAAGTTTTTTGTCTGTTCCACGGACGAAACGATCCTACCTAACCTCAGTAGTTCCTTAGCTTTTTTAGTTTTTCTAGGTTTTTAGTTTTGTCTTTTCTAGGTTTTTTAGTTTTTTCATTTCCAGCTTGCATAAAAAGAAAAACTAAAAACTGAGAATATGTTATCTCATGGTTCAAGCTCATTAAAAAATAAACCTACCACCTGAGCATTTGTTGTCACATGGTTCAAGCTTGTTAAAAAATAAACCTACCACTGAGCATAGTTCCCCACGGTTCAAGCTTGTTAAAAAATGAACCCACCTTTAGTAAATAACCTTTTTGATTTTCCTTCTATTAGCCTTTTGATCCTTGGCTGTGTTCCTACCATTACCTCCATCCTTTTGGCTGACCATATGCTTCAACTTGATTGTTTTCCCTTTCGAGGAATAGTTGCGATGAATGGTCTTGTTATCCAACCTCCTCACATCACCATGTTTTGAGAAGTTCCAAGCTTACCCGGAACTAGTTGCTACCCTGAACACCACTCGTTCCTCAAAAACGAGTCTCCTTTAAACTCGTTTCAGACTCCTTAAATATGAAAATATTGTTGAGCTATTGGCCTTTCCATCTCGCTAAAGTGATTAGAAGTGCCATCCCTCCTGCATATTTTAATCTTTTTTGGACCTGAGGGATTATCTCACGAAAAAGTTCGAGTACTTGTCTTTTCATCTCCCTAAACTGATCGGAAAGTCATCCCTTCTCTATTATTTTATTCTTTTCTAGGCTTCATGGATTATGCTATGAAAAAGAATTGCTGGAGTTTCCTTTTCGTCCCTTTTCAAACTCTCTAAACATGAAAAGGACTAAGTTGTCTTTGTCATTAAACTCATTAAAACAATAGCGAAAAACTTGTCCACCTAGACAAGAATGAGTCTCATTGTCGCTGGACTCGCTAAAATATAGCAACAAGTTTGCCTGAAGGGAAAATTATAGAACAAGCATATGTTATTCTCCTCAAGCTTAACAAAAATAAAGAGGTACTAGTCTGCAATGAATGGGGAAAAAGGGAAGAATACTTGAATAATTTTATGGTAGTGGGTCGCTCTTGAACATGAAACTTTCACTCTGTTGCCTTGATTGAGTCAAGTTGGTTTATTCCATTTACCAGTCATTTCACCATTGGTTTTCTGCACCATCCATCTGTTGGGGTTAACGCTACTAATCCATCTCAGTGTCACCGATATGTTCAAGAGAAGTCATTAAGTTGAGAAACCACCATCCAGTTAATGCCTCATCCATTGCAATACCTTCACCCTCCATTTTTTCATGACCGCCATTCCTGAACCCTGTGTCATCAAATCGTTTTCACCTCTAGAAAATCATTTGCTTCGTTTCGTGTCATAGATGTGGGATACATTAAGGCCCTCCTACAACAAGTCACTTCTTGTCGACATCAGCTCATTATCTGAGATGTTGAATTAAAAAAATCCCTTTCAGTACTTTGAAGCTTGCATGCCTCAATGGAAAGTTTCTCACTTCCAGTGACAGGTTGACATCAATGGCCTTCGACGGAAATATTTTGCGTGGTGTTCAACATCGGATCATATATTCACACCACGTGAATTGTACTGTAGTACCTTGAGGGTCATTATCATTGTCGGTGATTCCTCTCACGTCTGTTAACAACTCACATTATTGGCTAGTAATCAGGTGATGTCTTTCCATATTCAACTTCAGAACATCTCTTCACATGGATCGACTTGTACATTGGGCGAAGATTGAACGAGATTGAAGACCTCGGATCTAGTTTCATCCATCCTGGCTATGATATATTTAGGGATATAACGACATCAAATGTACACGGAAGCTGCATAGATGGTCATTTGAGCAAGGGAAGATGAATCTATATTTGAAGAATCACCAATCTGCATATGTGGATGACTATCTTTTCTATGTACATGAAATGAATTTATAAAGCTGAGCATGGGAATGCCTACCTCAACTAGATCATGAAAATTATATTAGGATGATTTATTGCATTGTATCTTATACAGGTCACCTTCCAATTTCAAAAACCTCGGATCCTCATCATAAAGCATTTCACCCGACATCAAAAATTTACGACTTCATGCTTTAGGGAGCAACTATTATATACATATTTGGGCACTGTAACCCCAATCTTATATGTAGATAAACTAAGGGCTCTCTAACCCCTAAAAGTGTTGTTTCATACCCTAAAGGATCATGGTCAACTGATTACATCGTTCCCCAAAAGTTCCACCTGAAAAAACCATCCAGAACTAGCCAAAACTGGACCATACTGAATGCTCCACTATTAGGGTGTGATGCATATTGACTCCTGTCAGGCCAGGGTAACTCCAGACTTGGCAAAAAGGACTTATTCACTATTTCATTAGGTAACTATTGTTTATATATAGATTTTTGACTTATCAATTCATCTTCTTGATGACTGTTCACATTCCAGTTTACCCAACTGCTGAGGATTAGGTGTCAACATTCCCCCCCTTAATCTGAAGGGATGTTGGTGACTCCAAGCATCGTTCTGAATCTTTCAAGATTTTCTCTTCCAAGTGCTTTGGTGAAGATGTCTGCAATTTGTTCATTTGTGGAACAATGACGGAGATGGATTGTTTTGGCCTCAACATGATGTCGGATCAGATGATATTTAGTATTGATGTGCTTATTACGATCATGGAACTTTGGGTTCTTGGCCAACTTTATTGCAGAGGTGTTATCAATCAAGAGTGGAGTTGATTGTACTTGTTTTACCTGCAAATCTTCAAAAATTTTCCTGAGCGACACAATTTCTTTCGTTGCTTCAGCTGTTGCCACGTATTCTGCTTCTGTTGTGGAATCTGCTGGAACTGATTGTTTGCGTGATCTCCAGGAGACAGCTCCTGATCCAAGACTCATAGCATATCCTGAGGTAGATACCCCAGTTTCTTTGTCTCCATCGAAGTCTGAATCAGAGTATCCAATCAAGCTAAAGTCGTCCACCTGTGTATACTTGATTCCAAGGTCTTGAGTTCCCTTCAAGTACCTTAGAACTCTTTTTGCAGCAGACCAATGTCCCTCACAAGGCTTTTGCATAAACTTGGAGAGGATTCCAACAGCAAATGAAATGTCTCGTCTACTAGTAGTGAGGTAGATGAGACTTCCTACAAGCTGTCTATACTTTGTTGCATCCTCAAATTCCTTTCCTTCAGTAGATGTGAGTTTCAAGTTTTGTTCCATTGGAGTAGAAAGAGGATTGCACTCTGTCATGCCAAATCTGTTTAACAAATCTCCAATGTATTTCTTTTGAGAAAGAAATATGGATTTTGGATGTTGGGTTACTTCAATGCCAAGATAGTAATGAACATAGCCCAAATCAGTCATTTCAAAACTTTTTCCTAATTCTTTCTTTATGGATGCAATATATCTTTCATTGTTCCCTGTCATTAAAAGATCATCTACATATACCACAATATATACAACTATTTTTCCAATTCTCTTGACAACTAAAGTTGCATCATCAAGATCAAAATGATTAAAGTTGAGTTTCAGAAGATGCTCAGTTAGTTTTTCACACTAGGCTCATGGTGCTTGTTTGAGGCCATACAAGGACTTCACAAGTTTGCATACTTTATGTTCATGTCCTTTCACAGCAAATCCTTCAGGCTGGGACATAAAAACATTCTCTTTTAGATCTCCATTGAAGAATGCAGTTTTTACATCCATTTGATGGACTTTCCAGCCGTTCTGAGCAGCTAGTGCAAAGAGTGTCTGGATGGTGGCCCATTTTGATGTGGGGGCAAAAGTTTCCTCATAATCGACCCCTTCCTTCTATGCAAAACCTTTTTCCACAAGCCTAGCTTTGTGCTTGTCAAGTGAGCCATCATCTTTGTACTTGTTCTTGTAGACCCACTTTCAGCCAATTGGTTTGGTTCCAAATGGAGGATCAATCAGCTTCCAAGTGCCATTCTTTATGAGAGCATCATACTCCTTTTGCATCGCTTCTTTCCATTCATCATGAGAAGCAGCTTCTTTGAAGGAAGTTGGTTCAAAATCTGTAGACAAGTTCAATTCACAATCATAAGTAACATCCATATCAACAGGTGAATTAGAGTCATCTACATCACCTCCATTTTGTCGGTTTGAATTTCTGGTTCTTGTTTTTCCAATTTCATCAGGATGAAAACTTTCAAGTGTCTTTGTCAGCCACTTTGGGCACCTTTCTGAGATGGTCCAGGCTGATCTGTTGATTGAGTTGGGACTGAATCAAGATTGAGTCTCCCAATTCTATCAATTACATCACTTAAAGCATCATCCGTTGTTGGAGTGTCATGCAGGGGAGATTGTTCTTCAGAAGAAGATTCCACATGTTGATCTAGTATAGGAATCCCCCCTTCAAGATGTGGAATCTGATTATCAAACTCTTGAAATGATTTCGTTTTTGTGAATCTATCCAAGCGATCAAGTTGACACTCAACAACACTATCAGATTTGGATGATTCAAGAAAAATGACATCTCTAGATACAACAAACTTTTTATTTACTTCATCATAGAGACAGTATGCTTTAGAGGTGTTTGAATACCCCGGGAAGATACACTTACGACTTCTAGCACCAAGTTTGTTTCTATGTACCTTTGGTATTAAAGCATAACAGGTGGAACCAAAGATCCTGAGATCTTTTACCGAAGGAACATGTCCATACCACAATTCATAAGGAGTCTTGTTTCTTATAACATTAGATGGACATCTATTCTTTATATATGCAGCACATAGAACAGCATCAGCCCAAAACATTATCTTTACATTTTTGAAGAAAAGCATGGATCGTACCATATTCAAGATTGTTCTGTTCATTCTTTCAGCTACACCATTCTGTTGAGGATTATAAGGCACAGTTGTTTGATGTTTAATCCCATGTTGGCGAAGATAGTGTTAAAATTCATTTGATGTATATTCTTTTCCATTATTAGTGCGAATAGACCCAATATGAGATTGTGCATCATTTTCAATCCATTTATGAAAATTCTTGAATGTTTGAAAAGCATCAGATTTGTTCTTCAATAAATAAACCCAACACATTCTGGCGTAATCATCAATAAATGTCATGATATATTTATTTCCATTTGCAGAAGGAACATGCATTGGACCACATAAATCTGAATGAATGAGTTCAAGCTTCCTATGTGCTCTTGAATGTGAATCATGAAAAGACTGTTTTCTATGCTTTCCTAGACTGCAAGCATCACATTGCTTATGTTTCCTAGGAATTGTAGGCAAACCAGCAACACCATTTTTCTTCAATAAGCGAAGACTGTCATAGTTTAAATGTCCAAATCTAGCATGCCATAATAAAGTTGATGGAAGTGTACCTTCTTCATGATGAGAAATATATGAGAAATGTTTTGCATGAGCAGAGGTTCCTTGCAGTTTAAGAAGTTTTTCTTCTTCTATTCCCCTCATGACAAGTGAGTGGTCAGATGCTTTTCTTACCTCAAGCTTGCCATCAAACATATGAATGGAGTGACCATGCTGGCAGATGTGGACCAAGGACAGCAAGTTTCTTTTGAGCTGTGGGAGATATAGAACATGATCCAGAAGAAAGTCTGGAAGACCAGGAAGTTTAAGCCTGATTGTACCAAGCCCTGATGGCTTGATTTTTTACTGATCTGCAAAGTATACTGCTCCATCAACATTGTCAGTGAAATCTTCAAAAAAATCTTTCCTATGAGTCATATGACAGGTTTCTCCTGAATCAAGCAACCAATCATTTTTTGAAGAAGCAACTGAAGCATTAAACAAATCTTCATTTATTCCAATGTTACATTGTGCCTCAATATAGTGAGCGGATTCAGGTGCTTTACCTTTGTCTGTATCATCAGTTTTACCTTTCTGCTAGTTTCTTCTCTGCTCAATTTTGTCCCATGGTAGCTTGCATGTAGAAGCATCATGTGATCCATTTCGTTTGCAGCGAATGCAATGCAAATCTACCTTTTCTCCTTAAGAATGTCTGCCCCCCTGCCTCTGAAGTATCTTCCTCTTCCTCTTCGTCCACCTCTTCCTCTTGTAGAATATTGAGTAGGATGCTTTTCTTTATGAGCAAGGCAAACAGTCTCTTCAGAAGATTCAGGGACTGTCTTCTTTCCAAAGGCTTTCTCTCTTTCAGCAAACTTTTTCACAAGAGAGTCAAAGGTTATATCTTTAAGATTTCCATTTGCTTGTAATGACTCAAGATAATTGGAGGAGGTAGGATAGAGTGCCTTGAGAAAAGCAATAAGAGGGATATCCAGCTCAACCTTAGTGGATTTAATATCATGCATTATAGACTTTACTTCAGATGCAAGAGCAAGAGGATCATTATTTTTCAGTTCAAGAGTGAAGAGTTTAATCATGAGCTGAACAACTTCAAGTGCAGAATGTGAGTCATAGAGTTCTTTCAGCTTTTGTAAAGCTTCAAAGGCAGTGGAATAGGATGAAATATGATGACTTAATTCTTCATTTACAGATGCTACTATCAATGCATAGGCTTTGCTATTCTTGTTTTCCCAAATGACAAGTTCTTTATCTGATGTAGGCTGCACAGGGTCTTTGTCTTCTTCTCCGACGCACACTCCTTTCCAAAACTCATTATAGATGAGGGTGTGTTTTACCATCCGAGACCATTCAGGATAGCTCTCCTTGCCAGTGAGAACTATTCCTACCATAGAGACGATTGAATGCATTTTGTAAAAAAATTACTTCTGCTGATAAAAAAAGTCCTTACGTTACAGCCTTCAAATCCCTCTAATATTTGCTAAAAAACATCAATATTTCATTGTACATATCACTGTAATACTACTATGTTTTGCAAAAAATGCGCAAGGGATCACTTCAATATATCAATATCATGTAATACTACAAATGCTTTGGTATATAAAACACTCTGAAAAACACCGCAATACTTTGAATGATATATAAACGCTTTGAATCATATAAACTGCGGAATACCATGAATTCAACAAACATTTATACTTTGACTCAACTGCTCAACACTATACCAAAACCTCCATCATAAATATACACAGGAGTTAAAATCAACTGCGCAACACATTACCAGAACCGCCATCATAAATACACACAGGAGTTAAAATCAACTGCGCAACACGTTACCTCCCTTGCTTAAATCACCGAAGGATTCTGGCAGGCCCCTCAAACCGTGGCAATCTGATAGATTGATGCATTTGAGTTTCTTTAGTTTACCAAAGGAATCAGATCATAGCAATTTGAGAGATCGATCTGTTGGACGTTCATTAAACTACCAAAAGAATCTGGTAGCCTCTCCAAATTGCGGCAGAAGGAAAGATCAATATGTTCGAGCCTTGTTAACTTACCAAAAGAAGCTGGTAGTGACTTCAACCTTGAGCACTCTTTTAACACCAAGGCCCTTAAAGATTTCAGCTCACAAAATTTGTCAGTATTCATGGCAGTCCCTGCTAGGGCAGCCGCGGGCAGGTACACCACACAACCTTCTCACAAGCCAACGCTCAGCGTAGCAAGCACCGAGCCGAAGGGAGGAGTCCACCATACTTCGATATTGTCAAAGACTTGAAAATGATGAGAACCCATACCTGAATTGAGAGGACAACGCAGTAATGGAAGGTTGATCTTCACGCCTATTCACTCAAGAGGGCACGCTTTTCATTAAAGAGAGGGAACTGCACCATGCAATGCAAGGGACACTTCTTTAGAAAACAAGTTCAAGCAACACGGCAGTGAGCGGCATTGTTCAAGGATAGATTCAGCTTGGTGCATCGACGGTGGGAGGACGTTACATTGTGCCTCAATGAGCGTTGGGTCCAATGCATTTCTGGGCAGCGACAGAGGTAGTGCAGTGCACCATCATTTCTGGGCAGCGAGGATGGAGTCTAACGTTCAGGCCAGACAAACATTCAGGGCAGACAGACTTTCAGGCATATGCGTTATGGCCAGACAAACGCTCAGGCAGATGCGTTATGGACAGAGGAGTTACAAGGAATCTGGGACCTGCGCTTTGATACCATGTCAGGCCAGGGTAACTCCAGACTTGGAAGAAAAGACTGATTCATTATTTCATTAGGTAACTATTGTTTATATACATATTTTTGACTGATCAGTTCATCTTCTTGATGACTGTTTACATTCCAGTTTACCCAACCGCTGAGGATTAGGTGTCAAAACTCCTACACTAGCGAGGTGCAATGCATACTGATGAGGCCTTTTGTAGGGTGTGATGAGCGAGGATGGATAAATGTCCGAGACAGTTGGCTAAGTGGACGCTCATGGAATCTTCTAGAAACTTCTCCTATGACACTTGCCTCTCTAAATTTGCCCAGGGATGAGTAAGAGATCCAAGAAATCTCCACGTGGAACCAAAAACAACAAGTGGAATGGCACTAATCAAAACCCCGGAGATGACTCACACCCTTGCACACATCTATAAATGGATCCCTCATCTGAGAGATCTTGAGGCTAGAATTTTGTAAATTGCAAGGAAGTGCTGATAGTTTGCGGTTGAGAAAGAGCATTGTATCGTTGGTGTGATCTTGCTTTTCATGAGGTGAAGAGGGATTTGATGTTGGGAGGATGATGCTGGATTAGAAAGCTGGGTTGTAATTCTCCCTTCTATTTAATAAATTTCTTTGAGTTTTCTTCCGTACAACTGTGCAATTGTGAATGTTATTATTTGTGTATGCCATTGTATGTTGATTGTATGTTCATTGACAGCCTTAACTTTTAACTGTAAATACATTTCCATAAAAAACAAAGAATAATTTTTGGCAGGTGCCCTACATGCTAGAACATCAGTATATAGAGAACAGAGAGTATCCATTTGACTCATAACTGTGTCTAGTCTATTGGTTACCTTTTTAACGTTTTCCTCTACCCTCTGACATCTATCAAAGGCCTAGTTTTGATGCATTGATGTTCTTTACTTGTGAATAGTTTCTTTTGTGAGCTTTTCTATCATCTGCTGAGCCTATGCCAGATCCTCTTGTAGTCTAACTATCCTAGGATCATTGTCCATCAAAACAAATTTTGGGCTAGAGATCTACCTGGATCTCCTTATTGCAACATCTGGTTTCCTCAGTCTGTGTTTCTTTGTCATGGACTGTCCAGTCAGTCATGGTGCTAGAGGATAATGCCTCTGTCTAGACGTCCTTATTACAGACTGGTGTGTTTTCTATTTGGGCCTCTGCGTTTGTAACAGCCACATGCTTTTCCTTGTGGTCCGGAATGATAATGGGTTTAGTTTGAGTTCTTTTGGTCTTCATTTTATGGGGTTTCGTCTCGGTGGTTGCATCCTATGTTCCAGGGGTTATTTTTTAGATTCTCCCCATTTTTAGGACCCTTATTTGTTGTTTGAGTTTTTTTAGTACATTTAGTAGCCTTTGCTGTTCCTTTCGTAGCCTTTTGGTTTCATTCATTTTGTTTGAAGGAACAACTGTTTCTTTTCTTGGGCTTGGGCTTTGTTCTTTAGGGATTGTGCCCTTGCCCTGGCTTATTTCCATATTTTCTGTTTGGAACACTACTTCAGTGTTCTTGTCCTCCTGATTAGGTTTCTCAGAGGAGGTAACCCTGGTTTGGTCTGCTATTTCTTGGGTGGCTTCTTATTCTACTTCTTCTTCATCATTCATCTCCTCAGATGCACTCTTGCTATGAGCAGAGTGTTCCTGTGATTGTCCTACCTCAATATCAAGGTTAAGTGGGTTGTGGGGCTGGATATACTCACCCATGTTGGAAAAAATGTGGGCCAATTCATCTTCTTGCAGAGGGTTTTGTAATGAGCTTCCGCTGGATGGTTCTGCTTCCCCCCCTTCCTCCTCGCCAGAGTGCTCAATTTCCTCTTTCGGTTCTTCTTCTACATTTTCTTCTAATTCATCCTCTTCATTTCCCCTCCTTCAAGTTGTGGGGGTTGCTCCTCCTCTGAGTCATATATCCTTAAGGGTTGGCTACTATTTTCTTGGGGACTTCCCAACATTGCCCTACTTCTCCCCAACTTGGCAGACTGTCTGCGTTTCTATGGTCTAATTGATGTGCTAGCAGTTCTTTTTCGTTTCAGGGATGGTAAGGCCAATCCCCCATCTATTGAGAATACCAATTCTTCGCAACCAATCTACTGTTGAGCAAGGATATAACTAACTATTACCTTAATTAAACCGCGATGACTTACTACTGTCTCCGTATGACGAGATTTCCTTATACTCCGAGCAGCATCATGTAATAAAAAATTTAAATATGTGGGAAAATTTACAACACAATTTTGTTTTAATACTGCTAACAATTTGGGATGGCGTGGTCTTACCACATCCTTTCTCCCATCGCATGTGATGTATCTTTGTACAATTTTGGCTAATTCTTCGCATGGTTCTCCTAGGGTTGTAGGCAGGACCCCTTTTCCTTTGATAGTAAGACTCTGTCCTTTCTCCCAGAAGATGGTTATGGCATCTTGAAGTCTCACTTTTTTCTGGGTCCATACTGGTCCAACAGGTTGTAGTCCTGATACTTTAGCAATTACTGCATATGTTACTGTTATTTGCCTCCCCCTCACCATGGAACGATCTTCCTGCAAATTCTACAGAAATTCAATGGCCATCGTTTCATGAGACTATTATAGTCGGTTAAGGTAGGCAATCCATCCTGCTCTCACTAAAATTTCACGTGCAGTGTTGGAGATTATTAGCACCTGCAGTTCACTGCGTATTGATCTACCTCCCATTTTGTTCAAGCTCAGCACACTCTTAATTTTTATAGAGAAAAAACACAGAAATGACAATGGAACAACAAGTTGTTCAAGCTTAGCACACTATTAATTTTTACAGAGAAAAAACATAGAAATGATGATGGAACAACACAGTGTGCATATTGGGAAATATCAATACCATTAAACTTACTATTCCCGAGTTCTGATGGAGTCATATTACCTCCAAATAAGGATTTGACACGTATGCCAGTGCATTATGGAGGTCACCCGTGCCCCCCTAAAATGTGATAGGTCATCCTCGACCGGCAAATAAAGGAGCAACATGCCAGACTACAGTCATATAGTAAAATAAAGGAACAACATATATATCCATGACATGATTACAAAAAGCAGCGGATTACTGAAATCAAGGCTTATGATGGAAATCAAGAATAGATATGGAAATTCTATAAAATGATGTGAAAAATAGAGGAGAGAACAGTTGAGGTGAATAAAAATGCTTATGTAGTCATTAT
This sequence comes from Pinus tabuliformis, assembly GCA_031772625.1. Lineage (NCBI taxonomy): Eukaryota > Viridiplantae > Streptophyta > Pinopsida > Pinales > Pinaceae > Pinus > Pinus tabuliformis. The sequence continues at coordinate 347,006,235 of CM062819.1, read as the reverse complement.
CCACTTTAACCATTATGATTGATTTATAAATGATTTTTCATGTGTAAGAGGTTCGAAATGGTTATATAACATCATCTCATTTGAAATAAAGATAAAGATATAAGAAAAGGGTTTATAATGACTATTGGTGTATGAAAATTATGACTTCAATACCATCAGCAGAGCTTTGCTGCCCACAGGTGTCCATAACCTTGACAGAGTTGCTTGTTTCACCCTTGGAACCATAATCCTTTATCTATGCCTAGGAAAGTGTTGCGTGATGTTAGAATGGAGGCCATTGTGCTGGCTTGGTAAACACATGAATCACAATGCCATTCACCGGGAAGGAGTGAAATTTGGGCAGGCCATCTCGTGATGAGACCTCCTATTCCAAGGACTTGTTTATTTTTCTGATATGCCTCTTGAATCATATTTCTAGTGTGGTGGCCATAGTGGGAATGCCACTTCATTGCTTCCTTATGATCATGGCAGGTTGGCTCTTGATGAGACCCCCTATCTTTCATTTGAAAAATCATGTTAGTAATCATATAAATATATATTTTTCTCTTTCTTTTTTCTTTTCTTTTATATAGCACTTTCCTATTTATATACAAAGGATGGCTCAACACTCCTTAAGAGTAGGGACGTTGGATGAAGTCTGAACATCTCAATAGAGGAAAATATGCCCTTATTCCTATTCAATAATAATGATCAAAAGAATTATTAAGATTAAAAAATAACCAACATGATAAAAATAATCAATCAAATTGGTTTTAGTGAAAATAAAGACGACAAAGTGATATAAATAGTTGTGTCCTTTCCTCTTTTTTCTTATCGATACAAAGGAGTTTCTATAAAAATAACAATTTTTATTTGGTTTGCGGTTTCAATATCCTCTAGTTTTTGTGTTCTTGCATAAATGTATACCTGTGCCTTAAGGAGATCATAAACAGTGAACCATCATTCACAAAAAATCCTCTAAATGATGTAACACACACACACACGAAAAAAATTCGCTCAAAAAGTGTTGTTCCTTAAATGGAACAATTGTTATTCCTTAAGAGGGACATCAAAAATAACATTTGCATACAAAATCATGGTTCCTTTAAGAGGAACATCAAACGGAACAACAAATAAAGCAAGCAGGAAATAAAATACCGATCCTTTTGTGGAACAACCTAAGATCATTCGAAATCGAAACTGTTGTTCCTTCAGAAAGAACGACAAAAAGAAAAAAATGTGAAGGAGGGTTGTTCCTTTAAAAGGAATGGAAAAAAAATCTGGCAGAAGTGTTGTTTCTTTAGATAGGAACGAAAAAAAATGTGAGAATTTTGTTCCTTTAGATAGGAACGAAAAAAATGTGAGAATGTTGTTCCTTTGGAAAGGAACAACAAAATGTGAAAGTGTTGTTCCTTTGGAAAGGAACAGCAAAAATGCGGAAATGTTGTTCCTTTGAAAAGGAATATCAGAATGCGAAAGTGTTGTTCTTTTGGAAATGAACAAAAAAAATTCAGAAATGTCATTCCTTCATAAAGGAACAACAAAATGTGAAAGTGTTGTTCCTTGTGAAAGGAAAAAAAAAAATGCGGAAATGTTGTTCCTTCGGAAAGGAATAAGAAAATGTGAAAGTGTTGTTCCTTTGGAAAGGAACAACAAAATGTGAAAGTGTTGTTCCTTCATAAACAAACAATAAAAATGTGGAAATGTTGTTCCTGCAGAAAGGAATACCAAAATGAAAAATTATTGTTCCTTCGGAAAGGAACAACATAAAAAAAAAATGCAGAAATGCAAAAAAATTGTACAGAAAGTAGTTTATACAAGCAGAAAAGAAAAATTTATGTACAAAATTTAAGAACAAAGGAATTATTTAGTGAACCAATGCCGAGGAAGGATTATTTTCCTCAACAAGAATCTACATATCATAATCTTCCCAGAGCTGCTGGTAAAAGGATTCCCGAGTAAGCGGTTTATGGTACAGTCGCACTCGGTGATCATTTGCTTTAAAGGTATGTCCAAATCCGTCAATAGTAGTCAAAGTAATAGTGCCATTGTCATTCACTTTTTGTATTTCATACGGTCCAAGCCATTGAGTTTGAAGTTTTCCTGGAAAATCCTAAAACTTGGAGTCATATAGGAGTGCCCAATCTCCTTCATGGAGGATTTTCCTTTTTATCGGGGCGTCGTGCCATTTTGCTCTCTGGTGTTGAATTAATGCAGTGTGTTGAAGAGCTGAGAGCCTAATTTCATCTAGCTAGTTAATTTGCTATAATCTGTTAGTCTGAGCCTCATTTAAATTCAAATTGATCTCCTGTGTTGTTCTTAATGTTTGTATTTCGAACTCTATTGGAAAGATGGGTTATTTTCCAAATATTAACTGATATGGTGAATAACTGGTGGTGTTTCTCCACACTGTTCGATATGCCCACAAGGCTTCGGGCAATATTGAAGCCCAATCATGCCTATGTGATGCGATGGTTTTTGTCAATATTGCCTCTATCACCTTATTCGTGCTCTCTACTTGGCCATTTACCTGTGGGTGATACAGAGTGGTAATTTTGTGCTGAATGTGATAATTTTTTAATGTTGTAGTGATTTTATTACGTACAAACTGTGGTCCTCCTTCTGTGATTATGTCCCTCGAGAGGCCATATCGCACAAATATTTGGAACAGGAAATGAATCATAGAGTCCTCTGTAGCTTTTGGAAGTGCCTCTATTTCAACCCATTTGTTAACATACTCTGCTGCTACTAGAATATATGTTTTCTGATTTGATCATGGGTTGATAGGATCAACAAAATCGAGCACCCAATGCTCAAATGGTTCTATTACTAATTGTGGGTTTAAAGGCATTTCGTCAGATTATCCAGTGCATCTTGCTCTTTGGAAACTGTCACAGGCTTGAACAATTTTCTTAGCATATTTAAATATAGTGGGCCAATAATAACCTATTTGAAAAATCTTATGACCAGTCCTGCGATTTGCAAAGTCTCTGCCACACGGTCTGTCATGACAAGCTTTCAGAGTGTCAAATATTTCATCTTCACGGACGCATCTTATGATGTGCATATCTACCCCTGTATGAAATAGGTAGCTCCCAATCCAAGAAAATCAGGTACTACATTGCACAATCTATTTTCGTTCATTAGGGATTAGATGCTTTGGTAATTTGCCTACTGCTAAATAATTTGCAACATCGACATACCAGGGTGTCTTCATAGTAACAGCAAATAAATGTTCGTCTGGGAATTGGTCTTCGACTGCTACTGCGTCCACTGGCTTCGACTTTCGTGACAGAAAATCAGCTATAGGATTCTCTTTCCCAGGTCGATCTTTTATTGTGATCTCAAATTCCTGCAATAAAATCAACCATCTTGCTACTCTACCATTTGTAACAAGGGTATTTGCTAAGTATTTTATGGCAGAGTGATCTATATATAAAACAACATAATATCCAGTGATATGATGCCTAAATTTATTTACAGCATGTATTACAGCTAAAACTCTTTTTCAATTACGGTATAGTTTAGCTCAGTAGGAGAAAAATTCTTGCTAATATAATAGATTGCATATGGTTTTTTGTCTTCTTCCTACCCAAGGACTGCTCCAATAGTTGTGTCTAAAGCATCTGATGAAATTTGAAACGACAGATACCAATCTGGGCCTCTGAGCACTGGGGTTGTTGACACAAGATTTTTCAGATCCTCAAAAGCATGGTCACATTTATCTGTCCAAATAAAATCAACATTCCCTGTCAATGCATATAGAGGTACATTTATTTGAGAAAAATGTTCTATGAATCTCCTATAATAATTAGAAAATCCTAGAAAACTATGTACCTCTATCTGTGTGGTAGGAGTAGGTATTAACAAAATTATTTGAATTTTGGCTAGATCTACTTGTATTCCAGTTGCTGAGATATAATGACCTAGGATGAGCCCTTTGGTCATCATCATATAGCACTTGTCATGGCTCAAGCAGAGCTTAATGACAATACATCGTTGCAACACCTTTTCCAATGTGTCTAATGCTATCTCAAAATCATCTCCATATGGTGTGAAATCATCCATGTATACTTCGAGCCCTTCATTTATTAAATCTAAAAAGATGCTGAGGATGACCCTCTGAAATGTGGCAGGGACATTGCATAGGCCAAAAGGTAGGACTTTGTAAGCAAATGTTCCCGGAGGATAGGTAAAAGTAGTTTTGTCCTGGTCTTTAGGGGCAATCTAAATCTGATTGTATCCACTGAAGCCATCCAAGAAAGAAAATAATTTCTTTCCTGCTAATGTGTCTAATACCTGATCAACGAATGGAAGGGGAAAGTGGTCTTTCTAGATTTCTTTGTTTAATTCTCTATAGTCTACACAAATACTCCATTTTCCATTCTTCTTTGGCACCGCTACTAGTGGAGAGACCCACTTACTATCGGAGATTGGATAAATATGTTGGAAATAATACTGAGAGGGGGGGTGAATCAGTATTATCAAGCCAAATATTCCCTTTTAAAAATCAGAGGATATACGCTACTTCAGTTAGTAAAACCGGCGTATATACGCAACTATGTAGAAGGAAACCCGCGTATACAATGCAAACTTATGATTTACTTTATCTTTCAGATGTTGATTATTAATCTGTGTATCTGAGTGAAATAAAAACCAGACCAGTAAAACAGAACAGAAGACAGTCACACACAAGAACACAAGATATATGGTGGAAACCCAATGTGGGTGAAAACCACCTGCTGCAATTCGTCTCTATCTTTCTTTAATTAGAAACTTCCTTTTACAATGTACTGGTGCAGTCCTTTACCAGTACGCTGGCTACAACCTCCAGAGAGCTACAACCCTCTCTCGTTTTCCAGCTTTTCCTGGAAAGGAGCTACAACCCCCTTAGCTCTTGTACTAGCCAAGATACTAGTATGTAGGTGCTAGCCTACTAAAGGCTACAACCTTCACTTTCTTCCAGGGACCATGTTTCATAAATTTTCAGAATGGATCCATCAACATCAATCAATCTTCAAGTATATCTGCATCAAACAATCTCCTTTTCCCCAATTAGCACTGAATCAAGTAAACACTTCTCTGACAGCTATACCCAGAACACAGTAACAGTAACCACACACCAAATTTTGAACCCAGAATACTACATCAATAAACAGAGGCAGCTAGATCATAAATTAAAAGATATAAGCTACTTCAACAACCTAAAACCTGCATGCATACGCTCCTCTGTTTGGAACAACCTGGGTATACGCCGTTTTCATTCACTGAACCAACGTGTATATACTCTTTCACTTCACTGAACTTGCATACAGATCTATAAAGGATAATTCATTCTTTCAAATATTTAGACACTAATTAACCCAGATTGTCAGATTTATAGATCAAGCACGCGTCTCATATAACAGATCAAAATCATACAAAGATACTATTATTCAAGCTTAAAGATTATGACCAATCAATAGAACTTATCCTTCTTTATGCACTAAGGTTCCTCCTTCATTCAGATCCAGATCTGCACCATGACCCTAATCACAAATATTTCAAATCTAGCACTTATTAGATATTCAATTCATTCAGATTAATTGCCTTGCCAAATGATCTCCTTCCTCTTTTATAATCTTAGGCCTTTCACAATACCACAGTCCAAAACCATAATAACACAATACCATGAACCCAATGCTTGGGGTCAACACTTTTGGATGCAATACCACGAACCAAAACCATAGGATCAAAAACTGTCAGACTAATACCATGAGCCAACCATGAAAGTGAATGAACTTTTCTCTTCATGAAAGGAACTTTTCTCTGCATGAAAGTGTGTGAACTTTTCTCTATATGAAAGAAACGTTTCTCTGCATGAAAGTGCATGAACGTTTCTCTACATGAAACAAAATTTTCTCTGCATGAAAGTGCGTGAAATTTTCCTTACATGAAAGAACCTTTTATCTTCATGAAAGTGCGTGAACTTTTCCTTACATGAAAGAACCTTTTATCTTCATGAAAGCGCATGAACGTTTCTCTACATGAAAGAAACTTTTATCTTCATGAAAGTGCGTGAACTTTGCTGCACTATAATTTATCATCTGAGATGAGTTGCCATCAAGTACAACATATACTTTCCGCTGCCCATACTCCCCCCGAGTACCTGCTGAAATCTCTGAATGAACTCCCCCTTTGTATATGCCAAGGTGTACCACTTTGTCCATGCTTCCTCTGAGTACATGATGAAGTCGCTGCTCTGCTGAAGTGTGTTGTTCATGTTCCTCTTGACTATAAGCAAGGTCTGCAAAAAGATGTTTTATAAGAAGAACGATGACTTATACATCATAAAAGACCTTCCTATCACCAAAGGACTCAATACATACATCCATCACCCAACCAAGTGGGGATCATACAACCAACCAAGTGGGTATACATCAGAAAATTACGTGACAACCAAATACATTACATCTTCATCCCAAGCATAGTGGTGAACCAAAAATAGGCTGTTACGTGACCTTGACACCATAAAAGAGATACATGACATAGAGACGAAATATCTAGAGCAAGGCTTATGAAAGTCACAATAACTGATAGTAGTAGCATCTGTCAATCACCATTTAGATCAGCAACCATGATTTCCTTCTGTTTTCCCTCTGCATTTGGTCCACCTGAATCCAACAACAGTTGTGAACTAGAACCAAAAGCTTCTTAGATAATGCCAACAATGCATTATTAGAAGTTTATCTGCTCCCCCTGAATCTGTGCTAGAAGGTCTCTGTCAGACCCATACTAGATTATCTTCAACCAGAGCTTGTCCCTACTAATATCCATCAAACCTCCATATACGCGACTATCTCTGCACAAACCTGCTTATGTACACGGATCCTCCTTAGGCAACTCGCGTACCCCCATTTTCTCTGAAACAAACAAGATTTAACAGAAAGATGATGCATCAACTACACCCAGCTTCTGTCTGAGGTATTCAAATGTCTCCCTAGGCAGTGGTTTGGTGAGAATATCAGCAACTTGTTCCTTAGAAGGAACATACTCCAACTTGACCTTTTGTTCCAACACTTGTTCCCAGAGAAAGTGATACTTGATTGGTATGTGCTTGTTTTTGAATGAATGACTGGTTTCTTTGAAATGCTGATTGCACTTGTATTATCACATAAGATGGAGATAGGTGGTGTACAAGTGATTTGAAAGTCCTGCAAGGTTTGCATCATCCAAAGAAGTTGAGTGCAACAAAATGCAGCAGCCACATATTCCACTTCAGTTGTAGATAAAGCAATCGAACTCTGTTTCTTGCTGAACCAAGATACTAATCTGGAACCCATAAAGAATGCTCCACCACTTGTGCTCTTTCTGTCATCCACGCTTCCAGCCCAATCTACATCTGTATAAGCATGTAGAGTGAGATATGTATCTCTGCAATACCATAAGCCATAGTTTTGAGTTCCTTGAAGATACTTGAAAATTCTCTTTACTGCCTGAAGATGGGTTTCTTTAGGATTTGCCTAAAATCTTCCAACTATTCCCACTGCATGCATGATATCTGGTCGAGTACCTGTCAAATAAAGAAGACTTCCAATCATGGATCTATAGGTTGGTTGATGCACTGCTGCAGATTCATCATTTGCACTGAGGCTGCATCCTGTAACCATAGGGGTACACACTGGTTTTGAATCTTCCATGCCATATTTCTTCAAGATCTGCTTGAGATACTTGGTTTGAGACAAAAAGATACCGCCTTAATTTTGTTGAATTTGCAATCCAAGAAAGTATGCCAGTTCTCCAAGCAAAGACATTTCGAACTCTTTCTGCATCATCAAGGCAAAGCTTTGACTCATAGCTTATTCATTGCTGCCGAAGATAATATCATCTACATACACAACAAGTATTAGCAATTTTTCATTTTCAATTTTTATATAAAGATTGCTATCTGCTGATCCTTTTGAGAATCCTTGTTGATGAAGATATTTGTCCAAACGGTAGTACCAAGCCCTTGGAGCCTATTTAAGACCATAGAGAGCCTTTTTCAGTCTGCATACAAGATTTGGATCATTCCCAAGAATGAAACCATCTAGTTGCTCAATGTACACTTCTTCTTCTAAGTCTCCATTCAGAAAGGTTGATTTCAAGTCCATTTGAAATACTTTGAACTTTGAAAGCTTGAGAGAGCAAGGAACGGGAGCAAAAGTTTCTTCAAAGTCTATTCCTTATTATTGAGCATAACCTTTACAAACGAGTCTGGCCTTGTGTTTTCGGGAAAAGTTTCTATTCAGAATGACCCTATCCCACTGGGTTGTGACATAGACCTCAGAAACAAACAGGGAAAACTATTCTTGTATTCTCCTTTATGAACTATAAATGAAGATGAATAGGATGAACCAACCTGTGTCTTGCGCTAGTCCTTTGATCCAATCTCTCTTCTCTTTGACAGCTTCCAACTATTTGTTCCCTCACTTGCCCAACGTCACCAAGTTCCTGCAAGTTCACAGAAGAAAGAAACTACACAAAGACATGGATTTATGTTCATAAAAAGCTTAGGATCAGATTTAAGCTAAACATACAAATATAACACACATCAATGATATACAAGCATGTAGGAGAAACTCAAATAGTTTTATTGATAAAACAAGAAGATCCAGGAGGAGTTACAACCGATAATTCCTGATCCAGCATCAACCTCCCAGCATAGAATCCCTTCTTCACCTCCAACAAATCATAAATCACCCAATACTCTGATATCTATCACAAAACCAACAACAATTCTCTGCAATGTACAAAATTCTAGCCTCTGGATCTCTTGGTGAGGGATCCATATATAGATGTATGCAAAGAGGATGAGTCAGCTCATGAATTAATTAGTGGCTTCTCTCTGTCAGTTCTTGCTTCCACTTGGAGACTGAGAGCCTCTAACTCATCACTAGTCGAATTCAGTGAGGCAAGTGTCATTGGAGAAGATTCTGGAAGCTTCCATTGTCTCTCCACCTCACGGAATGACTCTACCACTTGTCATTTCCCACTCAACGCACCCTGGTAGTGCATTCAAGTGTGTTGCAACGCACCTAGCCAGTGTATTTGGGTGCTTTGCGACGCAGCTAGCTAGTGGAGCATCTGAAATGATCTTGATTTGACTACTTTTGAGCAGTTTCTGGTGGAGAACTTCTGGGAGGAGCTGTAATTTGTTGACCTTGTTTCTTTAGGAGATGGAACAACACTTTTAGGGACTTAGGATCCCTTGGTTTATGGACATTTCATGCTTATAGCTGTAAGGCACAAAAATGTCTATAACAGTTGCCCCCTAAAGTATGAGGTCGTTTATCGGGTGAAATGCTTTATTAGGAGGATTCGAAGTTCTTCTAATGCTGGGGGGGAGACCTGTAATAAGATACAATACAATACATTATCTTCATACTGTTTTCATGATCTAGATGAGGTGGGCATTCCCATGCTCAACTTTATAAATTCATTTTCATGTACATAGGACAGACAATCGTCTGATGGTAGACTGATGATTCTGATGAAGTCATCATCCTTTTGGTAGGATGATTATCTGTGCTGCAATGCTGTACATTTCAATGTCTTTATTTTTCCTGAATATATATCACATCCTGGATGGATGAAACTAGATCCGGGGTCTTCAATCTCGTCCGATCTTCACTCTAAGTACAAGTCGATCCATGTGAGAAATGTTTTGATGTCGAACATGGAAAGCCATCGCTTGATTACCAGTCAATGATGTAAACTGTTAACAAGCGCGAGAGGAATCATCGATAATGATAATGACCCTCAAGGTACTGCAGTACAATTCACGTGGTGTGAATAAAGGACTTGGCGTCGAACACCACGCAAAATCTTTCGGTCGAAGGTCATTGATGTATACCTGTCGCCGGAAGTGAGAAACTTGCCATTGAGGCATGCAAGCTTCAAAGTACCGAAGGGGTGTTCCTAGATCAACTTCTTGGATAATGGGCTGATGTCGACAAGAAGCGATCCGTCAAAGGTGTTACACTAAAAAATGTCACCATGACTATTTACAGTTGGTATGGCTCTATCAACAGTCATGCTATCCTCCTGGGCAAGTCTTATGCCTCTGCTCTCCATGTCAAACTCCAAAAAGAGAGAAAGTCTTTATAAATGTATTTATCTCTGGGTACGCAGGTTCTCTCAACCTTACCTGCGGATACGCACCTAATGTTCACAAAAGTTGCGTACTTTTACGCTCTTTATGTAAAGGGGTAGGTGCGTACCCCTGTAAAGGTCAAAATGCGCAAGTTTCAACTTTAAAAAGTTACTTGTGGTCATTTCTAGAGCATTCTAGAAGGTTGTTCGACGTGTATTGAGCACCTCCAGATGGTTCATGTACCCCTACCAAAGAGGAACTTATCCCATCAATAAGGGAGATATCCCATCCAAAGAGGGGATTATTCCATTGATGGTGGACCTGAATAACTTCCTTTAGAGCACTATAAATACAGGCATGGGCCAAAGGGAGAGGAGGTTGAAAGCTAAGCATTTCTAAGGATAGATGCTGCTGGAATTAGGACTCCCATTTAGAAGCTTGTGAGGAGAGATTGCCATCTTTGCTTGTTCTATTTGGAAGTGGGTGAGCTTTGTCAAAGTAAAGGAGAACTCTTGATGGACCCTGGGAGGGACTTGCACAACACCAAGGCTCAGGTTGTAATTGTTCCTTTTGTTTCCTATTAATGCAAATGAGTCCATTCTTCTCAATAACTTGTTATTTATGAGTTGTTTCATGTACTCCTTGGTCTATGTGTTAAATATGTTTTATTTTATGAGATTATCAAGTGCTATTTAATCGTTTGATTGTTAGTGAATGCAGGTTTCAAAGTGAAGGAGGAGCTCATCCGGATCAGCGAGGCTGGACTGCTACAACAACGTTGGACTACAGGTAGGATCTAAACACTTGATTTCTTATATAGTAAATGCATGTTTAGAGAAGGATTGCCCTTGTTTGTCTTGTTTGTCACTAGAGAGTCTTAGGCTCCTAGGGAGGTTGGTTGTGTCCGCACTATCGACTCTTTCCGCCTGACAAAATGGCGACTCCACTGGGGAATCCATTGATGTGAAAGTTTTTTCCTTTGTATGCAACTTTGATCTGAGAAAAGTCATTTATTTTCTGGTTTTTGGCTCTGTACTTTGTATTTGTGTGGGTTAGCTTAGGATTAGATTGAATTTAGTTTTTCTTGGTTTTTCCAGTAGTACGCACCCTCTGAGTGTTGCACAGTGCGTACAGGTACGCACTGTTGCTGTGCGCACAGAGCGGGCCCGCACCTGTCTTAACAGGTTGCCTGCGTACCCTGCTAAAAATTAAGAAATTTCCATTTTTTACATTTTTTCCTCTTAGATTTGGTTTTTCTTAGTTTTTACTGCCCAGATCCATTAGTCTCTTGTCAAAGATCTTCACCTGAACTTGTTTCGATAGCATTGAGTGTTTTAGTGGATTTCATAGAAGTTTGAGCCCTAGGGTTTGATTTTTGAGTAGGTCCTGTAGTGACTTTGACGGTAGAAGTTGTCAAGCCTTAGATCTCTCTGGTTTTGTCAGCCTTCTTAGGAGTCGGACCTGTCATAAAGTCTACCTGTGAGAGCAACTTACCTTTGAGTTGTCTCTTCGGCAAATTTCGAAGTGCTTGTTGATTGAGTATTGAATTCCATTTTACAAAAAGAACAAAAAGATTTGAGTTTTGTTTTGACTGGTCTTTTGATTCTGCATTAGCTGGTCCTTGGCTTGATTGTGGTCAAGTAAAACAACCTAGAATCATCTTTGTAGGCTTTTGCCTCGTTAGGTTTGCTTTAGAGTAAATTTCTTTTTGATTTGCTTGTGAGTCAACTTTTCATAGATTTTATAAATTTTGAGATTGATTTTCGTTAAAATAGATTTATATGCTTTATTAAATAAGAGAAAATACAAAAACATCTCCTTTGAAAAGTTTTGTTTCAAGTAGCTTTGAGGTATTTTGAAAGAAAAAGAATTTTTTCGTGCACGTAAGGAGTGGTCATGTTTGTATGCTTGGAAAGATAAAGAGAATTGTTTCTTTGATTGTCTTTACTAAGAAAGTTGTTTTCTATAAAATTTGCATTTTCCAACTCTCTTAGTTAGGAGTTTCATTGAAAGAGGAAAGTAGCGTAAATCATCTTAGGTGCATCTTTGTAGTGGTTTGAGTCGAGTCTACACACCATTGGTTTCATTTCCACTACCTTTTGTCTTTAAGAAAAACCATAAAATTAATGCTTAAAGTAAAATCAACGTAGTAACTGTTGGTAAGGTAAATCCCCTCTGCGGATAGAGGCGATCCCACTAGCCTATCACAGAACTAGCCATAAACAAACCACGCTGCTACGCAAGTTCCTAGTTATGCATCAAAGGTGAATCAAGAAGACTAACCTGGAGTCCAACGCTATGATTGAAGCAGAGTTGATATCCTCGCTCCCTTGCTCCAACAAATCATAAACGAACACCTGCACATGCAAAGGAAGAGACAGATACCAACATAAAAACTACCAAGGCACAACTATATTTCAGTCAGAAAGGAAATAAATCAACATATCACCATGATAGATAATGAGATTGGAACTATAATAGCAGTCGCTCATCAATTAATAAACAGGAAACGTTACAACCATTGTTCTGACGTCGACCCTTCTCCTGGCTGGGAGAATAACTATATGTGTCTTGACATGCATCTCCTCTCCGGCAGCATAACCTCTCTAGCACTCACTAGCATTCCTCCAAGAACTCAACATCTAACACTCCATGACTAATAATCATCACTACTATCACTCAATCACCAAATCACTAGCATAACACTAACACCAACACTAACTTGTCCAATGCATAATGACAAGCTTATATAGATGAAGAAGGGAGGAGGATGCGATGAACCGGGACACCTTTTGTGGATTAGCAAAAGCCATAAAGATGGATAAAGCTCGACAAAAGACTGATTTTTTATCCTCAGAAAAGCTCCATGTAATGAAGGAAACAACAGTCGGGCATGCATTAAGGCAAAAAGCACGACTAAATTTGGTTGGCGCGACTGTTGCTCTAAGACAAAGCGCCAATGGTCGCGCCCTCTTTTGAGGATCTCCATCATTGGCACGGGTAGAATACTGTGGACTTGCGCCAATGGAGAAAGAGCACTTTTTAGGGATGATCTGTAGAAGGTGTCTTCAGGGAACATAATGCAAGTGTTTTTAGCCCTTGTCACTTCTTATAACTCCCGGAATGAGTCCTCCAAGGTACGACAAGAGGAGTAACAAGGATGGTGACAAATTACTGTGTAACAGATGCCCCCTAAAGCATGAAGTCCGAGAGGTGGAGAGGGGTGAAATGCTTTACAAGAACACACATAAGAGCACATATAAGAGCACATATAGTTACTGCCGCCGAGGAGTTGTATTAATAAACATGACTGATAGTTCAATGACATGATGTACTTGGTATGGTCGCAGCCATCCATAAGAGAGTACATAAATAATCTGGATCCATAGTATGGACGCAACCATCTGGTTAGGATCAATGAATTGACTCAGGTATGGTCGCAGCCATCCAGTAAATGAGTCAAGTATCAAGAATCACGCCTGGATTACAACAGACACAATCCAGGGTCTTGCGCTCCATCTCGACCCGAACAAGAGTACAAGTTCAAGCATGTAAATATATGAGCTGAAGTCGAACATGCATGAACATCGTCTGATTACCAGTCAATAGTGGAAACTGTTAACAGACGCGAGAGGTACCACCAATAATGACAATGGACCTCAAGGTACTATAGGTACAATCTACGGCGTGTGAATCAATGGTCTGAATTCGAACACCCGTAGAATCATTCGATCGGAGGCCAATGATGAAAACCTCACGTCGAACACGAAGAACCTGCCATTGAGGCATGCAAGCTCCAAGGCACCGGAAGGGAGTCTCTAGGTCAACTTCCTGGATAATGAGCTGAAGTCGACAGGGAGTGACCTTGATCGAAGGTGGGCCATAATGTTTCCCACATCATTGACACGAGACAGAGAGATAATGTCGTGAATCAAGATTGTGCGAACTATCAGAGGGAGGTTGTTTTGCAGAGGTCAACTTCTCTTGAACATATCGACGGCACATTAACGGAATTGGCAGTATTTGACATCAATGTATCAAAGGTCATGATGACGAGGCAATGAGTGAATGAGAGGTCAAATAGGGTACCCAAGTCCATGGAATCAAGTGAAAGATATGAGATGAAATATCCCTACCCCGGACACGAAAGCAAAAAGTGCCATGTTCAAGAGCGACATACTGTCGTTACGGTAATAATTATGGTTCAAAAATTTTCTCTTCCCCCCCCGCCATTTCTGGCGAGTACCCCAGTTATTTTTAACAAGCTTGATGGGGATATCATATGCTTGTGTTGTGACAAAATCCGATGTCATTAAGTTTTAACGAGTCTGACAAAGGAAGAACTCGGCGTCTTTTCATGTTTAGAGAGTTTGGAAAGACAGCAGAAAAGGAAACTCCAGGGATGTCCTTTTTCGTAAAGTTGTGTCTCTCGGGCCCGAAAAAGTATAAAATAATACCCGAGAGAACCGCCCGATCATTACGATCAAGGAGTTCTTTTCATGATTAGTGACTTTGACCTGAAAAAGTAAAAAAGTGGTCAAAACCACGTCGTTTCGTAACCACTAACGAGTTTGAAATGACAAAAACTCGGTAATCTTTTTATGTTTTAACGGTCGAAAAAAAGAACTTAAAATGACCGCCCCTTATCACCATTTAACAAGTCAAGAGGAGGGACTCGGAAATCTTTTCCTCTTTAAATGGTCAGAAAAGAGCTGAAAGCAGACCTCCATTTTTATTTTCTTTAACGAGTCAAAAAGGGAAAAATACTCGGCAATCTTTTCATATTTTACGAGTCAGAAAAGAGCGTAAAGGCGACTCGTCCTGAAGGAACGAGTGGTATAAGGGATAGCAACTGGTTCCGGTAATGGTGGAACTATCTTAAAACACGTAAAGGTTAAGAGGCTGGCTAATAAGACCACTCATCGCTGCGGTTCCTCAGGAAAGGAGAAACAACCAAGTGAAAGCATATGATCAACCAAAAAGATGGTGGCGATGGAATGAAACAACCAAGGCTCATCTAACAGAATTTTAGCAGATAAAAGGCAATCACGGGATGTAAATGGGTTCATTTTTACACAAGCTTGAACCATGGAGAACTTTTCTTGTTAAAAAAAAATTTTGTTGCATGCCCCCAGCATGATTATACCAATCGAGGTACATGCCCCCCAAGCTTCATGGCATTCACGGAGTGGATGGAATGAAGGTTTACTTGGAAAGACTCGATTGGAGGATGCAAGCCCCCCGGGCTTCAGTCACGCGCCCGGGTGAGCTGCCGTCATCAGAATGACGGGGTGGGTGCTGGGGCATTTCCTGTGGAGATAAGACCATTTAGGAATGGCAGATGGCTATATGTGAAGTGTGAACTGGGAAATGAAAGTTGGTCTACGACTTTGATCGTTCTTCCTTCATGCGGAAAACACATCACTCTGAAGAGTGAGGACACAATAGCACGTATGCGATAAATATAGTCTCGTCCAAGGAGTATATTGTAATCTAACAAACCTTGGACTACCATGAGACCCATTTGGATAGTCTTCCCTTCTAACGTGATAGGGACATTGGGAAGAATTCCTAAAGGTCGAGTGATTTCTCGATGGAAACCTATAAGGTTTCTCATCTCAGGCAGAAGCAGTGGGGAACCAAGTGCTTCCCAAGCTGTTGAAGAGAGGATACTCACAGGAGATCCTTCATCAATAATTGCACCAGCCATAACCATGCGATAGACTTGAACTATAATTCGAAATGGTATGGAGGCTGGTAACCGAGGATTGACTAGTTGATCCCAATTAAAGGAAATAACTAGGTTACTCGGAGGTGGGACTGGATAGACAGCCGGATATGCCTCTAATGGACTTTCTTCCTGGTGTGAAGAAATGAGAGGGATGCTCACTTGTTCATTAACGTCTATGTCAATGAATAGAATTTGGACGGTGGGTTCGTCATTCTTGGCAGTGATAACATCATCTGAGGAGGTAACTTCTGAAGGCGAAACCAGGTCACTTGTAATCCAGACCGTTTGATTGTTGTCTAGTTTGGATTCAGATGTAGGATCATCTAGGGGTGGAAGTTATGAAAGCAAAACCAGGTCACTTGTAAGCCGGACCTTTTGACTTTTGTCTGGTTTGGATTCAGATGTAAGAGCAGTTAAAGATGGAACTTCTGTAGGCAAAACCGGGTCACTTGTAAGCTGGACCTTTTGAAAGACCGGGTCACTTGTAAGCTGGAACTGTGGACTTTCGGTTAGTTTGGACTCAGGGAGTTCATCTTTGATGATCAAGTGGTGCGTAGATGATGAACATAAATCACTTGTTCCGACCAGGGACTGGTCTGGAGCAGGCGGAGCATAGGTAGGTTCAGGAAGAGAAAGCTGGACCAAAGAGGAATCATGTTTGATCACTTGGTTAATGGAGAGACATTCTGCAGGTGTAAAAAGACGCTGATATCCAGCGGGTAGTTGGGGTAAGGGATCCGACAGACTTGCCAAAAGACGGGAAGCTTCATCCATAAGTGGACAAAGGCGAAGGAGATGATTACCTTCACAAAGTCGACAAGGGAAACGAACCTTCCCTTTTCTGTTACCAGCTAGTAAGGTATCGTCGATTTGTGACAGCAAGGGACGAGTCGGGTCACAGCACCATATATCTAGGATCCTGGGAATGCCAGGACAATCAGAAAGAAAATGGTGCCCTTTGCATAATCGACAAGGAGACCGAAGCTTCCGCGGAGGAGCAGAAGGTAATTCCATTTCTGATAGTTTCGTGGTAGATACGACCTTTCCCTTAGAAGACTTCTTCTTGTTGGTCTTCTTCTTCTTCTTCTTAGTCACCTGGTTAGTGAAATCCAAGGTTTCACCAGGCGAAGTAGAAGATGAGGACGCAACAATAGGCAAAGAAGGGAAGGGGTCCACCTTAGAATCAACATGGTGTTGTCCGGGTGGAGGAGGTGGTGGTGGGACAGGAGTCATCACACTTGAGACCACCGAGTTTGAAAACAACCATACGGGTAAACCAATGGTCAACCCAGGTAAAGACAATGTTGTGATATACTGGACGCCAACATTTCCGAGAGAAGGAAATGGGCGAGGGTTCCCATCAGGAGGAACACCTTGGCCGGTGGGCACCGGAAAGGCTGCCATTGAACGAGAAATAACCCTACTCAAGCTAACGCAAACAAAATCTAATTCGGTAATATTATCGTGGCCAATAATTTTTAAGACACTGAACTTAACCTTTTCATTTTTTAAGAGTCGAGAAAAGGGTAAAAGATGACTCTAGTCTCCTTCGAATATTTAATGAGCACGAAGTGACAAGACGCTCACAGGAACCTTTTCGTTTAGGGAGTCCGAAAAGGATCCAAAGTGACTGCTCTGGAATTCTAGGTAGAGGGTGTGCCAAACTTTTCACAAAACCACATAATACTTTTTAGGGTATGGGTGGTCGATCTTCGTGAATGTTGTGTTCACTGCATTGCGAATCGTAGGGCGGCTGACACGGCTTCCTATGGATAAAGGCTTTATTCCTATAGGGGTCTCCCAATATATACTCGACGGTACGTGGGAGCACAGTCCGTATTGGCATCTATCGTTTCACCGTGGAGGAATCACCCAACCACTCGACGATAAACTACCAGGTTTAAAGACGCCGGAATATGTCTCTAACCTAGACCTCTAGAGTGTTTGCGTTATGTTCCAATGCGTTTTTATGTTCATTGGGTTCATTTTAAAGTTTATCTTTGATTATGTTTCAGTTTTTTGGTCCTACCGTATGTGATATCTCGAAAACTTCTTACATGCAAACTATATGCCGAAATTAAATCATTTGATTCGATGAATTCTATCTACAGGAGGGTTGAGATCTTTTTCACAAACGAAATGATCACTTCAACAAACAACAAAGATCCTAATGCAGCTAATAACAAGAAACGAAATTTTGTCTTTTCCTTTTTAATAGCAACAAATAACAATAAATGCTAACTACTATGATGCAAGAGATTTTTTGTTTTTCTTTCCTTTAAGATGGCATGATGCATGTAAACAAATTCTAAGAGATATGCACAATCCAAGTTCAGTCAATGAAATAGAACTAATTCTAAAACACAAAATGAACCATGCAAGCACAGAAAAACACAAAGACTAGTGAAATCCAAAGAAGCTAGAAGTGAAGTATTGAGAGTATAGAAGATCAAGCTTTAACAAATCATTGAATAAGTGCAGAACACAATCAACCAGCTGACTGGATAATCAAGAGACCGAAACTTCCCACAGAAGGCTAGACATGCAAAGTCACTAGAAATAAGCAAACAGCTGAGGGATACAGGCTAAGACCAGTCAAGCAGAGGTTCAACACAGTTCCAGAGGCTGAAAGAGATATATAAAGAGACTGAATGAGCTTTCCACCCACACACAGGCAAAATTTACAGAGCTGGCGCGACTGTCAGCCTGCAACTTGCGCTACCGCAGAATTGGCGCGAGTTTCTTTTGAGCAACGTGCGCCAACTGGCGCGACTGTCAGAGAAATAACCGTGCCAATTAAGCTTTACAACCAAAAAGATAAATGATACGACCTCAGGTCGGGTTGACAGTGCTCAGATGGGTCAAACAATAAAGAATCAACTCAAAACTGACTCAGGAAGCTCATGCACTCAAGCAAGCAGAAGAAAATTAACATGCAAGACAGAAATCAAAGAGTTATTGCCCAACGGAGTCGCCAATTTGTTGGTAAGGTAAATCCCCTCTGCGGACAGAGGTGATCCCACTAGCCTATCACAGAACTAGCCACAAACAAACCACGCTGCTACGGAAGTTCCTAATTATGCATCAAAGGTGAATCAAGAAGACTAACCTGGAGTCCAACGCTATGATTGAAGCAGATTTGATATCCTCGCTCCCTTGCTCCAACAGATCATAAACGAACACCTGCACATGCAAAGGAAGAGACAGATACCAACATAAAAACTACCAAGGCACAACTATATTTCAGTCAGAAAGGAAATAAATCAACATATCACCATGATAAATAATGAGATTGGAACTATAATAGCAGTCGCTCATCAATTAATAAACAGGAAAAGTTACAACCATTGTTCTGACGTTGACCCTTCTCCTGGCTGGGCGAATAACTATATGTGTCTTGAAATGCATCTCCTCTCCGGCAGCATAACCTCTCTAGCACTCACTAGCATTCCTCCAAGAACTCAACATCTAACACTCCATGACTAATAATCATCACTACTATCACTCAATCACCAAATCACTAGCATAACACTAACACCAACACTAACTTGTCCAATGCATAATGACAAGATTATATAGATGAAGAAGGGAGGAGGATGTGATGAACCGGCACACCTTTTGTGGATTAGCAAAAGTCATAAAGATGGATAAAGCTCGACAAAATACTGATTTTTTATCCTCAGAAAAGCTCCATGTAATGAAGGAAACAACAGTCGGGCGTGCATTAAGGCAAAAAGCACGACTAAATTTGGTTGGCGCGACTGTTGCTCTAAGACAAAGCGCCAATGGTCGCGCCCTCTTTTGAGGATCTCCATCATTGGCGCGAGTAGAATACTGTGGACTTGCGCCAATGGAAAAAGAGCACTTTTTGGGGATGATCTGCAGAAGGTGTTTTCAGGGAACATGGAGTACATACTCAGGGGAACATAATACAAGTGTTTTTAGCCCTTGTCACTTCTTATAACTCCTGGAATGAGTCCTCCAAGGTACGACAAGAGGAGTAACAGGGATGGTGACAAATTACTGTGTAACAGTAACTTTTATTTACTAGGGCTCTGAAACACCAATTTAGATCAGGCTAGTGTCTTGGAGTAGGAGAGTAATTAACTCTCCAAGACAACAAAACCAAACAAGTAGCTTATCTTGTGATAGAATAAATCCAATTGTCTCATTTGTACTCTGGGAAAGCTCCTCTTAAAGGAGAAGCACGAGCTCGTGTCCGAACCAGTGAGGGGATCAATCCTCCCTCGTTGGGAACGACGCCACACACACACGTATTACAAACGGTAAACCTCGGATTGACCATTGTCGAGGAGCCAGGGGTCACTTGTCGGTAAACCTTGGATTATTGTCCAGGAACTGGCAAGGGGATTGAGCTTGATACTCTGCCCTTGCATGCTGTCGGAGTGTAGACTGTTCCCCCAGGTGCATTTGTTGCGGTTGGTAACCTTAGTGACCATTATCTTTAGGATTCTATCGAGGTGACGGTGGAGGGAAGATCCCACTGTACCAGGAGCAGACGTCGGCTAGACTCACTTGGATTTTCCGGGGGGTTCACTTCACTCGAGACGGTTAAAGTGGAGGAACTTGTGCCGGTCTATTCATTAAGCAGGTTGCCGGGGTAACTATTCCACCCGCCACTTCTGTACTGAATCCGGCGATGTTGGGTTTCATCTCCAACTAGTGTTTTCGGTCTGGAAGGCTACTGTTTGTGCTTGGTTTGGCGCCCTAGATTCTTTAGGCGTGTGATTCAAATTTTTTTGGTTCTTTAGCGACTTTAGGTGGTTTGATTTGAGATTTTACATTGTTTTCGTGTGTAGTAGTTAAAAGTTTTTAGCTGTGGCGGAATTACCGAGACAGTCCCGTAGACTTCGGGGCCAGTCTCCTGAAGTTGTTTCTGTGGCCGAATTGTTGAGGAGATCTCGTAGACTTCGGGGTGAGCCTCCTCGAGACGACCCGAGTAATCTAGAAGGTTTGAAGGTCCTTGTAACTCCTCCTAGTGGCAGTAGAGTAGGTTCACCTGAAGAAGGAGAATCTTCCTTGGTAGTCCATCCAGATTACCAAGGTCTAGAGACAGGTTATAATCCCGAAGCTGTTACAGTTTCTGAGCTTGCTGGTAGTTTTTCGTCCACTAGTGATATAGGCGAAGAACCTGAAATATCTGAACCTGGTACTCCGACTTCTAGTGTTCCAGATTCACCAAGAGTAGAACGAGTTATCACCGAAAATCTTCCTACTGGTTTGATTTCTATTGAAGAACTTGCTCCAGAGGAAGAAATAGGTGTCTCTAACCTTGAAGATCAACTTACTATTGAGCTCAAGGAGCGTGAATCTATCTTTTACAGTCCTCCTAGAAGTACTACTTGGTACCTTTCGTTAACCAATTATTTAGACAACTCAGGGTTAGGTTTTTCTACACCTCGTACTCCTTTTCCACTTGGAGGTATTTATACTCCTGTAAATATGTCTGGTCAGTCGTCCGTGTTTACTCAAACTCCTGAATCTTTCTTACACGGCGGTCCTTCTATTCCCACCGGGTATCAATCACTTTCTGGTACCTTTGCGGGGGCATCTCCTCAACCCATTGATCATGGGTTATTAGCTGGAAACAATGGTAATGTACCGTTGGGTGTAGGAGACATTTACATGATGTCAGGTTCAGTTCCCGTTTCTCAACCTCAAGGTGGCCAATTACCGCCTGGGGGGCAGCCTCAGTTAACGCCTGGGGGGCAACCTCAAGGTACACAAATTGTGTCTGGGGGGCAGCCTCAAAGTCAGTATGTACCTATGGTGCAATATATGCCTCAAGGTCAACCCCAGCCTCAATATGTACCCCAGGGTCAACCTCAGTATCAATATTTACCTCAAGGGTATCAACCCCAAGGGTATCAACCTCAAGGGTATCTACCTCAAGGTTAAGGTCAACCCCAGTATCAGTATTTACCCCAAGGTTATCAACCTCAAGGTCAATACTCGAGTTAAGGTTATCAACCACCTCAAGGTCAGTCATATGTTCCGGGTATGGGAACTGTGCCTTTCAGTTATCAATCCTATCCTCAATCCGGTTATGGATCTCAGTATTCTCAACCTGTTATGGGTCAATACCCCGGAATGATAGTGTGGGATCCATCACAGGGTCAACAGGTGTTGTGACCAAGTATACAGTTGGTACCTCAAGCTGGACAACCCGTAGTTTCTAGTCCACCCCAGCAACCACAACCTGTCCAGTCAAATGTTCAAACCTCTGTAACTTCGG
Source organism: Pinus tabuliformis (assembly GCA_031772625.1). Taxonomy (NCBI): domain Eukaryota; kingdom Viridiplantae; phylum Streptophyta; class Pinopsida; order Pinales; family Pinaceae; genus Pinus; species Pinus tabuliformis. The sequence continues at coordinate 346,984,155 of CM062819.1, read as the reverse complement.
TAGTTACTCAGCCGCCAATTGCACCTAGTACTCCATCTCAAACGGCTGTTGCAACTGCCGCAACATCTGCCGCACTTACTTCTGGAGTATCGACAGCTCCGGTTTCTACTGTCTCTGCAACCACTCCTCAGACATCTTTACCGTTGTCTGGATCTACGATTCAAACCACGGTCCAGATGCCTATAGATCAGCCTGGTATAAGTACGGTTGTCACTACTCAACCTCAATTTGTTCAACAACCATACCAGGGACAGTACCAACATGGGCAAGCTATCCAACAGTTGGTTTACCAGTATCAACTGTATCCTGGGTACACTTATCAACAGCCTCAACAACCCCAGTACGGTCCGGTTAATCCTGGTTTTCCAGGAGGATATAATATCCCTAATGCGATTCTTGTTCCTAGTTATCCTGGACATCCTCCTCCTGTGATCCAGATTTAAGCAGGAACACAACAAATTACAGAGATAACCATATACACAAAGATGCAGCGGAAATAATACTTCATTTCATTAATGGAAAATACTGACATATGCTTACAAACAGAAATGGGAATAAACTAGCTAGGGCGATGGTAGCTTATCTCTGAGAAGAGATGTGATGGCTACATGCCTCTGAACTGTTCTGAACTGTATTACAATGAGGCTCAAAGGCCTATTTATTGTTGAGAAACAATGGAAAACCCTTCACATACCGAAACCTAACCCTAGAAGATGAAACGCCAAATTGTGGGCCCCGTTTGGGTAAATTGGTACATCAATTTCCCGGGGTCGTAACTTTGGCATACGATCTCCGTTTGACGCGTACGATAGCTCGTTAGAAAGATCTATCCGAGTACTACCACTTTGGGAGGCAACATAGGGCTCGATTGCCCTAGAATTCCAAAAAAACGTCATTTAGGGCCTCAAAACGGCTCCGGAAGTTCAGGACCCGAAAAACTGCTAAAAATAGTAAACTGTGCTACAATTAAGGAAACTGAAAATGCTGAGAAAGACAATGGTGGGGGTCCAGGTGGACCTAGCAGGTGGCCACCAATATCCACCTGGATCATTCCTCCCCCCTTAGGAAGCAATGGTCCCCATTGCGTTGAGCTCCTCCATGAGATGAGGAAACCTCTGCTGAACTTGTTCCCTGGTGAGCCACTTGCCCTGCTGAAGGAGTTGGCCTGCTTTGACAACTCGATACAGTTGGATATGCTGTTGGCGAGTGTTCTTGATCTGTGTGTCCATGATCCGATCAGTTGCAGCTTGTTCCATGCAATCTGGATTTAATTCTGTGGGTTTGAGCTGTTCTGCAATGTCGAATGTGTCTAGCAATGGTGGAAAGTATGGCCGAAGGCGGTCCACATTGAACACTGGGTGCAGGCCAAGGAATGGGGGAATGCTGAGCTCAAATGCATTGTCTCCCATAGCCTTAGTAATGGTGTAAGGACCATATCGAAGTGGTCTCAATTTCCGATAGGCTCCAGTAAGGCGTTCCTTTTGCAAATGCAACCAGACTTTGTCGCCCACCTGAAACTTGTGTGGCACCCGGTGTTGAAAAAGAGGAGAATGCCCAATAAACAAAACCACAAAGAAACTTTTTTATTAAAACCGATAATAACTGTAAAGGCTACACTGTGGCGGACAATCTGTCCTTTTACAAAATGTGACTTGTTACGTATAGTATTTTTCAGTTACAATACCACGAGTCAATTCCATGGGTGAATGAATACCATGGGTGGATTTTACAATACCACATGCAGATGCCATTTACAATACCATGGGTAAATTCCATGGGTGAATGAATACCATGGGTGGATTTTACAATACCACGGGCGGATGCCATTTACAATACCATGGGTAAATTCCATGGGTCGATGAATAATATGGGTCGATGAGTACCATGGGTTGATGCCATTTTCCATTCGGATCATTCCTCCCTCCTTAAGAAGCAATGGTCCCCATTGCGTAAAGTTCCCTCCTGCAAAGCCTTTGTTGAATATGAAGATCCACTGAAGATAAGGGTTTTACGTGGTTAACCCAAAACCCTGATAAATGAAGATCCGAGGATAGAGATACCCTATAATGCTTGTGACCAACTGTGATTCTGACAATGTGTGGCATAGCAAATGGACTTCGATGAACTGTGGGTTTGTGGATGACCCATAACCATGAAGAACGAAGATCCGAGGATAGAGATACCCTGTAATGCTTGTGACCAACTGTGATACTAACAGTGTACGGCCTAGCAAATGGACTTCGATGAAGTGTGGGTTTGTGGATGACCCACAACCATCATGTTGGTTGATGATGAAGTAGCAGGTGCCTACATAGCCTGGGGTGGGAGGGCACATCTCCAAATAACCCAAGCCGATTGCTGCTATGTTGAAACTAATGAATGTGAAGCAGGTGCCTACTAAAGTGGGGTGGGAGGGCACGTCTCCAATGGAAACCCACTCCGAATGCTGCTCCAGAATTAAAATGGACATAACTCGGCCAATATAACTCAGAATATTTATTATAACCTGTTTTTGGAAGCAGAAAGACCATTTTGCATCTGCCCATATGATAGAAATCCTGATCCAGGCACTAGAATTCCAGATCTGCGCTGCAACTCTCCCGCCGTCACCAAAATTTCTGCAAAAAAGAGCTGATTTTAAATCAACGATATCTCCCTCATCCGGACTCCGATTCGACTGATTTTTTTTTTGAAGTTGGGTAGTTTTTCCCAAAGAATCCAGATCTGCAATTAGATTTTGCAGATCTTGTACCAGGACATCTAGATCTGCGCCGCAAAATCGCTGCCCTGAAAATTGTCTGCAACCCCACTGATTTTTAAATCAGCGATATCTTCTTCATCCGGACTCCGATTCAACCGATTGTTTTTTTGAAATCAGCTATTTTTTCACCAGGAATACAGATCTGCAATTATATTTTACAGATCTTGCACCAAAATGTACAGATCTGATCTGCAAAGTCGTCGCCCAAAAAAAAATGAGAAAAGAAAAATTCTTCCTGCGTGACCCAAGAAAGTGCTCTGTGGAGGTTGTAGCACATGCCTGACGTTTGTTGAATATTGCTGCAAAATTTGAAACTGAAACATGCATCAAACCCTCGTTCCCATGGAATCATAACCTGCTCTGATACCACTGATCCGGATCTTGGGAGGAGGCCCCCAAGATCTAAAAGATTGAAATGGATCTTGGGGGGAGAGAACCCCAAGATCTGAAAGATTGAAATGGATCTTGGGGAAGAGACCCCCAAGATCTGAAAGATTGAAATGGATCTTGGGGAAGAGACCCCCAAGATCTGAAAACTTGAAATGCTAGAAGAAAAAGAGGAGAATGCCCAATAAACAAAACCACAAAGAAACTTTTTTATTAAAACCGATAATAACTGTAAAGGCTACATTGTGGCGGACAATCTGTCCTTTTACAAAATGTGACTTGTTACTTATAGTATTTTTCAGTTACAATACCACGAGTCAATTCCATGGGTCGATGAATAATATGGGTTGATGAGTACCATGGGTTGATGCCATTTTCCATTCGGATCATCCTGGGACTGGTCTTGTGACCCAGAGTTTTAGAGATCCTAACCGGCAATTACCGTTTATCGCAACTTTGGATTTACCAGACTTGATGCGCCTAACGAACGATCCAATTCAATATCTTCCGTTCTGGCCGCCAATGCCAAATAAGTTGGCCAGTGATATACCCAAGTTCGAAGGTAAGTCTGGAGAGGATCCGTCCAATCATGTGATGACTTACCACCTCTGGTGTGCTTCAAATTCTATCTCGGATGATTCGATCCGCTTACGTCTTTTCCAGCGTACACTCATTGGTCTCGCGGCCAAGTGGTACATTGAGTTACCACGGGCCTCTTTTTACAATCTTAGCCAGTTAGCTACCTCGTTCTTAACTCACTTTCAGTTGCCGGTCAGATACGATAATGGCACAGAGTTATTAACTTCACTAAAACAATCGACGTCCACGTATATTTCTGATCACATTCATGAGTGGAGACGTCGAAGATGGTTAGTGAAAGTTTTTATTCCGGACCAAATCTTAGCTGAATGGTTTGTTAAATCATTTTTACCGAAGATTACTGAAGATGTAGCTAAGGCCGGAGTAGTTACTGAGGAGCAAGTCATTGCTCAGGTGCAGTACCTTGACTTAGTTTATACTCAGTCAGGTACGTTACACGAGAAGATCCCAGATCTTCCAAAATCGAATCAAATCGCTGCTGCTCCTTCGGGATCTCATGCCGCTGATGGTATGATTGGCATCGTGAATACAAAGAGCAAGAAGAAATCTTCCAAGACTTCTACTACTCCTATAATCACTTTGCCTGATTCCCCAATGGGAGAGTCTTCTCCTGAACTTTCCGCCGATATTCACGCTGTAGAGTCATCTACGGCCAAAACAAAAAACGGTGGAAAGAAGAAAGGAAAGAAGAAGGCTAAAGCAGACAAGGCTCCGAAGGAGAAAACGGAAAAGTTGGAAACCAATGACGAAAAGCACAAACCTTGATATCCTTGTCTTATTTGTGAAGAGGATCATTTTACAAGAGATTGCCCTCATCGGGCCGAGGTTGTGAAAATAGTCAAAGGTTCTCCCACTCCTGCTGTGTTAAAAGATCCATTTCCAAAGCAGGAGAGTAAGATGATAGGTTCTTCCTCGACTGCCAGTGAAGAACCCATTTTGATGATGTCTCATGTGAGGAATGCGACTCGGTCGCAAGATTATGGTAGTAAGAATTCTGTTGATGGTAAGGAAGCAGAATCTTCTCATTCTAATCCATCAACCTCAGCTCCTGGTTCCGATCCACTACAGATCGAAAAACCTAACCCGGACTTAGTAATCAAACCGCCCGCCAAGGGTGTACTTCGAAGGTCTGCTTTCAATCCACATGCGAGAGCGGCCCAAAATTACAACATTGTTGAGGACTTAGCTATTTCACCCTCAACAATGTCGGCTTTAGAAGTGCTGCAATCATGCCCAGCACAACAAAAATTACTTTTGTCGGCTATCGGAGCTGTTGATGTTCAGGACCCGAATCTGATAATCTTCGATCTAGAAAATAGTACACCGCGTCTACCCCATCAAATGGCTTTCCAAATTCCAGTGATAGTCAAAAACAGGCCTATTCATCGGACTGTGATTGATGAGGGAGCTTCTACGTGTATTATGTCAATTCAGTGTTGGAGATAGCTTGGTTCTCCTTCGCTGAACCAATCCCCGACCATCCTTAAGGCCTTTGATGGCCGTGGGTTCCGTCCGTTTGGTATTCTACAGGAATTTCCTATAGGGGTAGAAGGGAAAACCGTTAGTCTGGATGTGGAGGTGGTTGATGCCCCTCTAGACTACAACCTTCTTTTGGGTCGAAGTTGGTCATATGCTATGAAAGTTGTCGTTTCATCGGTCTTCAGAGTAATAAAGTTTCCACATAACGGTAAGATCATGAAAATTGATCAGCTGACATACTTTTCATCCGACCCAGCCTCTTCAGAGAGTATCCAGCATGTAGGTAAGATGACAATCCCTTATAGGGACGTTGGCGTAGGTTTAGTTAAAGATTCCAGTTTACTGGGAACTTTTCCTTTCCCTCCAATCAACGCAGACCCTTCATTTGCATCAATTCATATGATTACATCAGACACACTTATTTACGATGATCCTTGGATTGTCCCATCTGAATCTGAGATAGACTCATTCGGTGATGCTATGCCTTTGAGTCCATATGAAATTGCTTATGAAGCCGTCATGTCTTTTACCGACTCGCATTCAACCCAAATCGACCAAATGAATGTGGTCAGTGAAGAATCACTTTTCACATCAACCTCAGAACGGATAGTGTTTCCCGAAGTCGTGTCATCTGACGAGAAACTTCGCGAAATCCTAAGTGTAGACGATCTACCATGGGAAGATCTTCATCATAGATATTCATTTTTACCTGAGGATGATGCTTTTGAAAATGACTTTTCATCTATCTTTACCGCTGAATATGTCAAAGACGCTCAAAATCCAACGAAACATTCTGATTCGGAGTTGAACTTAGGGAATATTTCTCGCACTATTCCCATTGACATTTCAGTAAAGCCCGGAATTGAGGAAAACATTCATATAGGTGCCTTATGTACAGAAGATGAAATCCAAACTTACAAGGCCCTATTCCAAGAATTCCGCGATGTGTTTGCCTGGTCTTACGAGGAAATGCCGGGAATCGATCCTGCCATTGTTATTCATGAAATAAAGACCTACCCGGACGCTAAACCCATCCGGCAACGGTTGCGTCATATTCACCCTCGGAAAGCGGTTGCGATTAAAGTAGAAGTCGAGAAGCTGTTGAAAGCAGGTTTCATTTATCCAATCCCGTTAACAGATTGGGTATCGAATATTGTTCCGGTTAACAAGAAACAAGGAACAATAAGAATTTGTATCGACTATAGGGATATAAATCGAGCATGTCCAAAAGACAACTATCCTACGCCTTATATCGATCAAATTATTGATGATTGTGCCAGAAGTGAAATGTTTTCCTTTATGGATGGTTTTTCGGGCTATAATCAAATCAATATTCTACCTGCCGATCAACCAAAAACGGCATTCATTTGTCCATGGGGGACATTTGCTTATTGCAATTTACCTTTTGGGCTTAAGAATGCCGGAGCCACTTTTCAACGGGCGATGTCTTACGCATTTCATGACATCAAGCACATTGTGCAACCGTACCTCGATGATTTGCCTGCTCATTCTTTACATCGAGCTGATCACCTTGTCCACTTACGATCAATCTATATGAGGTGTAGGCATTATCGAATTCGGTTGAATCCCCACAAGTGTGTATTCTGTATAGAGACGGGTCGATTGCTGGGATTTGTTGTTTCAAAAGCCGACATTCGCATCGATCCCTCGAAGGTCGAAGCTATCATCAAATTGCCTCCTCCTTCGAGTTTGCGCCAACTCCAAAGTTTGCAAGGGAAAGCGAACTTTTTACGCCGATTCATTCCAAACTACGCCGAGGTCACTAAAGGTTTTACACGGTTGTTGAAACAGAACGCTCAATTCTTGTGGGACGAGATTGCCCAACAATCTTTTGATGCACTTAAACATGCGTTGACCCATGCACCGTTGTTGCATCCTCCCAACTATAACCAGGACTACTTCTTATACCTCGCAGCTTCGCATTCCACTATTGGAATGGTGTTATTTCAAGAATATGAATTCGGAGTGGAACATGTGATATATTATCTTAGTAGGACATTGAACCCCACTGAGCTAAAATATTCGCATGTGGAGAAATTGGCCCTAGCAGCCGTTCAAGCTGTCCAGCGTTTTCGTCACTACATTCTTCTCCGTAAAACTACAGTCATTTCGGATTGCAACCCTATGATTTATATTTTGACAAAAAAACTGCTAGGGGGCAAGTACTCTAAATGGATCATTGTCCTGCAAGAGTTCGACTTGGAGTTTGAGAAGTCCAAGTCTAAGAAATCCTTAGTTTTTGCGGAATTGATGTGTGATTTCCCACGTGCTGACACAGAAACTGTGGCAGAGGAGCCCATTGCGGACGAATCTTTGTTTCTTATCAGTACTTTAGATCCGTGGTACGGAGATATAATCATCTATCTCCAAACCCAAACCTTTCGGCCTGAAGCTTCAAAGTCGGAACGTCGAAAAATTCGGTTTCAATCCCAGCAATACAAAATTATTGGAGATACACTTTATCGCCGGGGGGCAGACTTAGTTTTTCGACGTTGTTTAACTCACGAAGAGGCTGAGAGGGTTTTGAATGATTGTCACTCTGGAGCATGTGGCGGTCATATGTCTGGGTATGCCACAGCTCAGAAGGTGTTGCACGCTGGCTATTTCTGGCCGTCCATGTTTAAAGATTGTATCATTGCGGTTCGGAAGTGCCACAACTGTCAAGTGTTTGATCGCAAGATGCGCGCACCACCTGCTCCTCTCCATCCTATAATTGCTGTTGGTCCTTTCGTCAAATGGGGTATCGATTTTATTACTTGTAACCCTCACTCGGCCGGGGGGCATGCGTATATAATCCTCGCGGTTGATTATTTTACTAAATGGGCCGAGGCGATGCCTACATTCGACGCGAGTGGCAAAACAGCTGCAGTTTTCGTATTCAATCATATTATAACGAAGTTTGGTGTCCCACAAGCAATCATCACTGCCCATGGGAGCCATTTTCGAAACATCATGATGACTGAGCTTACAAGCCAGCTTGGTCTGCTCCATGATAGCTCTACTCCTTATTATCCGCAAGCCAACGGTTTGGTTGAGTCTATCAACAAAGTTCTGGTTATCATGATCCGACGAATCATTGGTATTCATCAGTCGAATTGGCACAACATGTTATTTTCAGCGCTATGGGCATACCGAACTTCAGTGAAAACTTCAACAAGGTTCACTCCTTTCCAGCTAGTTTCTGGCTTGGAAGCTATGTTACCCATTGAATGCGAAATCCCATCACTTCAAATGGCTGTCGAATTACTCCCAGCCATTTCCAAAGAGGAGAAACATTTATTATACTTAGCTCAATTAGATGAGACTCGACGTGACGCTGCATTGGCAATCAAGACTCACGCGAAGCGAATGAAAGCTCAGTATGATAGAAATGTGACCCCTCGGAGTTTTGCGGAGGGAGACCTAGTGCTATTATATGATCAAGCTAACAATAAGCTAGGTGCTGGAAAATTCGTTCCTATGTGGCATGGACCCTACATTGTAAAGCGAAAGCTAGCAAAAGGGGCTTATGAGCTGGTAGATTTTGATGGGGACTCTTTGGGCAAACCCAGAAATGGACTTTACCTAAAGAGGTATTATGCTTAAATGGTGGGGGTGGAGATTTTTAGTTAGGTTAGGTTTTCTTTCTAGCTAGTATGTTTGTTAGTTTAGATAGTGTGCTTAGCTTAGAAAGTGTGTTTTTCGTCGTTATTCTGGCTTATCCTGGTTTTACTCTTGATATTGCAGATGTCGACACCTCTCCAAACATACATTGGATTTGCCGATGGTGCTTGTCGTAGTACACGGAATATCTCTTCCGCAGCTTGGGTTATCTATTCACCCTCTGACGAGTTAGTTTCTATGCATGGGGTGAGCCTCGGTCAAACGACGAACAACATTGCAGAATACAGTGCAGTGGTTGAATTATTGTCTGAATCTATTTCATTTGGAATTCGACGTTTGATAGTGAGGTTAGATTCTGAACTCGTTGTATTACAGCTTAATAGAGTATATGCCATTAGAAATCCTGTGTTATTAAGGTTGTTTTTGAGAGTGCGTCTCTTGGAACGTGAATTTGATTACATTAAATATCAGCATATTCCAAGGTCTTTAAATACATTAGCAGATGCAATTGCTTCTCGAATGTTAGACAGACATTTACGATAATCATACAAGTAAATTTAAAAACATTTCATCACATATGTTAAACAAGATAAGCCGGTAATAATGATATATATAGATAGGAGTGTGTCAAAAATATACATCGTCTTCGATCATAGGTTGAAAAACACCTTATGATCGGCAAAAATGATAAGTACAAAAAGCCAAAATGTCATATGTGTCTACAAAAGTGACTAGTCAATCACTGGTGGTGCTCTCTATACGAGACCACTGCCTGCGCTACCCTACACAAGAACCTCCTAAAAGGTCCTGGGACTGCAACCACATAGCGCTGAAGTTGAATGGGAATATAATCTATTGTGGTCTCTGGTATATCCGCCGTCAGACGCTCTAGATCCTGTTCCAGCTCGGCTAAGGTCTCTGCGGCCGCATCCTGTGGGGTTGGTGCTGGTACAGCTGGTACTCTCCTCTCAAAAGCCCGGAGGTTGGCTGGACGCCGTGGACCTACATCTGCATTTTGAAAATTTGTGCTGTCAGTCTTGAGGCGATATATAAAAACAAAAAAAAATACATAATTTGAAAACTCGTGGAAAATGAAATACCTCTGTCGTCCCACTGTTCTCCCTGTGGAAGAACCATGTCCGGATCATTCCGAAAATCCATTCCGGCATAAGTAAAGTCCTGAATAGCAAAGACCTGGCTCTCTAGCCAGTGAAAGTAACCATCAGGAAATCGAACAACTACTGCGCCCTCATCAGGATGCCGGTCCATTACCGCAACCCATCTCGTCAACTTAGGCTCCCGAGGAGCCCCAACTGGAACTGTAAGATGTTGGGGGACCAGCATTGGAACTCTCTCTAGGGCAAAGCTCACAACTAAAGGCCCATATCCAAAGGTCTTCAGTTGTCCTCTCTTTGCCCTGGTTAGTTGGCCCTTCAAATTAGCCAACACAGCATCACACCAGTTGAAAATGGTGCCTCGGAAGCAGTCTATAGCCATTCGCATTTGGGACCCGGTGGCTTGGTGCAAAGTGGTCGCGCCGCAAAGTCTGGTAACAGTAAAGGCTATCACCATAAGTTCAGGTCGGGATATGTACTTGATTTCTATCCCCTTCTCATGGTTTTGGTTGTTGCACCACTCTAGTCGGAGACTAGCAAGGGATTGGCCACCCGGCCTAGTCCCGAATAGAGAAAGTTGCTCGCCCCTGTTAGGCAAGCCAGTGAGAAAATATATGTCGGAGGGCTCTATCTCGAGCTGGTGCTCTCCGATGTAGAAACATTGCTCCTGAATGTTCCACCTTTCGACCAGCCACTCAAGGAACGGCACTTGGCCCCTCATGCCAGGAATGGCCCAGTATTTGTACAGTCCGCATGCTTTTCATGCATCAATGGAAGGTTGATGACCTATCATGGCCAAATCAACATCCTCGTGCTCTCTTTCACGCCAATCAAGCATGGTGTGCTCCCTGCACATCATAAAACATCAGTTAAGATCCATAAAATTTAAAAATTTTGGTTTATTTTGGAGGTATGAGGGTTTCAATTTGTGTTTTGCGGGGTATGCACCCCGACCTTTAGGGACAGAGCGCCCGGACGTAGCTTCCCTTAAGGCCGGGTGCATACACCCCGTCATTTTCCCATTGGGAAAATATCGGGGTACGCAGGTCAGCAGTGCATGACCTGTGTACCCCGAAGTGCGCATCTTGAAACCCCAAGACCCCCAAAAAATCAAATAAAAGCTTAAAAATGAATTCTAAACGGATGGAAAACAAGAGAGGGGTGTTGTAGAATACCTGGTGAAACGGCGTTCGATTCTGACGGTCGGATTCTCCGCAATCTCCACGGGAAGTTTCTTGTCAAAATCCCTTTTCTCAACCTCAACAGTAAAATGGTAAAATGACATGGTAAAAAGTCTTTTTATAGGTTTTTTGGATGAATGAATGCTAAGTTTGTTTATTTTTCACCATGGAAGGACATTTTCGATGTATTTTTGCCCATCTTAAACAGGTATGAGTAATGTGTTGTTTCTGTGCAGGACAAAGGGACTTTAGGGTAAATTATCATTTTTCACGTCAGAGTCATCTTTTAAGCTCTTTTCTGACTCCTAAAACATGAAAAGATTGCCGAGCATTTCTTTTACACTCGTTAAAACGGAATTAAAAGACGGTCCCCTTATAGCCCTTTTCTGACCGTAAAATCAGGAAAAGATTGTTGGGTTTTTGTCATTTCAAACTCGATACGGAAATAAAACGACATGTCCTTGATCGCTTTTTACTTTTTAGGTCAGAGACACTAATCATGAAAGTACTCCTTGGTCGCAAGATCAAGCGGTTCTCCCATGTATTATTTTATACTTTTTCGGGCTTGGGGGACACAAATTTATGAAAAAGTTCAACCTGGAGTCTTCTTAAGTTTTTCAGACTCTCTAAAAATGAAAAACACCGAGTTTCTCCTATACTGGGCTCGTTAAAATTTCACAGTAAAGGACCTGTTCAATTACAAATAGGAACGAACCACTCCTTCCTAGGGTTCGAATCAAAACTAGGTTGGACTCATCCGAAGGATGAGCTTATAATCAAGCATATGTTATCCTCCTCAAGCTTGTTAAAAATAAAGAGGTACTTGCCAGAAATGGTGGGGGAAAAGAGAGAAGAATGAGCCTATTTGTTATCCTTTGTCTCAGAAGAAACCTTATTACCACTTTTGAACACGACACTTTTCATTCACCTGGGTTGGGAAATCCTTTACCTCACAATTGATCAAACCACTTTGAAAGTCTTCAGCCGGGTTCCAGGGATTAACTTTGAGTCATTCGTCACCAAGCCATCTGTTGTGTCGTTATGTGTTCAAGAGGTCTGCAAGCAAAACTTTCATCTGCAAAATATTTGTCATCCATTTGACCATCCCTGAGTCAGTCCTTACAGAAACATTTCTTCAACTTGAACAATGATTTCGGGCTGTGGACTTGCCCGCAACAGGTAGCTTTCTATCGACATCAGCACATTATCTAGAGAGATGACTTAGAAATTGTCAGTACCTTGAAGTCTGCATGCATCAATGGCAGGTTTCTCACCTTTGACGTCAGTTTACATCATTGACTTTCGATCGAAGGATTCCGTGAAATGTTCGACATCAACTCATTCATTCACATCTCATTGATTGTACTGGGTACTTTGAGAACCATTTACATTGCTGGTGGTCTCTCTCACACTTGTTAACAGTTTACATCATCGACTGGTAATCAAGTGGTTTCTACCATGTTCGACATCAACTCATTTATTCGCATGGCTAGAATCGTACCAATTCGGGAAGTAGAAATGAAGACCCTGGATCTAGTTTCCACCATCCAGGCTGCGAGGAGTTTTGTATTCATTATCTAGTAGAATAATCATAAACAGATGGCTGCGCCCATACTGTCTCTACAAAAGTCTATGATTATGATGTACTACAAGATCATTCCTCAATCAGAGTAGTTAGTCTGTTAGTTAAAGTTTTGATCTGAGTATGGGAATGCCTACCTCAGCGATGATATAATCTTATACATGTATTTTGTGTTGAAAATTGCAGGTTCTGACTAGGCTCTCCACGAGATAATCCTTGAAATGATAAAGCGCTTCACCCTTCCTAGATAATACAAAACCCTAATCTACTACAGGCTTCGCACTTTAGGGGGCAATCTGTTACACAAAAAAATGTCACCATGACTATTTACAGTTGGTATGGCTCTATCAACAGTCATGTTATCCTCCTGGGCAAGTCTTATGCCTCTGCTCTCCATGTCAAACTCCAAAAAGAGAGAAAGTCTTTATAAATGTATTTATCTCTGGGTACGCAGGTTCTCTCAACCTTACCTGCGGATACGCACCTAATGTTCACAAAAGTTGCGTACTTGTACGCTCTGTATGTAAAGGGGCAGGTGCGTACCCCTGTAAAGGTCAAAATTCGCAAGTTTCGTCTTTAAAAAGTTACTTGTGGTCATTTCCAGAGCATTCTAGAAGGTTGTTCGACGTGTATTGAGCACCTCCAGATGGTTCATGTACCCCTACCAAAGAGGAACTTATCCCATCAATAAGGGAGCTATCCCATCCAAAGAGGGGATTATCCCATTGATGGTGGACCTAAATAACTTCCTATAGAGCACTATAAATACAGGCATGGGCCAAAGGGAGAGGAGGTTGAAAGATAAACATTTCTAAGGGTAGATGTTGCTGGAATTAGGACTCCCATTTAGAAGCTTGTGAGGAGAGATTGCCATCTTTGCTTGTTCTATTTGGAAGTGGGTGAGCTTTGTCAAAGTAAAGGAGAACTCTTGATGGACCCTGGGAGGGACTTGCACAACACCAAGGCTCAGGTTGTAATTGTTCCTTTTGTTTCCTATTAATGCAAATGAGTCCATTCTTCTCAATAACTTGTTATTTATGAGTTGTTTCATGTACTCCTTGGTCTATGTGTTAAATATGTTTTATTTTATGAGATTATCAAGTGCTATTTAATCGTTTGATTGTTAGTGAATGCAGGTTTCGAAGTGAAGGAGGAGCTCATCCGGATCAGCGAGGCTGGACTGATACAACAGCGTTGGACTACAGGTAGGATCTAAACACTTGATTTCTTATATAGTAAATGCATATTTAGAGAAGGATTGCTCTTGTTTGTCTTGTTTGTCACTAGAGAGTCTTAGGCTCCTAGGGAGGTTGGTTGTGTCCGCACTATCGACTCTTTCCGCCTGACAAAAGGAGGGCCTTAATGAATCCCACATCAATGACACAGAACGGAGCAAATGATTTTGATGGAGGTGAAAACGATCTGGTGATACACGGTTCAGGGTGGCGGTCATGAAAGAATGAAGTATAATGTATGGTAGTGGATGGGACACGAGTGACTTCTCTGGATGACTTCTCTTGAACATGTCGGCGACACTTATGTGATGGATCGGTAGCATTTACCCCAAATGTGGATGGTATGGCGTGACCATGGTGATGTTACCGGTGAATGAAACAACCCAACCCGACTCTGGCACGGAGTGGAAGTGTCATGTTCAAGAGCGACTTGCTACCAATAAAGTTTCTTTGAGTTTTCTTCCCAATTTTTCCCCAGTCATTTCTGACCAGTACCTCTTTATTTTTATCAAGCTTGAGGAGGGTAACATATGCTTGTACTATAATTTTCCCTTCGGGCAAACCTATCGCTATGTTTTAACGAGCCTAGCGAAACTCGTTCTCGCCTAAAGACAAGTTTGTCGCTATTAATCTTTTTAACGAGTCTAACGACAAAGATAACTCGGTCCTTTTCATTTTTAGAGAGTTTGAAAAGGTACGTAAAGGTAACTCCGGAATTCCTTTTTCTTCATCTAATCCCTTAAGTCTGAAAAAGTATAAAACAATACAGAAGGGACGAATTTTCGATAGTTTTAACGAGCCGAACAAAACAAGCGCTCGATCTTTTTGTGCAATAATCCCTCAGGTCCAAAAATATTAAAATCTAGAGGAGGGATAGCACTTCCTGTTGCTTTAACGAGCTGGAAGAAACTCACCAATCTTTTCATATTTTACGAGTCAGATGAGAAGAGCTTAAAGGAGACTCGTCTTTTGAGGAACGAGTGATAAAATGGGTAGCAGCTGATTCTAGGTAAGGTTTGGAATTTTCCAATCACGGCAGTGTCACAAGGATGGCTAGTGAAATCACTCTTCGCAGCTGTTCCTCAAAATGGGTAAACAATCAAATGGAGGTGAATGATCGGCCAATGAAAAGTGGAGGTGATGGTGCAAACACGAGCAAGGCTTTAATGGCTGAAAATGCTTCATTCACGGTGGTTATTTACCGGAGGATAGTTGATTTTTTAACGAGCTTAAACGCGGGTGGAAACATTTGCTCGATCTTATGTTTATTTTTTAACGAGCTTGAACTATGCGCTAAAACTGCTCGATCTTATGTTTATTTTTTAACGAGCTTGAACTATGCGCTAAAACTGCTCGATTAATCCAGTCATATGATAAGAATGTCTCATATAAAAATGACAACTTTTAGATTTTTGCCCCACATCCTTTCTTTATGCAAGTTAGGAAACGACTAATCTAAAAAACAGATAAATAATCGCTCTTTCACTTGCATGCCAAAAGGTTTGCATGCCCCGAGGTATAAAATATGGTTTCAAGGTTACCCCTCAATTTGCAGACAAAACATTTGTTCTATCGGGAGAGGCCTACCTCTTACAGGTTACCCAAAGATTGTTCTATTTACGGCGTAAACAAAACACTTCTTCGGCGATGTCTACCGAGATAAACAAAGGTGAGTGGTGAGATCAACCAACTCACATAACTTTGACGAAAGAATCTTATTCTAGAATAACCCCTCTTCCAATCACGGACGGGGTACAGACTAGTCATATTCTCTCACGGAAACCTACTCTATACCCGAAGTTTTCTTGCCGAAGCAGACCAGGATGCATGACCCTTGGGTTTCAGTCATATCCCTCTGAATTACTCGCGCTCATCGGGAGGACGGACTGGGGATCAAAACATTTCTTGCGTGAAGAGACCATTTAGGGATGGTATATGACTATTTGCTATGCGTGATCCAGGAAATGAAAGCTGGTCCACGAGCTTGACCACTCTTCCTTCGTGTGGAAAACACATTACTCTAAAGAATGAGGAGACAATGGCTCCCATGCAATAAATATAGTCTCGTCCAAGGAGTAGGTTATAATCCAAGGGTCCTTGAACGACCATGAAATTCATGCGAACTGTCTTCCCTCTCAATGTTATGGGCACATCGGGAAGGATCCCTAAAGGTCGACTGGTTCCTTTATCAAAACCTGTCAGATTTCTCATTTCAGGCAACAGTGATGGCGAACCAAGCGCTTTCCAAGCAATAGAGGAAAGGATACTCACAGAAGCCCCCTCATCTATGATGGTACCAGCCATGACCATTCTATATATTTGAACAATAATTCGGAATGGTATGCTTGCTGGCAAACGGGGTCTGCCTAGTTGATTCCAGTCGAAGGATACAACTAGGTTGCTTGGAGGTGCGACCGAGTAGACGGTCGGGTATGGCTCTGACGAACTTCCTTCCTGCGGTAAAGGAATGGGTGGATTGCCCCCGTGTTCGTCGGAGTCTGTGTTGATGAAGAGAATTTGGATGGTTTCATCCTTGTTCTTTTTAGTGACTGTATCATCCGAAGATAAAACCTCTGAAGGCAAGACCGGGTCAACTGACGCCTCGACCTTTTGACTTTCGTCTGGTATGGATTCAGTTGGTTTATCTTCAATGATAGGTGCTTCCGCCGACCACCTAAGTAGGCCAACTGGGTTCTAAACTAATGACGGACTCGGCAAGAGTTTTTTATATCCAGGAGGAAGTCGTAACGGTGAAACTAGATGATTATCCAAAACTCTTTTAGCCTCATCTAAGAAGGGACAACGGTGGAGGGCATGGTCGCCTTCGCACAGTCTACAGGGCAATCTAGCTTTCCCTTTTTGTTCTGGGGCTTCACTTTCACTAGTTGACGGTGTGCTTTCAACATGATCTCCAGAGGTTGATGACACCGGATTGTGCAAACGAGGAGACCAGTCCCTTAGTATCTGGGGGATGCAAGGACAATCTCTGTGAAAGTGGTCTCCTCTACAAATGACACATGGTGATTTAGGCCTGGTCGGTGCTATGTGTGGATTTTTGTTAGACGACGCTCGTTTTCCCCCATTCGCCTTTGGCTCCTTCTTATTTTTCTCTTTCTTCTTCTTTTCCTTCTTCTCCTTAGGAACTTGGCTTTTGGCTTTACCAGTCCCGTCAAGCGAAGAGGAAGGAGGAGAGGAAGAATTAGAGGAAGCAGAAGGCTGGTGGGTAACTCTGGACCCGTCTAATTGCTGATTCGACTGTTCAGGAATAGTGGTGTTCTGAACGACATTGGTTGAGAAGAGCCATACTGGCAAGCCAACTGTCAGTCCTGGAAGCGACAATGTGGCCATATGGGGCGCACCAACATCTCCCCAAGAGGAGAAGGGACTAGGATTTCCACCAAGGGGAACTCCTTGGTTGGTAGGCTCCATTTTCCCAACCTAAAGATCAACACAGGAAAAGGGTATGAATATTTTGTTTAAAATAAATTTTAACACGCTTTGACACAACTTGTTTTTTCAGTTTTAAAGAGTCGAGAAAAAACAAAAGATGACTCTAGTCTCCTTCGATTTTTAATGAGCCTGAAGTGACAAGTGCTCAGATGGACCTTTTCCGTTAAGGAGTCTGAAAAGGAACGAAAGGGACTGCCCTGGAGGTTTAGGTAGAGGGAGTACCAAACCAATCGCAAAACTACAGAATACTTTTTAGGGTATGGCAGTCAATCTTCTCGAATGCTGTGTTCGGTGCATTGCGATCAGTAGGGCGACCGACACGGCTTCCTATGGATAAAGGTTTTATGCCTATAGGGGTCTCCCAATATATACTCGATGGTACGTGGGAGCACAAGTCCGTACTGGCACTTATCGTCTCAAAGTGGAGGAATCACCCAACCATCAGTGAGGACAATAGTTACCAGGCTTTACGACGCCGGAATACGTCTCTAGCCTAGACCTCTAAATGTTGTGCGTTAAGTTACAAAGCATTGTTAAGTTCATTTAATTTATTTTAGGTTGATCTTTCTTATGAAGTTTGCCTTTTGGGTTGACCACGACATGTAGATGTAATTCCTAAAATGCAATCTAAATATGATAAGCAAGCTTTTATCTCTTTTCAGCAATGAAAATCCTAGCTACAAGGGGAAAAGAAAGACACAATCTTTTCTCAAAGAGAAAAGAGCACACTGTAAATGCACTTTTCCTAAATCAAACCATACAGAGTGTCAATATGAAAATGCACATGTGCATGTATTTGTTTTTCACTTTCTTAATATTGATGCCTAAAAAGAAAGTTGTTGTACAAATTTGAATTCGCTGTCAAGTGAAAAACACAAACAAGCTTCTTTTCGAAATCAAAAGGTAGAGACGATTACGACACTTTATGATTTTGAAGTAAACACTTGTTTCGACACTAGAAATTCAAAAATTCAAGCCAAAGGCAAAAGTAAAAGTGTAATCAACTGTCAACAGCAAATGAACTTTCTCCTAAGATCAAAATCGACACTTACGACAGATCTAAATCTAAGGATGACAGTATGACTAGTCTACTTTTGCAATGGGAAACTGTAAATGACGTAACAAACACACAAAAAAATACAGTTTCTTTTATACAACTGAGGTGGAATTAAGGCAAAGAAAAGGGGCTTTTAAACAGACACACACACTGATCACAGACTGCAAAAATCAGAGGCAAAACTAGAAAAAGTGAGAAAAGAACCTCAACTAGACAGGGCTAAGCTGATCAACGCACCTGCTACACAGAGAAACTGGATTGCAACGCAGGTAGCCCTCTTGGGAATTGCGCTGAAATGCAGAGTCTCTTCACAGAGCTTGCGCTGGAGCAGAAACGAGAATTCTCTCCGGGTTTTGGGTCAAGGTTTACAGTTTAATCTATGGTTTTTGACCGCGTAAAAACAATCAGTAATGCACAATCAGAGGGTTGATTTACAAGAGGTTTAAGAGCTATCACACAGGGTAATCAGATCATTTGTGAATCAATTGTTCAGATCATAAACATATCCAGTGAATGGACTAGAGTAGCAGATGTCTACTTTGCATTTGTAAATGGCAAATGCAGTTCGATTCGCTGCTCCTAAGTTTATGAGATGAACAACAATAGAAACACGAACAAACTAACTAGACACGATCCCCAGTGGAGTCGCCATTTTGTTTTCGGGAAAAGTGTCTATTCAGAACAACCCTATCCCACTGGGTTGTGACAGAGACCTCAGAAACAAACAGGGAAAACTATTCTTGTATTCTCCTTTATGAACTATAAATCAAGATGAATATGATGAACCAACCTGTGTCTTGCGCTAGTCCTTTGATCCAATCTCTCTTCTCTTTGACAGCTTCCAACTATCTGTTCCCTCACTTGCCCAGCGTCACCAAGTTCCTGCAAGTTCACAGAAGAAAGAAACTACACAAAGACATGGATTTATGTTCATAAAAAGCTTAGGATCAGATTTAAGCTAAACATACAAATATAACACACATCAATGATATACAAGCATGTAGGAGAAACTCAAATAGTTTTATTGATAAAACAAGAAGATCCAGGAGGAGTTACAACCGATAATTCCTGATCCAGCATCAACCTCCCAGCATAGAATCCCTTCTTCACCCCCAACAAAGCATAAATCACTCAATACTCTGATATATATCACAAAACCAACAGCAATTCTCTGCAATGTACAAAATTCCAGCCTCTGGATCTCTTGGTGAGGGATCCATATATAGATGTATGCAAAGAGGATGAGTCAGCTCATGAATTGATTAGTGGCTTCTCTCTGTCAGTTCTTGCTTCCACTTGGAGACTAAGAGCCTCTAACTCATCACTGGTCGAATTCAGTGAGGCAAGTGTCATTGGAGAAGATTCTGGAAGCTTCCATTGTCTCTCCACCTCGCGGAATGACTCTGCCACTTGTCATTTCCCGCTCAATGCACCCTGGTAGTGCATTCAAGTGTGTTGCAACGCACCTAGCCAGTGTATTTGGGTGCTTTGCAACGTAGCTAGCTTGTGGAGCATCTGAAATGATCTTGATTTGACTACTTTTGAGCAGTTTCTGGTGGAGAACTTCTGGGAGGAGCTGTAATTTGTTGACCTTGTTTCTTTAGGAGCTGGAACAACACTTTTAGGGACGTAGGATCCCTTGGTTTATGGACATTTCATGCTTATAGCTATAAGGAACAAAAATGTCTATAACACCTTGTTTCTAATCACTTCTCCATTTTCATTCAACTTATTTTTAAAGATCCATTTTGTCCCTATGACATTCTTCTCTTTTGGTCTAGGAACCAACTCCCAAGTGTTGTTCTTTTCGATCTGCTCAAGTTCTTCATCCGTTGCCTTGACCCAGCATTCATCTTTTCATGCATGTTTTACATTTTGTGGCTCAGTGGAGGAGAGCAAAGCCAAATAGCTTGAGGCTTATGCAATTGTTCTTCTTGTTTGTATACCCGCCTCTTTCTGCCCCAAAAATTGAGATTCTGGATTATTCTTCTGAACATACCTAGATGGAGTCTTCTCTTCTATCCTTATCTGTTGCTCTGGTGCCTCTTGAGGTTCTTCAACATCATCAGTCTGATTTGGAGAGTAGTATTCATCCTCTTCGATATTTTCATAATTTACTTGCCTAGGAATGTATCCTTTTTCATCAACCACTACATCAATGTTGTCAACAATTCTTCCAATTATTTTATTGTAACACTTATATGCTTTGCTGTGGGGAGAATAACCAAGGAGAATGCCTTCATCTGCTCTAGGTTCAAGTTTGCCAAGCTGTTCATCATTATTCTTAACATAGCATTTTCTTCCAAAAATTTTGAAATGCTTTACCGAAGGAGTCTCACCATACCAGAGCTCATGAGGAGTTTGAGTGTTGTTCACTCATACATTTGTTTTGCTGAGAATAACAACCATAGCAAATGAAGCTTCACCCTAGAAGGTTGCGGGAGTTCTAGACTCATCAAGCATAGCACGAGCCATTTGTTGGACCATTATGTTCATCCTTTCCACCACTCCATTTTGCTGAGGAGTCCTAGTTGTAGAGAATTCCCTTCTTATTCCATGTTCTTCATAGAAATCGAAAAATTCATTTGAGGTAAACTCCTCACCTCTGTCAGACTTGAGGCACTTAATTTTTTGATCTGATTCGTTTTCAGCCAAGGCTTTGAAGGATTTGAATTTTTCGAATGCTTCATCTTTGTGCTTCATAAGTCCTAACCAAACCATCCTGGAGAAGTCGTTAATGAATAATATGAAGTATTCTTCTCCTCGAGGTGACCTTGTCCTAAATGAACCACATACATCTGTATGGACTAGCTCAAGAGGCCTGCTAGCTAATCCTTCCTTCTCAGGGAAGTTAGTTCTGTTTTGCTTACCAAAATAGCATGATTTGCATATTGTGTTGTCTGGAATTTTGATATCTAGAAGACCACGAACTACTTGGTATTTGCATGCTTTCCTTATTTGTGAAAAGCTTAGATGCCCCAACCTCTGGTGCCATAACCAATGTTCATCATCCTTGCTCAAATAGCATTATTGTTGTCCTTCTTCAAATATGTATAAATTATTTGGAGTTCTTCTACCTTTGATCACTGTTTTTCCTGTATCAAGATCACGAACACTACATCCATTTGATCGAAATATTACCTCAGTTCCTTGATCGCACATCTGACTGACACTCAGTAGATTATGCTTCAAGCCATCAACATACAAAACATTTCTAGCTTTGACCTTTTCTTTCAACTGAGAAATGCCTCTTCCTTTTATGACTGCAGGGGTATCATTTCCAAAAGAAACTTTCTTTCCCTTTTCTAAAACACTATATGATTCAAGTTTTTCTTTATCACCTATCATATGCTTCGAACATCCATTGTCGATGTACCATAGATTTTCCTGTCCTTCTGCATAAAAGGCTATCCCACATCTTTCTGGTTGTGGTTCCTTTATTCTCCATGTTCTAGTGCTTGAGGCTTGTTCCTTTGTCTGCCGAAACCTGCTCCTGCATTCAGAATCTTCATGACCGAAGTTATTACAGATAGAAAATTCAATTTCATTTTCAAGGGCCAAAAAGTTGTTATAGGTCCTTTTCTTAATCCCAGCCATACTTATTTGTTTTTGATCTTCTCTAGTCATGATTGTTTTATAGGAAACACATTGAGCTACTTTGTAACCAAAGTTATGGCAAGAGAAAAATTGGCCATTGAAGAAACTTCTGCGATTATCAAATCTACCAGCCAAATGATTGTAGTTTCTATTGTCATCCATTCTTGAAGCAAATTGAGAAGTTTTTACCTGTGGCTGGTTGCAGCTTTTGTTCACCCTTAAGATGGATTGCCCCCGATTTACTTGGTAGTATTTTTTTATTCTTGATGTAATTCGTCCCTGTTTTACCTGGTGATCTCCATTGGGCTTTTGCTCATTCCTCCTTGCTGCATCAAGATAACTCTTTGAGGTGGATGCTTGAGATGCTTCTCCATTATACCCTAGACCTGTCTTGATTAGTGGAGAACATTGTACATTGATAATCTCATCCAGAGTTTTAGATCCTTTAACAAATTTAAGATTAAGAGCCTTTGTTTTCTCAATTTCTTTTCTAAGGCCAACAATTTCACATTCTAACTTCTCAAGAAATTTTTCTTTTTCATCAAGTTGGAATTGCAGAGTATCAATGATCATATATTTTTCTTCTAAACATGTTTTGAGTCTAGAAATCTCTTCATAAAAACCATCTACATCTATAGCATCCATGTAATCATCATCTTCAAAATCCATTAAAAGTTTATAATCATTACCTCGTTCATCTTCGTCACTATTTGATAGGCCATCACTGTCTTCATGAGTGTAGTAAATTTTCTTAGTTGCATTCTGTTTCTTGTTCCATCTAACAGGTTCCTTCCCTTTTTCAATCTTATCCTTATGATGACACTTGGCAGCATAATGACCGACTCTTCCACAAGCAAAGCATTTGAAAGGTAACTTACCTCGGAATCTTCCAGCACCCTGTTGAAGATTCTTGACAAAATTTGATTCTTCTTCTTCTTCTGACACGTGTCCTAACTCATAGTAGTCTCCTTTGCCTGAAGCCTTGAAAGCAGCTTCTCTCCTGTCTGATGGTCCTCCTCTCCTCATTCCATAAGCAGTTAGAATCCCATGCAACTGTGACATGGTAAGGTTTCGTAGATTCTCTTTTTCTTCTATTGCAGAAACTTTAGATTCAAACCTAGGGGACAAAGATATTAGAACTTTTTCAACCACAAGAGCCTCTTTATTTCTTCACCCAAGTTTTTCATACAATTAACAATCTCATCTACACGAAGGAAATAGTTAGCCACACTTTCATCATTGTGCATTCTGATATTTTCATACTGAATTCTGAGGGTTTGAAGTTTTGCTCGTTTTACCTGTTCATCTCCTTCATAGCTCAGAACAATCTTGTCCCATATTTCCTTTGTGGATTTATAGTGCATAACCTTGATGAATTCTGATTGAGATAGAAATCCTAATAGGGTATTGATTGCCTTTGCATTTGTTTCATATTTATTCTTCTCAGCGAGATCTATAGGAGTTGCCGATGGAAAAGTGTACCCTGTATCGATGATATCCCAGACTTCTGTACCAAGAGATTGAAGATACGCAATAACTCTTACCTTCCAATATACAAAGTTTGTCCCATCAATCGGTGGCCTAAAAGATGCATCTCTCTCGTAGTTGCTCATGATGATGGATCTTCTTCCAAGCAATCAAGCTTCTTCAGAAGGAACTGCTCTTGTACCAATTGTTGGAAATAATACTGAGAGGGGGGGTGAATCAGTATTATCAAGCCAAATATTCCCTTTTAAAAACCAGAGGATGTACGCTACTTCAGTTAGTAAAACCCACGTATATATGCAACTATGTAGAAGGAAACCTGCTTATACAATGCAAACTTATGATTTACTTTATCTTTCAGATGTTGATTATTAATTTGTCTATCTGAGTGAAATAAATAGTAACCAGACCAATAAAACAAAACAGACGACAGTCACACACAAGAACACAAGATATAAGGTGGAAATCTAATGTGGGTGAAAACCACCTGTTGCATTTCGTCTCTATCTTTCTTTAATTAGAAACTTCCTTTTACAATGTATTGGTTCAGTCCTTTACCAGTATGCAGGCTACAACCTGCAGAGAGCTACAACCCTCTCTCATTTTCCAACTTTTCCTGGAAGGGAGCTACAACCCCCTTAGCTCTTGTACTAGCCAATATACTAGTATGTAGGTGCTGGCCTACTGAAGGCTACAACCTTCTCCTTCTTCCAGGGACCACGTTTCATAAATTTTCAGACTGGATCCATGAACATCAATCAATCATCAAGTATATCTACATCAAACAATCTCCTTTTCCCCAATTAGCACTGAATCAAGTAAACACTTCTCTGACAGCTATACCCAAAACATAGTAACAGTAACCACACACCAAATTCTGAACCCAGAATACTGCAGCAATAAACAGAGGCAGCTAGATCATAATTTAAAAGATAGATGCTACTTCAACAACCTGAAACCTATGTGCATACGCTCTTGTGTTTGGACCAACCTGCGTATACGTTGTTTTCATTCACTGAACCAACGTGTATATGCTCTTTCACTTCACTGAACCTGCATACAAATCTATGAAGGATAATTCATTCTTTCAAATATTCAGACACTAATTAACCTAGATTGTCAGATTTATATATCAAGCATGTGCCTCATATAACAGATCAAAATCATAAAAAGATACTATTATTCATGCTTAAATATTATGACCCATCAATAGAGCTTATCCTTCTTTATGCGCTAAGGTTCCTCCTTCATTCAGATCCATATCTGCACCATAACCCCAATCACAAATATTTCAGATCTAGCACTTATTAGATATTCAATTCATTCAAATTAATTTCCTTGCCAAATGATCTCCTTCCTCTTTTATAGTCTTAGGCCTTTCACAATACCACGGTCCAAAACCATAATAACACAATACCATGAACCCAATACTTGGGGTCAACACTTTTGGATGAAATACCACGGACCAAAACCATAGGATCAAAAACTGTTGGACTAATACCATGAGCCAACCATGAAAGTGCGTGAACTTTTCTCTTCATAAAAGGAATTTTTCTCTGCATGAAAGTGCGTGAACTTTTCTCCATATGAAAGAAACTTTTCTCTGCATGAAAGTGCATGAACTTTTCTCTACATGAAAGAAACTTTTCTCTACATGAAAGAAACTTTTATCTACATGAAAGTGCGTGAACCTTTCTTTACATGAAAGAAACTTTTATCTTCATGAAAGTGCGTGAACTTTTCTCTACATGAAAGAAACTTTTATCTTCATGAAAGTGCATGACTTTTCTCTACATGAAAGAAACTTTTATCTTCATGAAAGTGCATGAACTTTGCTGCACTATAATTTATCATTTGAGATGAGTTGCCATCAAGTACAACATATGTATCATAATGCCAACAAAATAAAGTTTACATCCTAAACTTTTTGTAATTCAGCTTTCAAAATATCTTTCAGGTGAGGGTTGAGTCTCTGTTGGGGTTGGCGAATGGGCCTAGCATTCTTTTCTATATAAATGTGGCACATACACATCTGGGGATCAGTTCCCTTCATGTCCAGATAATCCCATGAAAAATCTTCCTTATATTTTCTCAATAGTTGGACCAGCTTTTCTTCTTGTTCAAGAGTCAGGTTTCTGTTAATGTTCAAGGTTTTTCCTGGCTCAATCTCTATAGTTTTGTTGTTTGAAATAGAGGTAGTGGGTATTGATTGATCATGAGTTTGTTTGAGGGGATCTTCTTCTAGTTCATTGTCAAATGCTGCCTCTATCATGCGAAATTGTACATGAGATCTGGATTCGTATTGGTTAATGAAGTTGTTAATAATGTCATCTTTTGTTTGGTCTTTAAAATCAAGGGCATCTTCTATGGTTAATATGGACCTAATGTTTTATGTGAGGTATGATACAGGTTGTTTTTTAGTTTTCATTATTGTCAAACTTAGCTGGGCTGGAGGGTATAGAGCTAGATTCATGATATTACTCCCTCTAGTTATAGTGATACTACCTTGTCGGCGGCCAATGTAAGCATCAATAGTCGTAAGACAAGGTCTACCTAAGATTAAAGGGTGTCCATCGAGTCGGTTTTTAGGGTTGATTATTAGAAAGTAGGCAGGGTATTCCTAGGAATATACGGATACCATTACATCATGTAGTGTACCTTCTGGCCTAACAACTGATCGGTCAGCTAGTTCCAATAAGGTGGAGGTTGGTTCTACTGATGTAATGCCAAGTTTTTGACAAGTGATGGTTGTTAAAATATTAATTGCAGCCCCTAAATCAACTAGGACATTTGAAAAGGTTTGTCCATTGATTTGCACCGTCACTATAGGATTCCCTGGGTCTTCATATTTGACAGGTGCTTCTCTTCCTGATAACAGATCAGATAGGGTGCCAACTACTTGGACGGTTGGTTTAGTTGTTATTCTCCTCTTTCGCTTCCTTATACATAACTCTTTGATGGTTTTTGCATATATTGGTATATCTTGGATAGCTTGGAGGAGTGGGATTTTTATACACAAATTTCTTAGTTGTCCTAGAAGATCAAAGTTAGGATGTTCTATAGGGCATGCTATGATTAGTCATTCTAGGAATGGGGGAGAAGACATGGTTGCTTGGTCGTGAGTCTGTTGTATGACCACATCCTCTTCTTGTAGCGGTTGTTCTATGGGTAACTGATTTTCAGCTTGAGCATTTTTATCTCCCTCAGTTTCTATTATGTGCCTAGTCCTTAATTGAAGGTCATTGCACTCCCTTACATTGGTTTCGGGTTCTGGTGTTTCAATTATTTGAACTTATTGAACCGATCTATTATTAGGGTTTGGGTTGGGTTGGGCTAGGACTTACGGTCTTAAGTTGGACTGGGGATTTTGTTGTAGTGTATATGGCATTGGTAGTGTGGGTTGAAGGAGAGAGATGATTCCAGCTGGTTGATTCATTGGTCTTTTCCAGTTTGACTACCAGGCTTGACTCTGCGAAGTGGAAGGGGACCACTATGCTGGATATGCATTGTTTTGCCAACATAGTGGGGAGTAGGGAAAGTTTGGCCAATTAGTTTGGCTTGTTTGATTTGGCCATGGTGATGAAGGAAATAGTTGTTGTGACCAGTTTGGGAAGGGTGGCTGATTTTTCCACATTGTATTATATTGTTGAGCATGATATTGTGGAGGTTGGAAAGAAGAAGATGGATCAGAGGACATACCTAGTTTTTGTGGCTACCATTGATGATGTTGATTAAGTACATACACTGCTTCTGCTTCTTATTCCACTTCTTTATACACAGCTTTCAAACCTGGGTGTGAGGGGTAGTTCTCTATGGAGTGATCTTTTGTACGAATAGTGCAAACTTGAACTACATCCAGTGGGCACTCTTTATGGTTGTGTTTCTTTCTACATCTAGGGAAAAATATTGCCAGATTTTGCTCTGATTCTGCTTGTTTCTGTTTAGCTTGCATAATATTGAGTTGCATCGTCAGAGTCCCCAATATATCAGTTTTGAAATTATCCAGTAAATTCCTGATTTCTACGCAGGTTACTCCTCCACCGAATATCTTATTGTCCCTTGTGAGCATGTCACATTCCACTAGTTTTAGCCTTGTACTGGCTCTCAAACTCCTAATACACAAATCAATAATTTCAACAAAATTTTCTTGACATGTGTCACCTTTTCCCATAATATTCAGTGTTTCAACCCATTGTTCCTTCATCCCTTTAATTAATGTCATTTCTAATACATTGTCAGGTAAGGGTAATGATGCATAAGGAGATCTTTGAAGATTATACTGAAAACATTCAACATACTCTTTTAGTGTCTCATTAGGTTTTGCTACCATCTGAAATATTTCATCCTTTAATTCTCTAGACTTACAATAATCTTGATATTTCTTTAGAAAGCACCTTTCATTTGATCCCATTTGTTTATAACACCTCCACCTAACCCCATAAACCATTGTAAAGCTGGTCCTTTTGATGTGGAGGGAAATAACTTTAGCTTTTGGGGATCGCTGGTATAGTCATACCCCCGACATAACACATTCAACTCAAACAAAAATGTGTCTAGATCTTCCGATGTTAGGCCATGGAATGTAGGAATATGCTGGAGAGGAATGGCTTTCATAGGTGCATTAACTGCAGTATCTACAATGGGATATTATAGTATGGAGGTTTGAGGTGTTTGTTGGTTCTGGGCCATTTGGTCAAATATGTGCCAATATCCTTCTGGGATTTCTAGGGAGTTATTCCTAGGCTGATTAGAAGGAGTAGGAATGGCCTTAACAAACACTTCCTTTGTTTGGGATGATGAGAGTTCCTTATTGAACTAATGTCTGAGGGGATCTTATCTCTTCAGGTTCTTCAGCTTTATTCTGGATGATTTTGACAGCACTTCCCTTATCTGGGTTGCTTAGTGAACTATTCCAAGAGGAGATCTTGGTTCTTCTGCTTCCCTTGTTTCTCCTCTTCCTTCGCGAGATTACTAAGGTTCCCTTCCTGTAACAATTTTGGCCTAGAATTCTCAATTTCTTGAAAATATTGCTCCTCTGTTTTGCTGTGCACCTCAGCAAAGGCTACAGATGATGATTCTGTTGATTAGCCAATGGTCACCAGTCCCTTAGCTTTATCAGGTTGGGGTAGTGGTTTTGGATTATTTTCAGGCTTTTTCTGCTTAGTCATGAACACAAACAAAATACTTATTTCTATCCAAAATAATGAACAAATCTGCAGGAAAGTAGGCGGGGGAGTAGGGTTATTACATGCTTCTTACACAGGTTCTTACCTTCCGTTTTTAAAACCCAACTCTCTCCTAGAAGATACTTACACTACTCTCTTTTCAAAGAAACAAATGGCTACACTCTCCTCGGCAATAGTGCCAAAATGTTTAGTGATAAATGGTGTATTTTTAACCCCTATTTATCCTACATTAATTATCAATCCAGGCATGATTTTTTGTCTTAAAATGTACTCAGTCTGAGGTGGTCACTTGTTCAAGAGTAATTTTTACAGTATAGTTCTTACAAAAGAAACAAAATCTAATTGTAATGGAAAGAAACTTAAATGCTCTATAACTAAATCATTCACTCAAGAAACTACAACAATCATCAGTCAAGGATGCAGTAATGATAACTCTTTCCCCTATAAACTGATGTAAATGGAAATCAAGCACAGACAAGACCTCCAATCTGAGAACTTAGACAATGGTAGTCAATGTATGTTACAGTTGTAGGTTTTTCCACCCACACCAAAGCAAATACTGGAAATAAAAATTTGATCAGCAGAAAAGGAACAACAACTAAATCTATTAAAAAGGTCGAACAAGAAAACTTAATCTATAGAAATGAATTGAACAAAAATCTTCACCGCAATGAGTTGAACAGTAATCCTCAACTAATAAAGGAGTAGCAAACCTAGTTAAGTGTAAATACACAACAACTATAGAGTAATTGAATAAAAAATATTATTCTAGCATACAAGAAATTAACCACAGGTATAAAGGAACGGCAATTGCAGTTATACTAGAACAGTAGTCAAATGAATACCAATCAAAATTGTAAGTGAGCCATAGTTAAATCAATAGCAATCGCAACTGTAAGTGAACCATAGTTAAATGAACAACAATTGGAACTGTAAATGAACAGAAAAAATTGAATTAGACAGTGCAATATTGTTTTATAATGAACAACATGACATTTTAAGTTATGAATAATAATCTTGCTATCCCATTACGATTCGATATAACAGAAAAATTCAATGAAATGTTTAGAAGCAGAAGATTACTGAATAAAACAAATTAAGGAAATGCAAAGGAAATCAAACCACACACAACTGTAATTTTAAAATAATGATACAAAAAGCAAGTGGATCCACTAGGGCTGGGCCCTTAGCCACCAGGGAAGCACTGCTGCATTTAATCTAAGATCAGATCAAAGTTTAGATTACAATAGTAAGTTCTACAACGAGAATCAATGATCAAAGTTTAGATTACAATAGTAAGTTCTACAAATTGATAATAATATTCGCCCCCTGGGCTATCAGTGTTGTCCCTTTTTATAATGGCCAGGAAGAAGTATCAAGAATACATATAAGTCTTGAAGCAGTGATCCCTCAGGATCAAAGGATCCTGAGGGATTCGCTATATCTTTGATCTCCAGTTTATCGTTTTGTCTTCTTGCGCTGATGCCGCATTTTCTCTTCCTTTTCCTAGTCCATGCGCTCCGATCTTGATCTCCTTGTCTGGATATGGCTTCCTGTCAAAGGGACAACAATTGCTTCTGCTTTGTCATTTCCTCCCGAATAGTGATTTTCTATATCCTTCACTTCTGTATAGAAAAAGACAATAATTAGTCATTTTATATCAATCACAAATCTCCTTAATTCTATCATAATTCCTTAACATATTACCGTCTTAGAATGTAAAGGAGTTATGATTCAAAGCAAAAGATAAAGAACTAAATGGGAAATACGTATGTTTTCCAATGCTCAACAAAGGTGTAATAGCCTCCCGAGGGTGGAGCTACTGGTTCTTGTGTAAAATTTTATTTTTCTCCTTGGTTAGCTTTTGCTTCTACTATTGATTCTCATGTAACAACAATGTCATCCATAGGTTCTTTTGTATCAACTTCTTCCTTTTCCCCTTGGTTAGCTTCTGCTTCCACTGCTGGTCTTGTGTAATAGTAATTTCATCCAAAGGTTCTTGTGTATCAGCTTCTTCTTTTTCCCTTTGGTTAGATTCTGCTTCCACTGTTGGTTCTTGTGTAACAAAAGTGTCATCCAAAGGTTATTGTATATCAACTTCTTCTTTTTCCTTTTGGTTAGCTTTTGCTTCCACTGTTAGTTCTTGTGTAACAACAATTTCATCCAAAGGTTGATGTGTATCAGCTTCCAAGTTACTCTCTGTGGGATGCTTCATTTCAAATGCTGGTTCTTGTGTATCAACTTACAAGTTACTATCTATGGGATGCTTCGTTTCAACTACTGGTTCTTGCGTACATCAATGCCTTCAATGGATTCTTCTTCGTTAGCTTCCCAGGACTCAGTTTATATTTCCCTTGAAAAGGAATTCACTGCACAAACTCTATACCCTGCTGCTACTTGTTCTTTAGCATGGTCCATGCACATAGAACCTGAGATATTTTCCTTCCTGACCCTATTTACATCCTCAGCCAAGCTATCTAACCCTAAGACCCTTTCTTCTACCTTGTCCTCTACTAACTATTGTCTTAACTTTTCATTTTCTCTTTCTAAAGTTCCAATTTTAAGCAACAAGGATTGTGTCTCATTCTTACCAAGTGAGGGAGGTCTATCTCACTGAGCCTGGTCTTCTTCTTCCTGCCTTGTTTCCTCCTTGTTATTCTTAGATGTCGATGGAGGCTCTAGGAACCCACTAACCCTTACACTCTTCTTTCGCTACTTATCACCTATCATCTTGTCAACTGGTCTCTTTCCATCCCTTACTTTTGAGGGTTGGGGCTACCCCTTGGTTTCTGTCGAAGGTTCCTGTTGGCTACATGGGGCCTGACCTGGGTTCAGTAGTGAGTTTAGCCAAGCAAATCCCAGTACTACTGGCCCTTTCGGAAATGGTCTGTGGAGCGCGGACTGAGGTCTCACTCGAACTAGTATGGGAGGGTGCTAGAACCAAGGTTCCATACCCTAGGGATGTCTGATATGGGCGATAGGTGCGTGATTCAACCTTCGTGTTTACTATATTACACACACCAGCAAGCTCCCTACTTCCTGTGGGACTACCTTCATGCAATTCTAGCCACAGAGCGACCAATATTAATTACCCAAATCTTCTTTAGTTAGGTTCTGTTCGTTAATCACTTAGAAAGGTTTCATACATAAACATACATACAAGTGCACGCATATAGATAAACAGATACCAATAGTGCCAAACATCCAAGTGTAGATCTACAAAACAGATGCACAATATGCCGAATTAACTTAGCTTTATTAGTGATCCTTTTCAAGTCTAGTTCAATATAGACTCAACTTTTCCCTGCACATTCAGCTGTAGGGGTCCACACACTCAGCTACGGACTCTACTAGGCCTCTTCACACTTATCTATAGAGCCTTTACTTACTACTACGAGCCAATACCTTCAGATCCACTTCTATCCTCTAACAATGCCTTCGTATCTATCTATTGCTTCTTTTTCTCCTCCACTAAGCTATCTTTACACTTAGAGCCTCGCTCTATTTATACAATCCCATGGTCCATGGACCATGGGTAGGCCGACTCAATTTTAAATTATTTTACAATTCTTAGGGCAGACAACCCTATGACTCATCCTAGACTTTCATGCTCTGCGCTCGTTCTTCGCTGAGCCTTTACATTACATTGACAAAAACTTGGGCTTTAAGCCCAAAAAACATGTTGTGGGGGGATCCATTGCCCAACAGACCACCAACACAATCATCGTGACTCATCCTGAGTCACTGCTGGTGTTGCAATATTTGCACAAATCCGCTCCAACTATGCTTGTGCTATGTGAAGGTCTGCAATGCATTGTTCTTCATCTGCTGGATCTACTCTACTCTTTTTGTCGAATGCTCACTTTCAGGGGAAAATCCATATCTTAAGGCATGCATCACCTTCATTTGTGCAAGCTTTCATTCGATATCAGTAGTGATGTGGAAAGCCTCATCAATCCAAGGCTGGATGTGCACTTTAAGTACTGCCTCTTTCTGTTGTGTGACATCCACATGTTCCTTCAATGCCTTCGCCTGTTGTAGCTTCAACAGCCACTGGGTTAGGAAAATTGTCTGTGTCATTCCACGCACACTATGATACTATACTTCAAGCTCCCACACCTCTGTTTCCAGGCACTATATGGTGGGGTCCTGCTGTAAGTAACTGAGGACCGTGAAGGATTCTTCCAACATACCTGTACGGGTCTGCACTGCCTGTCCTATTTCCTCTAGCTCTTTTTGGATAGCATTAGCACATTGTTCTCAAAATTCTAGAGGCATGGATGCCTGCACCTTTAATTTCATTTTAGTAATCTATAGGTTGAGGTCTAGCTGGATCCTCATTACTTCCTCCTTTGCCTCACGAAATCCACTCCCCAGTTTGTGGATCTGCACTCCTATTGGTAGATCTACCATAATTTCTAACTATGGGGCACGATGACATGCTTCCTCTACAATCTGCTCCAGCTGCTAGTTCTATGCCACCACTTCATCGTGTTGTAGGCTATGTTTCTTGATGCTGATTTTCTGTTCACTTAGCATTTTCATTGTGCATCCTTCCCTAACATGGAGCTTTGTTGTCGCTTCGTCCTGTAGCTGGTATAGTATATCTCGCGGAAGGGCAGCCAAGTTTAGGCCAAGTCCCTTGATCCATCCCACTACAGCTCTGTCCTTCGTGTTATCTGCTATTAGTGCTCCTTCTAGCAGCATGATGGTGTTAGCCATTTTGGCCCATAATAGCTGCTCTGTTACCAATGTACCTGTGCACCATAGGTGACTCCTGTTCCTTCTTGTGGAGGTTGCACCTGGAGTCCCTATAGTTGTGCCCTAAGGGCCCCCAACACATTCTGCTCATGGAAAATTTTAGGGGCTAATGTTCGCCCAGTGGGCTAATTTTCCATGATTTTTCCACAAAAAAGATTCGCCAATTTCCAATTTTATAAAAGACGATTCGCCCAAATTTTAGAATATAAAATTATTTTACCTTAAAAATCGCCAACATTATAGAGAGACTATATATAAAATAATTATAAATTTGATTAATTTTACAAATATATCAATCAGCATTTATAATTTGCATATTAGGGATTAGTGAGATTCGCCAATGTTTTAAACTTCAAGAAAATTTTCCATCCTTAAAATTTTCCTTGATTCTGCTTCTCTGTCATTTCTTCCTAGAGCGCTTCCTTGGTGACCTCGTGAACTATGCCACTAATGTCATATATATCACCCTATGTCAATGTAATATGCTCCCCATCTAGTTTGGACACCTTAGTCTTCTTCTATGTCCTTGTTCGTCCTGTACTGTGTGACCATTTCAGTTTTGTTGATGTCATGCTCAGGTCCATTCCTTTCGTCGTGTCATCAGTCCCCTCTCCAGTGGTTAGGTTTGAGGCTCTTTCTTCCTACATCAGGGTGGCCTCAATTTCTATTGCTTTTTCAACAGCCTTGGTCTACTCTGTGGCGGCCTTCCCTGCCTCACGGGAAGCCCTTACCTCCTTGGCGACTATTCGTTCCTCTTTTGTTGTGCTAGCAGCTTGGTAGCCTCCTTCTGTCTTTGAATCATTGTCTCATCATGTGTTTCCAGACTTGGGGCGCACCATTCTAGTTGCCATGAGTGGAGCACCACGAGAAAAACGTCATCAATCGCGATGAAGGGGAGTTTGATCCATTTCTACTCTGGATCCTTCCGCACCATGATATACACATTGTGCATATCTGCCTTGAAGTCTGCAAATCTCCACAGACTGTCATATACCATGGTGGATAGGCATGGC
The DNA here is from genome assembly GCA_031772625.1 of Pinus tabuliformis. Taxonomy (NCBI): domain Eukaryota; kingdom Viridiplantae; phylum Streptophyta; class Pinopsida; order Pinales; family Pinaceae; genus Pinus; species Pinus tabuliformis. The sequence goes on along the minus strand of CM062819.1, from coordinate 346,949,642 downwards.
CTTTTTTTGATCCACATCCGTACACTCGCCTCCATGAGTATCCAGAAGATCTTGGTCTCCCGGATCCGTGTGGCATCCCTTGTTGCCAATAGCGACTCGTATTTCACTGCCTCTGGCAAGTCCTAGTCAAGAGGAGGAAACTAACTATCCTCCGGAAAATCCCCTGCAACCAACAAGATGGATAGGAAAATCCATTCATAGTGGAAGGTCTGACCCTACTCGTAGGCCTCCTTGCAATTTGTTAGAAACTCCTCGTAGAGGAACTGTGCCCAGTTGAGCTATAGCCCCTCTACGCATTCTTTGGCCAGTGCGATGACCATTGTTGGTACCTCATTGCCACTGCATTTTCTCATCACTTTTCCTGCTAGTAGCTAGGTGGCTATCTAAAGACCTTTGTCTTAAATGCTATTAATGACATAGCCCCTCTACTTTTTCTCCAACTTGTATTTTTTTTCATGGCTTCTGCCAGCGCCAAGTCTCTGCTTTGGCCAACTATTTTCACGGGGTCCCTTCTTGTACAGGGAAGCCTAGAAATCCTATGAATAAGCTCTGCCATGATGGGAATCATCTCCTCTAGCCACAAGTACCTATCATGCACCAGGCAAAGTAGTTGCCTAATGACGAATATCGTGATTGGTGCCCGGTGAAAGTGTGGAATCCATAGTAGGTGGAGTAGCCTGGCCTCCTCCACCCTGTGCAGCCATTTCCATGGTTGTAGCACCGTAACTACCCCCTCCTTGCTTTGTTCCATGAGTTGGCTAGCCTCCAAATGTGGGAACTTTTCACTATTTGCGAGGTCCCAATTTTCAAATTTCATTGTGGGCACGTGGACCAGGACTAAACCATCAAATAGAATTCCATCTAGGAGTGGGATTTCAAGTGCACACTTGATGGCATCAACATCTTTGGGAACTTTTGCTTTCCATCTCCACGGGGGGACATATTTGAGCAATTTTGATGCAACGCGCACTGGCTGAATTTCATCCTCCATTTCTTCATCTGGTTCAATCTCTTCTATGAAGGCCTGGAGATCCTCTTCCTCGTCATCTATCTCAAGATTAACCATCTTGCCCTTGTCTTCCATAGATAGTTTACCAAACTGCAGATTTCGCCAGGACATGTGGATTGGTCTCGTTGCCTGTGGATCCGTCTTGGGCCTCAGCGTCCAGGGTGATTTTGGAATTTCCGGTGCCTCCTCCACCTGCACCGAAGGGCTCTATGTGGCTTCTTTGGTGATACTTTTGAAAAATCCCACACCTCTCTTGGTAGTTTTCATCTTATTCGCGCTGTATATAGTTGTTCACGACTTTGGAGGCTCAAACACTGCTTAGCACTCAACACTATAGGCTCTCTGTGATAGCTCTAATCCAAAACAAAAAATTGTTGTCTCGTGGCCCACCTTGGTAGTTTTATAGCATCATTCGAATTTGAATTTAACCATTCCCCCTATTTCTAAGTCATTAATTCATTCTTGGTGGTAGATCATCACAAATCTAGTTCCGACACCATGTCTTAATTTCCCGTCGCCTGCTCCTTTTTGTCTTAAATTGGATATCTCGTCATGAATAGTGACATCAATGATCACTTCCCAGCCTATCCGTGTGGCAGCATAGACCCCTATGTGGTGACGTGACCCCTGTGACATACTGACCTTGCGCACAACCCCCTTATCGCGCAGTCACCCTATAGACTCTTTCATAGTCCCGGGTTTTATCACTCAGATTTTCCTTATAAGTTAGTTAAAAGAAGGAAAGGATCCAAGGTAACTACAAACCAACCTTTAGACTTAGGTGCTAGCCCACCTAGTCCATTGAGGGCTCTCTCTTTATGATTTAGCTATGTTTGAAAATATTTTAGGCTAGTATTAATGTTCAGGGAGGTTGTTTTGTTTGAGATTGGTGGAGTTCTGAAACAAATGGGAAAACTAGGCTTTAGGCCATTTGGCTATTGAGTCAATCAGGGATGATTCACTGGATTAATTCAAATTGTTGAGGTATGAGTTCAATAGGTAGGATAACAGAGTAAAAACAAACTTTTAGGCTTTAATGGATGATAGTTCTTCTTAAAAATAGAGGGCAATCAAGAATCCTCAAGTTAGGATAAGAAATAAGAAGGGAAGAAAGGTCAACTAGAAAAGGGAAATTAAGAATCCTATACTAAGGACTTATTATAGAAAAAACTACAGGGATAGATGAGCAGTTAAGAATTCCTTTATCGAAATAGTTTAGAAGAAAAAATATAAATGGTAGACTAATGATAGCAGAGAGCAATAAAGCTAATTATGATATACTTTGACTATTTTACCATTTAGATTTTAGATGCATGAAACATGGAAACATATAGAAAATACATAAAATCACAAGGATAGAACACTTATTGCAAGTATACTGCATGAGAATCTGATGAAATGTCCTCAACCTTCATTCCTTTTCCAGCAAAAATCCAACTTTGAGTACAAAAGCTTTCTGAACTTGATAACATATATTTACAGAGATGTTATAGAATCCCCACACATTACTTCAAATGAAGAAGTATTTAAAAAAAAATTACATCAAAAATATCTCATAACTATATGAGACTTATTCTAGGAAATACAAAATATATTTTACAAAAATATAGAGACAGATGTAAAGTTGATTGTTGTTGTCCCTTTATTCATACGTGAGATGAAGGTTGAAACTCAGATTTGCCTCTTATTGTTGTTGTGGTGATTATGTGCTAGATCTTTGTTTACTTTTCCCTACTGATACTCTTTACCTATTTACCAGACGTCACCTCTTTACCAGCCTTTACCTCAGTAAATATTTTTTGTTTACCCTAGAATTACCATAGCAATTATAGGATATCGGTCATACTATTCCACCATTTATCATTTGGTATCTTTATCCTGATTAAATTCCTGCATACTTCGTGAGCCTCAGTGTATTTTTCAAAATTGGCCTGAACAGTAAATAGGTGTTTAACTTCATGCTCAATGTAAAAAAGGTTTTCCAAACCATCATACAACACTTTTCCTGTAGGTAGTGCTTTCACTATGGAAAAGCTTTCTTGACTTTTAGCTTGCTTGTGCAGTTTCTCAGCATAGTCTTCATGAGTCATTAGCTTATCGTTTATGACCATCGGACTTGGTAGGCCTTTTTCTCTTAGAATTCCATATTATAACATAAAATCATCTATGTCCTCCTAAATACTTTGGCATCTTCTTTCCAGGTTAAGAATTAAGTTCTTTTCGGTAAGAAATTTCTTAATTTGTAGGATAGTACCAGTTCAATCCTCAATATCCCATTGTTCTAGCTGTTGCTTGCTTTTGTTGTTTAAAAAATTGGATCAATTGGGTTGCCTCTTCAAGTTTTTCTCCCAATTCTTCTTTGGTATTCTTTATAGCCTCTGTAGCTAATTTCACTAACTCAGTTTGTTCAAAAATGATTTGAATAAATGACCAAATATCATTGATAGAATCAATGATATTGGTCCATAAAATTTCTCTAATATCCCTTAGAGCCTTTTCCATTATTAAATCATTTTCTAATGTTCTGATTCTTTCTGTCATCCTTCTGTTTTTCCTTTCTTCTTAAGTGTAACTGATCTGTGATAACTCATAGTTTCTTTCCAAGCTGCTAACCATTTCTTTTAATTTCTTTATTTTAGTTTCTTAGATTTTCATTTCTTCTATGGAATTTATTAGGTCCTCTGTTTGCTTTGTTGAAGTTACTGATGCTTCTTATGTACTTGATGTTGTTGTTACTGGAAGTTGTTGCTGGAGGAATGTTGGGTGCCAAAGATGTTGCTATAGTAGATGGAAATGTTGTAGAAACCATGGTATTATATTCTGAGGCATGGTGGTTGACTCACCCTGTTTAGACTTCAAAGCGTTTTCTAGCTCTTACTCTGTTTCCTTTAAGTGTTCATTCAACTTAAGGATTAAATCCATAAGTTCTTCCTCATTTTTTTTCTAAATTACTTATGTTGTTTGTGGATGTACGAGGGGAGGGAGTTTGAGCTATTTCCTAAGTGCAGCAATGCCATCATTCTTTTTCTTTATCAATCGTTCTGCTGGCTTAACATCTTTGGGATCATGTTCCAACTCAATCACTAGACCTTCCAGTGATTTTATCATTGTGTCCTCGACCTGAGAAGAGGCTCTTTTCAATTGTAGTTGTGTTGTCATATTAGTTAGAGAATTCTCCAATTGATGTGCAGTGATGGCTTTACTGGTCAAAGTTGAATAGACCATCTCACCCGTTTGCTTATGGAGCTCAATCTGATCAATTGGGTGGATGTCTTTGGCAAGAACTTCAAAATTTGTTTTAAAATAATTAGCCATGGACTTTGGTTGTTGTACCATTGGTTTCAAAAAACTAATTTGCATCTTTCCCTCTTTGATGTCAAAAGCTGACATCAATCTTATTTGATTTGTAGGTGCCATCTATAGATAATGGGAATAGGTCTGAGCTTTGAGCTTCTCATTCCTAGCCTTAATTTCTTTGTACTTTTCTTTCAAATTCTGGCTTTTCTCTGAAGCTGTTCTCAGTGATGACACCTCTACACTTTGTTGTCTACTTGATGCCTGTGTTTGGGAGGTAGATGGTGTCTCCCCTACTAATGTTGTTTGCACTGTGTCACTTCTTGTTTCTTCATATTCCTCCTTAGATCGACGGTTCAATCTCTGCCTTTTTACATATACTTCATCCAATGTACTGTAGAGGGGCTGACCTCATTTCTACTTCTTTTTTGAATTGTTTCCTCATTAAGAGGAGTCTAAAATATTGGAGGATTGCCCATGTTTGTATCAGTTTGGGTCAATTGTTTAGAAATACTTTGTGAGCCTAAATCTTTTCCCTGTGCTGAAGTCTCTGGTTGTTCTGATGTTTCTAGTTGTCTTGAAGTTTGCGCATTGTGCTATTGTGTTGTCCTCTATGAAGAATCTTCAGGCACATGTTCAAAGGAATCCAGATCAAGTCTCTTTTCCAAATCTTTCATAACATTTTCTACTTCAACTTGAGTACTATCCTATTCTATAAGTGTTTCCTCCACCCATTCATTTTGATTTTCATATTGTTCTATCTCTGGAATACTACGATGGATGTAGGGGGATAGTTTATGCTTCTGCCTTCTGTCACAAATGAAGCTATGAGGATCATAAGGCAAGATGAAACTCTTTTTCAGTCTCATTCTCTCAAGGATTTCCTCTACTTATTTCCCTGCTCTTATGTTGTTGCAAATTAATGGGCCTAGGTGATCCTTTATCCTTAACTGATCTTTCTTCTTAGCTTCAATAAAGTGGATTTCATCAGAATTGATCATTTGCCTATAGTATTCCAGGGAAAATAATATCATGGGGAGGTATTTCAGCAGTTTAAAGGGAGACAACTCACACCCATAAATATTGATCTTAGTATGGTTCTGGTACAAGTACTAGTCCCCAACATCGTATTTCTTGGATAACTGAAGATTTCTCTTAATGTCATCACTAATTCTAGGAGGAGGACTTCCTATTAACATAGTAGTTATTGGATGCAAAAATTGATTAATAAAATGTGTATAAGGATGGGGAGAAGAAGGTAAATTGTGAAAATTGGAAGTCCAGAAGATGACTGACCTGGGGTTCCCTCTGGTGTCAAGCTTTTGTAGAGAGAAAGGGAATTTATTAGCTTGGTAGTAAAGGAAAAGATGATATAGGACTAAAGAATATTTAAATACGCTCTCATTCTCTAATCTCATGAATTGGTCATGCATCTTATTAGCAATGAATGTAGCATAGTCAAATTTTTGCTGTAGGAGGTTGACCAGGGTTGAAAATAGACATGTAGGCTAAGTTCAACTCATCTACATACTCACTAGTAGTAAAACCCAAAATTCAAGAAATCATGGTGATGATATCCTGGCCGAGATTTGTAAAGAAGCTTGACATATAAGGAGGGGGTTCTTTTGGCCTGTATTTTTCTTGCATGAAGGTCTGACAGACTTGGTTAATTTTGAAACTAGACAGCCTTGAAGATTTATCAATTAAATCAGAAATTGAAAGAGGAGTGACGTTCTGGGCAAGCTGTAATTGCAACATTTCATTTATAGACTTAGCTGTAATGGTGAAAAGAATTTCCTAGTTAGGGGACATTACAGCTCTCAGATTGGGGTTGTAGTTTGCATAGCATTGGTGGACAATATTTGGGAAAATATGGACAATGGGGAACTGATACTTAGAGATATTTGACTCCCAAAGACCTATTTTATCAGCGTTGTTCAGATAATTGTCCCGACACCTGCAGTACAGCTTCAAGGGGGTTTCATCAAAAGTAAGGTCCTTAATTTAAAAATGTTTATCAGCCAAGGGAAGTTAGTCCAAATCGTTGTGGGGAGTAGTGATTGGTGTGACATTTAGGGTGACAGGAGCTTCCATCCTTGGTTCTTATGTATTCAAGGAAAAAATTTGGGGTTTTCAAGGATTTTAGGTAAAACAGGCACTTCAGAAAATCTTGGGACTAGAAAACAACTTAATTGTACTAAATTACTTGAGCTTTGGAGTAATTTGGTGAGATTTCAGTACAAATTAGGGTTTCTAAAAAGGAATCTGGTAAATACCTGGTTATGGTGGACTAAAGGGGAAAATGGCTGTCGTGAAAGCTTTGCTGGATGCGCATAATAGTTTGTAGTGGCTCGTAGTTTAGAAACTGATGGCAGTTGGTGGTTGGAAGTCAGTTGCTGGTCTAGACATACCTTGTGTGTGCATGAACAAAAGTTTCTTTTCTCAGAAAAAAGAAAAAAGAATGAGCACTTTTGTTCTTATGTACAAAGTCAATTACTTTTGGTGGGTGAATGGGGACAGAGACAGTTGGCGTCAACTAATGATGGGATACTTTGTCATCTAGTGGAGGCAGTAAGTGGGATTGATCGCACCTCTTATGTGAGGTTGGTGGTGTTGGCAGAGGATTGCACGATGCCACAAATCAAACGACACGTAGCATTGGCAAAAAGTCAAATACACTTATGTCACGTGGTTAATGTTCGACCAAAAGGTCCACGCAATATGAGCGAGGAGCATTAGATGATGTAAGGGAGATCAAATGATAGTCGGTGGCAGAAGATGTTAGGGAATTAATGGAGGGGACCTAGTGGCTTAATTATCATAATTAAAATGACTTTAATTATATCGGGGGTAATTGTATTGGTGGAGAGGCTATTAATTAATCCAGATGACTAATTAATTCCTTTTTAACACATCAGGGGTTTGGCTATTAACTAATAGTGATTCAATTAATTAATCCAAATTAATTACCTTTATTATGGCTTATGTTTCAAACCTTCAGGATGGGATATTTATTTATTTTGGGGTTTTTGTTAATAATATATATGGTAAAGGGTAATTTCTTCGGGATTTAAATAGATAATAAGAATTATAATTTAATATGAAATATGGAAAAAGAAATTGTGCTAAGTAAATGTTTCTGAAAATACATTCATCATCCAACATTATAACATAGGCTCAAATGTGTTTTTGGGGGTTTTTATGAAGAACCATATTTTCCTAACTAAAAAGTGATTTTACCTTAGGAAAAGAGTTTGAAGGAAATGAAGAAATATGGAGGAGGTGAAATTTGATGAAGGGGCTTTAGCACTTAGGCCTTAAAAGTTATTGGGCCGAGGGTTCAGTCCCTCCAGAAGTCAAAGAAATGCTCTAAGGCCCTTTAACTTTCAGGTTGTTGGTGCCTTTAGTATTTATGGGAAATTAGTAAAATTTAGGGAAAAATGAGTGAGGAGGTTAATTATCTTGACTTTTGTCCATGATGTAAATGTCTTCATTGTCATCCATTTTTTTGCCAAAGTAATGTAATGATGAAAGAAAATGATTTGAGCTTTTAACTTAACCATTCATCATATATAATTTTGCAACCATTCATCTACTTAACCTACCTACTTATCCTACCATTTTTCTTCTTTTATTAGGGTGCACTTAAACTGGATTAACTATGTCTAACCTTATTACATCCAAGGGCTCAGATTAAACTGTTGAGCATCCTTTTATACACTCTACCTATCTACTTATTTGCCAAGATTAAACAGTTTGGTCAGATTTTATTCTATATCTCTAAGTATGAAATTGAAAACATGGAATAACCAAGATTAAACTATTTGGTTACCATGGATTGTGGCATGAGTAACAAGTTGCACACAATCATTTATACAAAAAGTGAAATAGTAGTGGAATTTGGGCTTGCACACTTTCATGGTCTCTTTATTTTTCTTAGGGTTGATTTTTTTTCACTTTTTTGACCTTTTCTTTATTCTTTTTGCCCTTTGATTTTTCTTTTAGGGCATACCCTCTTTACATTTTTTAATCTTTTGATTTCTTACAAATATGGAAAAAATTTGCAACAAGTAAAGGTATGTACATATTTTAGAGCTAACCAAGTCAATAATGATATATGACACCTATTGGTATAGGAACATAACACCACGCTCTCTTTCAACTGCTTGGAGTGCTAAGACTGTGCTCCCTACAGATAGTCAGGTGGTCGCACCACCTGTGCAAGGCTTCAATTAAATTTCCAGCCTAGTCCGCGGGCACTCCTCAATTTCCCTCGTGATAGTCAGGACCACGTGTTCTTCCTTATGTGGTGCACTCCCCAGGTTACTTTGTCTGGTAATGTGCGGTGGCAACCATGCTATTAGAGCCACAAATTCTGGGTGGAAATATTCTAATGTTGTAGTATTTCGGCCCATATCTTGCCTGATCATTCTTAGTTTATTGATGCAGCATGCTTGCGCAGATTCGGTTTCCAGTTCTTTGATTTTTGCATCCATTAACAAGCTTTTCTTCCTCAGTCATACCCAGTCTTTGAGTTCATGAAACTTAAGGTTCCCCCGATAAATAGGTTCCTGATCCTTCATATGTTCGACCTTGCATGGCTGCATAATTCCTTCATCCTGGTCCCCGCATATTGTTCCAACTATGTGAGGATACCTTCCTCCCAAAACTATGGCCTCAACTCTATCCGTCATATTTGGGATTGTTCCCACACTCAAATCCTTGTACATGGCCCTAGTTGCCCATCGGACCACTGGTACGCATAGGTCCCAATCATTTCATCTAGCCTAGTGAACCTTGTTCAGGATCCCGCATACCATCTTGAATGCATCTACGTGGAATGTTTGTTGCGCATGTCGCTTTTAGTACTGCTACATTTGGTTCCAAATTTCGATCCTTAGTTGGGGGTGTGCTTATGTGGACTGCACAGCACATGTCTGCACCCAACGACCTAGGTGGGCATGCAAGCTACTTCGTCTTGGTTGCCCAGTTCTCATTTGATGTTAGGGGCTTCCAAACCATAAGTGCATCCACTTTCTACATTCGTGCCAGTTTACAATGATCTCCTTATGTGTACTCCACCATCGTGCGAGCGTTGCACATAGTGCCCATTACAGCGCATTGTACCATTGTTGTTTCAGTACTGTGCTTTCAAATTTGTCCAGGAATTCATCCACCACTGTCACTCCATCATATGTTGGCAGTTCCCTGGCCCCTGTCGTCACACAACGCGGTGATCTAATCATCTTGTTGTAATTCAGCGTTGTCACTTCGTGGAACCGGTTCTACCAGTGCTCTACTTCTTTGTCTGAATCCGAAGTACAGGAGCTGTCACACTCCCACAAGATTCTCCCATCTACAGTCAAGTTCACCAGATCCTCGTCTCGCGCCGTTATCTGGTAAATACAATCTAGCTCATTGTCATTTTCATCGTCGTGCACTAGTTCATTGTAGCACGCTCCTTCGACAAGGTCTAGCGAGACTACTACGCGTAGTGATTTTTTTTCGAATACCACCTTCCACTTCTTTAGGTTATGACTCCATTAATATCAGTGGCCTATTTTATTCCTAACATGGTGGGATAGGGATTGTTGTCATCGACAATCTCTATCACTTCAAAGTTGGTCTGCGTGTTCGTGCCTTCAATATCAACTGTTACCCCTTGTAACCTTCCCATTGTTGTGGGGGAAAGTATCCAACTCGGAATGCCCTAACCCACTCTAAGGGTGACAGTTCCTTAGCAACAGCTGAAAGCAAAGCTATCTAAAGTTTCTTCTTTATGACATGCAAGAGATAAAAGGGAGAGATCCACTTACCGATGTCTTGCACAAATGGTCGATCCAATCTCCTTTGTTCGCCGCTTGCTCCCAGCTCCAAGTCTTTTCACGGGCCCAGCTAAACGAGATCCTGCAAACAAGACAAAGAAAGGAAACTACAAGAAGCATGCATTCATAAATGATTCAAGGATTAGCATAAATCAAAGACGCAAGTAAGACAATACACCATTGAAACACATGCGAATAGAAGAACCTCAAATGCTTTATTAATATATGGAAGTAAGGTTCAGGCGGTGATATAACCATGAGAGGTCCAATCCAGCATCACCTTCCCGACGGAGAGAAATCTCTTCTTCACCTCCCTCAAGCAATCACCCAATGCTCTCAACTGTAAACCAACAACGATTCTTTGCACTAAATTTCGGCCTCCAGATCCCATGGGATGAGATCCTTATATAGAGTTTTGGAGTGAAGATAAGTCAGCTTGATGTGTGACTTGTTGTCCTCTTCAACTCCAGTTGTTCTTCAGTTCTTCACTTGGAGTTTTTGTCTTCCACTTGGAGTTTTAGAAGCTCTTAACTCATCATTAGGTGTTGTGGGGAAAAGTATCCGACTCGGATGACCCTATCCCTACTCTAAGGGTGACAGTCCTTAGCAACAACTGAAAGTAAAGCTTTGATATTTTCCTTTATGAAAGTACAGAGAAGGGAGAAAAGATTGACCAACCGGTGTCTTTCGCTTTTGTCGATCCTGTCCTCTCTCTTTGTCTCTCGTTCCCAGCTCCTTGCTCCTTTTGCCGGCCCAGCTACACAAAGATCCTGCACAAACAAGAGAAGGAAAACTACAAGAAACATGTACTCATAACTGATGCATGGATTAGAGTGAATCAGATATACAAGTAAATACAATACATCAATGCAATACAAGTATATAGGAGAACATTCAAAGCTTTATTGATAGAAGTAAAAGGGTTTTGAGAAGGTTACAACCATCAATGGCTCCAATCCAGCAGCACCTCCCCAGCAGCAAGAAATCTCCTCTTCACCTCTATAAAAGCAATCACCCAATAGCTCTAACAGTAAACCAACAACACTTCCTTGCTTTGCACAAAATTCCAGCCTCCTTAGACCTCATAGAAGAGCTCTATATATAGGATAGAAGAAGAGAGGATGAGTCAGCTTGAGACTGACATAAAGCTGCCTTGTGTCCTCTCCCTCTTCAGTTAATCTTCAGTTCTTGAGTCCACTTGGAGATCCTTGCTTACACATGGAGATCAAGAACCTCTTACTCATCACAGGGCGAATCTCTTGAACCAAGTGTCAGTTTGGAAGCTTCCTGGGCAATTGACACCTTGCAGAATGACTGTGCCACTTGGCCAATCTCGCCCAGCGCAGGTAGCCTTCATTAGTTTTGACTTTCAGCGCAGGTACAAGGAGGAGCAGTTGCATTACAGCGCAGATGCTCAGTGGAGCAGCTGACATGATCCAAAAATAGCCCGTTTCTGAGTGTTTTCAGGTGGAGAACTGATGGGAAGTGCTGTGGTTTGCTGACCTTGTTCTTCTAGGGGTAAGAACAACATGTTTAGGGACTGAGGATCCCTGTAATTATTGACATTTCATGCTCCATGCTGCGAGGCACAAAAATGTCTATAACAGTTGCCCCCTAAAGTATGAGGCCGTTTATCGGGTGAAATGCTTTATCTAGAGGGTCCGAAGTTCATTCCAGTGCTGAGGAGGCGCCCTGTAATACAATACAATACAATACATTATTTTTCATTCTGTTTTCATGATCTAGCTGAGGCGGGCATTCCCATGCTCAACTTTATAAATACATTTTGATACATAGAACAGATGATCGTCTGATAGTAGACTGACAATTTTCTGCTGAAATTATCATCCTTTGAATAGGATGATCATCTGCTGCAATGATGTACATGACAAATGCTTTTATATTTCCTGAATATATATCGCAGCCCGGATGGATGAAACTAGATCCGGGGTCTTCAAACTCGTTCGATCTTCACTCTAAGTACAAGTCGATCCATGTGAGAATTGCGCTGAAGTCGAACATGGAAAGACATCGCTTGATTACCGGCCAATAATGAAAACCGTTAACAAGTGCGAGAGGAATCACCGATAATGATAATGACCCTCAAGGTACTACAGTACAATTCACGTGGCGTGAATAAAGGACTTGGCGTTGAACGCCACGCAAAATCTTCTGGTCGAAGGTCATTGATGTATACCTGTCGCCGGAAGTGAGAAACTTGCCATTGAGGCATGCAAGCTTCAAAGTACTGATGGGGGTGCTCCTAGATCAACTTCTTGGATAATGAGCTGAAGTCGACAAGAAGCGATCCGTCAAAGGAGGGCCTTAATGAATCCCACATCAATGACACGGAACGGAGCTAATGATTTTAGTGGAGGTGAAAACAAACTGTGACATATGATTCAGGGTGGCGATCATGAATGGATGAAGGACAATGTATGGCAGTGGATGGGACACGGTTGACACTTTCAGAATGACCTCTCTTGAACATATAACGACACTGATGGGATGGATCGGTAGCATTACTCCAAATGTGGATGGTTTGGCGAGGACCATGGTGATGTGACCGGTGAATGAAACAACCCAACCTGATGTGGAACGGAGGAAAAGTGTCATGTTCAAGAGCGACTTGCTACCATTAAGTTTTGATGTTCTCCCAATTTTTCCCCAGTCATTTCTGACCAGTACCTCTTTATTTTTGTCAAGCTTGAGGAGGATAACATATGCTTGTTCTATAACCTGCCCTTCGGGCAAGCCCATCGCTATGATTTAACGAGCTTAGCGATAGGGAAACTCGTTCTCGTCTAAAGACAAGTTTGTCGCTATTTAATCATTTTAACGAGTCTAACGACAAGGAAAACTCGGTCCTTTTCATTTTTAGAGAGTCTGAAAAGGTACATAAAGTTGACTCCATAATTCCTTTTTCGTCATCTAATCCCTTAAGTCCGAAAAAGTATAAAACAATACAGAAGGGATGAGTTTTCGATTGCTTTAACGAGCCGAACAAGACAAGCGCTCGATCTTTTTGTGCAATAATCCCGCAGGTCCAAAAAGATTAAAATCTAGAGGAGGGATAGCTCTTCCGGTTGTTTAACGAGCTGGAAGGCCAAAACTCGGCAGACTTTTCATATTTTACGAGTCAGTGAAAAGAGCTCAAAGAAGACTCGTCTTTTGAGGAACGAGTGATAAACAGGGATAGCAGCAGATTCCAGGTACAGGTTGGAATTTTCCAATCACGGCAGTGTCATAAGGATGGCTAGGTGAAATCACTCTTCGCAGCTGTTTCTCAAAAGAGGTAAACAAACAAATGGAGGTGAATGATCGGCCAAATGAACAGTGGAGGTGACGGTGCACAAACACGACCAAGGCTTTTACGGCTGATGAATTTACGATCTCAAAAGGTTATTTACCGGTTCATTTTTTCTGAATGAGCTTGAACTCTAAAGGAAAGCCTGCTCATAACTTATGTTTATTTTTTTAACGAGCATGAACTATGTGCTAAAACTGCTCGGATCTTGCGTTTATTTTTTAACGAGCATGAACTATGTGCTAAAACTGCTCGATATACCAGTCATAAGAACGCCTCCTGTGAGATAGCTATTTTTTAAAGAGCTTTACCTCATGAAGCTATGCTCCAATTTTGGCAAGTTTTTACCTTTGCCCCACAGGCTTTCTTCATGTAAGGTCGGAAACGGCTAATCCTACGAGTTTAAAGGGTTAGACCTACAGGTTTAAAGGGAGGACCTAAAAATTTAAAAAAAATAAATAGTCGTCCCTTGCTTACATTCCAAAAGTTTGCATGCCCCCAGGCATAGGACAGAATTTCGAGGCTGCCCCTCCTCTCCCCTACTTCTGCTTTTCTTTGGGTGTTCACAGCTACTTGTCATCTTGCCAATCTAATGTTAACGATACTAGTCTTCTTGTTATTTCAAGGGGTCTTATGCGGTACTCAGGCTTCCCGTCGGCCCAACTTTTAACAAACAGCTATTTGTGACAAGAGAAGAACACTACTCAAAGACAAAACATTGGTATTATTGAGGGAGGCTTGCTTCTTTCTTATTATCCGAAGAGGGTTCTATTCGCTGCCGCAAATCAATCTCTTTCTTCGGCGATGTCTATCATTGGGTTTACTCAAAGATGGTTACCCCTTGTCACAACAATACAGTCTCCTTCTTTGGAGGCTGCCCCTACTTATCCTTCAAAACATTTGTTTTAATGGGTGAGGCTTGCTTTTCCCCAAAGATGGTCACTACTTGTTACAACAAAGGGAATCCCTACTTGGGCAGTGCCCACCTATTTAGACAAAGGTGAATGACTCTTTTGCCAAACACATAACTTTAACAAAAGAATACTATTCCAGAACAACCCCTCTTCCATCCACGGATGGGGTACGGACTAGTCATATTCTTCTGCGGAAATTCTACCTTATACCCGGGGTTTCTTCTGCCCAAAGCAGACCACGGTGCATGCCCCCTGGGTCCTAGTCTTTCTTTCCGAATCACTCGCACTCATCGGGAAGGAGGACTGGGGGTGGAGGCGAATCTTGAGTGAACAGACCATTTAGGAATGGTATTTGACTATTTGCGATGCGAGATCCCGGAAACGAAAGTTGGTCTACGAGCTTGACCACCCTTCCTTCGTGTGGAAAACACATTACTCTAAAGAGTGAGGAGACTATCACTCCCACGCAATAAATATAGTCACGTCCAAGGAGTAGGTTATAATCCAAGGGTCCCTGGACGACCAACACGTTCATATTAACGGTCTTCCCTTTCAATGTAACAGGTACATTGGGGAGGATTCCTAATGGTCGACTGGTTCCTTTATCAAAACCTGAGAGATTTCTTAACTCAGGTAAAAGCGCCGGGGAACCCAGTGCTTTCCAAGCAACAGAGGAAAGGATACTCACAGACGCCCCTTCATCAATGATAGTACCAGCCATAACCATTCTATAGATCTGGACAATGATTCTGAATGGTATACTGGCTGGTAACCGGGGTCTGCCTAGTTGATTCCAATCAAAGGATACAACCAGGTTGCTTGGTGGTGGGACCGAATATACGGCCGGGTATGACCCTGATGATGTTCCTTCCTGCGATAAAGGAATGGGCGCATTGCCCTGATGCTCATCAGAGTCGGTGCTAATGAAAAGAACCTGGATGGTGTCATCCTTATTCTCTTCAGTGAGGGTGTCGCATGAAGATGACTCTTCGGCGACGGTGTCATTTGAAGATGGGTCTTCAATGACAGAGTCATTGGACGATGAAACCTCTGAAGGAAGAACCGGGTCAACTGCCGTTTCGACCTTTAGACTCTCGTCTGGTCTGGATTCAGTAGGTTCATTCTCAATGACCGACACTTCAGCTGACCACTTGGGCGGGTCAACTGGATTTTCAACTATCAAGGGATTAGGCGCGAGTTTTTGGTATCCAGGAGGAAGTCGTAACGGTGACACCGGACGATCTTCCAAAACTCTCTTGGCCTCATCTAAGAATGGACATTTGTGGATGGCATGCTCGCCTTCACACAATACACAGGGTGATCTTGGTCTCCCTCTTCGTCCTTCACTCTTGCTAGTTGACGGACTGCAATCAACATGACTATCAGAGGTTGATGCTACCGGATTGTGCAACCTTGGGGACCAGTCCCTTAGTATCCGGGGAATACAAGGACAATCACGATGAAAGTGGGTCCCTTGGCAAATGACACATGGCGATTTAGGCCCGGTCGGTGCAGTGTGTGGGTTTTTGTCAGTTTTCTTCTGCTTGCCCCCAGTTGCCTTCGCCATAGGCTCCTTCTGCTTCTTTTCTTTCTTCTTCTTTTCCTTCTTCTCCTTAGGAGGCTGACTTTTGCCAGCTCTACCTCGCGAAGATGAAGGATCAGAGGAAGTATCGTAAGAAGTGGAAGGCTGGTGGGTAGTTCTAGATTGTTCTGACTGTTGATTCGACTGCTCAGGATTAGTGGCGATCTGGACTACATTAGTTGAAAAGAGCCATACAGGTAGGCCAATTGTCAATCCTGGAAGTGACAATGTCGCCATATGAGGCGCACCAACATCTCCCCAAGAGGAGAAGGGATTTGGACTTCCGCCAAGGTTGCCTCCTTGGTTGGTGGGCTCCATACTTTTCAACTGAAAGATCAACGTGGGAATAACAGGTGATTATGTTCCGCTTAAAATAAATTTTATTAACGACGCTTTTAGACACAAACTTGCTTTTTCATGTTTTAAGAGTCGAGAAAAAGCTAAAGATGACTCTAGTCACCTTCGATGTATTAACGAGCCCGAAGTGACAAATGCTCGGTTGGACTTTTTCAGTTATAGAGTTTGAAAAAGGCCAAAAGAAACTGCTCTGGAGATCTAGGCAGAGGGTGTGCCAAACCTTTCGCGAAACCACAGAATACATTTTACGGTACGGGTGGTCGATCTTCGTGAATGCTGTGTTCACTGCATCGTGATCAGTAGGGCGGCCGACACGGCTTCCTAAGGATAAAGGATAAATGCCTATAGGGGTCTCCCAATATACGCGACGGTATGCGGGAGCACAAGTCCGTATTAGTGTTATCGTCCCTCAGGAGGAATCACCCACCTTCGTACAGATCGACAATCACTATGTTTAACGACGCCGGAACACGTCTCTACCTAGACCTCTAGATGTTTGCGTTATGTTACAAAGCGTTGTTATGTAAATTGGGTTTATTTTAATGTTGATCTTGCTTAGCAGTTTGCCTTTAAGGATCACCACGAGATGTATATATACAACTTCCTAAATGCAATCTAAGATGAGAAGCAAAACTTTTCAATCTTTCAACTTTGAAAACCTTAATCTACTGAGGGAAAAGAAAGACACAACTTTTCGCACAGATCATAGAACACACACTAAAATGCAAATTTTCCTAAATCGTCAAGCACACAGTCAAATGCAAAATGCACAATGCAGATATTTCTTTTCGTTATCCTTAATGTTGATGTAAGACAAAAAGGAAAACTGTTGTATAACTTTTGAATCTAATTTCAAGCAGAAGTAAACAAGCTTGTCCAAAATCAAAAGACACCTTAAGATCGACTTGTTTAGACACTGGAAATGTATAGATTCAAACCATAAAATGAAAAACAAACAAACTCAAACAGCCATGAACAGTAATAAAACTAACTCTTAAGATCACAAAGACACTTTTACAGTTCAGGATCTAAGAGGCCACAGCTATACTGGTTCGCTTTTCACAATGGGAAACTGTAACCGAAGCAAGAAATACTGAAAGAACAATCACAGTTTCATCACACAACTGAGGCGGAATAATGTCAAGGAAAGTTGGTTTACAGCAAGTACAATGACAAGCAATCAGCAGCAAAATAACAGTGAAAACAGGGCTCAGACACAGTGGGAAACCTCAGGAAGACATAGCCTAACTGGATCAGCGCAGGCTCTGGTCTGTCAAATTGACTCTCAGCGCAGTTCCCGAAGGGAGTACCTGCGCTGGAATGCAGACTGCCTGTGGACAGCCTGCACTGAGACACGAGAGGTGCGTTTACAAGGATTTCCGGGTCATAAAAAGCTCAAAAATGCATTGTTTTTGCTGAAATAAAAAGCTATAGGTCAAGTACAAGCTAAGGGATGATCAAGAGGATGAAAAGCTATCACAAAGAGTACAAGAGTCTTTTGTAGATCAGCTCTTCAAATCATGAATCTGCTCAAAAATGAGCAAGAGTAGCAACCCTTCTACTTCGCTTTTGATATAGTCAAAAGCTTTTCGATTCGGTACTCTTTGGTTCAGGAAATGAATAGCAAAGATACTACAAACACCAACAAGATACTAGGTTCCCCAGCGGAGTCGCCAGTTTGTTGTGGGGAAAAGTATCCGACTCGGATGACCCTATCCCTACTCTAAGGGTGACAGTCCTTAGCAACAACTGAAAGTAAAGCTTTGATATTTTCCTTTATGAAAGTACAGAGAAGGGAGAAAAGATTGACCAACCGGTGTCTTTCACTTTTGTCGATCCTGTCCTCTCTCTTTGTCTCTCGTTCCCAGCTCCTTGCTCCTTTTGCCGGCCCAGCTACACAAAGATCCTGCACAAACAAGAGAAGGAAAACTACAAGAAACATGTACTCATAACTGATGCATGGATTAGAGTGAATCAGATATACAAGTAAATACAATACATCAATGCAATACAAGTATATAGGAGAACATTCAAAGCTTTATTGATAGAAGTAAAAGGGTTCTGAGAAGGTTACAACCATCAATGGCTCCAATCCAGCAGCACCTCCCCAGAAGCAAGAAATCTCCTCTTCACCTCTATAAAAGCAATCACCCAATAGCTCTAACAGTAAACCAACAGCACTTCCTTGCTTTGCACAAAATTCCAGCCTCCTTAGACCTCATAGAAGAGCTCTATATATAGGATAGAAGAAGAGAGGATGAGTCAGCTTGAGACTGACATAAAGCTGCCTTGTGTCCTCTCCCTCTTCAGTTAATCTTCAGTTCTTGAGTCCACTTGGAGATCCTTGCTTACACATGGAGATCAAGTACCTCTTACTCATCACAGGGCGAATCTCTTGAACCAAGTGTCAGTTTGGAAGCTTCCTGGGCAATTGACACCTTGCAGAATGACTGTGCCACTTGGCCAATCTCGCCCAGCGCAGGTAGCCTTCATTATTTTTGACTTTCAGCGCAGGTACAAGGAGGAGCAGTTGCATTACAGCGCAGATGCTCAGTGGAGCAGCTGACATGATCCAAAAATAGCCCGTTTCTGAGTGTTTTCAGGTGGAGAACTGATGGGAAGTGCTGTGGTTTGCTGACCTTGTTCTTCTAGGGGTAAGAACAACATGTTTAGGGACTGAGGATCCCTGTAATTATTGACATTTCATGCTCCATGCTGCGAGGCACAAAAATGTCTATAACATTAGGCGAATCTTATGATCAAGTGTCTTTTTGGAAGCTTCCTGGGCACTGGCACATTGAGAAAAAGATTCCTCCACATGTCAAAGTACGCCCAGCGCAGGTAGCCTTTGTTGCACTTGCAATGCAGCGCAGGTACACCATGGAGCTCTTGACATTCAGCGCAGATCCCTAGTGGAGCAGCTGCTTTGATCCAAAATTGACCTGTTTTTGAGTGTTTTTCAGTGGAGAACTGATTTGCAGTGCTATGGTTTGCTAACCTTGTTCCTCTAAGGGTAAGAACAACATGTTTAGGGACTTTGGATCCCTTAGATTATTGACATTTCATGCTCTATGCTGTAAGGCACAAAAATGTCTATAACACCCATGGGCACAATATTATGTTACTTTGCTATTCCTAATTGAATAGGGGAGAACTGTAACATGGGCCTACCCATGCGTTCCCATCTTTTCTTCAGTAACACATTCATGTCTGATCCTAGATCTAGGATGACCTGATCCATTTCATACTCACCAATTTACCAGTTATTTCTTTATATTTCCCTTTGAATCATAACTTCTTTACATTCTAAGACGGTAATATGTTAAAGAATTATGATAGAATTAAGGAGATTTGTGATTGATGCAAAATGACTAATTATTTTCTTTTTCTATACCGAAAGAGAAGAAAATGGAAAATCACTAGACAAAGCAGAAGCAATTGTTGTCCCTTTGACAGGAAGCTCTAGACGAGGAGATCATATCGGAGTGCATGATCCAGGAAAAGAAAGAGAAACCACGGCATCAATACAAGAAGACAAAACGATGAACTGGAGATTAAAGACAAAGTGAATCCCTCAGGATCCTTTGATCCAGAGGGATCATTGTTTCAAGTCTTATCAGTACTCTTGATACTTTCGCCTGGTCATTATAAAAAGGGACAGCGTTGGTAGCCCAAGGGGTGGATATTATTGTCAATTTGTAGAATTTACTGTTGTAATATTAACTTTGATCATCGACTCTCTTTAAAGAGAAATAGTTGTAACTCTGCCATTTATGATTATAATATAACTCAGTTGTTGTTCCATTATCGGATCCTGGAGTAACCGCAACAGTGCTTCCCTAGTGGCTAAGGGCCTAGTCCTAGTGGATCACTTGCTTCCTGTATCATTATTTTACAATTACAATCATGTGTGGTTTGATTTCCTTTGCATTCCTTAACTTTTGTTTATTCCGTAATCTTTTGTTTCTAAACATTTCATTGAATTGATCTATTACATCGAAATCATAATTGAATAGAAATATTATTATTTACACCTGAAAATGTTATGATGTTCATTCTGAAACAATAATGCACTGTCTAATTCAGATTTTGCTGTTCATTCACAGATTGAAATTGTTGTTCATTTACAGTTGCGATTGTTGTTCATTTAGCTATGGTTCACTTACAATTGTGATTGCTATTCATTTGATTATTGTTCCATTATAACTACAATTGTCGTCCCTTGATAAATTTGGTTAATGTCCTGTATGCTAGAATAAGATTATTGATTCAATTACTCTGTTAGCGCTTGAAATTTCACCTCAGGCTGAGAAAAGTAAACCTCAAGGCTACATCAAACCATTCAGCCTCGTAGCTAGCCCTACAGGGCAGGAGAAGGCTCTCTCCGGTCAATCTCAGTAAATATTCAATGGGATGAGATGACCAACAAGGTAACACTGATATTAGGCTAGTAAACTGATTAAAAAGGTTGATTTGGGGTTTTTTGGGTTTTTGGTGGCAAATTGAGGAATTGCAATTTTGGGTGCGGGGCTTGGACACAGTTTCTGCAGGGGATTCCTTGGGACAAGGTAGGAAACAGTATTGATGCCTTTAACTGAGGTGGATGATCAAGAATGAAATATGAGGAGCTAAAGAGAGCAAACAATGACTTTTAATTCCATTTAGACAGTAGAAAACATGGAAATTAAACAAATTTAAAAGCAGAGCATGGCTAGCATGAATTCATACTTTAACACTTCATTTGTTTAATGTGCAGCAGTAAAGAAAGGAAATGAATCACATAACAAAGCTTACAAGAACATGAATAAACACACCATAAACACATGAGTCCACAAGAATCCCAAAGATGACTGCAAAACCCTGGTCTTCCTTAGCCAAAAATTGCAGAGATACAAGTGAAATAATACAATGATAGCTTCTCCCTCAAGAGTCCAACCTTCCAACCCTTGAAAATGATTAAGAAAATACATAATATAGGCAAGCCAACCTCTTCCCTTGCCTCTAGGGGTCGAGCTCATCCTTCTAGGAGTTGTTTCAACTAATTCTAAACTGAGCACTAAAATCTAGGCAGTCAAAACAACTTGCCTCTATAAGCTAGGAAACCAATTCATTCATTAAATATTTACCCTTTACATGAATGAATCTTCTAGAAGTGTTAAACAAGAGTAAAAGTGTCTTAGAGTTACAATAATTACATCAAAGATAATCATCTTCAACCCCAAAAATTCAAACCAAGTCAAACTGTGCTTTTCCGAGCTATACAGTGAAATCTGGCAAAGTCTGCTCAACGGGTCGCACCCCCCTGCTCAATGGGTCGCGCCCCTTTGGAGCTCTGTTTGGGGCACTTGCAGGTGTCAAAATTGGGTGCAGGATAGCTCGTTGGAAATTTCTGTGAGTCTACTTTCCAACCCAACTGGAATTTTTGAATTTGGAGGTCATTTTCCCAGTCAGAACTCAATTCTCCCAAGACAGCTTTCTGCAGTTCAAAAAAGTGGCAGAAAGTCAAATGTTTCATGTATTTTGACCTTCTGGAGGCCCAAAACCCCATAAAAACTCAATTCCATCCATAGGAATATGTAACTTTGCATAAAAATTCTAGAAATGCTGAGTTTTTTCAAAAAGGAGCTGTCATGACAAAGGGTCTCACCGGGGGTGAGACCCGTTGAGGAGCCAAAACCTGTAAATTTCCAAAAAATGCCAAAATTACCCAAAACTTCCAGAATTTTTTGGGATTTGAGCTGTGGCTAGGCTATTGAGTGCCTTGATCCTTCAATGAGGCCTCAGACAAGATATGGAGGGGATCGGGCTTCTTTCTCCTTTTTTGTGCCTTGGCCAACCGCCTTGGATCCGACGATTGTAATTTTGCAATTTCTATAAAACCATGACACCTGTGCAAAAAGTGAAGGAGGGTTTTCTTATTTGGCATGTTTTGGACAAAAAACTCTCTCAGGTTTCCAAAATTCATCTTTTATTGCTCTGGAACATCATTTGTGTGCGACTTGTCCCGATGTGTGAAACAAGGAATTTTGTCGAAATGGAGCGAAATGAAGGGGATAGGGGGCTTCTAAATTCTCGGGGAAATTTTTGGGAGTAGGGAGGGATGTTAGGAAGTAGGGGAAAGTGGAATCTCAGAGATTAAGTGAGGGGAAGGGGTCCAAAAGGGCAAAACACAGGCCCAACCTAGAAAATTGCCAGGTTGTAGCTAAAAATTAGGGTTTGTGCAAAAATGAGGAATTTGGCGGATCTAAGGGATGGGAAGTGTTTGATAAGATACTTTAAGGATAGGGGAAGGTGTATGAACATCAGGAGACAAGTTTTTCCGATGATTTGACCGTCCAAGAGAAATTGGCTTTCAAAACCCTAGGAGAGGGAAATGACCTTGCCAAGGCACAACTGAAGCATGAACAAGATGTAACATGAATCATTAGACACTGACATGACAATGAAAACCCTATGAATGATGATAGAATCAGCTGAATGGTGACATGGACCAACATTTTGACAACTTTAGAAGGAGTTAAGGCAAACCCTAGACCTAATGCCTAGTGACCAAATTTTGCTTGAAAACTCTTTGAAATGACAAAATTTGACTTGGAAACTCTGAGACCACTTTGTAAGAGCATATTTGATCACTGGAGGAAGGCTCGGAAGACTGACACTAACATACTCTATATTGGTTGTGTGATTACACTTAATTAGGTTTGATGTTCCTTTCTTAGTTAAAGATTGTTGTTCAATTTCTTTCTTAGTTAAAGATTGTTGTTCAATTCCTTTCTTAGTTAAAGATTGTTGTTCAATTCCTTTATTAGTTAATATTGTTGTTCAATTCATTTCGGTTAAGATTGATTCTCAATTTACTTCTGTAGATTAAGCTTTGTTGTTTGATCTTTTAAGTAGATTTAGTTGTTGTTCCTTTTTTGCTAATCGAATTGATTTTTCTAGTATTTGCTTTAGTGTGAATAGAAAGATCCACAACTGTAACGAACATTGACTATTGTTGTCTAAGTTCTCAGATTGGAGGTCTTGTCTGTAATTAATTTTCATTTACATCAGTTTACAAGGGAAAGAGTTATCATTACTGCATCCTTAACTAATGATTGCTTCTTGAGTGAATGATTTAGTTACAAAGCATTTAAGTTTCTTGCCATTACAATTAGGTTTTGTTTTGAGAATTCATTTACCTTTATTTTTGTAAGAACTATACTGCAAACATTTCTCTTAAACAAGTGACTACCTCAGACTGAGTACACTCTTGAGATAAAAAATGGTTCCTAGATTGATTATTAATGTAGGGTAAATAGGGGTTAAAAGACACCCTTTTATCACTCAACAGTATGAACAAGATTGTTATAGACATTTTTGGGCACTGCAACCCCAAGAATGAAATGTCCATAAACCAAGGGCTCCTAAGTCCCTAAAAGTGTTGTTTTAACCCCTAAAGGAACAAGGTCAACTGATTACAGCTTCTCCCAAAAGTTCTCCATGAAAAACTACTCAGAATTGGTCAAAACAGGATCATTTCAGCTGCTCCACAGGCCAAGTGTGTTGCATCTCACCTAAGTACACTGTGTGGGTGCGTTGCATTTCAAAAATCCCTTCTATGGGGTGCGATGGGCGAGAAATGACAAATGGCAGTGTCATTCCGCGAAGTGGAGAGGCAATCGAAGCTTCTAGAAACTTCTCCTGTGACACTTGCCTCTTTGAATTCAACCAAGGATGAGCAAGAGATCATCAATATCCAAGTGGAAGCAAGAACTATCAGAGGGAAGACACTAATCAAATCATAAGCTGACTCATCTCCATTACAGATATCTATATATGGATCCCTCATCCCAGATATCCAGAGGCTAGAATTTTGCATATTGTAAGGAATTGTTGTTGGTTTCTTAGGACAAACATCAGATTGTTGGGTGATCTAGGCTTTGTATGAGGTGAAGAGGGGCTTCCTTGCTGAGAGGTTGATGCTGGGTCAGAACAACTGGTTGTAACTCTTCTTGGCTTTTTCTTGTTTATCAATAAAAGCTATTCAAGTTTTCCTCCATACTCTTGTGTCATTTATGTTTGCTGCATTTGTATGGTCAATCTACATCTGATCCTAGATTGTTTATGATTATAGATCCATGTCTTTGTATAGTGTTATGCTACTGTGATCTTACAGGTACTATGTGAAGCTGGGCGTGTAAGGGAACAAGTAGCGAAAGACTATCAAGGAAGAGCGGAATCAAACCAGGAGATTAGTGCAAGACAAAGGTTGGTCTTCTTTGTTCCTCTCTATCTATACTTTATAAAGGAAAAATGAAAGTAGCTTTACTCTGTTTGTTTCTAAGGTAGCTATCACACCTTAATGGGATAAGCAGTTCTGAGTAGACACTTTTCCCTGTAACAAAATGGCGACTCCACTGGGGACGAATTAGTTTGTTTGTTTATCTTCCTTGTTGTCTATTTCATAAACTTATAGACGGAGTCTGAAGTTGTGCCAGGTAGCATTCGAACTGCATTTTCCATAGCAAATGCAAAGTAGATAAATGCCACTTCAGTCCATCTCCGGGATCTATTTATGATTTAAACAATTGATTCACAAACTCTATGATTTCCCTTGTGATAGCTCTTAGATCCTCCTTAGATCTACCCCTGATTGTTGAATTACTGATTACCTTTTGCTCGGCCAAAACGCATGAACTGAACTGCAAACTGTGACCCAGAACCCAACCAAAGTCTTGTTTCTGGCCTAGTGCAAGTATTGTTCTGAGAATCTGAAATTCACCAACTTCCCGAGTGTAGAAGGTGCGCTGCATTTCAAATTCCCTGTGTTACAGGTGCGCTGATCAGGCTAGGCTTTGTGCAGTTTTGGTTTCTGTGATTCATTCTTTCCAGTTCTATTCATGAATTTTGCTGCCTGTGAAACCCCTTTTCCGTGTTGTTATTCCGCCTCCTTTGTACAAAAGAACTGTAAATGTTTTTGTGTGTTTGTTGAGTCATTTGCAGTTCTGCTTTGCAAAAGTAGCATAATCGTACTATCATCCTTTGATTTGAAAGTGTCGCAAGTGTCGATTTCAATCATAGGAAAGTTTGATTGCTGTTGATAGTCGATTATCCTGTTACTATTGTTTTTGGTCTGAATTTGTAATTTTTCTAGTGTCAAAAACAAGTATTCATTTCAAAATCGTAAGGTGTTGTGATCGTCTCCATTTTTTATTTCGAAAAGAAACTTGTTGATATTTGTCGCTTGAAAAGAAATTCAGATTTGTGCATCAACTTTCTTCTTATCATTCATATACTAAGAAAGTCAAAAAAAAATACATGCATGTGCATTTGCATTTAGACAGTCTGATTGGTTTGATTTAGGAAAGTGCATTTAGAGTGTGCTCTTTGCTCTTTGTGAAAGAATTATGTCTTTATTTCCTTAGTAGCTAGGATTTTCATTGCACAAAGAAGATAAAAAGATTGTTTATCATCTTAGATTGCATTTTAGGAATTACATCTACATCTCGCGGTGAACCTGAAAGGCAAACTTCATAAACAAGATCAACTATAAAATAAATTCAATGAATCTAACAATGCTTTGGAACCTAACGCACAACATTTAGCAGTCTAGGCTAGAGACGTATTCTGACGTCGTAAAGCCTGGTAACTGTTGTTCTCATTGATGGTTGGGTGATTCCTCCACTTTGAGATGATAAGTGCCAGTACGAACTTGTGCTCCCACATACCGTCGAGTATATTTTGGGATACCACAATAGGCTTAATCCTTTATCCATAGGAAGCCGTGTATGCCGCCCTATCGATCGCAATGCACTGAACACAACATTTGGGAAGATTGACTGCCGTACCGTAAAAAGTATTCTGCAGTTTTGCGATTGGTTTGGTAATCCCTCTACCTAGATTTCCAGAGCAGTCCCTTTCGTTCCTTTCTAGACTCTTTAATAGAAAAGGTCCATCTGAGCACTTGTCACTTCAGGCTCATTAAAAATCAAAGGAGACTAGAGTCATCTTTTGTTTTTTATAAACTCTTAAAAATTGAAAAAAAAAATTGTGTCAAAGCGTATAAAATTCATTTAACTCGTAAACATACTTCCCCTCTATTTTTGGTTGATCGAGTAATCCGTAATCGTGGAAGAAAGTCAATTGAAACCCTGTCGTTCGTAGAGGCTTACGAGTCAACCGTCTTTGTCTCCGGAATCGAAGCTAGTACGGACAAAGCGAACTCGTTTAACTGGTTCCAAATCTCCTGTTAAAGTTAGAACAAGTGTTCCAACAACATCAGAGACTCCGATTACTCCAAACATTTCTGGTATCCCTGCCTTTACAGAAGAAGTTCAGCAGCCACAGAAGGATAGTAGTACTCATCCTAGTCTGAGGGTAAACACTTGTGTTACCGAACCAGTTCCATTTATAACAGGTTCGGAGAGTCTTGCTCCTCAAACATCTGTCGCTGTCGATTCCATACCTTCTTTGGCACCAGAAATATTCTACGAACCTGATGGTCTACCCCTTCCACCTGGTATGATTGCCATAGAAGAGATTGTGGAAGATCCTCCAGCTAGTGCTCGATCGCAATTTGGAGTCGAGATCACTCTGTATTCTTCTTCGTCAGAAGTTAGTCTACTGCCAGTGGAAGCTCCTGTAGAATCGCTAGGTAATCTTTTGGATAGACTAGAAATGTCTGAAAAACCGTCAACATCTAGGACTGTGTCGTCTGACACATCGACGGCAGAACCCCCTGCTATCACTCCAAAAATGTTCGTCGATATACCATCTGTCCCAACTAGCTCTAAATCGCTAGAAGGAGCCCACTCAGGGGCCATTTCGACAGTATGGTCTGCTCCTGTTTGTTCATCCAGATTAATATCCAGAAACTCTTATGTTGAGTCTCAACAAATTGATCCATTTGGAGGTCAATTTGGGCAGTCTGGCCCTCAAGGGAAAAATATTCCCTTGAGTTCTGGATTACCACCGTATGGGGGGCAGTATGCCCTTTCATTATCCCCTCCAGGAGGACAACCATACGGGAGTTCACAATAAAATTCGGGCTATGCTGGAATTACTTCAAGCAGTTGGGTACCGATACTGCCTCAGCAATCAAGAGTTGTATATTCGATGCAGCAATGCTTACCTATGTCAAATATACCAACTACGCCAGCTATTGTGACAGTGTCGCAAGTTTAAGCGCTGCCTGTTGTATTCCAACCTCAGCTTTCTCAGGTTGTAATGCAACAGCCCCTTGACCCTGCGACTCAACCACAATCGCCGACTGGTGGAATGACACAGGTTCAAATGGGTACAATTACCCGTCATCTTGGTCAAATTGTTAGTATCGGGAAATAGCACATGGCTTCACAACCATGGCTAGTACAATACCAACAACCGCAATTCCAACAAGTATACCAAGGGTCTGAGTAACAAATATTTGCAAATAGTGGGCAACCATATATTCAAAATGGTCAAAATCAACCATTTTACAATGGTCATGCCCACCAACCTTACCAAAGTTACCAGCATCAAATGCATTATGCCGGTATGCAAAGGCCAACTGCTCAGGCAATCCCATCTTATCCTGGGTATGCTTCACCTAACCTGAATCAACAGTTACCCTTCGTGGCAACTTTAGAGTTACCTGATTTAAATCGGTTAACAAACAATCCAACTGCTTACGCCCCTTGGTGGCTAGCGATTCCGCATAAACTTCCATCAGATATTCCTAAATTTAATGGAAATTCGGGTGAAGATCCGTCGAATCATGTGATGACCTTTCATCTGTGGTGTTCATCAAACACCCTATATGATGATTCGATTAGGCTTTTCCTTTTTCCAAGGACGTTAACTGGTCCGACAACAAAGTGGTACATCGAATTACCTAGAGCTTCAATCGACAACTTCAGTACCCTAGCCACAACCTTTTTAACCCATTTTCAATTACCGATAAGGTACGAAACGGGAACATAACTCCTTACCAACTTCAAACAGATGACGGCCACTCATATATCTAATCATATACATGAATGGCGACGTTGTCATAGAATGGTAAAAGCGTATGTTCCCGATTAGCTCTTAGCTGAATGGTTTATCAAGTCATTATTACCTTCCATCACAAAAGATGTGGCAAAAGGGGGAGTCGTCGCAGAAGAGCAAGTTATCGGTCGTGCGCAATATTTGGACTTGATTTACACTCAATTCAGCACGCTCTACGATAAAATACCTGACGCCCCTAGACCGTAATTCTCAGTTCCTCCTCCTCCTAAATCAAACAATGACTCTCATGTCGACGATGGCGTGATTGGCGCAATAGACATGAAATCGAC
Source organism: Pinus tabuliformis (assembly GCA_031772625.1). NCBI lineage: Eukaryota > Viridiplantae > Streptophyta > Pinopsida > Pinales > Pinaceae > Pinus > Pinus tabuliformis. The sequence continues at coordinate 346,921,055 of CM062819.1, read as the reverse complement.
AAAGGCTACATCCAAAAAGGCCCGTAAGATTTCAGGTCAAAATGCAAAAGATGAACTTCTTGCCTCGGAAGTAAATGTCGTATCGACAGATAAAGGCAAAGAAACCAAGCAACCAGGAGGCAAGAAGAAAGGCAAAGGGAAGAAGAAGAAACAGGAAGAATCATCTCCTTAAAAATCTTCTGCAAACCCTCTTGGAAATAGGAAACAAAAATTTCCATGCATGATATGCGATGAGGATCATCAGACACTAGATTGTCCACACAGAGCTAAGCTTAAAAAATTCTTCAAGAATTCGAAAACCTCCGCAGTGTTAACTGATCCGTTTCCAAATCCAGGAACAAATATGGTTGACAGTGGAAATGCTTCCCCGTCTCAAGTGGTAATTTTGTCGGTTTCAAAACAACAAAATGATGCTTTGATATCGACATGGAACAAAGATTATGGGAATCCAAAGCTGTCGAATAACAAGGATAAAGATCAACCTAGTAGTTCGACAACAACTTCGATAGAAGTTGCACCACCCATCATTCTTGAACTGACAATAAAACTGCCAAAGGGAGTAGTACACAAATCGACATTTAATCCTCGTGCTAGAGCAGCACAGCATTATAATATAGTGGAAGATTTGGCCCAATCGCCATCCGCTATGTCGAATCTTGAAGTACTACAAAATTGTCCATCCCAAAAGCAGGCTTTATTATCAGCCATTGGTGGGATAGACCCATAGGATTCCAATCTTGTATCCTTTGATCATAAAGGATATGATCCTCAATTACCAGCTCAACTATCTTTCCTTGTTCAAGTGAAAGCCCTCAACAAAACTGTTCATCGAACAATTATTGATGAGGGGGCATCTACATGCATTATGTTGATGAGTTGCTGGAAAAATTTAGGATCTCCAACCTTGTTGCGATCTTCGACAACATTAAAAGAATTCGACGGAAGACCGTATACCCCATATGGTATTCTAAGTAACTTGAAGGTTGAACTAGGAGGAAAAACAGTAGAAATAGATGTTGAGGTAATCGACGTAAATCTAGATTACAACATCCTACTAGGAAGGCCATGGATATATGCCATGGCTGTTGTGGTGTCAACCTATTTTAGAAAGATTGCATTTCCCTTTCAAGGAGGGATTACAATCGTTGATCAACAAAACTTCCTCCCCAATGGTTCTCAAGTTACAGGAAGCATTCCTATGATCCATGGAAGCTCCCATTCGCTTCAAAATATCGGAGTAGGCCTACTAAAAGACCCTGTATTAATGGGAACTTTTGCCCTTCCACCTCCCAATCAATTTGGCAGAAGTAGCATCAGTAGGAACCTGCAACATGATATCTTCTAAAAAGATCTCAGAAAATGATATCGACATGGATCATGAAATGGTTTTGCCTCTAAGCCCAACAGAAATATTGTAGCAATCAATGTTCCTGGCCTGGGAGGCAAACCCAAATCAACGCTCATCGAGTGTTTGGATAGATAGACCTAAGGAATATGGCACCCCTTCATATCCTTGGTCGAGAGTGCATGACACCGACAAAGGAATTGTTCAATCAATGGTGATTGAAGGGGCACCATGGGATTATTACCACCATCGTTCCCTTCTTCCGAATTTTGGAGAAGATACTCCTGATGACCTTTATCATCCTTCAGTTTTTTATTTTCTATCAAATACTGTAAACACGATGGATTCCGAGCGAAACTTGTCCAACATTGAAGAGACTATCGCCATAAATATCTCGACCAAAACAGATGTTGTAGAGAATATTTATGTTGGCAAATGTTGTTCTCCTTCAGAACTGGAAATATATAACGCTCTTTTTCGCGAATTCGGAGATGTCTTTGCTTGGTCATATAGTGAAATGCCAGGAATTGACTTGAGCATCGTTGAACATGAAATTAAGATGTATCCAGATGTCAAACCAGTACGACAACGGCTACGACAGGTGCACCCCAAGAAAGCCGCTACCATTAAGGCAGAAGTTGAGAAACTTCTCCATGCTGGTTTCCTTTACCCGGTTCCTCTAACCGACTGGGTATCGAATATTGTCCCTGTTATGAAAAAACAAGGAACAATTAGAGTGTGCGTCGATTATAGGGATGTAAATCAAGCGTGTCCAAAAGACAACTACCCTACACCCTTCATCGACTAGATAATTGATGAATGCACCGGATGTGAAATCTTTTCATTCATGGATGGATTCTCCGGGTATAATCAAATAAATATCCGCCCATAGGACCAGTCAAAGACTGCATTTATTTGTCCGTGGGGCACATTCGCATATCAAAAATTACCCTTTGGTTTAAAAAATGTAAGGGCAACATTTCAGAGGGCAATGAATTATGCCTTCCATGACATCAAAAACATCATTCAACCCTACCTCGAAAACCTTCTGGCTCATTCACGAAAGCGGACTGATCATCCGCAGCATTTAAGAGCAATATTTCTACGTTGTCGACACTACAAGATACGACTCAATCCACACAAATGTGTATTTTGCGTCAGTTCTAGTCGTTTACTTGGCTTTGTAGTCTCAAAGGACATGATTTGTCTTGACCCATGTAAGGTTCAGGCAATCATAAATTTGCCTCCACCTTCAAATTTTCTTCAGATTCAGAAACTCCAAGGGAAAGCAAACTTTCTGAGGAGGTTCATTCCAAATTACGCCGAACTTGCTAAAGGTCATACGCGTCTTTTGAAAAAGGAAGCACCCTTTGTCTGGGATCAGGTTGTGCAAGCTTCCTTTGATGATTTACAAGAATCCCTAATGAAAGCATCATTAATGTACGCTCCTGATTATCAAAAAGATTTTAACCTATATCTGGCTGCAGCGGATACGACCATCGCAATGGTTTTAGTTCAAGAAGACGACGGAATCGAACATCCTATATATTATTTAAGTAAGAACTTAAATGATACAGAAAGAAAATATTCTTATGCTGAAAAGCTGGCGCTCGCAGCTGTTCAAGCGATACAAAGATTTCGACACTGTGTCCTCTTTCGAAAAACTACCATTTTGTTAGATTGCAACCCCATGACTTATATATTGTCGCGATAGTTACTGGGGGGAAATATTCAAAATGGATAGCAATCCTACAAGAGTTTGATCTAGAATTTGTAAAATCCAAGTCAAAGAAAGCTCTGGCTTTCATAGAATTATTATGCGATCTCCCATCATCGTCCAATGATGAAACATCCAAAGAAACGATCGTGGACGAAAGCTTGTTTCTGATATCTTCAAGAAATTAGTGGTATGGGGATATAATAATTTATCTCCAAACCCAAAAATATAGGCCAAATACCTCTCGCTCTGAACAAAAACGTATTCGATACCAAGCAAAAGACTACATGATCGTCGGTGATACACTTTACCATCGCGGTATCGATACAGTTCTGAGAAGGTGCCTCACGCATGAGGAGGTCGAAAAAGTCCTGAATGATTTCCATTCAGGCGTGTGTGGGGGGAATCAATCCGGTTATGCTACAACGCAAAAAACCTTACAAGCAGGATACTTCTGGCCAACAATGTTTAAAGATTGCATAAACACAATTAGAAGTTGCCATGCTTGTCAAATTTTCGATAGCAAAACCAGAAGACCACCCGCACCTCTGCAGCCAATAGTTGTTGTCGAGCCATTTGCCAAATGGGGCATCGATTTCATGACATGTAACCCGACCTTGACCGGGGGGCATGGGTATATCATAGTCGCAGTCGACTATTTTACCAAATGGGTCGAGGCGATGCCTACATTAGATAATACTCGTGAAACAACTGCCCTCTTATTTTTCAATCATGTAGTTACCAGATTCGGCGTCCCACAAGCTATAGTCACATATCATGGATCGCATTTTTGCAATCACATGATGGTCAAATTAGCTGCCAAACTAGGGTTGTCTCACGACAGCTCTACTCCATATTATCTGCAAGCCAACGGACAAGTTGAAGCAATCAACAAAGTCCTGAAGCACATGCTACAAAGGATGATTGGAGTTCACAAAAGAAGATGGTACCTAATCCTGTACTCAGCCTTGTGGGCTTACCGAACATTGGTAAGGAATGCAACTGGGTTTACACCTTTCCAACTGGTATATGGCCTGGAAGCAATCTTACCAATCCAGTGCGAAATCTCGTCCCTCAAACTCGTAATTGATCTCCTCCCCGGAACTTCAGAAGAAGAAACTCATTTCTTGGAACTAATCCAATTGGATGAAACTCGTCATGATGCCACTTTGGCTAAAGAAGCCCATAAGAAACGAGTCAAAGCACAGTTCGACAAAAATGTCAAACCCCGTGTCTTCTCAGAAGGTGACTTGGTCTTGCTTTATGACCAAGAATCCGATAAATTGGGAGCAGGTAAATTTAAGTCTTTATGGATGGGCCCCTCTATTTTTAAGTGAGTGTTAGCAAAAGGAGCCTACGAGTTAATGGATTATGATGGAATTCCACTAGCGCAACCTCATAACTGGTTGTACCTCAAGCGTTACTATGCGTAATTCAGTATGGTAACCTGTATGCTTTTGTTATGTTTTTGTTTTCGCTAAAGTGTTTATTTTGGTCAAGTAATCCACTTTTTACATTTATTGCAGATGTCAAACCTATTGGATTCATGTGTTGGATATGCCGATGGAGCGAGTCGTAGTTCGCGGAACCTATCTTCCGCGGCCTGGGCCATTTTTTATCCAAGCGGCGAGTTAGTAAGTTTCATAGGGGTATGTATTGGTCGATCAACGAATAACATCGTTCAATATAGCACGTTGATAGAACTTCTCTCTGATGCCATCACACATGGTATACGCCAACTGATTGTCAGGCTAGACTCACAACTCGTCATACTACAACTCACTCGTATCTACTCTGTCCGAAATCCAGCTATTTATCGCATGTTCCTAAGGGTTATGATTTTGGAAAGGCAATTTGATTTTATTCAATATCAGCACATTTCCAGAAACTTAAACACATTAACTAACTCATTGGCAAAATTAGGTGTTGGATAGACATTTGCAACATTTATAAAAAGAAGCATACCATCAATATTTTCATTTGGATCATGTAACTTAACCAAAATAAAACTCTAAAAATAAAAAATATATATAACTCTTTATGGTTTACACATAATGTTTTGTAACCAAGACAAAATTGGTAAAATGACCGAAAAACTCAAAACGCTAGGGGGGCACCCTAGTCTAATGATGCTCGTGATAGCAAGTCACAACCTGTGCGATCATGCGTAAGAGTCGAGTCCATCGCCTTGGCACACTAGTAGTATGCCGCTGCAACCTCAAGGGCAGCTCGTCAGTCCTCACATCTGGAATACCAAGAGTGAGGCCCTCAACCTGCTCCTGTAATTTTGTAAGAGTCTCGGCCACATCAAGGTCGCGAAGGATAGCCCTTCCAACAGCCTCTGCTGCTGGGGCGGCAGCTGGCACTCTCAGGCGTACTACTGGCCGAACGGGACCAACATCTACATGAACACATGAGTCTGATTAAGTCTTGATAGAATAAAGCATAAGGACATTATAAATGAAAAACAATAAACAGGAATATGGTCAAAGAATTTACCAATGGCGCCCCACTGTTCGCCATCCGACAGTACTAAATATGGATCACCCCGGAAGTCCATGCCAGTGTATGGATACTTGGAATAAACCATCTCCTGACGATCAAACCACCCGAAGAAGGTATCAGAAAATGAAATTTGAGACTGACCAACATGCCTAGACATATGGTCGACCCATCTCTGCATACGTGGTTCAGTCAGTGAAGGTAAATCGACTGAAATATACTGCGGCTGCATCAGTGGTATCTTTTCCAAGGCAAAGGCAGTCAAAATAGAACCATACCCAAAGTTCTTCAACCTCCCACTCTTTACCTTGGTCAACTGTTCTTTCATCACAAGAAGTATTGCGTCGCACCAGTTGAACACCTTCGGTTGGAGGCATTCCAAGGCATACTGCATATAAGATCGGTTGGCTACATGAAGAGCCGCACCACCAGCCAGCGTACCAAAAGTAAATAGAATAGTCCTGAGGGACCTGTCAATGACATCACGGAAAATGATCTTGCCATCTTTACTCGGCTGAGATCCCTCCCTGCAATACCGGCGAACATAATCTCTCACCAATTCACCTCCTCGGGCCGAACCTGATAAAGAGATGGGAGCACCCTGCCTCGACAAGCCAGTCAAGAAATAGATGTCCAATACAGTCAAGGGGATGGATTTTCCCCTGATATTGAACACTTGGTTGGTAGGATCCCAAGCATCGAGCAAATACTGCAGTAAGTTGATCTATTGTCTCATGCTAGAGATGCGGAAAAACTTCAGCAAGCCACAGTTCCGCAGTGCATTTACTGTAACTGGATCATGTAGGGCAAGCATGTCCTCTTCTTCATGCTCACGTTCTCGCCATGTAATAGTCATCTTACTCCAAAGATCTCTGAAAAACAAACAAGAGAAGAGTTAGATCCTGATTTTGGTAAGAAACAGGCAAATTTTCCATCAAAAACTGTGCATAAAATTCCTTCTCTGTGCCCATCGCACCTACAGTAGTGCTCTGGGTGCGTTGCATGTCAGATGGCCAATAGACAGACCAACATCCAATGCACTTTTCGATACACAGAGGGTGCGCTGAAGGCAGAACGAGTTTTTCAAACCCCAGAGGCTCAGAAAAACTAGGAATCAAGCTCAGAATGCAAAATGGAAAGCATGAAATGAAAGAGCTCAAGCTTAACTCCTACCTGGTCCAGACGGTGTCGAGAATCGTCCACAAAATCTCCCAAAATCAGCTGATGAAAATCAAAGGGAGAATCACCTCCAAAGCTCCAACAAACCAAAGTTCAAATGAAATGGTAAAATGAGAGGTAAAAGCACTTTTCCATTACTTTTTACGTAGTTCAAAGTAAAATATTAGTGTTCTAACTCATTTTTCAAGCATATATTGTTCATTTCTGACAAGTTTGATGAAGCAATTGAAAATACAGTACAATCTTTGAAAGAACAAATCTATTTATGGTAAAGTCAAAAAGAGACCATTTAATCGAGCAGTTTTAGCGCGGACTTCATGCTCGTTAAAAAATAAACATAAGCAATGAGCACATATTCCTCCAGAGTTTAAGCTCATTAAAAAATGAACCAATTTCCAGTAAATAACCATCGTGAATGTAATACTTCAGCCTTTAAAGCCTTGGTCGTGTTTGCACTGTCACCTCCACTTTTGCATTGGCCGATCATTCACCTCCATTTGATTTTTTACCCATTTTGAGGAACAGCTGCGAAGAGTGATGTCACTAGCCATCCTTGTAACGTTGCCATGATTGGAAAATTCCAAACTTTACCTGGAATCAGTTGCTACCCATTTTATCACTCGTTCCTCAAAAGACGAGTCTCCTTTAAGCTCTTTTCAATTGACTCGTAAAATATGAAAAGATTGTCGAGCCATTGGCCTCTCCAGCTCGTTAAAGGGACCGGAAGTGCTATCTCTCCTTTAAATTTTAATCTTTTTTGACCTGAGGGATTATTACACAAAAAGATCGAGCGCTTGTTTTGTTCGGCTCGTTAAAAGTATCGAAAATTCATCCCTTCTATATTGTTTTATACTTTTTCGGACTTAAGGGATTAGATGAAGAAAAAGGAATTTTGGAGTTTCCTTTACGTTCCTCTTCAGACTCTCTAAAAGTGAAAAGGACCGAGTTATCTTTGTCGTTAAACTCGTTAAAATTTTAATAGCGACAAACTTGTCTATAGACGAGAACGAGTTTCACTATCGCTAGGCTCGTTAAAACATAGCGATGGGTTTGCCCAAAGGGCAAATTATAGAACAAGCATATGTTATCCTCCTCAAGCTTGATAAAAATAAAGAGGTACTAGTCAGCAATAACTGGGGAAAAATTGGGAAGAAAACTTGAAGAAACTTTGTTGGTAGCAAGTCACTCTTGAGCATGACACTTTCACTCCGCATCCAAGTCGGGTTGGGTTGTTTCATTCACCGGTCACATCACCATGGTCCCATCACACCATCCACATTCGAGGTTAATGCTACCAATCCATCATGTCAGTGTCGCTGATATGTTCAAGAGAAGTCATTCAGAGAATTCACCTGTGTCTCACCCACTGCAATACATTTATACTCCATTCTTTCATGACTGCCACCCTGAACCTTATATCATCAAATCGTTTTCACCTCCATTAAAATCATTTGCTCCATTCCATGTCATTGATGTGGGATTCATTAAGGCCCTCCTGTGACGGATCACTTCTTGTCGACATCAGCTCATTATCCAAGAAGTTGATCTAGGAACACCCCATTCAGTACTTTGAAGCTTGCATGCCTCAATGGCAAGTTTCTCACTTCTGGCGACAGGTTTACATCAATGACCTTCGACCAAAAGATTTTACGTGGTGTTCGATGCCAAGTCCTTTATTCACACCACGTGAATTGTCCTACAGTACCTTGAGGGTCATTATCATTATCGGTGATTCCTCTCGCGCTTGTTAACAACTTATATCATTGGCTGGTAATCAAGCGATGTCTTTCCATGTTTGACTCCAGAACATCTCTCACATGGATACACTTGTACTTCGAGTGAAGGTCAAACGAGATTGAAGACCCCAGATCTAGTTTCATCCATCCAGGCTGCGATATATATTCAGGAAAATAAAGACATCAAATGTACATCATTGCTGCACAGATAATCATCCAATCAAAGGGATGATGGCTCTATCAGAATCATCAGTCTACACTTAGACGATTGTCTGTCCTATGTACATGAAAATGAATTTATAAAGCTGAGCATGGGAATGCCCGCCTCAGCTAGATCATGAAAATATTATGAAGATAATGTATTGTATTGTATCTTATTACAGGTCTCCTCCTAGCTTGAAAGAACTTCGGATCCTCATAATAAAGCATTTCACCTGACATCAAAAGATTAACGACCTCATGCTTTAGGAGGCAACTGTTATAGACATTTTTGGGCACTGCAACCCCAAGAATGAAATGTCCATAAACCAAGGGCTCCTAATTCCCTAAAAGTGTTGTTCTAACCCCTAAAGGAACAAGGTCAACTGATTACAGCTTCTCCCAGAAGTTCTCCATGAAAAACTGCTCAGAATGGGTCAAAACAGGATCATTTCAGCTGCTCCACAGGCCAAGTGTGTTGCATCTCACCTAAATACACTGTGTGGGTGCGTTTCATTTCAAAAATCCATTCTATGGGGTGTGATGGGCGAGAAATGACAAATAGCAGTGTCATTCCGCGAAGTAGAGAGGCAATGGAAGCTTCCAGAAACTTCTCATGTGATACTTGCCTCTCTGAATTCGACCAAGGATGAGCAAGAGATCATCAATCTCCAAGTGGAAGCAAGAACTATCAGAGGGAAGACACTAATCAAATCATAAGCTGACTCATCTCCATTATAGATATCTATATATGGATCCCTCATCCCAGAGATCCAGAGGCTGGAATTTTGCATATTGTAAGGAATTGATGTTGGTTTCTTGGGGCAAACATCAGATTGTTGGGTGATCTAAGCTTTGTATGAGGTGAAGAGGGTCTTCCTTGCTGAGAGGTTGATGCTGGGTCAGAACAACTGGTTGTAACTCTTCTTGGATTTTTCTTGTTTATCAATAAAAGCTATTCAAGTTTTCCTCCATACTCTTGTGTCATTTATGTTTGCTGCATTTGTATGGTCAATCTACATCTGATCCTAGATTGTTTATGATTATAGATCCATGTCTTTGTATAGTGTTATGCTACTGTGATCTTACAGGTACTCTGTGAAGCTAGGTGTGTAAGGGAACAAGTAGCGAAAGACTATCAAGGAAGAGAGAAATCAAACCAGGAGATTAGTGCAAGACAGAGGTTGGACTTCTTTGTTCCTCTCTATCTATACTTTATAAAGGAAAAACGAAAGTAGCTTTACTCTGTTTGTTTCTAAGGTAGCTATCACACCTTAGTGGGATAAGCAGTTCTAAGTAGACACTTTTCCCTGTAACAAGGATGTTCTTGTCGGGTTGGTACAATCGTGAGCATAGTGCCCTAGTCCTCCATAATTGTAATAAATTAACTGTCCGTTGCACCTTCTTGGTCCCATTCCTCCTCATTCTTGACCTCGCCCCTGAAATCCCGAGTGCGCCATCCCCGCAGCTGGGTCAAGGGCTCATGCTTTTGCTTGCATCCTATAGGTTGGGGTCTGATCCATAATTAACTCATAATTGCAACAAGTGCGCTCGTCATGGCCTACTAACCTACAGAAATTACAAAACAACTGTTGGGGAGTCTGTGTATACTTCTACAACAAATGACAATTATCCGTTGTGTTTTTTCCTCCTATCTGATAGATCGTGCACCATAACGTGGGTGTCGCACTTGGCCCTGCCTATGTCTCTGGTCTCAATGGCATTGGCGCCCCTCTTGCCAAGTATTTCACGAATACTGGATAGTGGTCCTTGTCATGGCCCTAGCCTTTGCATTTTACGCACCATACTTCCTCGTGCGCTTCTGGGCGCAGTGCCCTATCCTACTTCAGGCTCTACATTTCCAGGCAGAGATTTTGTAGTTGCACATGGATTTATTGGACTCCCAACCCAGGATCTTGGATCGGAGACTCATGCAACCTCATTGCCATTTCCAATGCTTCGGCCTGGGTGGAAAGTTTCTATTGTGACAGTGTCGTCCTCAAGTGCTTTGTCAGGAATGCGACAAACCATGTGCCATGCTATGCATCTGTGAGCATCATTTTAGCCTCATGGATCATACTCTTTAGCTGCTGATCCAGATCCGAGGGGGTCTCACCTGGAAGCATCGCAATATCTTTAAACCCGATGATTGACTATGTCTCTGATTTCGGCCGGCTAAATTCTCTGTTCAACGCATTCTAGATCTTTTATATCCCTGTGTTTGGGTGGTCATTAGATTGTTTGATATACCATGTCAACACATGATCCTACAGTAGGCTCACCAATGTAGCCTTCTTAATGTTGTCATCCATACCCCTTGCGCTTCCCACACTGCTCTTACCATGAACCAAAACTAGTATGTATCCTCATTCCTTACTCCTATGGATACGAGTAGCTTAATTGCGCTTGCCATGCTGAACTGAGGACTTGGTGGAGGTGGAGTGGGTGGAGATGGAGGTGAGGGAGGTGAAGCGGGTAGTGGCATGGGTGGATGTGGTAACTGCAGAATACGCTTCCTTATCAAGCTGACCGCACTTCTCAGAGAGACCTGTGCAAGCTCTTCCTTGCTCTCTCGTGAAGGTGAAATTACTGAGCTATTTTCTAATTTCCCACTACCTTTGTATATCTTTCCACTTCATGTCACCCCAAACATTAATGTATTCGCATAACTTGTTTTTCACATAACAACATCTTAATCCAGGTATTCAAATATTTAATATACTTACCTCACGATCCCTTGAGAAAACACTGTTTTTCCTCGTTGTATCTCACAGTCATTTCCACCGTAAACTCAGTGATAAATCCCCCTATTATTCGGTCGAGCCAATGATCCACAGCTCGTGCGATCTTGTCTTCTAATGCCTCTAGTGTGCGCACTAATTCCAGAGTGCACACTATCAGTTGATCAAGCTTACACCTTCCCTGGCTATCGGTTAATATCATGATCCACTCATACAGTTCAAAGGGAAAGGATGCAAAGAAAATCTCATGGATTTCCATATACACGTAATGGTCTAACTACCTTTTCTCCGATAGCTACGGAGTTCTATTTTCCTGTGTCACAAAATCGTGAATCTTTTTGTTCAACCACTCTTCAATTTCTTTCTTTGTTGGGTTCTAGTGGCACAACATTAGACATCCCTTAGGTAGATCCTAGTCCGAGCAAAGGAACCATTTATTGGCTACGTGGGGCCTAACTGAGGTTCAACAGTGAGTTTAGCCAAGCAAATCTCTGTATTACTGGCCCTTTTGGCAATAGTCCGTGGAGTGCGGACTAAGGTCTCACCTGAAGTAGTATGGGAGGGTGTTGGAACCAGGTTTCCACATCCTGGGGATGTCTAATATGGGCCATAGGTAAGTGATTCAACCTTTGCACTTACTATATTAAGCGCACCAATGACCTCCCTGCATCCTGTGGGACTACCTTTGTGCAGATCTAGCCGCAGAGTGACTAGTATTAATTACCCAAATCTTCCTTAGTTAGGTTCTGTTCATTAATTACTCAGAAAGGTTTCATACATAAACGTACATACAAGTGTGCACATATAAATAAAGGGATACCAATAGTGCCAAACATCCAATTATAGATCTATGAAACAGATGCACAATATACCAAATTAAATTAGCTTTATTAATGATCCTTTTCAAGTTCAGTTCAATATAGACCCAAATCCGCCCTACGCATTTAGTTGCAAGGGTCCACGCACTCAGTTGCGGACTCTACTAGGCCTCTGTGCACTCTACTGTAGAGCCTTTACCTACTACTACAACCCACTACCTTCAGATCCATTTCTATCCTCTAACCATGCCTTCGCATCTATCTATTACTTCCTTTTCTCCTCTACTAAGTTGTCTTTACACTTAGAGCCTTGCTCTATTTATACAATCCCATGGTCCGTGGACCATGGGTAGGCCAACTCAATTTTACATTATTTTACAATTCTTAGGGCGGACAACCCTGTGACTCATCCTAGACTTTTGTGCTCCACGCCTATTCTTCATGGAGTCTTTACATTACATTGAGGAAAACTCGGGCTTTAAGCCCCAAAAACATGCTGTGGGGGGATCTGCTGCCCAACACTTCCTTAGAAGTCCCAGCTAACTTCCTTCATACAGTCCTAGTGTTCTTCCTCATGAATTCATCCCAGTGCCTTCCCTGGTGACTTAGGTTGTTTAACAAAACTAGCTTGATGTGGCTGTGGTTTGTGATGAAGTTCTCTTGGTATGTAGATGCCTTCACATCCACAACCATATGCCTAATATTCTCTAGCAGAAAATACAGGAGGTTTATCATTTGTTGATGCCAGAGGTGATTTAAGAATGGGAAGTGATAATTAAAAGCAATTGTTTCACAGGTGATATGCTTAATGAGGTAAAGAGCGACATCTCCCCGTGGTTGGGGATGTGATAGCCTATCAATTCCTCTTCCTTTATTTTCCAGTTGTTCTTCCCCTTCGATAAAATCCTCTTTCAAAGAGGGGTCATTAATTTTTGTGTTGAACCACCTCTTGCCCTTCGTTATAAATTCCATCACATGAGAAATTACCTCCTCTATAATGTCTAACTTCAATCTTGTGACCTCTATTTCATACTCCTTCAAATTCTTAGCGAATTCCACAAAAAATGATCTGTATGATCCCTCCATCTTTTGGAAAAACCCAAACCAACCTACAACCTTGAAAATTTGGCATGCTTCAGGACAGTTTTCCAGTGCCTTGGTTGAATCTGGTTCATTTCAAATTTCCACCACACCCATTGCTATGCTGTTACAACACATTATTCTCTTCTTTGAGAAATTTCGAGGTAACGACACAATTCTCAGTTGTTCTAACTCTGCAAAATATTTTCCTCCACTTCTATCTCAGAGTTCTAACTGAGGATACAACACTTGAGTAGTGGGTAATGGTAGGGTGATGCAGTGAGCTTAAAGGTAGGAATTTCAAGTCAAAGTTCGTATTACGCAATATCACTTCCTCATTAATGCTAAGTTATGGAATGTTTGGTCTGAGTTATGATTCCATTTTTGGCATGATCGATCATAAAAATTTACAAAGATGGTTATAAATGATAATGATTATGGGATCATCATACTTTAATCCCCGCTTTAATTCTCATAGGTCATTCACAGGTCATGTCATGATGTAATTCATTCTCCCCCCGGATTAAGTGTGACAACCATCCTAGACTGTAAAAAGGATATCACATTAAATGTCTATAATTGCTAACTAAAAGAGGACAAAAACATTACCGTTTCATGACATACTTGGTATGATGTGGAGAGAAGGCATTGGTGACGACGTGCATGAAATTAATTTTGGCGGTCATGGAAACTTCTCCTGAGTCATGGTGATGCATGCTATATATCGCAATAGATAACTCACTTGGATCAATTTTTTAGAAGTTGTCGGCTGTTACAGATGTAACAACCAAGATGACTAACATATTTCTTTTCAGAAATGTATCATTATTTTCACAAGAGATAAAAGAAAAGAACTAAAAACATATGTGTAACAACATTATTGTAAGAGGTGCTTGAAATGTCAAATGTGGTTTCAATGAAAGTGTGTAACAGTCATCACAGCGTGGCTTTCAACTGTCCCACAAAATGTTTGTCTGTGATGCAAAAAGGAGTTTTTCACAGCAAAATTATTTTCATTATTTATTTACTTTCTATATATATATATATATATATATATATATATATATATATATATATATATATATATATATATTAGCAGAGGGTGGTTTTCAGCTTTTACACTTATTGAAAAATTAGAATTTTAGCAGCACAGTGGGGTTTTCCCTGACTCCTCTAATTTGAAGGTCGAAATTTGTGACAATGTTAACAAAGAATCCCTTGAAGAAGGTTTATGACATAATCAAAGGCGGTTCCCATTAGCAAGCAATGGTGTCCTCGCACGGTCAATGGTAGCCAAATTCATAGTCCCATTGTTGAATACTACATCTACCTCATCAGGACCTAGCCATGTGGTGTAGAGATTACCCTTGAAGTCCTTAAATCTTGAATAATATTAGAGATCCCAATCTCCTTTATGAAATTTCTTTTTTTTGATAATTTTTTCATGCCACTTAAATCTCTACTATTGGATAATATATTTTTGTTGGATAGCAGCTATCCATTTCTTATCCAATTCATTGAGCTGGTTCAACCTTTATTTTTCTGTTGTAGCCAGATCTAGATTTACCTGCAATTTTGTTCTGACTATCTTAATCTCGAACTCTATAGGGAATAAAGGATTTTACCATACACAATTTTGTATGGTGATAATCTCGTAGTATTCCTCCATGTAGTTCTATATGTCCACAACACTTATGTAAGTTTATTAGCCCAATTCCTTTGATGACTAGCCATAGTCTTAGTAAGAATCCCATCAATGACTTTGTTGGTGCTTTCCACTTGGCCATTTTCTTGTGGGTGATAAGGTGACATGATTCTATGATGGATTTTATATTTTTCAACCAACTTTTGGATCAAGTGAGATGTAAATTGGGGCCCTCCATCTGTCACTATTTCCCTGGGTATCCCAAAATAGACAAAGATGTCTTCAAACAAGAGGTCTAAAAAATCCTACTAAGGGCTCCGGTTAGTGCTTTTGCCTCGACCCATTTTCTGACATAGTCGGTGTAGACCAAGATGTAGGACTTCTGTCTTGATGAAGGATTAATTGGCCCCACAAAATCAAAGTACCATTTCTCAAATGGTTCTAAGACTATTTGAGGCTCTAATGTCATCTCATATGATTGTAGAGTTGGCCCATCCTCTGGCATCTATCGCACCCTTTCACGAACTTCTTAGCATCCTGAAATATTTTTGGCCAATAATATCTTGTTAAGAGGACTTTGTACCTTATCTACTTTTCTAGGAAGTGCCCTCCATAAGGTTCCTCATGACAAGCCTTAAGGATGTCAAAGATCTCATCTTCCCTAACACAACGTCTGATCTGAAAATTTGGTCCAATTTGATAGAGATTCCCATCTATCCAGGAATAAGTAGCACTCTGTTGTATGATTTTTCTCTTTTCCTTGGAGGATAAGTATTGTGAAAACTTTCCCATAGTAAGATAATTGGCTATGTCTGCATACCATGGTGAGTGAGTAGAAATATCAAAGAGATACTCATCAGGAAAATAATCCTCAGTAGGAATGCAATTTTCATCAATAGTTAACCTAGAAAGAAAATCAGTTACTACATTATCTTTTCCAGGATTATCTAAAATTGTGAGATCAAATTCTTGTAACAACAATATCTAACATGTAAGTATACCATTTTTAATTGGCTTATTCATTAAAATATGAATATAAGAGTGGTCAATGTGTAAAAATACTTGATACCCAGTAATATACTGTCGAAACTTGTTGATGGCATGCACTACTTCTAGGAATTCTTTCTCACTCACTGTGCAGTTGAGCTCAGCCAAAGTCAAATTCTTGCTTACGTAATAAATAGCATAGGGTTTCCTATCCTCTAGGTGACCTGAAACAACACCTATGCCAATGTGAAATGCATTTATATCTATGTGAAATGGCAGTTCCCAATTGGGTCCATGTAAAACAGGAGCTACTAATACACATCATTTCATATTCAAAAAGGCCTTCTCACAGTTTCATGTCCACACAAATTCCACATCTTTCATAAGTAAGGAGAACAGAGGTGATGCAATTTTTGAAAAATTCTCTATAAACCTTTTGTAATACCCTTCATGCCCCAAGAAACTATGTACCTATTTTTTCACCTTGGGAGTTGGAATTTTCATAATTATGTTTGTTTTAGCAAGGTCTACCTTGATCTCATCAGCAGAAATGAAGTGTCCAAGCACGATCCCTTGATTAATCATCATGTGAAATTTTTCGGTGCTCATAGCAACATTAGTTTGTATACAACGTTCCAACACTTTTACTAAATTAACTAATCTTTTTTCAAAAGAATCACCAAAAGGTGTAAAGTCATCCATGAATATTTCAAGGTAGTGATTTAACATATTAGAAAAAAATCCTAGAATTTCCCTCTAAAAAGTTGTTGGTGCATTGCAGAGTCCAAAAGGGAGTACTTTGTATGAAAAATTTCTCCAAGGGAAAGTAAAGGTCGTTTTATCCTAATCCTCTAGGGAAATTTGTGTTTGGTTGTAGCCACTAAACCCATCTAAAAATTAAAAAAAAAAAAATTCAGAGAGGGTGTCAAAGACCTAATCTATAAATGGTAAAGGAAAATGGTCCTTTTGAGTGGCTTTATTGAGTTCTCTGTAATCCACACAAACTCTCCACTTGCCATTCTTCTTAGGGAAAATGACAAGCGAAGACACCCACTGACTATTAGATATCAGATAAATGAAGTTAGCATTTAGGAGTTTATGTAATTCTTCTTTCACTACCTCCTTCAGTGCAGGGTTCATGCAGCACTACGATTGTCTAATTGGTTTGCAGCCATCTTTTAAGAAACAATTGTGAGTGCACAGGTTGGGATGAACCCCTTTCATATCTATGTAGTCCCATAAAAATTCATCTTTTAATTTCTATAACAGCTATAACAATAGTTTATTTTTCTCAGTAGTCACGTTGGGATTAATATTCAAATAATTCCCTGGTTCTATTTCAACTGGACTGCTGTCAGTATGTAGTGTGGTTCTCATTTGTTCAAATTTTACATCATCTACCTCCTCTTCCTCCCTTGAATTTTCAATAGAAGTTACGAAAATTGAATTACTAATAAATCCATTAATGATATCATCCTCCATCCTCTAATTCATCCTTGAAATACTAGGCTTTTCCAAGAGAGAGGAGCAATAGGGAAAGATTTGATTCAGGTTCAAATTCATCCCACAATGGATGGTTCAAATCCATATTTGGTTTTGCTGGAGGGTAAAGGTTAAGGTTCTCTGTAGCTTGGCTATCTGAAATCATCATAAATTGGGTTCTGCACCCTATAAATGTATCTTCAGTGGCCAGCCAACTTCTCCCTAAAATCAAAGGATGTTCCCCTGGGTTGGATTTGGTTTGCAAGATAACAAAGGTAGTAAAATACCTCTAGTAAGTTATTTTGATTACTACGTCTTCTAATACCCCCTTGGGTTTAACATGGGATCTATACGCAAATTCAAGTATGGTAGGCATATGTCTAAGCCCATGTAGCCCCAAGGTGGTAAAGAGGCCCTTCATCTTTACATTACTAGCCGCCCCAAGATTAATCAATGTATTAGTTATGGGATGGACATCAATATAATCAGTAACGTAAGGTTCCCTAGATCATTATACTTGGTTAAAAGAGGTTAAGCAGTCATTAATTCAGACAATTTCCCTATAATGTGTATAGTAGGAGGGTCCTTAGGCTTACTTCTAGGTTTCTTGATGCACAGGTCTCGTATTGTTTTGGCATAAATAGGTACTTCTTTAAAATCTTCCAACAACGTAATCTATACGTGCAGGTTTTGCAACTCCCTACGAAAATTAGATTCAGTTTTTGAGGTCATTCCAGTCTCAATTAATCTCTAAGGATATGGAGGATCCTGAGACATAACAGCCAAAGCGGCTGCTACAGGTGTATCAAACTTAGTCGAGTTCATTGTTATGGGAGTAACATTTCTTTTTGGGTTGGCTATTACTGGTGTAACAATCCGCTCTCTATCAGTTGTTACAAGTGTAACAACTTCCTCAAGATCTATTGTATCTTCTCTAGAAGACTCACATTCCTCCTCGGTGATGATAGGGAAGCAATTTGGTTTAATCACCTTACTCAACCATAGTTGAATCTCATTATGTCTGATGGGAGTGATAAGGTAAGTCTAGAAGGTAGTCAGAGCCTCTATGCTCTAGGATGCTTTATTATTTAGGTTAGGGTTAGCTAGCACAAGTAATTCGGGTTGCCCAGGAGGTGTAGGAACAAGAGTTTGGAAAGGGGCAGTTGTAGTTGTTGTTGTATTGGTAATACAGGAGGAACTAGACTTTAGGAATTCCCCCTTCAATTTTGATTCCAAGTATATGTTTGAGATGGAGGATACTAAATAAACGGAGAGGAGGAGCACTAGTTCCAAGGCAAAGGAAACTATGTTGGAGAAGGAGTGGAGTATTGCCATGGATATTGTTGAGCATTTTATGCATTATTCCATGATTTAAAAGAAGAAAAATCTTGGGACATACCTGGGGGTCATGGCTGCCATGGTCTCCTAAGCCCAATGAAATAAGAGGAGTGAACTTCTTCACTGGACTCTCTAAGCATTGCTTTTAGTCTAGGAAGCTCTAGACACTAGCCTATAGGATATTCCAGTTCACAAACATTACGCAAGCTAATGTTGTTCATTTCAGAATCCCTCAAGGGATGTTTCTTTCTGCATTTCATAAAGAACACAACTAAAGTTGTATTAGCTTTCCCTTATGCCTTCTTGATCTGTGCCATCATTATCTAGGCAGATACAGTACTGAGGAGGTCAGTTTTGAAATTTTAAAATAAATTCCTGATCTCTACTCTAGTTACTCCTCTAGTTGCAGATTTTTGTATTCAGGCAGAGGCATCTCGAATTATGCTTCTTCCCTTCGATGAGCCTTTATAGCATCTAAGGTAGATCTTTATTATCTTGGTGAATGGTTCCTGAGATATGTCACCCTTCCCTAATAGATTCAGGGTATCAAGGAAGTCATCCCTCATTCCCCCTATGAATATGGTCTTGAAGATCATGTGATCTAAATCATTGTGTTTAGATATATGCAAATTGTAATGAAATAGCTCCACATATTCCTCCAGACTCTCATCCTTCTTTTGTTTCATCTTGAATATTTCGTCTTTTAAATCCCTAGTTCTACAATAATCTTAATACTTTGATAAAAATTTCTCCTTAATGTCACTCCATGTTTGAATAGAAACAGCGCCTAACCCCATGAACCAACTAAGGGTTGCTACTCTTAGGGTAGCAAGAAATAATTTTAGTGTCTAAGCATCTGAAAAATAGTCATAGCTCATGTAAAAGACATCAAATTCAAACAAGAAGGTGTTAGGATCTTCTATAGCCATTCCTTGAAAATATGGTAAAGATGATGAAGGAATGTTTTTGGTGGGAGCCTTTCCTCTGACATTCCAAATTGGGAACTCAAAGGTGGTGACAATAGCATGTTTTTTTAGTGTTGTTGTTATTGTTGTCCCCCATTGTTGACCCTTCTAATCCCTGTTGTAACAGGTGTTCTTCATAATGTTCTAGTGATTGTCTTGTGGGTAAAATTGGTAGCTCATGCTACTTCAGGGCTAGTTGTTTCACTGCACTACCTGAATCTGGATCTTGATAAGCCAATAAATGTTCTCATGTTTCAGGCTTTTGGTGCTCCCACTCAGTTTCCCCTTGTCCCTTGGTCCTAAGGTTCTGGTTACTAGCTTCCCCCTGCTGATCCTGAATTGGATGCTTAGTCGTGGGAGTGTTCTCACTATATTTAGAATGATATGGTCATGAGTTAGAGGAATCAAAGGCCTTTGTTCTTGTTATGTGAGTAACAACATTTTGTGGCCCTATTTTCCTTACGTCTCTCTAAGAACTTGACTATTCTTTTTATGCCATTGAGATCAATTCATGGATAAATGTCTTCCTTCCCAAATCTACACTCTTCTTTTCCTTTTTATGACCAATTTTTCCTGTGACTAATTAGAGGGGGGGGGGGGTTTGTTTACGATATTTCTATAATTCCCATAGTTTCACACATGGACCCTATGTGTATTGATTCACACCCTAAGTGTCTCAGTTTTGACAGTGGTGAGCCTGCCTAGATATGTCAGAGCAATACACAGGTTCTTACTTCTTGTCTTACCACCCAGGAACTAAAGAGTTGAATACACATTTTAATAAAATACCAAAATTCCAGACCCAAAGTGCCCTAGTGATCACAGCGGTGAGCCCACCCAAGTATTTTAGAGTGTTTTGTAGGTTCTTACCTCTCATCTTACCGCCCAACAACTATGGACTAGGAACACTCTATCATCAAACAAACAACTTGGCTAACTGTATGATCAATTCTGATCCCTGGAAATGACATCAAAATATAGTGTTGTATTAATCAATCCTAATTGACCAAGACTGCAACCATTTAATTGTTAACCCAAGGTAGGTATGTTATTTCAGTGGAATTTTCACTATCTGTGCCAGTACATTACAACTAAGAGTGAAAATAGAAAATAGTAAAGAATGTTGTTGAATTAATTGCACAAACTAAAATTCATGTGGAAATAAAAAAAACACTACATGAATGGAATCACACTTCACATTTACCAGAACAAAGGCACACCATGCACTGTACTGATAACTACACCAGCTAGTCAACTACCATACTGCTAACTAAATTTGTGTAACAACATATCATAAATCTGGAATTGAAGCAGATATATTCTACAAATTATATAGCGACAACATAAAACCATACAAATACTAAAAGAAAGGAAGAATAATATACATCTAATCTACCACTGCAATCCCTGCTAAATATTAGGGCCCTTCCTCCGCAGTAGGGGTGTAGGAATGAACAAAGATTAGTTAAGAATTCAACTTGGAAACAACAACAACATCACCACGGTGTCTTTGATATTAAGAATAATTATAATTTACATGATCAAAATAACAGTACTCTCTATGCCATCCCCTGTGATCGAGGGATTAATTTTCTCTTAGAGAAATTACATACCCAAAAATTAGGAACAAATCACTCATGAGAATATCATGATTCTCATGCTGATCATAAATAAGAAATTGTTATTACTAGTTCCTATATATGATTTCTATTCAAATACATCGGTTAAAATCATAACAACTTGGAGTTGTCACTTTCTAAATAGACAGTTCGTGACTTCCAATAGTTGTTGCATGGAATAGTACCCATGGATTTGACAGCTACAATGTAACAACACCCTATAGTAAATTAACGGTTTGGGATGTAACATCAACATTGGATAACAACAACCTTGTAATGGCACCCAGGTTGTAACAACACTAATCTGTAACAGCAACGCTGTGTAACAACAAGATATGTAACAACATCGTGGTGTAACAACACACAAAGTGTAACAACGATATGTTATACCCTGTTCTTAGATCTATCGGCACATCTATTCATTCCA
Source organism: Pinus tabuliformis (assembly GCA_031772625.1). Classification (NCBI taxonomy): domain Eukaryota; kingdom Viridiplantae; phylum Streptophyta; class Pinopsida; order Pinales; family Pinaceae; genus Pinus; species Pinus tabuliformis. Next base: position 346,899,276 of record CM062819.1, on the reverse strand, counting down.
TAACCTCGTTCATGCAAGAAACACCTGAAAAAGAGGAAATGATCCAAAAGACTTCTCCAATGCTTACCCCAGTTAGCCATAAAAAGAAATATTTCATCATTATATCTAGCAAAAATGGAAAAATATGTTGCTCATAATGAGGAAAATGGTGGTTAATATGTAAAGTTATGTTGGTACGGAGGAAAAAAGGTAAAAAATGGGGAAAGAAAGTATAGAAAGTAGGTACAAAAACTACACTCAACAGCCAAAAAAGAGAAAGGGGATGAGTTCTTGAGGGAGAATGTGCTTTACAAGTTTGGTTACCCTAGAGATCTAGTCACTTCTCAGGGCACTCAATTCTCTTCAGACATGATTGAGAATATGTTAAGCCATCATAATATCAAGCACAAGAAGTCCACTCCTTACCACCCTGATTCCAATGGAAAAGTAGAAGTTACCAACAGAGCATTGGAAAATATTCTAACAAAGGTGGTGAGGAAAAGAAGGAAGGACTGGGCTGACAAATTAGTGGAGGCCACTTGGGCCTACAATACAACTTGGAAGACAACCACTGGTTTCACCCCCTATTATTTGGTCTATGGGAAGAAGGCTCTGCTCTCCATTGAGCTTTAGTACAACACTTTAAGAATGGAAACACAGTTGGATATGGATGTTACAAGGGAACAACAAGAGAGGCTTCTTCAACTAAATGGGTTATGTCAGTTCAGGATGCAGACCCTCCTGCACACAGAGGTGACTCAAGTACAAAGAAAGGTCTGGTATGACAAATATATGAGAGGCAAACTGTTTTAAGAAGGTGATGGGCTCTAATGTATGAATCCAGGTTTAAGGATTTCAAAGGTAAGTTGATTACTAGATGACTGGGGCCATATGTGATAGAAAAGTACCATGACAATGGGGCTGTTCAGATAAGAACCATTATTGATGAAGGTATCCCCTTTATTTGTCAATGGGTATAGATTGAAAGCCTACAAAAATCCTCTGTCAAAGGAGGAGTTTTTCAGTATTATCACTAAGGTAGTAATGCTGATTGAAGGAGTCTCAACTTCCACCTCACCAAAATCTTGAAGACTATTGAATATTTAGAAAAAAACAATAAGAGACCTAGGTTAAAACCTCCATCAGGCACCTAAGGTGCACTCTTGGGTTGAAAACCTCCTTGAGGCATCCCAAGAGTGAAAAATAAAAAAGACAAAATGAAATACCCCTGGGTGAAAGCCTCCTTTGAGGCACCTAGGGCAGGAAACCAGGATGGAAAGCTCCTTTAAGGAAACCTAGTTGTATTTCAAAAGAGAAAAAGAAAAAAGAGAGAAAAAAAACACAAAAACGTAATGATAGGGACCTCAAACCTACCCACTCATAACAGTTCTGAGTTTTGCAGGTTTTCAAGAAAATAATGGACACCATGTTCAGAGGGCAGAAAGCCATGAAAAACCCGATTTTTCCTTCATCATTTCATATCCTCCATGACCACCATGTTTCATTCACCCATACTCATATCCAACCATCAAAAATCCAATTTTTAGGAATTTTTTTTACTTATATAGGGTTTCCTGTAGTTACTACAGGAGTTCCTTATAGTACTATAAGAAGTATTGAAAATCTATAGGAATTAAATTTCGACTGAAAAAATCATAATGTAGAGCTGTTTTGGGTTGAAAAAGGAGACCATTGACTTCACCACATCTCAACCAACACCATTTCATGACCATGCCACCCCTTGTGTCTATCAAGAAATCCACTTAGAAGAAGAAAAAAATAAAAAAATAATATTTAAGAACAAAAAGAAAAAAGAGAGGAATAAAAAGTTCTATACCACCAGTAGCCTACCTCACGTACCACTCCATTTCCACCCCTTCCACTCCTACTTCAACATCTATTCACCCTCCAAGAAAAATAAATACAAAAAAAAAGAGGTAGCTAGAGGATTTGTTGTAGTACTAAAGGAAACCCTGTAGCAGTCTATATTGAAACAACAACAGTCTCCAGGCTCATAATTTAGCACCCATGCAGAGGAAGAATAGCATCACACTTACAGGCACTATGCCACCTATCCAAATCTCAGCAGCAATAGAAGAGGCCAACACCTACACAACACAAGAATAAGACAACCTATCAGCAGAATAAAATCAACAAAATAAGAGCAGAAGAGAAGATATACCTAAAAAAGAAGTAGCACAGTAGAGCCGCCCGCAACCATGCATCAACAAAGCAAAGGAATCCACAGGTATGTCACCTCATCCACACTCTCCCATAAGTATGAATATGATTAAAATTGTAGGAATATGAAAAAGTTGGTTTCATAAGCTAAAGGTGGCCAGTTAACATGGCCACCCTCAGCACGGTAAGAAACATTTAGGTGCTAGTAAATTGAACACTTTGCAAGGTCACATAAAAGGAAATAAATCAGAAAGGTGGTCAAGTTACATTGTATAGGAGTTGGTGATGATTACAAGAAATGGTTGCATGATAACTAATAGTGGTCCAATGGTCTAAAAGGAGAAATTACGTATTGAGCCAACCATCCAATCGCTCAATGATATCGAACATGAATAGAAATATTCCCTAACTTTCATGCAATCCATCGTTCATTTTAATATTTTTAGAGTTGGGACCACATGGAGGAGCCATCGAAGGAGAAAGATAGTCTCATCCATCCTTCAATGAACACCTACAGGCGCAAGAAAAATATAGGAAACAAGGAGACTTGGCAGAAATTCTACGAGGGTGTTCCTAGGGCCCAACTATTCAATAATTATCCTCAACCAAGGGATTGCAGTGAAAGGTAGATGCCCATATCCTCTGCTCTTTCATTTGTAAAGAGGAAAGGAAAATAAATTGCCATTTCCTTCTAGTAATTACAGTGTGCATAGAGATAGAAAAAATTGTGTGGAGTAAAGGGAGAATTGTAGTCATCGGCCTCCTAAACTCTAACCCTCAATCACTTTGGAAAGCTCTTAAGATATAGACACAAAACTTCATGCAATTAGATTAACAGAGAGAGAATATGACATGGGATTTCAATCGAAGGGAACCACTAGAAAAACTAAACTACATATCCATCCTCTTGTGGTAGAGATATTTAGAAGTCATCAATGTTTGGGATTCTTCAAGCTACTCAGAGGATATGATGATGATGTAGCTAGGGATTTTTCAATGTCACTCACACTTCAAACTAGAGTGAGTTCCACTAATGTAGTGACAGGATTTCCAATAAAAATTACCTCTGAAAGCATTAGCAGAATCACTACATTTCCTCTAGGTTGACAATGGAGAAAAGAGGATAAATCTAGCAACACTTATGCCAAGAAGAAATTTTTCTTGGAAGATGAGGAACCAATTCAGGACAAAATGGGATTAGAAGGGAGAGCATTCTATATCCTTGGGATGAAATAAGCTATCACATTCTCAAGTATATTTCTTATGAGGGAAGACTAGTATAGTCTATGGTTACCAGTTTAGACTCCTCCATAGGATGAGATTTGGAGAGGAGTTACCACCTCATAGAAGACTTAGTGTGCCCTAATTTATGTTGCAATCAATGACAGATGAGAACATCATGGTACAATAAGGAATGCGTCAACATTTGGCACATCATGGATTAATCAAGCTCATACTACAAAATGCCCTAATCTAATTAATAATCCCTATTATGTGGTCCACATTTGCAGACATGAACAAAGAAAATGTAATTCAAGAAATTGAGTATGAACCAGAAGAAGAAGAGGAATAAGAACTAGAAGAAGAAGAGGAAGAAGAGCCTGAAGAAGAGGAAGAGGAGACTGAAGAAGAGGAAAGTGGAGAAGAAGAGGAAGAAGAAGAGGCAAAGATAAATGAAATAGAGGAAGAGAAGGATAGTAGGAGAGAAGCACAAAAGGATGAATCAAGTCCTAAAATACATAGCAAGGAAGGGGAGGAGTCCCCAAGGGTGTCCCCTTAACCCATAGAGAATGAGGCAGATGTTGCCTTGACTGCTCTAAGTACACCCATAAAATGAATAGGAAGGAGGTAGAGGCAGACTCCCTATACTTCAAAACAAGGAGGAGCACCAGGATAAAATATAGGAGACCTCAAACACCTACCAAGACTCCTATAATCATTGAAGACTCACCAAGATAACAAGATAATTTATTCTTCCCAAGAATGAGATGTAAAGAGGTTCCATCAAAATAGGCTTCCCCAAGGTCACCAATCACCTATGTTAGGAGGCCTATCACCAAATCAACCTCAAAAAAAAAAATTAAATAACCATTGACCCCCTTTCAAAAATGGAAAAGCCTCCTACAGGAAACACAGAAAGTCCTATAGGAAACTATGTCAAAACTACAAGAAACACAAAAATATGATAAGGAAGGAAATCAATGACAAAGGAGAGGAAAGGAACCAACAATACAAGCACAGGGGGAGATAGATACTCCAAAGGCAGTAAAGGGAGAACCCCAAGAGCTGCAAGAACCTAGCCCACAGCCCAATCTTAGGTCCTATTACAGATTCATTGAGGGAGGCAGAGTAATACCACAAAATTTTTCCATCCCTCTATTCTTTGAGCTTGAAAAGGAAAGAGAAAGGACACATCGTTGGATGAAAATTGCTAAATCCAAAAATGTAGAGGATGTGGGCCATATGAAAGAGAAGTTGTTAGAGATGGGTAGAGAGATGAGTGAGATAAGAGACAGGGAAAGAGTGATAAAATCTCAAATAGAGGCTGAGAACACATCGTTGAGAGGCAAGTATAGGAAAAAGAGAGCCAATTGGCCACTATGGAAAGTGTCTCTATGGAGGCACTCTAGTGTAGGATGCCAACAAAATAATATTGTTATAAACATATTTGGGCACTGAAACCCCAACCACGTATGTCCATAAACCAAGGGCTTCTAAAACCCTAAAAGTGTTGTTTCATACCCTAAAGGAACAAGGTTAGTTGATTACATCTTTCCCTGAAGTTCTCCCTGAAAAACTACTCAAAACGGGTAAAAGATGGACCATATAGACTGCTCCATGTTGAGGGTGTGATGCATCTCACCTATTACACATGTGGGGTGCGATGCATATTGGAAATCCCTTCTATAAGGTGCAATGAGTGGGAGCAGACAAATGGCAGAAGCATTTTGCTAGGTGGAAACTCAAAGAATCTTCTAGAAACTACTCATATGACACTTGCCTCTCTGAATTTGCCCAGGGATGAGTAAGAGATCATGAAATCTCCAAGTGGAACCAAGAACTATCAATGAAATGACACTATTCAAAATCCCAAAAGCTGACTCACTCTCCTGCAAACATCTATATATGGATTCCTCATCCTAGAGATCCATAGGCTGGAATTTTTTAATTTGCAAGGAAGTGTTGTTGGTTTCTCTTTGAAGACATTGTTGGGTGATCTTGCTTTGTATGAGGTGAAGAGGGCTTTCATGTTGGGAGGATGATGCTGGATCAGATAGCTTGGTTTTAATCCTCTCTTCTACTACTTCTATCAATAAAACTATTTGAGTTTTCCTCCATATGCTTGTATATCTCTAAATCTTGTATTTGTATATGCATTTATACGGTTAATGTACATCTGATCCTACACTATTTATGGTTATATATCTCTATGATTTGATGGTATTTTGTTGCTTTGACTCCACAGGTGTTCTTTGAAGTGGGACAAGTGAGAAAGGAGTGGTGAAAGCTCTATCAAGGGAGAGAGGAAACAAGCAAGGAGACTAGCGAAAGACTGAGGTTGGTACTCTCTGCTTCTCTCTCATTTATCTCTCATAAAGGAAGACACAATTAACTTTATTTTTTTTGTTTCTAAGACAGCTACCCATCTTAGTGGGACTAGCAGCTCTGAATGGACACTAGTTTTCCTGATAACAAAGTGGCAACTCCACTGGGGAGTGAATATTTTGTTTATTTTGTTATTGTTGTTTGCTTTATAAACCACAGATGGAGCCTGGAGTTAAGCCAGCTAGCCTTCAAACTGCTTTTTCTATGCAAATACAAAGTAGATCAACGTTGCTTCAGTCAATCTCTAGGTTGGTTTATGAACTGAACATCTAGCTTGCAAACATCCTAAGTGCCCTGGTGGTAGCTCAAATAACCTCATTAGATCAGCCCCTATACTTTGTGTTTACTAACAATCATTAGCTCAGCCTAAATCCCTGAACTTAGCTGCAAATTGTGAGTGAAAACCAAGCTCAGTCTCATCCCTGGACCATCGCACTGTCTCTTATTGGCAATCTGGATGCATCGCACCTCCCATGTGTTACAGGTGAGATGCATCCCTGTTTCCCTATGTTACAGGTGCGATGATTGAGTGAGATTGTTTCTGCCTCCAGATTTTGGTTTTCTCTTCGTTGTCTTCAGCTTTATTCTGTAGTTTTGTTGTCTATGATCAGTATATCACTGCTGAAACCTTCTTCCTTTGCATTATTTCAGCCTCCATCAGAAGGAATTGTGAATGCTTTTTATGTATTTTTCATCATTTACAGTTCTCCTTTGCAAATAGTAGCTTAATCGAACTGTCGTCTTTTGATTTGAAAGTGTCGCAAGTGTCGTTTTTAGTCAAGAAAAAGAGTGTCATAAAGCCTTCCTCTTTCAAATAGTCGATTACACTTTTTCCATTGTATTTGATTTGAATTAATAATATTTCAAGTGTCGAAAGCAATTTTAAATTCGAAATCGCAAAGTGTCATCTTAGCCTTCCTTTCATTTTTTGAAGAGAAAATTGTTAGTATTGTCGCTTTGAAAGAAGATAGTTCAAATCTCTACTTAGTTTTATTTTGTCATTCTCACATTAAGGAAACTGAAAAACAATACATGCATGTGCATTTGCATTTAGACTGCATGCTGAAATTGATTTAGGAAGAGTGCATCTAGTGTGTGCTCTCTGCTCTATGTTGAAATAATTTCATTTATCTTTCCTTAGTAGCTAGGATTTTCATTGCAAAAATAAAGTAAACGAATGTTTATCATCTTAGATTGCACATTTAGGAATTGTATATCTACATCATGCGGTGAACCTTAAAGGAAAACGTATTAAGAAATATCAACTGTAAAATAAACCTCAATAAACATAAAAACGCTTTAGAACCTAACGCACAACATTTAGAAGTCTAGGCCAGAGACGTGTTCCGACGTCATAAATCCTGGTAACTATCGCTTTCATCATAGGCTGGGTGATTCCTTCTCTTTGAGACGACAAGTGCCAGTACGGACTTGTGCTCCCACATACCATCGAGTATATATTGGAGACCATAATAGGCTACATCCTTTATCCTTAGGAAGCCATGTCTACCGCCCTATCGATCACAATGCACTAAACACAACATTCAGGAAGATTGACAGTTGCACCATAAAAAGTGTTCTGTAGTTTTGTGATTGGTTTGGTAATCCCTCCATCTAGATTTCTAGAGAAGTCACTTTCGTTCCTTTTCAGACTCCCTAAAAGAAAAGGTCCATCTAAGCACTTGTCACTTCAAGCTCATTAAAAATTGAAGCCGACTAGAGTCATATTTATCTTTTTCTCGACTCTTAAAAATTTAAAAAGCAAGTTGTGTCAAAGCGTAATAAAATCCATTTAATTCAGAATAACATTTTCCCCTTTTTATTTTGAGTTGATCAAGTAATCCGCAATCGTGGAAGAAAGTCAATCAAAACCCCATCATTCATAGAGACTAACGAGTCAACCATCTTTGACTCTAGAAATGAAAGCATTCCAGGCAAAGTAATCTCATTTAACTGGGTCAAAGTCTCCTGGTTTATTTGAAACTTGTGTTTCAACATCCTCAGAGATTCCAGTTACTCCAACTATTTCTGGTATCTGTGCCTCTACAGAAGAAGTTCCACAGTTACAAGAGGACACTAGAATTGATCCTAGTGTAATGGTAAACACATCTATTCCTGAACCAACTCCATCTAGGATTGATTTGGAAGGTGTCACCCCTCCAACATCTGTCACTGCAAAGTGTGTACCTTCTTCGACACCAGAAATATTTTACGGACCTGACGGTCTGCCTCTTCCACCTGTACTGATTGCGATAGAAAATATTGTGGAGGATATTCCATCCAGTACCCCATTACATTTTGGAACTGGGATCCACCTATATCCTTCTAATTCAGAAGTTAGTCACCCTTCATTACAGGTTCCTATAGAATCGCTATGAAGTCTTTTGGATAGACTCAATATGTCTGAACAACCATTGAAATCTAGGGCTATGTCATCCAATACAGTAGCAGCAGAACCTCCTGCCACTACTCCAACAATGTTCGCTAGTATACCATCTGTCCCAACTATCTCTCAACCGCTAGATGAAGTCCACCCAGGGACTATTTCGACAGTATGGTCTGTCACGTTTGTTCGTCCGGAATAATATCTGGAATTTCTTACGTTGAGTCTCAGTAAATTGATCCTTCACAATAGTATCAATTTGTGTAGTCCAGTCTACAAAGACCATTTTTCCCTTTGAACACTGCATTGCCACCATATGGGGGCAATATGCCTTTTCATTGTTCCCTCCAAGAGAACAACCATATGAGAGTTCACAATAGAATTCAAGTCAAGCTGGAATTACATCCAATGGTTGGGTGCCAATACTACCTCAACAGCCAAGAGTTGTATATTCAATGGAACCAAATCTACTTGTGTCAAATATTTCAACTACACCAGCTATTGTGATAGTGTTGCAAGTACAAGCGTTGCTTGTTGTATGTCAACCTCAAGTCCCTCAGGTCATAATAAAACAGCCTCTTGTCTCAACGACTCAACCACAATCACTAATTAGTGGCTCCTTAACTGAAGCGACTCAGGCTCAAACGGGTACTATCACCCCTCATCTTGGTTAAACATCTAGTATTGGACAACAACAAATGGCTTCACAACCATGGTTGGTACAATATCAACAACCGCAATTCCAGCAAGCTTGCCGAGGACCTGAGCAACAAACCTTTGTGGGTAATGGGCAGGCGTATATTTAAAATGGTCACCATCAATCATATCATAATGGTTATGTTCATCAACCTTATCAAAGTTATCAACATCAAATACATTATGCTGGTATGCAAAGACCCACTGCTCAAGCGATCCCATCTTATCCTGGGTATGCTTCACCAAACCTGAATCAACAGTTTCCTTTCATTGCAACTTTAGAATTACCATATCTAAATTGGCTAACAAATGATCCAATTGCTTACGCCCCTTGGTGGCCGACGATTCCTCATAAACTTCCATCAGATGCTCCTAAATTCAATGGAAATCCATGTGAAGATCTGTCGAATCATGTGATGACCTTTCATCTGTGGTGTTCGTCCAACACTCTCAATGATGATTCGATCAGGCTTCACCTTTTTCAGCGAACGTTAACTGGTCAAGCAACAAAATGCTGCATCAAATTGCCTAGAGCTTCATTCGATAACTTCAGCACCCTTGCCACCACCTTTTTAACCCATTTTCAGTTACCCATAAGGTACGAAATAAGAACGGAACTTCTTACCAATTTTAAGCAAACGACAGCCACTCACATATCTGATCATATTCATGAGTGGCGACATCGTCATCGAATGGTAAGAACATATGTTCCTAATCAGCTACTAGCTGACTAGTTTATTAAGTCATTATTACCTTCTATTACAGAAGATGTGGCTACAAGGGGAGTTCTAACTGAAGAGAAAGCCATTTCTCATGTGCAATATCTAGAATTGATCTATACTCAGTCTGGCACGCTCTATGACAAAATCCCTGATGCTCCTAGACCAGAGTTTTCTGTTCCTCCTCCTCCTAAATCAAACAAAGACTCTCATGCTAGTGATGGCATGATAGGTACGACCTGCACGAAAACTGCAAAGGCTACATCTAAGAAAGCCCGTATGGTTTCTGGTCAAAATGCAAACAAAGAACTTCTTGCCTCAGAGGTTAATGCCGTGTCGACCGACAAAGGCAAAGAACCAAAGTGACCAGGGGGCAAGAATAAAGGGAAAAGAAAAAATAAGAAACAGAATGATTCATCTCCTAAAAATCTTTGAAAACCCTTCTGGGCAAAAGAAACCTCCTTCACCATGTCACATATGTGATGAAGACCATTTGACAAGCGATTATCCATATAAAGCTAAGATTAAGAAATTCTTTAAGAGTATGAAAACCTCAGCAGTCTTAATGGATCCATTTCCAAACCCAAAAACTAATCTGGTTGCTAGCGACAATGCTTCCCCATCCCAAGTGCTTATGTTGTCCATTTGGAAACAACAAAATGATTCTTTGATATCGACAAGGAATAATGATTATGGGAATCCACAGCTATCGAACAAAAGGTTGCAGATCAACCTAGTAGTTCGACAACAACTTCAACCGAAGTTGTGCCACCCATCATTCCTGAGCTAACGATAAAGCCGCCAAAGGGAGTAGTACACAAATCAGCATTTAACCCTCATGCCTGAGCATCACATAATTATAATATAGTAGAGGATCTAGCCCAATCGCCATCCGCTATGTCAACGCTTGAGGTACTGCAAAATTTCCCCTCCCAAAAGCAGGCTCTATTATCAGCAATAGGTGGTATTGACCCAACGGATTCCAATCTCATGACCTTTAATCATAAAGGATTTGAACCTCAGTTACCAACTCAACTTGCTTTCCTCATCCAAGTGAAATCCCTCAACAAAAATTTTCATCGAACAATTATTGATGAGGGGCATCTACCTGCATTATGTCAATGAGTTACTGGAAAACTTTAGGCTCACCGCCCTTGTCAAGATCATCAACAACATTAAAAGCATTTGATGGACGAGCATACACCCGTACGGGATGTTAAGTAACTTACAAGTTGAAATGGGGGAGAAAAACAATAGAAATTGAAGTTGAAGTTATCGATGGAAACCTCGATTACAATATCCTACTAGGGAGGCCCTAGATTTATGCTATGGCTGTTGTTGTATCAACTTACTTTAGAAAGATTGAATTTCCTTTTCAAGGAGGAATTACAATTGTTGATCAACAAACCTTTCTCCACAACAGTTCACAAGTTACAGGGAGCATTCCAATAATCCATGGAAGCTCTCATTCACTTCAAAATGTCGAAGTAGGCCTACTAAAATACCTTGCCTTAATGGGTACTTTTGCCCTACCGCCTACAAGTAATCTGGCAGAAGTGGCCACTGTACAAACCTGCAATATGATATCTTCCATTCAGAGGATTTCCAAACATTTTATTAGCATGGATCATCAACAGGTATTTCCTCCAAGCCCAATAGATATTTTGTAGCAATCAATTTTCTCGGCCTGGGCAGCAAACCCAAATCAACACTCATCGAGTGTTTGGGTAGATAGTTCAAAGGAATATGGAACCTCTTCAGATCCTTGGTCACATGTACATTCTACAGACGAAGGAATTATTCAGTCGATGATGATAGGAGAGGCACCATGGGAAGATTACCACCATCATTCCCATCTTCCAATTACAACGAATATTATTCCATTGACCTTGATCATCCTTCAGTTTTTGATTTTATATAAAATATTGTAAATACGGTGGATTCTGAGTGAAATCTGTCCAATATTGAAGAAACTATCACCATAAATATCTCGATCAAACCTAATGTTGTAGAGAATATTCATGTCAGCTAATCTTGTTCTTCTTCAAAACTGGAAATATATTGCGCTCTCTTTCTCGAATTTAGAGATGTTTTTGCATGGTCATATGAGGAAATGCTAGGCATTGACTCGAGCATAATTCAACATGAAATCAAGATGTATCCAAATGTCAAACTGGTACAACAACGGCTTCAGCAGGTGCACCCGAAGAAAGCCGCTACCATCAAGGCAGAAGTTGAAAAAGTTTTACATGTTGGTTTCATTTACCCGGTTCCTCTAACTAATTGGGTATCTAATATTGTTGCTGTGATGAAAAAGCAAGGAACAATTAGAGTGTGCATTGACTACAAGGATGTAAATCAAGCTTGTTCAAAGGACAACTACCCTACACCCTTCATCGACCAGATAATTGATGAATGTGCCAGATGTGAAATCTTTTCATTTATGGATGGATTTTCCGAGTATAATCAAATAAATATCCGCCCACAGGACCAGTCGAAGACTGCATTTATATGTCCGTGGGGCACATTCGCATACCGCAAATTACATTTTGGTTTAAAGAACGTTTGGGAAACCTTTCAAAGGGCTATGAATTACGCCTTCCATGACATCAGAACATCATTCAACCATATCTCGATGATCTTCCGGCTCATTCGCGAAAGCGTACTGATCATCTTCAGCATTTGAGAGCTATATTTCTACGTTGCCAACACTACAAGATACGACTCAATACACACAAGTGTGTTTTTTGAGTCAGTTCTAGTCATTTACTGGGCTTTTTAGTTTCTAAGGATGGAATTCGACTCAACCCATGTAAGGCTCAGGCAATCATCTATATGCCTCCACCTTCAAATTTGCTTCAGATTCAGAAACTCCAAGGGAAAGAAAAATTTCTGAGGATGTTCATTCCAAATTATGCCAAACTTGTTAAAGGTTATACGCATCTTTTGAAAAAAGAAGTACCCTTCAATTGGGATCAAGTTGTGCAAGCTTCCTTTGATGCTCTAAAGGAATCCCTAATAAAATCATCATTAATGTACGCTCCTGATTACCAAAAAGACTTTAACCTGTATCTAGCTGCAACAGATACAACCATTGCAATGGTTTTAGTTCAAGAAGAAAATGGAATTGAACATCCTGTCTATTATTTAAGCTGAAACTTAAATGATACAGAAAGCAAGTACTCCTATGTTGAAAAGCTGGCTCTTGCATCTGTTCAAGCAATACAAAGATTTCGACACTATATCCTCTTTCACATAACTACCATTTTGTCAGATTGCAACCCTATGACTTACATTCTATCGCGTCAATTACTTGAGGGAAAATATTCAAAATGGATAGCTATTTTGCAAGAGTTTGATTTGGAATTCGTAAAATCCAAATCAAAGAAATCTCTAGTATTCGCAGAGTTACTACATGACTTCCCATCATCGTCCAATGATTCAACATCCAAAACCACAATCATGGATGAATCTTTGTTTTTGATATCGTCAAGCGATTCGTGGTATGGAGATATAATCATCTATCTCCAAACACAAACATACAGGTCTAATACCTCTTGCTCAGAACAACGACATACTCGATACCAAGAAAAAGGCTACACGATCATCAGTGATACGCTTTACCGTCGTAGTATCGATACAGTTCTCTGAAGGTGCCTCACCCATGAGGAGGTCGAAAAAGTCCTGAATTATTTTCATTCAGGCACGTGTGGGGGGCATCAATCTAGTTATGCTACGACACAAAAGATTTTACGAGCTGGTTACTTCTGGCCAACAATGTTCAAAGATTGCATAACCATAGTCAGAAGTTGCCATGCTTGTCAAATCTTTGACCGCAAAACCAAAATACCACCCACACCTCTGCATCCAGGAGTTGTTGTTGGGCCATTCACCAAATGGGGCATAGATTTCATGACATGTAACCCCACCTCAACCGAGGGCCATGGGTATATCATAGTCGCAGTTGACTATTTTAAGAAATGGGCTAAGGCGATGACTACATTAAAAAACAGCGGTGAAATGGATGAGCTCTTCTTTTTCAATCATGTAGTCTCTAGGTTCAGTGTTCCACAGGCTATAGTCACAGATCATGGATCACATTTCCACAATCACATGATGGTCGAATTGGCTGCCAAATTAGGATTGTCCCACGACAGTTCTACTTTGTATTATCTGCAAGCTAAAGGACAAGTTGAGGCCATCAACAAAGTCCTAAAGTGCATGCTATAAAGGATGATTGGAGTCCACAAATGGATTTGGCACCTAATCCTCTACTCAGCCTTGTGGGAATACAGAACCTCAGTAAGGAATGCGACCGGGTTTACACTCTTTCGGCTGGCGTATGGCCTAGAAGTTGTATTACCAATTCAGTGTAACATTTCATCTCTCAAGCTCATAGTTGACCTTCTCCCCGGAACTTCAGAGGAAAAGGATTGTTTCTTGGAACTAATCCAATTGGATTAAACCCTTCATGATGCTGCCTTGGCTAACGAAGCTCATAAGAAATGAGTTAAGGTGCAATTTGACAAAAATGTCAAACCCCATGTCTTCTCAAAAGGTGACCTGGTATTACTTTACGATTAGGAATCTGATAAATTGGGAGCAGGTAAGTTCCAATCTTTGTGGATGGGTCGCTACATTGTTAAACAAGTGTTAGCAAAAGGAGCTTACAAGCTAGTAGATTACGATGGGATTCCACTGGCGCAACCCCGAAACGGGTTGTACCTTAAGCGTTACTATGCTTGACTAAGTGTAGTAATCTCTTTATATGCTTTTGTTACATTTTTGTTTTCATCAAGAGTCATCGTTTTGGTTAGGTAATCCACTTTTGCATTTGTTGCAGATGTCAAACCTATTGGAATCATTTGTTGGATATGCTGATGGACCTAGTCGTAGTACACGGAACCTATCTTCTGCGGCCTAGGCCATTTTTGATCCAAGTGGCGAGTTAGTGAGTTTCAGAGGAGTATGTATTGGTCGGTCAATGAACAACATCACTGAGTATAGTGCATTGATAGAAATTCTCTCTGATGCCATTGCATGTGGCATACGCTAACTTATTTTCAGGCTAGACTCACAACTTGTCATCCTACAACTTACTGGCATCTATTCTATTCGGAATCCAACTATCTATCGTATGTTCCTAAGGGTCAGGATTTTGGAAAGGCGGTTTGATTCTATTCAATATCAACACATTTCCATAAACTTAAACACATTAACTGATTCATTAGCAAATTATGTGTTAGATAGACATTTGCAACATTTATGAAAGAAAGCATTTTAATCAACATTTGCATCAGGATCATATAACTTAACCAAAATAAAGCTCCGAAAATCAAAAATATATATAACTATTTATAGTTTGTCAAAATGTCTTGTTTCCAAGACAAAATTGGTCACATGACCAAAAAACTCAAAAATGCAGGAAAAGCACCCTAGACTAATGGTGCTAGTTATAGCAAGTCACCGCCTGTGCGATCATACGTAAGAGCCTAGTCCATCGACTCGACACGCCAGTAGTATGGCGCTATAATCTCAGAGGTAACTCGTCGGTCCTCACATCCTGAATACCAAGGGTGAGACCCTTGATCTGATCCCACAATACTGCAAGGGTCTCAGCTACGTCCATATCGTGAAGGACAGCCCTCCATACAGCGTCTCCTGCTGGAACAGCAGCTACTACCCTCTGGTGCACTGCTGGTCGTACTGGTCCAACATCTACACAAATATATGGGTTTTATTAGTCTTGATAACATTTAAAAGACATACGAACATTATAAAAACAATAAACGAAGATATGGTTAGATCTTTTTACCTATAACACCCCACTGCTCACCAACCGGTAGCACCAAATTTGGGTCATCCCAAAAATCCATCCCAGCATACGGATACTCGGAAAAAACCATATGCTGACAGTTGAACCACTCAAAGAAGGCATCCGAGAATTAAATCTGCGATTGACCATCATGTCTGGCCATAAGATCAACCCATCTCTGCATCTATGGTTCTGAAGGCGTTGGCACTCCGAGTGAAATGTACTGTGGCTGCATCAGTGGGATCTTCTCCAAGGCGAAAGTGGTCAGAATAGAACCATAACCAAAGTTATTAGATATTTCATTCTTCACCTTGGTAATTTGTTCTTTTATAACCGGAAGTACTACATCACACTAGTTGAATACCTTTGGTTCAAGGCATTCCAGGGCATATTTCATATAGGACATGTTGGCCAAATGAAGAGTCGCACTACTAGCCAATATAGCAAAGGTGAATAAGATAGTCCTCAGAGACCGGTCAGTGACATCTTGAATATTGATCTTGTCGTCCCTACTCGGCTGAGATCCATCTCTATAGAACCGGCGAATATAATCCCTCATGGATTCACTCCCACGGGCGGATCCTTATAGTCAGAGAGGGGCACCATGCCTCGATAAACTGGTCAAGAAGTAGATATCCTCAACTGTCAAAGGGATAAATTTACCTCAAATCTGGAACACTTGGTTGGTAGTATCCCATGCATCAAGAAAATATTGCAAAAAATTGATTTGTTGCCTCATGTTGGATATGCAGAAGAATCTGAGCAAGCCACAGTTTCGCAATGCAATCACCGTACTCGAATCATGTAAAGCAACCATGTCCTCTTCTTCATGCTCATGTTCACGCCATGTAACGACCATCTTGATTCGATTAATCTCTAGAAAACAAACAAGAGAAGAATTAGGATTCTAATTCAGGCAAAAACAGGCAAAATTTCCATGAAAAACAGTGCATAAACTTTCCCTCTTGTGACCATCACACCCAAGCTATGTACTAGGTGGGATGCATCCTGACTGACCAATGGCTAGCGCAGTATGCATTGCACCTTTTGATGTATACTAGGTGTAATGGGGAGAGAATGAATTGTTCAAACCCCAGAGGCCTAGAAGAATAGGAAAACATGTGCAGAATCAGAAAAGGAAAGAATGCAGTTGAAGAGCTCAGGGTTAGCTCCTACCTAGTCCAGAAAGCACTGAAAATAGTCCACAGAATCTCTCAGAATTAGCTGATGAAAATCGAGGGGGAAACACCTCTAGAGCTCCAAAAATCCCAAATTTGAATGAGATGGTAAAAATGAGAGGTAAAAACTACTTTTATGTTACTATTCACGTAATTCAAATAAAATACTAGTGTTTAGCTCATTTTTCAAGCATGTATTTACATTTCTAATCAATTTGATGGAGTAATTGAACAGGCAGTACGACCATCAAAAGAACATAGTGAATATGGTGAAATCAACATCTCTGACTATCATCACGAGCAGTTTTACATGAAGTTCAAGCTCGTTAAAAAATAAACCTAGCAACGAGCAAATGCTCCACCAGAGTTCAAGCTCATTAAAAAATGAACCCACTTTCAGTAAATAACCATTGCAATTGCTTAATTATCAGCTTTTGAACCTTGGTCGTGTTCTTACCATCACCTCCACTCTTTTTTAGCCGATCATATGCCTCCATTTGATCGTTTACCCTTTTGAGGAACAGTTGTGATGAGTGACTCTATTAGCCACCTTCTTTACACTGCCATGATTGAAAAGTTCCAAACCTTACCTGGAACCAGTTGCTATCCAAAAACATCACTCGTTCCTCAAAAAATGAGTCTCCTTTAAGCTCTTTTCATCTGACTCATAAAATATGAAAAGATTACCGAGCAATTGGCCTCTCCAACTCATTAAAGTGATTGAAAGTGCCATCCCTCCTCTAGATTTTAATCTTTTTGGACCTAAGGGATCATTACACAAAAAGATCGAGTGCTTGTCTTGTTCGGCTCATTAAAACTATCAAAAAGTCATCCCTTTTGTATTATTTCATACTTTTTCGAACTTAAAGGATTATATTACGAAAAAGGACTACTGGAGTTGCCCTTCCGTCCCTTCTTAGACTCTCTAAAATTGGAAAGGACCGAGTTATCTTTGTTGTTAAACTCGTTAAAACAATAGCGACAACCTTGTCCATGCAGACAAGAGTGAGTTTCACTCTCGCTAGGCTCATTAAAACATAGTGATAGGTTTGCCTGAAGGGAAAATTATAGAAAAAGCATATGTTATCCTCCTCAAGCTTGACCAAAATAAAGATGTACTGGTCAGCAATGATTGGGGAAAAAGGGAAGAAAACTTGAATAACTTCATTGGTAGCAAGTCACTCTTGAACATAACACTTTCACTCTATCACCATGATTGAGTCGGCTTGGGTTATTCCGTTCACCAGTCATATCACCATTGGTCCATCGTACCATCAATTTTTGGGTTAACGCTACCAATCCATTTCAATGTCGCCGATATGTTCAATAGAAGTCGCTCAGAGAATTCACCAACCTAGGTAATGCCTCATCCGCTGCAATACCTTCACTCTCCATTTTTCATGACCACCACCCTGAACCTTGTATCATCAGATCGTTTTCACCTCCAAAAAATCATTTGCTCCATTTTGTGTAGTAGATGTGGGATTCTTTAAGGCCATCCTCCGGCGGGTCACTTCTTATCGACGTCAGCTCATTATCCAAGAAGTTGACTTAGTAACAACCCTTTCAATACTTTGAAGCTTGCATGCCTCAATGGCAAGTTTCTCACTTCTGGCAACAGGTTTACATCAATGGCCTTCAACTGAAAGATTTTGCATGGTGTTCGACATCAACTCATGTATTCACACCACGTGAATTGTACTGCAGTACCTTTAGGGTCATTATCATTATCGATGATTCCTCTCGTGCCTGTTAACAACTTACATCATTGGCTGGTAATCAGGCGATGTTTTTCCATGTTCGACATCAGAACATCTTTTCACGTGGATCGACTTGTACTTCGGGCGAAGATTGAATGGGTTTGAAGACCCTGGATCTAGTTTCATCCATCTGGGCTGTGATATATTCAGGAAAATAAAGATATCAAATGTACATCATTGATGCACAGATAATCATCCAAACTAAGGGAGGATGGCTCTACCAGAATCATCAGTCCGCCACACAGATGGCTATCTGTCTGATGTACATGAAAAAGAATTTATAAATCTGAGCATGGGAATGCCCACCTCAACTAGATCATGAAAATATTATGAAGATAATGTATTGTATTGTATCTTTTTATAGGTCACCTTCTAGTTCGAAAAACCTCAGATCCTCATAGTAAAGAATTTCACTGGACATCAAAAGGTTTACGACCTCATGCTTTAGGGGGCAACTGTTATAGACATATTTG
This sequence comes from Pinus tabuliformis, assembly GCA_031772625.1. NCBI lineage: Eukaryota > Viridiplantae > Streptophyta > Pinopsida > Pinales > Pinaceae > Pinus > Pinus tabuliformis. Next base: position 346,880,486 of record CM062819.1, on the reverse strand, counting down.
GGCACTACAACTCCAATCACATATGTACATAAACCAAGGGCTTCTAAACCCATAAAAGTGTTGTTTCATACCCTAAAGGAACAACGTTAGTTGATTACATCATTTCCCAGAAGTTCTCCCTAAAAAAATACTCAGAACTAGTCAAAAATGGACCATACAAAGTGCTCCATGCCGAGGGTGTGATGCATACTGGAAAGCCCTTGTGTAGGGTGTGATGAATGAGAGCAAACAAATGGCATAAGCAGTTTGCTAGGTCGAAAATCAAAGAATCTTCTAGAAACTGCTCATATGACACTTGCCTCTCTGAATTCGTCCAAGGATGAGTAAGATATCATGAAATCTCCAAGTGGAACCAAGAACTATCAGTGAAATGACACTAATAAAATCTCAGAAGCTAACTCACTCTCCTACAAAAATCTATATATGGATCCCTCATCCTAGGGATCTAGAGGCTGGAATTTTGTAATTTGCAAGGAAGCGTTGTTGGCTTCTCTTTGAAGACATTTCTGGGTGATCTTGCTTTGTATGAGGTGAAGAGGGCTTCCATGCTGGGAGGATGATGCTGGATCAAACAACTTGGTTGTAATCCTCTCTTCTACTACTTCTATCAATAAAGCTATTTGAGTTTTCCTCCATATGCTTGTATATCTCTGAATCTTGTATTTGTATATGCATTTATATGGTTAATGTACATATGACCCTACATTGTTTATGGCTATAGATCTCTATGCTTTGATGGTATTTTTCTACTTTGACTCTATAGGTGTTCTTTGAAGTGGGACAAGTGAGAAAGGAGTGACGAAAGCTCTATCAAGGGAGAGAGGAAACAAGCAAGGAGACTAGCGAAAGACTGAGGTTAGTACTCTCTACTTCTCTTTCATCTATCTCTCATAGAGGAAGACACAAGTAATTTTAGTTTGTTTGTTTCTAAGATAGCTACCCATCTTAGTGAGACTAGGAGCTCTGAATGGACACTAGTTTTCACGATAACACATATGCCTTGTACCTAAAATAAAAATGGTTGCAGTTTGAGATAAAAACCCTAGCACAACGAGGGACTATGCCTTTCCAAGACTATAGGCAGTTCATTGAGCTCTATGACCAAAGCACCCTAGGGGACAGAGCCACGATATCTAAATTCTACTTACAGAACTTGGCCATAATAGACTTGAATGTGTGTGACCCCAATCCAAAGTTGGGGGACTTACAATTGATGGCCTTGGAATCATGTATGAGTCATGAGGGGGGTAGGGCTAAGGAAGTAAAAAGAGTGTTGGGAAGAGAAGAAATGGATTGCCTTTACATCAGAGTACAGCAGATCAAATCCATGGCTGTGATTAGCACCCACAACCTCATCGCCAATGATCTCGAGCTTGTGCCAAGATACTTAGCTACACAATAGAAAGCAATCACTCATTTTGAGGACACTTTCAAATTGCTAGCTGATGAAATCTAGCAAGCATTCCCAAGGATATGGGGCACCTTACCATCCAGCGTAAAGATCAGGGAGTATCATTCCCATGAAAGAATGAGAGATGCACCAGAGATGACCACACTATATAAGAAGGCACTAGAAAGACTCAAAATCCACTGGATTGGCTTGAAACTCAGTCCATCATTTCTCTTGTGTATGTTATAAGGAAGAAAGGAGGAAGATGAAAGAGATCAGTGGGAGGAAATAGAGAATCATGTAGGATTTTCCACAAGAGGATGATACAACAATAGGAGCTTAAAATGTCAGAAGAGCCACAAAAACAGTGAAATACATGGACATAGATTGAGTTTCTCAGAGGATGAGTAACACTTTCAGTAGGCTGGTGATGATGAGGCTCATCAATGGGTAAATTATATGGACCTTAATGCCACTGTCCACCTTATTAAAATCAAATTTTCTCACATTTCTTTACATGTTTTGTTATATTTTTCTTAGTGAGAAGCGTAAAGATGAGATGTCATATCTTGTGGTCTAATGTGCATTAATTGTAGGTTTTGGAGCAATTTTGGCTAATTAAAGTGTAGGATCTCGAAGTAGAAAATCAAGAGGGAATTTAGGAGATTGGGTCTCCCTCCTTAACTCCTCACTCAAGCAAAGATCCCTCAACCAAATCTCATCCGCTTGGAGTTACTAGAAGCTAGGCCAGTGATAGTTAAAGACCAGTTCATCTCAAGTTGGGAGACAAACATCCCTAAATTTATGGAAGTTTTTGGTAGCTTTAGTTGTATAAATAAGAAGGCCTAGAGCCTAATTAGGATTTGAATTTTTTTGTTGTTCCCAAGAGGCATTTTCGAGCTAAGACATTGTGACTGATGACTCTTATGTATTTTTGATATTTTAATGAAAATGAGGAGAATTCCCTTGATCCATCACTAAGTTGATTCAGAGGGCTAAAGATCCAGGGTTAGGGACCAACCCTAGCAGAAAAGGCTCCTCTTTTCATACATATATGCTTAGATTACATTCATAGTTAGCTGCTAAATTGATTTTGGTTTTGTTAATCTAGAAGCATTTGGATGATTAATTAGTTTTTTTCCATTTGTGGATAGATAGATCAGTGGTATCATAGTGAAAGTAAACACTTCAGAAAATCTTGTGATAGTGGCTTTCACCTCATCTCCCTTATGGGATCATGATTTCAGAGTTCCATTCACACCAACCAAAAAGAAATTTCTTGTTTGATTACTGCATAATCTAGGGTTGCTTGTTGAATATATCACTTTATTTGAATTTCCTACAAGTATTTGAAATTTTCATTTTGATATCTTAAGTTTGTTATGGTTTAAAATCACTTCCATTCATAAACTTAGCCAATATCTATTAATAACTATGTTTTCCTCCATTTAACTCATCCTTTCCATGTATAGATGAATTTGTGCATGAATGGATATAAGAGTGTATGTTGTTTCAATAAAGTCTAATTTGTAGGGACACCTCATCATTCACCTCATCCAAGTACCATCCACCTATGCTGCCAAGGTCCGCCAAACCCTAAATCTGAATTGTTGTTTTGTCAGCAAAATTGGTCATTTCCATTCAAAAAATCCAACCATATTAAAGCATTTGTTGGAGCCTTGGATAATGTTCACCTCCTCCCTGCCTTATTTCCCCATCAGACACCTTTCCCGCACTTCATTCTACCTTTCCTACCATATTCTAATATTTTTTCTAGTTTCCTATAGTAAGGTAGGGCATCCTGTAGTAGAACTAGGACATCCTCTAGTACTATAGGAAACCTTGTAGCAGCCTATTTTAAGTGTGAATTGAGAAGAAATGGTCATCTCAGCTTAGGTTAGTCCTCCACTTGGCTTCCATACCCTTGAAATTAGTCCATACCTTTTCATCCATAATTGTCTCCCCTGCCAAAGAACAAGTAAAAATGAGCATTTGCATTCATAAAACTAAACATCAAAGAAGGCCTTTCCTACAATTTCTAACTTAGCACATGCATGCAGTAGTCATAATAATTTGTAGACTAGATTCCATGCTTAGTTAGTCTAAATAATTAAATTTTATACACAAGTTTAAGCTAGGCTTTCTTTTGCAAGAAAAATGTGTAGATGTTTATCTAGATGATTCCATGTCACTTTATAGCACCTTCCAATTCAGTCTTTCATTTCCTAGAGTAGGCAACATTTCTTTTTCCATTAAGGAATTTTCCCTTTTCCATTTGGTAGTTAGATTCCTTCTAGTTAATATAATATTGGTTTGGAAAACCCTAGTGGTCTATTTCCCTAGTTGAAAAGTGACAAGAGTAGACCATTACATCTACTGTGTATACAAATTGTCACCTCCAAGTTTGTACGAACCCTGGATTGATGAAGTAAATTTGGTAGCCCCATGAGTTGCTGCATTATTGCTACAATATTTGTGCTCATCACAATTATTTATATCCTTATGCATCACTTGCCACTCTAGTCCCTTTGGAACCAATGCCCCAACCTCCCATGCCTCCTCCACATATGCCACAAGAGAAACCACCACCTCAATGTCAAGTGTATGCTCAACAGAGTGAAAGAAATCCCCCCAACCCCAAGAGAAAGAATAAGGGGAAATGTAATTGAAACCAACCATATGAAAGTAACAAAAATAGAGCGGCTAGACCAAGCAAAAAAATGGCTAGTATGTTACATTGATCCTCCCACAAAAAAAATCTCCTAATCAACTGAAACCTTAGATAACTTTGACCCCGATTCAACTTGTTGTTCCTACCACTTTCCTTGCTTCAGTTCCACAAAAAACTCAACAAGAAGCCAATCCTGTTGTGAAAGCATCTGGTGAGGGTGGGAAAGCCCATAAAAAGAGACCCAAAGACAAAGCACCCCGAACAACTCCAGTTCCTCCTAAATTCCAAAGTCTACTCCTCCATGTGCTTTGTGTGATGTTGTTGTGTTGCCACCAATACTTGTATTGAGCTCCCTCATATCAATAATGTGTTCTTTGATATTTTTCTTAAATCAAAATTAAACATGGGAGGATGGGAGGAAGAGAGACCACATGATTAAGAGAAGCTACTTAGGAATCTCCATTATAGATAAGGTTCAAATGCACATCATAAAAAATGGGAGACAAATGACGAGTAGATGTAACATCTAGCCATGTGAGACCAAAGTGTTCATCAAAGAAGGTTTGACTGAATCACAATAGGAAACATCAAGGGAGTCCCAATATCTCCATCCCATGCATGACGACATGTAGAGAATAGGTGTGGAACTATCAGGAGGAGGAATAGCAATGGTTGGTTGGGAAACCTCTTCTTCTGGCATAATAGTGGGACCAGAACCTGTAGATAGAGGATAAGTGGAATCACTACTGCAGACATATGTCACCTTACCTGATTCATCTAATAAGAACAGATCCTTATGCACAAATCACCCTTATGATTTGTGTGATAACTATGGCGATTATTCCCATCACTGTACCTATATCGACGAATTTCATGATACACTTCAAGTGCTTTGTGGGTTAGATGCCTCTGGTAGTGATTCCACTTATCCTCTACCTACGAGTTCTAGTCCCAATGTTATGCCAGAAGAAGAGGTTTCCCAACCAACCATTTGTTATTCCTCCTCCTGATAATTCCACCTCTATAGTCTACATGTCATTATCCATGGGATGGACATATTGGGACTCTCTTGATGTTTCCTATTGTGATTTAGTTGAACCTTCTTCGATGAACACTTTGGTCTCACATGGGTAGATGTTACATCTACTAGTCATCTTTCTCCCATTTTTTATGATTGGCATGTGAACCTTATCTATAATGGAGATTCCTTGGGTAGCTCTTCTTCATCATGTGGTCTCTCTTCCTCCCATTCTCCCATGTTTCATTTTGATGAAGACATCATGGAAGCTATGAAGACCTATAATTATCCTTGGGATGATATGCACCACCGTGTGCACTTCCTTTTGTAGAAAACCCATGCCCAATATGTTGTGGAGCCCAAAGACTTCATCCATACTAAGGTTGACTGGTTTAAAAATCCCATTCCTATGCCAGATGCTTTCGAAGAAGGAAATATGGCTAAAATATCTCCTACCATCAAAATAAAAATTTTGAATAAGCCAGGGATTGAAGAAAATATCACCTTGGGGGCATAATGCACCCTCAAAGAAATTGATGCTTACGCTAAGTTATTTAAATAATTTTGTGATGCTTTTTCCTAGTCTTATGCTGAGATGTACGGAATTGATCTTACCATTGTTCAACACAAAATTGACACTTGGCCTAATACCATACCTTTGCACCAAAAGAAAAGGCCTATCCATCCTTTGAAGAATGATTCTATTAAAGCTGAATCGATAAGCTCAAGCAAGATGGTTTAATTTACCCCATTGAATAAACCACATCAGTGTCCAATCCAGTTCCCATCCTAAAGAAGTAAGGCACCATTCGTTTCTGCATGGACTTTTGTGCTCTAAGAAAATCTTGCTCTAAAGATAGATTTCCCACTCCTTTCATAGACCAAATCATTGATGAGTTTGTGGGGCATGAGGTTTATTCCTTTATGAATGGATTGTACGGATATAACTAGATATGTATCCATTATGATGATCAACGAGAAACCACCTTCACTAGTCTGTTTGAAACTTTTGCTTATAGGGTTATGCCTTTCAGTTTAAATAATATTGGGGCCCCTTTTTAGTGTGCCATGTCCTATTGCTTTCATGACTCGGCACACATTATTCTTTCATATCTGGATTATCTCACTGCTCATTCCAAGCTTTGGTCAGAACACCTCCATGATTTACATACCATTTTTCCTCTAATGTCACAAGTATAAAATTCACCTCAATCCTCTTAAGTGTTTATTTCATGTTCCTACTGGTGGACTATTAGGCTTCATTGTGTCCAAATATGGCATCACTCTTGACCCTATCAATGTTCAAGACATTCTTGAACTCCCTCCACATCACACCCTTCACCAATTACGAAGCCTCCAAGGTAAAGGTAATTGTCATCATCGATTTGTTTTTTTACTATGACACAATTGTGCATGGGTTTCTTAGACTCCTTTGATATAACTTTCCCTCTCTTTGGGATGGACAGGATCAACATTATTTTGATGCTCTATAACATTCTCTCGCTTCCTCTCGCTTGATTAGCCCACCCAACTTCGAAAGGTACTTCATCTTGTATATATCAGCTTCCACCTTTTGGTTGTCGGGGTCTTAATCTGAGAACATGGTTCTAGAAATGATCATGACATATATTATATCAGTAAGAACCTTAATAGTCTCCCTATGTCCTATTCCAATAAAAAAAAGTTGGCTTTGTATGTTGTGTTCTCTGTTCAAAAAAATTGTCATTATATCATTATGAATACCACCAAAGTTGTTACTAATTCCAACCCCATGGAATTCCTGTTGAGTCGACAAATCATAAATGATAAGTATGCCCATTGGATCGTTATCCTTCAACAATTCAATCTCAAATTTGTCACACCCAAGAGTAAGAAAGGTTTATCCCTTGATAAACTTATTTATCCATTTCCTACTTGTGCACCCGATCTGTCACCCAATGATGATTTTCTAGACGAACACCTATTCACTCTAACCTCAGAGGATCCTTGGTATGGAAACATCCTTAAATATTTTTTAACTCAAAAAATTTCGCCCCATATCACTTATGATGATCGATGATGTATTCGACATTAATCCCCTCTCTATCTCCTACTTGGTGATGATCTTTATTGTCGTAGTGTTGATACGGTCCTCTGTCATTGTCTCACCCATTATTAAGCTGAGTAAGTACTAAATTCCTATCAAAGTGGCGCTTGTGGTGGTCATCTCTATGGAATAGTCACTACCTAGAAAATAATGTGTGCATAATACTTTTGCCCTTATCTATTCAACAATTGCATTGTGGCAGTCAGACATCGTCCCAATTTCCAATTTAAGCCCCTAAGGCTCAAGAACCACCTCCTCCCCTCCATCATGTCATCGTAGTAATTCCTTTCTACAAATGGTCTATTGACTTCATGGATTGACCACCCTAATTTGCTAATAACCATAAGTATATTATCATGGCCATCGACTATTTCACCAAATGGGTTGAAGCCATGCCCACATTTAATAACATTGTAACTACTATAGCCCTATTTTTTTTAACCATGTTATCACTTGATTCGGAGTTCTGAAGTAGTTGGTTTCCCACCATGGGCTTTGAACACCAATATTTCTCATCTTATTACTTGTAATGCAATGGCCAAGTTGAACTTGTCGATAAAATCCTTAAAACTATTCTTTAGCGGACGATGAATAAACACAAGACCAATTGGCACCTTATGCTCTTCCTTATGTTGTGGACTTATAGGACCTTTGTCAAAAATACTACTGAGTTTACTCCTTTACACCTTGTTTTTGGACAGAAGACAATCTTATTGATCAAGTGGGAAATATCCTCCCTCCAGATTTCCATCAAACTCATCCCAGACACCCAGCCTTTAGAACAAAGACTCATCATGCTTGAGCGTGCTAATGAAGGCCACCGTTGTTATAGACATATTTGGGCACATCAACCCCAAACTTATATGTTGATAAACTAAGGCTCGTGAACCCCTAAAAAAGTTGTTTCATGCCCTAAAGGAACATAGTCATCTAAATACATCATTCCCCAAAAGTTCCACGTGAGAAACCATCCATAAATGGCCTAAATTAAACCATACTGATTGCTCCACTTGCAAGGTGCGACGCATACTAAGTGGTACACTTACAAGGTGAGATGCATACTAATTAGGCCTTCTATATGGTGTGATGGGTGAGGATGTACAAATGTTCGAGACAGTTTGCTAGGTGGTTGCTCATGGAATCTTCTAGAAACTTCTCCTGTGCCACTTGCCTCTCTGAATTCGCCCTAGGATGAATAAGGGATCTGAGAAATCTCCAAGTGGAACCAATTGTAACAAGTGGAATGACACTAATCAAACCCCATGGATGACTCACACCCTTGCACACATCTATAAATGGATCTCCAATTCAAGAGATCCAGAGGCTGGAATATTGTGAATTGCAAGGAAGTGCTGATAGTTTGTAATTGAGGAAAGAGCATTGTATTGTTGGAGTGATCTTGCTATTTCATGAGGTGAAGAAGGATTGAAGCTGGGAGGATGATGCTAGATCAGAAAACTGGGTTGTAATTCTCCCTTCTATTAATAAATTTCTTCAAGTTTTCTTCCATATGATTGTGCAATTGTGAATGTTATCATTTGTGAATGCTATCATTTGTTCATTATATATCTGATTCTGTAATGTTTATGTTGTAATAGATCACGATGCTTTGACGGTTCTTTGTTGCTGTACTTGTGCAGGTACTCTCCAAGCATGTTAAGTATGGGGAGGATTTGTAGGATTTGTCAAAGGGGAGAGAAAGCAAGCAAGGGATTAAGCAGAAGTACCAGGTTGGTTCCATTATCTTTCTCTTATCTGTTACACATAGAAAAAATCGTTGAATTTCTTTAAACTGTTGTTTCTAGGGTAGTTGCGAAACCTAGAGGGCTAGCATTCTATAGGAATACTAGTTTCCCATAAACAAATTGGTGACTCCACAGGGGAAGAATATATTTTGTTTTTTGTTATTGTTTGTTTTATAAACTATAGACAGAGCCTGAAGTCAGCCAAGTAGCCTTCGAACTGCTCTTGCTCTGCAATTTCATAGTAGATGAATGATGCTTCAGTCAATCTTTGGTTTAGTTTATGAATTAAACATTTGACTTACAAGCATTCTAGATTCCCTTTTGGTAGCTCAATAACCTCTCAAGACATTCCTTCATACCTTTCTCTTTACTTTTCATTAAAGCTTAGCTTAACTCACTAAAAATAGTTGCACATCTGAGCCAAAACCCATTTCAGTTGCACTCCCTGGACCATCGCACTGTCTTCCACTATAACCCAATATGCATCACACCTCCTGAGTGTGGTAAGGGTGATGCATCCCTGTTCCTGTGAAGCCTATGTGCGATGATTGACTGAACTCTTTTTCCATTCTAGAAATTGGGGGTTTTTGACCTTGTTTTCAGTTTTGTTTAGTTGTTTTGTTGCATATGAACAACGCCTCCTTACTAAAGCCTACTTGTATCACATAAATCAGCCTCAATTAGAATAGGATTAGTGAATGTTTTGTGTATTTTTTCATCATTTACAATCCTTTTTCGAAAATTTGTTTAAATTGATATGTTGCTTTGATGCAAAAAGTGTCGTAATTGTCGTTTTGTGTCGAAAAGAGAAGTGTCATGGATTCATCTTTCCCTTGATAGCCAATTGAAATTTTCTTCATGTATTTGGTTTGATTTTTTTTATATTCGAAATGTTGAAATAATTTTTATTCAAACTTGAAAAGTGTCATGGAGTCTTCCCTTCTCTTTTGAAGAAGAAATTGTCGAAAATGTCATTTTGAATGAAATATTTAAGATCTTTGCTGCATTTAGTTTTCCATTTTGGCATTTTTCACATTAAGGAGAACAAAAACAAATACATGCATTTGCATTTAGTAGTTGTAGATTTGTGTGTGAAAAGATGATTCAGGGAAATGCACTAGTGTGTGCTCTTTGCTCTTTGTTTAAAAGCACTGTAATTTTCTTTCCCTAGTAGCTAAGATTTTCATTACTCAAATTAAACAAAGATTGTTTATCATTGTAGATTGCATTTTAGGAATTTCAAATCATCATCATGCGGTGAACCATTGAAAGGAAAACTCTAAACAAGATCAACTTTAAATAAATGTCAGTGAACCTAACAACGCTTTGGAACTTAACGCAACATATCTAGAGGTCTAGGCTGGAGATGTGTTCCAACGTCATTAAAACTAGTGGCTACCATTTCCATTGAAGGTTGGGTGATTCCTCCTCCTTGATACGACAAGTGCTAGCACAGACTTGTGCTCCCCGTACCGTAGCATATATTTTGGGAGACCATAATAGGCTTATATCCTTTATCCATAGGAAGCTGATTCTGCCACCTTATTGATCACAATGCACTGAAGACAACATTTGGGAAGATTGACTGTTGTACATAAGTCCTTGGTAATTTCTATTTAATTTATCACCAAGATGTATATTGCAGTTTTGTGATTGGTTTGGTAATCCCTCTCTCTATATTTTCCAGAGTAGTCATTTTAGTTCATTTTAGGCTCATTAAAAATCGAAGGAGACTAGAGTCATCTTTAGCTTTTTCTCGACTCTTAAAAACTGAAAAAGAAAATTTGTGTCCAAGCATCATTAAAATTATTTGAATTTGGAATAACGTCTTTTTCCCCTTAATTTTGAGTTGATCAAGTAATTCGCAATCGTGGAATAAAGTCAATCAAAACCTCGTCGTTCATGGGGACTAGTGAGTCAACTGTCTTTGACTCCAAAAGTGAAGCCAATCCAAACAAAACAGCCTCATTTAACTAAGTCCAATTCATCTGGTTTATTTGGAACTTTTGTTTCAACATCGTTAGAGACTCCAGTTACTCTGATTATTTTTGGTACATCAGCCTTTAGAGAAGAAGTTTTGCAGTTACAAGAGGAAATCAGAACTGATCCTAGTGTAATGGTAGACACTTCTATAGGTACCTGAAACAACTCCATCTAGAGTTGATCCAGAACCCATCTCAGTTCAAACCGAGGCTACATTTGAACTAGTAGTTGTTCAAGAATCTCCCTTTGAGACTGAAGTTCATTTACTTGAACATCTAGAAGTCGAGTTTCAGCATTCAGAAGGTGTCACCCCTCCAGTATTTTTCATTGTAGAAGCTATACCTTCTTTGACTCCGAAAATATTTTACGGACCTAATGATCTACCTCTTCCACATGGCATGACTGCTACAGAGGCAATAGTAGAGGATCCTCCATCTAGTACCCTATTACATTTTGGAACTAGGATTCAATTGTGTCTTTCTACTCCTAAGTTTGGCTCTTTTAATCCTCTTTCATCGCAAGTTCCTGTCGAACCGCTTGGAAATATTTTGGATAGACTAAACATGTCTGAGAAACAACCATAAACATCTAGGAATATTCCATTTGATGCAACTACAACAGAACTTCCTACCGCTATTCCTACAATGTTTGTTGGTATACCATCTGTTCCAGTTGGTTATCAATCACTCACGAGAGTCCACTCAGGGGCTGCTTCGGCACAATGGTCTGCTCCTATTTATTCATCTAGAGTCCCATATGGTATTTATTATGTAGAAACTCAGGAATTTTATCCTGCATGCCAACATAAATTTGGGCAAACCAATATTCAAAGATAGATATATCCTTTAAACACTAGACTATCGCCATATGGAGGGCAATATGCCTTTTCACACTTTCCTGCTGGGGAACAACCATATGAGAGTTTCCAACAAAATTTAGGTCAAACTAGAATTACATCTAGTGGTTGGATACTAACACTACTAGAACAACCAAGGGTTGTATATCCAATGCAACCGATTCAACCAGTGTTGAGTATTCCCACTACACCTGTTATTATGACTGTGTTGCAAGCATAAGCACAACCTATTGTGTCTCAACCTCAAGTCTTTCAGGGTGTGATACAATAGCCACTTGTCTCTACAGCTCAACCGCAACCTCAAGTTAGTGCTCCTTTATATGGAACAACTCAGGCACAAATGGGTATTGTTAATCTGCAACTTGGTCAATCCTGCGGCATTGGGCAACAGCAAATAGTCCAACAACCATGGCAGCTGCAATACCAACAACCATAATTCCAGCAAACCCAACCTCAATTTGGGCTTGGTTTACAAGCTCAGAATGGATTTGGTCAATATCAAGCCTACCGAGGACCTGAACAACAAGGCTTTGCAGGTTATGGACAACCGCATTTTCAAAAAGGTTATCAACAACCACATTATGTTGGTTATGTTCAACAACCTTATCAAAGCTACCAACATCAGATACATTATGATGGTATGCAAAGACCTACTGCTCAGGCAATTCCATCTTATCCTAGGTATGCTCCACCTAACCTGAATTAGCAGTTTCCTTTTGTAGCAACTCTAGAATGAACCGGCTAACGAATGATCCAATTGCATATGCCCCTTGGTGGCCAGCGATTCCTCATAAACTTCCCTCTGATATTCCTAAGTTCAATGGAAATCCAAGTGAAGATCCATCGAATCACGTAATGACTTTTCATTTGTGGTGCTCATCTAACACCCTGAATGATTATTCAATTAGGCTTTTCCTTTTTTAGAGAATTCTCACTCGTCCAGCCACAAAATGGTATATTGAGTTGCGTAGAGCTTCGTTTGATAACCTTAGAATCCTTGCCACTACTTTTCTAACCCACTTTCAGTAACCCTTTAGGTACAAAATGGGAACAGAAATCCTTACCAACTTTAAACAGACCACGCCCACTCACATATCTGATCATATTCATCAGTGGCGGCATCATCGTCGAATGGTAAATAAATACGTTCCTGATCAGCTTTTAGTTGATGGTTTATTAAGTCCTTATTGCCATCTATCACTGAGGATGTGGCGAAAGGAGGAGTTGTCACTGAAGAGCAAGTCATTGCTCGTGCATAATATTTAGACTTGATCTATACTTATTCTGGCACACTCTACGACAAAATTCCTAATGCTCCTAGACTAGCTTTTTCCGTTCCACCTCCTCCTAAATCGAATAGGGACTCTCATGCCGGTGATGGTGTGATCGATGCCTCAAGCACGCAAACCGCAAGAGGTCCATCTGGTCAAGCTCTTACTGTTTCTAGTGAGAATGCAAATGAAAAACTTCTTGCCTTGGATATTAATGTCATGTCATTTGACAAAGGCAAGAATCCAAAGCAACTAGGGGGCAAGAAGAAAGGGAAAAACTAATAAGAAGAAACAGGAGAATTCAACTCCTGAAAAATCATCTGAGAACCCTATTGGGACAAATAAACCTCCTCTTTTTCCATGTTTAATATGTAATGAGGAGCATTATACGAGAGATTGTCCACATTGATATGAGGTTTCAAAAATTTTGAAGGCTTTGAGTACCTCAGCGGTGTTGACTGATCTGTTTCCAAACCTAGAAATGAATCTGGTTGCTTTCGATAATTCTTCCACATCCAAAGTGCTAATGCTATCCATATCAAAAAACAAAAATGATGCTTTGGTATCAACAAAGAGTAAAGATCATGGGAATCCATCATCGTCTGACAACCAGGCTACTAATCAACCTAGTAGTTTGACAACGACTTCGCCAGAAGTTGTTCCACCCATTATTCCTGAATTAACTATAAATCCACCAAAGGGAATCATACATAAATCGAAATTTAATCCTTGTGCTCGAGCTACTCAGAATTATAATATAGTGGAGGAGCTGGCTCAATCGCCATCCGCTATGTCGACACTTGAGGTATTGCAAAATTGTCCCTCCCAAAAGCAAGCTTTGTTATCAGCAATAGGTGGGATCGATCCAACAGATTCCAATCTTGTGGCCTTTAATCATAAAGGATATACACCTTAGTTGTCGGCCCAACTCACTTTCTTTATACAGATAAAAGCCCTCAATGAAAATGTTCATCAAACCATCATTGATGAGGGGGCATCCACCTGTATTATGTTAATGAGTTGTTGGAAAACTCTTCGTTCACCACCCTTGTCGCGATCACCAACAACATTAAAAGCGTTCGATGGAAGAACGTACACTCCATATGGGATCTTAAGTAACTTGCAAGGTTAACTAGGGGGCAAGAGTGTGGAAATTGAAGTCGAGGTCCTTGATGGAAACCTTGATTACAATATTTTACTAGGAAGGCCCTAGATTTATGCTATGACTGTCGTTGTGTCTACATATTTTAGAAAGATTGCATTTCCCTTCCAAGGTGGAATCACAATCATTGACCAGCTCGACTTTTTTGCTAATGGTTCACAAGCTACTAGAAGCATTCCATTGATCCATGGAAGTTCACAATCGCTTCAAAATGTTGGATTAGGTCTCCTAAAAGACCCTTCCATAATGGGTGCTTTTTCCCTCCTGCCTCCATCTGGTTTCGTGGAAGTGGCCACAGTGGAAACCTGTCAAACGATCTCTTCTACATCATCTGAGTTTAAGAAGAGTTTCGACTATTTTGATAATGAGGATCATCGCGAGCTGTTGCCACCAAGCCCCATCAAATCTTTGTAGCAATCAGTTTTCTAGGCTTGGGTGGCAAACCCGAATCAGCACTCGATGAGTGTTTGGGTAGATAGGTCTTTAAAATATGGTACCTCTTTTGCTCCTTGGTCTCGTATACATTCTACAAATGAAGGGATCATCCAATCAATGATGATAGAAGAGACGTCATGGGAAAGCTAACTTTCTGAGGAGGTTCATTCCACAAAATTTTGAGCTCACTAAACGTTATACACGTCTTTTGAAAAAAGGAGTACGCTTCCACTAGGATTAGGTTGTGCAAGCTTCCTTTGATGCTTTAATAGATTCCCTGATAAAGGCATCATTAATGTACATTCCTGACTATCAAAAAGACTTCAACCTGTATCTCGCCACTATAAATACAACCATCGCTATGGTTTTAGTGCAAGAAGATAACAAAATTGAACATCTTATATATTATTTAAGTCGTAATCTTAATGATATAGAAATAAAGTACTCTTATGTTGAAAAGTTGGCTTTGGTAGCCTTTCAAGCAGTATAGAGATTTCGACACTATGTACTCTTTTGCAAAACTACCATTGTGTCAGATTGAAACCCTATGACCTACATTCTATCACTTCAATTACTGGGGGGGAAATATTCCAAATGGATAGCCATTTTGCACGAGTCTGATCTGGAATTCACCAAATCCAAATCAAAGAAATCTCTCATCTTTCCAGAGTTACTTTATGACCTTCCCTCATCATCCAATGATTTAACACCCCAAGCATCAATCGTGGATGAGACTCTGTTTCTAATATCGTCAAGTGATCCGTGGTATGGAGATATACTGGTCTATCTCCAAACCCAAACTATTAGGCCTAACACCTCTCGCTCTGAACAATGACGTATTTGATACCAAGCCAAAGACTATTTGATCATTGGTCATAAATTTTACCATCATGGTGTCGATACGGTTCTATGAAGGTGCCTCATGCATGAGGAGGCCAAAAAAGTTTTGAACAGATTGAACAAATGATGAAAGAATCCAATATGCTAAACAGTGAATTGAACATCTTTGACCACCATTCAAGCATAGTTTCTTCGTTTTGAGCTTGTGTAAAAATGAAACCGAATCCAAGCATAGTTCCCCATGCTTCAAGCCTGTCAAAAAATGAACCCACTTACAAGTAATTAACCTTTTTTATTGCCATTCTATCAGCCTTTTGAGCCTTGGTTGTGTAAATCTCATCACCACCATCTCTTCGGCTGATCATACACTTCCACTTGGTTGTTTTCCCCTTTTTGAGGAATAGTTGCAATGAGTGGTCTTATTAGCTAGCATCTTGATAGAAATAATCATGTTTTGAGAAGTTCCATAATCATCGGAACCAGTTGCTACCCTAGACACCACTCATTCATCAAAATCGAGTCCTCTTTAAACCCTTTTCAGACTCGTTCAATATGAAAAGATTGTTGAGCACTTGTCATTTTCAGCTCATTAAAGTGATTGCAAATGTCATCCCTCCTATATTATTTTATCCTTTTTTGAACCTAAGGGATTATTTTACGAAAAAGAACTCGTGGAATTTTCTTTTCGTCCCTTTTCAAACTTTCTAAACATGAAAAGAACTGAGTTATCCTTGTCGTTAAAGTCATTAAAACAATAGCGACAAGCTTGTCCATCTAGACAAGATCGAATTTCACTATCACTAGACTCGTTAAAACATTAAATAGTGATAGGTTTGCCCGAAGGGAAAATTATAGAACAAGCATATGTTATCCTCCTCAAGCTTGACAAAAATAAATAGGTACTGAGCAATGACTGGGGAAAAAGGGGAAGAAAACATGAAGAATTTATGGTAGCAAGTCACTCTTGAACATGACAGTTCCATTTCATCACCATTATTAAGTTGGGTTGGGTTATTCCATTCATCGGTCAAATCACCATTAGTCTTTCATACCATCCATATTTTGGGATTAACGTTACCAATTCATCTCAGTGTCGCCGACATGTTCAAGAGAAGTCATTCAGTTGAGAAACCACCATCCAGTTAATGTCTCATCGACTGCAATACCTCCAACCTTCATTTCTTTCATGACCTCCATTCTTGAACCTTGTGTTGTCAGTTCATTTTCACCTCCATAAATCATTTGCTTTGTTTCGTGTCGTAGATGTGGGATACATCAAGGTTGTCCTGCAATGAGTCACTTCTTGTTGACATCAACTCATTATCCAAGAAGTGGACTTAGAAACAAGCCTTTCAGTGCTTTGAAGCTTGCATACATCAATGGCAAGTTTCTCACTTCCGGTGACAGGTTGACATCAATAGCCTTCGACCGAAATATTTTACGTGGTGTTCGACGTTGGATCATATATTCACACCATGTGAACTATACTATAGTACCTTGAGGGTTATTATCATTATCAGTGATTCCTCTCGCGTCTATTAACAACTTACATCATTGACTGGTAATCAGGCGATGTCCTTCCATGTTTGACTTCAGAACATCTCTTCACATGGATTGACTTGTACATCAAGTGAAGATTGAACGAGTTTGAAGACCTCGGATCTAGTTTCATCCATCCAAGCTTCAATATATTCAGGGACATAAAAACATCAAATGTACAAAATCTTCACACAAATGGTCCTCCTAACAGTGGATGATGGCTCTATATATGAAGAATCACCAGTTTGCATCTACAAACGACTATCTCATCTATGTACATGAAATGAATTTATAAAGTTGAGCATGGGAATGCCTCCCTCAGCTAGAGCATGAAAATTATATTATGATGATGTATTGTATTGTAACTTATGCAGGTCACCTTCTAGTTCGAAACTTCAGATCCTCATGATAAAGCATTTCACCCAACATCAATATCTACGACTTCATGCTTTAGGGGGAAACTGTTATAGAAATATTTGGGCACATCAACCCCAAACATATATGTCAATAAACTAAGGCTCATCAACCCCTAAAATAGTTGCTTAACGCCCTAAAGGAACATAGTCATCTGAATACATCATTCCCCAAAAGTTCCACCTGTGAAACCATCTAGAAATGGCCTAAATTAAACCATACTGATTGCTCCACTGGAAGGGTACGATGCATACTGAGTGGTACACTACCAAGGTGTGATGCATACTATTTAGGCCTTCTATAGGGTGTGATGGGTGAGGATGGAAAAATGTCTGAGACAGTTTTCTAGGTGGTTGCTCATGGAATCTTCTAGAAACTTCTCATGTGCCACTTGCCTCTCTGAATTCGCCCTAGGATGAATAAGGGATCTAAGAAATCTCCAAGTGGAACCAATTGTAACAAGTGGAATGACACTAATCAAACCCCATGGATGACTCACACCCTTGCACACATCTATAAATGGATCTCCAATTCAAGAGATCTAGAGGCTAAAATATTGTGAATTGCAAGGAAGTGTTGATAGTTTGTAATTGAGGAAAGAGAATTGTATTGTTGGATTGATCTTGCTATTTCATGAGGTGAAGAAGGATTGAAGCTGGGAGGATGATGTTGGATCAGACAACTAGGTTGTAATTCTCCCTTCTATTAATAAATTTCTTCAAGTTTTCTTCTATATGATTGTGCAATTGTGAATGTTATCATTTGTGAATGCTATCATTTGTTCATTATATATATGATTTTGTAATGTTTATGTTGTAATAGATCACGATGCTTTGACGGTTATTTGTTGTTGTACTTGTGCAAGTACTCTCAAAGTGTGTTAAGTACGCGGAGGAGTTGCAGGATCTATCAAAGGGGAGAGAGAGCAAGCAAGGGATTAAGCGGAAGTTCCAGGTTGGTTCCATTATATTTTTCTTATCTATTACACATAGAAGAAATTGTTGAATTGCTTTAAATTGTTGTTTCTATGGTAGCTGCCAAACCTAGAGGGCTAGCATTCTATAGGAATACTATTTTTCCCAGAAACAACCATGTTGAATTGCAAACCATTGAGCAGCTAAAAAATGCGCCAAAGTGTAGTATGACCGTAAATTCAACCCTTGTACCTTTCATGAAGGTGATCTTGTTCTTGTCTATGACCAAGCTCATGATTTCCTAGGCCATGAGAAGTTTGAATTATTATGGTTTGTTCCTTAAATCATTCGTAGGTGTTTGGGCAAGGGGGCATACCCTTTAGAGGTTCCACAAGGAGAAATCCTTCCTAATCCTCAAAATGCACTCTACTTGAAGAAATTTTACCTATAACATTTCCCATTGAAAAGAATGTATCTTTTTCTTTCTACAGTTAGGTAGCTTGCATCCCCCATCATCTCATTTATTGCATTCTTGTGCTTCTCAGATGGATCCATCATCCGCACCACATATCAGTTATGCCGATGGTGTGAGTCACTTCTCCAAGAATCTAGCCTTGACAACTTGGGTCATTTTCACCCCTTTACATTCATTAGTTCACTCCAATGACGTCTACGTTGGATATGCCACCAATAACAAGGATGCATATGATGCAATGATATGTTTGTTAGTGGATTACATTGATCATCACATCATCCACCTTCATGTTTGTCTTGATTCCTTGCTACTTGACATGCAATTGAATGGTGTTTACCATTTTCATAATCCTATCCCATTTAGAAAATATTTACAAGTTAAGCTTTTTGGCACGTGAATTTGCATCCATTTCATTTTTTCATGTTCTTGGAGAACAAAATAAATAGGTAGATACAATTGAAAATAACATTCTAGACTGGCATTTATTACATGCATATACAATAAGACATCCATAACATTAAAAAATGGTGAACCACAATCATCACAAAAGATGCATAACCATATTATGTATCATAATATCCAACATATAATGTTTGGATTCCACTATTCTAAATACATTAGACATGCCCATAGCATGTTACATACAAAAATAGGGGCCCACGTTTCCTATCCCTAGTCACTATTATTTGAAGGATCTTGTGGCAATGGCTCCATTCCACCTACCCGTAAGTCTCGAACTCCTTTACCAGCCATAACTATGTGCCTCATGATACCTCGCCATTCTAAGGGAAGCTCGATGCACTCATATGTATACTGATCTTCTAGCTCATGCCATCTGCACTATGTCATCCCTTCTAGTAATATGTTGAACGTTTGGCGACGGTCCTCCAATAATGCATCATTATCAGCTATTTTTTGTGATGTCAATCATCTCTCATTTGTAGTCCCACATGTCATCGACCATCCTGCATATCCTGTCAGCCACACCGGTGTTATATCTGCATACCAAAAGTTTGGAAATCAATCCCACATGTGCTTATTTTCTAAAATTTACATGAAACAATACTATAACAACTACTACTTACCATCCAAACCCCACGATCGTCCTGACGGTAATGGTAGATCAGGATCCCCCTTAAATTTCATTCCACTTTATGGATAGTCATTTATGTACAATGGCGTCTAGTCGAAACCAACAAAGAACTTAGGTTGGAACAGTTGTCTAAATCCCCATCCTCCAACTCATCCTAGTAGCTTCCCCCAACAGTGCATACTAGGATCTTATGGGCTGCCATCATGGATTTGTACATGTGGACAAATAGTCGGGATCTTCTCAAAGAAGAATGAGCACATGACTGTCCCAAATGGATAGTTATCGTTGGTATTTCGCCTAAATAGTCTAAACTTCCATTTCAACGATAAAGGAATCCTTTGGGCCCCCACATAGTAGGTTCCTACCAATACACTCTCTACAAGCATCATCTTCCCCCCCATTGATGTGATGGAAGGAATGAGTAGCTAAGATCTGCACCGCTGCTACAGCTATGGCACTATCCTATGTCTCGAGTCTCTCCAAGTCATGAATATGGATGATCATACCCTTTACATGAGAACCTAGTACAAAGTGACACTCCAAAAATTCCCCTATATGCCTCCCATGAGGTAGCACTCGATGTATCTCACCAACCACCCTCAAGGTTGGAAATCTTGTCAAAAATTATATGTCCTTAATAGTCATTTTGATTCTATGTCTCTTTATCATAAATGCCTCCTAATCCAGATCCCAAGAACTCACAACCATGGATTATAGTGGTTGACTAGCCCTCATCGATGGGTTCTCCAAGAACTTCAACAACCCATATCAAGCCAGAGCCCTTCTGACTACTTGGTTCCCCTGAACCACAACACAAAGAGTATCAAAGCCTCTTTCTCACCATACCAACTTTATCTCTACCATACCTACAAAATATCATTATTTTTTTTCAATTCAAAGTCACAAGAATCCACTACTAGTTCTTAGCTTCAGCTCAATATAGACCGCCAAACATGCTTTTCCATTAAGCCAAAAACATAGTTTTTTCCATCAAAAATGCGTTGAATGCACTTTTTACCCAATTTCTACATTCCAAAATGTAGTAAAAGGGCCAACGGATGTGTTGCAACCATGAGGAAAGGAAAGGATTTCCCCACTAAGACGAGGCCTTAATCTGAAAGTTTAATCCACCAAAATTGATAAGTAAGGTTAGGCCACCTACCTGCAACTTGAAAATCTAAATTCCAATGGTCGGTTTGTCTAATACAATCTCTGCAAGATTTAGGGCCTTCTCCACCTCTCCAAATTCTTCAACATCTCACCATGCAAATGAATTGGATTTGGGAGAAAGAAGCCATTTTATAGGAAAAACCGTAGCTCAATTTGATGAACCATAAACACCATTAGAAAGCTTTCACCGAGTACTATGATGGGTGTCTCTTTGTTTTTGGTAATTTGACAGTTCACCAAGAAGCCATTTTTCCACGAGGTCTTAGTTTTCCACCCACCAAAACCAAATTTCATCATGCGAGTCATCTATACTCTGCTACCAATTTTCCTTTCCACTTGTTAAATTGTGTGTCAATTTTTGTCATGAGTAACCATTATTTACTCATGTTTTTATGGTCCCCTTTGGGCCTCTCCCATGTGGCAACATCATTGAGTCACCCTTGTTCAGAGCATCAAAGATGAGTCACCCTTACATCCATGAAGTCTGTTCTCAGTCCCATTGAGTCACATAACATTATTTCATCCATCTTTGTCTCACATTCATCTCATTGTGCTCATATTTGGCCTCCAGCTATACTGATTTATCTTTTAAAATCCCTTGTTCGAGTAATTGACCATCTCTGTCGATTCCAAGTAAACCATTCATATCATGCTCTAATAAGGGAAGTCATCCATCGACCTCTCATATTGTATCCTTCCATCATTATCCCTAGTGTCAATCCATCAGTCACATTGTTATGACCCTCGTGCCGTTGTTGAGGAATCCCCATTGCATCACCTTTGGCGGGCCCTCTTCTATCGACTTTAGCACATTTGTTCCAGGAGAGTGGTATAGAGCGTGGTGTACCTTGGTTGTAGATTTCATCATTGTTCAGTGCCTCATATCACGAAAAGGGAATCATCATTTCCCTTTGAATTGGTTTTTTCTTGCGCTCTCGACTCCAGCTCATTACCACATAAACGAGAATTATACACTTAATGGTCTAGTGATCCAGCGTATTGTACCAAAATTTCTGGGTGTGCAAGAGATGTTCTAGAACTCATGAGGTGGTGGTCATTTAGGTAGCCCCCCACATTCATGGATGTTCGTAGCTTATGGTCTAGCCCCAAATGTAGTTCCATAAGTTTGATGGGTTCGGTTTCAGATGCTTGCAGTGCCCACAACATGCATGTCTCCTTCAAATGATCCATTCCGATCTTCATATCCCTTTCCTTTCTAGCAGGGCATATTTGGTGGTGATTCCCCCCTCCCCATATGATCTTGAGGGTTATTTTGTCTCATCTACTCAGATGTTATTGCATTTAGTCTTGGCCTATGATTTCTAGGCACATTATGTATATGGGACTCATTGTATTATTGTATCACATTCTAGCCCATTGATGACAACATATCATGTATCATGTATGATGTACTTTAAAGCTTAGTCCCACATTGTTGGGCTCAACATTATTATTTGTACTCAGTTATCTCTGTGGGTATGGGTATGCCCCCCGCCTCATTTGAGGTCATGTACTCCAAAATAAAAGAGACTTATATTAGCATAGTAGGTCTCGCCCCCTCCATTCCTCTATCCTTCCTGTCATTGCTTTAGCTCTCTCTCTCTCACTCTCTCTCTCTCTCTCTCTCTCTCTCATTGTCACATTTGACTAAATCACCTTGGATTAATTAAATAAATCACTATTTATTTATTATTCCTTATTTTTATTTTTGGAATAATGGTTAAACCATTATTTAATAATTATTTCAAATTTACACTTTTCTTAATCCTTGCAAAGTGATTAATAAATCATTTTATTTTTTAATTACTTCAACCATTTTCTAAATAAAGATATTTTACCATTTTGAATATATTTTCCCTGTCCAAAAAATATAATAAATTATTCCTAATGACTATATTTTAATTTGGTTTCAAAATATTTTATTATTTTCCAATTCCTAATTGAGCTCAATACTTTGTTACAAATACAAGGCTTTTCCATTCATTCTTCACCATGATCACCACATCATCACCATTATCATCTTCTCACATTTGAGATCGCACTTGAGTTCTATCTTGTTTTGGGTTTTTTGTTTATTGAGAGAGACAAATAGATCGTTGAAGCACAAGAGCATCAAAGGACCCATCCCACGAAGGGGAATTTACAGACCCATGTGTAAATATTCTTCACGAGGTGATATCAATAAAATATTATTCATTAAATTCGTCTTCTATTCGATTATTACATCATTTATTTATTTTTGTTCCATGGTTTAGTTTTCATGTGATCTTTTCTTATGTAGGGTTTTCTTCTTTTGTGATTGCAGATCTGAAGCATAAACATCCATATCTTGTTGTCAGGGTCACTTGTCACTAGTGACTTAAGTGAAGTATTTTTGGTACATTAGATAAAAAAATTCATACTAATAGTTGATGAGTGTTGACTTTGACTATTGGAGGGGACGTAGAGAAGAGTTTGTCTTGGAGTATTTGTGAATATTTTGGTCTTAGTCTTCAGTCCTGGATATCTCATTTTGATATGATTCTATAATAGAAGGATTGTTGGGTTGTCCCCTTGTGGGGTTTTTCCCTATATTGGAGCCTAATTTATGGTGTTATTTATCTCTTTGTGATATTTATGCTTTAAAAACTTGGATAATTTCTTGAAGAAGAGAACATAAAAGCAATACAAATACAACTAATATTCATAAGTAATTATCAAGAAATAAAAATAAAGCATTAAAATACAAAGCATTTGGTTTCTCAACACTACTAACTATGACCCTCTTGTTCAGGGTGATTTTTCAATCAAGTATGGTCCTTCAAATGTGCACAAATGTTTGAATGAGGAATGCCCTCAGAATTTGTTGTCACTATAACAAACACCCTCCAAATATTTTCTTACACTTGAATTTTTGAGCCTACGAAGGACCTTGTGATTTGTCACCCCATGGTCACTTCATGGTCATTTAATATTTTGCAAAGTATTAAGTCATATTCTATGTGTCAAAGTCACTTTCTCACACATGTTCTCTCTTTGTTGAATTCCCAAATAAACATAATTCTATGCAAGCTTATATAGGCATTGTGCAACTCTTGAAGGTAAATCTTGCACAATCACTAATGATGGTGACTATGCAATCCATAAGAATAGTGCACTTTGTAGCACGTGTTGAAAGTCAGTGCACACTCCCCATTCATATTATTCCTCACTTTGATTGCAATTGTACTTTTATTTCAGTGAGTTTTGTCAACTATCACTTTAGCACATATTTGCTTTCCCAAATATCTCTTTCACATTCACAACTATCTTTTTTTCTTTCTTTCACTTTAACAATTTTCATTTTCATGTTACATTCGTTATGGCATGTGTCACTTTCATTTTCTTTAATCATTTGCAAGTGTCATTTTCACTTTTCTCCGACTTTCGAAAGTGTCATCATATGGTTGGGGAAGTGTCGCATCTAGTCAAAGGGAGTCATTTGTAAATTCTTGAAGGGAAATCTTGATGCATTCTCCTACACTATTATGTTCCATCTATCATAAAGACATACATTAGATGTATTCCCAATTTTTTATGCATTGTTGTACTAGTGTCGTCACTGTCATTGCAAAGTGTATCCTAAGTGTCGAACTTGGAGGAGGATGTTTTTTTTCCATCGCATTAAGGGGATCATGTTGGTTATGAGTACTAAGTGTTCAATGTTGTGTCGTCAATTTTTTTATGTGTGTGATCATGTTTAAGTCCTACCTTTGTTTCACCTCTTCCTCACTAGTCCCACACTTAGTCAAATTCTAGAATATTTTTCCCCGAACAACATGGACCTTCTCTACCCCTCTGAACTGCGCATTGCATAGCTCTAAGTTCCATGCATTCATCCCTACCTCTTGGAAATGTGAAATGCATAGTGACTACCTCTAGGGACTATGCATTGCACAATTATAGTGCTCAAATGTTGCCTCTTTCCCCTAATAATTCCACAATATTTCCTTCCGGTTAGCGTTTCATTATGCATTGTATAATTTCAGACATCAATCTATCTATATCTCTCTAAATAATGCAGTTATGCAATCCAGTGGCCCAATATTTCCTTTTAATTGTGCATTCCAAAATCGCAGTAAGCAAGGCCTTCTTATTTTCCTCTTTGACTTGCTCAACTACGCAATACTCTGTCACTGGCCTCCCTGCATTGTGCATTTCCCGATCACAATGAGAAATCCTTCCTCAATATCCCACTAATTTTTCTAGCTACATAGTCTTATTCCTCTGTCTGCCAAAACTGTGCATTGTGCATTTCAGTGAGCAAGCCCTCAATGTTATCTCCTTGGCTCCCTCAACTACACAATCTTCCTTCTTTGTCCCCCAGGTGTTGGGAATTTCATACTCACACTCACTAGAGCCTCACTCTTGCCTCTTCGAACTAAAAAATGCACAATCACTGAGCCTCCTCCTCATCCCAGTACCTTGTTCTGAATCAACCAGTTCATTGCATGAACATAGTTAGACTATGATATTTTTTTACCAATGTCATCTTGTTGTGAGTGAATTTCATCTATAGGTATTGTATCTTAACATGAAAGGATTATGTTCAAGGAGGATGCAAAGGAGAACATACAGTAAGACACTTGTGAAGTGAGAACCATGAAGGATTCATCAAGAAAGAATATGGAGGGGAAACAGCTTATGACATAAGATCAAATATCAAGATTACATGAAGACCCCATATTTATTCAACACCCTTTGGAGGGTGAATATGAAAAATAAATCATATCTCTCATGAAGATGAAGTACTAAATAGATCTCTAAAAGAGATTGAATACAAAATAACAAGAGGAGAAACTGTCATTTCCACCTCATCATGAAGTCCATGTCATCATTGTCAAGTTGTGAATTATTCAAGTGTCATAATAGTTTCATGTGTGTGCATGTATATTTCCACATCATTTGTGGATGTAATGATGTAATTATCAAAAGGAAAGAAGAAAAGGTAATGTGTGGAAGTCCAAGAGTCATATGTGGAATATGAAAAGTTACATAGTCATACATGGACAAAAGAGTCTTTATGAAAAGTTCAAAAGTCATATAGAAGTCAAAAGGTCACATTATAAGTTTAAGAGTCATGAGGGAAACTCAAGACCCATAGGTGATATGAAAGGTCATTCCTCTTGTTATAAAATAAACCTCATAAATCAAGAAAATGGCTTTTTGGAGGCTTAGACTTTGGAGATTTAACCCTGGCTCCTCTAGCTTAACGTACGAGAGAAGGGAGAAGCAAGTGACTTAATGTTCCACTATTGGAGCTACTAGCTCACCATTGTAACTATGTACTTGGATCTTTCACCTAATAATCAAAAGTTCGATGACCCAACACATTTTCATGCATGTATCATGAATGTAGTAAGACTATTATTTATATGTTTGTTGTATGGTTTTTGTTCACATGTACTAAGGAAATTGAACTATTTATGTGGCTTTGGTACTTATCTTGTTGAATGTGTGTTGTATTAATTTATTTAATGATCATTGTGTCAATGTGAACAAATTCGCTAGATAGCTAATGAATATTTTCATGCTCTTGTGTGCCTCTCATAGGATGGTACTATTACTTTCCTTCTAGAGACTCACTTTTAATTCCCTCTCATGAAAGTATCCTTTTACACTTTGCAATTGGTGTTTCACAGTGTCAACTTACTTATTGATTTCAAATGTTATATGCATACTCTCCTATGTTATCCATTGCAGGTAATGAAAAAACTATAGTTATGGTGGTTAGGATGATACTATAGATGGGGCTCATACTCCAAATAATGTGAGGTCTAGTTGGGACTTGATATTGGGGATACCCCCTTGGATGACAGATTTCTGCCACAGTCAACAATTGGCAGTAGAAGGAGGGACAGATGACAAGTTGTGCCTATTGAGTCTGTTTGAAATCTCCTATCTTAAATGGCTCATTCCAAAATCTTGTGTCTGGGAATCTTTTCCAATAGATCCATTTGTAAATTTTCAATCCTCAATGACACTTTTTATCACTTTTATCAATTGAATTTTTATGGTGAGGGTGAAATATCCAAGGATGATCACATCTCTAATTTTCTCTATTTTTGTGAATTTTATGGAATCGCATGTGAAGATATTGCTTGTGTCGTTTTATTCCTCACTCTTGGAGGTCGAGTTAATCGATGGTTTCATACTTTACCATATTCTTCCATCCATTCATTTGATCCATTCCTCAAGAATCTTCATCAATCCTTTGATATGTATGAGTATCGAGATGTTTTGAAAAGAATTAATCAACTTAGAAAGAATCTTGATGAATTGATTGAGGATTTTTCTAATCAATTCCTTCCTCTATGTTATGAATTTCTTGAAGAAGATACAGATTGGTATTTCTATAAAAAAATGGTTTTAGCATTTGGATCATATCAATTTTCATGGTGAATCTAAACCACTTGATGATTTTCCTTCCCCAACTTTCATAAATCATGAGACACCTCTAAGTTTAGAGGAGGAACCTACTAATACTTTCATTCCTTGTCTTCCCTTTTTTGTGTGTCGTGTTGAACCTATTAAAATAAAAAAAATGAAAATCATATTGTTGATTCGTCTCTTCAACATTTGTCCACTTCCCATGATTCAAATCTAATGGAGGCAGCCTTGGAATGGTTCATGGCACATAGGGTGAAGACTAATCCTTCCATTCCTTAAGATGATATTACCACTCTTAACCTCAATCTTAAATCTAGTTTCACTAAAAGTATTACTTCTTCAAGGGACACATATCATCCTTTATCATCTACATGCTATTATTCTTTGTAAATTGATCCATTTGATCAATCTGCTCCACCAACTAGTTCTTCAAACTCTCTTGATTTTTAACTTGTCAGTTCAAATTGTGATCAAGTACAAGGTGGTCACATTTCCCAGGTAGAGGAGTAGAAAGGTGAATATTCTTTCTATATTTCTTATTTTTTTCAAGGTACTCCACAAAAGATGGTATTTTTCCATTCTTGGTTGATTTCAAATCTAATAATATCGGTATTCAATTAAATGAAATCAATTTTCCTAATCAATCTAAAGTCTTGGGAAACTATCATTCTGATGAATATGACCCTATTGAAGTATATGATGATGAATTCCCAAGTGCACCAATTCATCTTTTGGTTTCTCAAGAAGAATTTAATTTGAAATACTTAGATCTAGAAAATAATTCGATCAAAGAATATTTTCTTATCAAAACTTCTTCAACAACTCAATATTCCTTGTATCCTATTTCTTTTAATATACCTTGCTCTTTGGATCTTCCACCTGATAAGAAGAATTTTGAACTAAAATAGAGTAGTGAGGTTTTCTATGTTATCCAGGTTGATATTAGTGATCACCCACCTATTCCACCTAGAGCTACAATTAGTTTCATCGGTTTCCTTGATTATAACACAATTTACTATTTTTAACATTTTTTCAAGTCTTGAACTTACAGAGATTTTTTGACCCCCTAAGCAACATTTTTTTGAGATGTGGAGTAGATATGAGCCTACCAAAAATATTGTAATACTTGGAGAGACCATTCTAACAAGGTATCATATGTGCCAAAGAAATATCATATGACCAAGTCATGACCCTCGGAAGTTGGTTGTCCAACTAACCCGAACAGGGCCCACAAACTCTTGGTGTTTCATCTCATAGGTGTTAGGGTTTTGTTTTTTTAGGGTTTCCCAATATTTCTAATAATAAAAATTCCCTTGAGCCTGATTGTAACATAGTTTAGAGGCATGTAGTTGCCACATCTCTTCTAAGAGATAAGCTACCATCACCCAAGCTAGTTTATTTCCATTCTGTATGAAATCATATTTCAGTTCTTTGATACTAATCAAATGAATATTTATTTTTGTTGCATCTTTGCATTTATGTTTATCTCTATATGTTATTTGGTTCTTTTATAATTTTGGATCAGTGTTATTAGAGTAGTATGCTTTTTCTCTATTTTTTTGTGCATGTCCCCAACGAGGTTAGGGCATAAGGGGTTGGGACTTGAACTAGTTGAGATCCCTCAATATTGGCCCCACTGACACCGACAATGTCCCATGGTGGAAAAAAAGAAAGATGAGGGATTAGGAAATCCTATCAAACTATTGCTCAAAGAAGCCCTCGAGTGATAGAGGAACAAAATGATGGAAACAATTGCCCAGATCCTGCGATGGATGACAAACAGTAATGCATCTTCATCAAGCTATCACTTTGGAGGTGTCACCCCCTTCAAGGTACAAATAAATTTCGATATCCCTATTTTTTAAGGTGAAATAGATGCATATGTTCTAGCTAAATGGATAAATCTACTAGAAGGTTATTTTTAGCCCAAAATTTATCCGATAGGGAGAAGATTACTTTTTCACCACTTAAACCTGCCTCCCATATCAAGGATTGGAGGGAAACTTATTGTGAGAGACAGGCCAAGGAACCCTCATTTTTTTTAGGTCTACCATCTCGGAGCTCTTTCCAAGATGTTTTCAAGGAATAATATTACCCTATTGGGAGCTATGACGACAAGTACATACAATGGACTATGTTGCAGCGGAAAAGGGATCAAGATGTGCATGAGCACGAGCTGATAAATATTCTCCATACCCTACGTGCAAAGTTTGGTATCAAATATTCTAATCAATATATGGTGCTCAAGTACCATGGTTGTTTACAAAAATACATTTAGGAGGAAATGGATTTCCATAAAACTCCCGCTCGTGCAAAGCAGGCATTGGTGTCCAATTTAAAAGACTCGAAGATAGATACATGTTTTAATTCTTAGCCAGAACTTGAAAAGTTAGCTAAGAAGGGAAAGGAGATCATTGACGCAAAATCCACTATGATGGTAGCCACCACCAAGCTCTAAAATGTGGAACCTGAGGATATAGAGGAGGGGGAGAGCCTCTTCCACTCGCAAATGTGGGTAAAGGTGTCACCAGTGTAGTTCATCATTAATAGTAGGAGCCAGAAGAACCTGATATCAATCAAGGTCATTAAGTTATTTAAGTTGTGAAAAACATTGCACCCACAACCATGCACCATCGAGTGGCTCCACCAAGGGTGAGATCTCTGTTGAGCACTAGAGAAGTTATGTAATTACCATTTATTTTGTCATCTTTTCCTTAAATTCATAACTCCTTTACATTATGAAATAAGTATATGGTGAAAGATTATGATAAAGTCTAGGAGATTTGTGTGCAACGTAAAATGACTAATAATTACCCTTTTCCTATGCAGAAAAAGGAGAAAATGGAAGATCACCATTCTAAAGGAAAAGACAAGACAAAGTTAATTGTTATCCCTTTGACAGGGAACTGCATCCAAACGAGGCAATACAAATTGGAGCATATAAGCTAGGAAAAGGAAGAGGAGATACCAAATTGGCACAAGAAAACAAGAAGATAACTGAGAGCTAACAGTATGGCGAATCCTTCAGGATACTTTGATCCTGAAGGATCACTACCTTAATGGATCTTTGTATCATTGATATCTCCACTCGGTTGCTATAAGAAGGGGTAGAATTGCTAGCCCACAGGGAGACTCTTCTTGTTTTTATGAAATTCACTATTGAAATTGAAACTTTGGTCATCGACTCTCTTTAAAAGAGTGATTACTGTAACTCTGTTTTGACGCTTAATATATAAACTTTGTTGTTGTTTCGTCTTTGATTCTAGAGTAATCTTAAGCTGTGCATCCCTGGAGGCTAAGGGCCCAGCCCTGGTGGATCACTTGCTCTTGTACCATTATTTTCCGATTCGTGTGTGTTTTGATTTCTCTTATTCGCTCTATTCAGTAATCTGTTGTTCCTTATTATTTCACATATCAGCTCTATTATATTTAGTTCCTATTTGAATAGGTAATGTTATTCTCTGCAACAGGAATGTTTTTTCTATTCATTCTAAATTCATATCTCATCGTTGTTCCTTTAACAAACTAATATTATCACATAACATTTTTGTTCTTTACAGATTACCCTTACTGTTCAATTACAGAGAAATAGTGTTGTGTATCTATAAATCAGTATTACTGTGTATTTATCTACGGTTTACTCCTAAACGTGATTGTTGTTCATTTGGGATTTATGTTCCATAGTGAGCACAATTATTGTTTCTTCATACCGTGATTAACTGTTGTTGTACCGAAACTCAGATTATTGTTTCTTTCAATATATAAGTGTTGTGTGCAATATTTGATCTAGTTTGTTGTGTTGATTCAAGTTGTTGTTCAATATTTCACTTCCTTTCATTCAGGGAAAATTTTAAGAACCCCCCCTAAATTTACATGTATAATAAATGGGCAAATCTCCATTGTATATAGGAAAAATGGAAGGCGATTTTATCAATAATATGATATGTATATATAATTTTTTGGCGAATCTCTCACAAGACATGGCGAATATTTTACTCAATTATAAAATCTTGTGTTTATTGAATACACAAATGAAATCATTGCATTTCTTTAAAATATCTTTTGAAATAAAAAATACCGAAATTACATATCGATAACCTAGTGGGTGTAGGATAAAATTCACCCGTGCCATTCACATAAAACATGAGAAAAAACCTAATACTATATATAAAACCAAGAAAAATTCAAATTCATCACTTCTAGGGACCTCGTAACCACCCTGCCAATACACAAGTATGTTCTTGTTTGCAATTAGGAAAATTACCCAAATTACAATCTGTTTACTCCACTTCTAGGGACCTCACCACCCTGCCAATACACAAGTATGTTCTTCTTTGCAATTAGAAAAATTACCCAAATTACAATCTGTTTACTCCACTTCTAGGGACCTTGTAACCACCCTGCCAATACACAAGTATGTTCCCGTTTGCAATTAGAAAAATTACCCAAATTACAATCTGTTTACTCGAGCATATGTTGGAAAGTTATAGAAGGATGACTAGTGCAATCAATCCATTCCTTTTAGCCCTGGATTTTTTTTAGTTTAAAACAGAAGGATACAAATATACTTGTCCAATGTCTATGCTTTAACCATTCACCTTAAGATGTTTTTACAATATAATTTCCTAAGTATATTTAATATCTTCATTATCATAAAAACCAACCTATATCCATATTAACTCCACATCTACCACTCTTAGGGGATGAAATCTATTTATCCCTCTGAGCACTTGGTAGACCCAAAATTAAGATGGATCTAATAGAGAATTTCCCCTTTAAATAGTATATGCTCACATGAATACCATGGGTCAATACCATGGGTTATCATAAACCTGGAGCTTAAAAATTACTATTAGTAATTTATAAAAATTAATAAAATTAATAGTTGATTTTTATTTTAACCAACCTAAAATGTTTAACATACATTAAATTACAACATCCATTTTTACTCTTGATCGGATCAAATATTTTTTCACTCTATGCTAGTTTGCATATCACGATATTTGATACCTCTCGGGGGTTAGTAGATCCAGAGTAAATATGGATCTATGCTGGTTTAATTCCCCCATTTAAATAGGCTACATTCCAAGTGAATACCATGGGTCAATACCATGTGCCATTTTGGTGAATACCATGGGTCAATACCATGTGCCATTTTGGTGAATACCATGGGTCAATGCCATGTGCCACTTTTATTTTTATTAATACTAATATTAGGGTTAATAATGTTTTTTTGCATGGTATTAATAACAATCTAGTCCATGGTATTTGTCCCATAGTATAAATATAAGGTGACTTATGGAGTAAATATAAAAAAATGTTTTATTTGTTTACCATACCTCTAGTTTATTTATATTTTTATTAATTTACCATACCATTCATAAATAGAAGGTGACTTATGGAGTAAATATAAAAAAATGTTTTATTTGTTTACCATACCTCTCGCTTATTTATATTTTTATTAATTTGCCATACCTCTTTTGCAAATATGGTATTTGGCCCATAGGATTCACTTAAATAAAACCTCTTTCTTGAGCCTTCATAAATAGAATGAGGGTTATGGACTAAATATAAAAAGAGGTTTTATTTATTTACCATGCGTCTAGTTTATTTATATTTGTATTTGTTTACCACACCTTTTGAGTAAGTATAAAAAGACGTTTTATTTATTTACCATACCTCCACTTTACTTATATTTTTATTTGTTTACACCCTTGCATGTATATAAGGTGACTTATGGAGTAAATATAAAAAATGCTTTATTTATTTACCATACCTCTCGTTTACACACTTGCATGTATATAAGGTGACTTATGGAGTAAATATAAAAAATGCTTTATTTATTTACCATACCTCTCATTTACACCCTTGCATGTATATAAGGTGACTTATGGAGTAAATATAAAAATTGCTTTATTTATTTACCATACCTCTCATTTATTTATATTTTTATTAATTTACCATACCTCTTTTATAAATATGGTATTTGGGTCTTTGGCCCATAGGATTCACTTAAATAAAACCTATGCTTGAAAATGGGCGAATGGATTCACTTAAATAAAACCTATTATTGAAAATGGGCGAATGGATTCACTTAAATAAAACCTATTCTTGAAAATGGGCGAATGGAAGGTTTTAACTCCTAATTTCAAGGGCTAAATTTACCTTTTTTACCCTCTCCCTTAAAATAAGGCGGCCTATTTGAGGTGATTTGTAAAAATGTACTATGATACAAAATTTTCGCCCACTAAAAATTTAAAACCCCTTAATTTCAGGGCGAACATTCGCCCCTAAAATCACCCCTACTTTCATTTGTTGTCCCATTTCTGTTTACTGTTTAAATCATTTCTGAAGTGAAGATTGTTACTTAATTCTTGTAGATTATGATTACTATCTCATTCATTTGTGTAGACTAAAGATTTTTTGTTCAATCTTATTAAATAGATTAGTTGTTGTTTCTTTTTCTTTCATTTGAATTATCATTGCTTTGGTGTGCAGAACGATCTGAAACTGTAGTGAACATTGACATATGTTGTCCAATTCCTAGGTTGATGATCTTTTCCTTGATTTCTTTTTAATTGCATAAGATTACAAAGGGAAGAGTTACCATTATTGTGCCCTTGACTGATAAACTGCTATAGCTTTCTGAGTGCATGATTTAAGTCTTAATTTTCTTTTTTTAAGTAGATTTTATTCCAAGCATCCATTTACTCTTGTATTTAAAGCACTATACTACTAGCATTACTCTGAAAAATGACCACCTCAAACTGAGTACATTCTTTGAGATAACAAATCGTACCTAGATTAATTTTTAATATAGGGTAAATAGAGGTGAAAAAAACCCCTTTTACTGCTCGACATTTTGGCGTCGTTGCTGGGGAAGAGTGTAGCCATTTATTTCTTTTTCAGAGTAGTGTGAGTATCTACTAGGAGAGAATTGGGTTTTAAAAACAGAAGGTAAGAACCTGCGTACAGAGCATGTAACAGCCCTACTCCCCTACTTGCTTTCATGTATATTTGTTGTTTTAGGTAGAAATCAGTATTTGATTTGTGTGCATGAATAAGCAGAAAAATCCTGAAACGAATCTGAAACCACTACCCAAACCTAATAAAGCTAAGGGGCTGGTGACCCTTGGCCGATCGACCTTTATAGACGAAATCCTTAAGAAAGCAGAATCTCAGCCTTCAGTAGGACCTAGAAAAGTTACTTCTAGACAACCTACTAGTTCCCTTTAGGCCATAGGATCACCATCTGTAGCCTTTGCTGAGGTGCATAGCCAAACTAAGGAGCAATATTTTCAAGAAATTGAGAATTCTAGCCCAAAATCATTGCAAGGGAACCTTAGCAACCTCTGCGGAGGAAAAGTAGAAATAAGGAAAAATGAAGAACCAAGATCTCCTCTTGGAATAATTCAACCATTAAGCAACCCAGATAAGGGAAGTGCTGCAAAAATCATTCATAACAAAATTGAAGAACCTCAAGAGTCGAAATCCCCCAGACGTTAGGAACTCTCATCATCCCAGACAAAGGAAGTGTTGTTAAGGCCATTCCTGTTAAGGCCATCCCTGCTCCGTCTAGCCAACCTAAGAATACCCTCTTAGAAATCCCAGAAGGTTATTGGCACATATTTGACCAAATGGCCCAAAACTAGCCAAACACCCAAACCTCCACACTATAATATCCCATTGTAGATACTACATCCAATGCACCTATGAAATCAATTCCTCTCCAGCATATCCCCACATTTCATGGCCTAACATCGGAAGATCCAGATGCATTTTTGTTTGAATTTGATGTGTTGTGCAGAGGATATGACTATATCACCAACCCCCAAAAGCTAAAACTATTTCCCTCTACATTAAAAGGAGCTGCTTAACGATGGTTTATGGGGTTCGGTGGAGGTGTTATAAATGATTGGGAATAGATGAAAGGTGCTTTCCTAAAGAAATATCAAAATTATTGTAGATCTATAGAATTAAAAGATTAAATATTTCAGATGGTAGCTAGACCAAATGAGACCCTAGAAGAATATGTTGAATGTTTTCAGTATAATCTTCAAAGATCTCCTTATGCATCATTACTCTTACCTGATAATGCATTAAAAACAACATTAATTAAAGGTATGAAGGAACAATGGATTGAAACACTAAATATTATGGGAAAAGGAGACATCTATCAAGAAAATTTGCCTAACATCATTGATTTATGTATTAGGAGCTCATGAGGAAGTACAAGGCTGAGACCAGCGGAACATGACAGTTTACAAGGGACAACAAGATCTCTGGAGAAGGAGTAACTCACACAAAATTGGAAATTTATTAGAAAATTTCAAAACTGACATATTGGGCACTCTAACAACACAGCTCGATATTATGCAAGCTAGGCAGAAACAAGCAGAGGCAAAGCAAAATCTAGCAATCTTTTGTCCCAGATGCAGAAAGAAACACAACTACAAAGAGTGCCCATTAGATGTGGTTCAAGTTTGTGCCATTTGTACAAAAGACCACTCTACAGAGAGCTGTTCCTCACTTCATGGTTTGAAAGCAGTATGCAAAGAAGCTTAAGAAGAACTAGAACCAGCGTACCTACTTAATCAGCACTGTCAGTGGCAGCCGCAATAATCAGGTTTGTTCCCTGATCCAGCTTCTTCCTTTCAGCCTCCACAATATCATGCTCAGCAATATAATACAATGTGGAAAAATCAACCTTCCTTCTCAAATTGGTCACAACAACCATTTCCTTCATCATTGCCATGGCCAAATCAAGCAATCCAATATAATTGGCCAAATTTTTCCTATGCCCCACCATATTGGCAACACAATGCGTATCCAGCACAATGGTCCCCTCCCACTTCGCAGAGCCAATCCTGGAAAGCAAACTGGCAAAGACCGATGAATCAGCCTATAGGAACCATTCCACTCCCTCAACCTACATTGCCAGAACTACAACAAAACCCCCAGTCTAACTTAAGACCGCAACTCCCAACCCAACCCAACCCGAACCAAAATAATAGACCGGTCCAATCTGTTCAAATAATTGAAACACCAGAGCTAGAAACCGACCTAAGGGAGTGCAATGACCTTCAACTGAGGTCTGGGCGCGTTATAGAGACTGAAGGAGATAAAAATGTTCAAGTTGAAAATCAGTTACCAGTAGAACAACCATTACAAGAAAAAGATGTGATCAGAAAACAAACTCATGACCAAGCAACCACATCTTCTCCCCCATTCCTAGAATGATTAATTATACCACGACCTATAGAAAATCTTGATTTTGACATTTTGGGAGAACTTAAGAACATGTACATAAAATTCCCACTCCTCCAAGCCATCCAAGACATCCCAATGTATGCAAAGACCATCAACGAGCTATGTATAAAAAAACCAAGGAGGAGAATAACAAATAACCCAACAGTCCAAGTAGTTGACACCTTATCTGACCTGTTATCAGGAAAACAAGCACCTGTCAAATATAAAGACCCAGAAAATCCAATAGTAACAGTACAAATCAATAGACAAACCTTTTCAAATGCCTTAGTTGATCTAGGGGCTGCAATTAATATCTTAACGACCACCACTTTTCAAAAACTAAGCATTACATCAGTAGAACCGACTTCCACTTTATTAGAATTGGCTGACCGATCGGTGGTTAGGCCAGAAGGCACACTACATGATGTCATGGTATTCGTTGATTCCTAGGAATATCCTTCCAACTTTCTGATAATAAACCCCAAAAACCGACTTGATGGATACCCATTAATTTTAGGCAGACCTTGGCTTGCGACCACTGATGCTTACATTGGCTACCGACAAGGCAGTATGACCATAACTAGGGGAAACAATATCAAGAATCTAGCCTTATACCCTCCAGCCCAGCCAAGTGTCACAATAGTAAGAACTAACAAACATCTTGTATCATACCTTACCAAAAAAATTAGATCCCCATTAACTATAGAAGATGCCCTTGATTTCAAAGATCAAACAGAGGATGATGTTATTAACAACTTTATTAACCAAACTAAATCTAGATCCCACTTACAATGTCACATGATAGAGGCAGCACTTGATAATGAATTGGAAGAAGATCCTCTCAAAGACACTCATGATCAAACAATACCTACTACCTTTGTTTCAAATAGAAAAATTGTAGAGATTGAGCCAGGAAAAACTTTAAACATTAATAGTAACCTGACTTCTGAACAAGAAAACAAGTTGATCCAACTACTGAGAAAATACAAGGAAGAATTTGCATGGGATTATCCGGATATGAAGGGAATTGATCCCCAGTTATGTACACACCACACTTACACAGAAAAGGATGCAAGTCCCGTTCACCAACCCCAAAGAAGACTTAACCCTCATCTAAAGGACATTGAGAAAGATGAACTACAAAAAAATTTAGATGTACACTTTATTTATCCTATCACTGATAGTAAATGGGTCTCTCCACTTGTAGTGGTGCCAAAGAAGAACGGGAAGTGGAGGATTTGTGTAGATTACAAAGAATTAAATAAAGAAACACAGAAAGACCACTTTCCCCTTCCATTCATTGACTAGGTATTGGATACCTTAGCAGGAAAGAAATTATTTTCTTTCTTGGATGGCTTTAGTGGATACAATCAGATTCAGATTGCCCCTAAAGACCAAGACAAAACCATTTTTACATGTCCTTGGGGAACGTTTGCCTACAAAGTTTTACCTCTTGGCCTATGCAATGCCCCTACCACATTTCAAAGGGCTATCCTTAGCATCTTTTCAAGTTTAATAAATGAAGGGCTCGAAGTATACATGGATGATTTCACACCATACAGAGATGATTTCGACCCAGCACTAGACACATTGGAAAAGGTGCTGCAACAATGTATCGCTACTAGGCTCTGCCTGAGCCATGAAAAATGCTATATGATGATGACTGAAGGACTCATCCTAGGTCATTATATCTCAGCAGGTGGAATATAGGTAGATCCGGCCAAAATTCAAATAATTTTGTTAATACCTACTCCTACCACACAGACAGAGGTACGCAGTTTTCTTGGATTTTCTGTTTATTATAGGAGATTTATAGAACATTTTTCTCACATTGTTGCACCTCTATACGCATTGATAGGGAATGTTGACTTTGTTTGGACAGATAAATGTGACCATGCTTTTGAGGATCTGAAAAAGCTTGTGTCAACAGCCCCAGTACTCAGAGGTCCAAATTGGGACCTGCTATTTCAAATTTCATCAGATGCTTTAGATATAGCTATTGGAGTAGTCGTTGGGCAGGAATAAGTCAAAAAACCATATGCAATCTATTATATTAGCAAGAATTTGTCTCCTACTGAGTTAAACTATATTGAAAAAGAATTTTTAGCTGTCATACATGCTATAAATAAATTTAGGCATTACATCACTGGATATCCTGTTGTTTTATATACAAATAACTCTTCCATAAAATATTTAGCAAATAAACCAATCACAAATGGTAGAGTAACAAGATGGCTGATTTTATTTCAGGATTTCAACATCACCATAAAAGACCGACCTGGAAAAGAAAATCCTGGAGCTAAATTCTTTCACGAATGACAAAGCCAATGGACATAGCAGCAGTCGAAGATCAATTTCTAGATGAACATTTGTTCGTTGTCATTATTAAAACACCGTGGTATGCTGACGTTGCAAATTATTTAGCAGTAGGTAAATGACAAAAACATTTGACTCCCGATGAACGAAAGTAGATTTTCCACCATAGTGCCCAATTTTCTTGGATTAGGGGCTACCTATTTCATACAGGAGCAGATATGCACATCAGGAGATGCATCCGTGAAGATGAAATTTTTGACATTTTGAAAGCCTGTCATGATGGACTGTGTGGTGGACATTTAGTAGATCAATGAACTGGTCACAAAGTTCTACAAACAGGGTATTACTAGCCCACAATCTTCAAAGATGCAAAGAAATTTGTTCAAGCTTGTGACAGTTGTCAAAGAGCGGGACGTCATGGACAGTCAGACGAAATGCCCCTGAACCCACAGCCAGTCATTGAACCATTTGAACGATGGGTGCTCTGTTGATTCGATCAATCCATCATCAAACCAGAAAACACATATTTTGGTAGCAAAAAAATATGTTAGCAAATGGGTTGAAGCAGAGGCATTACCAAGAGCTACATAGAATTCCATCATTCAGTCCCTGTTCCACATATTTGTGCGATATGGCCTCCCATGAGACATAATCACAGATGGAGGACCAAATTTTACTGGTAACAAAATTGCTGCAACACTAAAAAACTATCATATTCGGCATAAAATTATCTCTCCTTACCAACCACAGGCAAATGGCCAAGTAGAGAGCACGAATAAAGTAATAGAAGCAATACTAACAAAAACCTTTGCATCACACAGACATGATTGGGCTACAAGATTGCCAGAAGCCTTGTGGGCATACAGAACAACATGGAGAAGCAATACTAGTTATTCACCATATCAGCTAGTATTTGGAAAGGAACCCATCTTTCCAATAGAATTCAAAATATAGACCTTGAGAACAGCACAAGAAGTCGGTCTAGATTTAAACGAGGCCTAGATTAATAGATTACAGCAGATCAACAAGCTAGATGAAATCAAGCTCTCTGATATTCAAAACACCACGTTAATCCAACAACAGAGAGCTAAATGGCATGATTCCCTCATCAAAAAGAAAGTCTTTCGTGAAGGATATTGGGCACTCTTATACAATTCTAGGTTTCAGGATTTTCTGGAAAAACTTCAAACTCGCTGGCTGGGACCATACAAAATCTGGAAGGTACATGATAATGGCACCATTACTTTAATCACCATTGATGGATCGGGACATACCTTTACGGCAAACAGCCACCGAGTTCGATTATACCGCAAATCACTTACTAAAGAATCCTCCTACCAGCAACTCCGCAAAGACTCCGACATGCAGATTCTGGTGGAGGAAGAGAAATCTTCCTCACGTTTGGTTCATTAAGTGATTTGATTTCTTTTACATTTTTTACATAACTCTTTTGTTTTGTTTGTGTAAATTACTTTCTGTACATATTTCTGCATTTCTGCAACATATGAATTTCGCTGCTCCTTTTGGATGGAATAGCATTTTCACTATTTTGTTGTTCCTTTTTTAAGGAACATCACCTCTACATTTTGTTGTTCCTTTCGGAAGGAACAACATTTTCCTTTTTGAAGGAACAACACTCTCGCATTTCGTTGTTCCTTTTCGAAGGAACAACAATTCCACCATTTTGTTGTTCATTTTCCAAGGAACAACAATCTTGCATTCTGCTATTCCTTTCCGAAGGAACATCATTTCCGCCATTTGTTGTTCCTTTCTGAAGGAACAACATTTTTTGCATTTTGTTGTTCCTTTCAGAAGGAACAACATTTTCGCCATTTTTTTGTTCTTTTCTGAAGGAGAAAAACTTTCACGTTCTGTTGCTCCTTTCCGAAGGAACAACACTTTCATTTTTCTTTTGTTCCTTTCCAAAAGAACAACACTTTCGTTTTCTGTTGTTCCTTTCCAAAGGAACAACACTTTCATTTTTCTACTATTCTTTTTCGAAGTAACAGCACTTTGGTTTTCTAATGTTCCTTTCCGAAGGAACAACACCTTCATTTTTTTGTTGTTCCTTTCCAAAGAAACAACATTTTTTCACTTTTTTGTTTACGCTTGTTTTCTTTGTTGTTCCAATTAAGGGACAGTTGCTGTCCATCTCCATGAACAACAGTTTCGAGTATATATTTCCTTTTGCTTGTGGTTTTGTGTACAGTAGCTGTTCTACCTTGAGAATAACATTTTTAGAGTGCATTTTCTTCTTTGTGTGTTTTACCATTTAGACCTTTTTTGAGAGTCATGGTCATTTAAAGCACAACTATACATTTATGCAATGAATACAAAAACTAGAGGACACTGAAATCAGAAAATTACATACAAATCGTTATCTTTAGAAGAAATTGCTTTGAATTGAAAAGAGAAAAGAGGAAAGGACACAACTATTGATCACCTTGCTGTCATTATTCTACTAATACCGGTATGATTGATTATTTTTATCATGATGGTTCTTTCTAAATCCCCCACAATTCTCTTTGATCATTATTATTGAATAAGAATAAGGGCATATTTTTCTCTATTGAGATGTTAAGACTTCTTCCACCATCCCTACTCTTAAGGAGTGTTGAACCACCCTCTGTATATAAATAGGAAAAGTGCTATATAAAATAAAAGAGAAGAAAAAGAAAAATGTTTATATGATTGCTAACATGATTTGTCAAATGAAGGATAGGGGATCTCATCAAGATCTAGCCTACCATGATCATAAGGAAGAAAGTGAAGTGGCATTCCCACTATGGCCACCACACCAGGGACATGATCCAAGAGGCACATATGAAAAAGTAATCAATCCTTGGAACAAAAGGTCTCATCACAAGCCGACCTGCCCACCTTTCACTCCTTCCTGGTGAATGGCATTATGACTCACCTGGTTACCAAGCCAGCATAATGGCCTCCATTCTAACATTGCACAACACTTTCCTAGGCATACACAAAGGATTATGGTTCCAAGGGTGAGATAAACAACTCTGTCAAGGTTATGGATACCTGTGGCCAACAGAGCTCTGTTGATGGTATTGAAGTCATATTTCTTATACGTCAATATCAATTATAAAACCCTTCTTATTATACCTTTATAAATGATTCAAATGAGACTATGTATATAACCCTTACGAACCTTTGATACATGAAAATCAATTACAAATCAATTATGATGGTAAAAGTTGATAATGATCGCATAGGACCTTTTATGCACGTCAATTGTACTATCCTCCAATTCTCGCATCATATCACAACATTTCCTTATTTATTAAGTGATTCAATCATATGCCTCGATTTCAGCAATCCACTGGTCATTGTAAACATGGAATTTCTACATACGCTATTCCTTTATGACTCTATACTATGGCAGTTCAGCACGCTACTTCTTCATTTGATGGCCAAGGTCGGCCTATCACATTGCAGGGGGGGTCAAGGTGACCAGGTGATCCCCATAATTCGTTGGCATACGTGTCAGCTTATCATTCGAAGAATTAATGACTTGGGAATAGAAGATATTAACGGTATTTTGTTTCCCAATATGCATGGCTTGTTGTTTTGAAGGTATTTCCGTGTTTTTCTCCGCAAAAATTAGCAGAAAATTTTAAATTCAAACAGCTTGCTATTCCGTCATCTTCTTTGTGTTTGCTAACAATGAGCTAAAAATTTGAAGAGCCTGTTGTTCCATTGTTGTCTCTATGTTTTTTTATAGTGTGCTAAGCATGGGAGGAAGATCAATTCGCAGTGAGCCATAGGTGTTGATGGTCTCTGATGCTGCACAAGAGATCCTAGCAAGGGTAGGGTGGATAGTCTATCTTAACCGTCTACAGCAATCCAATGAGACGGTGGCGATCGAGTTTTTACAAAACTTGCAGGAACATCATTCCATGGTGAGAGGGAGATAGACAGCAGTCACTGTCAATATAATTGCAGAAGTTTCGGGGTTGCTGTTTGCTTTGCTATGCAAAAGGATCAAAAATGGATTCAAAAGGCTCTCAAAGGCTACGAATATACTTATAATCATGCCCAA
This sequence comes from Pinus tabuliformis, assembly GCA_031772625.1. Classification (NCBI taxonomy): domain Eukaryota; kingdom Viridiplantae; phylum Streptophyta; class Pinopsida; order Pinales; family Pinaceae; genus Pinus; species Pinus tabuliformis. Next base: position 346,837,394 of record CM062819.1, on the reverse strand, counting down.
GATCCATGTTTGTTGTTCAAATCCTCAAATTATGGCAAAAAGCTGCCCACCGATCAAAAAAGTTGCAAGAGAAAAGCCCTTTGGAAGGCAGAATTACATTATCGGGAGGTGAAAATACCCAAAAAACCATATAAAAATTAAAAGCGCAGGCTTATGGATCCGCATTAATCTCAATCGTTGGATCTGGCCGATCAACGGTCCAGATCGCATCGGCATATCGCAGGTCGGGGGATGGCAGTGGCAGCGACATGATAGATCGACAATGGTTGATCGCCGATATCGCTATCGGCAATCGCAATGGAGGACTTATCAAAGGGGCTTTATTATTGCGCGATGAGTGATCACCGATATTGCATCGGCATATTGCTATCGGCATTTCCAATGGGGCATGGCCTTTTGCATATATGAGCGATCGCCGATGGGCCGGACCCAACGGCAGTATTAAACCCCTTTTGATAAATGTGTGGGTCCGCAACAATATCGCTATCGGCAATGACAAGGGGGTGGGGCTTTAAACATATGCATACCTCTGACCCAATGGGCCAGACCCAACGATCACACAACACTCCATTTCATATTTTTTCAAGTATGTGCCCTTAGCGTTTTCAATGTATTTTGTGTATTTTCTTTGTACAAAGAAAATACAAAGGGAAGCCTGTGGCAAGCGCTAATTGTGATGGGGTTCGGACCCGATGAGTCGGACTCGATGGTTTATAAATCATTTTGCATAAAATTTCAAATCCGCGCTGAGCCATTTTCAATGGTTTCGTGCGCATTTTCTGTGTATTGTGAAATATGAAGAAATATAAAGGATGCCTGGCAAGCGCCGATTGCGATGGGTTTTCGGATCTGAAAGGGTTCTAAAGCAAAAATATGTATATATTTCAAATCTGCCAAAGCCATTTTTCATGGTTTTGCGGCAGTTTTGCATATATTTGTCAACTATTAAAAAACAAAGGAGGGGCCTATTTTAATGTGAATTGCAAGCCAAAGGAGGACCTGATAGTGAATAAACCATGCTTGAGCCTTTTAAAAGTCAACATGGAAGCAGTGATGGGCGGGAATGAATAGTTTGGGCAGTGTTTCATTGTTTTAAAGCCAGAGCAGTCGTGATAGAGCCGTTTAATGATTCAGCAGCAACATTTAATTAGCAGTATGGCCGAGGAGGAAACAGGACACCAAAAATCCAGACAGAGCATTTAATGGTTATGGGTTTCACCCATATTTCATTCCACTTGCCCAAGGAGGACCACAAAGAGCTAGAGAGGGTCAAATCTATTTAAAACTCAAATAGATTTGTATCAGAGGCCCATTTCTAAATATGAATATTTGGCGGCCATTTATGGGCTCCTCCACGCATTGTTTAACAGAGATGTTTTGTATTGTAACACTATATATACTCATAGCTCAAATGTAATCATATTCGATGAGTGTTTGATGAATGAGAGCTTATTGTATCCTTTCAACTTCCGGAGACTATTAATACTATGAGACCTGCAGCTTCTGGTCTTGATTTCCATTAATACAAGCTTCCTTTGCTATCACCTGCTCGCTTTTCACTTCTTCTATGTTCTAGGCTCTGCCTGCTTTGCATTTAGTTGATGTGCTATGAATATTTGGCATTTGAGGGGCTGTCATCCCACCTATAGGTTAAAATTTAGTGGTTCATTGAAAATTTCTTGTAGGTTGCTGTTATTCTAGTACCAGAGAGCTGTCATCCTCTCTATATATGGAATAGTAGTCTTGTAGACCTTCTAACTGGTTGCAGCTAGCCATCACAGAGCCTTGTGCATCTACTGGTGCAATCAATCTTCTCCATCATCGCTTTTACTATAAGATGTGAGTAGTTGGTGGTTAAAAGCCTTGTAGTTTGGGGGTCTCCACCCATGTCTGGGATAAATCATAGTAGGAGTGGTTATCTGGCTTAAATGTGCTGCACATCTTCCATTTATCCATCATTTTATCCAACAAAACTGTTCAATTTTTAATGTTCCTGAGCATCACTAATATACAACCTAGGTGAGTTTCTTGGGGTGATAACATTAATTAGCGCCTTTGCCAGGGAGAGAAGAGAATCAGAGCTCAAGCTTCCCTGGGAAGAATGACATAGTTTCAAGCTTTGATGACAGACAAGGTTTGAACATAGTATTGGTTGTAATCTTCTATCTGGCGACTCCGTTGGTGGAAGACCATCCTTTGCTGACTCCACGTTGAAGTTCTGGCTCAGTTGTGAGGCATACTAGAAGAAATCCACAGAAGTCTCCAACTGAACCATTGCATGACCCTGAGAAAATTGTTAAATCGAAGAAATCATCATAGAAAGGGGCATCAAGATCAGGTAAGCCTAAAAACTCTGATTTATCTCTGAAAAATGAATTCATAACTGAGGAATTACATCTTGATGGCTTAGAGCCCAACACTGTTAATATAGAAATTCCTTCAGAGACTAGTTCAGCCCCTTGTGCAGTTAGTTCCCCTTTGGATCTCAGTCCAAAGAGAGCTTCCCATACTGTCCAAAACATCCGAATATCTCTGCCATCCATTACATTATTTCCTACTGTTCCATCTGCTATTGTTTTTCCACATATTCCAAGCATGTCAGGACAGCAAGCACCTACTAGGATTGAAAGGATTGTTGCTGCTAGATATGGACCTTTGGTCTTGCCCACACCTTTAAATGCCATCCCTACAGGAGAATATCAAAAATATATGCCCAAATTTACTGGAACAGAGGGAGTGACAGCAGAAGAACATCTTGAAGCTTTTTACAGTTATGTTGATAATTTAGATATAAGTGAGAATGATGTATGGATGAGAGTTTTCATCCAGAGCCTTGATGGAGAGGCTAGGAAGTGTTTTAGAGAATTACCCCAAAGATCTATAACAGAAATTGAAGCATTAGATGAGGCATTTTTGAAGCAATGGGGGGATAAGAAGGACTTATTATATTATCATACTGAGTTTGGAAACTTGGAAAGAGAAAAGGGTGAGTCTTTGCATGACTTCAATAAGAGATTTAATAAGATGTATAGTAAGATACCAGCTGAGGTAAAACCTACCCCCACCACCGCCAAGCTCACCTATGCTAATGCTTTTGACCCTGATTTCTGCTTACTGTTGAGAGAAAGAAGATGTGCTACTTTGAATGATATGCAAGAAGCAGCCCTGGAGGTGGAATCCAGTATCATGGCAGCAGAGAAGTTGAAAATTCAAATTGATAGAAGAAATCTTAGAGGGGAGGCTTCTTCTTCCCATGTTTCAACTTCAGAGCCTAAATTAGACAAAATGACGAAGATGATAGAGTCATTGGCTACTGAAGTTTCAAAGCTAAAAGTAGAGCAGGCCTCAGGCAAAACAAGGTAGTAAAACACATTTGCTCCAAGAAATCCAAACCCATTTAGAAAAGCAAATGATCAACTACAAAACATGCAAAGAGGAGAACAAGCCAAAGAAGATCATAAGGTTAGAGCTCCTTTTCAAAATTCAATCATGGAAGGGGAACAATTTGAAGAAGAGGAGGATGAAATTCACTCCATGGAATACAAAGGCACACTGTATTTTTAACATTGGTTGAATATGAAGAGTCATTGTTGCAAGAGCAAAACAATCAAAGGTGGGACAGTGATGCTGTTCTGCAATCTGGTGAGCAGCAGCAAAGATATAATCTAAGATCCAATGCAAACAATGTCGAAGAAAATATTGCACAAGAAGTAGTTTCTCAAACAATGCCACAGAATAGCAGGCAAAGAAGACCAGTAGTTGATCCTGTCACCCTCAAAGCTCCAGTTCAAGAGGTAAAAACTGCTGATAGAGTATTCTCTTCTTTTAGTTTTGAGTCAGAAATTCAGAAATTGAAAACATCCATTTCTCTGGCTGAATTGGTGAAGAGTGAATTATTTAGAAAACTCATCCTGGAGGCCCTTGAACTAGAATCTAAGCAAACCTCCAGTGACTCTATCAATTTGCGAGATGATAAGCCTGCTATTGTGCTCAGTCCCATGGTTGAACCTGCTGATAATAGTTCCCCATCTTTCTATGTGTCATTAACTATCCATGATAAAATCCTCCACAATTATCCTACTAGACACAGGTGCTAGCCACAATCTAATGCCTAAAACAGTCATGGAAGAGTTAGGCCTTGATATCACTAGACCCTATCATGATTTGTTTTCTTTTGATTCAAGGAAGGTGAAATGCCTTGGCTTAATTAAGGATATGGCCATTACCTTAACCCAGCTGCCTATGAAGAGTATGATGATGGATATAGTGGTGGGCGATGTCCCTCCGAAATTTGGTATGCTGTTGTCTAGAGGATGGATTAAGAGACTAGGTGGGACATTACAAAATGATCTATCTTATGCAACTGTCCCGGTTTTTGGAGGAGAAAGCAGCAGATTATATAGAGAAGCACAACTGGCATATATCATTAGTGATGAGAAGAATCATACAAACCATCCCATTTATGCAATGGACATTGATTTTGGAGCATGCATTCTCCAAATAGAAGAATCTCAGAAGGCTGCGTTGCAAATCAGGAAACCAACAGACCAGGCCGAACATGATACAGGAGGACAGATTTGGGAGATGTTCTTCGATGGATCTTGTACTAAAGAGACTATAGGATCAGGGGTGGTGTTAATATCTCCACAGCAAGAAAGAGTCGAATTGTCTTTGAAGCTGGTATTTCAGGTGACAAACAACATAGCAAAGTATGAGGCATTGCTATTGGGCCTTCATGTAGCCAAACACAGAGGAATAAAGAAGCTGATGGTATTTGGAGATGCTGATCAGATAATTCAGCAAGTAAATAAAACGTTCCAAGCAAAGCATCCGAGGCTAAGAGAATACCGAGATGAGGTATGGAGAATCAAATAATTCTTTGAATTTTTCTGCATTTCATATATTCCTAGAGCCCAAAATCAGCTTGCCGACTCCCTTGCTGTCTCAGCTAGTCTGTTTATACCTCCATCACCTCCCAAACTAGTTTAAGAGATACAAATGAAGTATAGACCCTCCTTGCCTGATGATGTCCACCATTGGAAGGTTTTTGATGATGATAATGAGTTAAATAGGTTTCTTCAAGTCATTGATGAGTTCTCTGAAATGAAAATTGACCAAAATAATGATACTTTGCTAGAAGCTCCCAAGTCCCAGCGTAGAGATAAGATTGGCAAGAATAGCATAGTCCAGCTCCCTAGCAACCATATTCCTAAAGGCCTGATTCCTCTTGAAAGATTGTTCAACCACAATGATGTGCCTTACAAAGCTGCCCATAAAGAAGATCAATCTGCTGTGTGTAAGAAAAATATAGGAAGCCCAGGTCAGCCCAAATTTATAAATTTGTCTACTAATCTATCAGCTAATTAGAATGTCGAATACTGCAAGTTAATGAGGCAATTTGCTGATGTGTTCGTTTGGGAGTACAGCGATCTGAAAACATATGACAAAAATGTAATTCAGCATAAAATTCCGCTTGAAAAAGACACTATTCCTTTCAAACAAAAGCTGAGACCAATGAATCCTATGCTCCTTCCTCTGGTGGAGAAAGAAATTAAAAAGTTGTTGGCTGCTAAAATAATAGTGCCTCTCAGATATTCTAAATGGGTGGCAAATCTGGTTGTTGTGAGGAAGAAGAATGGAGAAATCAGACTGTGTGTTGATTTCAAGAATTTAAATAAATGCTCCAAAAAGGATAATTTTCCTCTGCAAAAAATGGAGCATTTGTTGCAACAAGTCTCAGGTGCCAAAGTAATGTCTTTTATAGATGGATTTTCAGGCTTTAATCAAATCGTTGTGCATCCAGATGATCAAGAGAAGACAACATTTACCACGCCTTGGGGCACGTTCATGTATGCTAAAATGCCATTTGGGCTGATGAATGTTGGAGCCACCTTTTAGCGTGCTATGGATATAGCTTTTGTGGGAGAAAAGGATAAATTTGTGCTAATCTACCTTGATGACATAATAGTGTATTCCAACAGCCACCATGATCATTTGCAGCAGTTAAGAAAGGTGTTTTTGAAGTGCAGAAGGTTTGGGATTTCACTCAATCCCAAAAAATCCCAATTCGGTTTGGAAGAAGGCAAACTGTTGGGGCATGTAGTGTCTATTGCAGGTGTTCAAATCGACCCAGAAAGAGTCAAAGCAATTCAGGCCTTGGCTCTCCCAAGATCAAAGAAAGATATACAATCTTTTCTGGGAAAAATCAACTTTGTAAGGAGGTTCATTCCTAATTTTGCAGAGCTAGTCAAGCACATAACCTCCATGTTGAAAAAGGGAGCAGAGGTAAGATGGACTCATGCAGCAAGGAAATCTTTTGATTCCATTAAGAGGGATATTATGCAAGCTCCTACTTTAATAAGCCCTGACTATAGCAAGGAATTTCACTTGTTTTCATTTGCCTCCAAGGACACAATCGCAGTTGTTCTGTTGCAGAAAGATCAAGCAGGTCAAGAGCATCCAGTGGCATTTTTCAGCAAGAATTTGAGGGATGCTGAGCTAAGGTATGATATTATTGAAAAGCAGGCTTATGCTCTTATCAAATCTTTGAAAGCTTTCAGAGTATACATATTGCATTCCAAAATAGTTGCATATGTGCCTTCTGCTGCAATAAAGGATGTCCTAACGCAGCCTGATGCTGATGGAAAAAGAGCGAAATGGATTTCAAAAATGATATAATTCAAAATCGAGCTAAAGCCCACAAGCTGGTAAGAGGTCAGGGGCTTGCTAAATTATTGACTGAAGAAAATTGCAGGTCTTTGGACATGGATTTCTTGTTCACTGTGGCAGAAAATGGTCAAATAGAAGAGCATGAAACAGCTGAACCGGAGGATAAGCAGTCGGTGGCCGAAAGCCTAGCTTCATGTAGTTGGTATGCTGCAATAATCAATTTCCTTCTAAGGCTTGAAGTCCCTTCAGATTTCTCTCAAAGTCGCAAGAACTTTAAAGCTCAAGGCAACAAAATATTGCATCAATGATGGCTTGCTCTACTGGATGGATCCATCAGGAGTAATTTTAAGATGCCTGGACAAAGAACAATCAATAGAGGTTATGCAACAATTCCATGACAGCGTGTGTGGAGGACATCATTACTGGAAAACCAAAGCCCATAAGATTCTTAGAGCTTGGTACTATTGGCCCTCTTTATTTTCTGATGCATTTATTTTTTTTAAATCTTGTGACAGGTGCCAAAGATTTGAAGGTAAGCAGCAATTAAAATCCCTGCCATTAAAACCAATAATTGCAAAGGGACCTTTTCAGCAGTGGGGCTTGGATTTCATTGGTGAAATCAACCCACACTCTAGTGGCCAGCACAGGTGGATATTGGTTGCCACTGATTATTTTACAAAATGGATTGAAGCAATCCCAACAAGGAAAGCCGACCATAATGTGTTCATGAAATTCTTATCAGAAAACATTTTCAGCAGGTTTGGTTGCCCACATAAGCTAATAACAGATAACTCAGCAGCATTCAGGGCAAGAGAGTTGGTGGAAATGTGTGATTCAATGGGCATTAAACTGGTTCATTCCACCTCATACTACCCCCAAGGGAATGGTTTAGTAGAATCCTCTAATAAAAGTCTGATTAGGATTGTTAAGAAGTCGTTAGAGGATAATAAGAATAATTGGGATGCCAAGGCAGGAAGACAAAAAGAAACAGTTTCCAGGTTTGGGATTTGGTCATGAAATGGGATGCTTTTAAAGAAAAGAAAGGAAATCATGGGAAATTGATGCTCTCTGGACAGGCCCGTTCACCATTTCACAGATTTGAGGAAACAACACCTTCATACTGGAAAGTATGGCAGGAGAACCAGTCTTTGATGGCCCAGTTAATGGGCGGTTTTTGAAAAACTATGTGATTTAAGGTCTTTTGGCCTTAAAAGCTGTAAATAGTGTGGTTTTATCAGTTTTTAGTATAGCTATAGTAGACTCCATGCCCAATGGAACACTAGGAATTTTGGCTAATCTGTTTGTTGCTGGAAAGGCATTGATCTGCAGGTTCTTGAGACCTCACAAGGAGGATCTCATCCCCAGAAGGAGCCAGTGTTAGCTTTGCTATGCAAAAGGATCAAAAATGGATTCAAAAGGCTCTCAAAGGCTACAAATATACTTATAATCATGCCCAAGATCCATGTTTGTTGTTCAAATCCTCAAATTATGGCAAAACACTGACCACCGATCAAAAAAGTTGCAAGAGAAAAGCCCTTTAGAGGGCAGAATTACACTATCGGGAGGTGAAAATACCCAAAAAACCATATTAAAATTAAAAGCACAGGCTTATGGATCCACATTAATCTCAGCCATTGGATCTGGCCGATCAATGGTCCAGATCACGTCGGCATATCACAAGTCGGGGGATGGCAGTGGCAACGACATGATAGATCGCCGATGGGCGATCGCCGATATCGCTATCGGCGATCGCAATGGAGGACTTACCAAAGGGGCTTTATTATTGCGCGATGAGCGATCGCCGATATTGCATCGGCGTATCGCTATCGGCGTTTCCAATGGAGCATGGCCTTTTGCATATATGAGCGATCACCGATGGGCCGGACCCGACGGCGGTATTAAATCCCTTTTGATAAATGTGCGGGTCCGCAACAATATCGCTATCGGCAATGACAAGGGGGTGGGGCTTTAAACATATGCATACCTCCGACCCGATGGGCCGGACCCGACGACCACACAACACTCCATTTCATATTTTTTCAAGTCCGTGCCCTTAGCGTTTTCAATGTATTTTGTGTATTTTCTTTGTATAAAGAAAATACAAAGGGAAGCTTGTGGCAAGCGCCGATTGCAATGGGGTTCGGACCCGATGGGTCGGACCCGATGGTTTATAAACATTTTGCATAAAATTTCAAATCCGCACTGAGCCATTTTCAATGGTTTCGTGCGCGTTTTCCGTGTATTGTGAAATATGAAGAAATATAAAGGATGCCTAGCAAGCGCCGATTGCAATAGGTTTTCAGATCCGAAAGGGTTCTAAAGATATATATATATATATATATATATATATATATATATATATATATATATATATATATATATATATATATATATATATTTCAAATCTGCCAAAGCCATTTTTCGTGGTTTTGCAGCAGTTTTGCATATATTTGTCAACTATTGAAAAACAAAGGAGAGGCCATTTTAATGTGAATTGCGAGCCAAAGGCAGACCCGATAGTGAATAAACCATGCTTGAACCTTTTAAAAGTCAACATGGAAGCAGTGATGGGCAGGAGTGAATAGTTTGGGTTGCGTTTCACTGTTTTAAAGCCATAGCAGTCATGATAGAGCCATTTAATGATTCAGCAGCAGCATTTAATCAGCAGTATGGCCAAGGAGGAAACATGACACCACAAATCCAGACATATCATTCAATGGTTATGGGTTTCACCCATATTTCATTCCACTTGCCCAAGGAGGACCACAGAGAGCCAGAGAGGGTCAAATCTATTTAAAACTCAGACAAATTTGTATCAGAGGCCCATTTCTGAATATGAATATGGTTGGTGGCCATTTATGGGCTCCTCCATGCATTGTTTAACAGAGATGTTTTGTATTGTAACACTATATATACTCAGAACTCAAACGTAATCAGATTCGATGAGTGTTTGATGAATGAGAGCTTATTGTAGCCTTTCAACTTCCGGAGACTGTTAATACTATGAGACCTATAGCTTTTGGTCTTGATTTACATTAATACAAGATTCTTTTGCTATCACCTACTCGCTTTTCACTTCTTTTATGTTCTAGGCTCTTCCTGCTTTGCATTTAGTTGATGTGCTGTGAATATTTGGCATTTGAGGGGCTGTCATCCCACCTCTATGTTAAAATTTAGTGGTTCATTGAAAATTGTTTGCAGGTTGCTATTATTCTAGTACCAGAGAGCTGTCATCCTCTCTATATATGGAATAGTAGTCTTACAGACCTTCTAACTGGTTGCAGTTGGCCATCACAGAGCCGTGTGCATCTGCTGGTGCAATCAGTCTTCTCCATCATCACTTTTAGTTTAGGCTGTGAGTAGTTGGTGGTTAAAAGCCTTGTAGTTTGGGGGTCTTCACCCATGTCTAGGGTAAATCATAGTAGGAGTGGTTATCTGGCTTAAAGGTGCTGCACATCTTCCATTTATCCATCATTTTATCCAACAAAACTGTTGAATTTTTAATGTTCCTGAGCATCACTGATATACAACCTAGGTGAGTTTCTTGGGGCGATAATAGCTGCTAGCCTCTAGACCTGTGTGGACTCTCAAAAAGGTGAGACTACGAGACGCCATGAAAATCTTCCAGTATGAAGGGAAAAACCCAATTGTAAAAGGGAAGGGAGTCTTACCGACAACCTTGGGAGAGCCATGGGCAGAAATGGCAAGAATTATCCAGAGCTACATCACTTGTGACAGTAGGAAAGACGCGGTAAGACCACGACATCTTAAACTTTTAGCTGTGTTAAAGCAAAATTGTACTGTGAATTTGCCTATGTTTTTAAATTCTTTATTACACGCCCGAAGTATGAAGAAAGATTGCCATTTAGAGTCAGTAGTAAGCCACCATGGGTTAATATGATTAATATTCAGCCACAGCCTTGCCCAACAATAGAGCAGTTGGGAAGAACTGATTTTCACGATAAACGGGGGACTGGGCCCCAAAACGAAAAAATGTTGCCAGTACATCAAGCAGACCACTGAAGCCGAGAAAATCTGTTAGGTTGGCAAGGATCAGAGGAACACTGGGAAATTCCCAGGGAAACATTAGTCAACCTGTGGAGAGACATGATTCAGGAGATGAACAACCCCCACAATTGGAAGGAGGGGAGAACGAAAAAGAATTGGAGGAAAACGATGACGGATAACCCAAGGAAGAGACTAAGCAATCCGGTTAGGAGGAAGAGGAAGCAGAGCAACGCAGTGAAAGTCCACTGCAAAACCCACTATAGGAAGATGAATTGACCTAGATTCTGGCCAATATGGGTGAATATGTCCAAGCTCATAGCCCACTTAACCCCCACACCGAAGAAGGACCGCAGGAACACTCTATTCATGACAAAAGTGCACCTGAAGAACTGTGTGATGAAGAGGAAGGAGAAGAGGATCACTCTACTCATGACAAGAGTGTATCTAGAATGAAGAATGATGTTAACGAAGAAGAGGAACAATCTGTTCCTAGTCAGAATACACCAGAAGAATTTCTCGATGAAAAAGGGGTAGAAGAATAGGTTACCCAGGAAGCAGCAGCGCAGGCTAGGGTTTCTACCCCTGAACAACCCGATCAGCATAACACTGAAGAAGCACCCCAAGAAGAAAACAAGGAAATTGGTCAAGATGAAGGTACAATATTTGAGGTACAAACTCCAGGCCCGAGTAAACAAACGATTGTTCCTTCCAAGAAAACAGAGTAAATCAAAAGATTATAAAAGGAATAGCAGAGGTTGCTTAATGTGATCAAGCAACTGTGGCAACAGATAAGGGTTTTGAAAATGGGGAAGAAGTCAAAAGGAACCTTTGTGGTAAAGCATGCAACCGCTCAGACAAAACCCCTTAAGAAAAATATCAAGAGGACGCAAGTCCAACCTGCTATTCAAAATCGAAAGGAATAAGATCTCACTATTTCCCATGTCAAAGTACAAACAGATAACGTATTGGCATGTGACAAGGATATTTAGACAGAGGAACTGTCCTCTCAGACCATAAAGATGAGATGTTGTGATTAGAAGATCCAAGTAGATCTCCAGCCTACAACTATTATGTTAGATAGTGACCCGAGAATAGTAACTCTACGAAAAGATTTATCACAAGCCCAACACACAATAGAGAAACTTACAGAGCAGACTGTCCCTCAAGAAAAATATGAGAAATTACATCAGCAGCTAAGTAACGTTAACATATCCAAAAGCCTAGCCTTTGAAGGATGGAAAAAGGCAGAAGAAAGAGTCAAAAAGGTAACTCATAGACTAGACATAGTCATCAAACAAATGGATACCTTATGCTCTCTGTATACTGATGTTCTAGCTTGTAGGGCACCTGCTAGGAAGTATGCTTTTATTAATGGAAAGATATTTACAATTGGAAATTAAAGCTGTCAAATCAGGAGTACCTATAGAGATAAACACCATTGATGACTTCATAAATTGTTGTAAGCATTACGGGGTGAAATTTCAGCGAATGTTATGTGAATTCTATTTGCACAATCTTGTATTAGGTGGAGAAATAGATCAGAACCCTAGCCCTTTTCTGGGTGATCTCCAACTGCAGGGATTCATTTCTTTTGGTGAGAGGTGAACCTACAGACCCACAGCAATTATGGAATAAACATAGGGGCCTAATGAGAACTCAGGGAGTGATCGAGGATTTGGGACCTATCCACACAGCAGTCATACGGCAAGGGGTAGAATAATTCTTTACTATCAAAGACCTTGCCATAGCAGTAGCTAAATTTCGATACCAGACTTCTAATCTGAACATCCAAAATCGAGAACCATTCAATGATGATAACTTTAAGCTAGTTGTTGACCGCTTGGGTATCTATGGTGACCTCGTTTTGAGAGAAGGCCTGTCTTGGTTGAGTTGTAGGTTCAGAAGTCCAATTATTTGGCATCTGCACCAGGATATCAAGCCTTATATGAAATTCCTGAAGGACAGACAGGGAATTTCTTTTAATTCCTAGCTAGCAATCATGGTTGTAGACCACCTCATGAGATCCCTTCTCCAGCGTATTCCCTAACTGCCTTGCATGTCAATTACAATGTTTTCATGAGGGCATGAAAAAGGGTAAGTAGGGGGATTTGTTGAGCACTAGAGAAAGTATGTAATTACCATTTATTTTGTCATCTTTTCCTGAAATTCATAACTTCTTTACATTATGAAATAAGTATATGGTGAAAGATTATGATAAAGTCTAGGAAATTTGTGTGCAATGTAAAATGACTAATAATTACCCTTTTCCTATGCAAAAAAGGAGAAAATAGAAGATCACCATTCTAAAGGAAATGAAAAGACAAAGTTAACTATTGTACCTTTGACAAGGAACTACATCCAAAAGAGGCAATCCAAATTGGAGCATATAAGCCAGGAAAAGGAAGAAGAGATACCAAATCGGCGCAAGAAAACAAGAAGATAACTAAGAGCTAACAGTATGGCGAATCCCTCAAGATCGTTTGATCCTGAGGGATCGGTACCTTAACGGATATCTATATCATTGATATCTCTGCTCGGCTGCTATAAGAAGGGGCAGCATTGCTAGCCCACAGGGAGACTATTGTTGCTTTTATGAAATTCACTATTGAAAATGAAACTTTGGTCATCGACTCTCTTTAAAAGAGTGAATATTGTAACTCTATTTTAATGCTTAATATATAAACTTTGTTGCTATTACGTCTTTGATTCTGGAGTAATCTTAAGCAGTGCATCCCTGGAGGCTAAGTGCCCGGCCCTGGTGGATCACTTGCTCTTGTACCTTTATTTTCTGATTCGTATGTGGTTCGATTTCTCTTATTCACTCCATTCAGTAATTTGTTGTTCCTTATTATTTCACATATCAGCTATGTTATATTTTGTTCCTATCTGAATAAGTAATTTTATTCTCTACAATAGGAATGTTATGTTATTCATTCTGAATTTGTATTACATCGATGTTCCTTTAACAAACTAATATTATCATATAACATTGTTGTTCTTTACAAATTACCCTTACTGTTTGATTACAAAGTAACAATGTTGTGTATGTATAAACCAGCATTACTGTGTATTTATCTACGGTTTACTCCTAAATGTGATTGTTGTTCATTTTGGATTGTTGTTCTACAGTGAGCATAATTGTTGTTTCTTCATACTATGATTAACAGTTGTTGTACCGAAACTCAGATTACTATTTCTTTCAATATAGAAGTGTTGTGTGCAATATTTGATCTGGTTTGTTGTGCATTTACATTTGATTCATGTTGATGTTCAATATTTCACTTCCTTTCGTTTGTTGTCCCATTTCTGTTTACTGTTTAAATCATTTCTAAAGTGAAGATTGTTACTTAATTCTTGTAGATTACAATTACTGCCTCATTCATTTCTGTAAACTAAAGATTCGTTGTTCAATCTTATTAAATAGATTAGTTGTTGTTCCTTTTTCTGTCATTTGAATTATCATTGCTTTGGTGTGCAAAATGATCTGAAACTGTAGTGAACATTGACAAATGTTGTCCAATTCCTAGGTTGATGATCTTTTCCTTGATTGCTTTTTAATTGCATCAGTTTACAAAGGGAAGAGTTACCATTACTGTACCCTTGACTCATAAATTGCTATAGCTTTCTGAGTGCATGATTTAAGTGTTAAGTTTCTTTTTGTAAGTAGATTTTATTCCAAGCATCTGTTTACTCTTGTATTTAAAGCATTATATTACTAGCATTAATCTGACAAATGACCACCTAAAACTGAGTAGATTCTTTTAGATAACAAATCGTACCTGGATTGATAACTAATGTAGGGTAAATATAGGTGAAAAAGATCCTTTTTACTACTCGACAATCTCCATGTCATCCAGAAGTGTCGCCTGCCTTATTGCATCAATCCCTTTGCATATGAGGAATTGTGCGATGTTTCCACTCTGGAATTCTGTGATGTTTTATTAGGTCAGCCATACCTATAGAATCATCATTCTATATATGAATCTAGACCTCATTCTCTTATGATTACTTTGGGTTAGAAATTGTACAGGATACCAGAGGTGGCATTGCCTACTACTTTTTCTTTGATCTCTCATAAACAATGCAGTAAGGTGATTCCCAGATTGGGAAGTTTTTCTTCCTTATGATTAACCCTCAAATCAAGAGGAATATTGTGGCCACATCCGCGACCTCTAGACAAGTCTCCTCTTAATGATAGCAACATATAGACAAGTTCTTGGAGGAGTACAAGGACATATTCACCTCACCAATAAGGGTGCCACTACAATATCAGGTTAAGCACTCTATTGATATAACCCTGGGCATGATGCTACCTAATGAACTGATCTATCGATGATATTTATGGAGAATGATTGAATCATGAGGCATATTCAGGAGTTGTTGTAAAAAGGGCACATTTGGCCAAGTTCATCACCTTGTAGGATTCGATTGTGTTGGTACAAAAGAAGCACAAAACCTAAAAGCTATGTATTAACTATTAGGTGTTGAATAAGATCAGTATCTGGAATAGGTATCTAATCCCATAGATTGATGACCTTCTAGAGCAGCTTAAGGGGGCCAATTATTTTAGAAAGATTGACTTGAATTACCAATGAAATAGCACATGAAATGGGGAAAAACCCATCTCTAAGGGAAAACCAAGTCAATAATTCTTCCTTCAATATTTTTCTGTAGATATTCCAATATTGTTGACCTTGACTCAAACTTTCCTCCACACCAAGTAAACCTTCCTTTTCTCTTCCAGATGATTCTACTTGACCTGGCAGCAGTAGTAGAAATAGCAACACTTTATTCGACCCAACAACTTCAATCTTGTCATGGAGACTTCAATTTTCACTGGAATACTTTGATATTACTTATAAACTTCAATCTTGGCCCAATACAACTTCTAGAGGAAACAATACCCAATACCAGCAACTTCGACCTATACTTTGATCTGGTAGCAACAACATGCATCAAATGGCTACGACATCAATAAGAGATCTTCAATCTTCCAAATTAGGGCATGAGAGAGAGATATAGATGCACCAAAAATTTAATCTTCCTTCCTTCCGTCTCCTAGACCAAACTCAAACTTATTTTTCTTCCTTCCTCTATTTCAAACTTTTTCTAGCTTCAAGGAGATATCGAACTTTCTTGTTGTGAGTGTGACTCAAATTGAATTCAAACTACTTCATATATAGCCTTTGGGTGAGGTCAAATAGCCTTCCTTGAGGATGACTTGATCATCTTAAGGCCTACTTGGTGTGGAGGTAACATAATTCATATTTGACTCAATCCTTAACCTTTTTACATGATTCAAAATCCTAAGAAGGGTCTCTTGCAATATATAAAGACTCTATTGACTCATGATAAATCCTAGAAGCCCTTAATGTGGACTTTAACCTAAAACATGATGACCCAAGCATGAGTCCCATGCTTTAATAAGTCATAATAAATGTAATAAACTTATTTTCTTTATTCTTTTGACAAGTACATTACATGATGACTCAAATACATTTAATGAAGACCGAACTTAGTTTCATTTTCCAACATAACAGAGCACCATAAATTTATGTACCTTGCTAGTTTCTATCACAGGTTCATGTTGGGATTCTCTCATATCACTTGGCCTTTGAGTCAAGTCACCAAGGGTGGAGTGAATGCAAAGTTATTTTGTTGTAAATCCCAATAGAAGGCATTTTCTAAGTTGAATTATCACCTCTGCTCTACACCAATGCCCACATTACCATACCTAAAGAAACCATTTGAAATTGACATGGATACCTCTGTCGATGCTATTAGTGTAGTTCTTACCCAACAGGGGCATCCAGTGGCATATCACAGTGAGGCACTTTCATATACAGTTTGAAAGTATCCCACCTATGACAAAGAGGTGTATTCCATTATGTAGGCATGCTGATAATTGTTCATTATGGGGAAGGAAATGATCATCCACACAAACCACCAACCCATGCAATTCATACAATCACAAGGAAATTTGTAGAATGATCCCTGTAAGAAATGGTCCACATATCTGCAATAGTTCCATTTGAACATTAAATACAAGAATTCAAGAAGAAATAATGTTGAATATTGTCTCAGTCGACCGCCAATTATGGCACTCACCACTGTGCTCGACACTTGTGGAAACGAGACATCAGGATGGTTGCATCTTTACAAGAGTGATATAGAATTTGTCACAACATACTAGATGCTCCTGGAAGGAAAGAAAGTTTCATATTTTCACCTCTAGGAAACATTGTTATGCCACCTGGGACAAATCTGTCTTCCTTCAAGAAAGCATTCCAAGATGATTTAGGAGACACATTACAATCGGTTCGCTAAAAATTTTGTGGTAGAGAAACCAGTGGATGTGTTGCAGAAGTGTTGGGACAGGGTCCCCTAAGGTCAATTTTGGGGCAAAAGCCCGAGTTTTGGGGCAGAAAGCCCAATTTTTTGTTATGTAAAATGTAAATTCTCCACAAGTTGTGGTCATGGAGTGCGTAGATAGTAAGTGTCATAAGGGGATTTTCCCTTCTTTTATGTAAGTTGTGTCAGCTTTAGTAGACCTACCCATCATTTGCAGACCATGGGATCGTTTAAAAAGGAGAGTCTTACAGAGTCAAGGCATAGTAAGGGAGCGAAGAATGAATGTAATGGGTCATTAGAAGTGAAGAGAAAATATTCTTAGAGTAGAACAGAAGCTTTGCAGTTGTGTGCACAGAGGCCTAGAGTAAAGTTTGTGGCTGAGTGCACAGACCCCTGTAACTAAGTGTGCAGGGTAGTCTCGAGTCTGTAAGAAGAATTGAAGTATCAATCAAAATATTCTTCTGAAAATATCTATGTTTTGTTCTTTTACTTCTATTATCAATGATTATGTTTATGTTATGATAAATGATGGATTTATGATTTAATACTGTATTGATGTGTGATTATGCATGGTTTACATTGTTATATGAATGCAAGTACTAATATAAGTTTACATGAAAAATATCTTAATGCATGTTAAAAATATCAGATACTTAAGCTGATCTAGGTTAATACAGAACTAAGGGTAATTACAGAGGCGCGTAATTGGTTGATTCGCCTGTTTAGGGTCTGCAAAAGATAGTCATCTACCTTTGCAAAGGTTTAGAGGATGGTAAGAGGAAGCTATATCGAAAATACTTAAGGGCTTATTTATCTTTGCGAAGATAGATTAAGGGCATAAAACAACATCACAATCATCTTTGGATGCAGAAATATGGTTCTAGCATCCCCCCATACTGCTTCGGGTGAGACTTCAGTCTGCGCTCCGTGGATTGATGCTGAAGGGGCCAGTATTATAGGGATTTGTTTGGAAAACTTAACTCTGAACCTAGGTCAAGACCCACTAAGCCAAAAGAGGGTTTAGCTTTTGAGACTGGGATCTGCATAAAGAGATGTGTGTTGTCGCATCACTGGAATCCAACAAAGAAGGAAATTGCAGATTGGTTAGATAGAAAGATCCACAAATTTGCAACGCAAGAAAATAGAAATCTGTAATTGATGAAAGAATAGTGGTTCGATAGGTAGTTTTACATATAGATACATGAAATTTTCTTCTGTTCCTTCCCGATCATATTATACGAGTGGATCGCTAAACTAGAAGATGGACAGGGAAGGTCAAGGCTTGACATTCCAATAGTGTGGACCCTGGAGTTAGTGCGAAGATTTGAATCCTCTAAAGATAAGATCATGTACATTTTTTATCACTGGCTTGATTGTGTCAGCAGAGGGTTTTTGACAGAGTTTGCGGTCGATATCTCGGTCAGCTATAGTGAAGCAAAGAAATGCTTCCTCAAAGGACCTCGAGGTAAGTATTTGAGATTTTTGAATATATGGATTAAGAATATCTTGTGTGAAAAGCGGGTTATTTAATTACCTTCATGTTTGGAGCTACGCAAATGGAAAGTTATTTAGGGACAGAAGGAGAATAGCTCATGAATATATCCTATTGATTGAGCCTCCTCTGAGCGACAATGAGGAAGTAGCACAGGCTTTGTCGCAGAGCACTGTCTAGGTAATAAGGCAAGGCTTCCTATGAATACCCCATCCACCCACTCCACCTTCATCTTCACCTCCACCACATAAACCTTCACCCACACTGCCACCACCTCCACCACCATTCAACATGGCGAAGACTGTGAAGTTTCCCATTTTCAAGGGCTTAGGAAATGAGGAACCATGCCAGTTTTGGTTCGTTGTGAAGGCGATGTGGCAGGACCAGAACATTACAGATGATCAGATGAAGAAAGAAATATTGGTTACTTCTTTACAAGAGCATGCACTAATGTGGTACATTAAGTAATTCACTGATAACTTGATGGTTGCGTTGGTAGATATTCATACTGCACTAAACAAGGAATTCAATAGACCCAAGTTTGAAGTGAAATTGATCGTGGGATTCAAGGAAATCATGATGAAGCCTCGTGAGACACCCTGGGAGCTAGATCAAAGATTGAAATGCAATATCCGCAAAGCCAACATGAATCTTACAAATGGGGAGCACTACAAATGTTTTTTGGCTTTGCTCTTTCCTCATTTAAGGGTTACTTTATCACAACAAAATATTGGGACCTAGGCAGAAGCCCTAGAAGTCGTGATGAGATTGCATGAGACACTGATTCAAGATACTTCTTTTAGAGTTTAGCAAATTCACGTGGAGTTGCATAATATTTGCCTAAAATATAAGTCTAAAGAAGGATAGAGCAACTCGGTCAAAGGTACGTGAAGAAGTTTGGTGTGTGAAATGTAAGAGTCAGGGGCATGATAAATATCATTACCTTGTCTTTGCGAATTATGTTCAGGAGGAGGGTCAATGCCTCTAAGGCCAAAACCTCAACCAGAGCCAAGTAGAGGGCCAGTCCTATGGTGTGTTATATGTCAAGTAGCTAGAAAACATGTGACAGATAATTATCACTTGCTGCAGAAATTTGTACAGACACCACAACAACTCTTATGTAACTTCTACAGATCAGTAGGTCACAATGAGTGCAATTGATGTAGTTATGAGTTAATGATAGAAAGAATTCCCGCGTATCATATGTATAATAAAACTTGGCCTTCGAATCAAGGTGCTTGGGGATGAAGAGGAGGATATCAGGGGCACAGACGAGGCTGAGGTGGAGGAGGGCTTGCGAGAGGTCGAAGACAAGTTTTTTGCTACAATTGTGGAGGGCTAGGACATTATGTATGAGAATGTACAAACCTGATGCACCCATCGTGACGATACTATACTCAGTTAGACCATGTGACAGAAGATTGTCCTGTATTAATAGATAAGATGCATGAAAAGGGAACAAAACCTACAGATGATGAGGGTTGAACCCCACAAAGAGGATCCTAATGTGAATATAGTGCTGCGTAGTGGAATGATGACTGATGAAGATAAAGGAAAGAATCTTGAAGAAAGTGAATGGGTCCACAAAGCTCCAGAGAAGGAGGTTGGCTTTGATCTGGAGCATGCGGAAGAAACCATCATGGAAGAAAAGAAAATCTTCACTGAGACTTCTACCTCAAGAAGCCAGGATAAGCTGTTTGAAGAAATGGACCCATCCATGCTTACTACCTTTTTGGAGACCTATATGAAGTTGCTACATGATAGAAAGCCATAAAAGGATTATAGGAGTTGATAAATAAATGTACTGGTGAAGAGAAGACTCATGAGGGACTACGCATTGTCAGGAAAAATTGTATACATAAGGAAAGAACAGGGCGTGAGATGAGGCTCACCACACAAATAGGTGAATAGGAAATGGACCACGTTATTTTGGATCTTGGTTCAAATGCAGATGTTTTTCCTAAACAAACAGGGGAGAGAATGGAGAGACTTGTGTTGCAGTGGTATCCTATTTAATTGAGGATGGAGAATAAACAAAAGATTATCCCCATGGGAATATTGCAGGGAGTGATAGTAGATATTGAAGGCACAAACACGCTAGCTAATTTGAAGGTGATAGAGATTGTTGATGACAACAATCCCTACCCCGCGATCCTTGGGATTGATTGGGCTATTAACATAAATGGGGTGATCAATTTGAAGAAGGAGACGATGTCATTTGAAAGAAAATCGCTCTATGTAGTAGTAATTTTGGACCCTACTGAAGGAACACACTATAGTGAACCGGTCCGCGATTATGAAAGTGATGATGATTTGGACCAAATCTAAAAAAATAACAGCACAAAATCAAGATTGGGTGAATCCAATAGCACATGGACACTACCATAATAGGTTACATGAAGTTTCTACGCAACGCTGTAACATGATGACTAAATCGTTGTGTTGTGTATCGTCGGAGGTAAGGAATTTTGCTCATTATTATGCTCTAATTGATCATGATAAATTTTCAGATTCATTTCAAAGGAAAGTACCAGAGATGCATTGCTTCCAAGACTTGGACTTGGCACTGCACGTTATTCCTGCAAGATGGTGGGGTATGCATAAAGACAATTTTGATGGATGGCACAAATACAAAAGAATGATGAGGGTGCATTTTCGCCACCCAAAAGTGTGGTTGGAAGAGAAATATGATGGGAGGAGTTATCCACATGATCACTTAGCAAAATTTACTAATGTTTATGGAGCAAAGCTGCAACCAGAGTGGTGCATTTGTTCTGCCATACTTTGGATGTAATACTAATGAATTCGTACCTGGATATAGAGCTCTGCCACGGCACAGACAAATGGGATATTTTGAGACAAGGATTCTTAATGACATTCAACTTTGAAGATGGATTCGAGTGCATTGATGAAGCACTGTAGGACGTAAAGGTAGTGATCTTCAGAATCTCGCAGGATCGCTTAGATTTGATTCAACCAAATTGGATCACCTAGCTGTGCCATGCACTGGAGTGCTACAATGTGACTATTGAAGAAGAAGAGGAGGATCCAAGGAACATTAATATTCCATAGGTAGAAGGTCACCACGAAGTTGAGGGGCCGCAGATAGAGAATCCATATATAACCGCGCCACTAAAAACAAGACAAGTGAACATTGGAACAGAGGCAGAGTCTATGTTTGCAAAGATAGGGACTACTGGGATGATGCTATGGTGGATAAGGTCACTGATTTGCTTCACAAATACCAGGATTTGTTCCCTACAAATTTTTTAAAGCTGAAGGGGATAATAGGGTATTTAGGAGTGATGAAGATAATGTTGAAACCAGACACGAAGCCTGTGAAGTAGAGGCCATTTCGCCTTAATCCTAAGTACAAGGAAAAGGTCCACTTGGAGTTGGAAAAGATGTTAGCAGTAGGTATTATTGAACCAATGGAGGAGTCTGATTGGGTAAGTCCTATGGTAGTTCAAGAAAAGAAGCAGAATGATGAGATAAGGATCTATGTAGATATAAGGAAACTGAATGATGCTTACATTCATGATCCCTTTACAACTCCATCCATGGATGAGGTATTGGATAATATTGGCCGTGAGGAGTCCTATTCATTCACTGATGAGTTCTTTAGATATCATCAAATAAATATTGCATCAAAAAATAGGAGTAAGACAACCTTCGTGACTAAGTGGGGATGATTTTAGTATACGATGATGCCTTTTGGATTTAAGAATGTGCTGGAAATCTTTTCGCACATGGTCATTGTGGTGTTCAAAGAGTTCACTCACAAGTTTTTGGAGGTATACTTTGATGATTGGACAATATTTGGACTAGTAAAGTGTCATGTAGCTAGTTTGTGCTTGATGCTGGATATATGTCGAAGGTATCAGATCATGCTAAACTTGACGAAGTGTTTATTTTGTGTCCCTTTTGGAATCTTGTTGGGTCATGTAGTATGCAGACAGGGATTAATGGTGGACCCAGCTAAGATCATGATTATAATCAATTTGGAGGTGCCAAGAAGTGTTAAACAGTTGCATGCAACACTAGATCATACTCGTTATTATCAAAAGTTAATCAAGAGTTATGGTCGGATTACGTGCCAAAAGAAAAATTGTTGAAGAACGACGCTACATTTTGTTGGAATGAGGAATGTTAGCGGATCCTGAATGTGTTAAAAGAAAAGATGGTCACTGCGCCGATCCTAGTCTTCTTCCCAAATTGGAAGAAGGAATTTCATGTGCATGCGGATGTGTCATGTATTGTGCTAGGAGCAGTATTGACAGAGGCCTTGAAGGAGAACTTGATCACCTGATATCATTCATGAGTAGGAAGCTACTGAAGCCTGAAAAGAACTATTCAATGACAAAGCGTGAAGGGTTGGCTATGGTGTACGTGCTGCAGATGTTCAGGAATTACTTGCTAGGAAGACACTTTAAGATGTATAAACAACATTCTGCATTAAAGTTCTTGGTGAACAAGCCTGTGTTGTAGGGGAAAATATGCAAATGGTTGTTATTGTTCCAGGAGTTTGATTTCAAATTCATTATGAAGCCAGGGTGATTGAATGCAGAAAAGGATCATCTGTTGCACATTGAAACGGTAAAGGGGCCCACTAATTTGGAGGAAGGACTACCTGGCACGCATCTCTTTGTCATGCGCATGGAAAACAATCATTTTGTAGACATCATCCACTTCTTAACTATGGGAACAGCTCTAGAGTGGTACACTAGTCAATAGAAGAAGGAATTGGTGGTGTGCGCAATAGATTTTTTTGTTATTGCAGGTCACTTGTATAAAATGGGATCGGATTAGATACTACGACATTATGTACCTAATTTTGAATGAAGAAATATCCTATCTGAAGTTCATGGAGGGGTTGTAGGAGACCATTATGAAAGAAAAGCCACAATGTAGAAGATTTTGCGCACTGGGTTGTGGTGGCCAACATTGCATAACAATTTGAAAGCATATTGTACGGCATGCGATGCATGTCAGAGGATAGGTAGGCCATCATGTAGGGATGAGTTACCTCTAAATCCGCAAGTGTCATCGTAGCCATTTGAGAAATGGGTGATTGATTTGGTAGGACTGATTCAGCCTCCAGGAAATAAGATCGGTGCACAATACATCATCACCGCGACCGAGTATTTTACCAGATGGGTGGAGGTGCAACTTGTGAAGGATTGTACAGGGGCAACAACTGCAAAGTTCCTATTTGAATATGTATTAACTAGGTTTGGTTGCCTGAATATTTTGATGAGTGATCGCGGTTTTCACTTCCCTAATGAAACGATCAAAGTGCTAACAGAAGAGTTCCAAGTTTTTTATCATCAAAATAGCATACCATATCATCCCCAAGCCAATGGGACAATGCAAGCGTTTAACAAGATATTGGAGAATGCACTGACAAAGGTTTGCAGTGTGTATAGGAATGATTGGGAGTTGTGCATACAGGCGGTGCTATGGGCTTAAAGAACTACTTGTAAGAAGCTGATTGGACAGACACCTTTCAGGGTCTTCTATGGCATAGAGGTTGTGATGCCTATGGAGTACATTGTGCCTAGTCTACGCATAACATCATTCACAGGAATAGAGGATCGTGGAGCCTTAGAAGAGCGGCTCGCACAGTTGACAGAGATGGAGGAAGATAGATTATTGGATGGATTCCATCAACAAGTTCAGAAGAAGCGTGAAAAGGCATGGCACGATCGACACATCAAAGTGCACACCTTCAAGGTAAATGATTTAGTTTTATTATATGACAACAAGTTTGATAAATTTCTAGGAAAATTTAATTTGCATTGGCTGGGGCCATATGTGATCAAAGAGATTATTGATAGTGGAGCATTTCAAATTATGATATCAAATGTAGATCCATTTCCGGGAAAGATAAGTGGCAGCTGATTGAAGCCATACACTAGGGATCCAGCCATATGACTATATAAAAGTAGCATAGTCTTAGCACTCTAGGAAGCTACAAGGATGCGTGGGACTATAAACTACACTTCCTGGGTTGTAGAGTTGCATGATCAGGGGTCTACGTAGAATAGGGGGATGTCATAGTACTAGGAACATTGCGAAAGGTGTTGCACTATAGAGGTGGAGATCACACAATGTAGCCAGAAAGTGACTGTTACTGTCACGATTCATGATTTGACTACCAAAAGATAGTTAAGAGAACTAACGGTTAGAATTTAAGGTATTTAAGGCTGAAATCAAGTGTGAAATATTTGGAAATATGCCACCAATGCCACATTAATGGACGGATTTTGGGGGGAATAGTCGAATTTGAATTTAAAATTTCCTATAAATTACAGATGGTTGTCTAGAGAGAAACACTTTTCATTCTGATAATTTCTAAGTTGTGATGTCCATTGCATTAGATCTTTGAGAATTTGTGTGCAAGCCCTGTGTCTGAGTCCAATCAAAACTTCATTAACAGTGTCATGTCCACACCAGTTGAGACTGCTAGTACTGGAGATGTTGTCACCTCTAAGGGAGCTTCCCTTGGGGTCATGAGCATGGAGGTTTCCGCAGTAATTCCTAAGGCACTGAGGTCACCTAGGCAGAAGCCTATGCCAATGAGGGAGGCTCCCAAGCCTAAAAAGGATAAACAGAAGAAGATGTCATCGATGCGTGAGTCACCAAGGAAACACCCAGCTACACAGGCCTAGAGAAAAGAAAAGTCAACCACACATGAGAAAGGCCAAGTGGTAGACCTGGAGGCCAAGGAGAGCTTGTAAGACATCGATATTGAGGGGGTGCACCCTATTTCGAAGTTACCGGAATACATCCCTCCACGCTAGGGAAGGTGAAGCTCCCGAAGGACCCAAATGAGGGACAATTCCTCCTTAACACACCCTTGCTGCTAGAAAACATAGCATTTCAAGGTTTGCGTAGCTCACATTTGAAGCCTGAAGATTGGGATTTAGGGGACATTGAGTGGTTCCCCCACTTGGATACTGATACTTTCATGAGGCAAGTGTTCTACAAGGAGTGTGGTGTCATCGTGTTGGATATGGTGGAATGGATTTGCAGGGTAAACTAGGAAGGGTTGTTGAACCTCCTATGGGTGCCTCACTACCACCGCACCCCTATAAATTTGACATTTATTAAGAATTTTTTGTTCCTTTTTCATGATAGGTGCTTGTGGTTGAGTGAGAAATACCACTCACTGATACGTTGATCCACTGGATCACATTGTTACCTTACTCTGGACTGAATCCTGCAAAGGCATTTAGTGGAATGATAGACGAGCGTGACCTCGCTAAGAAGATGAAGGACAAGTTCAAACTTGTCAAGAAAGCACCTGGGTATTATATTTCCAGTATTACTGACCCCACGATGAAGGTGACAACCCCAATTTTGCTGGAAAATTGATGATAAAGTGTCATGTGGACGAGGTGCTGACACTAGTCGTTCCATTAGCGGCTCATGCATGGAGGGCGTACAGTTCAACTGGGCACGCTACCTGTGCAGCGAGTTCCTTGTGAATTGCTGAGAGGCACAATACCAAAGCAAGAATTTCCAATATTCATGGTTATTATTATCGATTTTGTCGGTAGTGTTGGAATCGATGGAGGACATCCCGTTTCCTCCAATCGACATAGATTTACCACAAGCAGCCAAGTTTTCTTGTCTCTGGACCTCAAAGGACATTGTGCGGGTTTGCGAAGAAAAATATTTTGGGTGTTGATGGAGGCAAGCATCAGCACAACCATCAACAAAAATTCATGATTGTCGCCAACCATTTTTGAGCAGCTATCTGGCTACGCAGAGTTCAAAGTGTACTTCCACTGTGTGTATATCTAGGCGCTGAAGGATCTGGATCAGAAGTGGTATGATCTTCCCTAATTGGCTACAGATGATGCCATTGCCGAAGTCATTAAGCGATGGCTAGTAGATTGGCACACACCATCAGATTTGGCCACCGGGATTAGAAAGACCACAGAGAATCAGAAAAAGGAAGCAACCCAACTGAAGGTTCAGTAGTTGGCAGAAAAGAGGAAGAAGGAGATTGAGGAGAAGGCCCGCGCAAAAGCAAAGCGCGCTGCAAAGGAGAAAGCGGAGTAGGAAGAGCATGACTTTGGCAGAAGTCAGAAATATCCTTCACCCAGTATGGAGGATGAAGAATAGTTAGAACACGGTGGCAGAGATCTGGAGAGCACTCCTTTCCATGTAAAACAGCAGAGAGAATAGGAAAAGGAGGGGCAACATAAGAAGACCAAAGCCTCCAAGTTGTCGCTAGATCTAATAACCTTGACGGAAGGTGAATTGGACAATATTTGAGATAAGGTAAGGGATACAACAACGGAACTTCTACAACAGTTTGAGTAGCAGAAGAAAGCACTTGTCGCTATACAGATGGATCTACACGAGCTGCATATCCAAACAACTAGACTGCAAGCAGGTGTAGGGAAGAGTAGCGCGGCATCAACTAGTTTGGTGTTGGGGAACACTCAAGCAGAAAAGTTGGTTCAATCCTTGGATCTCTGGGCAATCGCATTGTAGGATGGAGATCTAAGTGCAGAGGCAGAAGCTCACAAGGCTACTGTCAGCACTTTGAGGAATGTTGACCTAAACTTGGTTGTGCTCCTAAGTGAATTCCTTCACACATTGTAAGCAGGTGTGATTGTAGAGATCAAGGCCTGGGAGCAGCACGCACTGAGGATGATCAGTGACTATAAAGTCAACAATGAACAGATGTTCATTGAGAAGATAGTCATGCTAGAAGCATGGAAGAAGGTTCAGGAGAAGAATGAGTGAACCACAACCATGGTAGCTATTAGTGCCTAAATCTACCTCAGGCTGAAGGAAGGTAGGTCTAGGGTAACATCAAACCATGCTTAACCTGGTAGCTAGCCCTACCAGGTCGAGAGAGGGCTCTCTCCTTGTCAATCTCAATTATAATATGGCAACTAGGTCTTGAGATGACTGCATTGAAATGTTGATTTTAGGCTAGGTATAGTAAATTAGGGTTTCTGGTATGATTTTAGGTTTTGGTTGCTAGATCAATTGGAAAAGGAAGATTGGATCCAGGAAATCAACTCAGGGATAGAGTCATGTCCTGTGGGGTAGGGTAGACAAGAGCTTATGTACTAGCAAAGGATTGAGATGGTAGATTAGACAGTTGACGAGTTGAGGAGGGCATAAGAAATTATGAATCCTCTTCAAACAGTGAAAACATTGAAGACCAAATGCATTCCCAAGACAAGGCACTGCAAATGAGTGTATTTTATCTAGTCACCTTGAATCATTTAGTTCAAAAGAAAGAGAGAGATGTCGATACATATAAAACATCATAGGATACTCATTACAAAGAAGAAACAATACATAAACTGTTTGTCACAAGAATCCCACAAAAATAGCTATGAAACCTAGTTTTATTCCTTGCCAACTGCTGATACAAAATGTTCTATGAGTCCAACACTTCTACCAAAGTCCAACCTTTACAAATGAATCAAAAAGTACATGATATAGGCAAGGAAACTACTCAAGCTAGCTATCAGGGTCACATACATGAGAAAAGGGGTGGTTTCAACCATATCTAAACTAAGAATAGAAATATAGGTAGTGGAACAACTTGCCTCTAAAACCAAGGAAACCAATTCATTCAACTCAAAACCACCTTTGACTTGATGTATCTACCCTATTAAGTATTTTACATCCATAATTACATCAAATTACATCATTTACCATACTAATTTCATCAAGAGAAGAAGAAAAAGTCAACTGTAGAGAAAACTAGGTGAAATCTGGAAAATCAGGCAAAACTGGCAAAATTCATCCTATGCACAACGCCACTGATTCTATGAGCAACACTTTCTAAAGGAAAATTTTGGAAGGTTTCCCGAAGTCCAAATCAGGTGTAGGATAACTCATTGGAAATCTTGGTGAGTCTACTTTCTGGAACAACTTGAATTTCTAGATTTGGAGTCCATTTGCCCCTCCAAAAATTGATTCTCCCAAGACTGCTTCCTGTGTGACAAAAAAGTGGTAGAGAGGTCACTTTTTAGGTGTTTTTGGCCCTTTTGGAGACCTAGAACTTGTCCAAAATTCCTCGCCATTTCTAAGCTTTCATATTTTTCCATGTTGATTCTAAAAATGTCAACCATTTTGCAAGATGATGTCCCCAACAAAAGTTGGAAAACCCTATTTTTTACTTTAAAAAATTCAAAAAGGTCAAAATTTTCTCCAAATTTCTTGAAATTTTGCATGAATGATCCTTTTTAGGTGCTTTGATGGGCCAGTGATGCTTTAGCGAAGATCTTGAGTTTATCTTGCTCTTTTTTGCTTCTCAAATCTCTTTTTAGCTTAGCCTTTAACCTCTTCACCCTTGTGTTGCCGATTTTGTTCTGGGGTAGGTAGTGATAGGCCATATGGCGCAACATTTTATCCTATTTGTTGGATTTCTTGGTACATGAGCTTCTCTGGAAGAATCACTGGTAGTTTCCTCTTCCCTCTCATAATCTGAATCTATCTCCTTGTTTATGAATTTGAATTGAAAGCAGATGAGTATGAAGAGATTTTAAAATATGAGGTGAGTAGTGTATATAGGAAGTGAATGCTAGGAGGAGAGGTTTCTTTTTGGGAAATGTGGGGAATGAATGGTGTTATGAATGCGGATGAGGGCTTTGATAATGAAGTGTTTGTAGTGAAGGAATAGGATGTGGGAATTACGGTTTGGGAATAGGGTATAGGGCTAGGGTTTGGTAAATGGGAGTGGGGTTTAGGGAGTGAATGTTGATGATGTTAGGGAAAGGGAATGGGATTTTCCAATCTCAACATGAATGAAGTGAGAAGGAAGAGAAATGACCTTTAAAAACTTGCAAGAGAGGATTTAGGAATTAGCTAGGGTTTGTGTTAATTATTTAGCTAGGATTTTGCTTAAAGGAAACCAAAAACATCCAAGGCACCAAACCAAACTTTCCTGAGCAAGGAGGAATATTTTACTTACTTGGAAAAAACTTTAATTTGATTTTTAGGAAGTTTGGAGTAGTTTTAAGGCGATTCTAGCTTTTGTAGTAGGTGCGCAAAGCCGAACAGGTGTGCCGTGCCAGGCCAAAATGCAATGGAAATGAGATTCTTTTCCCTTGTTTGCCTTTTTTCTTCAAAAACACGATTTTTCTCCCTTTGGATCATTCAGTTCAAACAATGAAGACTTAAACAAATGTATTTTTTTATATCCCTCTCTTTTAATTTTTCATTAACCAAGACCCACTTTTCTAATGTTTTGCTAGCTTTTTCAAAAATGCTCTGTTTCACTTACATTCTGACGTTTGCCTTTTTTCAGGTGGACTTTTACATTGACCTTTTGTAATGGCAAGAGTTGACTTTGTCACCAGGTCACCAGGAACAACTATTGAATACTTATTACATATAGAAACATTTAAATTACATGAAATTTGTACAATAATGGAAAAACTCTGTTTTTACCTCAAAAGGAGTTTTGAAGTAAAAAAAAAATATTGAACATGACAGAAGTAAGTTTATGATTTTATGAGATTATTTATCCTCCTCATCTGCCTGCTAACCTTTTTATTCAAATTTGATGACCGTGATGAAAAACCCTAAGACCTAGTGAGACTAAACCCTAAAACTAATTTTTATAAATGAAATGAAACAGGATGACAGTAAATGACTAAAAAATGTGTGAACTAGTCAGCAGGTGAATGTCATGAGGGAAATTGACATGAAACCACTACCATCAGATGATCCATGACCTAATGGAATGCAGTTGATTGGATGAGACACCTAATATGCATGCAAAAGAGAAATTTTATCACTAATGGAAGTGTGAAGATACGGACACTAACAGTAGCCGAAGCATGTAGAACCATTCAAGAACTGCACATACTCCAAGAAGTGTTGTTGGAGGCCAAGATTAGGAAATTGGTTGTAGGTGTGCACAATGAAAATATAGAGATTCCCAAGGTTTACTGAACCTTAAAATCATTGAGCTTGAGTTGAAGTCACAACCTTCAACTCCACCAGAGGTTAGAGAACAGTGCAAGGAATCTGTAAAGGAGGTAGTTGCAAGAGTATATGTCGTGGTGGCAGATTGCGTCATGCTCTTTAAACAATCTATGGAGGCTATTATGACTTTGTAGGAGGATCCTAAATTTCAGAGGTTGAAAACAGAAGCCCACAAATTGCAGCAGCATTACGACGAAGCAAGAGAGACGGTATGCACC
This sequence comes from Pinus tabuliformis, assembly GCA_031772625.1. NCBI lineage: Eukaryota > Viridiplantae > Streptophyta > Pinopsida > Pinales > Pinaceae > Pinus > Pinus tabuliformis. The sequence continues at coordinate 346,806,683 of CM062819.1, read as the reverse complement.
ATCATTATAACACATTGAATAGCTAAGCTCCATGAAGCAAAGAAGTTTCTCAAACAGGTGGAGGCAGCCCAAAGGAAAGAGGTGGTCCTTAAGTCTAGATTGGGGCCTTAGCTAGATGAGGCCTATGTTATCTCTACCACCATTGAGGAGAATTTGACAAGCCTATAGAGGACACAGCGGAAGGTAAAGGAAGACAGTGCAGGACCAATAACCATTCTGTTAGCTTATTGTATGATTTTCTGATTATATTTATGCTTATAGAGTGAGTTGAGTTAGTTATTATACCATGTGGTCTAACATGTATTTAATGAAGATTATTGATGGATTTTGAGGTCAAAGTAAAGGATCTAGTGGTCAAAATGCAGCAATAACTTGAAGTAGACAGAGGATAGGACTTATAGGAGGGAACCCCCCTCATTTATTGCTCCTCACTTTGAATTCCCCTTCATTCATCTCGGAGTACAAGCAACCAAATCATGAACTAGAAAACAACTGAGCAAGTGGAAGATGATTGATAATTATCTCGAGTTTTGGAAGCCAAGCCTCCCTGATTTTAAGGAAGCTATTGGTAGCTTTAGTTTTATAAGTAGAGAGGCCTAGGGCCTCGCTAGGGTTGACCTTTTTGCCTGTGTAAACTCTGCTCAAATTTCGAGCTTACTATTTTATGATAGTTTTATGTAATCTTACTATTTTTTGATAATGAAGATGGAATCCTTTTTGAGCTAGCATTGAGTTACCTTAGAGGGCTGAAGCTCTTGGGTTAGGGCCCAATTCAAGTAGCCAAGCTTCTCTTTACTTGTATTTGTATGCTTTATTTCCGTCTGTAGATTAGTTTGCTGTTAGATGTATTTCTCTTATGGTTAAGAATAGGTTGCTTTTGCCGATTTAATAGCTTGCTTCCATTTGTGCTTTCTGTAGCAGGTTAAGAGGTGATCATAGAAGATTCAAAATGCTAGAAATAGTTCCTTGGCCTCTCTTCCTCCCTCTGGGACCATGATTTGAGGCAAAGACTCTCTTGCTGCCCCAAAAACACAGTTTTTCCTTATTCCTAGGACTTATAGTGTTTGCAGCTCTCATGTAAGTTGTTAGTCTAGTTGTGCTTTGCTTTAGATTTTATTTATCATGTTCACTTCCTGATTTGTAATAGTCCTTTTGCATGCTTTCCTTTCTTCCAATATTTCCCAGCATTTCCTTCTATATGTCATAGTTTAGCCCATTTTAATGAAAAACTTTGTTTTTCCTAGGATGCACTCATTTCATTAGTTGCTTGACTTTCTTGGTTGACTGTCAGTTTCTATGCAACAGATCTCTTCCAGAAGTAGTATAGGTTACCAGAAATCACACCCTCCATCTGATCCATTCCCTATAGGTCTCCCAAACCTCACCTCAATTCTGCCCTAGTTTCCTTCATTTTTCATAGAAATTCTTCCTCTATCCTTTAGAAAACCCAATCTTTCTCTTTCTTGGTGATTCATGGTAGACCTTAGGTGCCCTAACACCTCACTGCAACCTTCATCCACCTTTTCCTCCCACTCTCACACCCTCAAAACAACAAAAATTTCTCTCGGACTCCTCTTGTAGGCCTCCTATAGTTTCCTTGTTTTCCTCCTATAGTGTTCCTGTGTCCTCCTGTAGTTTTTCTTGTAGGCTTTCTTTTGAAATCTATGTGAAAAAAGCCTCCAAAATGCCACCTAATACCTCCTAAGACCCATCCACACCATCCTACATCCTCCCAAGCTCCAAAACCACCCTCTAACATCACATGTTCGCTGCCACAATCACGCACAATAAATTAGATGCATGTTAAATTCACATAAAAACACATAAAAATCCAAAAATATGTTTTTTGCTAATTTACTTCCAGAAATAGCATGGTTAGATTTTGTTTACTTCCTTAAGTAGGTAATGGCATTTCTTTCATGGTTTTCACAGTGTTTTTGGCAAAAGTAGAATTAACTTGTTAATTAGGGTTTACTAGGTTTTGTTTTACATTCCAGTCTTTCTCCTTTCTGCAGTTAGAATAGCATCTGTAAAGTAATATTTCTTTCATTTCATCACACATAGAGCTTCTTCTAAAATCTATAGAATTTGGCTTCAGCTCCTAGTGATCTCGCACTGGCTGACCAAGTGACAACTTGTAGTGAGAACTAGTACTTGTGCATATAACACCGACGCTTCCAAGTTTGTTACGAACTACCGGGTTGATAAAAGTAAAGTTGGTAGCCTAGGAGTTGCAGCATTGTTGTTGCAATACTGGCGCTCACCACTTTTTGGCTCCATTTCCAAGGAAGCATCAGAGTATTATGTGATTACTACTTTCTTCTATTTCTTATTGCAACATTCTACTAATAGTTTATTTTGGAAAATGTAGACTAGTCATTTCTTTTCTTTCAGTTCTACATTTCCTTGCTTTCCTTTTCGATTCTGCAAATTTCCATTTAGCAAGTTCATTACAGCTAATTTCAATTTGTTTTGTTCAATCACAATTTTAGTTTCTGTAGGTACTTTCAGTGTGGGGAAAAAGAAACAAAAAACCAACCAAAAATATTTCCTTTCATGCCTCGTAGGAGTAGAGATAACTTAGGAAACTTTTTGCCCAACATCCCCACTACTTCACACAACCAACCTTCTCTCTTCTTCGGTGGCTACAATCAAGAAGAACCCTTAGGTGAACATCTAGACATATTTGAAGAACCTATAGCGGAAGAAGAAGAAGAAAACATTCCTCTGGAGCCAATGGCTGAAAATACAAATGCTAGGGGAAATGGAGAGAGAATAGAGGGTACCTTCCCCATTAGGGAGACCAATGGGGACACCAAAATGAAGAATATAAGTCCTTCAGCCCTACCTCACTTCCATGGTCTAACTATAGAAGATCCTGACACCTTCTTGTTCGCGTTTGCTGTCATATATCAAACTTATGACTATGCAAAAGATGAGCAAAAGTTGAAACTTTTCCCTTCTACTCTCAAGGACATAGCAGTATGCTAGTTCATGGGATTACATGACAATAGCATCACAACTTGGGCTTAGATGTAGTGGGCCTTTAACAAAAAGTATCGAGACTATTGTAGGTCAAAAGATACTAAAGAATAAATCTTCCAAATGACCATAGGAAGTGATGAGTCCCTGGAAGACTATGAAGAGAGGCTCCAGCTTAGTTACAAAAGGGCCAGGTGTACACTTTACCCTGAGTCTTTGAAGTTGGTCCTACTCATGGGAATTTGAGAAGACCTTTTAGACACCCTCCATCTACTAGTTGGAGGAGATATCTACCAACTATCCTATCAGGACATAAAGACTATTTTTAGAAACCATTCTAGAGCATCCAAAAATAAAGGTAAGGGGAGTAAACCCATAGCCAATACCTCTTCTTCCAATTCATCCATTAAAGGTGAAATTGTAAACATGTTGGAAGACTTCAAGAGTGATTTGCTGCATAATCTTTCCATGCAAATGGATACCTTACATATCAAAATAAAACAAGAAGAGGCAGAGAGGGCTTTGGCCATTTTTTGCCCTAGATGCACCAGGAGGCATCCTAGGAATAAATTCCCATTGAACTCTATAGAGGTTTTTTTAGTCTGTGAAGAATATCATTCTATAGATAAGTTCCCTTCCTTGCCCGAACTTAAAGCTGTATACCAAGGGGCCGAAGGAGTCACTGAACATATCTATTACATAAACCAAAGGAGGTTGCATAGGCCTAGACCATATTAGCAAGGGATGCAAGGGACATCTCAGGCATACTACAACCGCAACCAAGTCACCTCCATACCTTCTTGGGCCCCCTACTCATCCTTCTTGGTCCACGCCTCCTCCTTGGTCCTTCACATCTCAATATCATGCCCAACTAGCCACCTATTCATTTCAATCCTATGCTCAGCCGCAACCTCAGTGGAATTCATCTCATCAAGGGTGGAGGCCCCAATACAAATATCTTCCCACTCTTCTACCTCCACCACATTCCCAACCACAACCATTACCTTCTACTCCACCAAGGCAACCCCAAATGCCTGCCTAGCCAAATCCGAACCTGAACAACAAACAGGTTCAGCAAGTGTCTAGTGGGAAACCATCATACCCAACTTATGTTGTGGAGATTCAAGAAATTAACTTGTGATCCGGGAAAGTTCTCCCGGATAGCCAACCTCCACCTAGGGAGGTTGAGGAAGATAAAGAGGAAAGTGAACCTAAAGCAAATCTACCCTTTCCTGAGAGACTATCCATGATAATCCAGCCTACCCCAGAAGAGATTGAACTCGTGGGAGAATTGAAACATTTATGTGTGAAGATACCACTTCTCCAAGCCATAAAATATGTGCCTATCTACAATAGGTTGAGAAAAGAGAAGTGCTTTAAGCATCCAAGAAGGCACAAGAGAGATGCCCAAACTATCAATGTCATAGGACAACTGTCCAACCTGATGTTGGGGCAGATAATCTATCCAAAATATCTGGACCCTAGAAGCCCAGAAGTTGATGTCCACATCAATGGCATAATGGTCCCACATACCTTGAGTGATCTAGGAGTTGCCATTAATGTGATGAAAAAGGACACAATGCTCAAACTTAACCTCCAATGCTCCTTGAAGATGACCACAACAGTGTTGTAGCTAGCAGACAGCTCCACAGTGACCCCTGAGGGGATTGTGGAAGATGTGATGGTCTCCATTGATTCTTGGCAGTACCCTATTGATTTCTTAGTTCTCCAACCAAAGGCAAAGCACACTAGGTATCCTCTCATTCTGGGAAGACCCTAGTTGGCTATAGCAGATGCCTACATCAGGTGTTGAGCTCGGAACAAGACCATAAAGAACGGGAACATGTCTAAGCAGTTAATCCTATATCCTCCTGCCCAATCCTTGCTAGAACATGATCTACCTCTCTGGTTGGAGGAGGAGGATGAGGATGAAGTTTATTCTACACCACTTTGTACATTAGAAATTTCCATGGGGGGGAAACTACAAGATGAGGATGATATGATTGAAAATTTGATTCAGAATCCACCTCATAGTGTATCACCATTAGAATACATAGTAAGAGAAACCCAAAACAAACCCTCAACTGATCTCTGTTTGGCCGACCCCACTTCTCTTCGTGTTAAAAATATAGAGTTCAGCCCAGAAAGAGCATTGAAAATCAATCCATCCCTATCTACTTCCCAGGAGAAGGAGCTATGCAGCATACTGAGAAAACATCTAGATGCCTTCGCTTGGAGTTATAAGGAGATGAAGGGAGCGCACCCTTCAATAAGTACTCATCATATATACATCAAGGAAGATTACAAGCCAGTCAAGCAGCCTCAAAGGAGGATGAACCTAGCACTTAAAGATATTGTTAAGGAAGAACTGTAGAAATTGCTTGATGCAGGATTCATCTATCCCATCTCTGTCAATGAATGGGTCTCTCCTTTGGTGCTAGTGCCAAAGAAAAATGGTAAGTGGAGAATCTGTGTCGACTATCGGGAATTGAAAAAAACCACTAAAAAGGACCATTTTCCTTTACCTTTCATAGATCAAGTGTTAGAGGGTCTCAAAGGGAAAAAGTTTTTCTCCTTCCTATATGGGTTTAGCTGGTACAATCAGATTCAAATCAGCCTGGAAGAACAAGATAAGACCACTTTCACTTGTCCTTGGGGTAAATTTTCATATCGGGTCCTTCCTTTTAGTTTGTGCAATGCTCCAGCCACTTTCCAAAGAGCGGCATTGATTATATTTTTTGAACTAGTTCATGATGCAATAGAAATATACATGGATGATTTTACTCCTTATGGCTCTGACTTCCAGGAAGCTTTATCTAACGTAGGAAAAGTTCTAGATAAGTGTATTGAGATGAACCTATCCCTCAGTCTGGAAAAATGTGAATTTTTTATGACTAAAGCGACTGTGCTAGGTCATGCAATATCTCAACAAGGACTATAGGTGGACCCCAACAAAATTTACATCATCCAAAGGGTCCCACTTGCTCAAAAGGTAATAGATGTTAGAAGCTTCCTAGGCTTAGCTAGTTATTACTGGAGATTCATTAAAGACTTCAGCAAGTTACCCTCTCCTTTGTTTGGCCTCCTAGGCAAACGTGTCAAGTTCATATGGTCGGAAAACTGTCAAGAAGCCCTAGATACCTTGAAGAGCAAGCTAGTGACTGCCCCAATTCTCAGAGGCCCAAACTAGGCCCTACCCTTTCACATTCACAAAAATGCCTTGAATGAAGCAATAGGAGCAGCGGTGCAGCCTTAGGAAAAATTGATGAAAAGTTACCTTATTTCATATACTTTATAAGAAAAAACTTGTCAATGACAATGTTAAACTATACAGTGACAGAGAAGGAACTCCTAGTTGTCGTTCATTCCTTAAACAAATTCAGACATTATATCACAGGCTCTCAAACCTTTATGCACATTGATCATGCGGAAATTAGATATATAATGAAAAAACCAGATGTAAATGCTCGCATTATTAGATGGCTTCTTTTACTGCAGCAGTTTGATCTGACCATTATTGATAAGCCTGGTAAAGAGAATGTTGTTGCTTACTTTTTGTCTAGAGTAAATTTGCCTGCTGGTGAATAAGGAATGGTGTATGACCAAATGCCAGATGAAAACCTATTTTCTATATTATTACTCTCTCCATGGTTTGCTAATATAGCAAACTACTTGGTTTCAACACAGTTCCCACCACACCTATCCTCAAAAAAGAAGAGCAAGATAGTAAGGAAAATTTCCCCTTTCACCTGGATTGGAGGGAATCTCTTCAAACTTGGCCCAGATCAGATCTTGAGAAGACGTTTCAGGGAGGAGGAGGTCTTTGACATCCTCCTAACCTATCATGACGGGCCTTGTGGAGGTCATTTTGCAGCAAAAAGAACGACCTTCAAGATATTGCAAGCAGGCTACTACTGGCCCACTCTTCATCAGGATGTGAGGATATACACGTGCCAGTGTGATCTGTGTTATAGGATGGGGAAACCCACTCCAAAGGATGAAATTCCCATGCAACCTCAAGTGACCTTTGAGTCATTTGAGAAGTGGAGCATGGACTCTGTGGGGCCTATCAATCCCCCTTCAAAGCAGAAGCGGTACATCATTTTGTGTACTAACTACCTAAAAAAGTGGGTGGAGACAAAAGCAATCAAAGCAGTGACAAAGGAAAAAGTAGCTAAGTTTTTGAGGGAAAACATATTCTACAAGTTCAGGTATCCGAGAGAGTTGGTCACAGAGCAAGGCAATCAATTCACTTCCAACTTGATTGAAGACCTACTCACACATCATAAGATCAAGCACATGACTTTCACCCCTTACCATCCACAAGCCAATGGGCAAGTGGAGGTCACTAACAGAGCATTGGAAAGTATCCTAACCAAGGTAGTGAGCAGCAGTAGAAAAGATTGGGTGGACAGATTAGTTGAGGCCACTTGGGCCTACAACACAACATGGAAGACCACCATCGAGTTCACACCCTATGAACTGGTCTATGGGAAGAAGGCTTTGTTGTCAATAGAGTTTGAATTCAATACCCTAAGGATGACAGCTCAGCTAGATCTAGACCTCAACCATGCACAGAATGAGATATTACTTCAGCTCAATGGATTGGATGAATATAGATTGCAAGCCCTTCTCCATACAGGGGTAGTTTAGCTTCAGAGAAACATATGGCATGACAGAAATATCAGGGAGAATTAATTCAAAGAGGGAGATTGGGAACTACTCTATAATTCAAGATACAAGGATTTCAAAGGCAGGCTAAGGACAAGATGGTTGGGACCCTACACTGTGGAGAAATGTAATGACAATGGTTTAGTTCTGATCAGAACCATTGATGATGAAGCCATCCCCATGCCTGTCAATGGACATTGGTTGAAAGTTCAAAAGAAACCCCTCTCCAAGTGAGAGTTTATTTAAGATTTGAATAAAATAGTGATGGTAGTGGAGCATGTCTTAGCTTCCACTTCACCCACTCACTAAAGAAAAAAGAGAAAAAATAAGGACTCAAGTGAAAACCTCCATGAGGTGCTTGAGTCCCATCATTGTGTTGAAAACCTCTTCTGAGGTGGCCCAGTGATGTAAAAAAAAGGGGGAAAAGAATAAGATCCCTGGGTGAAAACCTCCCTTGGAGGAACCTACGGTAGGAAATTCAGGTGAAAACCTCTTTGAGGTGCCCTAGTTGTTTTCAAAAAAAAAAAAGAGAGAGAAAAAGTGAATTTTTATTGCATTGCAGGTTTGCATGAGGACTATAGGGAGCAGAAGAAGGTGCCAAGGGGACCCTGACATTCATCCCAACATCCGTCTCATCTCCTCCACACCTTCCTCCATCATTTTTGACATCTCTTTCACTCCACTGTACCTCTTCTTCCAAAATCGTGTTTTCTACACGAAGCTTTATTTTTTCTACAGGAGGCTCCTATAGGAATTACAGAGAGCCAAAAGTGTCTATAGGAGGCAATTTGAGGGACAGGAAAAGCTTTTTGAGGAACCTATAATCCCTCTTACCATATTCAAACCTCCTTGCCATCATTTCCAAGCCTGCATCACACTCCAAGCATCATTATTATTTTTTATTTTTTTCATTTCCAAGAGAAAACACAGAAAAACAATTTTTTCAGTTTTGAAAAAAAACCAAAAATATGAGGAAAAGGCACCATTAACTTTACTTGAATCTTACCTACTATCCCTCACCTCTGGCATCATTCTCGAGCTCCAAGCACAGGGAAATAGCTAAAGTTTCAAGGGGAGAAGTAGCTACAGGAGCTCCTGTAGGAATTCCTATAGCAACTGATCCCATAGAAGTCCAACACCAGCAGCAAGGGACAACACATCTAAAGGTTGAAAAGGCACATGCAACTCAGCTCCAACGAAATAAGAACCTACAAAAACACACAACAACACATCAGCAAGCAGAGACAACATGCATGAGATAAAATGAAGGCATGCAGTAGAGAAAGCCATAGCACCTCACAGTCGATGGCAGCAAATACACATGGATTACAGGTAAGTAGCTAAGTCATTCCTCTATCTGCATTTGTGTAATTAGGAATCATACGAAAGTAACAAGATGATTGAAATTGAAAGAGGGAAAGGTGGCTAGTTAACTTGGCCACCTTCATTTAGTTGACTCCACTTAACTGAGATATCACCCACATGTGCGCACAGTCAACTCAAGCAAAATATGCGAAGGACAGGTAGTGGGAGGAAGAGTTAACTCCAATGCAGTAATGAGGGGATGATTATGAGGGGGTCACGATGACCAAGCAGGTGGGGACCAACGGTCCTAATCTAGGCAACATACATCTTGCCAGCTCAACACTCATAACCGAAAACAGCCATACAAGGTAATGAGCACTCCTCCCCACACATTCTCACCACCTTTTCTTCAATTTCTCCTCGTAACTCAGCCACAGTAGTCTTCTTATGCCCCCACAGCCTCACATCCACCATCCTCCATCTATTTCCTCCATATTTTTTCTCTCACCATCTTCTACAAGAGCCCTATAGGTTTTCTATAGGAGCACCTACAGGAAATCTACAGGAGGGACAACAGGCTTCTACAAGAGGGACAGTGAGTCATTTTGAAGGGAGGAAACGTAATTTTTTGCACGAATTTCAGTTTGAAGAGGTATGGTTCATGAATTCCCTCTATTGAATATCAAAATGTGAAAGAGTTGGTCTCAAATTGAAGGTAAAATGAGTCTTAAGAGGGTAGATATACATAAAAAAAAATTATGTTTTTCTTTTAAAACATAGTCCCCTCTGTTTTTCTATTTCACTCAAAATTATTTGTCTCCACCTCCATATCTAGCTTTTCAAAAGAAGTACATGTAGTATGACAGGGGGGTTTATGTGAAAAGACCCCACTAACTCCACTAGACTCCATGCATAGCCTCAAGTGATGGAAATATTTACAAGGGAAAATTGGATGAATTTCTTTGAGAAGTTTAGAGGGTTTATGATGAAATTTCCCACGAATTTGCTCTCTCTCTAGTTCCTCACACAAGAACTCATGCTATTGTAACCATTAGAGGCCTTGCCATTGAAATAACCCCTAAATTCATCAGTAGGGTCACCACCCTTCCTTTTGTGCTGCCTTGGAGTAAAGATGAGAAAATAATTGGCCAGGGTGCCAAGAGGTAATTTTTCCAAGATAATGACACCCCTATTGAAGACAAAAATGGAATTAGGAGGTATAGTGTACCATATCCTTGGGATGAGGTTAGCTACCAAGTGATCAAATACATTTCTTTTGAGGGAAGGAAAAACATTGTTTATGGATATCATTTCAGAATCCTCCAAGAATTGAGATATGTCATGGATACCCCAACACATCAAAAGCTTAGTATCCCTTACTTTGTCCTTTAGTCCCTCATTAACTCCAGCACCAAGGTACAAGAAGGAAACTCACAGCAACTAGCTCACCATGGCCGAACCAAGATCCTAGTAAAAGAAGCCATCTATACCCTTACAATGCCCATAGCATGGGAAACTTTTATAAATATGATAGCTGAGGATGACATCAAGGCATTAACCTATGATGTCAGTGCTACTGTCAGTGAGGAGGGAGAACAACAAGGAGGAGAAGATGAAGCTAGTGGTGACATAGCAAAGCAAGAGAGGAAGGAGGAAAGAAAAGAAAAGAAGAAGAAGAGAAGGATTAGTGGAAGGACATAGATAGAAAGGCAATATTTTATGGAGAACGTGAGAAGACCACATCAGAAGCCTGGAATGCTAGGGAGGCCACTAGGGCCATGAAAAACCAATAGATTGACTAGGTTTCTCAGAGGATGAGCAACACCTTCAGTAGCGGGGTGATGATGAGCCTCATAAATGGGTAATTATATGGGCTTATTTTACCTCCTAACCTAGTCAAATCAACAATTCTCTTAGCTTATTGTATGATTTTTTTATTATATTTATGCTTATAGGGTGAGCTGAGTTAGTTATTATGCCATGTGGTCTAACGTGTATTTAATGAATATTATTGATGGATTTCGAGGTCAAAGTCAAAGATCTAGTGGTCAAACTATAGCAATAACTTGAAGTAAATAGAGAAGAGGACTTATAGGAGGGAATCCCCCTCATTTATTTCTCCTTACTTTGAATTCCCCTTCATTCAGCTCAAAGTACAAGCAACCAAATCATGCACTAGAAGGCAGCCAAGCAAGTGGAAGATGATTGATAGTTATCTCGAGTTTTGGGAGCCAAACCTCCCTGATTTTAAGGAATTTGTTGTTAGCTTCAGATGTATAAGTAGAGAGGCCTAGGGCCTCACTAGGGTTTACTTTGTTTCTTGTGTAAACTCTGCTCAAATTTCGAGCTTACTATTTTATGACAATTTTATGTAATCTTGCTATTTTTTGATAATGAAGATGGAATCCTTTTTGAGCTAGCACTGAGTTACCTTAGAGGGTTGAAGCTCTTGGGTTAGGGCCCAATCCAAGTAGCCAAGATTTTCTTTAGTTTTATTTGTATGCTTTACTTTAGTTTGTAGATTAGTTTGATGTTAGATGTATTTCTCTTATGGTTAAGAATAGGTTGCTTTTGATGATTTAGTATCCTGCTTCCATTTGTGCTTTCTGTAACAGGTTAAGCAGTGATCAGAGAAGATTCAAAAGGCTAGCAACAGTGCCTTGGCCTCTCTTCTTCCCTCTGGTGTTATAGACATTTTTGTGCCTTGCATCACTGAGCATGAAATGTCAATAATCAAGGGATCCAAAGTCCCTAAACATGTTGTTCCTACCCCTAGAGGAACAAGGCCAACAAACCACAGCAATTCACAAAAGTTCTCCACATGAAAACACTCAAAAACAAGGCAATTCTGGATCATATCAACTACTCCACTGAGCATCTGCGCTAAATGTCAACTGCTCCACTATCTACCTGCGTTGAATGTCAACTGCAACAAAGGCTACCTGCGCTAAGCGTAACTGGACAAGTGGCAGGCTCATTTCTCAAGGTGTCAATGCTCAGGAAGCTTCCAAAATGACACTTGCATCAGGGAATTCGGCTGGTGATGAGTAAGGGGTTCCAAATCTCCAAGTGGAAGCAAGAACCTCCAAGTGGACTCAAGAACTGAGAGAGGGAGACGACACTAGTCAGATCTCAAGCTGACTCATCCTCTCTCCAAACATCTATATATAGATCTCTCCTCCATGGGATCTAGAGGCTGGAATTTGGTTATTGCAAAGAATTGCTGTTGGTTTTTGGCTGGAAACATTGGGTGTGTTATGCTTTGAAGGGAGCTGAAGAAGGAATTCCATTCTGCTGGGAAGGAGATGCTGGATTGGAGCCCTATGGGTTGTATCTCTTCCTGAACCCTGTTACTTATCAATAAAGCTATCTTGATTCTTTCCTATATGTTGGTGTATTTTGTATGATTGCATTAGTGTATTTATGAATATGTCTAATCCTGAATCATTTATGAATATGTATATTTGCCTTTGTATTGTGTTCTTCTCTTGTCGCAAGTAGCTGTTCTCTTTTCACAGGTAGTTGTTCTCTTGTGATCTCGTGAGATTCAAGTAGCGGTCCTCTTGAGCAAGCGAGGAGACAAGTAGCTGTGGACACACAAAGGGAAGAGGATCTAGATCGAGGGACAACCGGAAGACAAAGGTAAGTCTGCCGATCTCCCCTCTTTCACATTTCATAAAGGAAGAAATCATAATAGTTGTATTCGTTTGTTGCTAAGGCGCTATCACACCTTAGGTGGATAGGATCGTCCTGCATAGGCATTTTTCCCCACAAAAAATTGGCGACTCCGCTGGGGAAGAACTTGTTTATTCATTTCATTTGTGTTTCCGTCATTTGTTTACTTCATAGACTCGACATCAACTATTGAACTGCATCTTTCCTGGATGCAAAGTAAAAGTTACTACTTTGATCCAGTTTGTTGGACTTGTCTATGATCTAAACTAGATCCACAAATGATTTGATGATCCTTGTGATAGTCTTTAGTACCCTATCAAAGTATCCCTCTGTTTATACCTTGCTTGTGTTTCTGATTTGGCCTGAAACAGTTGATTTTTGAGCATTTTGTGACCCAGAAACCAAGGGAAACGAGAGTTTCTCTCTTCAGCGCAGGAACTGTGAAGGCAGTCTGCATTTCAACGCAGGTCCCGAAGGGGCTACCTGCGCTGAATGTCAAACTGACAGTGTTAGACCTGCACTGAACCAGTGTGGCCTTGTGCAGCTGGGGTTCTTTGTTGTCTTTTTCCCTGTTTTTATCTCTTTTTTTGCAGCCTTTAACCAGCATAGGTGTCAGTCTGATAAACCCTTTTCTTTGCCTGAATTCCGCCTCATTTTTGTACAAAAAGATTGTGAATGTTTTTATGTGTTTGTGGCGTCATTTACAGTCTTCCTTTGCATGAGTAAAGTAATCATCCTGTAGCCTTTGATTTAGATCTGATTGATAGTGATCTTAGAATAGAGTTCATTGGCTGTTTGAAGATTGATTATAGATTTACTTTTGCTTATTGGTTTGAATTTGTTCTTTTCAAAGTATCAAAACAAGTCTTTATTTCGAAAAAATCGCAAAGTGATTGTAATCTCTTCTACCTTTGTTGATTTCGAAGAAAGTGAACTTGTTTGTATTGATCATTGTAAAAGCAAATTCAAAGTTGTGCAAAAAGCTTTCTTTGTAGGCATTTATACTAAGAAAGTGGAAAACAAACACCTGCATTGTGCATTTTGCATTTGATAGTTTGCATGTTGAATTTAGGGAAAGTGCATTAGAGTGTGCTGATTGCTCTTTGAGAAAAGATAGTGTTATTATTTTCCCTTAGTAGTTAGGATTTTCAAAGTTGAAAGATAATAAAGCTTGCTTATCATCTTAGACTGCATTTAGGAACTTGTATCATACATCTCGTGGTGAACCTTGAAAGGCAAACTTTAAAAAGATCAACCTAAAATAAACTGAATGAACCTAACAACGCTTTGTAACATAACGCACAACATAGAGGTCTAGGCTAGAGACGTGTTCCGGCGTCGTTAAGCCTAGTGAGTGTCGATCTCTAAGAAGGTGGGTGATTCCTCCTGAGAGACGGTAGCGCTAGTACGGATTCTGCTCCCACGTACCGTCGCGTATATATTGTGAGACCCCTATAGGCATATATCTTTTATCCTTAGGAAGCCGTGTCGGTCGCCCTACTGATCGCAATGCAGTGAACACAGCATTCACGAAGATCGACCACCCGTACCGTAAAAAGTATTCTGTGGTTTTGCGAAAAGTTTGGCACACCCTCTGCCTAGATCTCTAGAGCAGTTTCTTTTGGCCTTTTTTAGACTCTATAACAGAAAAAGTCCATTCGAGCATTTGTCACTTCGGGCTCGTTAAAACATCGAAGGAGACTAGAGTCATCTTTAGCTTTTTCTCGACTCTTTAAAAGAGAAAAAGCAAGTTGTGTCTAAAGCGTCGTTAACAATTTATTTTAAACGGAACAATCACCCTTTAATCCTGCGTTGATATTTAGGTTGAAAAGATGGAGCACACCAACCAAGGAGTTTCCTTGGGTGGAAATCCTAGTCCCTTCTCCTCTTGGGGAGATGTTGGTGTGCCCCACATGGCCACATTGTCGCTTCCAGGACTGGAAATTGGCCTACCAGTTTGGGTCTTTTCGACCAATGTCGTTCAGAATACCACCACTCCTGAACAATCGAGTCAACAGTTAGATCAGACAAGAGTTGCCTCCCAGCCTTCCACTTCATCTTCCTCCCCTCCTTCCTCTTCGCTTGACGGAACTGGTCGATCGAAAAATCGGGTTCCTAAGGAGAAGAAGGAGAAGAAGAAGGAGCCTAAGACGACTGGGGGCAAACAAGTGTCATCTAACAAAAATCCACACACCACACTCGTAAGGCCTAAATCGCCATGCGTCATATGTAGGGGAGACCACTTCCATAGAGATTGTCCCTGTATCCCGCAGATACTAAGAGACTGGTCCCCCCGTTTGCACAATTCGGTAGCATCGACCTCTGATAGCCATGTCGACTGCTCACCGTCAACTAGTGGGAGTGAAGCTCCAGGACAGAGTGGGAGAGCTAAATTTCCCTGCAGACTATGTGAATGCGATCACGCCATCCACCGTTGTCCCTTCTTAGACGAGGCAAAAAGAGTTCTGGAAAATCGCCCGATTTTACGAGCGCATCTCCCTCCTGGATATCAAAGACTCCTGCCAAGTCCCTCATTAGTTGAGAATCCGGCTGAACCACTTAAGTGGTCAGCCGAAGCACCTGTCATTGAAGAAGAACCATCTGGATCCATGCCTGACGAAAGTCAAAAGGTTGATACGGCAGTTGACCCGGTTTTTCCTTCAGAGGCTCCATCTTCGAATGACACCATCACAGAGGAGAATAAAGACGACACCGTCCAGATTCTCTTCATCAACACTGACTCTGATGATCAAGGGGGCAATGCCACCATTCTTTTGTCGCAGGAAGGAAGTTCATCAGAACGCTATCCGACCGTATATTCGGTCCCACCACCAAGCAACCTGGTTGTGTCCTTTGATTGGAACCAACTAGGCAGACCCCGGTTGCCAGCAAGTATACCATTCAAAATTATTTGTCAAATATACAGAATGGTAATGGCTAGCACTATCATTGATGAGGGGGCATCTGTGAGTATCCTTTCCTCTATTGCTTGGAAAGCGCTTGGTTCGCCAGCGCTTTTACCTGAGATGAGAAGTCTATCAGGTTTTGATAAAGGAACCAGTCGACCTTTAGGGATCCTCCCCAATGTGCCTATAACATTGAAAGGGAAGACCATTCAAATGAACGTGATGGTCGTTCAAGGACCCTTGGATTATAACCCACTCCTTGGACGAGACTATATATATTGCATGGGAGCTGTAGTCTCCTCACTCTTTAGAGTAATGTGTTTTCCGCATGAAGGAAGAATGGTCAAGCTCGTGGACCAACTTTCGTTTCCCGGATCACACATCGTAAATAGTCATGTGCCATCCCTAAATGGTCTATTCATGCAAGAAGTGTCTCAACCCATGGTCCGTCCTCCTGATGAGCGCGAGTAATCCGGGAGGATATGACTGGAACCCAGGGGGCATGCGTCCTGGCCTGCTTCGGCAGGGAAACTTTGTGTATAGAGTAGGTTTCCGCGGGAGAATATGACTAGTCCGTACCCCGTCCGTGGATGGAAGAGGGGTTGTTCTAGAATATGATTCTTTTGTCAAAATTACGTGTTTGGCGCCAGAGTCACTCACCCTTATCTATTTCGGTAGACATTGCCGAGGAAGTGTTTTGTTCGAAAGAGTAACAAGACAATCTTTAGGTAACCTGAAAGAGGTAAGCCTCTCTCGATTAAAACAAATGTTTTGGCGGAGGGTAAGTAGAGGTAACCTTGAAACTTTGTTTTATACCTGGGGGCATGCAAACCTTTTGGAGTGCAAGCAAGGGACGACTATTTATTTTTTAAATTTTTAGGTCCTCCCTTTAAACCTGTAGGTCTAACCCTTTAAACTCGTAGGATTAGCCGTTTCCGAACTTGCATAAAGAAAGGAGAGGGAGAATAGCTTTGGTAAGGCGCAAGCTCGATAAAAAATGGGATCTTTCATGAGACACTCTTATCAAATGACTGGGTAATCGAGCAGTTTTAGCATAAAGTTCATGCTCGTTAAAAAATAAACGCAAGATCCGAGCAGTTTTAACGCGGTCTTCATGCTTGTTAAAAAATAAATATAAGCAGTGAGCAGAGTTTCCTCCAGTGTTTAAGCTCATTTTTAACTAAAAAATTAACCTATCCCGGTAAATGACCACTGTGATCGTAAATTTATCAGCCATAAAAGCCTTGGTCGTGTTTGCACCTGCCACCTCCACTTTTCATTTGGCCGATCGTTCACCCCCATATGATTGTTTACCCATTTTGAGGAACAGCTGCGAAGAGTGATTTCACCTAGCCATCCTTGTGACACTACCGTGATTGGAAAATTCCAACCTATACCTGGAATCAGTTGCTATCCCTGTTTATCACTCGTTCCTCAAAAGACGAGTCTTCTTTAAGCTCTTTTCAATTGACTCGTAAAATATGAAAAGATTGTCGAGTTTTGGCCTTCCAGCTCGTTAAAGGACAGGAAGAGCTATCCCTCCCCTAGATTTTAATCTTTTTGGACCTGAGGGATTATTGCACAAAAAGGTCGAGCGCTTGTTTTATTCAGCTCGTTAAAATTATCGAAAACTCATCCCTTCTGTATTGTTTTATACTTTTTCGGACTTAAGGGATTAGATGACGAAAAAGGAATTTTGGAGTTAACTTTATGTACCTTTTCAGACTCTCTAAAAATGAAAAGGACCGAGTTATCCTTGTCGTTAGACTCGTTGAAATTATTAAATAGCGACAAACTTGTCTTTAGACAAGAACGAGTTTCACTATCGCTAGGCTCGTTAAAACATAGCGATGGGCTTGCCCGAAGGGCAGGTTATAGAACAAGCATATGTTATCCTCCTCAAGCTTGACAAAAATAAAGAGGCACTGGTCAGCAATGGCTGGGGAAAAATTGGGAAAAATCAAGAAAACTTTGATGGTAGCAGGTCGCTCTTGAACATGACACTTTTCCTTCGTACCACAATCGGGTTGGGTTGTTTCATTCACTGGTCACATCACCATGGTCTCGCCATACCATCCATATTTGGGGTAATGCTACCGATCCATCGCATCAGTGTCACCATATGTTCAAGAGAAGTCGTTCAGAAAGAGTCAACCGGGTCCCATCCACTGCCATACATTATCCTTCATCCATTCATGACCGCCACCCTGAATCATATGTCACAGATTGTTTTCACCTCCATTAAAATCATTAGCTTCGTTCCGTGTCACTGATGTGGGATTCATTAAGGCCCTCCTTTGACAGATCGCTCCTTGTCGACATCAGCTCATTATCCAAGGAGTTGATCTAGGAACAACCCCTTCAGTACTTTGAAGCTTGCATGCCTCAATGGCAAGTTTCTCACTTCCGGCGACAGGTATACACCAATGACCTTCGACCAGAAGATTTTGCGTGGTGTTCGACGCCAAGTCCTTTATTCACACCACGTGAATTGTACTGTAGTACCTTGAGGGTCATTATCATTATCGGTGATTCCTCTCGCGCTTGTTAACGGTTTACATCATTGACCGGTAATCAAGCGATGTCTTTCCATGTTCGACTTCAGCGCAATTCTCACATGGATCGACTTGTACTTAGAGTGAAGATCGAACGAGTTTGAAGACCCCGAATCTAGTTTCACCCATCCGGGCTGCGATATATATTCAGGAAAAATAAAGACATTTGACATGTACATCATTGCAGCAGATGATCATCCTACTCAAAGGATGATAATTTCACCAAAATTATCAGTCTACCATCAGACGATCGTCTGTTCTATGTACAAAAATGAATTTATAAAGTTGAGCATGGGAATGCCCGCCTCAGCTAGATCATGAAAGCAGTATGAATCATAATGTATTGTATTGTATTCTATTACAGGTCTCCTCCCAGCAGATGGATGAACTTCGAACCCTCCTGGATAAAGCATTTCACCCGATAAACGGCCTCATACTTTAGGGGGCAACTGTTATAGACATTTTTGTGCCTTGCATCACTGAGCATGAAATGTCAATAATCAAGGGATCCAAAGTCCCTAAACATGTTGTTCCTACCCCTAGAGGAACAAGGCCAGCAAACCACAGCAATTCACAAAAGTTCTCCACCTGAAAACACTCAAAAACAAGGCAATTCTGGATCATGTCAACTGCTCCACTGAGCATCTGCGCTGAATGTCAACTGCTCCACTGTCTACCTGCATTGAATGTCAACTGCAACAAAGGCTACCTGCGCTGAGCGTAACTGGACAAGTGGCAGGCTCATTTCTCAAGGTGTCAATGCTCAGGAAGCTTCCGAAATGACACTTGCATCAGGGAATTCGACTGGTGATGAGTAAGGGGTTCCAAATCTCCAAGTGGAAGCAAGAACCTCCAAGTGGACTCAAGAACTGAGAGAGGGAGAGGACACTAGTCAGATCTCAAGCTGACTCATCCTCTCTCCAAACATCTATATATAGATCTCTCCTCCATGGGATCTAGAGGCTGGAATTTGGTTATTGCAAAGAATTGTTGTTGGTTTATGGCTGGAAACATTGGGTGTGTTATGATTTGAAGGGAGCTGAAGAAGGAATTCCATTATGCTGGGAAGGAGATGCTGTATTGGAGCCCTATGGGTTGTATCTCTTCCTGAACCCTGTTACTTATCAATAAAGCTATCTTGATTCTTTCCTATATGCTGGTGTATTTTGTATGATTGCATTAGTGTATTTGATTTACTTCTAATCCTGAATCATTTATGAATATGTATATTTGCCTTTGTATTGTGTTCTTCTCTTGTCACAAGTAGCTGTTCTCTTGTCACAGGTAGTTGTTCTCTTGTGATCTTGTGAGATTCAAGTAGCTGTCCTCTTGAGCAAGCGAGGAGACAAGTAGATGTGTACACACAAAGGGAAGAGGATCTAGATCGAGGGACAACCGGAAGACAAAGGTAAGTCTGCCGATCTCCCCTCTTTCACATTTCATAAAGGAAGAAATCATAATAGATGTATTCGTTTGTTGCTAAGGCGCTGTCACACCTTAGGTGGATAGGATCGTCCCGCATAAGCATTTTTCCCCACAACATCTGGGACCATGATTTGAGGTAAAGACTCTCTTTCTGCCCCAAAAACACATATTTTCCTCATTCCTAAGACTTATACTATTTGCAGCTCTCTGGTAGGTTGATACTCTAGCTTTGCTTTGCTTTAGATCTTCTCTATCATGTTCACTTCTTGATTTGCAATAGTCATTTTGCATTCTATCCTTTCTTACATCATTTCCCAACATTTCCTTCTATACATCATAGTTTAGGCCATTTTAATGCAAAAATCTGTTTTTCCTAGGATGCACTCATTTCATTGGTTGCTTGATTTTCTTGGTTGATTGTCAGTTTCTATGAAACAGATCTCTTCCAATAGTAGGCCAAGTTACCAGCAATCACACCCTCCATCTGATCCATGCCCTATAGGTCTCCCAAACCTCACCTCAATTCTGCCCTAGTTTCCCTCATTTTTCATAGAACTTCTTCCTCTCTCCTTGAGCAAACCTAGTCATCTTTCTCTCTCATGGTGATTCATGGTAGACCTTAGGTGCCCTAACACCTCATTCCAACCTTCATCCACCTTTTCCACCCACTCTTACACCCTCAAAACAGCAAAAATTTCTCTCGGACTCCTATTATAGGCCTCTTGTAGTTTCCTTATTTTCCTCCTGTAGTTTTCCTGTGTCCTCCTGTAGTTTTCCTGTGTCCTCCTGTAGTTTTTCCTGTAGGCTTCCTTTTGAATCTTTGAGTGTGGGAAAGCCTCCAGAAGGCCACCTAAGACCTCCTAGGAGCCATCCACACCATCCTACATCCTCCTAGGCTCCAAAACTTCCCTCTAACACCACCTGTTGGCTGCCACACTCACACACAATAAATTAGATGCATGCTAAATTCACATAAAAACACATAAAAATCCAAAAATATGTTTTTTGCTTATTTACTTCCACAAATAGCATGGTTATATGTTGTTTACTTCCTTGAGTAGGTAATGACATTTCTTTCATGGTTTTCATAGTGTTTTTGGCAAAAGTAGAATTAGCTTGTTAATTAGGGTGTACTAGGTTTTGCTTTACATTCTAGTCTTTCTCCTTTCTACAGTTAGAATAGTATCTGTAAAGTAATATTTCTTTCCTTTCATCACACATAGAGCTTCTTTTGAAATCTATAGAAGTTGGCTTGAGCTCCTAGCGATCTCGCGTCAGCTGACCAATTGACAACCTGCAGTGAGAACTAGTACTTGGGCATATAGCGCCGACGCTTCCAAGTTTGTTACGAACTTCCGTGTTGATAAAAGTAAATTTCGTAGCCCAGGAGTTGCAGCATTCTCGCTGCAATAATGGTGCTCACTAGAATCCATGCAGAGCATGACTAAGGTAGCAATGGCACAAGTCGAGATGGGAGGTCTCCATATTAAGATATCCACACTATAAGAGTGACTCGGGGGCGAGTCACGATATTTGTGTTGGGGGCTTATTGTGACAAGGTCCCCTACGATCAATTTTGGGGCAAAAGCCCAAGATTTTGTTATGTAAAATGTAAGGTCTCTACAAGTTGTAGTTGCAGAGTGCATAGATAGTAAGTGTCATAAAGGGATTTTTGTTGTTGGGAAAAGTATCCATTCGGAATGCCCCTATCCCACTCTAAGGTGTGATAGTGCCTTAGCAACAAACAAGGAAAACTATTTTCGTATTCTTCTTTATGAAATGTAAATGGAGAAGAAGGATGTAACTAACCAGTGTCTTCCGCTAGTTCATCGATCCAATCACTCTCTCCTTTGTTCGCTTCCCACTGCCTACTCCTTCACTGGTCCAGCTTCACCCAGTTCCTGCAAGATCACAAGAGAGGGAAACTACACAAACATAGATTTACATTCATAACTAGTTTAGGATCAGATTAAACTAAACATGCAAATATAACAAAGCATCATTGGTATACAAGCATATAGGAGAAACTCAAATAGTTTTATTGATATGATAATAAAGTCCAAGAGGAGATACAACCAAGTGAGTCCCGATCCAGCATCTACCTCCCAGCAAAGGAATCCCTTCCTCTCCTCCAACAAAGCATAAATCACCCAATGTACTAATCTCAATCTCAAACCAACAACAATTCTCTGCAAAGTACAAAATTCCAGCCTCCTGGACCTCTGGGTGAGAGATCCATATATAGATGTAAGCAGAGAGGATGAGTCAGCTTATGTTTTGACTTGTGGCTTCTCTCTATCAGTTCTTGCTTCCACTTGGAGGTTGAGAGCCTCTTACTCATCATCAGTCGAATTCATTGAGGCAAGTGTCATTGAGGAAGATTCTGGAAGCCTCCAGTGTCTGTACACCTTGCGGAATGACATTGCCATTTGGCATTTCTCGCTCAGTGCACCCTGGTAGTGCTTTTAGGTGCATTGCAACGCACCTAGCTAGTGTACTGGGGTGCATTGCAATGCAGGCAGCTAGAAGAGCTTCTGAATTGATCCTGACTTGACTGTTTCTGAGTGGTTTTTGGTGGAGAACTTCTGGGAGAAGCTGTCATTGGTTGACCTTGTTCCTTTAGGGGCAGGAATAACTCTTTTAGGGACTTTGGATCCCTTGGATTATGGACATTTCATGCTCAATGCTGTAAGGCATAAAAATTTCTATAACAATTTTCCCTTCTTTTATGTACATTGTGTTGGCTTTAGTAGACATACCCATGGTCTGCAGACCATGGGATTGTATAAAACAAAGAGTCTTAGAGAGTCTAAGGCATAGTAAGGGAGCGAAGAATGAATGTAATGGGTCATTAGAAGTGAATATCAAAGAGTCTTAGAGTAGAAGAGAGGCTCTGCAGCTATGTGCGTAGAGGCCTAGACTAGAGTCCACAATTGAGTGCGCACACCCCTACAGTTGAGTGTCTAGGGCAGTCTCGATTCTATAAGAAGAACTGAAGTGTCAATAAAGAGACTATTCTGGAAATATCTATGTTTTTTCTTTTTACTTCTGTTATGAATGATTGTATTTATGTTATGATAAATTATGGATTTATGATTTAATATTGTATTAATGTGAGATTCTACATGGTTTACATTGTTATATGAATGCAAGTATTAATATTTGTTTACACAAAGAATATCTTAATGCATGTTAAAAATATCAGATACTTAAGCTGAATCTGGGTAAATACAGAACTAAGGGTAATTACAGAGGTGTGTAAGTGGTTGATTCACCTATTTAGGTTCTACGAAAGACAGTCGTCGACCTTCACAAAGGTCTAGAGGTTGGTAAGAGGAAGTTTTATAGATAAGCCTTAAGGGCTTGTCAATCTACACGAATGCATATTAAGGGCACAAAATGACATCACAATTATCTCTGGGTGAGGACACTTGGTTCCAACATCCCCCCATACTGCTTCGGGTGAGACTTCATTCTGCGCTCTGCAGGTTGATCCCAGAAGGGCCAGTAATGTAGGGATTTGTTTGGAAAACTTAACTCTATACCTGGGTTAGGACACACTAAGCCAACAAGAAGTATTTTTATTTTTCGAACCTTCGACAGGTTGTTGGGAAGTACATCAGATCCTGCACCGTTTGCACCCTTTCTGAAACTACAATTAAGAAGAAAGGCATGTATACTGCTCTACCTACTCCTAGTCAACCTTGGGAATCCATCTCCATGGATTACATGTTGGGCCTTCCTTTTGTCAAGCATTGCAATGATTATGTTTTCATGGTCATCGACAGATTCTCTAAGATGGACATTATGGAAGCCTACAAGAAGAGCATCATAGAAGAATCCACTGCCAAACTCTTCTATGAATGAGCATAGGTACACTTTGGGATCCCACAGTGCATTATCTCATATCAGGCTTGCACACTAGGTGTTGATGGAGTGGTATCCATCATAATATCAAGCTTTTTTGCAAGTCCTATGTTATCTATATGGCCAAACACCTCACAATCTAAAGAAATCTCATTTCTTGAAGTAGCCCAATGATTAATTTTGTTATCAATATTATCATTAATTGCAAGCAAACCTAAAACATTCTTAGAATATATTTCACAAAAATAAAAAAACATTTTATGTTAGTAAAATCATCCAAACCTCACTTTCACAAAATCTTTCTAGTAAAAGTGCACCCTATGTAGCCATTGATAGTGTTCCTCTTATATTTTAATCACATCAATGAGATTTAATGAATGTTCCAATCACAATTCTGACAAAATTCATATATTTTTTGCATGGCATCAAACTACAGATAGTTATACTAGAGTTACAAAAATATTCCCTTATATTTTATTATAAACCAAAATAAGGATATTGTGAGTTACCTCCAAAATTATTTTGATGTTTGAATCATTTTGTTATCAACAATTGAAGCTGGAACAAACAACCTTAAACTTCCATGTAAAAAAGAGACTCCCTAATACCTGCCCAAATCTATACTGTTATAAACAAATTCCATCCAAGATTCAATGGGATATCCATATGTTCTTGTACCCAAGGCATGCATAAGAAAGGATTTAGAAACACATTCAAATAATGATGAAATAGGTGTCCAAATCTTTTTTATATTTTTTCCAAACATATATTCTCTATCTTAGAAAAATATCCATGAACCCAACTCAAACTCCAAATCATGGTCAAAGGAGGCTCCAAAATAAAATTCCAATCTTGTTTATCTCTATCTTGGTCGAGGAAACTCATGTAGCATATAATATTGGAAGACAAATTATAACCAAAAAAACACTAAGATAAATCCAAATATCAACATGGTCGCTTGTTATATACATTTGCACCAATAATCCATTGTGCTAAATTTCACTCATTCCTTACAGCCACCGCCATAGTCACAAAGGACTAACATATTTCACATTAAAAAAAAAGGACCATTCTAGGGCTACTCATTGTTGATAATTTGACCAAGACACCCTTCTATGGGGTGCTCCTTGATAAGAATTGAAAATATATAGGGACTTTCTACGCCTGGAATTCCATGTGTTCATAATCCGATTTGAGGTATCTAATTGTTTTCTCTAAAATGTAATTGTCCTAACTACCCCATGGATTCTTGAAACAATTTTTCTTTTTAATGTCCACTTAGTGAGAGTGAAATAAGGCTATCTTCATGATTAATTTGAATGCCTCCAATAAAAGTATGAGAACCATCCACATGACTACAGATATAACATTTGTACCCTGAAATATTGGGATGAGGATATAAAAATTTAGCTAGAAATGGATTTTGGTACCCTATAATGACAATGAATCCAAAGAAAAAAATTATTAGGGTTTTCATTTCATCATTGATTTCAATAGGATCTGATATTTGTAATTATCGTATTGTATTTTTACTATGTATATGCAAACCTATGATTTTAACCTCCTTCCCTAATGGTTCCTCATGGAAAGATACCATAATGTGGCCATTATTTCAAGAAACTAGTGGATGGGGTTTGATTTCAAATTCTAAGCTTTCGTATTTCTAGCTGAACCAACATCACCTCTATGCCTCCTTTCGCAATCTCTAACACAATCATGTGAAGTGTTGGATACAACATAGTTTTTAAGTGAAGTGACTTGAAGGAGTCTACCATAATTAGTTCCTCCCAATTATCCATGATGAAATGGAAAGGATCACATTAACCCAAATTTGAGAATGGATTAAACACTCATCTTGCTTGAGTTCAACATGATCCACTTGCATGGTATAAATTTTGAGAAACATTATTATATGTTAGACCTGATGCTCTATTTTTAAATGCATCATAGCCCATCTAAAAGCATCAAATCCCAACTCTAAATTTTCCATCATTTGTCCTTAGAGTAGGTATTTCTATCTTTAGTAATAAGATTTCTTTTACTACATATCCATTATTGTCACTGAAAATGATTTAATTGCATGCATTTCTCATTGTAACTCTCTCTGATTTCAAGGTTTTTCTATAGTGATCCTCTTTAAATGCATATAGGCACAGCATTAAAACTAGGTGGTGCTACTATGATGCAATAAAAATTGAGAATGCATGAAATATTTTTCCAACCATCTTTGTCACAATAGCCAATACATAAAATTGGCATGTACCTCTTGTTATATTTCATCCTCTGGATTATATATGATATGAGTTTTTGTCCTTCGCTAGCATACACATTAGCAATTCTATTCCAAACTAAAAAATTGAACTCAATCCCACTTTTGATAGTGTGGGGATGGACCTATATACCTTGTTCCATTGGTTCAAAAAAATCACAAGAACTGAGAATAATAATGAAAGACTTAGGGTTGACATGGATGGATTTTAATTGCATTTATTGATATAGCTTCCAAGAATTTTAGGCATGTCCGTGAAGGACATATGACACCATCATGATGGTCAAGTGTAAATATTTCATTGAGAATATTTTTCAACACTTGATATGGATTCTCAAAAAACCCATTAAAAACTTTATCATGTGTATGAATAAGGGTGCTTATAATGATTGAAATATGTATATGCTTAATTTCTTAAGCTTCCTATGTTAGTAACCAAGTCAATACTGAGATGGCTGGTGAATTAGTATTATAGGAATTTTAAAAGTTTATTTCCCTTGTAATGATGTTAGGGCACCATAGAACTGCTAAGTCGGAGGAGGAGCAATGGCGGCGCCTTGAGGTTTAGGGTTTCTGGGCACTGTTACAGACACAGAGCTAGAAGCGAATAGATCAAGGTTAGCGGTTTTGCTCAGAAGGGGACAAAATCTGACCCTACAGATGGTCAACGAGGGGTCCATTGGGACCCCTTCTTTCAAAAAAATAGTCATGCAAAAGCAGAAACCAACAGCGCAGGAAGGAGTCAGAATTTCAAGTTATGAGAGACTCAAGCAGAATAGTGGGAAAAACAAGGAGAAAAAACAAGAAGAGGGCAGAGGACCAAGTAGCAACCCTCAAATCACTGAAAAAGAAGTTGAGGGACTGGTGAATAATGGAAAAAATACTACTACAAGACAAAGACTCGTGGATCACTATGAGAAGCAGTCAAAGAAGGAGGGGGAGCAAAAGGAAGACCCCCAGGGGAAAGGAGGAACGGAAGGTGAAACCAGATCGAACCCCAACAACCACCCAACAGCGAGCAGAACCTGCAAACTTAAAAAAGCAGAGACCCTAAGAGTTGTCATAGTAGATCCGGAGATCCAAGCTTATCGAGAACACATGGCAGAGCATGCAGTCATTTGCAAGTTTATGGGTTTATGGCCATCTGAAAGAGCTCTATGCCAATGGATACGACAACACTGGAAACCCAAGGGCGATGTGAAACTACACTTAGGAGCAAAAGGCTTCTTTACTGTAGTTTTTACCAACCTAGAGGACAAGGACAGAATTTTTGATGGAGGCCCATATTTCTTAGCTTCAGCGGGTCTCTACATGCGGCCATGGAAACCAAATTTTGTTCCAGAAAAGGAAACTTTCACTCAGGTACCAGTATGGATAAGTTTGTTCTCTCTACCCATTGACTACTGGGGTATCTCAGCAATGAAACAAATTGGGGATCGTCTGGGTACTTTTGTCAAGGCCTCAAAAGCGACAATACAAAGAAAATATACTTCATGTGCAAGAATATGCATGGAAATGGATGTCTCTGGTGCTCTACATGAGGGTTTATGGCTAGAGTACAGGGATGAGGATTACTTCCAAGCAATAGATTATGAACAAATTCCTTTTCGCTGTCGAAAATGTCATGAGCATGGACATTTAATGAGGGAATGTCATCTGAACAAACAAGAATAAGTCATTAAAATAGAGCAAGCAGACATAGGCAGAGGTAACTTTGTAAAACCCAAGATAAGACAAAGATCCAACCGAAGAAGACCAAACAAAATACAAATAGAACAAGGATACCACAGGAACACCTTTGAAGTCTTAGAACTAGACACAGACTCAGAGGATTTGAATAGAGCTCTTACCTCCAATGGTGGGCCAATCGATAGTACAGGGCAAACTACAAAAGAAACAGAAGAAAACATGATAAGCATCGAAGTCCAAATGAAGGAGCAAACAGAAGAACCTGAGGAGGATGCAGATATGCTCACCAACGATGGAGGAAGCAATGATTTAGAACTGGAGGAAGTTCTAGCAAAGGAAGGAATGAACCTACCAGTCATGGCAGAAAACTGGAAAGCTCGAGGCATAGAAAATGTGTCGGAAGAAGAAATAAGAAAGGTTAATGAGTTATTCATTGCGAGGCAAAAAGCAGAATTAGAAAGACAAAGCAGAAAGTTAGGTATAGCAAGAGGAGCTGGGAACCCACCAAAGAGGCCTCTCCACAACTTAACAAGATCTAAGCAAAAAAAGAAGAGAGGAAGGAGAACAAGTGGTGAAGTTCTGCAGGAGCTTGGAATATTAATGATCAACTCAGGGAAGATGAAGGCTCTAGATGCCTTCTCTTTTTACCAATGACTCTTCTAGTTAATCATGAAAGTCATATCATGGAATGCAAGAGGGCTAAACAGCCAAGCAAAGCAGAGAATTCTGAAAGGAAAATTTCAGAAAGAAAAACAGGATATCTTTTTCATTCAAGAAACTAAAAGCAGTAATACAAATATGGCTAACATCAAAAAGCAGCTTGGAAACCACCTTAACTACATGGAAGTAGAAAGTCAGGGGCGAGAAGGAGGTCTAATCATGTTGTGGGACTCAAGAGTGCTTTAGACCATATCAGCAGAAGAAACCAGAGCTTTGATAGCCGTGGAAGCCTAGCCCACAGGTAACTCTAAATCCTTCTTATGTATAAATGTTTATGGTCCCCAGAAGATAGAGGATAAAATAACTTTTTTAAAGTCCTTGTCAAGTTTAATTTCTAGACATCCTTACTCCAAGTGCATCATGGGGGGTGAATTTAACATGATAACTACTCTTCTGGAGAAGAAAGGGGGAACAAGAAAACTCAGCAAGGATGCTGAATTATTTACAAATTTCATTGATAGTGCCAAACTGGTGGATATCCCACCTAAGAGTGGCACTTATACATGGAATAATAGACGAGGGGGAGATAGGCTGATTGCCTCTCGTCTGGACAGATTTATCATCTCAGAGAGCATAATTATGAATGGTATTCTAGTCGAATCAGATATCCTTCCAAGTGGAGGATCTGACCACTGGCCAATATCCTTAATAGCAGCTATCCATGGTACCCCCAGGAATAAACCTTTCAGATTCGAAAAATTTTGGTTGGATCACCCCAACTTCCTCAATCTGGTAGAGAAATGGTGGTCTGAACCAGTGATTGGAGGGGGTTCCAAAATGTTCAACCTTCAGAAGAAACTAAAGTACACAAAAGCCAAAATCAAAGAATGGAACATTACGGAGTTTGGAGATATCTTTAAGGAAAAAACCTTGATAGAAAACAGGCTGGAACAGATCCACAAAGCGTGGGCCTCAGGGCACAACAGTGAAGAGTCTGCAGAGTAGGAAAGAGTTCTAACTGGTCAGTGGCATACACATTGTCAACAGGAAGAAACTCTTTGGAGGTAGAAATCTAGGATTCGGTGGCTTAAAGAGGGTGAGCAGAACAATAAATTTTTTCACAGATCTGCACTAGATTACGGGAGTGCGAATAGAATTCTGGAACCCAAGAATGAGAATGGTGAAACTTTAAAGAATCACCAAGACATAGCGGCTTTACTAACCAGGCACTTCAGCAGTATTGCCAAGGAACCGTCAGCAAACAGAGAGGATGCCATCAAGGAGCTCATCTCATCCATCCCCAAAACCATTACCGAAGCTCAGAACTCAACTCTTAGCAGAGAAATATCCTTAGAGGAAGTGGAGGAAGCTATCCGCAGTATGCCTAGTGATAAGGCCCCTGGACTGGATGGTTTCACTATTAATTTTTACAAAGCCTGTTGGAACCTAGTAAAGCATGAGATTTGGGAAGTTGTTGAGGACTCTAGAAAATCTGGCACCATCCTCAAATCTCTCAACTCAACCTTCATAGCGCTTATCCCAAGGATGGAAGAAGCAAACTCTCCTGAGAAGTTCAGACCAATTGCTCTGTGTAATGTCATCTATAAAATTATTTCAAAATTCATAGCTAATAGACTCAAGCCTATTCTTCCTGGCCTCATATCAAAAGAGCAATCCGGGTATGTTGAAGGGAGACAGATCTTAGACAATATTCTTCTAGCTCAAGAAATGATTCACACCCTGCAAACTAGGAAATTAGCAGGAATGCTAATGCAGCTTGATCTATCAAAAGCCTATGACAAGGTCAGTTGGCAATATCTAGAAGCCATTCTAAAAGCCTTTGGTTTTTGCAAACTATGGATCAATTGGATCTTAGCCCTTATTAAGTCAACCAGATTTTCAATCCTTGTCAATGGATCTCCCTCTGAACCCTTTTCACCTACTCGGGGAATCAGACAGGGGGACCCTCTCTCCCCCTTCCTGTTCGTTATTCTTATGGAAGGTCTCAGTAGACTTATAGCCAAAGCAAGAAGAGAGGGGAAAATCAAGGGCCTTCAGCCTATCCAATCTCTGCCAGCAACAACACACCAACAATTTGTGGATGATACGATGTTACATGGAACTCCCACAGTGAAAGAGGCTCTAGCTTATAAGAAAATCCTTGATCTTTTCAGCAAGGCATCCGGAATGGAAATTAATTTTTCCAAATCCACAATTTACTTCTTCCATACTCATCCAGCTATTCAGAAGCACCTCTCTAATATACTTGGGTTCAGAAAAGGGTGTCTACCTTCAAGATATTTGGGAGCACCGCTAACTCTCAAACCCTAGCAAAAAGTGCACTGGGAGAGAATTATAGCTAACCTGGAGAAAAGGTGCAAGCATTGGACGCACAGAGCACTTAATTTTGCGGGGAGACTGGTTCTCACAAAAGCTGTTCTGCAAGCTATACCTCAGTACCTTCTCTCCATGTTGCCATCCCCCAAGGGCATCCTCCAATAGATCAGATCAATCCAAGGATCCTTTTTATGGAATGGTAATGGGGAGAAGAAAAAGTGGGCGCTTGTAGCATGGCATAAACTCTGTAAACCAAAAATTATGGGAGGCCTAAATCTAGTGGATCCTTCAATCATCAACATGACTTGTGGAGCCAAACTCTGGTGGCGATGGATAAAAGAGCCCCATCTCCCCTGGGCAAGACATTGGAAAGAGAAATATACCCCCGAACACAATAGTAATGATCTTATTAGGCTTCAGGAGGTTCCTGAGGGATCACCCATATGGAATCTTGCTCGGAAAAATCGCAACTTGGTACAGGAAAACAGTTTCTGGGAGATCCGGAATGGGCATTCAGTGATTTTTTGGGAAGATGTGTGGAAGCAACTCCCAAAACTGGAAAAACCCGAACTCGATCATCTCAAGCAGAAATGTCAACACGAAGGTCGTCACAGAGTTAACAAATACTGGGACTGGAACAGCAGGGACACCATTTGGAGAGAATGGATAAAATTTGACTTGGATAACAGCAATGAGGAAGATGATAGCTCAAAGCATCTAAATGACCAATTACTCAAAAGGAAAATAAGGAAGATGGACGAACAGGACCAGCTCAAATGGGGAATGAAGGGTCATGGAAATTTCTCTCTCAAGGAAGCCAGGGAACTAATAGAAATTACAGAGCAAAGGGAGGTTTCACCCTGGAGTCATAACGTGTGGGACGGCCTATTTTGGCCAAAAATTAAAACTTTCCTTTCGCTTTTAATGAGGAAAAAAACCTTGACTTGGGAAAATCTACGCAGCAAAGGCTTTCATGGGCCATCCAGATGCCCAATGTGCATGGCAGAGGAAGAAACAATGAATCATTTATTTAATTCCTGTGACTGGGCTTGCCATTTGTGGAATTGGGTGGAGGGTGTAATGCTAAACTCTAACAGAAATAGGGAGTCCATTCAAGATACTATACAAAATTGGCAAAAAAACTTCTCAAAAAATTCCAGGGTCAACAGCATTTGGAAAGTTATGCCCGGGTTTTTAACATGGACCATTTGGAAGGAGCGTAACAGGAGAATATTCCAAGATGAATACAGAAACACAGAGCATGCCATAGACACTCTCATGAGAAACATTAAACAGTTAATTCAAGTAAAATTAAAAGAGGAAACTAATGAGAAGCCGTCAACTAGTGACTTACAGATTCTAAAACTCTTCCAGCTGCATACCAACTAGAGCATGGCTATGTCGAGAAGCCAGCAAAGCCCGCAGTCTGAGTCCAGTAGTTGGATTTACCCGCCGGTGGGCTGGCTGAAGTTGAATTTTGATGGCACTTCCAGAGGAAACCCTAGGATGGTGGGCATTGGAGGCATCATAAGAGACCATAAAGGAGACATTCTTCATATTTACAGCAAAGCACTGGAAGAGGGGATGAACAATGAAATGGAGTTTGCAGCTTTAGAACAGGGTCTACGGATTCTAAGAGACTTGCAGAATTATACAGCGGTGGTTGAAGGAGACTCTGCCCTGGCAATCTCTGTGGCTAAGAGAATCTATAGCGGAACCAAAGCAAGCAAAGCCACAAAGCATTGGAGATTAGCAAAGGTGACAGAAAACATAGCTGAGCTGATGAGCGGTATGAGAGGGTTAGTTTTCCAAGCAGTGAGGCGCAAAGCAAATGCGATTGCGGACCACCTCACAAACCATGGCATCGATAATCAAAATAGGGAATGGGACAGCTGTTGGCAGCAAGTGAATTGCCCAGACTTGAAAAGGAAGTGCATCCAACTGGCCGAACAAGACAAGGATATTGCCAACCGGGCTCAACCGGAAGGCGTTCTGACACCGGTTTCTCTTCATGATGAAGAACAAAGAAGTGGGCACGGACATTAAAAGCCAGCAGAAAATAGAAGGACAGGTAATTCCAGTGAGATTATGACAACAGAAGGGGAATAAAGGAAACAAATCTAATATGATGGGCTGCAACGATCACCGCCGTCACCACAGCAAGTTGGAGGACACATGGCATTCTCTGATTAGAGAAGGAGGAGGCAACATTAATGTGAAATATTGGATACACCAATCGGAAAACACATTTCAAAGCAGCAACAATAATATCAGTACATCCACGTCGTTTCGGGAAAATCGGGTGGTCATGAGCAATATCCTCCAAAGCAACTATTTAGCAATGAGGGGAGGCATAGCCAGGAACAGAATTTTGCACTGCATCGCTCCGGTTCATCCATTTTCGACTCTCAGCGCCAGGTCTTACACTGCAAGTGTTAGGATAAGTATGGAAGGTGATGGCTGCCACAGTGTTAAGGAGAACATGGACCTTCAAACAGCAAGGGAGATGTATGAAACCAGGACAGCGGCGAAGAATAAACGCAAGCTGTCTGAATTGGAGGCTGCGGTGAAAGAAGAAGAACAAATGTGGTCGGAGAAGGATATAGCGCAGGAAGTCAACTGGCTTCAAGATCCTGGCACAGTCACGAAGCATGCAACTCAGTTTGTGCGTACACAAGTGGAAAGTTGGAGGGTCGAAAACCTGCTGGCGCAAGCTCTAGAAGCAACGGAAGACAGTAAAAAGCTCCCCCAAAATGACCAGGTGATCCCGGAGGCACAGATGAAAATTCTTTACGCCATTTATGAAGCTTTGGATTTCAAAGTCACTGCAGTGCATGAAATGGTTGACTCACTGTCCAAGAAAGTTACGGTGCTCATAAAGCTCCTCAGGCAGACGCTCAGTCCAGATGCAAAACAAACTGGAGGCCTGCAGGAAAAGCAGGAGGAATGCGCAGCTATCACTCCCTGCAAGCAAGAGTTGACAGCCATGTGCTGGAACAGGCCTTGGATACGATGAGCAGGTTCGGGCAGTCTCCTTAATTCTTGGGTTCTGTTGTTATCTCTCATCCTTCTTCCTGAATGCTCATATATCCTGATCGGTTTCTTTGGTCTCCCAAAATATAGGATTTTGTAATTACAATAGTCTATGCGGGCTGAAGGACTGTGATCCTCGTGTCAGTATTTCCTATTTAGAAGCAGTGTTAGATAGCAGAGACAGCCACCCTGCGTGGTGTGCAGGGGATAGCGATTTTTGTGATTTTTAGGGGTGGGAATCAGAATGTTTTGCTCTTATTTTTCAGGCCTCGATCTGCTAGAGCAGAATTTTTGTACTATAGTTTTTCTCTGTTAATATAAATCTCTAACTTACACAAAAAAGATATTAGGGCACCATAAAAAATTAAACAATTAACTGATATGAGTAAGATATGAACCAACAGAAACAACACACAAAGATTCTTTAAACCTTTCTGTAATTTATTGACATAGAAAGCTACAACATTCTGTTACAAGATTCTATGGTCACAACTAGCACGAAGCAACTACTCCCTGATTTATCAACTACAAATAAAAGGAACTAAAATCCTTGAAAAAGTATGAACTTCCACTTAAAGGAGCTCTAACCCCTAAACATTTACTAGCAGCTACTGGAAGGAGTTACAACCCTTGAACTGCAAGTTGCACCTTGCTTGGCCTCAATGATTCATATTTCATCCATTTTCAAACTAGAACCATGAATGTGAAACCATTACATAAAAAATTAAATTTGTATACCATCACCAACACACTTTCTCACACAATTACTTGAACAATTGCACAGTTGCACACCCATGCATAATGCACAGATCTTCATGCAGAATTGTTTCCTCTTAAATTTAACCTTCTTCACCTTTTAGCTAACTTCAAGTCTCTTTGATCCAGGTGAATATTGTTGGCCACCCACCTATTCCACTTGGACCCCCACCATTGTTTCTTTTTAGTTTCCTTAATAGTAGCATAACTTACTATTTTTGGCAGTTTTTCGGGTCCTAAACTTCCAAAGTCATTTTGAGGGACTAAAGGATGTTTTTTAGGGAAAACACAGAGACTAGAAATGTCCAAAACCATCTTACTTGTTTTATTTTTGCCTCCTCTTTGATATCTTCAAAATGAGGTATTATGATATTGAAACGGATATCATATGCCAAAGTTACAACCTCGTGAAGTTAATGTACCAATTTCCCCAAACGCAGCCCACAGTTTTGGCACTTCATCTCTTAGGGTTAGGTGGTTGGATGTTTATGGTTTTCCATTGTTTCTCCATAATAAATAGGCCTTTTAGCCTCATTGTAACTCAGTTCAGAGGCATGTAGCCACCACATAGCTGCTCAGAGATAAGCTACCATCGACCAAGCTAGTTTATTTTTTTATTTATGTAAGTAATCATATTTCAGTTATTTGATATTAATGAAATGAAGTTTTATTTCTGGTGTAACTTTGTGTATAAGGGTATTTCTATATTTTATTCTGTTCCTGCATAATACTAGAACACTCTTCTTGCATGAATCTTTGATTTTTGTCTTTCTTAAGTATTCAATCACTTATCTACAGTGTTCCGGACATATATGAGCTTAACTCCATAATGTTTTGTTTATAAATTTAGCAAATTTCACCTCTTATTGTGATTCCTTGAATTTTTCTTGTTGTCTTGATGATTAATGGATTTAATCATAAGTTATGCAAGTCTAAATCTCAAATTTTGTCTCTACATGTTATTCTAAACTCAATCTCTAAGTTAATTTGCCTTAATATGCTCAAGCAATGAATTATGGAGTTTTTATTAGAGTTTATCAAAGGTTCTTATATTTCCAATGCTCCTCTAACTTTGGATCAATTGCTAAATATGCCTCTAATAAGGTTGCTCCACCATTGAAACTCCAACTTATTCATGTCGTTAATTCCAAATTGTTTCCATATATAGTTTTCGACTCTTTCATTCCAAAGCACTGCCAATTATGTGCTACAATCTTCGCCAACTACTAGAGGGCCTACATGATGGAACCTTTGCTCTTATGACTAAGGGCCATGACCACTACCTTAACTTGTTGGGAACCTTTGCACCTTAATCCCTACACCCACGATCACAATGTCACACAAAACCTTGTCTAGGTGCTTTAATCCTGACACTTTTACCGCAATGCTTCCCTTATGCACCCTTCATTACTTATCAGATCATGCCACCAGGTCGAGGTTTTTTGTGGGGACTCCTTTTACTCTTCTTTGATTAGTTGTTGTTGTCTAGCTGGATTGCTAATATGTCATGACACTCATCATCTTTTTGGTTCCCTTGTGCACCTTTAAAAACCTCTAAGGTCTGCCTTTAGGTATGTGTGTCTGTCCCAGTGGGTGTATGTTTCCACTTCTCCCATTTGTCTACACTCTTCTCTTTCTTCCATTGTCAAACCATAACAATTCACCATGCATCATTTATTTTATCTTTGGGCTTTACTTTGTGGGTTGAGTTGTCCTATGGGTGTGTTATAGACATTTTTGTGCCTTACAGCATTGAGCATGAAATTTCCATAATCTAAGGGATCCAAAGTCCCTAAACATGTTGTTCCTACCCCTAGAGGAACAAGGCTAACAAACCACAGCAATTCACAGAAGTTCTCCACCAGAAACTGCTCAAAAACAAGTCAATTCATGATCATTTCAGTGGCTACACTAGCTGTTTGCACTGAATGTCAAAGCCAACACTGGCTACCTGCATTGAATGTCAACTGGAACACTGGCTACCTGCGCTGAACGAGAGTGGACATGTGGCAGGCTCATTTCTCGAGGTGTCAAAACCCAGGAAGCTTCCAAAATGACACTTGCCTCAGGGAATTCAACTGGTGATGAGTAAGAGGTTCCAAATCTCCAAGTGGAAGCAAGAACCTCCAAGTGGACTCAAGAACTGACAGAGGGAGAGGACACTAGTCAGATCTCAAGCTGACTCATCCTCTCTCCAAACATCTATATATAGATCTCTCCTCCATGAGATCTAGAGGCTGGAATTTTGTTACTGCAAAGAATTGTTGTTGGTTTAAGACTGGAACCATTGGGTGCTTAATGCTTTGAAGGGGTGAAGATAGGAATTCCATTTGCTGGGAAGGAGATGCTGGATTGGAGCCCTCTGGGTTGTATCTCTTCCTGAACCTTGGTATTCATCAATAAAGCTATCTTGGTTTCTCCTATATGCTGGTGTATTTTTGATGTATGAATGCATTAGTACGTTTAGTTTATTTCTAATCCTAAACTAGTTATGAATGTGAATATCTGTCTTTGTGTAGTGTTCTTCTCTTGTCGCAAGTAGTTGTTCTCTTGTCACAAGTAGCTGTTCTCTTGTGATCTTGCAGGAAATC
Organism: Pinus tabuliformis; assembly: GCA_031772625.1. NCBI lineage: Eukaryota > Viridiplantae > Streptophyta > Pinopsida > Pinales > Pinaceae > Pinus > Pinus tabuliformis. Next base: position 346,769,962 of record CM062819.1, on the reverse strand, counting down.
ATTGAAGCTGGACAAGCAAGAAGGCAAGTAGTTGTGAACTCCCAAAGAGAAGAGAGACCGGATCGAGGGACAAACGGAAGACGCCGGTAAGTCTATTGATCTCTCTTCTTTCACATTTCATAAAGGAAGAAACCAGAATAGCTGTCTCTGTTTGTTGTTAAGGCACTGTCACACCTTAGGTGGATAGGATCGTCCTGCATAGGCATTTTTCCCCACAGCAAATTGGCGACTCCGCTGGGGAGATCTGTTTAGTCATTTTATTTGGGTTTCTATCATTGTTTGTTTCATAGACTTGACAGCAACAATCGAACTGCATCTTTCCCGGATGCAAAGTAGACAGTTGCTGCTTTGATCCAATTGCTGGACTTGTCTATGATCTGAACAATGGACTCACAAATGATTTGATGATCCTTTGTGATAGATCTTAGTAGCCCTTCAAAGCATCCCTTTGATTGTACCTTGCTTGTTGCTTTTATTTGGCCTGAAACAGTGAATTAAATAGCAATCTGTGACCCAGAACCTGAGGGAAACGAGAGTTTCTCCTTCAGCGCAGACCCAGTGAAGGGATTCTGCATTTCAACGCAGTTCCCGTGAAGGCTACCTACGCTGAATGTCAAAACCCTTGTGTTGAGGTTGCGCTGAACCAGTTTTTCCTTGTGCAGCTGGGGTTCTCTGCTCTGTTTTGCCTTGTTTTGATCTCTGATTTTTGCAGCCTGTAACCAGCATAGGTACCAGTCTGATAACTCCTTTTCTCTGCTTAGATTCTGCCTCCTTTTGTACAAAAATACTGTGAGTGTTTTTATGTGTTTGTGGCATCATTTACAGTTTTCCTTTGCATGAGTGAAATAGTCATCCTGTAGCCCTTGATTCAGATCTGTTGATTGTGATCTTAGAAGAGAGTTGATTGGCTGTTTGCAGATTGATTATACATTTACTTTTGCTTATTGGTTTGAATTTGTCTCTTTTAAGTTTCGAAACAAGTATTCATTTCAAAAATCATTAAGTGGTGTAATCCCTTCTACCCTCTCGGATTTCGAAAAAGTAAACTTGTTTGTATTGATCATTTAAAAGCAAATTCAAAGTTGTACAAAAAGCTTTCTTTGTAGGCATCAATACTAAGAAAGCGGAAAACAAACACCTGCATTGTGCATTTGCATTTGATAGTTTGCATGTTGGATTTAGGAAAAGTGCATTAGAGTGTGTTGATTGCTCTTTGAGAAAAGATGGTGTCTTTCTTTTCCCTTAGTAGCTAGGATTTTCAAAGTTGAAAAGATATAAAGCTTGCTTATCATCTTTAGACTACATTTAGGAATTGTATCATACATCTCGTGGTGAACCTTGAAAGGCAAATTTCTAAAAAGATCAACCTAAAATAAATTGAATGAACTTAACAATGCTTTGCAACATAACGCACAACATAGAGGTCTAGGCTAGAGACGTGTTCCGGCGTCGTTAAGCCTGGTGACTGTCGATCTCGTGGATGGTGGGTGATTCCTCCTGAGGGACGATAGCGCCAGTACGGATTGTGCTCCCACGTACCGTCACGTATATATTTCGAAGACCCCTATAGGCATAAAACCTTTATCCTTAGGAAGCCGTGTCGGCCGCCCTATTGATCACAATGCACTGAACACAACATTCAGGAAGATCGACCGCCCGTACCCTAAAAAGTATTCTTCGGTTTTGCGAAAAGTTTGGCACACACTCTGCCTAGAACTCCAGAGCAGTTCCTTTTGGCCTTTTTCAGACTCTATAATGGAAAAAGTCCATCCGAGCATTTGTCACTTCGGGCTCGTTAAAACATCGAAGGAGACTAGAGTCATCTTTAGCTTTTTCTCGACTCTTTAAAACTGAAAAAGCAAGTTGTGTCTAAGCGTCGTTAAAAATTTATTTTAAACGGAACAATCACCCTTATTCCTGTGTTGATCTTTAGGTTGAAAAACGGAGCACACCAACCAAGGAATTCCCCTTGGTGGAAATCCTAGTCCCTTCTCCTCTTTGGGAGATGTTGGTGCGCCCCACATGGCCACATTGTCGCTTCCAGGACTGACGATTGGCCTGCCAGTCTGGCTCTTTTCAACCAATGTCGTTCAGAACACCGCCATTCCTGAACAATCAAGTCAACAGTTAGACCAGACCAGAGTTGCCAACCAGCCTTCTACTTCATCTTCCTCTCCTCCTTCCTCTTCGCTTGACGGAACTGGTAAAACAAAAAACCAGGTTCCTAAGGAGAAGAAGGAAAAGAAGAAGAAAGAGAAGAAGAAGAAGGAGCCAAAGGAGACTGGGGGTAAACAAGTGTCGTCTAACAAAAATCCACACATAGCACTGACCAGGCCTAAATCGCCATGTGTCATATGCAAGGGAGACCATTTCCACAGATATTGTCCCTGCATCCCTCGGATACTAAGGGACTGGTCTCCCCGTTTGCACAATTCGGTAGCGTCGACCTCTAATAGCCATGTTGACAGCTCACCGTCGACTAGTGAAAGTGAAGTCCCAGGACAGAGAGGGAAAGCTAAATTTCCCTGCAAACTCTGTGAAGGTGATCATGCCATCCACCGTTGTCCCTTCTTATACGAGGCTAAAAGAGTTCTGGAAGATCGCCCGATTTTACGAGCGCAACTTCCTCCTGGATATCAAAAACCCCTACCAAGTCCTTCACTAGTTGAGAACCCGGCTGGCCCGCCTAGGTGGTCAGCCGAAGCACCTATCATTGAAGATGAACCGTCTGGATCCATGCCTGACGAAAGTCGAAAGGTTGAGGTGGCAGTTGACCCGGTTTTGCCTTCAGAGGCTCTATCTTCGAATGATACCATCACAGAGGAGAATAAAGACGACATCGTCCAAATTCTCTTCATCAACGCTGACTCCGACGAACACGGGGGCAATGCACCCATTCCTTTATCGCAGTAAGGAAGTTCGTCAGAGCGATATCCGGCCGTCTATTCGGTCCCACCACCAAGCAACCTGGTTGTGTCCTTTGACTGGAACCAACTAGGCAGACCCCGGTTGCCAGCAAGCATACCATTCAGAATTATCGTTCAAATATATAGAATGGTAATGGCTGGCACTATCATTGATGAGGGGGCATCTATGAGTATCCTTTCCTCTATTGCTTGGAAAGCGCTTGGTTCGCCAGCGCTTTTGCCTGAAATGACAAATCTATCGGGCTTTGATAAAGGAACCAGTCGACCTTTAGGGATCCTCCCCAATGTGCGCACAACATTGAAAGGGAAGACCGTTCAAATGAACGTGATGGTAATTCAAGGACCCTTGGATTATAACCTACTCCTTGGACGAGACTATATATATTGCATGGGAGCTATAGTCTCCTCACCCTTTAGAGTAATGTGTTTTCCGCACGAAGGAAGAGTGGTCAAGCTCGTAAACCAACTTTCATTTCCCGGATCACGCATCGCAAATAGTCATGTACCATCCCTAAATGGTCTATTCACGCAAGAAGTGTCTCAACCCATGGTCCGTCCTCCTGATGAGCACGAGTAATTCGGGAGGATATGACTGGAACCCAGGGGGCATGCGTCCTGGTCTGCTTCGGTAGAAAAACTTTGGGTATAGAGTAGGTTTCCGCAGGAGAATATGACTAGTTTGTACCCCGTCCGTCTAGGAAGAGGGTTATTCTAGAATAAGATTCTTTTGTCAAAGTTATGTGAGTTGGCCGGCTACGTCGCTCACCTTTGTCTATTTCGGTAGACATTGCCGAGGAAGTGTTTTGTTTGAAAGATTAACGAGACAATCTTTGGGTAACCTGAAAGAGGTAGGCCTCTCTCGGTGAAATGAATGTTTTGACGGAAATGAAGTAGAGGTAACCTTGAAATCATACTTTATACCTGGGGGCATGCAAACCTTTTGGAGTGCAAGCAAAGAGCGGTTATTTATCTGTTTTTTGGGTTAGCCGTTTCCTAACTTGCATAAAGAAAGGATGCGGAGCAAAGCTTAGTGAGATGAAGCTCCATAAAAAATAGAATCTTGATGAGACACTCTTATCATATGATTGGGTAATCGAGCAGTTTTAGCACACAGTTCATGCTCGTTAAAAAATAAACGCAAGATCCGAGCAGTTTTAACGCGGACTTCATGCTCGTTAAAAAATAAACATAAGATCGAGCAAATGTTTCCACCCGCGTTTAAGCTCGTTAAAAAATGAACTATCCCGGTAAATAACCACTGTGAATGTAATATCATCAGCCATTAAAGCCTTGGTCGTGTTTGCACCGTCACCTCCACTGTTCCATTGGCCGATTGTTCACCTCCATATGATTGTTTACCCATTTTGAGGAACAGCTGCGAAGAGTGATTTCACCTAGCCATCCTTGTGACACTGCCGTGATTGGAAAATTCCAACTTGTACCTGGAATCAGCTGATAACCCTGTTTATCACTCGTTCCTCAAAAGACGAGTCTTCTTTAAGCTCTTTTCACCTGACTCGTAAAATATGAAAATATTGCCGAGTCCTTGGCCTTCCAGCTCGTTAAAGGGACAGGAAGAGCTATCCCTCCTCTAGATTTTAATCTTTTCGACCTGAGGGATTATTGCACAAAAAGATCGAGCGCTTGTTTTATTCGTCTCGTTAAAACTATCGAAAACTCATCCCTTATGTATTGTTTTATACTTTTTCGGACTTAAGGGATTAGATGACAAAAAAGGAATTTTGGATTTGACTTTATGTACCTTTTCAGACTCTCTAAAAATGAAAAGGACCGAGTTATCCTTGTCGTTAAACTCGTTAAAATCATTAAATAGCGACAAACTTGTCTTTAGACGAGAACGAGTTTCACTATCGCTAAGCTCATTAAAACATAGCGATGGGCTTGCCCGAAGGGCAGGTTATAGAACAAGCATATTTTATCCTCCTCAAGCTTGACAAAAATAAAGAGGTATTGGTCAGCAATGACTGGGGAAAAATTGGGAGAAACTAAAGAAAACTTTGATGGTAGCAAGTCGCTCTTGAACATGACACTTTTCCTCCGTACCACAATCGGGTTGGGTTGTTTCATTCACCGGTCACATCCATGGTCTCGCCATACCATCCATATTTGGGGTAATGCTACCGATCCATCGTATCAGTGTCGCCACCTGTTCAAGAGAAGTCGTTCAGAAAAAGTCAGTCGTGTCCAATCCACTGCCATACATTATCCTTCATCCTTTCATGACCGCCACCCTGAATCATATGTCACAGATCGTTTTCACCTCCATTAAAATCATTAGCTCCGTTCCGTGTCACTGATGTGGGATTCATTAAGGCCCTCCTGTGACGGATCGCTTCTTTTCGACATCAGCTCATTATCCAAGAAGTTGATCTAGGAACAACCCCTTCAGTACTTTGAAGCTTGCATGCCTCAATGGCAAGTTTCTCACTTCCGGCGACAGGTATACATCAATGACCTTCGACCGAAAGATTTTGCGTGGTGTTCGACGCCAAGTCCTTTATTCACACCACGTGAATTGTACTGCAGTACCTTGAGGGTCATTATCATTATCGGTGATTCCTCTCGCGCTTGTTAACGGTTTACATCATTGACCGGTAATCAAGCGATGTCTTTCCATGTTCAACTTCAGAACATTTCTCACATGGATCGACTTGTAATTAGAGTGAAGATCGAACGAGTTTGAAGACCCCGGATCTAGTTTCATCCATCCGGGCTGCGATATATATTCAGGAAAGATAAAGACATTGACATGTACATCATTGCAGCAGATAATCATCCTACTCAAAGGATGATAATTTCAGCAAAATTATCAGTCTACCATCAGACGATTGTCTGTTCTATGTGCAGAAAAATGAATTTATAAAGCTGAGCATGGGAATGCCCGCCTCAGCTAGATCATGAAAGCAGAATGAAAAATAATGTATTGTATTGTATCTTATTACAGGTCTCCTCTCAGCATTGGATGAACTTCGGATTCCCCTGATAAAGCATTTCACCCGATCAACAACCTCATACTTTAGGGGGCAACTGTTATAGACATTTTTGTGCCTTACAACATTGAGCATGAAATGTCCATAATCTAAGGGATCCAAAGTCCCTAAACATGTTGTTCCTACCCCTAGAGGAACAAGGCTAACAAACCACAGGAATTCACAGAAGTTCTCCACCAGAAACTGCTCAAAAACAAGTCAATTCAGGATCATTTCAGTGGCTACACTAGCTGTTTGCGCTGAATGTCAAAGCCAACACTGGCTACCTGTGTTGAATGTCAACTGGAACACTGGCTACCTGTGCTGAACGAGAGTGGACATGTGGCAGGCTCATTTCTCGAGGTGTCAAAACCCAGGAAGCTTCCAAAATGACACTTGCCTCAGGGAATTCGACTGGTGATGAGTAAGAGGTTCCAAATCTCCAAGTGGAAGCAAGAACCTCCAACTGGACTCAAGAACTGACAGAGGGAGAGAGCACTAGTCAGATCTCAAGCTGACTCATCCTCTCTCCAAACATCTATAAATAGATCTCTCCTCCATGAGATCTAGAGGCTGGAATTTTGTTACTGCAAAGAATTGCTGTTGGTTTGAGACTGGAATCATTGGGTGCTTAATGCTTTGAAGGGGTGAAGATATGAATTCCATTTGCTGGGAAGGAGATGCTGGATTGGAGCCCTCTGGGTTGTACCTCTTCGTGAACCTTGTTATTCATCAATAAATCTATCTTGGTTTCTCCTATATGTTGGTGTATTTTTGATGTATGAATGCACTAGTATGTTTAGTTTATTTCTAATCCTAAACTAGTTATGAATGTGAATATTTGTCTTTGTGTAGTGTTCTTCCCTTGTCGCAAGTAGCTGTTCTCTTGTCGCAAGTAGCTTTTCTCTTGTGATCTTGCAGGAACCCATTGCAGATGGACAAGCAAGAAGGCAAGTAGTTGTGAACTCCCAAAGAGAAGAGAGACCGGATCGAGGGACAAACGGAAGACCCCGGTAAGTCTATTGATCTCTCTTCTTTCACATTTCATAAAGGAAGAAACCAGAATAGCTGTCTCTGTTTGTTGCTAAGGCATTGTCACACCTTAGGTGGATAGGATCGTCCTGCATAGGCATTTTTCCCCACAACAGGGTGCCACCACCTACATTCAACGAGTAATAAACGATAGGTTGGACTATTCTCTGACACCTTCCATGCATGGTTGATTCCCATTCAACCCATAACTCTTCCCTTGTGCAATACTTGAACCCTTCAGGATCAATCCTTTGAGATCACATCATGATAATGTCATATGTGCCACGTGGTTCCATCTAAGTGGTGACACGTGTCATCTGGAAATGGCCCACCTATAGGTTTTAACCCCATACAGAAATTACCTGCATATGAATTCTAAAAACACAGAAAATAAATAATGCGAGAGCATAACACATATACACAGATATTTTCCCTTGGATCCCGAAACTGAGACTACTAGCTTGATTTTTTATTATGTTCCTTTCAATGTTATAATACATATTTATACGTGCCAAAGCATCCAATACCATGGACCGAAAACCATCCAATACCATGGACCGAAAACCATCATGTCCAAAAAACATGTGCGAAAATCATGCATAAAACCATAGGTGGGTCTTCCCAACCTAACATAGGGTCCAAAACCAAAGTTTTTTGGGGTCAAACCCCCTGTGACCCCCCCCCCCCCCCACGCTACACAATCGATGCAACGAAGGGGGGCTCCTCCCCCCCTCTAACCCCCTAGTTAACTACGTGGGCTAGTAGTGGAAAGAATATAACACAACCCAACATTCTCCCACTTGTTGTTTTCTTTCCACAGGGGGCCACAAGAGAGCTTAGTCATTTTTCCAGCCCTGAAATGCCCATTGTCTCTCTACACCAAGAGAACTTCTCAGAGCTCACATATTTTGTCAATGCATCTACAGTATTCTTTAAAGTGTCCACCTTTACCAGCAACACCTTTTTGTCTTCTATCATATCCCTCACAAAGTGATACTAAATATCAATGTGCTTTGTCTTTGAATGATATGCGGGGTTCTTTGCCAAGAAAATTGCACTTTGGCTGTCACAGTCTATCCTTATAGCTCCCTGTAATAACCCCATACTTGAACACAATCTCTGCAACCAAAAAGCTTTCTTGCTTGCATGAGTGGCTACCATGTATTCTGCCTCTGTAGTTGATAGTGCCACTACAGATTGTTTCTTACTCATCCAACTAACTGCACCTTCAAATAGGTTAAACACATACCCACTTGTAGATTTTCTCTGATCCAAATCTCTAGCCCAGTCTGCATCAACAAAGCCACGAATATCCAACATTCTATCCAATCCTAATCTTCCCTGGTAGCACAAACCATAATCACTAGTGCCATGCAAATACTTAAAAACCCGCTTCACTGTTGTCCTGCTCCTTCCCTAGTTTTGACATAAGCTTGCTCAATACTCCCACTGCATGTGCAATGTCTGGTCTAGTACAAACCATTGCATACATCAGGCTACCAACTGCACTTGCATATGGAACATGGGACATGTCCTCTTCCTCTTCTTGTGTCTTGGGACACTGTTCAGCAGATAACCTCACACCTACAAGAATAGGAACCTTCACTAGTTTACTGTCCTACATATTAATCCTCTACAATATTGTCTCGACATACTTCCTCTAGTTTAACCAGATCTTCCTCTTTTCCTAGTCTCTTTTAATTTCCATGCCCAAAATATAGTTTGCAGCACCAAGATCTTTCATGTTGAATTTGGAGGACAATTGAGTCTCTAAATCTTGGATAATTTCTTTGTCATTTCCAACCAGCAACATATCATTCACATACAAGACCAGATAAATAACATGGTCACCAATTAATTTAAAATACACACAGTGATCTGCTTTGCTTCTAGTGAAGCCAAGTCCCCGTATAAATGTATCAAATTTCTGATATCACATCCTTGGTGGTTGTTTTAACCCATACAGGGACTTCTTTAACTTGCATACTAGTTCTTTCTTACCCTTCACCTCAAAGCCTTCAAGTTGCCTCATGTATATTTCCTCTTCTAGATCCCGTGAAGAAATGTTGTCTTCACATCCATCTGTTCTACCTCAAAATCAAAAGCAACAACAACAGATAAAAGTAATATAATAGAAGTTACCTTGGCAATAGGAGAAAGAATATCACCAAAATCAATTCCCAACACTTAACTTTTGTTACCAACCTTTCCTTATGTATTTGTCTTCTTCTTGAACACCCATTTGCTACCAATGGGTTTTCTTCCAGCCAGAAACTTCACCAGATCCCAAGCCTCATTTTTGTGCAAAGATGTCATCTTATCAACCATGGCCTCTTTCCAAAGTTTGCCATCCTCTGAATCTACTACTTCCTTCACAGTTCTAGGATCATCTTCAGTAATAGATAAAGCAAAATTTGAACAGAAAGTAGATGGACTATACCTTTCTAGCTGCCTTCTTTCTCGAACTGATCTTCTCACACCCGTAGTTTGTGGCTATTCATCTTCTAATTCCTCCTCAACTGTAGAGTCTGATTCTTCCTTAAGCTCAAACTCTGTCTTCTTAGGTTCCTTTGGTTGGACTTGATGTTTAATAACATCTTTTACCTCTCTAAACACCATATCTCAGTTGTACACAACCTTCCATGTGACTAGATTCCAAAGCTTATAACCCTTTAAACCATCCTTATACCCAATAAAGATGCATTTTTCAGATTTACTATCCAACTTGGTTCATTTCTCCTTTGGAACATGTACATATGCATCACATCCAAATACCCTCAAATGTGAAAGAGAGGGTTTCTTACCAGTCCATACCTCTTGTGGAGTCCTATCCTCCAACGCTAATGAAGGTGACCTGTTGACCAGGTAACATGTAGTATCCACTGCCTATACCCAGAATTCCTATCCTAACTCGGCACTACTAAGCATGCTTCTTGCCATTTCCATCAACGTCTTATTCATTCTTTCTACAACTCCATTTTTCTGAGGTATATATGGAGTAGTCTTCTGTCATGCTATACCACACTTCTTACAAAAATCTTCAAATTCCTTGCTGCAAATCCCCACCTTCATCTGAGGTGGCTTTTTCCTCTACAGAAGGAGCATCATCAGATCTCTTTCCTTTATCAGGAGCTTTAGATTTACAGACCCTTTTGAAGTGCCCTTCCTTTCTGCATTTCCAGCACACCACCTTTATAAGCTTTCCTGGAGATTTAGATCTCCCTCCGGAATTTAGATCTCCCACTCGATGACTTATTTTTGTTTCTCTTTTGGGACCGTCCTCATATAGACAAGGCATCACCATTCTAGCTCTTCATATTTTTCCGTTTCATCTCCTCCGTCAGCAAGGATGAGACTATTTCATCAAAATGCAAGGCAGTTGCATTGCTACCTATTGCAATAACCAGACTATCCCATGAATCTAGTAGAGAACACAACAAATTGATGCACTCAAAGACTCTTCAATATCCCCATGCCCAAAAAATCCAATGTTCTCGAGTTCCATGGAACTCAATTTCATTTATACATTTTGTCAATTAGTTTGCATGCATTGGCTATACTTTTGCATGATGAGTCTATTAAAATAAGTGAATTTACTACAAATAGAGATTCTTGAAAACCAATTTTATCATGTGGGAATTGAGCTACATTCCTCCTATGGGGCTGTATAACCTGAGATTATAGAAGTACAAGAAACCACATCTGGTTGAGATAGTGTGACAAACAATTTTCAAAAAACAAAATTGGGTTTCAATTTTTTTTTTAATTGGCATCGATGTCGGTCTTGCAATCATAGTTTCAACAACACAAGATGTTAACACTAACGAAATATTTTCGGGGGAAAAAAAGTGCCATCATTGGAGCAGTATTCTGATGATAATTTCAATGGCATGAGATGTCACCGCTATGGAAAATTTGTCAAAATAAGCTCAACTTTGGAGCCAGTATTCTAAAGATAGTTATGAAGACATATAATGTAGACAAAACCACCACAAGTTGGTAGACTGGCCCCACTTTCCATCAGTTATCCAATGTCATGAACATGAATAATATGGCAATTTTGATGAAATAAAAGGTTCATTTTGTTAATAGATTTACTCATCAACCCATCGATAATCTGGCGAAGGTGTATAAGTTTTTTCACTAATGGAATTCGTGTTGCTAGAATGATGCAACCTTCATTGAATTTACAACATCAATGTGGAGGGATTTCAACGAAGAGCTCTCATTTTAATGACCTGGGTTTTGATGACAGTTTGTGCCAAACTTTTGATGAAAACTTGGGTTGTCTAAATTTCGACTACACAACATGTGATGTTTACTAGAATAAAGATTTGTCATGAGAGTGTTGATAAGGGGTCAAAAGGAGAACCAAAGTATCTTGAAAATTGAGTGGATTGGTAATAGTGCATTGTGGTTTTGACCAAAATATCAAAAAAGGAGTAAGATGAGTCTATAGAAATTGGAAAAAGGATATGCATTTAGGACCTATTCCATATTATTTTCTTGATTCCAACATAGAGGGTAAATTGAAGGACCTTGGAATCCCTTCTTCTGAATTTTGTCCCATGAAGGAATTTTTTTTCTTCTAATCAACCACAAGAATTGAGCGACTTTAGGCCAGTGACTGTGCATCCAAATTTTTTTCCATACTAGTTCTCTCTAAAGTTCATTGTGACCATCCAATAGTGTATAAACCTCTTTGATTATAAGCAAATTTTTAGTTTGATATCCCCAACATATTTTATCTTGGCCTTCATTATTTGAAATTTTATGACTTTACACCTCTTGAGTTAGTATAAATTGGGCTATCATTATCGGATGCTCATGTAAGTTATTCATCATCTTCCACCTTCCCCGTAGATTAGGTGATGGTTTATAAAATTCATTTTCTTTGGTACACTATTAAGCTATTATAGAAGCCTCTGGATGTTATAACTCTTCATGATCTCCAAGGTAGGGTAGTTGTTGCAAACCATAATTCCAAAAGAATCTTGTGTGGGCACTCTTGATCTCCCAGAAGTCATGGTTTTGAGTAAGGCTTTGGTTTTTTCATGATGGACTTTATTAGCACTCTATAAATTCCATAGACTGAAAAGAGAATTTGTAGAGGTAACCACAAAAAACTTCTAGGTCATAATCTAGCCTTTTGACCTTGGAGAGGGATCTCTCACTTAGATTAATCAATTGATATGATATTAGGCTAGGTATAAATTTAAATACAGGTATGTTTTAGAGGTCTATTGATGAGAAAATAGACATATCCATTGGGCATGGAGTCATGTCATGTTTATTTTTGTCCAGTGAAATAATGGAAAGAGAAAAGGGTTTCTCCATAGGGGCAAGGTAGGTAACCTTGGTGGTGGAATTTAGGTTAAATAGTTGTAGACAGTGAGTGTAGAAAGGTGAAAGAAAACACCTCGAGTATAAATACCATAGATTAATTCTAAACTGTTGATTTGGGATGAAAACATTAATAACTTGAAGAACTAAATCAGAGCACCATGAAAGATGAATTCTAAATTAAACATCTGGTTTTTCAAGCAAGATGATTTACATTTAAGAAATTTAAACACATGCGACAAATTATAATATCAAAGGAGAACAAAACCACCAATATTCTGACACAGAAATCCCTGCAAATCATCCTCTAACTTTCATTCATTCACTAGCAAAGTTTTTAGAAAAAAATATAGTGCACAAAACATTTGTTCTTCTCTAATCTAACCAACAAAGCCAACCCCTTCTACATTAAAATTCATTAATTATATACAATATGATCTTCTTAAGTCTAATAAGGTCAAAATAAACATATTCCCTTAATAGATAAAACTAATTACATGAAAATAGCAAACAAAACCACTTTCCTGGGTACTAGGAAACTACCTTTCACCTATTTATTATAACTTTCGTAATACATCATCAACTTGGAATATTTGCAAATAAAAATTAACTACACCTCCTAAGACAATAATCCACGTATCCATATGATCTAAACTACTTCTATAAACCAAAAAATCGAAATTTGAAACGAAATGGTGCTGACTGTCTAGACTTGCAATGCATTAGCCAGATTCATAGCAAATTGAAGTAGCCCTCCATGTTATGTATGGTTGCAGACTTCCTCTATCGAAATGGAGAAAATGGGTATGTTTCAAATACCTATGAGATGGTACTAAACCTCTTAGATAATAGTCAAAGTTATTGCAGACCTCCTTTTGGACTATCCCCCACTTTTGCAACAAAATTGTCAACTTTCACAGTGTGAATGATATTTCTTTCAGCTCTCCAAAATGGTGAATCATATTGAGAAGAAATTTGGATGGAAATTTAATATCATCATAATGCTTCTCCACACCAAATCTAAGCCGAATTCGACTCACATATTTCAAGAAAATATGTAAAATGGCTCTAGGTGACAGTAGCTTATATCTCAACAATTGTGAAGAATTTTGGGCTGAAATTAATTGATTTTATTCATCCTATCCCCATACATCTACTTTAAAAATTTTAGGTAAAATGGGTACAGTATCTAAGAGATATGGTGAAAATATGGTGATTGTGTGAAAACGAAATGAAAAATCGTAGTGCCCCATGGTTGAGATACCTTCGGTCACTCCTTGAGTTGCTTGATAACTTCAACAAGTGTGAAAAGGTTTGAAAAACATCAATGTCCTCCTTAGAAACTTTATTTTATCTCACAAAGCCCAAAATCTCTAAATTTCACTTTCATAAAAAATGCAGCGCTAGTGAGAAGGCACAACGCCAATTATCCTCTATAGGTTTTGATCAACAGTGATGTCTTTGAACAAGATGTGCATCCTTTTCATGATGTTTACATAATGATAACCATATTGGAGACCCCTTTCAAACCTTCATCAAAAATACCAAACATTCATTTCCACACCCAAAAATGCAACGAAGATGAGTTTTTTCTCTTACAGGATTTATATGATTTTTTATTAGTTTGTACATGCAATTGAGAATTTATTTAGCATTAAGGGACAAGTATAAACTTGGATTTTCATCTGTGAAGGAGAATTAACCACCAATATGCCAGAATTGCAGCGCTGTGTGGATTCGTAGCACCCCTGCCTCTCTTTCGCAACGAATCAAAATGAGCATACCACAAATTCTAAAGGAAATGGAGAAGGCTTGATTGATGTGGAAGTAAGAGGAAAGTTCAAATAATCTTGGAAATGGCCTCGAGCAGAAATGATGACAATAATCGTGATTGGGAATGGAAATTACGAATGCGCAACACCTCTTGGAGAATGCAACCCCTGGGGAAAGGAAATGATTGTCCTTCTAACCATTATCTTCCCACTGACATTCAAACTCACTCACCACAACCTCCAAATTTGTGCATAATCCATCTCATGATTTTGTTGATGTAGACTTAACCTCTAAACTTAGGTGTCCCACTTACAATACTCAAGGTTTGATGATATGAGCCCTAGAATCCTCTATAATGGCAAATGACCCCTCATGATTTCCAATTCAAATCATGACTCCTTGTGACCTTATACTTCAAATTATGGCAAAAAAATCTTTTTTGACTCAACATATTTACAATGACACTGAAAATTTTGGCATCTTTGTAACAAAAACCACTTTAGACAATGACCCTCATGAAACCAGGACTAATATTTACATAAATGACCTCAAATGAAATAGTAAGACAAAAGTGACTGGGATTCCTATATTATAGGATCCTATCAAATTCCATATTGAGGATCCTAATGGGTATTTTATATCTCTTCTCTTAGCCAATTGATAAGAGGGTTGATACTACTTTTTGTTCCAAATCTATTTCCATAACTCATTTCCTTCCCAAATCGACCTCCACTAGAGTTAAACTCCCACTTCTTTGTTGAGTGTATCTAGGTATCAATGTCTTAAAACTCCATCTATTTTAGGGATGAAAATTTTCTCCCACATGACCAAAGACCACTTTCTTTCCTTATTTTCTCCTCTCTAGAGGGAATTTCTATATGAAATAATTGATGATGTTTTTAAATATTGCTTTAGGAGATACTACCACTAATAATCGGTATGTTGAGAAAGCTTAAAGGAGGGAATTGGGTAGGACCAATCATCCCACCAATTTGAGTGTATGAAATGCTAAACTGTCTATTTTTTTGGAGATCTTTTGTATTATGTCCTACCAGTAAGCTACTCAAAAGGAGTTCTCCATTAGTAGGGCTTCCAACTACTTAGTGAGGAGTTTACCTATTTGGAAATCCAAAATACAATCCAGATGCCTGTGTATGGATAATATATATATATATATATATATATATATATATATATATATATATATATGGTTTGTCAGTATTTATCACCATACCTGAAACCTTAATGAATTCATTGAGAATGGTTTTCAATGCAGTAATCACCCCCACTATTGGTAATTCAAAATGCTTAATATCATCAACGAGCTGTTGAAGAGTGATGAGAATATTGGCACCATAGAGGTGAATCCCTTTAATTTTATTTTGTTTTCTTGCTATGTTGAGGTATCTTCCTAGGCCGTCCACTGCAAGTATGAATAAAAAAGGGTGAAAGGGGTCCCCTTGTCAAAGCCTCTAGAAGGATTAAAAGTCGATGTTGGAGATCCATTCAAGAAAATGGAGAAAATAGGAGTAAAGATTAATGATTTGATCCAAGAAATCCATTGGTTCGAAAACCAAAGGGCTTGGAGGGTTGGAGAAGATACTCATAATCTAACCAACCATAGGCTACAAAGACATCTAGTTTGATCATCACTCCTCCTTGCTTGGATTTGTTTAGGTAGTCAGTGACCTCATGAGCTAGCCCTATCCCATTTAAGGTTTGGCATCCTTCTATAAAATTTGTCTACTTTGGTGATATGATAATACAAAGCAGAGGTTTAAGGTGATTAAAAATGAAAATCAATATTTGTCAATCAAACCTATGATGATAATTTAAAAAATAAAATATTGTCACATAAAATTTTAAAATGTATATAATATGTTTAACTTATATTAATTCTTTTTATAGTGATTAATAATAATATTTTAAAACTATTTTTATATTTATTAATAATAATAATTTAAAACCCACGAGGCTTTGCATTAAGAGTGAATGGATATTCTTAAGGCACTCTTTGCGATAGGACACCGGTTCAAATCCCCCTAAGTGTTTAGGTAGTATTATATAAAAAGAAAAAAATAATAATAATAATTTAAAACTATTTATAAATTTTATAATCTTAACCATGTAAAATATATCATGACATATGCATTTTGATTTCTATAACCGTTCACCAAATATTTAATTTATATAACTAACCTAGTAATCGGGTAGAGTGATGAGGGTCTATATGCAGAGGTGCACTGTGAGGGTTGAATTAATTGTGCTATTTGATGTAAAAAATATTTAATGTAATGATAGTACCTTAAGTTGACACAATGCAATGGAAATTAAGGATGTACGTGCACGGTCATATTATCATTGTTACATGGTTCTCTAAACGACACTGGAGCAACTGCAAATTTTACATCTGGTAGATTATTGAATAGAACGAGCCGCATTCCAAGCTGACAGAAAAGCCTGAATATAAAGGAAGAAATGAAAATATTAAAACCAAAACCTATGGCAATATTCATTTCACTGCATTGATATAACTCAACCACTCACCTTGCTATTCTCTGGGGTGCCATCAATTTTTGCACCATACCGCTGAACATGAAACATGGTACCGAAATCCATCATGTTATCTGAATGGCCGCATATTGAACTCGCTCCCGTCAACACAGAACAGCAAATGAAAAGAGAGAATTGAAAAAAATTCATCATTATAAAAATACAATTAAGTGACTCTAACTCCCAGTAGCAGTTACGAATCCTGTTTACAAACATGCTGAATTCCAAGGCACTAGAAAGCTAAGTTCGATAACAGATCTTCTATATAAACCAAATTGTTCGATAAGCGATTGGACCATATTTAAGCAGAAATTCCATCAACAATCTTCATATATTTTTTTGGTAATTCATTTGTTTATTTTATTTAATAATTTCACTGCCTTTGCATTATTGCTGACTAAGAAAGAGAGATTTGATTTGTACACAATGTTGAAACTGTAATTTCACCTGCCGCGTATTAATTCCGGAAAACCAGCCTGATTTCCCTGCACCACCTTTCACACATCAGTGGTACTTTTGGAGGGGGCAGCGATCACAATCATCAATTGATGGGTGTCCACAACAACTGTTCCAAAACAGCCCTTCCCTGGCGCCTAATGTCCGTGCGTTTTTGACCTCCGGACCACAACAACTGTTCCAAAATATCCCTTCCCCGGTGCCTAATGTCCATGCGTTTTTGACCTCCAAGGAATTACAAACAGCCGTCGGATTAGATCTATGGTTTGTGATAGCAGGTACATGTTCTTTTGGTTAATCCGGAGGACCTCCGTATGATTGACATTGCACGGATGACTAAATCATTTGCACGATTGAATGTGTTATCACTCAGGTTGTTCCCTTTGACTCCTAAGGGAATACAGCCGAGGTAACCACAGACCAATCTTTGGACTGCAGGTACTAGCCTACCTGCAATCAAAGAGGGCTCTCTCTTTAGGACTTAGCTTTGTTGATGATGATTTTAGGCTAGTTATTGAGTTCAATGGGTTTTGTTTAAGTTTTGGTGGGAAGGATGATACTTTCAGGTAAAGAGGCGGGGATAGCATGAAAGTTTTAGAACCATTGGGCATGGAGTCAAGGAGTAGGACTGTCGGTGTGTTTTCTTGGTCATAAGAAGGAATATGGAGCAAGATAGCTGCGTATGAAACAATCACTCAAGGTAAAAAGATGGATTAAAGGCTAAGGAATGAGGGGAAATTAAGAATCTCTCATTCAAGTTAGCAGAAAGAAGATAAATGAACCCTATCTAGGAGCAGTTAAGAGTTCCTAGATAACAGTCACTCATATGTGAAAAATGTCAAACATGAGCCATAACAAAATTCATATTTATGCCTAATTCAAGAAGAAAACATTAAGAAGCCACAGAAACTGAGCATAGAGTGTGGCTAAGAAAATTCTAAACCAATCCTTTGTTCTGTAACTTAAGCATATGTGAAATTTGAATAACATAGGTAAGAAACACTTATTGATTCATGCTGCAGGACAAAAATTCCACATTCAATTCCTCAGACCATTAGACACAGAGCAGACAAGCATTCCTCCAAAGCTTTTCAACAATCTTTGATTAAGTAAAACATCTCAGATATCCAGTACGAGTCTCTAATGAAGATTATCAACCAACCAACCCTTAAAACAATACAGAGGGCGGTATATATAGGGAAAAAATGTCCAAAATTGTCTATTACAGTTTGACCTAAACAGGTCTGAAAGAAAAATGATTACTTTAACCTAATCCTATCTAGAAATAAATGCAAGAAAATATCTTTGAGCTGCGCTGAGGGCAGCCGTATCAAAACTGAGTTAATGTGTAGTCCTCAGTGGCTCGGTGTAGTGTTTCTGCAATAACTGTGCTTTGGCCTTTGATCCATTGTTGTTCGACGGATTTAAATGCTTTGCTTGTGATTTGAGAGCTTTAATGGGCTTACACCGCTTTATTTGACTTTGTTGGAGGCCATTCAATGTTAAGCTGCCTTGGGAAATGAAGATTTCGATTAAAATATTCAACTG
Source organism: Pinus tabuliformis (assembly GCA_031772625.1). NCBI lineage: Eukaryota > Viridiplantae > Streptophyta > Pinopsida > Pinales > Pinaceae > Pinus > Pinus tabuliformis. The sequence goes on along the minus strand of CM062819.1, from coordinate 346,751,340 downwards.
ATACTCTTTGTCACTCCATCTTTCCTCTGATACTCTTTCGCAGTTGAATCGGGCCTTTTCTCTCTTTCGTTGTGTATGAAATTTTCAAATCAATAGTTAATGGCCATTGTTCGACCCTCTGTTGCTTTAAAAACTGCGTTTTCCCCTTTCTAAATGCTTCGCGAAGAAAAACGAGTCATTATGTGCCTTTCGGGCTTGCTGGGGGTTGCGCGATGAAGGTCTTTCCACTTTGGCCCATTTCCCGTAGCCATGCGCAGTTAGCGCTAGGCACTAATCGAGCATGAAAAACTGCCTTAGAATTTGAATCCGGGCTTCCTAAGCACGATTTTCACCTTCGCGCCTTTTTTTGCTGATGATGTCAGCATGATGTCAGTGGATGGGACCCAGTATGGTGGTGATGTGGCAGCTGACTGGTTTGACGATGTGGCACTGACACATTGACAGGAGGGGGGCACAAAGCGGCGAAGTGGCAGAAACGTGGCAGAGCAGCGGAGGCAAGGAGGTGACGTCATGGGGGAAGGCGGTTTGTGGTTTCAGGCACACCACTTTTGTGCACAGGCGGTTTCGGAGGAGGGGGCTCCGCCATAGTCGAGAGGGTGACGCGTGGCGGGAGTACGACGGGAAAACCACCCATCTCCCGGACGCTAACCATCGACGGCTTCGGATATGAAAAGACCCGCCCACCGTAGATCTCGGGCGCATCAGATCGGACGGTCAGCGGCACATACAAGGCGGCGGAAGCATAGGGACGGAACTCACGGTGCTTTTTTATTAGTTGTTTAATCCGGCGGGGGGGAAACCTTAGTAAAGTGGGTTCTTTGGGATTATGTACAAACGGGGTCAAAGGTATTGTTAGCAAAACTTTTAGGATAAGGACGGGCAATGAGTTTTACAGGGCTGGGGTTAGGGGAAATGGTTATTACTGTGACCAGATGTCAGACTAACTCCAGGTTAGGAAGTGGAAGAGTTAGTAGGAGCCCCAGATGCACTACTATTTCCCGGACTTGATAAATATGGCTATAGTGCCAAGGGGAGGGGCTATTTAATATTTTTGGGGAGTTTTATATAGCTTTTTGTACAATAGGGGATAAGGAAATGATATAGGGAGCTAGATAATAGAGTTAGGAGTTAATATGGGAATGACAAGAAAGCGCTAAGTTTAGAGGTCTTAGGCTGTTTTAAAGGGGGAAATGACTTGTTAGAGAACATGTGAAAATTCCTTGAGTAAAGCAGATCTTTACCAAGGCAAATGATATGGAAAATGATGAAACTAAGAGGTATCAAGCAGATATTGACCTCTTTAGGGAAGTTAGTGAGTGATTTGGGGAAAGAGGAAGAAGGGGAAGTTAGACATGCCTCACTTGAAGTCGCTCAACTGGAAAACTACCTCAAACTTGTGATATGAATAGATGTGACACTTGAAAACATGAAACGGATCACAAGCCATGATTCTGCAACCAAAAAGCTACCTACCCGACCTACTCACCTAGCATTTTCTCTTCTTTTTGGTTTGGGTGCACTTGAACTAGGATACCCAACTTTTCATTCTTTTCTTTTTGTTGTCCTCCTATCTACATCTACACTTATTTCATCCAGGGGCTCAGATTAAGTTGTTGAGCACCCTTGTTTCTCTACCTATCTACAAATCTTCCAAGATTAAGCTGTTTGGACAGATATTCATTCTCTATCTTCTAAAACAAGAAATTGAAACCTAGGGAGGCCCATATTAAGCTGTTTGGTCTTCCCTTAACTGAAAACTCATCAAAAATGGATCAACTCATCAAAATTTGGAACACAACAGTGGCATTTAGGCAAGCACACCTCATAGCCTCTTCTTTGGCCTCTGTAGCAAATGGAACATTGCAACATGCAAAGTATGACATATTTGGCATGTAAAAATGTCTATTATGAAAGATGAATACATGCTGCAGCAGGAGGCTAACAGAATGAATGTAATTAAAATGAATTTATTACAGTCAGTACGTAGGTGAAATATTTAATTTTATTGTTTTTTTTGTTTTGTTTCTCGTTGACTATGTAATATGTTTTTTTGTTGTTCTGGTGTGTGTAATGTGGAAAGGCAAGTTGCAATAGCGCGAAGGGAAAATTTTATGCACAGCAGTGCGAATGTGAAGTGGGAAAATGGAGTAGTGAATGTAATGTTTTTTTTGTTTTTTTGAACATATGTAATGTTATGTATCGCGGCAAAGCGCGAATGTAATGTTTTTGTTGAGAATATGAAAGAGGGAAAATACGCAGCAGCATGTGAATGAATTTTATTTTACACAGCAGTGTAAATTCTTCAGAGGAGACAGAGGTTTTGTTTGTGTAATACACAGCAGTGTTTTTATTTTCAGCAGTGTTAATTTTTGAAAAACAGAGTATTGCTCTCTGTTGCAGAGACAGAGTAAATTTCTTTTTGGAACTGGTGTAATCCCTCTAAGAGAAGAAATTTGTAACAGCAGTTGTCTTTGATTAATGAATACAAGTTTTATTTTGGTGTGTGAAACTCTGTTCTTCATCTCCAACAAAAATTTTTTTTTGCATCCCTGTGCTAAAACAAAGTATTATTTTCTGGGCAAAAACAGAGCATTTTCTCTGTTCATATTTTGTTTGAAATTACCAGAAATTTCCAACAGTGGTATCGGAGCTTGTCCAGGCTCTTTGAAGGTGTCAAAGAAGCTGAAGAAAGGGTTTCTCGCTGCAGCATCTTCTCCAACAGAGTGAAGACTCAGTCAAAAATCCAAGGTATTTCTCAAGCTACTTATTTAAATACTTGACTATATTTTGAAGCATAGTTAAAGTGTAAGAATGGCTGGAACCAGCACTAGCATGTGTATCTTTAATACTCAGCTCCCACAGTTTAATGGGAAAACTATACTATTGGGCAATAACCATGAAAGCTTTGCTTGCTTCCCAAGACTTATGGGAATTTGTTGAGGATGGATTTGAAGAGCGAGCAGATGAAGAAGAGTTTAATAACTTGACACAGGCAGAGAAAGATCTGTTGAAGAACTATAAGAAGAAGAATTCAAAAGCCCTATGTTTTTGTATCAAGCTATACATGAGAATGTGTTTCCAAGGATAGCAGCAGCTAAGACATCCAAAGAAGCATGGCAAACTCTCAAGACAGCATATCAAGGCATGGAGAAAGTGAAGACAGCAAAACTATAGTTGCTGAGGAGAGATTTTGAGAATCTATGCATGAAGGAGTTAGATAATATTGACTCATTTTTCACACATGTGATTGGTCTGGTCACATAGATAAGGTCTCATGGAGAGATTCTTGAAGAAAGGAGGATTGTGGAGAAACTATTGAGGATCTTACCCTCAAGGTTTGATGTGATTTTCACCACCATAGAGGAGACAAAGGATCTCACAAACTTCTCAATTGATGAACTACATGCATCACTGATAACACATGAGCAAAGATTGAGTAGGAATGAAAACTCATCTCTAGAGCATGCCTTCAAGACGCAGATGTCCTTTGGAAGAGGGAGAGGTCAAGGTAGAGGAAACAAGAGAGGAAGAGGCAGAAGCCAAAACAGAGGTGGAAGAAACAGTCCAGCAAATGCTCAAGGAAGAGGAAGCAATCCAAATCAGAACCAAGGCCAAGGCAGCAGCTAGCAAAGTGGACAACATCATGCTCAAGGACAAAGGTTTGAAAAATCTAATGTCCAATGCTACTACTATAAAAAATATGGGCATTATGCAAATGAATGTAGGAAGAAGCAGCATGATATGAGTAATAGAACTAGTGCAAATTTCACTAGAGAAAATATCAGCCAAAACAATTTGTTTTTAGCCTGTAATATTGCTGAAGAAAAGAGTGAAGATGTATGGTTTCTAGACTCTGGTTGCAGCAACCATATGACAGGAAACATAGCCATGTTTTCTATGTTAGATCAGAACGTGAATTCACAAGTCACACTAGGGACTGATAATAAAGTTTCTGTTATGGGAAAAGGAGAAGTAAAAGTTTTAACAAAGAAAGGTGAAAAGAAAACCATATCAGATGTTTATTATGTTCCTGGAATGAAATGTAACCTCTTAAGTATTGGACAACTTGTTCAAAAGGGTTACAATGTTTTCTTTGTGAATGATGTATGCACCATCATGGATAGAGCACCCAGCAAACAATGTATTGTTGAAGTGAAGATGACAAGGAACAAGATGTTCCCTCTCAGAATGAAGGCAGATTTAAAAAATAAAGAAGTAATAGCAGCAGTGACTCAAGAGGCTTACCAAAGCGAACCAAAGGATGAAAATTGGTTGTGACACTTGAGATTTGGACATCTCAACTTTGGAGGTCTTAATTTTTTGAGTAGAAAAGGAATGGTAAGAGGATTACCATTGATAGAGAAGCCAGACAACCTTTGTGAAGGTTTCATCTTGGGAAAACAACACAGAGAATGTTTTCCATCTGGGAAAAGCATAAGGGAAAAATCACCCTTAGAAATTGTTCACTCAGATTTATGTGGACCGATGCAAACTCCATAACTTGCAAGCAGCCACTACATATTAACATTCATTGATGATTTTACAAGAAAAACTTGGGTTTATTTTCTGAAGAACAAAAGTGAAGTGTTTGAAAATTTTCGAAATTTCAAAGCACTTGTAGAAAACCAAAGCGGGCTGCATATAAAAGTTTTAAGAACTGATAGAGGAGGTGAGTATATCTCCAAATAATTTCTACGTTTTTGTAGAGAAAATAGAATTCATAAGAAATTTACAGCTAGGTACACCCCGCAGCAAAATGGAGTTTCTGAAAGGAAGAATAGGACAATCATGGACATGGCGAGGAGTATGTTAAAGGCAAAGCATTTGCCAAATGATTATTGGGGGTGAAGTTGTACACTATGCAGCCTACATTTTGAATAGGTGCCCTACAAAAGCAGTGATGAACAGAGTGCTAGAAGAAGCATGGAGTGGGAGAAAGCAGGGAGTCACCCACATGAAAGTTTTTGGATGTGTGGCTTATGCACACATTCCAGATCAGCTAAGGAAGAAGTTGTACAGCAAAGGGGAGAAATGCATTTTCATTGGATACAGTGAGGAATCCAAAGCTTATAGGTTGTATAACCCATCCACCAAGAAGCTTATTGTGAGTAGAGATGTTCAGTTCACTGAGGAGGAAGCTTGGGATGGAAGCATAGAGAAAACAATGAATGTTAAAACCTCTTTGTCACATGATGAATATGATGAGGAGATGGCTGAAATACATCCCCAAATAGCAGCACCAACACAAGGACAGCAAGGGACACCCTTGAGGAGAAATGAAAATGCTTCTACAAGCACACCACAAGGAGGAAATTCAAGTGCTTCTTCTAGCACTTGTACACCAAATGAAAGAGGTAAGAAGTTCATAAATTTAAGTGATAGTTATGAACAAGAGGCAGCAAATGAAGGTGTGAATTCTTTGTTTTCATTATATTGTCATGTTGATGACCCTATTCATTTCGAAGAAGCAATTAAGGATAGGGAATGGATAGAAGCTATGGATGAGGAGATCAATGCCATAGAAAGAAACAAGACATGGGATTTAGTTGAACTACCAAAAGGAAAAGAAGTCATTGGAGTTAAATGGGTCTACAAGACCACGAGTAATGCTGAAGGCAGAATAGAAAGACACAAGGCAAGATTGGTTGTCAAAGGATATAAACAGCAGTATGGGAGAGACTATGAGGAAACGTTTGCACCGGTTTCTAGAATGGAAGCAGTGAGAGCAGTGTTGTCCATAGCAGCACAAAAGAAGTGGAAAGTTTACAAATGGACGTGAAGTCATCATTCCTAAATGGAGTGTTAATGGAAGAGGTTTACATTGAACAACCTCCAGACTATGAAAAGAAAGGCCAAGAACATAAAGTGTGCAGATTGAAGAAAGCTCTTTATGGGCTAAAGCAAGTACCAAGAGCATGGTACAGTAGGATAGATTCCTATCTACTGGAAAATGTATTTGAAAAGTGTGAGGGAGAACCCACCCTCTACATCATAGAAAAGGATGGTAAATTACTAATTGTTGTGTTGTATGTTGATGATGTTATTTTCACAAGAAATGATGATTATCTTATTGAAAATTTCAAAACAGTCATGAAAGAAGAATTTGAAATGACTGACATGGGTTTGCTGAGATACTTCTTAGGAATAGAAGTAGAACAAAATGGAAATGGGATTTTTATCTGACAAGGGAAATATGTTAATGAAGTGTTGGAAAGATTTAACATGCAGGAGAGAAAGGTAGCAATCACTCCTACAGTGATGGGATTAAAACTCAGCAAAGAGGACAGCGGCAAGGACTTTGATCCTAGTTTGTACAAGAGCATAGTTGGCAGTCTCATGTATTTAACTGCAACTAGGCCAGATATAATGTATGTTGTTAGTTTAATTTCCAAATTCATGGAGAGGCCAAAAGAAGCACATTGGCAGGCAACAAAAAGGATTCTGATGTATGTTAAAGGTACTAAAAGGTTTGCCATTTTATATACTACTTCAGAATGTTCATATCTAATTGGATACACTGATAGTGATTGGGTTGGAAGTGTAGATGATTAGAAAAGCACATCCGGTTATGTTTTTCACATGGGTTCAGGAGCCATTTCATGGGCTTCTAAAAAACAGCCTATTGTAGCGTTGTCTACAGTAGAAGCTGAATATGTGGCAGCTACAGCAGCAACATGTCAAGCAGTTTGGATGAGAAGGATGTTAAGGAGCTTCTGCCAAGAGCAAGTAAAAGGAACTATGATCTTTTGTGACAATAGCTCAGCTATTGCGTTATCCAAGAATTCTGTGTTTCATAAGAGAACGAAACACATTGACACAAAGTTTCATTACATTAGGGAATTGGTAAACAGTGGAGAAATTGTTTTAAAACATTGGAGGACTCAGGAGCAAGTTGGAGACATTCTGACCAAGCCATTGGGACAGAAAAGTTTTGAGTTTTTGAGGAAATGTCTGGGTATGATTGATAACCCAGCAGTTGAAATTAAAGGGGAGTGTTGAAACTGTAATTTCACCTGCCGCGTATTAATTCCGGAAAACCAGCCTGATTTCCCCGCACCACCTTTCACGCATCAGTGGTATTTTTGGAGGGGGCAGCGATCACAATCATCAATTGACGCGTGTCCACAACAACTGTTCCAAAACAACCCTTCCCTGGCGCATAATGTCCGTGCATTTTTGACCTCCGGGGAATTACAAACAGTCGTCAGATTAGATCTACGGTTTGTGGTAGCAGGCACATGTTTTTTGGTTAATCGGGAGGACCTCCGTATGATTGACATTGCACGGATGACTGAATCGTTTGCACGGTTGAATGAATGTAATTAAAATGAATTTATTACAGTCAGTAAACGTAGGTGAAATATTTAATTTTATTGTTTTTTTTGTTTTGTTGCCCGTTGACTATGTAATATGTTTTTTTGTTGTTCTGGTGTGTGTAATGTGAGAGGGCAAGACGCAGCAGCGCGAAGGGAAAATTTTATGCACAGCAGTGCGAATGTGAAGTGGGAAAATGCAGCAGCGAATGTAATGTTTTTTTTAGTTTTGTTGAACATATGTAATGTTATGTAGCGCAGCAGAGCGCGAATGTAATGGTTTTGTTGAGAATATGAAAGAGGGCAAATATGCAGCAACATGTGAATGAATTTTATTTTACACAGCAGTGTAAATTCTTCAGAGGAGACAGAGGTTTTGTTTGTGCAATACACAGTAGTATTTTTTATTTTCAGCGATGTTAATTTTTGAAAAACAGAGTATTGCTCTTTGTTGCATAGACAAAGTAAATTTCTTTTTGGAACGGGTGTAATCCCTCTGAGAGAAGAAATTTGTAACAACAGTTGTCTTTGATTAATGAATACAAGTTTTATTTTGGTGTGTGAAACTCTGTTCTTCATCTCCAGAAAACAATTTTTTTTTGCTTCCCTATGCTAAAACAGATTATTATTTTCTGGGAAAAACAGAACATTTTCTCTGTTCAGATTTTGTTTCAAATTACCAGAAATTTCCAACACACAAGGTATTTGCTTGTTACTTAGTTGTTGAGTGGTTGTATTTTTTCAAGAATTTATGATGGTCTCTAAATAAGCATTTTAGTAGTTAAGTGTTGTAAATTCTAACATTAGTATTCTATGTTACACAAAAATATCGTCACCATGATTATTTGCAGTCAGTATGAGTCTATCATCACTTGTACTGTCCTCCTAAGCAAGTCTCAGACCTCAGCTCTTCAAGTGACGCTTTGAAAATGAGAGAAATACATTGAAAATAAATAAAACTCAGGTTCCGCACTTTCTCTCACTGTTACCTGCGGTCCCGCACCTTCTGTTTACAAAAACTGCGGACCTGCCCGCTCTGTCCCTAAAGGTGGTTCATGCATCCCAAAAAAGAAGGAGCTAATCCCTTGATGAGAGGAGATATCCCTTTGAAGGAGGGCTTTATCCCTTTGAAGGAGGACCTAGTAACTTCCCCCCATTACACTATAAATTCAGGCATTGGACTGGTTGCTAAGGAGGTTAGAAGCTGAACATTTTTTAGGGTAAATGCTGGTGAAATTAAGACTTCCTAGTTGAGCTTGAGAGGAGAGATCCCATACCTTTTTGGCTTCATTGGGAAGAGAGTGAAACTTGTCAAATTAGAGGAGACTTCTTGCTGGACCCTGGGAGGAGCTTGTATAGCGTCAAGGCACAGGTTGTAAATTTCTTCTTTTATTTGAATTAATACAATCAGACTCATTTTTCTCAACAAATTGTCTCATGTCATTTGTTTCATGAATTCCTTGACTTTCATGTTAAATATGTTTTATGATATTGGATTTTCAGGTGCTATTTAATTTGTTTGATTGTTTGTGTTTGCAGATTCGCGACAAGGGAGCTCATTTGGATCGAAGGAGCGAGGCTTCCACAAACTTGCGTTGGACCCAAGGTAGGCCTACAACACTTGTTTTCCTTTGTTTATAAAAGCATATTTAGAGAAAGATAGTGTGTGATTGGTTTGCTTGTCATTAGGTCTTCTTTAGATTCTAGGAAGGTCTATCTTGTCTGCAAGATCGACTCATTCCGTGTGACAAAATGGCGACCATATTGGGGACTTTATTTTTTCCTTGTTTTTACTTTGACCTGAAAAACTGTGTTTTTGTTTCTATTTTTGGCTTGTTGTGTGTCGAATTGGGTAGAGATTGTAGATCCAGGGTTATTTTTCATTTTTGATAGCTTTGGGAGAGGACTGCACCCTAGCCTTTCGACACAGTGTGTACTTATCCGCACTTTTGCTTTTAGCATAGAGCGGTACTGCACCTGTGTTAACTATGGGCCTGCGGACCCTGTCAAAATTTTGAAAAGCCTAAGATTTCCTCTGTTATTCAGCTTATTTTTTGTTCTAGAAGTTATTATCCACTACCCAGACCTGCATATAACCTGTTAGAAGCTTTCCTTAGGTTGATTTCATTGGTGTTAGGGTTTTAGGTGAAATTCCTAGGAGATTTGCTTGTTGGGTTTGTTTTTCATTTTGGTCTTGTAGTAGCTCTGAACTTAGAATTTGTAGGCACCTCATATCACCTTGGTCTCTACCAGCCTTCTTATGAGTCTGACCATTTATGAAATCTACCCTTTTTGAGGAATCTGCTTTGTGTTTTCTCTTTACAAAACTTCGAAAAGCTTGTGTTTAAAAGTTTGGATTTTCATTTTTAAAAACAAAACAAAACTGGTTGTTTTTGACTGATTTGCGATTCTGCATAAATTGGTCCTTAGTTTACATCTAGCTAAGTAAAACATCCTTCAAAAAGACATCTTGTAGGCCTTTGACTTCAAATAGGTTTTTATAGTTTATAGATCTCAAGGTTAGTCATTTCCATAGTTTTGAGTGTTTTATAAAAAATAAAAAATCTCTTTTGGAAAAGTTTGTTTTTGTAGTGGTTGAGTGCTTTGAAAAAGAAAAGGGAATTTTTTGTGAAAATAACTACTTGTCTCGTTTTGAGTGCATTAGAAAGGACAAAATCTTTTCTTTTAATTTGTTTGTTAAGAAAGATTTGTGTTTACAAAGTATTTTCATTCTCAAACTCTTTCTTAGCTAGAAGTTCATCGAAGGGAAAAGATTGTTTAAATCATCTTAGGTGCATTTTTAGTGATTTTGAGTCGAGCCTTCATACCACGAGTTTCATCTTCGCACCTTTTGACATAAACAAAAACCGATAAAAATAACGCTTAAAGTAAAATTCATCTAGTAACATTTTTATTTCTAGGGCTCTGATACACCAACATAGCTTAGGCTAGTGTCTTGGAGTAGGAGAGTAATTAACTCTCCAAGACAGTAAAAACAAACAAGTAGTTGTATCTTGTGGTAGGGAAGAAATCCAATTGTTGCATTTATGCTCTGGGAAAGCTCCTCTTAAAGGAGAAGCACGAGATCGTGTCCAAACTAGTGTGGGAATCAATCCTTCCTCATTGGCAACGACGCCACATATTCACGTATTAAAAACGTTAAACCTCAGATTAACCATTGTCAAGGAGCCTGGGGTCACTTGTTGGTAAACCTTGGATTATGTCAAGGAGCCTTCAAGGGGATTGAGCTTGCTACTCTGCCCTTGCGTACGTATCGGATCGTAGACTGTTCCCCCAGGTATATTTGTTTCAGTTAGTAACCTTAGTGGCCATATTCTTTAGGATTCTTCCTAAGGTGACAGTGGTGGGAAGATCCCACTGTACCTGGAGCAGACGTCGGATAGACTCACTTGGATTTTCTGGGGGGTTCTCTTCACTCGAGACGGTTAAGTGGAGGAACTTGTGCCAGTGTATTCATTAAGCAGGTTGTCGGGGTAACTGTTCCAACTGCCATTTCTGTATTGAACTCTGCGACGTTGGATTTCATCACCAACTAGTGTTTTCAGTACGGAAAGTTACTATTTGTGTGTGTTTGATCTCCTAGATTCTTTAGGCATGTGATTCAAATTTGTTTGGTTCTTTAGAGGCTTTAGGTGGTTTTCATTCAGATTTTACTTTGTTTGCGTGTGAAGTAGTTAAAAGTTTTTAACCGTGGTTGAATTACCAAGGAAGTCCCGTAGACTTCGAGGCCAACCTCCGGAGTTTTCACCGAGCCATATTGAAGGTTTGAAGGTCCTCATAACTCCTAGAGATAGTAGAGTTGGGTCACCTGAAGAAGGAGAGTCTTCTTTGGTGGTACATCCTAATTTTCAAGCTTTAGTAGCAGATTATAATCCACAGTCAATGTCTGTTTCCGAAGTTACTGGTAGCTTTTCATCTACTAGTGATATAGGTGAGGAACCTGAAATATTTGAACCTGAAAGTGAATTTGTTGCTACTCCGACATCGGGGTTTGCTTCTTCAGCTTCTAGTGGTTCTGGTTCACCTAGGGTAGAAAGAGTAATCACCCAAGATCTTCCTTCTAGACTCATAGCTATCGAAGAACTTGCTACTCCGAAAGAAGAAGTAGGCATCCCTATCCCTGAAAATCAACCTGTTATTGAGCTAAGGGAGCGTGAATCAATTTTTTAAAGTCCACCTAGGAGCAGTACTTGGTATCTTTCTTTGACTAATTTCTTAGAAAACCCAGGGTTAATTTTTTCACCACCTCGTGTTCCTTATCACCCAACACCTAGAGGTTATTATCCTCCGTTAAATATGTCAAGACAGTTGTCCATGTTTACTCAATCGCCAGAATCTTTTTTGTATGGCGGTCCTTCTGTTCCCTCTGGGTATCAGTCACTTTCTGGTACTTTTTTGGGAGCATCTCCTCAACCCATTCAACAAGGGTTATTAACTGGAAGCAATGGTACTAAGACGTTGAGCGTAGAAGATATTCTCATGATGACAGGTTCTATTCCCAATCCTCAACCTCAAGGTGGCCAGTTACCGCCTGGGGGGCAGGCTCAAAATCCTCAATTATCACCTGGGGGGCAACCTTAAGGTACCCAATTTGTGCCTGGGGGGCAACCTCAAGGACAGTACATACCTACGAGACATTATGTTCCTCAAGGTCAACCCCAGACTCAATATGTACCCCAAGGTCAACCCCAGTATCAATTTATACCTCAAGGTCAACCCCAGTATTAGTACGTGCCTCAAGGGTATCAACCCCAAGGTCAGTACTCGAACCAAGGTTTCCAACAACCCTTCGGTCAATCATATGTTCAAGGATCGGGAAATGTACCCTTGAATTATCAATCCTACCCTCAACCTGGTTATGGTCGTCAATATTCTCAACCTGTTATGGGTTCGTACCCCGTAATGAATTTAGTGTGGGATCCATCACAAACTCAATAGGTGTTGTAGCCAAATGTACAGTTGTCATCTCAAACTGGACAACCCTTAGTTTTTGGTACACCCCAGCAACTTGTCCATTCTAATATTCAAACTTTTGTACCTTTGATAGTTTCTCAGCTTGGGCCTAGTACGCCTCGTACTCCGCCTCAAATGACTGTTGCAACTACCGCAACATCTGTTCAATCTACCCCACCTACTTCTGGAGTATCGACAGCTCCGGTTTCTACTGTTCCTGTATCTACTCCTCAGACATCTTTACCACCATCTGGATCCACGATTCAAACTTCAGCTCAGATGCCTGTAGGACAACCCGGTTCAAGTACGGTTGTCACAAGTCAACCACAATTTACTTACCAACTGTACCAGGGACAGTACCAATTCGGTCCTGTTGTGCAGCAGCCAGTCTATTAGTATCAATCGTACCCTCGGTACACATATCAACAACCTCAACAACCCAAGTATGGTCCGGTTAATCTGGTTTTCCGGGAGGATACAATATCCCAAATGCAATCCCTATTCCTAGTTATCCTGGATATCCTCCTCCTGGGGCTGGTCTCATGACTCAGAGTTTTAGGGACCCTAATCGTCAAAGTTTTAGGGACCCTATTTCAAGAATTCCGCGACGTGTTTGCCTGGTCCTATGAGGAAATGCCAGGAATTGATCCTGCGATTGTTGTTCATGAAATAAAGACTTACCCAGATGCTAAACCCTTCCGGCAACGTTTGCGTCAGATTTACCCAAGAAAAGTTGCTGCAATTAAAGCAGAAGTTGAAAAATTACTCAAAGAAGGTTTCATTTATCCGATCTCGTTAATGGATTGGGTATCGAATATTGTTCCGGTTAACAAAATGCAAGGGACAATAAGAATATGTATCGATTATAGGGATATTAATCGAGCTTGTCCAAAGGACAATTACCCAACTCCCTATATTGATCAAATCATTGATGATTGTGCCAGTAGTGAAATATTCTCCTTCATGGATGGTTTTTCCGAATACAATCAAATCAATATTCTACCTGCCAATCAAATCAATATTCTACAAGCTAAAATACTCACATGTGGAGAAATTGGCATTAGAAGTTGTTCAAGCTGTCCAACGTTTTCGTCACTACATTTTACTATGTAAAACTACAGTAATTTCGGATTGCAACCCTATGATCTACATTTTGACGAAGAAATTGCTAGGGGGTAAGTACTCTAAATGGATTGTTATCCTGTAGGAGTTCGACTTAGAATTTGAAAAATCTAAGTCTAAGAAATCTTTAGTTTTTGTGTAGTTAATGTGTGACTTCCCGCGTGCTAACACGGAGACTGTGGCGGAAGAGCCCATTGTGGACGAATCCTTGTTTCGAATCAGTACTTTAGATCCATGGTATGGGGATATCATCGTTTATCTCCAAACCCAATCCTTTCGGCCAGAAATTTCAAGGTCAGAACGTCGAAAAACACAATTCCAGTCCCTACAATTCAGGATTATTGGAGATACTCTTTATCGCCGTGGCGCAGACTCTATTTTTCGACGTTGCTTAACTCAAGAGGAAGCTGAAAGGGTTCTAAATCACTGTCACTCTTGAGCGTGTGGCGGTCATATGTCTGGGTATGCCACAGCCCAAAAGATATTGTGCGCTGGCCACTTCTGGCCATCTTTGTTTAAAGATTGTATTACTACGGTCTGAAAATGCCACAACTGCCAAATTTTTTATCGAAGATGCACGCTCCACCTACTCCTCACCCTATAATTGCCGTTGGTCCTTTTGCCAAATGGGGTATCGATTTTATTACATGTAACCCTCACTCGGCCAGGGGGCATGTGTATATCATCCTTGCGGTAGATTATTTTACCAAGTGGGCCGAGCCAATGCCTACATTTGAGGTAGACAGCAAGACAGCTGCAATTTTCATGTTCAATCATATAATTGCTAGGTTTGGTGTCCCACAAGCAATTATCACTGATCATGGGCGTCATTTTCAAAACGTTATGATGACCGAACTTACAGGCCAGCTTGGTTTGCGTCACGATAGTTCAACTCCTTATTATCCACAAGCTAATGGCCTGGTTGAATCCATCAATAAAGTTTTAGTCATCATGATCTGACGAATCATTGGGATTCATCGGTCGAATTGGAATAACATGCTATTTTCAGCGCTTTGGGCGTATCGAACCTCAGTAAAAACATCAACAGGGTTCACTCCTTTCCAACTAGTTTATGGTCTGGAAGCTGTGTTACCCATTGAATGCGAAATTCTGTCATTGCAAATGGCCATCGAGTTACTTCCAGCCACTTCCGAAGAGGAAAGGAGTTTGTTATACTTGGCTCAATTAGATGAGAATCAACATGATGCTGCATTGGCGATCGAGACTCACACAAAACGTATGAAAGCTCAGTATGATCGAAATGTGAGCCCTCGAAATTTTTCAGAAGGAGATCTAGTCTTAGTTTACGATCAAGCTAATGATAAGTTAGGCACTGGAAAATTCGTTCCTATGTGGCATGGTCCCTATGTTGTCAAGCGAAAGCTAGCAAAATGGGCTGATGAATTGGTAGACTTTGACGGGGACTCTTTGGGTAAACCCAGAAATGGTCTTTACTTGAAGAGGTATTATGCTTAAAGAATGGGTATGGAGATTTTTAGTTAGGATAGTTTTTCTTTCTAGCTGGTGTGTTTTAGTTTTAAAAAGTGTGCTTAGCTTAGAGATTGTTTTTTCGTCATTATTCCTATTTATCTTGGTTTTACTTTTCATATTGTAGATGTTGAAGCCTCTCCAAACATACATTGGTTTCACTAATGGTGCTTGTCGTAATACATGGAACATTTCTTCCGCAGCTTGGGTTATCTATTCGCCCTCTGACGAGTTGGTATCTATGCATGGGGTAAGCCTCGGTCAAACAACGAACAACATTGTCGAGTATAGTGCAGTGATTGAATTATTATCTAAATCTATTTCATTTGGGATTTGGAGTTTGATAATGAGGTTAGATTCTGAACTCATTGTATTATAGCTTAATAGAGTGTAAGCCATTAGAAATCCATTGTTATTGAGATTATTTTTGAGAGTGCGTCTCTTGGAACGTGAATTTGATTATATTAAATATTAGCATATTCCAAGATCTTTAAATACATTATCAGATGCAATTGCTTCTCGAATGTTAAGTAGACATTTGCAATAATCATATATGTAAATTTAAAACCATTCCATAACATGATTTACAAGATAAGTTGGTAATAGTGATATATATATATATATAGGAGTGTGTCAAAAAATACATCGTCCTCGATCATAGGTTGAAAAACACCTTATGATCGGAAAAAAATGATAAGTACAAAAAACAAAAATGTCATATGTGCCCGCAATAGGCGATCATCCTATCACTGGTGATGATCTCGATAAGAAACCACTGCACGGGCCTCCTTGCAAAGGAACCTCCTAAAAGGTCCTGGGACCCCAATCACATAGCACTGAAGTCGACAAGGAATCTAATCTATGGTGGTCTCCGGAATATCTCCTGTCAAGCGCTCTAGACGACTCTCCAACTCGGCCAAAACCTCTGTTGATTCGTCTTGTGGGGCTGGCGCGGCTGCAACTGGTTGTTTCCTCTCGAAAGGCCGGAGAGTGGCTGGTCACTGTGGACCCACATCTGCATTTGAAACTTTTACTATCAGTTTTGGGACGATAGAAAAATAATAAAAAAATTAAAATAGAAAAAATGTTGAAAATGATTTTACCTGAGTCATCCCATTGCTCTCCTGGTGGAAGAGCCATGTCTAGGTCACCACGAAAATCTACCCCAGCGTAAGGGAAGTCCTGAATAGAAAAAACCTGGTTTTCCAACCAATAGAAATACTCAGGTTTGAATCGAACAACCTCTGTCCCCTCGTCCGGATGACGGGCCATAACTGCAACCCATCGCATCAGTTTGGGCTCTCGAGGAAGCCCAGCACCAACAGTAAGGTGCTGCGAGATCAACATGGGAACCCTCTCCAGACCAAAGCTCACAACTAAAGCCCCATAACCAAAGGTCTTTAGTTGTCTGTTCTTGGCTCTGGTCAGTTGGCCTTTCACATTGGCCAACACATCATCGCACCAGTTGAAGATGGTGCCTCGAAAGCAGTCAACTGCCATACGCATCTGGGATCTGATGACAATATGTAATGCGGAACTCCCACAAAGTCTGGTGACAGTAAACGCAATCACCATGAGTTTAGGAAGGGATATGGTTTTTATGTCCATCCCTTTGTCTCTAGCCTGGCTGTTGCAGAACTCTAGCCGGAGGCTATCGACAGACTGGCCACCTGGCCTAGTCCCAAATAGAGTCAAGTCTTCGCCTCTCTTAGGCAAACCAGTCAAGAAATATACATCTGCCAGCTCGATTGCAAGCTGGTGGCCACCAATGAAGAAGCACTGGTCCTGTATGCTCCATCTATCAACTAGCCACTGTAAGAAATCCACCTCAGCCCTCATGCCAGGTATGGCCAGAATTTGTACAAGCCACAGGCCTTCAATGCATCGATCGAAGGTTGGTGATTCAACGTGACTAGATCCACGTCCTCATGCTCTTGTTCACGCCAATCTAGCATGATGTACTCTCTGCATCAAGTAAAAAGACAAATTAGAATGCTAGAAATTAATTTGTTTGGGCCAAATTTGAGAATTTTTGGGTTAAAAAACCTTACTGCGGGGAACACACCCTCTGAGTTAGACACAGTGCGTGGGTCCACACCTTGCCTACATGGAAGGTGCAGACCCCTGACTTTTTCCCCATTGAGAAAAAGTCGGGCTCCGGGGCTGGCAGTGTTACGCCTGCGGGCCCCCGCGTGCGGGTTTTAAGCCTAAAAACCCTCCAAAAAATGAAATAGAAGCCTAAAACAAAAAATGAAACGGTTAAAAATGAAGAGTAGGATGATGTGGATTACCTGGAGAAGAAGACATTCGATTCCGTCGGTTGGATTTTTCGCAATCTTCACGGGAAGTTTTCTGAACAAAACCACTATTTTCTCACCCAAAACTCAAACGGTAAAAATGAATTGACGAAAGCCCTTTTTATAAGTTTTTTGAGTAAATAAATTGCAATTTTTTTTATGTTTCACTTTGGAAAGGTATTTTTGCAACATTTTTATCCATTTCAAACAGTAATGAATAATGTTTGCATTTTGGTTCAAGATAATGGATTATTCAGGCGAAATATATCATTTTCAACGAAAAAACATTTAGAGTCACCTTTTAAGCTCTTTTCTGACTCCTGAAACATGAAAAGATTGACGAGTTTTTTCTTTTAAACTCGTAAAAACATAACTAAAAGACGGTCCACTTACAGCTCTTTTTTGACCGTAAGAACATGAAAAGATTGCCGGATTTTTGTCGTTTCAAATTCGATATTGGTTATAAAACGACGTGTCGTTGATCGCTTTTTTAATTTTTCGGATCAGGGGCACTAATTACGAAAAGTACTCCTTGGTCGTAAAGATCAAGCGGTTCTCTCAAGTATTATTTATACTTTTTCGGGCTTGGGAGACACAAATTTACGAAAAAGGTCAACCCTGGAGTCTTCTTAAGTTTTTTCAGACTCTCTAAAATTGAAAAACGCCAAGTTTCTCCTACACAGGACTCATTAAAATTTCACAATAAAGGACCTGTTCAATTACAAACAGGAACGAACCAATCCTTCTTAGGGTTCGAATTTAAACTAAGTTGGACTCATTCGAAGGATGAGCTTATAATCAAGAAAATGTTATCCTCCTCAAGCTTGTGAAAAATAAAGAGGTACTTACCAGAAATGGTGGGGGAAAAGAGAAAAAAATGAGCCTGTTTGTCATACTTTATAACCACTCTTGAACACGACACTTTTATTCACCTGGGTTGGGAAATCCTTTGCCTAAAATTTGATCAAACCACATTGAAAGTCTTCAGCCGGTTTCTGGGTATTAACTTTGGGTCAATTGTCACCAAGCCATCTGTTGTGTCGTTATGTGTTCAAGAGGTCACTGCCAATAAGCCATTCATCTGCAAAATATCTGTCATCCATCTTGACCATCCCTGAGTCAGTCCTTGCAACTAAATTTCTTCAACTTGATCTATTATTTCGTGTTGTGGGCTTGCCTATGACGGATCGCTTTATATCGACTTCAACTCATTATCTAGAAAGATGATATAGAAATCGTCAGTACCTTGGGATCTGCATGCCTCAATGGCAGGTTTCTCGCCTTTGATGACAGGTTCCATCATTGACCTTCGATCAAAGGATTTCGTGACATCTTCGACATCAACACATTTATTCACATCTCATGGATTGTACTGGGTACTTTGAGAGCCATTGACATGACTGGTGGTTTCTCTCACACTTGTTAACAGTTTACATCATTGACTGGTAATCAAGTGGTTTCTACCATGTTTGACTTCAACACATTTATTCGCATGGATAGAATCCTACTATTTCGGGAAGTAGAAGTGAAGACCCTGGATCTAGTTTCCAAAATCCAGGCTGCGAGGAATTTTGTATTCATTATATAATGGACTTTTATAAATAGATGGCTGCATCCATACTATGTCCACATGAGTCTATACTTGTGATGTCTTACAAGGTCATTCCTGTATTAGAGCAGTAGTTAGTTTTCTAAGTCAGTTTTGATATAAGTATGGGAATGCCTACCTCAGTGATGATATGATCTCATATATATATCTTGCATTGAATGTTTTTACAGGTTCCAACCGGGCTCTCCACAAGATGATCCTCGAAATGATAAAGTACTTCACTCTTCTTAAATGATAAATGAAATCCTCATCTACTACAGACTTCGCACTTTAGGGGGCAATCTGTTACACAAAAATATCGTCACCATGATTATTTGCAGTCAGTATGAGTCTATCATCACTTGTACTGTCCTCCTAAGCAAGTCTCATACCTCAGCTCTTCAAGTCAAGCTTTGAAAATGAGAGAAAGACATTGAAAATCAATAAAACTCTGGTTCCACACTTTCTCTCACTATTACCTGCGGTCCCGGACCTTCTGTTTACAAAACCTGCAGACCTGCCCTCTCTGCCCCTAAAGTTGGTTCGTGCATCCCAAAAGAGAAGGAGCTAATCCCTTGATGAGAGGAGCTATCCCTTTGAAGGAGGGCTTTATCCCTTTGAAGGAGGACCTAGTAACTTCCCTCCATTGCACTATAAATTCAGGCATTGGGCTGGTTGCTAAGGAGGTTAGAAGTTGAACATCTTTTAGGGTAAATGCTGGTGAAATTAAGACTTCCTAGTTGAGCTTGAGAGGAGAGATCACATACCTTTTTGGCTTCATTGGGAAGAGAGTGAAACTTGTCAAAGTAGAGGAGACTTCTTACTGGAACCTGGGAGGAGCTTGTACAGCGTCAAGGCACAGGTTGTAAAGTTCTTCTTTGATTTGAATTAATACAATCAGACTCATTTTTCTCAACAAATTGTCTCATGTCATTTGTTTCATGAATTCCTTGACTTTCATGTTAAATATGTTTTATGATATTGGCTTTTCAAGTGCTATTTAATTTGTTTGCTTGTTTTTGTTTATAGATTCGCGACAAGGGAGCTCATTTGGATCGAAGGAGCGAGGCTTCCACAAACTTGCGTTCGACCCAAGGTAGGCCTAAAACACTTGTTTGCCTTTGTTTATAAAAGCATATTTAGATAAAGATAGTGTGTGATTGGTTTGCTTGTCATTAGGTCTTCTTTAGATTCTAGGAAGGTCTATCTTGTCCGCAAGATCAACTCATTCCTTGTGACATTCTAAGTTTCAGAAGCTGGTGTTACTTTTCTCTAAGTTTTTTATAGTTTGTTAATTAAATATATATATAAAAAGGCATTATAGGAGTGGTACGTTGTAAAGTCTAACATTAATATTATAAGTTTGAAAAGCTGTTGTAACTTTTGTACAAGATTTTTATAATTTGTTTTAATGGATTTTTTTAAGTATATATTCTACAATCAAAATGGATATATTTATCTATAGAGAGAGAGTGTATTATCTATATATATATATATATATATATATATATATATATATATATATATATATATATATATTATCACATTTTATTGTTGCATGTGTTAATTGAATGAATGTTCAAAACATTGTGAAGTAGATTTGAAGTGAAGTGTTTGGGAATTGTACTTGAGCTAAGATTACATGTTAATTTCACAAACATAATATATTTAACTCATGAAAGAAATGAATTTGTTAGAGGTATAGTCCAGGTGTAAGTAGTTGTAAGTTGGTCAAGCCATTACTATGAACCACATTGGTACCGCATGTCCAGATGACTTAATATGCCTTAACTCAAGGGACGCATTGGGGGTGTGACAATACTGAACCTAATATGAGTTTTGAACAATGTATAGCATTTTGAACCATGAGTACTTTATCATGAATCATATAATTCTATGTGTGTGTGAACCTTAATAATTAGCATATCTCGACGAATTGAACAATGATTAGCATCCTATATGGGAAATATAGTTATTTGACTGTGTTGTGTCATATATATATATATATATATATATATATATATATATATATATATATATATATATATATAATATTCCTTGTGATGGTGATATACTTTGGTCTTTATGGGTGTTGACACACAGAGGGCAGACCCAGGTTCAGAATGAATTTGCCCAAGAATCCCCTTAGGACCAGCCCCTTCAACAATATCTCCGAGTAGATGAAGTCTCACCTGAGGCATTGATAGGGGACTGCAGGGATCTGAATAGTTATATAATGATGAAAGAGAGGGAGATCATATGATATCATTACCATATTCAATATATTACTACTTCTTATCATTTTGAAAAAGAAATTAAGATATACCCCTATTTTGCACAATAAAACCATCATTCATAAATGTTTAATAAAACCATAATAGGAAATACTAATAATCCATTGCATAATTCACAAACACACAAGATAAGCCAAAACTCATTCTTTTATTATAATAATATCTATTCAGTTCACCATCCTAGCAAATAAACATTACAGTGCGAAAACATCTATCTGAGATATATCCAGAATCATACAACGATAATAAATTAAGTACATCTTTCCCTTTCTGGCCTCGACCTATTATATTTTTACTTTTGGGCGTATGCCAATCCAAAAATCCCTTTTTACACCCCTATATGTGGCATATTTCTATTTTACCTCCTTTGATAGGGAATTATCCTTGCTTTTATCTGCAAAAAATGGTTTTGCGTCCTCTCCTGCCTTAGGAAGCCCTATAATTCTGCCAATAACATTGATGTATGTTGACACTAGCTAGTCCAACCAAAGGAAACCTCCATGGAAATACATCAATAAATATTTAATGCATATGATTATCTCCACACTATAACCAAAATATGGATTTTTTAATAAATTTAGAATAGCAGAGTGCTTCAAGCCATGTGCCCACTCCTACGACTCTAATGTGATGATTAGAGCATCTAGGCTTGTGACAATCTAAAGATACTTGTTTGGTGGGAGATTTGGGAACTTCTTGGTATCTGTTATATTGTGGTCTAAGTACTCAAATCCTCCACTACATTAATCACACTCCCATGCATAAGAACTATTGGTGGGATGATTCATGTTTCCATCTCATACTTTGCATCCTTTTGAGGTGGATATATGGTGTGTTCTCAGTGGCACATATATTCTTGAAAATTGACCTGGTAACGCCTCAACTAGCCCTTTTACTAGTGTTTGTTCTGTTCCTTTGATCTGTGCAGCAGGTCGAGATACCCCTGGTGTGTTAGTTCTAGCCTTCCTTCTAGGTGTTGAGAATCCTCCTCTTATGATCATCATCTTGGTTGTTCTTTGGTTTTTAGCTTTACAATTGTTGTTTCCTACAAGTTCAACTCTCTCACTTCTCTCCAAATTCCTTTGATAAAATTATCCCATCCTACTAAGTTTGAACAACTTATACGCCTCGTCGTATTATGCAGATTTCTAGTTGTCATAACTTCAAATATGTCAGAGGCAATCAAATATCCCTTCACATTTACTTCTTTAGGTGGATAGTGCAATAGTGCATAGACTCTACTGGGTGGATTTCCTATCAACAACCATTCTTGTCAAATCAACCAATTCGCAAGGACTTTTTCATTAAAATGCATCTGATATGTGATTAATGAAGTGGCTAATTAGCCTCTTTACTTCCATGTTGTTCACTCTACGTGGCCAAGCCTGATGTTTTCCAGTGCAATGTGTGATTTCCCTTTTTCCTTTCTTGATTTTTTCCATGTTGTAAGTTCTTGACAGTTTTATGTCTCTCAAGCATATCTACATAGTTCTTTGATGTTTTCCATAAGCTTTATCTCTCTTAGGTGAATCGACATAGTTCTTCGATGTTTGCCATCCTACCTTCTCTACACCATTTGTCTTTTGAATAAAAATGAAAATGAAATATGCATAAAAAAACAAAAATTTCTGGAACATTCTTACTGCATGGAAGGTCATCTTCTCCTATAGATTTTCAACTAGCTTCCATTAAGACAACCTTCTATAGGTTCCCCATTGAGCTTTTCTAACTAGACAAATCCTACTTGTTACACATTTTATTGTATATGGGCCCAACCAATGCATTTGAAGCTTTACTAGATGCTTCAAAAACTTACTATCATACATCAAAATCAAATATCATAGCTGAAACTTTTTATGTTTTATACACCTATCATTCCAAGCTCTCTTGCGTGCTTTCTACACATTTTGATGAATCATGTTAATGTTTCGTATTCCTATAATTGCATCATATTTGGTAGTTTTTTCTCTAGTGTGTTTGAATCATTGAAGTGCACAATCTAGGAATGCACAGAATGGTATTATAAATTCCATAGGCATCACAACTTCATATCCATATACCAATATGAAGGGTGTCTTCCTTATAAATTTTTTAGATGTGGTTCTATATGCCCATAGAACTGTTGGAATCCTTAAGTCTCACTCATCTCAATTTACATTATAAACCTTTTTCATATAATTTTCTAGGATCTTGTTGAAGGCTTCAATAGTGCCATTAGCCTAAGGATGAAAGGTGTGTTTTTCTGATGGAAAAATTGAAACTCTTATGTCAAGAAATCAATTGTATTATTCAAAAATTCAATACATTGATCAATCATATGTATTTTAGGACATCCAAACCTTGTAACTATGTTCTCAAATAGAAACTGTGAAATTTTCGCTATGTTGCAATCTCTGACAAGCTCTTCTTTAGGCCATGTGGTAAGATAATTGTCACAATAATTATATATCTACTTTCCAAATTTTTTTTTGGTGGGTTAATTAGTCCAATGAAATCTATTTCCCACATGTAAAATGCTTGTAATGTTACTTATGGAATTAATGGCATTTCATCCCTCCTAGCTGATTTTGTGACCCTCTGACACATGTTGCAGCTCTAACAAAATTCCTTGGAATCCTTATGGGGAGTGGGCCTCTAAAGTCCTACATATAATATATTTTGTACAATAGATTTTCCTGCATAATATCCTCCTACAAATCCTTCATGTGCTTTTAACAATATCAATGGTGTTTCATGCTCTAACACATAAAGTTGAAGGATTCTATTTGTGCCTAACTTGAATAGTCACCTTGCTACAGGTTGATAACTTGTTTCCTTCATCACTTACAGTTTCTTCTACATAAATGTATAGTTTTCTAAAGCTACATTCGTTCTAAGGAATTTGATGATGTCTGTGAAGTATTCATCCACCATTATTACCGTGAACATGTTGGAATTATGATACAAATTTGGCACTATGACACAGGTGTTGTCGTTGATGACAACTCACATAGATGACAGATCACAATTCAAGCTCACAGAATGAAGAAAGATAGGTATATGCAGGTTCCCCATTGACCAAGCTACGTGTACATGCGAGTTTGTAGACAAAAAGGTTCGTATAGCGTAAACACACACTTTCACGGAAGGAAAGGTGCATACATGTTGGAAAACTTAGTTTTCATCCGTGGTATTTGGTCCATGGTATTTTGATCCATGGTATTGGTCCAAGGTATTGATTCTAAGTGGTTTTGGACCATGGTATTGGGTAATGCCTAACACTATAAAAGGAGGAGAAGATCATTAGGGAAATGCACTCAAGCATTCAATATCTAATGAAGAGCAAGATCTAGAATACAAGTCATCGGATTATGGTGCACAACTGGATCTAAATCAAGGATGAACCTGAGTGCTTGATGAAGGATAAGTTCTATTAATGGGTCAAGATCTTAAGGCTTGAAGTGAATTATCTTTGTGTGGCTTTGAACTTTTATCTGAATAATTGGCAAATGTGATAAGTTGTAAACACGATGATCTAGGTATAACCGATGTCTGAATAATTGTAAAGGTTAAATCATCATTTACAGATCTGTACGCAGGTTCACTATAGCAAAGGTGCATGTACACGCTAGTTCGGCATTTCAAAACAGCGTATACGTAGGTTTGCCTCGATAAAAGTGCGTATGCACATAGGTTAGACAAATTGAAGTAGCGTATACCTCATAAAATATGCTTTAGCTACTTCTGTTTGCTATTGCAGTGTTCTGGGTTCTGGCTTGGGTTTTGGTTACTATTACTGTATTCTGGTTACAGTATTCTGAGAAGTGATTGTTTGATTCAGTTTTGGTTGGTTCAAAGGAAATTGGTTGATGCAGATATATTTGATGTTTGATTGATGTTATTGGTGGATCCAGTCTGAAAATTTATGAAACATGGTCCCTTGAAGAAAAGAAAAGGTTGTAGCCTTCTCTAGGCCAGCACCTACGTACTAGTAAACACATCAGCTAGTACAAGAGCTAGGGGGCTTGTAGCTCCCTTCCAAGAGAAGCTGGAGAAGGAGAGAAGGTTGTATCATTCTACAGGTAGAAGCCCGCGTATTGGTATAAGACTGCACCAATACAAAATTTGTAAAAATAAGTTTCTTATTAAAAGGAAGATAGAAGCGATTGCAACAGGTTGTTTTCACCCACATTGGGTTTCCACCTTATATCTTGCATTCATGTGTGTGATTGTCTATTCTATTTTTACTACTCTTGGTTACTGTTTATATGGTTCTGATGCACAAATTAAAGATCAGCATTTGAAGAATTAACTAAATTATAAGTTTACAGGTTATACGCTAGTTGCCTTACATACAGTTGTGTATACACTCAAGTTTCATTAACTGAAGTAGCGTATATGAATTTGAATATGAAAATGAAATATTATTGACTTGCTAATACTGATTCACCCCCCCTCTCAATATTATTTCGAACAATTGGTATCATAGCAGGTCCTTTAAAAGAAGCTTAATTGCTTGGAGGAAGATCTATCATCATGAGTAACTACGAAAGAGAGGGATCCATTAGACCACCAATATTTGATGGGAGCAACTTTATTTCTTGGAAGGTAAGAACCATAGCCTATCTTCAATCTCTTGGAACAAATGTTTGGGAAATCGTGGAAGGAGGATATACATTTCCATCAGCAATTCCTACAGATACGGCAGGTAAAAGACAATATGAAACCAATGCCAAGACTGTCAATACATTATTGGGTAGTCTATTGCAATCAGAATTTGTCAAGGTTATGCAACTCAAAACTGCCAAAGAAATATGGGACAAGATCGTTCTAAGCTATGAAGGAGACAATCAGGTAAAATGTGCAAAACTACAATCTCTCAGAATTCAATATGAAACTATCAAAATGCACAATGATGAAAGTATAGCTAATTACTTCCTACGTATAGATGAGATTTTTAATTGCATGAAAAACTTGGGTGAAGAGATAAAAGAAGTTACTTTAGTAGAAAAGGTTTTAGGATCCTTGTCTACTAAGTTTGAATCAAAAGTTTATGCCATAGAAGAAAAGCAGGATCTTCAAAGTATTACTATCACACAGCTGCACGTAATCTTAACTACTTTCAAAATGAGAAAAGGAGGTCCATCATATATGAGAGAAGCCACATTTAAAGCTTCAAGAAGAGAAGAGCTCAATGAATCAGGACATATTTCATAAGGAGAGGAAGAAGCAAACTTTGTCAAGAACCTTCAATGGGGTTCTGAAAGATTCAGAGGTAAACTACCTTTCAAATGTTTTGCTTGTGGAAGAGTCAGTTATTATGTGGCCAAATGTCCTCATAAAGAAAATCTCGATAAAGGTAAGGAATCAGCAAAATGGAATAGAAAACAAAATGTAAGTAAGAAGAGCTACTATACGCATCAAGATAGTGATGGTTTATCAAATAGTGATCAAGATGAAAATAGTAATGACTATAGACTTCTTATGGCTTTTGAAGATGATGATTTCTTGGATGCTTTAGATGAAGATGACCTTTATGAAGAAATCTCTAAACTAAAAATCTGTTTAGAAGAAAAGAATATGATTATAGATACTCTGACATTCCAACTTGTTGAAAGAGAAAAACACAATGAAAAACTAGAATGTGAAATTATGGGTCTAAGAAAAGATATTGAGAAAACAAAAGCTCTCAATCTCAAATTTGTAAAGGATCATAAATTTAGATGAAATTATCAAAGTGTAGCACTCTCCTCTGATAAAGATAGGTCTTGGATATATTGAAGAAGCATCTCAAGCACAAAAGCCGTCAACCTCCACTGAAAGCTATCTTGATGCAGCAAAGAGAAGTGAACAGTTTGACAATCATCAGCAAAGGAATAAAGTAGATCTTCAGGTAAATCAAGTTCAATCTACTTCAAGGATGAATAGAAGCTACAACCAACCTTAGGTAAATCATAGTCAATCTGTTTCAAGAATAAATCACCAGGTTAGTAGATTTAATAATCGCAGGAACTTCTTTAATGGCCAATGTTTTTCATGTCATAAATTTGGACACAATGTTGCTCAATGTGTTGCTTACAAGACCATCATGACTAGAGAAGAATGAAATCAAAGGAATTTGACTAGGATCATGAAAAGGACCTACCATAAATTTCCTCCGCTTGAAAATGAAATAGAATGCTCTATCTGTAACAACTTCGGTCATGAAGATTTTGAATGCAGGAGTAAATTTCGGCAAACATCTCAGAAGGAGAAAACTTCATTGGGTCCCAAAACATGGAGAAAGAAAGAACCACAAACAGAAAGATGTGGTATAGCCTTGTATGCAGAAGGACAAGAAAATTAGTGGTACATCGACAATGGATGCTCGAAACACATGACAAGTGATAAAGAAAAACTTCAGTCATATAATGCCTTAGAAAAGGAAAAGAAGGTCTCATTTGGAAATGACACTCATGTTGTCATAAAAGGTAAAGGTTTTGTTATCTTAAAAGAAAAGGTTAAAGTTGGGAACGTTATGTATGTTGATGGTCTAAAGCATAACCTATTAAGTGTCAGTCAAATGTGTGATCAAGGAAATGAAGTAGTATTTCGATCAAATGGATGTGTTGTTCGTGAGCTTGATACAGGAGAAACCGTGATCAAAGGCATAAGAACTCCAAATAATTTATACATACTCAAGGGAGGACAACAACAGTGCTATCCAAGCAAAAATGATGAACACTAGCTATGGCATAGAAGATTAGGGCATCTAAGCTTCCCTCAAATAAGGAAAGCATGCAAATTCCAGGTTGTTCGTGATCTTTCTGATATGTGCATTCCAGAAAATACAATATGCAAATCATGTCAATTTGGTAAGAAAACTAGAGCACATTTCCCAGAGAAGAAAGGATCAACTAGTAAGCCTCTTGAACTTGTTCATACTGATTTATGTGGTCCATCAAGGAAAAAGTCACCTCGTGGAGAAGAATACTTTATATTGTTCATTAACAATTTTTCTAGAATTTGTTGGATAGGACTTCTAAAGCATAAAGATGAATCATTTGAAAAGTTCAAAGCCTTCAAAGCTTTGCTTGAAAATGAATTAGATCGCAAAATCAAATGCCTTAGATCTGATCAAGGAGGGGAATTTACCTCAGATTAATTCTTCAAAATTTGTGAAGAACATGGACTAAAAAGAGAATTCTCCACCGCAAGAACTCTTCAGCAAAATTGAGTGGTAGAAAGAATGAACATAACTATTCAACAAATGCCTCGTGCCATGCTAGATGAGTCTCGAACTCCTGCAACCTTCTGGGGTGAAGCTACATTTGCTGCCGTCACTATTCTCAGCAAAGAAAACGTTTGAGTAAACAACACTCAAACTCCACATGAAATTTGGTATGGTAAGGCTCCTACTGTAAAATACTTTAAATTTTTTGGAAGAAAATGTTACATCAAAAGCACTGATGAAAAACTTGGCAAGTTTGAACCCAGACCAGATGAAGGCATTCTCCTTGGTTACTCTTCCCGAAGTAAAGGATATAAGTGTTATAATAAAAGACTTCAGAAAATTATTGAAAGTAATTATGTTGTGGTTGATGAAGCAAGAAAAAATCCAAAACAGGTAAAAACCAAAGATTTTGGAGAAGATGAGGATTATCCTTCCACATCAAATCAAACTAATTCTGAAGAAGAAGAAACAAATCAAGCACCAGAAGAACAGATAATGGTAGAAGAAAAGACTCCATGCAAGTATGTTCAGACAAATCATCTAGAGACTCAAATTTTGGGACAGAAAGAGGTAGGTGTGCAAACAAGAAGAACTATTACAGAAGCTTCAAGCTATCTAGCATTGTTTTCCTCCATTGAACCTCAAAATGTAAATGAATCATGTAAAGATGAATGTTGGGTCAATGCCATGAATGAAGAACTTGAGCAAATTGAAAAGAATGATACTTGGGAATTAGTTCCTAGACCTCATGATAAGAATATCATAGGAACCAAATGGATATTCAAAAACAAGCTAAATGAAAATGGTGAAGTTATCAGAAACAAGGCCAGACTTGTTTGTAAAAGGATATGCTCAACAAGAAGGTATAGATTTTGAAGAAACTTTTGCACCTGTTGCTAGACTTG
This sequence comes from Pinus tabuliformis, assembly GCA_031772625.1. NCBI lineage: Eukaryota > Viridiplantae > Streptophyta > Pinopsida > Pinales > Pinaceae > Pinus > Pinus tabuliformis. The sequence goes on along the minus strand of CM062819.1, from coordinate 346,722,167 downwards.
AAGCCATAAGAATTTTCCTTGCTCTTTCTAGCTTTCATAAATTCAAAGTATACCAAATGGATGTAAAATATGCCTTTCTTAAAGGAGACTTAGAAGAAGAAGTATATATTGAGCAACTAGATGGATTCATCCTTGGAAATTATCCAAAACTTGTATGCCGACTCAAAAAGACTCTCTATGGTCTAAAACAAGCACTAAGGGCTTGGTATTACCGTCTTGACAAATACCTCCATCAATAAGGTTTTTCAAAAGGATCAGCTGATAGCAATCCATATACAAAGATTGATAATGATAAATTTCTAATACTTGTTGTGTATGTTGATGATATAATTTTTGGAAGCAATGAAGAAGCCATGAGTAAAAACTTTGCTTTGGTAATGTAGCAATAATTTGAAATGTCCCTGCTTGGTGAGCTCACACATTTCCTCAACCTACCAGTTCAACAAAATAAATATGGCATTTTTCTATCACAAACCAAGTATCTCAAGTAGATCTTGATAAAATATAGCATGGAAGATTCTAAACCAGTATGTACCCCCATGGTAACAGGATGTAGTCTCAGCTCAAATGATGAATTAGCAGCAGTACCTCAACCAACCTATAGATCCATGATTGGTAGTTTTCTTTATCTAACTGGTTCCTGACCAGACATCATGCATGCAGTGGGAATAGTTGGAAGATTCCAAGCAAATCCAAAGGAATCACATCTTCAGGCAGTCAAAAGGATCTTCAAATATCTTCAAGGAACTCAGAATTTTGGTTTATGGTATACTAGAGATACAAATCTTACTCTTCATGCATATATAGATGCAGATTGGGCAAGAAGTGTTGATGACAGAAAAAGCACTAGTGGTGGTGAATTCTATATGGGTTCCAGATTAGTGTCTTGGTTCAGCAAGAAACAAAGTTCAATTGCATTATCTACAACTGAAGCAGATTATGTGGTTGCTGCATCATGTTGCAGACAACTCCTTTGGATGATGCAAACATTGCAAGACATTCAGATCACATGTACTCCACCCATCTCCATTCTATGTGATAATACAAGTGCAATCAGTATTTCAAAGAATCCAATCATGCATTCCAAGACCAGGCACATACCCATCAAATATCACTTTCTACATGAACAAGTGCTTGAACAAAAGGTCAAATTGGAGTATGTTCCCTCCAAAGAACAAGTTGCTGATATATTCACCAAACCACTACCCAGAGAGACATTCGAATATCTCAAAAAGAAGCTGGGAGTAGTTGATGCATCATCTTGCTATTAAAACTTATCTATTTCAGAGAAACATGGTTATACGCATGCCGGTTGTTTTGGATGCAGTCGCGTATATGTTGGTTTGAAGAAAAATAATGAATGAAAGGAGTCTAATATGGGTCTGACAGTGATCATCTGGCACAAGTTCAGGGGGAGCATATATTTATCATAATGCATTGTTGGCACTATCTTAGAAGGTCTTGGTACAAATCCACAATTGTTTTTTATTCAAGTGGAACAAGTTCAAGGGGAGATCATGATTGTTGGTCTAGATGGTGATTGACATATGCCGTTGATGATAGTTGATGATAACTATCATAGTCTTTTTTTAGATATTTGGTCTCTATGTCATGTATATCTTGTATTGACAAGGTCATGAAACGGCCTATTTTGCTTCCCCACTATGCATGGGATGGAAGATGTAATGTTCTTGTTCTGACATGTATAATCATTTGTATATACCCACTTGGTTGGGTGGATGATTCAAACTTGGTATATCCCCACTTGGTTAGGAGATGGATGTATGTATGAGTCATTAGTGATAGGAAGGTCATTTATGATGTATGTATAGAATCATCCTTTTGTAGACCTTGCTTATATTCAGAGGGAGCATGGACAACACACTTCATCATATCAGATAATTCAGCATGCATTTAGGGGGAGCATAACCCTTTGCCTTTGATGACAAAGGGGGAGAGTGACTTCGGGTTGCCATCAAGTCCAAAGGGGGAGATTGTTGGCATTATGATACATATTTGGCACTATGACACAGATGTTGTCCTTGATGACAACTCACACAGATGATAGATCACAATTCAGGCTCACAGAATGAAGAAAGAGAGGTATACATAGGTTCCCCATTGACCAAGTCGTGTGTACAGACAGGTTTGAAAACAAAAAGGCACGTATAGCATACACACGCACTTTCATGAAAGGAAAGGCACATACATGTTGGAAAACTTAGTTTTGGTCCATGGTCTTTTGATCCATGGTATTGGTCTTGTCTGAAGTGTTGACCCTAGGTATTTGGTCCAAGGTATTGATTCTAAGTGGTTTTGGACCATGGTATTGAGTAAGGCCTAAGACTATAAAAGGAGGAGAAGATCATTAGGAAAATGCACTCAAGCATTGAATATCTAACAAAGAGCAAGATCTAGAATACATGTCATTGGGTTATGGTGCACAGCTAGATCTGAATCAAGGATGAACCTGAGTGCTTGATGAAGGATAAGTTCTATTAATGGGTCAAGATCTTGAGGTTTGAAGTGAAGTATCTTTGTGTGGCTTTGATATTTTATCTAAATAATTGGCACATGTCGTAATCTGTAAACATGATGATCTGGGTATAACTGATGTCTGAATAGTTGTAAAGGTTAAATCATCATTTATAGATCTGTACGTAGGTTCACTATAGCAAAGGCGCGTATACACATTGGTTCGACATTTCAAAATAGCGTATACGCAGGTTTGCCTTGATAAAAGTGCATATGCACGTAGGTTGGACACATTGAAGTAGTGTATACCTCATAAAATATGCTTTAGCTACTTCTGTTTGTTGTTGCATTGTTCTAGGTTCTGCTTGGGTTTTGCTTACTGTTACTATATTCTCGTTACAGTATTCTAAGAAGTGATTGTTTGATTCAGTTTTGGTTGGTGAAAAGGAAATTGGTTGATGCACATATATTTGATGTTCGATTGATGGTATTGATGGATCCAGTCTAAAAATTTATGAAACGTGGTCCTTGGAAAAAAGAGAAGGTTGTAGCCTTCTGCAAGTTATAGCTCCCTTCCAGGAGAAGTTGGAGAACAAGAGAAGGTTGTAGCATTCTGCAAGTAGAAACATGCGTACTGGTATAAGACTGCACCATTACAAAATTTGTAAAAAGAAGTTTCTTATTAAAAGGAAGATAGAGACGATTGTAGCAGGTGGTTTTCACCCACATTGGGTTTCCACCTTATATCTTGTGTTCATGTGTCTGATTATTTTTTTCTGTTTTTACTGCTCCTGGTTACTATTTACATATGATGTACAAATTAAAGATCAACTTATGAAGAATTAACTAAATTATAAGTTTACAGGGTATACGCTAGTTGCCTTACATACAACTGCGTATACATGCAAGTTTCATTAACTGAAGTAGCATATATGAATCTGAATATGAAAATGAAATATTATTGACTTGCTAATACTGATTCAACCCCCCCTCTCAGTATTATTTTCAACAGAACATGTGTGCATCTAGAAAATTATCATTAATATCCCCTACATCTTCCCCTCTTAATATGCATGATTATTGATTTGGTCCTGCATTCAACATTCCTAGTTTTATAACTACTTCAAAATCATATTATTCAAAATAAGCAACCATATACATATGCTCCCCTGCAACAATGGCTTGCTAACTAGATACCCCAATGCAGAATGATTAGTATACATTTTGAGGTGTGACCCAAATAGGTAATCTCTAAACTTCTATAGTGCATACACCATCGCCAATCCTTTTGGTTCTATAATGGTGTAATTATGCTCAATTATTGATAGTTTCCTCATAGAAAATGTGATAGGGTTATCTATGTCCCCTTCTCCTAGACTAGTTAAAATTATTCCCAAATTTATGGATGATGCACTCACATGAACATTAAATTCCTTTCTCCAATCAGGAAAAAAAAATCAATGTAGTAACCAAATTTCCTTCAAGGTATCGAAATCTTTTTGACACTCTTTATCACATTGAAACTTAATTTCTTTCTTCAACAATATTTCTAAAGGGATGTAATATACACATACCAATTATGAAATTTTTGTAGCACCTAGTACGACCTAAAGTTACACAATGTTGTTGTGTTGAGGTAGGTGAAAGTGAGTCTGCTATGATAGTATTTTTTGTAGGATCAACTATCACATATTTCTTACACACTACAGGGTCCAACATAATACTGAGTGGGGAGAAAAAATTGCATTTCGCCAAGTTCAATGAAATTTGTAAGTGCATACATCTATCAAGCATCAAACATTGAACATCATTATGGTTATTTAATAGACTAATATTTTTCAATCATCCAAATATACCTCTATAAGCTTATGAATAAAATATTTGAAGGTTTCTACCACAAATATAGAAAATACTACAAATTCATTCTTCAGACCAAAAGGCATGAAAATATATTTGAAGGACCCCCATTTTATCGCAAAGGTGGTAATATGTCTATCGTCTAGTTGAATCTTGATTTGATGATATCCTATGGATCCATCTGTAAATGAGTAGGCATCTTATCCTCGTACATTATCTAGTATTTCACCTATAAACGGGGTAGGGAATAAGTCATGAACAAAAGCATCATTGAACATCCTTAGGTCAACTAAATCTTGATTTCCCCTATCTTCTTGTCTTTTAATACCATTGGGTTGATCCATTTTAATCCTTCCATTGGTTCAATGTGTTGAAATTGTAACTAGTATCGGTTTTCATAATGTAATGGAAAATATATCATTGATGTACTTATTATATTATTCATTATTATAATTTATTTTTTTTCAAAGCATGTTCTTCATGCTTATAGAGTCAAAAGAGTCAAAATTAATTTATTATGAGTCAAGAGAAAATATATTTAAGTAAAGTCCCATTTGGAAATTTGTAAGAAAAGAATTTGAATTTTTATTGTTGAGTGAAAAGTTAAGATAAAGACCAAGTCATCCATCCTTGGACAAGTCAACCTATGTGGAAACTATTCAACCCTCCTGGAAAACTATATATAAGATTCAAATTGTCAGGACATCAGGTAACTCCACAATATAAATTGTATTGATTACATTACTCAATAAATGTAATATGCATGAGTGACAGACTCTTTGGATTCTATTTCCAAGGTCTCTTGGTCCTCCATAACATATGACTAATCATAACTGAAACTATGTTACAATATTTTACAATAATCCCTATCCTTTTGGATTAGGTTTCAACATTCCTCCCCTTAATCTAAAGGGATGTTGGTGAGTCCAAGCATCATTCTGAATTTTTGAATTTTTTCTCTTCCATGTGCTTTGGTGAAGATGCCTGCAATTTGCTCATTTGTGGAACAATGACACATGTGGATTATCTTGGCCTCAACATGATGTCAAATCAGATGATATTTTGTATCTATGTGCTTAGTTCGATCATGGAACTTTGTCTTGTTGGCCAACTTTATTGCATAAGTGTTGTCAATGAAAAGAGGATTTGACTACTCTTGTTTCATCTGTAAATCCTCCAGAATTTTCTTCAGCAGCACAATTTCCTTTAATGCTTCAGCTGCAACCACATATTCTGCCTCAATTGTGGAATCTGCTGGAACTGATATTTGTTTTTTGACCTCCAGGAGATAGTTCCTAATCCAAGGCTCAGACATAACCTGAAGTAGATGATCTGGTTTCTTTATCTCCATCGAAGTTTCAATCAAAGTATCCAACCAGATTGAAGTCACCCACTTGTGTATATCTGAGTCCAAAGTCTAAGTTCCAGTCAAGTACCTTGGAACCTTTTTTTCAAAAGACCAATGCCCCTCATAAGCATTTTTCATAAACCAGGAGAGGATTCCAAAAGAAAATCAAATGTCTAGTTTGTTAGTAGTCATGTAGTTGAGGCTTCCTACAAGTTGTCTATACTTCATTGCATCCTCAAATTCCTTTCCTTTAGTGGATGTGAGCTTTAGGTTTTGTTCCATTGTAGTATTCAAATTATTGCACTCATCCATGCCAAACTTTCTCAATAGATCTCCAATGTACTTCTAAGAGAGGAAGATAAAATTTGGATGTTGGGTTACTTCAATACCAAGATAGTAGTGAACATAGCCCAAATCTGTCATTTCAATGCCTTTACTCAATTCCTTCTTTATGGATGTAATGTAGTCCTCATTGTTCCCTTTCATTAGAAGATCATCTACATACACTACAATATATACAACTATTTTTCCAACTTTCTTGAAAAACTGAGTTGCATCATCAAGATCATAGTGTTTGAGTTATGTTTCAGAAGATGTTTTGTTAACTTCTCACACTAGGCTCTAGGTGCTTGCTTGAGTCCATATAAGGATTTTACAAGCATGCATACTTTATGTTCCTAGCCCTTCACAGCAAATCCTTTTGGCTGGGACATAAAAAGGGTTCCTTTCATATCTCAACTGAAGAAAGAATTCTTTACATCCATTTGATGGATCTTCCAATCGCTTTGTGCTGCCAAGGAAAAGAGTGTCCAAATGGTATCCCATTTTGTTGTTGGGGGGGAGATTATCCTCATAGTCCACCCCTTCCTTCTATCCAAAACCTTTAGCCACAAGCCTTGATTTATGCTTGTCAAGGGATCCATCTATTTTATACTTTTTCTTGAACACCCACTTGCATCCAATTGGTTTGGTTCCTGTTAACACCCAGGTTGTTCCCTTTGACTCCCAAGGGAATACGGCTGGGGTAACCACTAACCAATCTTTGGATTACAGTTTCTAGCGAAACTGTAATCAGAGAGGGCTCTCTCTTTATGATTTGTCTCTGTTTTGATAGTATTTTAGGCTAGCTATAATGTTTAGGGTTCTGCTTTATGTTTTGGTTGAGGGATGTCTTCTGCATCTAAGGTGTAAGTTTTCAGGCAGTATTAGTCCATTGGGCAATGGAGTCTGTGGCTACAGGTTGTCTGAAATATTGAGTTGAGTTGCTGAAACTACAGGGCCATTTAAATATCTCATGGAACAAATCTGAAATTGTGATTATGAGGTATGTTCATCCAGTGAAAGGCAATTAAGAATTTTCCACTAAGCTGGGTGTGAGAAAGAGATATGTTGCACAGGAGCAAACTTAAATTCCTGAAACAACAATCACTGTGAAATCATATAGTTTGAAAGTGCAGCAATTGAGAATTACACTTTATGACTATAACTGAAGAAAACACTTATCATAGCATAGATTGAGTTCAAGGTATTCTGTGAATAAATCCAGGAACTATTTTTTTTCTTTGCTATTAACTATGAAACATAGAAGCATGACTGAGCTATGAAAAAATAAAAAAAAAACACATAACGAGAGTTTGAAATGGACTTATTGTGCCATGAAACACGCAGGAATCCTGTAACATTCAGCAAAACACCACAACGACTCAGATAACGCAGAGCTTTGGAAATTCCATCAGCTTTTGTATTAATGGTCTGGAAATTTACAGCATAAGAAACTCTTGAAGAGAGATCAACAACAACCCCTGCAAGATTATGCGAGGGGGGAATATATACAATCGGTCATACAAAATATCTGGAGCGTTGAGTCATTTTAGAAATGAATACGTTCACCAAATTTTCAAGCAGGTAAAATTTTAAGAACCCCCCCTAAATTTATAAATATAATAAATGGGCGAATCTCCATGGTATATAGGAAAAATGGAAGGCGATTTTATCAATAATATAATATGTATATATAATTTTTTGGCGAATCTCTCACCAGGCATGGCGAATATTTTACTCAATTATAAAATCTTGTAAGATCTTGGCAAGTCTTTGCACTAAATAATAAAACTTTGTAAATTCCTAGTGAATCTTAGCATAGGCTACATGATGGTTTAATTCCCCCATTTAAATAGGCTACATTCAAGGTGAATACGATGGGTCAATACCATGTGCCATTTTGGTGAATACCATGGGTCAATACCATGTGCCATTTTTATTTTTATTAATTCTAATATTAGGGTTAATAATGGTTTTTTGCATGGTATTAATAACAATCTAGTCCATGGTATTTGTCCCATAGTATTTTGGCCATAGGTTTCACCTAAATATAACCCATTTTTTTGAGTGTTTGTAAATATAAGGTGACTTATGGAGTAAATATAAAAAAATGTTTTATTTGTTTACCATACCTCTCGTTTATTTATATTTTTATTAATTTACCATATCTCTTTTACAAATATGGTATTTGGCCCATAGGATTCACTTAAATAAAACCTCTTTCTTGAGCCTTCATAAATAGAACGAGGGTTATGGACTAAATATAAAAGAGCTTTTATTTATTTACGATACCTATAGTTTATTTATATTTTTATTTATTTACCATACCTTTTGAGTAAGTATAAAAAGTCGTTTTATTTATTTACCATACCTCCACTTTACTTATATTTTTATTTGTTTACACCCTTACATGTATATAAGGTGACTTATGGAGTAAATATAAAAAATGGTTTATTTATTTACCATACCTCTCATTTATTTATATTTTTATTAATTTACCATACCTCTTTTATAAATATGGTATTTGGCCCATAGGATTCACTTAAATAAAACCTATTCTTGAAAATGGGCGAATGGATTCACTTAAATAAAACCTATTCTTGAAAATGGGCGAATGGAAGGTTGTAAGTCCTAATTTCAAGGGCTAAATTTACCTTTTTTACCCTCTCCCTTAAAATAAGCTGGGCTATTTGAGGTGATTTGTAAAAATGTACTATGATACAAAATATTCGCCCACTAAAAATTTAAAACCCCTTAATTTCGCCAAAGGGCGAACATTCGCCCCTAAAATTATCCTTGTTTTCAAGATAGTAGATAAGAAAGTTATTACATCATTGAATACAGAATAAGTGCTCTTTATGTATGTCAGAAGATATTTTGACCTTTGGAGGCCACTGAGTCGGTCTGAACGTTCTGCTCTAATTCTGCAAAAATGTGCCTTTATGGCTGTCGTGCTGTAGTTTTTTGGCCCTATCACCTGTGACTGTCACTGTTGCTCTAGTGACCGAAATGGTTTTGTTGAGTTGGCTCAGCCCATTCTTCTCTATGCATGCTGATTTTGTCAAAATTTCCCTGTGCATGATAACTTGTATTTTTGAAAAAAAAACTTAGTGAATGGCTTCTTGTCTATAAGATCATCTATATTGCCTTAGTCCACCATTCCTGTGTGGGCAATTGATGTCTAAGAATTGCCTCCAAATTCTCATCTGCCTCTGTGTATTTGTAGAAGTTTGGAGGCACTTCAAACACATGTTTAATTTCATTCATTATAAAGAATAAATTCTCTACCCCGTTGTAGAGACTTTGTCCTGTTGCTGGAACTGTTTCCTCTGAGGTGTTGGGCCTTTCAGTGATCTGATTTGTGGTGAATGTATTGACCCTCTTGTCATAATGCTCATGTGAAAGTAGTCTCCCTACATTGTTCAGTAAGCTAGGAAGACCTTTGCCCTGTAGTGCTGTGAACTTGTCCATGAACTTATTCACCTCTGTCTGCATGTCCTGGCTTCTACTTTCCAGCGTTTGTACCAGGCTTCTCAGTGTAAGGACCCTCTTTATTAGCTGGATGGTCTCAGTTCTTCTTGTGATTCCCATTGTCGCCAGCTGAGCACTTGTTCTGTTATTAAGCACATTGATCATTCTGTTGGCGACCTCAGGCATATTGCCTAGAGATGCCCTTGATCTCTGGATTTCCCTCTGTGCTTTTCCTATGAGCTCTATTTGCTCATGAATTGTCTCAATTAATTGCCATTGATCAGTTATGGATTGGCCAATGTTGGCCCATAAGACTGTCTTGAGCTCAGCTGTCACTTTGTCAAGTGTGAGCTCCTTCTCCAGCTCCTTTATCTTATCCTTAAGGGCCTTTATTTCCCTGCCCTTTTCTGCTACAGTCTGCTTGGATTTATCATATATTTCATTGAGTTTGGCTAGATTCTCCCTGGCCTCATTTAGCTCGGCCATTTGGGCTTCCAGGGCTTGTATTTCATTCTTGAGCTTCTGCATATCTAGGCTTGGAGCCTGCTCTGTTGTTGGTGCAGTTGCTGATGTAGATGGTGTTGTCTGTTCAGTAGGAGGAGCTGTAGTCTGAGGAGGTTCCTCCAGGTTAATTATTTCTGGAGGAGGCTGAGATGTTTGTCCTCCTTCTTTTTCTTGCAATGCTGCCTGCAGTGCAGCCTGTGCAGCCTCTGATTCTCCCAATTTTTCTTGTGTTTGGATCAGCTGTTTATATAGGGACACCAGCATAGCTAATGCATCTTGGTCATGTCTCAGCTGGGCAACTTCTTCAATTTGTGGGTGAATGGTTGTTGGGACTTTCACCATCTTTCTTAATGCTGCCATATCCGCATCTCTCAATTTCAACAATGCCTGCACAGCCTTGATGTCCTTGGGATCATGCCCAAGTTCTATGATTATCTCCTCCAAGGCTTTAATTTTGTTGTCCTTTGCTTGAGAGGATGCTCTCTCCAACTCAAGTTGGGCAGTTGTATTATTTAGGCTATTTTCTAGCCTGTAGTTATCCAATGTCTTATCTTCCAAGGAGGCATAGACCATCTCACCCGTTTGCTTATGCAATTCGATTTTGTCCATTGGGTGGATGTCCTTGGCAAGGACCTCAAGGTTGGTCCTTATGTAACCTGCCGCTGACTGCGGCTGCAACACTGCTGGCATAAAATGGCTCATGATCATCTTGCCCTCCTGGACATCAAATGCAGACATTAGTCTTTGTTGGTTAGTGGGGGCCATTTTCAACAGATTGTTGTATAGTTGTACTCTTATGGGCTCATTCCTCTTCTTTATGTCAATGAATTGCTGCTTGATGCCCACCTCAGCTCCTCTTTGTTGGCTTGAGGAGCTGACTTCTCCTCCCACTGTCCTCTCTTGTTCCTGCTGGAAGGAACTTGCAGATGCCTCCATACTAGGTGGGCCCATGCCCAAAGATTGCCCTATAGGCATTTCTTCCTCTGAGAAGGGATTCATTCTATGTCTTTTCTCCCCATGAGTTGTTGATGTTGTGAGGGGAGTCTCTCTGTCCCTCTTCCTGCTTATGTCTTCTTTTTGTGGGGTTTCGAGGACTGAGGCTTCAGTCGTTGTTTCCTACCTAGGAGGCAAAATTTGTGGTGGCTGCTGCTCAGTAAAAATTGGGGCCTCAGCTGCCTTTTCTTGCTGTAGTGGCTGCTCTTTCTCTTGCTGCCCCTCTTGTGGCTGTTGTACCTGTTGTTGTTGCTACTGTACCTCCTCATGAGGTGGCTGTTCTGGTTCCATTTCCTTTTCCTTGCCTTTGCTGGAGGTTTGATCAGTAGCTTTGGCTGTTTGCTGCTGTGCTGTGGAGGATGAGGCAGCTGCTCCCACTTGAGTGCCTGGAAGAGCAAATACCTGTGCATAAAGCTCCAAGTCAGCCATCTTTTGGACATTTCTAACTGCTCTTTGATTTAATTCTTCTTGTGTAGCAGCCTCCTCTAAAGTTCCTCTCCTCTACTTAATTTGATTTGCATACTTTTCTATGTGAGGCAACCTTACATGGTCATAACTGGCCAGCCTATATTTGACCCTTCTTAAAGTTATGAAGTGATTGGGGTCATAAGGTTTCCAAAGGAAACTGGTCTGTAGGCCAAGGGATTCTAGCATTCTGTCTGCTTCTTGCCAACAAGATTAAGTGATAGATGTAAGAAGTGTACCTGAACACCCTTTCTCTTGCCAAGTTCATTAGTTGCTCATGTATTTTGTCAGATATGTAGGTGGCATAGTCATAGCAGATTGGGGACTTGCCAGGGGCAAACATGAGCATCATCACCAGCACAGTCTCATCAACAAACTCAATAGAATTATAGCCAAGAATGGGACTGATCATATCTACAAGGTCCCTGCCCAATTGGTTGAGGTAAACATGAGAAATGGGAGGGTACTTCACGGTGTCAGACCCTATGTATAACTAATTTAGTTTGGTGATCTGAGCATCTGTCAATTTGGCTCCTTACTTTATCAGATCAGCCAGTGATAAAGGGACTAATTTCTTCTCAGTTTTGAAATGCAGCATCTCTCTGATGGCTTCAAGGGTGACATAGAAAACAACTGAGCCTGAAGGGTCAAGCACAACCCTCTGAGTAGGGTCATAGCATTCGGCACATAGGTGGATTAAATCAGGAAACTGGTTGACCCGAGGGAGCTTGAAGATAGCTAGAAAAGAGTCCCATATGCCCAATACATCTGTTCCACTCTCATGTTTAGCCTTCAATTCATTTAGCAGGTGGATGTGGAACTTGATATTCATCAGCATTTCCTCTGATATTTGATAATCCAGGTCTGCTAGAGGTTGCCATTCCAATTCTCTCTGAGGGGCATTTAAAGGGGCAACATTCAAGGCTACAGGTGCTACTGGAGTATCCATAGTTAGTTTAGGATTCTGCTGTATAATCTGGTGTCACTATGTAGAGCAATACAAAAGAGTATTCTTTGAAAAAGAAAGGTGAATTACTGAGGAACAGAGGATGGAATGGTCAATTGCAGCAATTGAAATACTGCTCAAAGCTTTGATGAGACAAATACTTGGCCTTAAACTCTTTTTTACAGCAAATTGGTGCAGCTTGGATTTCCCGTTCGCAATTTGCGAACAGAATGCAGGTTCTATGAAAACTCGGGTAAACAAGGCCTAGCAGGTGAATTTCGACCTTACAGTTGCAAATGGAGACTAGGTACAGGGGATTTGCCAATAAATTATGTGTTTTTCACTCTTTTAAGCTTTGTTTTAGACAATTCTGGATACAACCGAGCACAGGGGAGGCGAATTTGATAAATACCTGGTAAATTTGCTTGGCAATGGTGACAATGCAGGCGGATTTGGCGCGCCAATGGTATCCAGGTCGAAATCAGCAGGTTGGCGATAGTTTGGATGTAAATTACATGCAGAGGAAACAACAGTTGTCTATGCGAAAAGTGCAAAAAACACGGATTTTTAGCCAAAATATGGATTTTTTGGAACGTTGGCGCTTTTTTTGGATGACGTCAGCATGACGTCATCAGGTGGGGTCAAGGTCGGATGACGTCAGCATGACGTCATCGGGTGACGTGGCGGCCTGTAAGCGGTCCATGGGTATGGTGAGGTGGCGGGCAGGTGGAGCAAATGGATAACGGGGGCGCTGACACGGTGATGACGTAGCAGTGACGTGGTAGCGACGTTGGCAGGGCGGGTTGGCGGAAACCGGAAACAGTAAGCGGTATCATATCGCACCGCTTATTATACGGAGGCGGAATTGTCAGAGGAGGCTCCGATACGATTTGGGGGTGACGCGTGGCAGAGGCCTGACGTCACCCTCTGACAAATTTCGGAAGGTAATTCACGGACGTCGGGGCCGGTCCGAAATGCATGAGGGCCATCGGATGAAAAGGGCCCGATCCGACGGCCGACGGATCATTGAGCTGCCAGGTGGATACGGGTATGGGCGGGGATTAAAATAATATTTTCTTTGGTAAATGTGCCCGGCGGGAACCTTAGAACATTGGCGCATTTGCGTGGTTTTTTCAATGTTTTTATAAAATCGCGCATAGCGCCCAGACTTTGGATAAATCGGAAGAAGTGGGTTTTCATGTGCATTTTGCAATTTTAGCAGGTTAAGGGTGAAAACGGGGTTTTTTACAGGGTTTTTTTAGCAAATGAAGGATTAAATGGGTTAAATGACTTCTGAAGGGGAAAGAGGGTAAGGCTTAGGGTTCTCAAACTGACCAGATGTCAATTTAATCCCTAACAGTGAACATATGGCTATAATGCCAAGGGGAGGGATATTTATACAATGCTTGGGGTTTATACACCATAGTGTTATAATAGTAGGGAAAGGGTAACATAGGGGATTTAGATAATAGAAGTTAGGGGTTAATATGGATGGAAAAGGTGAATGAGGAGTGAAATCACTAAATTTATGTGAAGATAACTTAGCTTAGGGAGTAGATCAAAATGAAAAGATTTTCAGACAAGAAATGTGGCTTTTAAAGGAATAAGAACCACCATAAAACCTCAAATTCTTCCATGAATCTCAACTGATGAAGGGATGTTAGTAATGAATGTGAAAGGGGAAAATGTGAAGTTAGACATGCTCCTTTGCTTTGCTGCAACATGATGGAGAAGAAGACCTTCTCAATCCATTTATATTGCTTTGTGAATAGGTTAGCACACATTCAATTGTAAGGAATGACATTTCTGCAACCCCATCTGCCTACCCATCTACTTGCCTAGCATTTTTTGTTTCTTCATGGAGGGTGCACTTAGACTTGCAGACCCTTATGTGCCTTTTCTTTTCTTTGGCTTTTTCCTTTTGATTTTCTATCCAAGGCTACCCTTATTTCTTCCAAGGTCCCAGATTAAGTAGTTGGGAACCTCAATTCTCTACCTAAGCTACTGGTCTGCCAAGATTAAACAGTTTGGACAGACTTCTTTCTCTATTCTACAACAGAAAAATTGAAACATGGCATGATCCAGATTAGGCTTTTGGACCATCCATCAAAACTTAATCAACATGAAGCTATATACACACATTGTCTCCTTTTGGAAATATGGGATCTTTGTATCACCAAAGCAGAGCATATTTGGAACTTTCTTTACCAATCATGAAATATGAAACCTATTGGTATAGGTAGCTAATAGTGGCTCCACATGGGGATGGCTTTTCCATTTGAAAAGCCAAGAACAACAAGTCAGAACGCCTTAGCCCTTGACTGCTTTTTACCAAAACTTGAAGTGTGTTGCTTTGAAATGCCAAATTGTACTCTTCCCATCTTGGTAAATCTTTGAACTTATTTTCCTTTTGCTGATAACTAATAAAACTTGAGAAACTGCGTTTTTACATTTTAACAGAAAGTAATATATACACCTGAATATGTACAAGGGAAACTCAGGATGCATTTATGGATAGTAGTCAAAATAGTGCTTCAACATCCTGCCATTCACAAGACCTTCATCCAAATTAGCTTCATCAAGACTTTTAAGGAAGTAAGTATTGTTTCCTTGTACTGCTTGAACAGCAAATGGTCCTCTCCAAAGGGAATCAAATTTTCCATGTTTTCCCTTATCTTCTCTTCTTTAATCCCACTTGAGGACTTTACCTCCAACATTGAAATCTTCTACCTTGGTCCTTCTGTCAAAGGCTTTCTTTAACTTTTCCTGTAAAACTTGAACTCTGTTGTAAACTTGGTCTCTAGTTTGCTGCAAACATATTATTTGATTTATCCTTCTTTGCATATCATTTGGTTCTGTCTGGCTTTCTCGAAGAATTTTCATGACAGGGATCCCCAGTGATGAAGGAAATTTGGCTTCTAATCCATAAACTAACTCATATGGGCTGATCCCAATTGATCTTTTGGTTGTTAGTCTATCTGCCCATAAGGCATTCACAAGCTTCTTATGCCAATTCTTCCTATTTTCTTCCAATACCTTCTTTATGATGTTCACAAGGCTTTTGTTTGATGATTCAGCAAGGCCATTTCCTTGGGGATAGTATGCAGTAGAATGGCCCAAGGTAATGTGAAACTTGTGGCAGAAATTCACCATCTTCTTAGATCTGAAGGCAGCAGCATTGTCTGTTATTATTTTGTCAGGACAACCAAATCTAGAAAGAATATTGGTCTCAAGGAACTGAATTATTCTGTAATCATTGGCTTGTCTACATGGAATAGCTTCAATCCATTTAGTAAAGTAGTCTGTAGCTGTTAGAATCCATCTATGCTGGCCTGAAGATGAAGGGTGAATTTCCCCAATGAAATCCAAGCCCCATTGTTGAAAAGGTCTCTCTGTTGCAATAGGCCTCAAAGGAAGTGGCAATAACTTTCTCTTTCCCTCAAACACTTGACACTTATGACATGAGGTGGTAAATTTCTTGACATAAGAGAAAAAAGTGGGCCAATAGTAACCAGCCCTCAGTATCTTATCCACAGTGGACTTCCAATACAAGTGTCCACCACAGTCACCTGCATGAAATTCTTTGGTAACATTGTTAGTCTCATTCTCAATCAAGCAGTTTAACAGTATACCCTCATGGTTTTTCCAAAGCAAATTGCCTTCCATGACACAAAATCTTGAAGCTTTCATTTTTAGGAACCTACACTTAGTTCTGGACAATCCTGGTGGAGCACACAGGTTTTGTAACACATAACATATATCAGAGTACCAAGGGGATTGTTCAAAGGCTACATTGATCTTTGGAGTCGCCAGCTCCGGTTCATTGTCCAGCTGGTTTATGTCTAAGGCTTAGAAGTTTGCTTCTGTCATTAGTTTGGCCAAACCTTGCCCTTTTATTAATTTTGTAGGTTTTATTTCAATATCAAATTCGAGGATGTTGGCAATCCATTTTCCTCTTCTACCTTCTAAGTTTTCTTGAGTGAGAATGTCTTTAACAATGGAACTTGGCACATAAGCTATAACATGGGAATAAAGGATGTAAATCCTAAAGTCTTTAATGGCCTTGACCAAAGCATAAGCTTGTTTCTCCATGATTTGATATTTCAGAGGTGCATCTCTAAGAGCTCTGCTAAAGAAAGCAATGGGTTTCTCATTTCCTTGGTCATCTTTCTGTAATAAAACAGCAGCAATGGTATGCTGGGAGGCAAAAGAGAAAATGATAAATTCTCTGTCAAATTGAGGATTTGTTAAGACTGGGGTTTGGGTAAGGGCCAATTTTATACCTTCAAAGGCTTGATTTGCCTCAACTGTCCATTTCACTTTTGAATCCTTCTTTAGCATGTTATTTAGTAATCTGATCAATTCTGCTAAGTTTGGGATAAACCTTCTCAAGAAGTTGATCTTACCCAAGAAGGCTTGCAATTCTTTGATGTTTCTTGGGTGGGGCATTTGTAAGATAGCTTTTATCCTGTCCATGTCAATTCTTATGCCATCCTTTGAAATAATATGCCCTAACAGCTTACCTTCTTCCAAACCAAATAGAGATTTCTTGGGATTCAAGGAAATCCCATATTTCCTACATGTTAGGAAGATCTGTCTCAAATGCTTCAAATGTTCTTGGTCTGATTTTGAGAAAGGTGTGAGGTCATCTAAATAAATGACAAGAAAGTCATGAATCTCCTTGGCAAAAGCAATATCCATTGCTCTTTGAAATGTTGCCCCTGCATTTTTCAATCCAAAAGGCATTTTTACATATTTGAAAGTTCCCCATGGGGTTGTGAATGCAGTTTTGTCTTGATCATCAGGGTGTACTAGGATCTGATTAAAGCCTGAGAATCCATTAAGTAATGAAATCCTTGAGACCCCTACAACTCTTTGGACAATGTGATCCATCTTAGGTAAGGGATAGTTGTCTTTGAGGGATACTTGGTTTAGGTTTCTAAGATCAACACAAAGTCTTATTTCACCAGTTTTCTTTCTTGTGGGCACCAAATTCGAGATCCAATCAGAAAACCTGATTGGTGCTATGATACCAGCTTTAAACATTTTTTGTACCTCTTTCTCAATTGCAGGGAGAAGCATGGGGTTTATTCTTCTCAATTTTTGCTTAAATGGCTTTTGATTTGGCTTGAGAGGGATGGTATGTTGGATAACAGAGGTGTCATAGGATTTTAAGTCCTCATAACTCCATGCAAAGACATCTTGGAATTCTTTGAATAGGTCAATGTATTTGGGCTTTTGATCAGGGGGTAGGGAAGCAGATAATTTTATTATCTTGGGCTTTTCAATGGTTCCAATGTTGCATTCTTCAATGGCAGAGTTAAGGGGCTGCATTTTTGGTTTTCTTGGGACATCATTTGAATCAAAAATATCCTCCAATGGAGTTAGGCCTGTTGGAAGAAAATTGTCTTTCAATTGTATTACTTCAGCCTCAGCATCAACCACTTCTTCACAACTGATTTGTTGAATTTCTTGTATATTGTCTTTGTTGAAAATTGTTGGATGTAGGATTTGGTGAGCTGTCTTGGGTGATAGTGGCTCGTTATTCTGTTCACTCTGTATTTGTGATTGACTTGCTCTTTCAAGTATTTGTGACTGACTTTCTCCCTCAATGTCAATATTTAATCCTGCAAATTCTTGTTGCAGGGTCAGGAAATTATTTATTTGTGCATCATCTTCAAATACTTGCCAGTCTTTGACATTGTTTGGGACAGAAGGTCTGTGTTTTACCTCAGCTGTAAAGCAATGGTGGGGCTCAAAAGGTAACTTGCAGGTGCTTGCAAATGTGGCCAAGCTATAAGCATGCAGGTTATGGGTCCTGGGAATCTTGGTAATTTGAAATTCAGTGAAGGACTGTAGTAGTTCAGCAACAGCAGATCTATAAGATCTCAGTCTTTTATCAGTAGTAACAAAATTTCCCTTTACTTGTTGGATAATCAAGTCTGAATCTCCCATAATTGAAACTTTTATGGCTTGTAAGGATTTTACTAGCTTAAGGCCTAGCAAGAGAGCTTCATATTCTACCATGTTATTAGTGCATCTGAAATTTAGTCTATAGGCTCGACCTTCTGCATGATTGTTCTGCTTGTTATGTATCCAAACCCCAGCTCCTGCCCCTAATTTGTTAACTGACCCATCAAATTATAGAAACCATAGGTTCTCTTTTTCTAGGGGAGATTTAATAACTTCTCTGTGATTGGGGATAGTGAGTTGAAGTTCTGGTTTTTCACTTATTTTGTCTTTTAGGACAGTCTCATTACTTGTTTGGATCAGCTCTATTTCTAAGGCAGCAACTTGTTCATTAATGTCCTGATCTTGTTCAAGTGTTTTGGTTTCAACATCATTATTTGTAAGACCTGTATTGTCATTGAAAAGAATGTATGAGTCTATGTCAGAATGGACAACATATATGGGAAAATTTTGAGGTTTTTCTTCACTGCTGACCATGTATTTCATAAGTGACTCTCTATATAACCTCTTGGGTTGACCAAAGACTGAGATGGTTGCGTATGACATGTCTAATTGTAGGGAACCTTGGAGTTTAGCCCCCCATGACCTTGATAATAGCATCCCATATTTGGGTGGGATATCAGCAACCACAACATCCATGAGGATTGTTTTATTGGGATACTAAACTAGGGACACACATAGATCTTTTATCAGACCTAAACACTTAACTTGGCTGGAGTCAAATGAGAATAAGTCCTTGTATGGTCTTGTAATATCTAGATTCAATCTTTCCATGACTGATTTAGGCATCAAGTTGTGAGAGGCACTTGAGTCAAACATTGCATTGTGTAGTATCTTATCATGAACATGCAGGCTGACATAGAAAGGTAGGATACCCGTAACAGCTGTCTTTCCATCAACCTCTGGACCGAAAAGAAGTTCAGGGGTGTCATCCAACACATTGACATTATCTTTATTACGAGTGATTTGAAGGGACTTCTTGATTTGTTGTCTATAAATGTCATGCTTGGCTAGTTCTGAAAGAGGAATAGCTACTTTTAGTTTGCCAATTTCAGCTTCTAAGTCAAAGGGTTTTTCAAATTGGATTTTGGGGTTATGGATGACAGTCTTTTCCTTGTTCACTAAGTCTTCTTCTTGATTCTTATCTCGGTCTTGCGGCTTGTCCTTCTTACTCATCTCTTGAGGAGTGTTACTTGGATTGGGCTGCAAGGGTGATGAATCTACTGGTTGCTGTTTTGAGGGAGAAGTTTCAACTATTTCCTCAACTGTTACCTCATCCGTAATTGGACAAGTTTTGTCACTTGGTTCTGTGATAATAGCTTCTTAGGCTGTGTAGTGTCCTTTGTCTTGTCAGGCTGTGTCACATTTATAGTTCTGCTTCTTAGCTTATATTGTTTATGAACTTCATAAACAGTTGTGTCATATCCTTGTTTAAAGTCAAATGACTCACCTGACCTGGTTTGGAATTGTTGAATGTCATCATCTTTATGATCCTCTTGTCTCAAGAAAACTTGCTGCTCATCATTCAGGCCCATTAGGTTAATTTGGGTGTCATCTGTTTGCTCATTCGAAGTGGATGCCTCAGTATTGTTTTCCTGGAAAGGAAGCCTTATGTCTGGATCAGAACCGGTTTTGCCAGTTTTTGGGTTTTGATTTCTCCTAAAATTTGGATTCCTGATAGGATTATTTTGTGGTGCTTCCCATGATGACTTTCTCTCAACTGATTCTACTCTATCACCCAATCTCTTCATACCAGTAAGTATTGCATCCAGTTTTTGATCAAAGGCTGAGGGTTCTTCTTTGAAGTTGGTTCTCTTTTCCAATCTTGCCCTGTTTCTTTTGGCAATCAGGTTAGCCTCTACTGTGACAACAACCTTTTGGGCTTCTTCAAGGGTTTCAGGCGCCCTTTCTTTTAATTGATATGCCATATCAGGGTCAAAACCATCAGGAAATTTGTACAAGGCTAAATCAGGGGGAGGTCTTAAATTCTGTGGTATTGTGTTATATACATTATTAAATCTTGCACAATACTCCAAAACGGTCTCTTGAGGACCTCATTTGATTGTGTCATATTCACCAAGTATGTGCAGGGGATCTTTCTTCTTCTCCCATCTATTAGTAAAGGCTTGATAAAGGTCATCAGGAGTTGTGATGGTATTTGCAGCCAGTGATCTAAACCAAGTTCTTACATCCCCTGTGAGGCTCTGAACAAAGATTCTCATTCTCACACTGTCATCATCTATTTCATAGTTCTCAAAGTGGTCTTGCATCCTTCTGGCGTGCTGAATTGCTGTGAAAGGGCCAGTGGAGTCAAAATATGAGATCTTGGATTGATAGTCCTGAGGTAGAGCTGGAGCATTGGCAGGTAACTGCAGGGGTGCATATCTATTAGCCATATTTGCAGGATTTATAGGGTTGACAGGGATAACTGGGATAGCATGAATGACTGGTACAACAGGGGTAGTGGGAAAGGTAGAAACTAGAGTGTTGGTCAAGGGAATATGTGCAGTGGATGGAGGTGTGAAAGGTGGGCTTTGAGATGTGGATGGTGAACTGGGGGAATCAAGGGTAGACCGGAATAGAAACTTGATTGGAGTTGGAACAGGGTTTGGATGAGCTGTCTCAGGACTTGAATCAGCAAGAGTTTCTTATCCCTGCTGCTTCCTAATGATCTTAGGATTGTATTAGGATTTTCAAAAACAGCTGGTGGATTTGGGTCAGGATTTGACCTTGTATATCGTGGATTCTTATTGGGAACCAGCTTCTGAAATTGTTTTTGAGTATGTTTTTTGGAATATTTATGTGTCTACAAGGGCCAGACAAGATTTTAGGAGTTATTGTGTATATCTTAAAGCTAACACAAAAGTGACTGAAGCAGCTTCAAGAAATATACAGAAATTAGAAAATCCTGAGGAAGTCCCCAGTGGAGTCGCCAATTATGTTAACACCCAGGTTGTTCCCTTTGACTCCCAAGGGAATACGGCCAGGGTAACCACTAACCAATCTTTGGATTACAGTTTCTGGCCAAACTTTAATCAGAGAGGGCTCTCTCTTTATGATTTGTCTCTGTTTTGATAGTATTTTAGGCTAGCTATAATGTTCAGGGTTTTGTTTTATGTTTTGGTTGAGGGATGTCTTCTGCATCTAAGGTGTAAGTTTTCAGGCAGTATTAGTCCATTGGGCAATGGAGTCTGTGGCTACAAGTTGTCTGAAATATTGAGTTGAGTTGCTGAAACTACATGGCCATTTAAATATCTCATGGAACAAATCTGAAATTGTGATTATGAGGTATGCTCAGCCAGTGAAAGGAAATTAAGAATTTTCCACTAAGTTGGGTGTGAGAAAGAGATATGTTGCACGGGAGCAAACTTGAATTCCTGAAACAACAATCACTGTGAAAGCATATAGTTTGAAAGTGCAGCAATTGAGAATTACACTTTATGACTATAACTGAAGAAAACACTTATAATAGCATAGATTGAGTTCAGGGTATTCTGTGAATAAATCCAGGAACTATTCTTTTTCTTTGCTATTAACTATGAAACATAGAAGCATGACTGAGCTATGAAAAAATAAAAATAAAACACATAACGAGAGTTTGAAGAGGACTTATTGTGCCATGAAACACGCAGGAATCCTGTAACATTCAGCAAAACACCACAACGACTCAGATAACGCAGAGCTTTGGAAATTCCATCAGCTTTTGTATTAATAGTCTGGAAATTTACAGCATAAGAAACTCTTGAAGAGAGATCAACAACAACCCCTGCAAGATTATGCGAGGGGGGAATATATACAATCGGTCATACAAAATATCTGGAGCGTTGAGTCATTTTAGAAATGAATACGTTCACCAACTTTTCAAGATAGTAGATAAGAAAGTTATTACATCATTGAATACAGAATAAGTGCTCTTTATGTATGTCAGAAGATATTTTGACCTTTGGAGGCCACTGAGTCGGTCTGAACGTTCTGCTTTAATTCTGGAAAAATGTGCCTTTATGGCTGTCGTGCTGTAGTTTTTTGGCCCTGTCACCTGTGACTGTCACTGCTGCTCTGGTGACCGAAATGGTTTTGCTGAGTTGGCTCAGCCCATTCTTCTCTATGCATGCTGATTTTGTCAAAAATTTCCTGTGCACGATAACTTGTATTTTTGAAAAAAAAACTTAGTGAATGGCTTCTTGTCTATAAGATCATCTGTATTGCCTTAGTCCACCATTCCTGTGTGGGCAATTGATGTCTAAGAATTACCTCCAAAGTCTCATCTGCCTCTGTGTATTTGTAGAAGTTTGGAGGCACTTCAAACACATGTTTAATTTCATTCATTATAAAGAATAAATTCTCTACCCTGTTGTAGAGACTTTGTCCTGTTGTTGGCCCTGTTTCCTCTGAGGTGTTGGGCCTTTCAGTGATCTGATTTGTGGCGAATGTATTGACCCTCTTGGCATAATGCTCATGTGAAAGTAGTCTCCCTGCGCTGTTCAGTAAGCTAGGAAGACCTTTGCCCTGTAGTGCTGTGAACTTGTCCATGAACTTATTCACCTCTGTCTGCATGTCCTGGCTTCTTCTTTCCAGCGTTTGTACCAGGCTTCTCAGTGTAAGGACCCTCTTTATCAGCTGGATGGTCTCAGTTCTGCTTGTGATTCCCATTGTCGCCAGCTGAGCACTTGTTCTGTTATTAAGCACATTTATCATTCTGTTGGCGACCTCAGGCATATTGCCTAGAGATTCCCTTGATCTCTGGATTTCCCTCTGTGCTTTTCCTATGAGCTCTATTTGCTCATGAATTGTCTCAATGTATTGCCATTGATCAGTTATGGATTGGCCAATGTTGGCCCATAAGGCTGTCTTGAGCTCGGCTGTCACTTTGTCAAGTGTGAGCTCCTTCTCCAGCTCCTTTATCTTATCCTTAAGGGCCTTTATTTCCCTGCCCTTTTCTGCTACAGTCTGCTTGGATTTATCATATCTTTCATTTAGTTTGGCTAGATTCTCCCTGGCCTCATTTAGCTCAGCCATTTGGGCTTCCAGGGCTTGTATTTCATTCTTGAGCTTCTGCATATCTAGGCTTGGAGCCTGCTCTGTTGTTGGTGTAGTTGCTGATGTAGATGGTGTTGTCTGTTCAGTAGGAGGAGCTGTAGTCTGAGGAGGTTCCTCCAGGTTAATTATTTCTGGAGGAGGCTGAGATGTTTGTCCTCCTTCTTTTTCTTGCAATGCTGCTTGCAGTGCAGCCTGTGCAGCCTCTGATTCTCCCAATTTTTCTTGTGTTTGGATCAGCTGCTTATATAGGGACACCAACATAGCTGATGCATCTTGGTCATGTCTCAGCTGGGCAACTTCTTCAGTTTGTGGGTGAATGGTTGCTGGGACTTTCACCATCTTTCTTAATGCTGCCATATCCGCATCTCTCAATTTCAACAATGCCTGCACAGCCTTGATGTCCTTGGGATCAGGCCCAAGTTCTATTATTATCTCCTCCAAGGCTTTAATTTTGTTGTCCTTTGCTTGAGAGGATGCTCTCTCCAACTCAAGTTGGGCAGCTGTATTATTTAGGCTATTTTCTAGCCTGTAGTTATCCAATGTCTTATCTTCCAAGGAGGCATACACCATCTCACCCGTTTGCTTATGCAATTCGATTTTGTCCATTGGGTGGATGTCCTTGGCAAGCACCTCAAGGTTGGTCCTTATGTAATTTGCCACTGACTGCAGCTGCAACACTGCTGGCATAAAATGGCTCATGATCATCTTGCCCTCCTGGACATCAAATGCAGACATTAGTCTTTGCTGGTTAGTGGGGGACATTTTCAACAGATGGTTGTATAGTTGTACTCTTATGGGCTCATTCCTCTTCTTTATGTCAATGAATTGCCGCTTGATGCCCACCTCAACTCCTCTTTGTTGGCTTGAGGAGCTGACTTCTCCTCCCATTGTCCTCTCTTGTTCTTGCTGGAAGGAACTTGCAGATGCCTCCATACTAGGTGGGCCCATGCCCAAAGATTGCCCTATAGGCATTTCTTCCTCTGAGAAGGGATTCATTCTATGTCTTTTCTCCCCATGAGTTGTTGATTTTGTGAGGGGAGTCTCTCTGTCCCTCTTCCTGCTTATGTCTTCTTTTTGTGGGGTTTGGAGGACTGAGGCTTCAGCTATTGTTTCCTGCCTAGGAGGCACAATTTGTGGTGGCTGCTGCTCAGTAAAAATTGGGGCCTCAGCTGCCTTTTCTTGCTGTAGTGGCTGCTCTTTCTCTTGTTGCCCCTCTTGTGGCTGTTGTACCTGTTGTTGTTGCTGCTGTACCTCCTCATGAGGTGGCTATTCTGGTTCCATTTCCTTTTCCTTGCCTTTGCTGAAGGTTTGATCAGTAGCTTTGGCTGTTTGCTGTTGTGCTGTGGAGGATGAGGCAGCTGCTCCCACTTGAGTGCCTGGAAGAGCAAATACTTGTGCACAAAGCTCCAAGTCAGCCATCTTTTGGACATTTCTAACTGCTCTTTGATTTAATTCTTCTTGTGTAGCAGCCTCCTCTAAGGTTCCTCTCCTCCACTTAATTTGATTTGCATACTTTTCTATGTGAGGCAACCTTACATGGTCATAACTGGCCAGCCTATATTTGACCCTTCTTAAAGTTATGAAGTGATTGGGGTCATAAGGTTTCCAAAGGAAACTGGTCTGTAGGCCAAGGGATTCTAGCATTCTGTCTGCTTCTTGCCAACAAGATTAAGTGATAGATGTAATAGGTGTATCTGAACACCCTTTCTCTTGCCAAGTTCATTAGGTTCTCATGTATTTTGTCAGATATGTAGGTGGCATAGTCATAGCAGATTGGGGACTTGCCAGGGGAAAACATGAGCATCATCACCAGCACAGTCTCATCAATAAACTCAATAGAATTATAGCCCAGAATGGCACTGATGATATCTACAAGGTCCCTGCCCAATTGGTTGAGGTAAACATGAGAAATGGGAGGGTACTTCACGGTGTCAGACCCTATGTATAACTGATTTAGTTTGGTGATCTAAGCATATGTCAATTTGGATCCTTGCTTTATCAGATCAGCCAGTGATAAAGGGACTAATTTCTTCTCAATTTTGAAATGCAGCATCTCTCTGATGGCTTCAGGGGTGACATAGAAAACAACTGAGCCTGAAGGGTCAAGCACAGCCCTCTGAGTAGGGTCATAGCATTCGGCACATAGGTGGATTATATCAGGAAACTGGTTGACCTGAGGGAGCTTGAAGATAGGTAGAAAAGAGTCCCATATGCCCAATACATCTGTTCCACTCTCATGTTTAGCCTTCAATTCATTTAGCAGGTGGATGTGGAACTTGGTATTCATCAGCATTTCCTCTGATATTTGATAATCCAGGTCTGCTAGAGGTTGCCATTCCAATTCTCTCTGAGGGGCATTTAAATGGGCAACATTCAAGGCTACAGGTGCTACTGGAGTATCCATAGTTAGTTTAGGATTTTGCTGTATAATCTGGTGTCACTGTGCAGAGCAATACAAAAGAGTATTCTTTGAAAAAGAAAGGTGAATTACTGAGGAACAGAGGATGGAATGGTCAATTGCAGCAATTGAAATACTGCTCAAAGCTTTGATGAGACAAATACTTGGCCTTAAACTCTTTTTTACAGCAAATTGGTGCAGCTTGGATTTCCCGTTCGCATTTTGCGCGAACAGAATGCAGGTTCTATGAAAACTCGGGTAAACAAGGCCTAGCAGGTGAATTTCGACCTTACAGTTGCAAATGGAGACTAGGTACAGGGGATTTGCCGATAAATTATGTGTTTTTCACTCTTTTAAGCTTTGTTTTAGACAATTCTGGATAAAACCGAGCACAGGGGAGGCGAATTTGATAAATACCTGGTAAATTTGCTTGGCAATGGTGACAATGCAGGTGGATTTGGCGCGCCAATGGTATCCAGGTTGAAATCAGCAGGTTGGCGACAGTTTGGACGTAAATTACATGCAGAGGAAACAACAGTTGTCTATGCGAAAAGTGCAAAAAACATAGCTTTTTGGCCAAAATATGGATTTTTTGGAACATTGGCGCTTTTTTTGGATGACGTCAGCATGACGTCATCAGGTGGGGTCAAGGTCGGATGACATCAGCATGACGTCATCGGGTGACGTGGCGGCCTGTAAGCGGTCCATGGGTATGGTGAGGTGGCGGGTAGGTGGAGCTAATGGCTAACGGGGGCGCTGACACGGCGATTGCGTAGCAGTGACATGGTAGCGATGTTGGTAGGGCGGGTTGGCGGAAACCGGAAATAGTAAGCGGTATCATATAGCACCGCTTATTATACGGAGGCGGAATTGTCAGAGGAGGCTCCGATACGATTTGGGGGTGACGCGTGGCAAAGACCTGACGTCACCCTCTGACAAATTTCGGAAGGTATTTCACGGACGTCGGGGCCGGTCCGAAATGCATGAGGGCCATTAGATGAAAAGGGTCTGATCCGACAGCCGACGGATCATTGAGCTTCCAGGTGGATACGGGTATGGGCGGGGATTAAAATAATATTTTCTTTGGTAAATGCGCCCGGCGGGAACCTTAGAACATTGGCGCATTTGCGTGGTTTTTTCAATGTTTTTATAAAATCGCGCATAGCGCCCAGACTTTGGATAAATCGGAAGAAGTGGGTTTTCATGTGCATTTTGCAATTTTAGCGGGTTAAGGGTGAAAACGGGGTTTTTTACAGGGTTTTTTTAGCAAATGAAGGATTAAATGGGTTAAATGACTTCTGAAGGGGAACGAGGGGTAAGGCTTAGGGTTCTCAAACTGACCAGATGTCAATTTAATTCCTAACAGTGAACATATGGCTATAATGCCAAGGGGAGGGATATTTATACAATGCTTGGGGTTTATACACCATAGTGTTATAATAGTAGGGAAATGGTAACATAGGGGATTTAGATAATAGAAGTTAGGGGTTAATATGGATGGAAAAGGTGAATGAGGAGTGAAATCACTAAATTTATGTGAAGATAACTTAGCTTAGGGAGTAGATCAAAACGAAAAGATTTTTAGACAAGAAATGTGGCTTTTAAAGGAATACGAACCACCATAAAACCTCAAATTCTTCCATGAATCTCAACTGATGAAGGGATGTTAGTAATCAATGTGAAAGGGGAAAATGTGAAGTTAGACATGCTCCTTTGCTTTGCTGCAACATGATGGAGAAGAAGACCTTCTCAATCCATTGATATTCCTTTGTGAATAGGTTAGCACACATTCAATTGTAAGGAATGACATTTCTGCAACCCCATCTGCCTACCCATCTACTTGCCTAGCATTTTTTGTTTCTTCATGGAGGGTGCACTTAGACTTGCAGACCCTTATGTGCCTTTTCTTTTCTTTGGCTTTTTCCTTTTGATTTTCTATCCAAGGCTACCCTTATTGCTTCCAAGGTCCCAGATTAAGCAGTTGGGAACCTCAATTCTCTACCTAAGCTACTGGTCTGCCAAGATTAAACAGTTTGGACAGACTTCTTTCTCTATTCTACAACAGAAAAATTGAAACATGGCATGATCCAGATTAGGCTTTTGGACCATCCATCAAAACTTAATCAACATGAAGCTATATACACACATTGTCTCCTTTTGGAAATATGGGATCTTTGTATCACCAAAGCAGAGCATATTTGGAACTTTCTTTGCCAATCATGAAATATGAAACCTATTGGTATAGGTAGCTAACAGTTCCTAATGGAGGATCAACCAGCTTCTAGGTGCCATTCTTTATGAGGGCATCAAATTCTTTTTGCAGTGCTTCTTTCCATTCATCATGAGAAGAAACTTCTTTGAAAGAATTTGGTTCAGAATCTGTAGAAAATTTTAATTCACAATCATAAGAGAAATCCATATCAACATGTGAATCAAAATATTCTACATCATCTCTGTCTTGTATGAAGAAACTTCTAGTTCCTATCTTTCCAACCTCAACACGATAAACATCTTCAAGTGTCTTTATTAACTATTTGGGAGGACCTTTCTCAGAAGGCCTAGGTTGCTTAGGTGATTGAGTTGGGGAATCAATACGTAGTGTCCCAATTCTGTCAATCGAATCCCTCAAATTGTCATCATATTTAGAAGTTGGAGCTTCATGTGGGGGAAAGAGTGTCTCAGAAGAAAATTCCACAAATTTGTCCAATATAGGAATCCCCCATTCAAGATATGGAATCCCATTATCAAACTCCTGGAAATATTTTGTTTTTCTGAATCTAACCAAGTCATCAAGCTATTGTTGAATAGCATTGTCATCCTTGGAATATTCAAGCAAAATCACATCTCTAGAGATTATAAACTTCTTATTAACTTCAACATAAATACGGTAGGAATTAGAGGTATTAGAGCACCCCAAGAAGATAAATTTTCTAGTCCTGGTAGTGAGTTTATTTCTCTGATCCTTAGGTATCAAGGCATACCAAGTGGAACCAAAAACCCTGAGATGCCTCACCAATGGAATGTGGCCATACCACATTTCATAGGGAGTCGTGTTCTTGATGGCATTAGACGGACATTTATTCTTGATATATACAACACATATAATTCCATCAGCCCAAAACATAAGTTTAACATTCTTGAAAAGCATCATAGAATGTACCATATTTAAAATTATTTTTTTCATTCTGTTAGCCTCCTATTGCTATAGGTTTCATATTTCATGATTGACTGTTTACATGCCAAATATGTCATTCTTTCCATGCTGCAAAGGTTCCATATTTCCAAGAAATTCCATTTTTGAAGAGTTTTTCAGTTAAGGGAAGGCCAAACAACTTAATCTTGGCTTCCCTAGGTTTAAATTGCTTGTTTTAGAAGATAGAGAATGAATATCTGTCCAAACTGTTTAATCTTGGAAAATTTGTAGATAGGTAGAGAAGCAAGGGCGCTCAACAACTTAATCTGAGCCCTGGAAGAAATAAGGATCGATTTAGATAGGAGGATAGCCAAAAGAAAAGTTGAAAAGCTGGGTTTGCTAGTTCAAGTACACCCAAACCAAAAAGAAGAGAAAATGCTAGCTAAAGTAGGCCAGGTAGGTAGTTCTGAGGTGGCAGAAAGATGATTTGTGATCCATTTCATGTTTTCAAGTGTTATATATATTCAAATCACAATTGCAAGGCAAAAATCCATTTGGAGCAACTCAAGAGAGGCATGTCTAACTTCCCCTTCTTCCTTTTCCCCAAATCATTCACTAACTTCCCCTAAAGAGGTCAAGATCTGCTTGATATCTCTTAAATTCATCATTTTTCCTAACTTTTGCCTAAGTAAAGATTTGCTTTGCTTAGGAGTGCTCATATCTCTTCTACAAGTCCTTTTTCCCCTTTGTAGCCTAAGATTTCTATCCTTAGCGCTTTTCTGATCAAAACCCATATTAACCTCTAAATTATTATGTAAATCCATGTCTATTTCCCCTTCCCCTTACTAAAATATGTTAAATAGCTCCTCTATGTACATATCCCCTCCCTTTGGTTGAAAAATAACCATAAATATCCCTTGGGAATTACTAAGTTTTCCTGAAACTTAGTAAGAACCCTTTGTTTTTCTCTAAAAAACCATCTCCCAATGCAAAGGACTCCTTCCTATGCATAAACTCCCTCCTTTGATCTAAAAAAACCCTTCATTAACCTTCTTTTTACCTTTTTCAAGGCTCAAAACCCTCTTTTGTGCTATTGAATCCCTTCCGAGGCCTCAAGAATCCCTTCCGATGCACTAAATCCTTCCTCTGATTTCATTCCACCTCTTCCAAGGTATAAAATACCCCTTCCGATGTATAAAAACCATCCTTTAACATTATTCAACCCTTCCAATCACAAAAGACCCTTGTCCGATCACAAAAACCCATTGGTGATTCATTAAACATGCTTCCGATCAAGTTTGCCCCCCCCCCTCCGACGCAATATCGCTGTCAGAGGTGGCAATAACATTGTTGGCCCTTTTTATGCATGCTCCGATATCATCCCTCTGATAGCGAGTCGGCAATCGACTATCGCAAGAGTTTGTGCCTATATATATATTCCCCCAACCCCTCCGCCGATGCGACATCGTCGTCGCACCCAACAGCGATATCGCTATCACAATATATTGTTATCGCATCCTCCCGCTTTACCCATAATCCTCTGCTTTGGGCATTAATCCATGTTTAGCGCAAAACCCTTTGTTTTGTCGCAAATGCATGTTTTCATCGCAATACACCTATATTGCAATATCGTCGTCGACATTCGCATCATACAAAGGCCGCCACCCCCATGTCATCGCCGATAGCGAAACAACGATTTAATCGCAGCCACCCATTCGAGCCCTCAGATCAATGGTCCTCATTAAGTCGCGGCCCCATATACCGCATCGCATATATCATATATCGCTTCGCTCCATTTCTCCTCCCGATAGTCGATCACCAATGCGATATCGGCGATCGGCCCATCGCAAGCATATATATATATGATAGCTCTCCTCCTCCATGACCCCCCGATAAGCGATATTGCGATTCAATCTTGGTCGTTGGATTGGCCCGCGCTTGATCCAATGGCCCTAATATTTTCAGTGCTACAGTGCCACTCCCGCCCGGTTTTTTTAGTGATTTTTATTTATAAAGTAATTCTTCGCTTTATAAGGGAGAAAAGGGGATTTTCAAGTATCTTTAGGTCGGCGCCCGCACCCGCCTCAGCTCCAAAGGAAACATGGATTTCCATGGCCATTTTCGATCCCTCCAGCCCAGTTCTTGCTCTGGACAATGGGCACAGCGTCAACAAACCATCAGTGATCGGATCTTCCACCATTTTAGCAGTTATTCTTCCTTTTTTTATCAGATTTCAATTGGCCAGCGCTGATACTCATCCAAAGCCTGCATATGTACCACCACAACTATTTTTTGCCATAAAGTGGCAGAAAAGGGGCGATTTGACAGTTGAAGTGTATCAGCAACCAAGAACGGGCCTGATTCAGCAGTAAAGAGTATCAGTGAAGTGGCAAAGTGTATCAGTGGAAAATATCAGCAGAAATCATAAAGCCCACAGCAGGGAAGCAATAAAGGCCTTCATCAAAGTCAAAGAAGCAGTTCTCAGGCATTAAAGGCTCACCCGAACGCAATTAAAATCCATTAAGCTTAATCATATCATATTTTAAAAAGAATCAGTGCCACCCAAGGGTAGCGCTGCAGAGATCAATGAGAAGTTATGAAAAATGGCCAGCTCATTGCAGCAAAGGACCCATATTAACTCAATTTTAAAGTAGCTGCCCCCAGCGCAGCTTAGATAGATCCTTTGTGCATTTATTTCAGGATAAGTTAGGTTAAAGGCACTTATTTCCCTCAAATCTGTTTAAGATTTGCTGTTATAGATATTTTTTGGATATTTTCTCTATATAAACCACCCTGTTCATTGTTTAAAGGGTTGGTTTGTTGACAACTCCTCTCCAGACTTGCGCTATATTCTTTGAGAGCCTCTATAATCAAAGATTGCTAGAATGCTTGGATGATGAACTGTCTGTTGTGTTTTTAAGGGTTGAAGAGTGAACTATGGAATTCTTGTGCTTCTACATGGCCCAGTAAGTGTTTCTTACCTCTGTTTACAGTTTATATGTGTTTATGCCACCATTGTGTCACCATCTAAATAGCAGGAAGGAAGAATAGCTTAGACTTTGCTTAGCAGCACTCTATGCTCAATTTCGGTTATTTCTACATGTTTTTCCTCAGAAATAGTTATGAATATGCATACTTAAATGATCATGTTTACACTATTTCTCTCATTTATGAATGATTGTTTAGGAATCCTTGACTACTCCTAGATAAAGTTCATTCACCCTCCTTCTGTTAGCTGATGAAAGATTCTTAGTTGCCTTTCATCTCTGACCTTCATTCCATCTTTTTTATAACATTGATATTGTTCCATGTGTAGTTATCCTACTCTGTATTCCTCTTGTGACCAAGAAAACGCACCAGCAGCCCTTATCCTTGACTCCATGCCCAATGGTTTAAACTTCTCACACTTTGCAGTCCAACTCCGTTTGAAAGCATCATCCTTCCCACCAAAACTTAAACAAAACCCAAAGAACACCATAACTAGCCTAAAATCACCTTTAAACAAAGCTATATTATAAATAGAGAGCCCTCTCTGACTGCAGGTAGGCTAGGACCTGCAGTCCAAAGATTGGTTTGTGGTTACCTCGGCCGTATCCCTTAAGGAGCCAGGGGACAACCTGAGTGATAACATCATTGGTGACTCCAGTGGGGAGTTATTCAGAAAAATCCAAAAAACAAGTTAGAAGCTGGCTCCCAAGAAGAAATCACGCTATACAAGGTCAAATCCAGACCCAAATTCCCCAGCTGCTGTTGAAAATCCTAATTTAATCCCAAGGAACATCAGGAAGCTAGAGCGAAGAGAAGATTTTGCTGATTATAGTCCTAAAACAGTTCAGCCAAGTTGTGTTCCAACCCCTGTTAAAGTTTTATTTCGTTCAGCCCCTACTTCCCCTTGTTCATCATCCACCTCTCCAAGCACCTTTTCCACATCTCCATTCACTGCACATACTACCACTATCACCATTGTTATTACCGTTGTTCCAGTCGTTTCATTTATCCCTGTTGTTCCACTTATCCCTGTAAATATGGCTAACAGATATGCCCCTTTATAGCTACCTGCAAATCCTGGGGCTATGCCTCAAGATTATCAAACCAAAATCACATATTTTGATGGTATTAGTTCTAACACTGCTCTTCAACATACCAAGAATTATGAAATAGATGATGATCATGTAAGAATGAAGATTTTTGTCCAAAGTCTCACAGGTGATGTAAGGCCTTGGTTTAGAGCTCTCCCTGCAAATTTCGTAGCTGAACCGGAGGCCCTGTACCAAACATTTCTTAACAGATGGGAGAAAAAAAAAGATCCATTGCACATATTATCTGAGTATGACACTATCAAAAGAGGCCCTCAAGAAGCTGTCTTAGACTATTGTGCTAGGTTCAATAATGTTTACAATGCTATTCCACAAAACCTTAGACCTCCACCTGATCTAGCTTTATACAAATTCCCTGATGGATTTGATTCCGACATGGCATATCAATTGAGGGAAAGAGCCCCTCAAAGCTTAGCAGACATGCAGAATGTAGCTGTTAGTGTGGAGGCAAATCTGATTGCCAAACGAAATAGAGCAAGAGCTGAGAGAAGAACTACTTTTAAAGAAGAGCCTTCAGCTATTGAACAAAAACTGGATGCAATCATTGATAGAGTGCACGGACTTGGAGATAGAATGGGAACTATTGAAAGAAAGACATCATGGGATGGACAACAAGCTAATACTATCAGAAACCCAAATTTTAGAAAAAACCAAAATCCAAACGTTGGAAGGGCTAGCCCCGACCATGATATAAGACCTCCTTTTCAAGATAACTATGTTGAGGCATCCACATCTAATGAACCAGCCGAGGATTCTCATATAAACTTGATCGGTTTGAAAAATGAACAACATGTTTTCCTAACTAAGGAAGACCAAGATGACCATGACATAAATCAATTTCAGACCAAGTCTGGAGAGTCATTTGACTTCAAAGAAGGCTATGATTCAGCTGTCTACGAAGTCCATAAACAATACAAATTGAGAACAAGAACCATTGATGTGTCTGATCCCATCAAGCCAAAGGATGCCAAGCAGCCTAAGAAAGTAAAAGACAAGGCTACTATCACAGAACCTGCTAATAAAACAGACCCAAAATTGAAAGAAGTGACCATAGAGGATGTATCTGACATGCAACCCTCTAAAAAGCAGCCTTTTGTATCCTTTCCCTCAAAAGACAATGTAAACAGCACTCCTAAAAGCCTTCCCAAAACAGAAAAATCTCAAGAAATCACTGAAAATCAAGAGAAAAACACTGAAACTCCAATTGAAAAAGGAAAATCTGCCATTCACAACACTAAAACTCAATCAGAGAATTCCTTTGATTTAGAGGCGGAAATTGGTAAACTAAAGATATCTATCCCTCTATCTGAACTTGCTAAACATGATGTGTATAGGCAGCAAATCAAAAGATCGCTGCAAATTCCAGAGAACAGGGATGATGTTAATGTCCTAGATGATCAACCTGAGCTACTTTTCGGTCCAGAAGTCGATGGCAAATCAGAAAATGGAGTTGTTTTACCCTTTTATGTCAGTTTTCACATACATGATAAAGTCTTGCACAATGCAATGTTTGATTCAGGTGCTTCACACAACCTAATGCCCAAAGTTGTAATGGAGAAGCTAAACCTTGATGTTACTAGACCATACAAAGACCTGTTCTCATTTGATTCTAGTCAAGTCAAGTGTTTAGGCTTAATCAAAGATTTATGTGTGTCTTTAGTCCAATATCCCAGCAAAACAATCCTAATGGACTAGTGGTAGCTGACATTCCACCTAAATATGGCATGTTGTTATCAAGATCTTGGGGAGCCAAACTCCAAGGATCTCTGCAGTTAGACCTCTCTTATGCCACTATTTCGGTCTTTGGGCAACCAAAGAGACTCTATAGGGAAACACTGATGAAATATGTGGTAAGTAGTGAGGAAAAGCCCCAAAACTTCCCTATTTACTCAATCCATTCTGATATGGATTCATTTATCTTGTTTAATGATGATATGTCTCCTCCCAATGATGATAAGCCTTTGGCCTTAGAACAAGAAACATGCATCAGTGAGGAATCGGTTGCCCATACCCATCAAACTGTTATAACCATTGATGCAACCAGCACACAAGAAGAACTCCATGAAACACAAAATTCAAATCTGCCCACTCCTAAAATGGTTGAAACTCTCAATACTAGTCAAGAGCAAGAAATCCTATGGCATTTGGAGTTTGATGGTTCAGTTAATAAGCTAGGAGCAGGGGCAGGAGTGTGGATCCATAATACACAAAAAAAACCATGCAGAAGGTCATGCCTATAGACTAAATTTCAAATGTACCAACAACATGGCAGAGTATGAAGCCCTCCTTCTAGGCCTTAAACTCATCAAAACTCTAGGAGCTACAAAAATTTCTATTCTAGGAGACTCTGACCTGATTATACAGCAAATCAAAGGCAATTTTGTCACTAATGATAATAGGCTGAGAAATTATAGGAAGGCAGCCATAGAAATCCTCAATTCCTTCACCGAATCCAAGCTTACCAAAATTCCAAGAAGCCATAATCTTCATGCGCATAGTCTAGCTACTTTTGCTAGCACTTGTAAGCTGCCTTTTGAGCCCAATCACCACTTTACAGCTGAGATAAAGCACAGGCCTGCTGTCCCTAACAATATCAAAGATTGGCAAGTATTTGAGAATGATGCACAAATTAACAATTTCTTGACTTCGTAGCAGGAGTTTTCAAGTTTAAACATTGATATGGATGCCATGGATGACCCACAACAGCAAATGAGCCAAAATGAGAAAACTATAACAGTTGAAGCAACAAATCAAATGCTGTACCCAACCATTTTTTATGAGAAAAACATGAAAGAGCTGAAGCAAATGCATTTAGAAGAAATAGCTGAAACAGAGGCCGAAATCATTGATTTAAAAGACAATTTTCTGCCTGCTGGCCTCACTCCATTAGAAGACATCTTTGATGCAAACGATGTCCCCAAAAAGCCAAAAATGCAACCCTTAAACGCTGCTATGGAAGACTGCAATATTGGGACAACAGACAACCCCAAAATGATTAAACTGTCCAAGTCTTTGCCTCCTGATCAAAAACCAAAATATGTTGACTTGTTTAAAGAGTTCCAAGACGTATTCGCATGGAGTTATGAGGACCTTAAGTCCTATGACACCTCTGTTATTCAACATACCATTCCTTTAAAACCAAATCAAAAGCCTTTCAAACAGAAATTAAGGAGAATAAATCCCATGCTGCTCCCTTTGATTGAGAAAGAAGTTTGAGGCTCGTATCATTGCACCCATTAGATTTTCAGAATGGGTATCCAATCTTGTTCCCACAAGGAAGAAAACAGGTGAGATTAGACTATGTGTTGACTTAAGAAACTTGAACCAAGTCTCCCTTAAAGACCACTACCCATTGCTAAAGATGGACCATATTCTACAAAGGGTTGTGGGGTTTTCAAGAATTTCTTTTCTTAATGGCTTCTCGGGATTCAATCAAATATTAGTTCACCCGGATGATCAGGACAAGACAGCCTTTACAACACCATGGGGAAATTTTAAATATGTGAAAATTACTTTCAAACTTAAGAATGTAGGTGCTACTTTTCAAAGGGCCATGGACATTGCATTTTCCAAGGAGATCCATGATTTCTTGGTTGTCTACCTTGATGACTTAACCCCTTTCTCAAAATCTGATCAAGAGCACATAAAACACCTTAGGCAAGTGTTCTTAACATGTAGGAAATATGGCATTTCCTTAAATCTTGAGAAGTCCCTCTTTGGCCTAGAAGAAGGCAAGTTTCTAGGCCATATCATTTCAAAAGATGGGATTAGAATCGATCCGGAAAGGATCCAAGCCATTTTGCAAATCCCTTATCCAAGAAACATCAAAGAGTTGCAAGCATTCTTAGGAAAAATCAGTTTCCTAAGGAGATTTATCCAAAACTTGGCTGAGCTGATAAGAATACTTAATAACATGCTAAAGAAAGATTCCAAGGTAAAATGGACCTTAGAAGCCAAGCAAGCCTTTGAGGGCATAAAAGCAGCCTTGACCCAAGCACCAGTCCTCACAAGTCCTAAATTTGATAAGGATTTCATTATTTTTTCCTTTGCATCTGATCATACCATTGTTGTTGTCCTTTTACAAAAAGATGATCAGGGAAATGAAAATCCCATTGCTTTCTTTAGCCGAGCCCTTAGAGATGCCCCCTTGAAATATCAAATAATGGAAAAACAGGCCTATGCCCTTGTTAAAGCAATCAAAGATTTCAGAGTTTACATTTTTTATTCACATGTGATTGCTTATGTGCCAAATGCTGTTGTAAAGGACATATTAACTCAAGAGGGCATAGAAGGCAAAAGAGGCAAATGGATTGCCAATATCCTTGAATATGACATTGAGATAAAGCCCGCTAAACTGATGAAGGGACAAGGTTTAGCCAAACTGATGTCCGAAACAAATTTTCAAGCCTTACACATAAATGAACTAGACAATGAACAGGAGCTGGTGACTCCACAGATCAGTCAAGCTTTTTTTCAATCCCCATGGTATGCTAATATTTGTTTTATATTGTTAAACCTGTGTGCTCCTCCAGGGTTGTCCAGGACCAAAAAGGGATTTTTAAAGATGAAAGCATCAAATTTTTGTGTCTTAGATAGTGCCCTGTTTTGGAAGAATCATGAAAGAATATTGCTTAATTGTCTAACATTGAATGAAACTGACATTGTTATGAAAGAGTTTCATGTAGGGGACTGTGGAGGGCACTTATATTGGAAGTCCACTGCTGATAAGATATCAAGGGCTGGTTTCTATTGGCCCTCTTTGTTTGCAGATGTCAAAAATTTTGTTGTTTCATGCCATAAATGCCAAATCTTTGAAGGCAAAAGAAAGCTGCTGCCCTTGCCCCTTAAGCCCATTTCAACCAAGAAGCCTTTTCAACAATGGGGTCGTGACTTCATTGGAGAAATCCATCCATCCTCTTCTGGCCAACATAAGTGGATTCTAACAGCCACAGATTACTTTACCAAGTGGATTGAATCCATCCCATGTAGGCAAGCCAATGACTCCACCATCATCCAATTCCTTGAAACCAACATTTTGTCCAGATTTGGCTGTCGTCAGAAGATCATTACAAATAACACTACTGCCTTCAAATCCAAGAAAATGATCAATTTTTGCCATAAATTTCACATTACCTTAGGCCACTCCACAGCCTATTACCCTCAAGGTAATGGCTTGGCCGAATCATCCAACAAGAGCCTGATTAACATCATTAAGAAAGTGCTGGAAGAAAACAAGAAGAACTAGCACAAAAAGCTTGTAAATGCCCTGTGGGCAGACAGATTGTCAACCAAGAGATCCATTGGAATGAGCCCATATGAGCTAGTATATGGCATGGAGGCCAGATTTCCTTCATCTTTGGGCATTCCTATCATCAAGCTGTTGCAAGAGATTCAAGATGAACCAAACGATATTCAACGAAGAATTAATCAAACAATCCATCTACAGCAGACAAGAGAGCAAGTTTATCACAAAAATCAGATCTTGCAAAATAAGCTCAAGAAAATGTTTGACAAAAGAACCAAAGCTGAAGATTTCTTCATTGGCAACAAAGTCTTAAGATGGGATTCCAGAAGGGAGGACAAAGGAAAACATGCCAAGTTGGATTTCCTTTGGAGAGGCCCCTTTATTATTTCTACTGTTCAAGGCAACAACACAAATTTTCTAAAAAGTCTGGAAGGCATCGCAGCTGAAGAAGGCCCTGTTAATGGCCGAATATTAAAGCATTATCATGATCCCTTCTAATGAGAGACAACGCAGCTGTATAAATATCTTTGTACATTAATATTTGTATATTACCGACGCTTTGTTTTTATTATATAGAAGGTCAAGTTGAAATGATGGAACATAGTGAAAAAATAGATTAGAATAGAGTAGAAAGACTAATAGGATTTACAGTAGTCGAACTACTATGGGACCTGGCTCCGATACCATGTCAAGCTAGGAGGTAACTCCATAATGTTAATTGTATCTATTGCATTATTCAGTAAATGTAATGTACATGGGTGACCAACTCTTGGGATTCCAATTCCAAGGTCTCTTGGTCCTCCCCAACATATGACTAATCATAATTGAAACTATGTTACAATATTTTACAATAATCCCTATCCTTTTAGATTAGGTGCCAACAAATTGACCACTTCGATTCATTCCCTCACTCATCACATTAACCATCGGTTTATGTGTTTAATCAAGAAGAAGAAAATATGAAGTCAAAAGAGAGAGAAGATCAAGATTTTTTCCTTTTTTCTTCTCACATTTAAATATTCAATGACATCTCTAAGGTAATTATAGGGATGAAATTCATCGTCCACTATAGATCCAAAAATTTTGTGATTTTGACAAAATTTAAGAGAGTTTGACCATTGTTGCCTTTCATTGACTTTGACTTGTTGGAGGATACTTAGAGGAGGGTTGAATTTGGATCCTTATGGCACTGTTGGTCTTGGTCTTTTGTCTCGGATATCTCATTTTGATATGATTCTATAAGAGAAGGATTTTTGGGTTTTCCCCTTTATGGGGTTTTACCTTAACTTGGAGCCTAAATCTTAGTGTCTCTTGTTTTCTTGTGATCTTTATATTTTTCACATTTTTATAATTTAATGATGAAAAATATAACATAAGTAATAAGAATCCAACTAACATTCACAAGTAATAATAAAGTTAAGAAAAATCAAGTGTGATCTTCAAAACATTTTGTTTTTCAACATGGTACCAAAGCTAAAGTGAAAGGAAGGCAACTTGAAGATCACAAGTAATTGGAATATTTGAAGACACTCTTGTAGAAGTTATCTCTCTCTCTATCAAAGAAAAGGAAGAAGGCTTGAATATCATATTGTTGAAGACATATTCATAGAAACCATCACTCTCTTAAAGATATAGTTAAAGGCTCTTGGAAATCATCAGCTCTCGCCCACTCATCAATGCCCTTGCACACTCATCAACATTCTTGAAGACATTCTTATAATAGTTCATTCTTCTTTGATAAGTAATTACTCTCCTATATTGTATGTCTAATCCTCCTAACCAAATGGAATTTATTTGTAAGGAAGGAAACAAACTTGATGGTGCTTCTAACTTCAAGGCTTGGAAAAAGATAATTTATTTAGTCCTCAAAGAAAATGAATTCATGCAATTTGTTGAAGGCAACATTCCAATAGTAGACAAGAAAAATGCTCAAAAAGTAGACAAATACACTAAGGGAGAAATTAGAACTCAAAGGATTCTCTTTGAGCTGATCAAATATCATATTATCTCTTTTGTTTCAGATTTGTCTACATCCAAAGAAGTCTGTGATAAATTAGCCGAATTATATTATGTCAATATTATCATCCAAAATATATTTGTAAGGAATAAACTCTACGGAATAAGAATGAAAAAAGCCCAATATTTTTGGGGTTTAATATGGGTTTATATATTCCATCCCTTTCACATGTATTTTTCAATCTGGGGTTCATTAGTTATTTCAAGGTTATCATGAAAATTCTATGTAAACCTGTTATAGACATATTTGGGAACTTCAACCCCAATCTTATATGTCGATAAACTAGGTCTCTTCAACCCCTAAAAGTGTTGTTTCATACCCTAAAAGATCATGATCAACTAATTACATCATTCCCAAAAAGTTCCACCTGAAAAACCATCCAGAATTGGCCTAAACTGGACCATACTGACTGCTCCACTATTAAGGTGCGATGCATATTGATGAGACCTTCTATAGGGTGCAATGAGAGAGGATGGACAAATGTCTTAGACAGTTTGCTAAGTGGATGTTCATGGAATCTTCTAGAAACTTCTCCTATGACACTTGCCTCTCTGAATTTTCTCAGGGATGAGTAAGAGATCTAAGAAATCTCCAAGTGGAACCAAATGCAACAAGGGGAATGACACTAATCAAAAACCAAGAGATGACTCACACCCTTACACACATCTATAAATGGATCCCTCATTTAAGAGATCCAGAGGCTAGAATATTGTGAATTGCAAGTGCTGATAGTTTGTATTTGAGAAAGAGCATCGCATTGTTGGATGATCTTGCTATTTCATGAGGTGAATAGGGCTTTGATGTTGGGAGTATGATGCTGGATCAGGCAATTGGGTTGTAATTCTCCCTTATATTTTAATAAAGTTCTTCGAGTTTTCTTCCATATAACTGTGCAATTGTGAATGTTATTATTTGTGAATTCCATTATATGTTCATTATATTTCTGATTCCGTAATGATTATGATATAATAGATCAAGATGCTTTGACGGTTCTTTGTTACTGTTTTTCTACAGGTACTCTCCAAGCGAGATAAGTACGGAGAGGAGTTGCAAGCTCTGTCAAGGGGGAAAGAGATCAAGCAAGGAGTTAAGCGAAAGATCTAGGTTGGTTCCTTTGTCTTTCTATTATCTATTATACATAGAAGAAATCATGAATTGCTTTGGACTGTTGTTTCTAGGGTAGCTGCCAAACCTAGAGGGCTAGTCAATTGAAAAGACACTAGTTTTCCCAAAAGCAAGACCACAGGTTCTCTACCGAGTATTTAGAAATTACAAAGTACAAGGCCCAAAGAATACTACAAATCGAGTAACAACAAAGTAAATAACACTAACAAAAACCTAAAGTAATAGTAGTTAGGAATCACAACAATATTACAAAGTAGTAAAGAAAGAAACAACAATTATAAAACATTAACAATAAAACTAGGAAGTATACCTAACCAAATGAATGAATCCAACAACACCTGATCAAGAGAGTAGGCCAAACTCTCTAATTAGGGTTGTGGCTAAGAATAAGAGATCACACGAGATTAAAGTAAGATGAAATCCGCATTAATCGTAAAAAAGAGTTACAAAATAGAATCTCGGTTGTAACTTTTGTCATTCTTCTCCATTGAGCCTTACTTATATAGTCATCATTACATGAATAACATTTAACAAACTCATAAATTGTGGTGATTGTGTCTATCCAAAAATATACAATAATGTTTCAAATAGAAACAAAATAAAAAGATAGAAATCAGAGTTGGTTTTTTCAGTTAATCAGTAGTTTAGTAGTTTAACGGTTCAATCCTTAAATAGCGATGCTAGCCCAAATTCAACAACATTGCATTGGGTATTGTTCCACTGCACAACATCTTATATGAATCTGTAGAGAAATTTTGTCAGCAAATCGTCTAAGAATCATTCCCCTAGTACTATGCTTCAATAATTAACAATTCAAGAAGACATGGAAATACAATATACCTTTTCATTGATTGGGATATAAATCGACCTCGTAAGAGCTATGAAATGGATAAAAAAGAGCAGGTAAAAGTGAGTAAAAATAAGAAATTTTATCGTCCAACATCTCCCCCCAACTGACTTGGTTGCATGTCCTCATGCAAACTGCTTCTTAGGAATATCAAGGTTAGACTGCTGTGACTGACATGGAGTTGAGTAAGATTGCATTTTTTTTCCATATCAGTCTCAGGTATTTGATTTCCATTTGTATGAATGATATCCTTCAACCAATATTCAACCATAACATCAGACAACCCATACTAATTAGAAGGAAACTAGATAATATGAAATTATAATCTTAACCCTAGCCAACTAATGCCACAGTGTTGCATGCAGGAAATATAGCGTGGCAATCTACCCAAAGCTCTTGAAAAGATAGGTGACCCAAAGGGTTCTTGTTCCCATAGTGTTGACGATGAAAGCCTCCAACACTTTCGGTAAGCATCCTTGGATTCTTCCTGGAAAGTGTATATTTGTATTATGCATAAGTTGACACCCCATCGTTTTGTCATAAGCATTTGGTATTTTCATCCTTCTAGTTATAGAAACTGATGATGTTAAGTAAAAATATCTGAAAATTGGAAATGCTCCATCCTAATCATCAATGGGTGATTTTCCTAGTTTTCCTCAAATCTACCAAGGACCTTTTTCCATTTGACTTGATTAATCACAAAATATGTAAAAACTCTCAATTGGATAACTCCTACAAATGGTATTCGGTTAAATGACTGATCAGTTTCTATGATATAATCATGCGTG
This sequence comes from Pinus tabuliformis, assembly GCA_031772625.1. Classification (NCBI taxonomy): domain Eukaryota; kingdom Viridiplantae; phylum Streptophyta; class Pinopsida; order Pinales; family Pinaceae; genus Pinus; species Pinus tabuliformis. The sequence continues at coordinate 346,679,130 of CM062819.1, read as the reverse complement.
TATAATTCACATAGAAAATGTTGGTGAATATGATTGTTAGCTCTCAAAATCCTCAACAAATGTATGGCATCTTCTATTTTATGACTTAACTCCTAGTCAGTACTTCCTAAATAGAAAATAGATATTGTTCATGACAAAAAAAGGGCATAACAGTTAGAAGGGGGTCTACATTCCATCAGTTGTTACGTTAAGGTGAACATCTCATCCTTATCGACCTTCAATAACTGAACCTGTTCCTGCAACTCTTTGATCATCTCTTGCATTTTTTCTTGTTGTTGTTGAGCCTTTATAATGTGAGTTGTATAAGTGGAAACCACCTTCACCGCATTCTCCTGAATTTCTCTTATTTCTTTCCAAGGAGCCTCCATGGGAATTGCCCCAAGTTGGAAACTACAAGTAGGGGCCTTCCATTTCTAGTTTTCCACTGCCAAAATAAACTCTCAGGATTCTTCAATATGGTAGAGTGTCTCAGTTTATGTGGATGATGAGTTCGCCTCCTTACCCTCTATTTTTATTGCCACTAACACTACCCCATCAATTCCAAGGGTTTCAGTTTCTTGGCGAGTATTAATTTTTCGCTTTCATTTTTCCCATTTCCATAACTGCATCACCTGTTTCCTCAGTTTTGTAATTTCGATATTTAACTAAATATTTACTTCGAATAGTAGTTGGTAATAGTGTTGAATGGGTTCTTTCCTTTTTGCAAGTTCCTCGAGAAATTCTTGTTTTACCACATTCTCCTCCATCTATCTCGAGGCTGGTACTAGTCCTTATGGAACAGTATCAACAAACATCTCAACATGTTCCTATTTTATCACGACTTTCTCTATCTATTCGGATGTTGGTACTCATGGAGTGACATCAGCACATTCTTCAGTAGATTCTCACACTATTGAATTTCCTTATTTTCTTAGAATCTGATACTTATTCTTGTGGAGCAATACCCACAACATCTTCTTCCTCCAATGGCTCTGAATCTGACACTTGTTCTTGTGGAGTTGTGTCAGTAATGACCTCTTCTTCCAATTTCTCTGACGTCGACACTAGTTATTGTGGAGTAGTATCAGCAAAAACCTCTTTTTCCAATTTCTCTGAATCCGACACTCACTCTCGTGGAGCAGTATCGGAAACAAGCTCTTCTTCCAATTGCTCTAAAGCCAACACTAGTTCTTGTGGGGTAGTATCGACAACAACCTCTTCTTCCAATTGATCTAAATCCAACACTGGTTCTTATGGAGTGGTATCAGCAACATCTTCATCTACAATTACTCCTAAAAACTTCAATTTGGGAGGAAATACTTCTTCTATTACTGCGCGGGTAGGAGAAGGGAATTTCCCCAATCCTCTCATAGGGAAGCCATAAGTGGATAATGAGGGGTAGTAGATTCAGTTTCCATTCTTCCAACTTGCTTTGTTTTAGTCTCTTGAATTCCTCTCCCATCTCCCAAATCTTCTTATTGGTCTCTCATTTCTTCATCTCCTTTCTCCTCTACCTTCTTGAGTATTTGTTCCATCACTTCTCCTTCAAGCAATTCCTCTTCTAGCCTTATAGGCATCATGGTTGCAACTTCTTCCTCCGATAGCTCAACCAATTGCTACCAAGTTATAGGAGTCTATAACAAGGTGTGAATTACAAGTACTATAAAAAGCCCATGATTCGTAAGGATGGCTAACGCCTAAATTGAGCAATGTGCAGGTTTGGCCATCAGTTTTAGATTATTCAAAAGGAATAACAAGATATTTATGGAATGCATCTAACGAAATAGGAGATAGGATAGGAGCTTAAAATGATATTTATAGAGGATAGAAAACCAACCTTCATATGTGAAATACCGCATTCAGAAATATGCAACACTGCCCAAGGCTGTGGTAGCGATTTTTTATCATAACCCTTTACTTTTTGCACCACATTCTCCCTCGCCTGTGAGAGTAACTTTGGAAACATTGGCAAGGCTGCTCTTCTAATAAACCACCTTTGTCCATCCTGTGGAAACCCACTGACAACTATAATAACTTCCTCAGTTACTTGAAATTCCATTCCACAAACCCTCGAGTGATTTCCTTCTAGATTTAGCACAAATTCAAATCTCACTCCTTCATCAAACCCCTGCAGCAGCTCAAAGTAAGTATTCCAGCCTACATTTTGGAAAATTTGTCATACTTTGGTCAACGTCGAACATGTTCTATGCTCTTTGGTTCATATCTAATAGTTTGGCCACCCATTATACCTGTCAGTTACTTTGTAGCAACACTTGAAGTAGTAGCAAGTCGTTAAGGTAATAGTTAGCTGATACAATACGTGGTAACAGGGGTGGCGATGAGGGAAATGTTAGAAAATTATATATTGCAGAGCCATGGAACGCATAAAATATATTGCAGAAATATAAACATAGAAAACACATAAAATAAGAGAGACACAAATATACGTGGTTCAACCAATTTGGGCTACGTCGACGGTAAATAGCCAGTCCTTCCTTTTATATTATCTAACAAACTGAAGAGATACAACCTATAGCAGATCCGTTGTAGTTCCCTCTTCACTCTCACACAATCTCCTCTCTCTTTCTCACTTAGAATACAGATCTACATAAACACAATACAATTCCCTCATATATAGCAAGGGGTTTCCTTCTAAGGCAAAAAACCCTAAATTAAACATAACTTCTATCATTAGATCTCCACCTAATGAACGGCCCAGATTGACTATGAAATTACAAAATTTTACAGGAAAATTTCACATCTATTTTTAGCTTCAAGGGTGTTGCCCCCGATCCCCCACTGGGGGGGGGATCCTAAAGATTTCTACCGCCCCCCCTAGACTCCCCTTGCAATGTAAATATTACGGGTGGCATTGCTGCCACATTACGAACTTGGGTCCAATGCGGTGATACCTCTAAATAAAGAAGATAATCAGGCTCCACACTCAACAGGAAATGAGTTTGGGTGATGGTTATGGTAAAACAAATAGTAATCATGGTAATAATTATTGTAATCATTTCGATACATTGGAAATGACAATATTTTAATGTTGACATGTGTATTTGTACATAGTGTAATTCCCTATGGGTATTGATATATGTGAAGGATATGGATGGGGATATGATACAAGTGGGTAATGATGCCATATTAATGGTATGAATGGATGATCTAAATATTTTCTTAATGAGGTATGATAATAGCAAAAAATGGTATCGTTATCATTAAATACGATAATCTCCCCCAACTAAGGTATGGTCATCCTCGACCCTCATTAGTCATTTCATTAATGAAATTTCAATTAAATTAATGGATTCATTCTGGGACATACGTGACGACTTACCTTAGTGGAGTATCAAAATCGATATTGTACCAGCACTGGTGGAGTATCAGCCCTAGTATAGTATCAATATCGGTGGAGTATCATCACCGACAGATGCTAAAATGGAGACAACTGAGATGTTGCAATAAGCATAACAACAAGAAAAATGTTGCAACTTGAGTATTAGCAAGGGAAATGGAAAAGAGTGTTGAAATAGGGAAAAGAGAACTGCAATTAGAGTAGCAACAGGGGAAAGGGAAAAGAGCACTCTAAAAGGGAAAAAGAAAGTTGTGAGTGGAGTAGAAGCAAAACTCGACTTTATTTTATTATATATATATATATATATATATATATATATATATATATATATATATATATAGATATATATATATATATATATATATATATATGAGGTACAGAGGAAGAATTTTCTACACAAATGACTTTGAAACCATAATCATCATAAAATTGTCTAATAAAGGAGTCCCTAGAGATCACACGATGATACAACTTGAGGCAGCATTTGTTTGCAAGTAAAGGAGTATGTGTATCGTCTGTTGTTATGAGTTTAATAGTTCCATTTTCAAACACTATGTCAACCTCATATCGACCCACCCATATTGAGCAGAGTTTTCCTTTAAAATCGTTGAACTGAGGATCATAGAGTAATGCCCAATCACCTTTTTGAAACACCTTTTTCTTAATAAATTTATCATGCCACTTACTTCGTTGCTGCTAGATTGTGACAATGTTCTTTAAAACTACCAAATGGATTTCATCTAACTCATTGAGTTGATCCAATCAGTGTTTCTAGTCTACAATAAGATCCATGCCTACTTCCAGAGTTTTCCTAAGGATTTCAGCCTCAAATTCTGCTGAAAATAGATGGGATTTATGATACACCAGTTCATATGGTGAAAAACCCATTGTATTCTACCATGTAGTTTTATATGCCCAAAGTGCTTTAGGGATATTTTCAACCCAATTGTAGCAATGGTTAGCCACAATATTTATAATAATATTTTCTAATGCTTTATTTGCATTGTCAACCTAACCATTCACCTGAGGATGATATGGGGATGTCATCAATTGTTTGATTCCATATTTATCCATAAGCGTTGCTACTGAATGCGATGTAAATTATGCTCCTCCATCTGAAACTATTTCCCTGGCAGCCCCATATCGAGCAAAGATTTCTTCAAATGGGAAGTTTGAGAGATTTTGTGCAGTGGCTTTTGAAATCACTTTGGCTTCCACTAATTTCGTCACATAGTATATAAATACAAGGATATGGACTTTTTTATGAGAAGGAGGATTAAATGGCCCAACAAAATCAATAACCCATTTCTCAAAGGGATCAAGGACTAGTTGAGTCTTCAATGGAATTTCATCTGATTAGACAGGATGGCCCATTCGTTGACAACCATCACACCCCCAAACATATTTTATAGCATCCACAAATATAGAGGGCCAATAGTATCCTGAGCAGCACCTTGTGACTGGTTCATTTATTAGCAAAGTTTCCTCCGTAAGGTTCATCATGGGTAACTTTCAGAACATCATAGATCTTGTCCTCGCCTATACAACGTCATATTTTCTTATATGTTCTAGTGTAGAAGAGGTACCCTTCTATCCATGTATAATGGGAAATATACTAGATAATTATCTGTTATTCCCTATATGGAAAATGATGAGATAAATTAGCTATAGCAGGACAGTTAGCAACTTCTGCATACCAAGGGGTGTGAGTAGAAATTGCAAAAAGATGTTCATCAATAAAAATATCTTCTACATGTGTATATTTATTATTAATATTCAACCTAGATAGGAAATGTGCTACCACATTATCCTTTCCTGGTTGTCTACAATAGTGATATCAAATTCTTGTAACAATAATAACCATCTTGTGATTTGCTCGAGTTATATGTTTGTTTATCATATATCTGATGGTTAAATTATCTATATGCACAAATGTGGGGTACACTATAATATAATGCTAAAATTTGTTAATAGCATAAATGGTAGCCAAATGTTCCTTCTCAGTTACTGTTTAATTAAGTTCAACATGAGTTAAATTCTTAATCACATAGTAGATTGCATACAAATTCTTATCTTCCTGTTGTCTAAAAATTACTCCAAATTTTGTATGGGAATCATCCGTAGAGATATGGAATGGAAGTTTCTAATCAAGACAACACAATATTGGAGCCTCACAAACTAATTTCTTGATCCCTGAAAAAGTCGATTCACAAGCATCAATCCACACAAATTATACATCTTTAGACAATAGTTGGAAAGTGGAAATTATTTTCTAGAAAAAATTCTATGAAACATCGATAATACCCATCATAACCAATAAATCTTTGTACCAGTGTCTATTTCTTTTAAGTGGGAAAATTTAATACTACCTCGACCTTAGCAGGGTCAATCCATATTCCTGTAGTTGAAAGTAAATGCCCCAGGATGATCCCTTCTTCCATCATCATATGACATTTTACTATGCTAAGAAACATGAGTCTGTTTACATCATTTTAGTATTTTTTTCTAAATTTTCCAAACCATCTTCAAAAGAATCACCATACAGGGTAAAATCGTCTATATAAATTTCAACATTGTCATTAATCAAATTAGAAAAGATTCCTAATATCGCCCATTGGAATGTAGCAAGTGCATTATAGAGTCCAAATGGACGGACCCTGTATGAAAAATTTCCCCAAGGGAAAGTAAAAGTCCTCTTATATTGACCTTTAGGCACTATCTAGATCTGGTTATATCCATTGAACCTGTCTAGGAAGGAAAATAACTTCCTTCCTGCTAGTGTGTCGAGAACCTGGTCAATGAAAGGTAAGGGAAAGTGACCTTTCTAGGTAGATTTATTTATCTCCCTATAATTGACACAGATCCTCCACTTGTCATTTTTCTTTGCGATGACTAATGGCGAACCCATTGACTATTAGAGATCAGATAAATAAGCACAACATCCAATAGCTTTTGTAGTTCTTCTTTAACAATATTTTTCAAAGCAAGGTTTATTCTTCTTTGTGGTTGGCGAAAAAGACAACATTCCTCTCTTATATATATGTGATGGGTAAATAAATCGGGATGAACTGCTTTCATATCCATGTATTCCCAAGAAAAGGCCTCCTTCTCATTTTGAAGAATTTTTAACAATTGTTCAGTTTGGGAGGGCGATAGATTGGGATTAATGTTCAGTGCTTTCCATGGATCAATCGCTATTAGAATACTGTTATGGGATGTTATGACAAGAACATTTTCAATTTCAATTTTTGGTTGAATAACTTCTTAGGTAGTACAACTCCTAACATACTCTAATAGTCGCTGGTTCGGGAAAGAAACGTGATTAGGATCAGTAATAAACGTACTAATATCATTATCTTCTATTTCTTCTTTGAAACAAAGAGCTTCCCCAATAGTGAGAATTTTTCTAACATTTTTGTTTTTCGGTTCAGAATCATTCTGAAGGGAAGGTTTTTGTGCTAGGGTAAACCCTGGTTTGACCGATGAGCTTGGTTTTTGCATGAGGATAAAGAACAAGATTCTTCATAATCTCTCTGTTTGATATTACCATGTTTCCTGATCGACACCTAATGTAGGCATCATCCATAGAAATCCATGGCTTTCCTAAGATCAAGGGGTTCCCCCTACTAGATATTGAATGTGCAATACTAAGGGATTAATAGGGTATTCCCAAGAATCCACATAAATGATTACATCTTCCAATTCCCAACAAGTCTCACGGTAGGTCAATCTGCAAGTTTGAGAACTTTTGGGGTTGGTTTAAGATTAAATAAGCATAGAGTAAGTACAGTTGATGATGTTATAACATTAATTGTAGCCCCAAGGTTTACTAGAGCATTTGAAATAGCAACCCCATTGATTTGGACTGTCAGGATCGGGTTCCCTGGGTCACCATATTGGACGGGTATAGTTTTTCCCAAAATTATGTCTGACAAATTCCCCATGACATGAATAGTAGGTGGATATTTCGGCTTCCTTCCAAGATTCTTGGAGCATAATTCCCTAATTATTTTAGCATATATTGGCACATCCTTCATGGCGTGGAGCAATGGGAACTTAACAAATAGATTATGTAATTCCCCCAAAAGATCAAATTTAGGTTGAGGGATTTGGTTGCTTACGGACAACCTCTCAGGATAAGGTGGTCCTGTGTGACCCCCTTTAGTGACATTTGTTTTAGTGGGGGGTTGTTGCTCCATAGAAATTTGTGTTGGATTACCCCTAACTTCCCTATAGGGGTGTTTAAGTTATGGTTCTAAGACTTCATCATCAGTTTGTTCAATAATTATTGGTGAAATATTTGTATTCACTACTCGTTCGGATCGGAGATTCAATTCATTGCATTCTGAAATGGAAATACCATATGCAGGAAGGTTAAGTGTATAAACCTATTAGGATCCCTTATTATTCGGGTTTGGGTTGGGTTGAATAGGAAGTTGAGGATGAAGACAATGAGTACCAATGGAAGCATTGGGTGGGAGCTGCAATTGTTGTTGTGTCATAGGCTAGGGGAGTTTGTTTGTAAGAAGAGGGGTTCCATGCCAGTTCTAAGACCAGGAAGGGACTGAACCAAGTTGAGGTGACCATGACTAGTAGGGCATAGGATACAAATAATATTATGGCCATCAAGGTGGAAATGGTGTAGTCTGAGATCGAAAATTATAATTATTAAAGTATTGAGAAGGGTCTTGACTCATACCTTGATTTAGATTCTGTAGTTGTAGTTTACATGACTTCTTTGGTTCCATAAAATAGAGCTGGTTTTTTTCTTCATTTTCTCCCTGAAAAATGACCTTCAGCCCAGGAAGTGATGGACATGTGCTAGTCGAGTGTTTTTTCTCACATATTGCATAGGTTTCGAAGGTATTAAGTGGACACTCCTTTAGCGGGTTCTTCTTCCTACACTATGGGCAAAAGATGGCCATTGATTTATTGGCTTACATCTATTTATGTTATGCTTGCACAACATCAAGGTGTGATGAGAATGTGCTTAGAATGTTAGTCCTCAAATTGTCCAATGAGTCCCTGATTTCTGCTTTTGTGACCCGTCTACTAGATGATTTGAGAGCTTTTGTCCCTTGCTTACGCCTCACAACCCCTCATGAACATTTGACACATTCCTTTGAGATATCCCCACTTCCTACCACATTCAGAAGTTCTAGAGACTCTTCTCTTAATGCTTGGAGTAAGATTATCTTTAAAATGTCCTTATACAAATCACTATGGCTCGATCTCTGCAGGTTCTATTTAAAGCATTCCATAAAATCCTCCATATTCTCATCCTCCTTTTGGATAATCTTGAATATTTCTTCTTTAATGTCTCGAGACTTGTAGTAGTCCTCATATTTTTCGACGAGAATTTGCTTCATATTGTCCCATGTCATGATTTATTTTCCTCCTAGACCCATAAACGAACGTAATATTTTCCCTTTTAAAGTAGTAGGGAATATATTTAGTTTTTGAGCATCTGAAACATAATCATATCCTTGCTAAATAACATCTAACTTGAAGAGGAATGTATCTGAATCCTCGAAAGAGAGACCATGGAAATTAGGTAATGACGTTAGAGGAATAGGTTTCATGGGTGCATCGCCCCTAATTTCACCAATTGGAAATTCAATTGTATAAGTTGTGTTATCGGCCATGAATACCCTTCAATATATTCTTGGAATTTTAGCAGGTTCCAGTTGTTTCAAGATATGTTATTGGGATAGGGTCCCTAGTGTCAATTTTGGGTTAGTTTAACCAATTTTTGAGAAGAATTTTTTGAAGAATGTAAAGTCTCGCCGAAATGTGGAAGCAAAGCACACAACTAGGTAAGAGTCAAAGGGGATTTAGCCCCTTTTATGGGTAACTGATAGGTTAGCTTTGAGACTGACCCATAGGTCGTGGGCCATGGTATTGTAATAGAAAGGTGATAAATATTTGAGTCATAACGAGTTTAGAGAAGTAAGTAAGATAGAAGATTACTATTTTGGGAAAGTGTTAAGGTATGAATGCTTTGTTTCCTGTACTTAGGTGAAAGGGGAAGGCTCCTGTAGCTAAGTACACGAAGCCTTGGCAAGTCTGCAACTGAGTGCAAAGGCCCCTGCAATTGGGTGTGTAGGGTGGAAGAGTTTGTAATTTGAATGTTATACCTAACAAAGGCTAATTTTGGGCCAAATATCTTGCATATGTGTCTTATTCTTATTTCTTTTCATGTTATGCTTTATCATTCAGTGATCTATTTTATATGGAATAAAGTATAATTTTTGCGCGAATATGTTAAATCGTTAATGTCCATGAAAAAATTAAGTAATGATCAAGTTTCACAAAAATATTAGCAAATTCTATTATGATATCTGTTTGAATCAGTTAGATATGCACGAAGGAAGATCTAGGGTTAGTATTTACTACACAAAATTTGTCAGTCTACTTCATTTAGGTCAATAAATTTTGATTGCAAACCTTCGTAAAGGTCTGAGAGACATTTCCATAAAGTTGTAGTAGTGGACCATAGGGAGACATAGATCTACGCGAAGGAATATTTGAGCTACAGGGGCTAAAGATTACCTAAAAAATGGTCTCTGGATGCAAAAACATGGTTCTAGCATCCCCCAATACTACTTCAAGTGAGACTGTAGCTTGCGCTATACAAGTTGTTGCAGAAAGGGCTAGTAGTTAGGGTTTTTTTTTCTTCAGTAGAAGGAGAAGAAGGATAAGCAGCAGGAGAAAATTGTGGGCCTAGAGGAAGAAAAATTCCATGGAGTGGAGGAGTTAGATGCTGAGGAGGGTGATCCTATCACATGACTCCTAGAGTATATCCCTCTATGAAAAGGGAAGACAAAAGTAACTAAAGATCCCGCTTCTAGGAAATTTATGGTCTTGGCGCCCTTGTTACCAGAACAGGCCAAATTTGAAGGCACGAACTTAGTGCGCATTCTGGTGTTGAAGATGAAGGATTTGAATATCATGTACCATGAGATATTCCCTCATTTGGCTACTCACAAATACATGACGAAGATATATTACGAAGAAACTGGGGTTACGCGGCTGGAACCCATGAAATGGGTTAGAGGTGTTGAGAAGGTTGGGTTGTTGCACATGCTTTGCATACCACATTTTCACAGGTCAATTATCAACATTGTGTGTGTGCGCTAGCTTCTCGCATTGGTGGATTATGGGTGCTTATGCCTCAGTGAACCCATCCCTATCAGGGATATGCTCATGAATAGGATTACAAAGCTACACTATAAAGTGGCGGGCCCTACTAAGGAGTTTGGAGGGAAAAATGGAGAAAAGTGTTGGGATGGGGTTCCCAAGGGTAGAGTTGGATTAAGTTAGTCATTTTTTGTAAAGAATTTTCTAAAGAATGTAAAGTCTCCACGAAATGTGGATGCAGAGCACACAGATAGATAGGAGTCAAAGAGGTCTTAGCCCCTTGTTTTGATAAGTTTTAAAGACTCGCCCATGAGCCAGGGGCCATGGTAATGTATTAGAAAAGCTATAAATAGTTGAGTCATAGTGAGTCTTAGAGATAACTTTGGATAGATAAGAAAGGAGATGAATGAATGAATGATGTTGTAAGGGTTTGATAGGCATGAAAGGCATGTTCATGTCAGTAGCGAAGGAAATTCTCTACAGCTAAGTGCGCGGAGGTCTAGAAGTGTCCACAGCTGAGTACGTGGACCCCTGCAGCTGAGTTCACAGGGTAAAAGTCTGTATTGTGAAGGATATAATTAATAAAGATTGATTTTGGATTGGAAAATCTTACTTTAAATAATGTTTCCATGAGTTAATGTGTTTCCTCTACGTGAATTGGGTAATTGAATATGTTTATGCTTAGTAAAGATACTGAATAATCTACATGAAAGTATAGATCTAAACTAAGATAGATATCAGAAGAGAAGATAGGTCTACACAATGACATATATAGGCCACAGAAACTCATTACATCATCTATGGATGCAGAAAATTGGTTCTAACATCCCCCAATACTATTTCGAGTGAGGTTGTAGCACGCTCTATGTAGGTTGTTTCCAAAAGTGCCAGCAGTGTAGGATTTTGTTGATTGGCACAACTAACTCTGAACCTGGGTCAGGACCCCTAAATCCAACAAATGGTTCCATTGTTGGGACCAGGATCTTATTAAATAGATGTGTGATGTCACATCATTGGAATCTTATTAAGAAAGAGATTCAAAAGTGGTTAGATTGGAAGATTCAAGAGTTTGCAACTAAAGAAAATAGGAATCCATACTTGTCGAAGGAGGATTGATTAAATAGATATCTCTATACAGAGATACACAAAATTTTCTTTTTCACCTTTCCATGCGAATTATATGAATGATTAGTGAAATTGGTAGATGGTACAGGGAGCTGGAAGATCGCTAGTCCTATAGTGTGGACTCTACAATTGGTATGACAACTAGAGGCATCTGAAAACAAGATTGTGTAGGTTGTCGACCATTATCTTGATCGAATTTTGGGAGGATTTGTTTTACTAAATTCGCAGTTGACACCTTAGTTAGCTATAGCGAAGTGGATCAAAGCAGAGTGAAGATTTTTCAAGGGGTCGTGAGGTAAGTACTTGAGGTCATTGAATACTTGGATTAAAATGAAATTATGTGAAAATCGGTTAATTCCATTACCTTAATGTTCAGAGCTACGCGAAGTGGTAGATTGTTTAGAAGTAATGGTTCATGCCCAGAGTATAGTCCATTAATCGAACCTCCTTCATGCGACGACGAAGGGGTGATGTTGACTAGAATGCGAAGCACTGTTCATTTAATAACTTACGGTATTCCAACGATATATCATGCATCCACTCCACCTCTGCCTCCACCTCCACTGCATACACATTCACCTTCACCTCTGCCTCCACCTCCACCATTCATCATGGAAAACACAATGAAGATGTCAATCTTCAAAGGAATAGGAAGTGAAGATCCGGAGAAGTTCTGGTTTGTTGCAAATGATGTATGGATAGCACAGCAAATCACTGATGAAAATATAAAGAAGTTGCAGTTGGATACTGCCTTGCAGGATCGTGTGCAAACTTGTACATTAAATATTATGCTGATAATCGTCAGGCATCGTTAGCAGAAACTCAAGAAACTCTTAACAAATAATTTAGTAATCCTAAATCTGAGGCACAATTAGTAATTGAATTTAAGGAGATTCAAATGAGAGTTGATGAGACACCTTGGGACATTGATCAGAGGTTGAAGTGCCAGATCAGGTAGGCTAACATCCAATCTAATATATTCATTATTGTGATTGGTTTATAGCATCACTTTTGCTGCACTTAAGAATACCTCTATCACAACAAAAAATAGCAACACAAGCAGAAGCCTTGGAGATCATGATGAGGCTGCATGCATTGCCTATTCAGGATACAAGACTAGGGGTACAACATATCCACTCGTAGTAAGAGATCCTACACCTAGAATTACAAAGTCTAAAGAAAGAGAAGGAGACTAAGCCATAAGTGCGCACAGAGGTTTGGTGATTCAAGTGTAAAGGCCAAAGGCACAATAAAGATCATTTTCCAGTATATGCAAATTATCTTATGAGGGGGGCATCCCCCCTGAAGCCAGAAGCCCTAGCCGAGCTAAGCCTGGGACATGCACTATGGTGCGCCATTTGTCAAGTCATTGTGCAACATGTGACAAACAACTGCCACTTACTTTAGAAGTTCGTCCAGACACCCCAACAGTTGGGACATGCACTATGGTGCGCCATTTGTCAAGTCACTGTGCAACATGTGACGAACAACTGCCACTTACTTTAGAAGTTCGTCCAGACACCCCAACAGTTGTTTTACAATTTTTGTAAACCTATGGGCAATGATGAGTGCCATTGTCGAAGTTATGAGTTGATGATGGAAAGAACCCCTACTTACCATATGAAAATAGAAACTCGGTCCCCATATCAGGGTGTAGGAGGAGCGCATGGGGGTTTTCAAGGACAAGGACAAGGAGGAGGAGGAGGAGGACCTTGTAGAGATCATGGTCACATTATTTGCTCCAACTGTGGACAATCGGGGCACTTCGCGTGAAATTCCTAGAATCCTACACACCCTTCGTGTCAATACTCTAGACAATTTGACCATGCCATAAAAGAATTTCTAGTGCTAAAATGCAAGAGAAGAAAATGCAGCCTCAACAACCTACACACAATTTATAAATGATGAGTGTTGAGCACCGTGAGGAAGATCATAGCATTAATATTGTATAAAGAAGTGGTATGATGACTGGCGTAGATAAAGGTAACATCCTAAGGAAGATGGATGGGTCTACATATCTTCTAAGAAAGAAGCCACCTTTGACCTTAATCGCGTTAAGGAAACATGCATCGAAGCAAATAACAATTTCACTGAGGCCTCCACCTCAGGATTCCAAGAAAAGACACCAGAGACCAGTGCGACATAAGAGGTTGATCCTTACGTACTCACTAATTTTTTGGAGACATGCATGAAGTTACTACACAACAAAAAGGTTGTGGAAGGATTATAAGACTTAATAGGCAATTTCACCAATAAGGAAAAGACTCCTGCAGAGCAGTGCACAGTTACAGATATTGGTAAGCATAAGGCATGGACAGGACACGAGATGTGGCAAATAGCGCAGATAGGTGATTACGAAATGGACTGGGGTCTGATGTGAATTTTTTGCTAAAATAGACATGGGAAATGATGGGGATACATGTGCTATATTGGTCTCCTATTCAGCTCTAAATGGAGAATCAACAGAAAATCATCCCCATGGTACGATTGTAAGGAGCAACGGTTGATATTGAAGGTGCGAGTGCATTAGTGACTTCAAAGTTATAGAAATTGTCGATGATAGTAATCCTTTTCCCGTACTCTTGGGAATCGACTAGGCTATTGATATGAATGGGGTCATTAATTTGAAGAAGAGGAAAATGACCTTTGAAAAGAAGTCACTTAGGGTCGTAGTGCCACTAGATCTTGTGGAAGGAGCATGCTATACCGAACCTATTCGCAATTATGTAGAAAGTGACAACGAGATGGATCAAATATACAAGATAACAATGTGAGACTAGGATTATATCAATCCAAAGATGGATAGACAGATCGCATGGGATCAGGAGAGTTCATGCAATTTTGATTCAGATGAGGAATTAGAGCATTCGAAGAACCACTTACATGAAGTATCTACATTACGATGCAATATGATGACGAAGTCACTGCGTTGTGTTTCGTCGGAGGTAAGAAAGCTACCTTATTATAATGGTTTGACTGACATAGATATGTTTTTAGATGAATTTGAGCATGAAGTCCCTAAAGACCACCATTTTCAAGCATTGGAGTTGGCGCTATGTGCTACACTTGCACGTTGGTGGGGTACGCATAAATAAATTTTTACTAGATGGAGGGATTACAGGCCAATGATGAAGTTATTATTAGGCATGCTAATACTAGAATGATTGAGAAGTATAGTGGGAAGGATGATCCGCATGATCACCTAGCGAACTGGATTAAGGCATGGGGGACAAAACTGCAACGAGAATGGGTACATATATTTTGTCATGCCTTGGATACAATCCCCATGAACTGGTATCTTGAGACAGATCTCTGCCATGGCACTGTGGAATGGGATGTATTGAGAGAAAGTTTCTTATTGACTTTCAACTTTGAGGACGGGTCTGCAAGCATCGACAAAGCACTTCAAGATATTAAAGTAGTTATATTCATGATGCTAAAGGAACCTATATAATGGACCCAACCTAATTGGAGCACCCAATTGCGCCATGCATTGGAATGTTATAATGTGACCGTTGAAGAGGAGGAAGAAGATCTAAGGAATATAAATATTCTAGAAACAGAAGGGCATCGCACAATAGAAGGACTGCAAGTAGAGCACCCAGATGTTTTCGCACCTTTGAAAACAAGACAGGTAAACATTGTCACTGAGGAAGAACTAAAGTTCATGAAGATTGGAGATTATTGGGACAATGTTATAGTAGAAAAAGTTTTTGAATTATTTCAGGAGTACCAGGATCTCTTCCCCACAAATTTTTCATATTTAAAGGTCATACTTGGCGATTTGGGTGTTATATGGATCACATTGAAGCCAGATGCAAAGCCTGTCAAACAGAGACCTTATCACCTTAATCCTAAGTATAAGCAAAAGCTTTGCTAAGGAATGGATAAAATGTTAGATGCAGGAACAATAGAACATGTTGAAGATTCTGATTGGGCGAGCCTGATGGTATTCCAAGAGAAGAAACAAAAGGGTGAAATAAGGATCTGTGTATATCTACAGAAGCTCAATGATGCATGTGTTCATGATCCATTTTCAACGTCTTTTATAGATGAAGTGTTAGACAATGTAGGAGGGAAAGAGGCCTATTCCTTTACTAATGGGTTTTCTGATTATCATCAAATTAAGATTGCACCACAGGATTGAAGAAAAACCACCTTCACGATAGAGTGGATTTTCTTTCAGTACACTGTTATGCCTTTTGGATTAAATAATGCACGTACAATATTTTCTCGCATAGTCATAACAACATTCAAAGAATTCATGCATAAGTTTCTTGAAGTATACGTTGATGACTGGACTATGCTTGGATTGGTAAAACACCATGTAGCAAGTCTGTGCCTTATGATGGATACATGTCAAAGATACCAGATTGCATTGAATTTGAGAAATGTATATTCTATATTCCTTTTGGGATCTTGTTGGGTCGTGTCATGTGTAAGAAAATATTGATTGTGGACCCTACAAATATCACAATGATTGTGAACTTGGAGGCCCCAACGAACATCAAGCAGCTACACGCGATGCTAGGACACACTGGATACTATAGAAAATTTATTAAAGCCTATGCTCAAATTACCGCTGCTATGGAAAGACTACTGAAGAAGGATGCAACATTATATTGGGATGAAGAATGCCAGTGCAACTTAGATGTGTTAAATGAAAACATGGTGATTGTTCCAATCCTAGTATTTCCTGATTAGAAGAAGGAGTTTCATGTACATGTGGATGCTTCTTTCATTGCACTGGGTGCAATACTAACATAGGTAGGAGAAGGCGAACTAGACCATCCTATAGCCCTTGCAAGTAGGAATTTATCAATGGATGAAAAAAATTATTCAATGCTAGAGCACGAGGGGTTGGCCATGGCCTATACACTACAGAAATTCAGGCATTATCTGTTACGGGGGAATTTCAAGATGTATAGATATCATTGTGCCTTAAAGTACCTAGTCAACAAGCCTATGTTGGGGAGAAAGATTTGCAAGTGGTTGTTATTATTCCAAGAATATGATTTTAGAGTATTGTGAAGCTCGGTAGGTTGAACGCTGGTCCAAACCACCTGTCGAGGATTGAAACAAGTGAAGAACCCAATAATTTGGAGGAAGGGTTGCCGAACGCACAGCTCTTTACAGTATGTGTAGCAGATGACCATTTTTCTAACATTATTCAATTCTTAACTATAGGGATGGTGCCTGAAGGCTATAAAACTCAACAAAATAGAACTAGTAGCTTGCACATCATATTTTTCAGTCATTGCAGGACATTTGTACAAAATGGGGGTAGATGAAATATTGCGGAGATGTGCCAGAATTTGAGCATGATAGTATTATCACTGAAGCTCATGAGGGAGCTATGGGAGGTCATTATGTAGGGAAAAAAACCATGCAGAATATTTTACGCATAGGATTATGGTGGCTAGCATTGCACAAGGATTCCAAAGCATAATGTAAGGTGTGCGATGCATGTCAAAGGACTAGAAGACCATCGTAAAGGGATGAACTACGCTACATCCTCAAGTATCTTTGCAGGCATTTGAGAAGTGGGTGATCAAGTTTATTGGGCCAATTCAGCCACCTAGAAAGAAAATGGGTGTGCGCTACATTATCACTTCCATGGAATATCTAACCAGTTGGGCGGTAGCACCACTAGTGAAGGGTTGTACAATGGCTATTGCAACAAAGTTCTTATTTGAATATGTTTTAACGCAGTTTGGATTCCCAAAAGTATTAATGAGTGATAGGGGAACACACTTTTTGAATGAAACGATTAGTGTGATGACAGATGAATTTTAGGTCTACCATCAGAAGAGCACAACATATCACCCGCAGGAAAATGGGACAGTCGAAGCTTTAAAAAAAAATTGGAGAACATGCTCATGAAGGTGTGTAACGCGCAGATAAATGACTGGGATGTGCGTATAGCTATAGTACTATGTGTTGGGTCAAGAAAAATGTATGTTTTCTCCTTGGTAATAGCTTTATTTAGCACCCATACTCACATGATTATCCTTGTTTATGGATAAAAGTAGAGGAAATAATAGTTAAAGTTGGATAAAATTAATAAATAACTAATTAGACAAATCTAAGTAGGAAAAAATGGTTTTTACTATATTTATGTGTAGAATACGTAAATTGGATGATAGTTGTTCAATCAACAGAACAACAACATCTCATAAAGGAAAAAAACAACGTCTGAGGCAAAGCAGGACAGCGGAAGATCGGGAAGACCAATGTTATTTTATGACGAAATCATATCGAGTATTGCGAAATCCTCAGGATCCCCTTATCTCGAGCATTCACTTTTATCTATTTACTTTTATAATTGTTATATATAAGGCCGAAAGGAAAACTGCACGACTATTTCAGAAATTCACAGTTCATAATTATTATTTTGGACATATAATACTGTTACTTTGGTGATGTTGTAACTCTGTTATCTATATTAATGAAGACTGTGTTTAAATCATAATTATATTATGAGTATCTCATAGAGGAGACTTATGGTGGCACTGTGCCTAGTTAAGAGAAGATCTACTGCTTCACTTGTTCTATAATATTTTCTATTTTATTCTTTACTATTTGTTAATGTTAAGTTAATATCATTTTGATTATCATGAGGATTGTCGATTCGATTTGATTCTGTTGTTTATTCGAGATTCAGATTTAGCCATGTGTTATATATGAGTAATGATTTTGGTTGGATTGGTTATGTTAGTTACATCATTAGATCGTTGATTCGTTCCAAGTAATGTTTCATAGATTTCAGAGATAGAATTGATCGCTTTCTGCAATATAGTTATTTGTTGTTCAAATATCATTTGATGTTCAATTATCAGTTGTTGTTCAATTGGAATTTGTTGTTCAATTTTCGTAGTCTCTTTAATAATTGAGTGATTTAGTTTTAATTCCATTCAAGGCTGCCATGTGTGATTTGTTATAGTTGTATTCATATTCATTTGCTTTCATGATAGGTTAAGTAGAATTGAAAAGTATGTTATGAGTTTCTTTTAGAGTTACTTCTTTCAGAATTGTTTGGATTGATTTTGAAAATATAGTCATTAGAAATTGCAACAATTTTCTATTAGCTAACCTCTGAATTCACTGCATATATAGTACTGACACTCTTGAAATAAAAATACTTTCCTTGGGTTGAAAATTAATGTAGGAATTAATATTTCCTACAAAAAATACATCTTAGTGCACCAACATTTTAGCGTCATTGCCAGGGAGAGTATTTCAAAGTGATTTCCTTTGTATCTTACTGAAAAAGAATTGGTTTTTAAAAACAGGAGGTAGGAACCTTCATACCTAGCAAGTAAAGTGATTTCTTACTAGCTCGCTTTTCAGCAAAAGCTTAGAGGTTAAATAGAAATAGGTTTTTATGAATGAGTAGGAATAGAAATATAGAAAAGGATCAGGACCCTCCACCTAAATCCACAAAACCCAAGGGATTGGTGAACCTTGGGAGAATGACCTTTATAGAAGAAATTGTAAGAAAAGCAAAGCCTCAAGCATCAGTAGGATTCCTGGGTATATCTAGGAAAATACCTACTATATTCCCTCGGGCAATAGGCTCACCATCTGTAGCTTAAGCTAAGATTCAAAGCCAAATTGGAGGATCTGAGAAAATTATTTAGGTTACAACGAATTTACATTATGATCCTCTACAAGAGGGAAAGTCATGTAACTTAAGAGAAGGAAAGGGACAAACCATTGGAACTACTAAGGCAGGACCTTAGCTGTCAGAACAAGGGTCTCCTATGATCCTAGATCTAGGCAGTGTTGCAAAGCCAACCCAATTTGTTAATCCTCCGCTTACTCAAAAAGCACCCCCTAAAAGCCCTAAAGGATATTGGCACATATTTGACAAAATGGAAAATCAAGCACCTCAAGGTCAAACCTCAACATTGGAATAACCCATAGTCGACCAGGTAGATAATGCCCCCATGAAGGATATTCATCTATAGATCATCCAAACTTTTCATGGGATGATCACAAAGGATCTAGATGCCTTCCTGTTTGAATTTGATGACCTCTATAGAGGGTATGACTACACCACTTACGCTCAAAAGCTAAAATTGTTCCCTTCTACTCTAAAAGGAGAAGCTTTAAGATGGTTCATGGGTCTGGGTGGATGTACTATTAATTCTTGGGATGATATGAAGACTTCCTTCCTCACAAGATACCAAGTTTTTTGCAAGACTAGGGAGCTAAAAGATGAAATCTTTAAGATGGTTGCAAAGGATAATGAAACTCTAGAAGAATACATTGAATGGTTTCATTATAACTTGTAGAGATCTCCACACACCACCTTACCAAAATAATTCCTAAGAGCTACTTTAAGTAAAGGAATGAAAGAAGAGTGGATAGAAAATCTAAACTTAATGGGAAAGGGGATATTTCTCAAGAATATTATGATGAAATCATTCACTTGTGTATCAGGTGTTCACGAGGAAGCACACACATAGGAGCAGGAAGTTGAGATTCCATGAGTAGGGAAAACAAACCCCACGATGGAGGTGCAACATGAAATGAAGTCAGTAACCTCCTAGAATATTTCAAGATGGAAATCCTGGGCACCCTCACGATGTAGCTGGACGTCCTACAAGATAAAAAAAAAAAAAAAAAAGCCTTAGCAAAATAAAACTTGGCAATTTTTTTCCCACGCTGTCGAAAGAAGCACAACCAACAAGATTTTCCATTAGACATGGTTCAAACATGCGCCATCTATACCAAGGATCACGCCACTGAACAATGTCCATCACTCCTAGGGCTAAAAGTAGTGTCCAAGGAAGTAGAAGAAGAGACAGAGCCAGTGTATCTAATGAAACAGTGTCAAGAGTGGTAGTCCAAACCTAAAGGTATGTCACAAGATGCATCCGAGTTCTTTCCTTCTTCACAGTTTAATCAACAATAGAACCCTGGGGTAGCATCGCAAGGCCAATCACCTTACTCGAATTGGAAACCTCAACCATTCGCTATGACACCATGGTCAACTCAATCTTTTTTGGGTAATGGCTGGCCAAATTATCCTTTTACTCTTGTTTGGCAAGGTAATCCCTATCAATACTAGTGGCCTGCCTCCACTTCTCAAAATCCAAACTAGTGTACAAATTGGCAGTGACCTTTGGTAATATCCAATACTTTTATGGGGATAGGTCCTTAACCTCAACCTGCATTGCTAGCTCCTTATCCATTACAGCAAAAGCTTCAGCCTCTTCTATGCCCTCAACTGCAGCCCAACTGAATCTGAATCCTAATAATAGATCGGTTTAACTAGTGCAGATTACTGAAAGCTCATACTATGAGATTGAAAAAAAAGAATGTAATGAACTAGGATTGAGGTCAAGTCGTATCATCACCCTTGAGGAAAACAGGGATCAACCATCAATTAAGATTGAAACACTACCTGTACATATACCACCAGCTGTAATTGATACTGAAATTAAACAAGGAGAAGAGATGGATCAACATAAATATCCTGAGGAATTCATAGTCACTTCTTCCCCGTTCCCCAAAACGTTAACGATACGTAAGACGATTGTTGACCTAGATTTTGATCTTATAGGGGAGCTAAAAAATCTTTGTATAAAAATTCTGCTCCTCCAAGCCATCCAGGACATTCCTTTCTATGCTAAAATAATTAAAGAGCTATGTGTAAAGAAGCTTGTGAGGAAAGCAAAAACTTCACCCACCGTTCCTGTTGTAGGAACCTTCTCTAATTTACTCTTGGGAGGGGAAAATCCGGTAAAGTATGAAGATCCCAGGAATCCCATAGTGATAGTTCAAATATATGGCCACTCTTTTACCAATACTCTAGTTGATCTGGGTGTATCCATTAACATTTTAACAACAAAAACCTGTCAAGCAATTGGTATTACATCCTTGGAACCAACCACCACCTTACTAGAACTTGTTGATCATTCGGTGGTAAGGAAAGAAGGAACTTTACAAAATATTACGGTTTCTATTTATTCATGGGAATATCCAATAGACTTTCTTGTTATAAACCCAAAGAGTCGATTGGATGGGCACCCTCTGATACTAGTCCGACCTTGGCTAGCAACAGTTGATGCATATATAGGCTGTCGGGAGGGTAGCATGACTATTGCAAAGGGGGATGCTGTAAAAAATCTTGTTTTATATCCCCCTGCCAAACCAGGTCTTCCCATTGTAAAAATATGTAAACAACCATCAACATACCTAGAAGAAGGTTTCCCTTCACCACTCACAAGAGCATAGGAACTTGAATTCAAAGATTAGACTGAAGATGACGTTATCAACAACTTTATCAATCAGCCAGCTAATGTGAGCAATGTAAAGTGTCAAATGCTAAAAGAAATTATAGATAATGAAGCCTTGCAATATCCATTGAAGGATACTGATGAACAACACATCCAGATGATTGTTGTTCATAATAGCAAGCCTGTGGAAATTGAACTAGGAAAAGTTTTAAACATTAATGATAGCCTGGATAGTGATCAATAGCAAAAGCCCATTTAGGTTGTGCAAAAATATAAGGGGGTTTTTGCCTAGGATTATCCTGACATGAAGGGTATAGACCCACAGCTATGTACACATCACTTATATACCAAAAAGGATGCTCGTCCTATTTGGCAACCTCAACGGAGATTTAATCCACATCTCAAAGACATTGTGAAAGAAGAGTTACAAAAGTTGTTGTATGTGAATTTCATTTATCCTATTTCGGATAGAAAATGGGTTTCTCCATTAGTGTTCATCCCCAAGAAAAATGGGAGATGTCATATCTGTGTGGATTACCAAGAATTGAATAAGGCAACACAAAAAGTTCACTTCCTTATTCCCTTTATTGATCAAGCCCTTGATACTCTGGCAAGGAAGCAGTTCTTTTGCTTTCTAGATTACTTCAGCAGCTACAATTAGATTCAAATCACCCCCGAAGATCAAGATAAAACAACCTTCACCTATCCCTGGGGTACATTCGCTTATAGAGTGTTACCATTTGGCTTATGTAATGCCCCAACCACATTTCAAGGAGCTATAGTCAGCATTTTTGCCAACCTGATAAATCAAGGACTTGATGTATATATGGATGACTTTACTCCATATGGGGATGACATTGATCAAGCACTGCAAACATTCGAAAAAGTTTTAGAAAGATGCATGGCTACCAGGTTATGTTTAAGAAATGTCAAGTGTCACATGATGATTACCAAAGGCGTAATCTTGGGATATTCTATTTCTGCAACAGGGATATAGGTATATCCAGCAAAAATAAAGGTAATTATTTTACTACCTACATCCTGTACTCAGACGAACGTACGTAGCTTCCTGGGATATGTAGGATATTATTATAGGTTTATTAAAAAAAATTCACAAATTGTTGCGCCTTCATATGCTTTAACTGGAAATGTTGATTTCAATTGGTCTAACAAATGTGACACAACTTTTATAGGTTTAAAGAAACTAGTCTCGACGACACCAATATTACGAGGACCAAACTAAGAGATGTCCTTTCACATATCCACAAACGCATAGTATGAAGCAATAGGCACTGTCCTCGGTCAAGAGGAAGACAAAAAACCATATGCTATATATTATATTAGAAAAATATTTTGTCGCAGAGCTCAACTATACAGTGAGGGAAAAAAATAAAAATTAAAAATTAAAAAAATTAAAAAAATTAAAAAACTAAAATATATATATATATATATATAGATATATATAATTAAAAAATAAAATAAAAAATCTTAGCTGTCATTTATGCCATAAACTAATTTAGACATTATATAACTAGCTAATAAGTTCTTCTTTATACTTATCACTCTGTCATTCGATATTTAGTTAACAAACCACAAATGGTCAAGTGACTCATTAGCTATTTATCTAGTAGGAGTTTGACATCACTATCAAAGATCACCTGGGGAAGGAAAACATAGTTGCTGATTTTTTGTCTCGAGTTCCGAAGATAAATCATCCACTAGCAGTGGACAACCAATTTGCAGATGAGCATTTGTTTGGTAGCAGTCAAGACACCATGGTATGCAGATGTGGAAAATTATCTGGCAGTGGGGAAGCTACCCAAGCATTTGACAGCAAGGGAAAGGAAACAGATTATTTAGCGCAACGCCCTATTCTCTTGGATTTGCAGATATTTTTTTCACACAGGGTTTGATATGTCTATACGCAGATGCATTCGCAAGCATGACATTTATGACATCCCGAAGGCTTTCCATGACAAGTCCTGCAGGGGACACTTCACAGATCAAAGGATAGGGCACAAGGTACTGCAGATGGGCTATTATTGGAAAGATATTATTAAATATGGTAAGAAATATGCCTAGGCTTGTGATAGCTGCCAAAGGATGGGTCGGCCCAGCCAATTTGATGAAATGTTGTTGCAACCCCAACTAGTCATAGAACCCTTCGAATGATGGGCGTTGGACTTTGTTGGCCCATTCCATCTTCCATCGAATCATAAATCCTACATACTGGTTGCCACAGATTATGTGAAAAAATGGGTGGAAACAGTAGATTTACCAAGAGCTACAGGGCAAGTCGTGATTAACTTCCTCTTTGGGTTATTCGTGTGGTATGGTTTATCGTGGGAAGTGATAACAGATGGGGGAGGGAAATTTGTACGACACAAGATTACAGTAACTCTCATAAATCATAACATTACACACAAGATCACCTCCCTGTATCACCCGCAGGCAAACAGGCAAGGTGAAAGCAACGTCATTGAAGCAATTCTAACCAAGACAATCTCAACACATCGACGAGACTGGGCTACTAGACTACCAAAGGCCTTGTGGGCCTATCATACGACTTGGAGGAATACTACTGGATACTCTCCGTACCAACTCGTGTTCGACAAAGAACCTATTTTTCCGATTGAATTCAAAATAAATACTCTAAGAATGGCTGAAGAAGTGGGACTGGATTTAACAAAAGACCAAACCAAGTAGCTTCAACAAATCAATGAACTAGAGGAGGCTCGACTGCTTTCTCTGCAATCGACTGTAATTATTCAACAACAAAGGGGAAAGTGGAACGACCACCTTATCAAAAATAAGGTGTTTCAAAAAGGGGATTGGACACTCTATAACTCTAGATTCCAAGATTTTCTGGGCAAGTTGCAAATAATATGGCTCAGCCCTTATGAAATTTGAGAAGTACATAACAATGGTACTCTCACTTTGACTACCATTGACGGGGCTAGACATTCTTTCAAGGTGAATTGGTATCGAGTGCATCTCTACCACAAACCACTCACCAAGGAGTCTTTCTGTGAGCAGGTACATGAGGACCCCTCCATGCAAATTTTAGCTACAGGGAGTGATGGCCCAGCAGCTTTTCTTTCGTAAAATTGTGATTTTCTTTAAATTGTAAATAATGTATATGTTCCTTTGATTGGTAAGTGTTATTCAATCAATTAAATGATTGTTGTTCAATCAATTGAATTGAAATGTCTTCTATTCTTGTTGTTCAAATGATTGAACGATTTTTGTTCAATCGATTGAACAACAATTTGTGATTTTATTTTATTTGTTGTTCAATCGATTGAACAACACTTTCAAGTTTTTTTCTTTTTTTAATTTTTGTTGTTCAACCAATTGAACGATTGATGCTCAATCGATTGAACAACACCTTTGCATTTTGATTTTGTTCTTCAAATGATTGAACGATTGTTGTTCAATCGATTGACCAACACTAGTGCGTTTTCGATTTGTTGTTCAAACAATTGAATAATTGTTGTTCAATCGATTGAAAATCATTTTTGTGTTTTTTTCTTTTCGATTTTTGTTGTTAAAATGATTAAATGATTGTTGTTCAATCAATTGAACAACACTTTTGTATTTTTTTCGATTTTTGTTTTTGAAATGATTGAACGATTGTTGTTCAATCGATTGAACAACACTTTCGCGTTGTTTTCTTTTCAATTTTTGTTTCTCAAATGATTGAACGATTGTTGTTCAATCAATTGAACAGCACTTTTGTGTTTTTTTTATTGTGTTGTTTAATCGATTGAACTATTTTTGTTCAATCAATTGAACAAAATTTTTGTTTTTTTCCCATTTTTCTGTTCAATCGATTGAATGATTACTGTTCAATCAATTAAACAACAATTTTGTTTTATTTTCGATTTTGTTGTTCAATCGATTGAACGATTGTTTTTCAATCAATTAAACAACAATTTTGTTTTCTTTTCGATTTTGTTGTTCAATCAATTGAATGATTGTTGTTCAATCAATTGAACAACAGTTTTGTTTTCTTCTCGATTTTGATGTTCAATGGATTGAACGATTGTTATTTAATCAATTGAACAACAGTTTTGTTTTGTTTTCTATTTTGTTTGTTTAATCGATTGAACAATGGTTGTTCAATCAATTGAACATTTTTTGTGATTTTTATAGGAATAACTGTCATTTCTTTTATTGTTTCATTGTCAGTCATTATGCCATATTTCCTTTTTCTTTCATGTTTTTGAATAAACACCATCTTAGTGGATTTGTGCCTAACATAAAGAAAAAATAGTAATGTCAATACCATTATGACCTATGAAGACTTTTTATGGTTATCTTTATTCAAAATCTGATATGGTGCATCTCCATAATAACTGGCTAAACATCTTTTCTTTGACACATCATAAAATGACTCATTATTTTAAAACAATGTTGCCTTATTTTTCACATTTTCAAATGGATAAATCGCATTGATATGATGAGATGGGGGTAAAAGTATAAAATTTCATTGGCATTTTTCATACTTCTTACACCATCCCTAACTCTTAAGGAGTAAATAAGCCTCCCTCTTTTTACAATAGAAGAATCAAAATATGAAAATAACGAAATATGAAAATACAACAAAAAGAGAATAGGAGGTCTCATCACGAGCCAACCTACCATGATCATAGGGATGTAACAAGTGACATTCCGTATTGGCCACAAACCAAGGCAATGACCTTCTTGATAATTAAAATTGTCAGAAGGACGGGGGGTCTCATCACGAGCCAACCTGATCACTTCGATATATCCTGGTGAATGGCATTATGATTATTTATTCACCATACCAGAATAGTAGTCTCTTTATGACAAGAAAAGAAAGAATCATCTACATGCTAAAAGGAGGACTATTGCTCATTTGTGGGGTTAAAAAGAAACCCTGTCAAGGCTATGAACGCCTGCTGGAAACAGTGGTTCTGCTTGTGGTATTGGAGTATTATCTTACATTGCGAAATACTCTCTATTCTATTACCACCTATGGATTCATTTCTAAGGAAATTCCCCATTTGAACAACACTCTTACAAGCCAACACGCATGGTAACTTATGTTATATATTCATTATATTATATTTGTCCAATCACTTTATGACAGTCATTAATACTTGCAACCAATTATGTGTTTGTTACTAATACCACTTAAGGTGAAAATACTTTGACATAATAATGTAAATATCTATTTTTTTTTATTTTCCAGCCATTTTACCTCTGATGTGTCTACTGCTTTAATTTCTTTGTCATAAATCGCGTCGCTTTATGGATTGGTTGCCTGCATTTATGAATTACCAATTCGTTTTATTTCTTTTTACATGCTTAGCGAACGTGGATGCCCTTTTCTCATTCGAGGTGGGATTGTCTACATGTGAATAGCATGTGTGACAGTTATGGATAATTGAGTGGTAATTATTAAATTGATTTCTGGGTAAAGGACTCCATGATGATAATAAATGCGTAACAATTATCGAAGTATTTCTAATTGGAGAAAATACGACGACCATTATGGATGGAATTGCGGATTGATTATGAGCCTACATCAAATATGGCTGAAAAGGCAAATTCCTTAACTGTATTTGTTGTTAATTTCCAAAACAACGTCATTTTCTTGTTAATTGCTTTAACGTTCTTTGTTGCTGCTCTAAACTGTGAAAATACAACAGAGATCCATACGAGTGAATCAGTCACAAGAAAATAGCAGCCATGGGAGGTAGAGCTATCTGAAATGAACCCATAATGCTCATGATATCAGACCAGGCTCATGCAATTCTCGAGTGTGTCAGTTGGCTGCAAATTTTGAATAAATTGCAGGGATTTCACAAAGAGATGACACTTGAATTCCTGCAGAATTTGCAGAATGGACGCACCACAGTAAGAGGTAGGGATATAATACTCTCTGAAGCAGTCATAGCTGAAGTCACTGGACTTTTAGCTAAGGGAAAAAAGTGGACAAACAAGCACGTCCTTCTACACAATGCGGTCACAGTGTTCTAGGACCCATGCGAGCAATTGGTGAGAACAGGGAAAGGGATTCACCCTTCACAGTTAAGACAACCATGCAAGGAATTGGCGGTCATTGTGCAGTAGTACATCGCATGCAATGGTTGTCAGGATGTGGTAAAGCCCCACCAACTCAAATTCTTAGCCATCCTAAAAGAAAAAATTTCATTTAATTTTCCATTTTATTTGAATTCCCTATTGCATGATGACTGTTGGGAACGGGTTCCCCTAAGAGTCAATTTCAGAGCAAAAAGCCCAAATTTTGTATAAAGAATGTAAATTCTCTTAATTTTGTGATCATTGAGTGTGAAAATGTCAAGAGTCAATAAGGGTTGTCTGCCCTTGTTTTGTAAAGAATCATGTCGGCTGTAAAGATCCACCCATGGTCGGTGGACCATGGGATTGTATAAAAAGAAGCTAAGTTCAAAAGGTGGTAGAAGAAAGAAGTAGTGTTCTAAGTGCTTTGTGTCATAGGAGAGCGAAGAGCGAGGATCTTAGCATAGGTAGAGGCTCTCCAGCTGAGTACGCAGAGGCCTAGGATAGAAGTCTTCAGCTAAGTGCGCGGGCCCCTACAGCTGTGTGCGCAAGGCGGATAGAGTCTATACTAAGAACTTGAATCATCAATAAAGAGAAGTATTCTAAAATTGTTGTGTATTTTGTCTCTGTTTGTTGCATCAGATTATGTTATGTTAAGTTCCAGGTTTACATTATAATGCTAATTTGATGCGCAAATGTATATGTTTCTATCTGTTATTTGAATGCAAGTAAGAATATATGTTTACAAAAAGATAACCTTAATTGCACGGTAAAATTGGCAAACACTTAAGGTAATTTTGGAACTTGTAACAATACGTAGTTATAGAGGCACGTAAGTGCCTGGATCACTGGTTAGGGATGCACAAAGGTTAGTCGTATACCTTTGCAAAGGTTCTGAAGATTGAAGAAGAAGGAACATTGTTAAGCCCTAAGGGCTTACTGATCTATGTGAAGACAGGGGTTGGGGTATAAGATCAACATCACGACCATCTCAGGGTGTGGAAACTTGGTTCCTGCATCCCCTCATACTACTTCACGTGAGACTTCAGTCTGCGCTCCGCAAATTGATGCCAAAAGGGCCAGTAGTGTAGGGATTTTCTTGGATGTTTAACGTTGTGTTAGCCTCCTATTGCAATAGGTGTCATTTTTCATGATTGACTGTGGAAGTGCCAAATATGTTCATCCTTTCCATTGCTGCAAAGGTTCCATATTTCCAAGCAATCACCACTTTTTTTACAGTTAAGGGAAGGCCAAACAGCTTAATCTTGGCTCCACTAGGTTTAAATTTCATGTTTTAGAGATAGAGAATGAATATTTATCCAAACTGTTTAATCTTGGCAGATTTGTAGATAGGTAGAAAAGAAAGGGCGCTCAACAGCTTAATCTGAGCCCCTGGAAGAAATAAGGATCGATTTAGATAGGAGGATAGCAAAAAGCAAAGTCGAAAAGCTGGGTTTGCTAGTTCAAGTGCACCCAAACCAAAAAGAAGACAAAATGCTAAGTAAGTAGGCTGGGTAGGTAGTTCTGAGGTGGCAGAATGATGAATTGTGACTCATTTCATGTTTTCGAGTGTTAAATCTATTCAGACCACAAGTATAAGGCAAAGATCCTTTTGGAGCAGCTCAAGCGAGGCATGTCTAACTTCCCCTTCTTCCTTGTCCCCAAATCATTCACTAACTTCCCTAAAGAGGTCAAGATCTGCTTGACATCTCTTAGTTTCATCATGTTTCATAACATTTGCCTAAGTAAAGGTCTGCTTTACTTAAGGAGTGCTCATATTCATTCTACAAGTTCTATTTCCCCCTTTCAAGCCTAAGATTTCTATCCTTAGCACTTTTCTAATCAAAATCCATATTAACTTCTAACTTTATTATGTAAATCCCATAATTTCTCCCTTCCCCTTACTAAAATATGTTATAAATCCCTTTTTTATACATATCCCCTCCCCTGGTTGAAAAATAACCATAAGTATGCTTAGGAATTACTAAGTTTGCCTGAAACTTAGTAGGAACCCTCTTTTCCTCATTCAAACCCTCTTTTAATGCATGTGGACTCATTCCTATGCATAAAATCCTCCTCCAAGGCATGAAATCCCTCTTTTTATGTTATCGGAACCCTTCCAAGCCATTAGAAACCCCTCCGATCCCATAAAAACCCTCTTTTCCATGTAAAAACCTTCCTCCAATCATAAAATCTTTTATCGCATCCTGTAAGCACTTCTCTGAATGCATATGCCCCCCCTCTGACGCGATATCGCTGTCGGAGGTCACAGCGAGAAAGAGTTGGCCTTTGTAGGTACTGCTCTGATGGATACCCGCCGATCGCAAGTCGGCGATCGACATATCGCAATGTTTTGTGCCATAACATGCCCCCACTCCTCCGCCGATAGCGATATCGCTATCGCAGCCGAAAGCGTATCGCTATCGGGAGCCATTCCATATCGCATCGCAAATAATACAAAGGGCCCGCACCCCTATCCCCGCCAATCGCCGATGCGCTGACTTATCCACAGCCGTCCGATCATCCCACGCATCTGATGGCCCGGATCATGTCGCGCTATGCCATTTCGCCCACCCATATATAATAATGCATCGCCCATTCGCCCCTGATGGCCGATCGCCGATGCGATATCGGCGATCGGCCCATCGCAAGTTTTTTATATATGCAACATTCCTCGCCTCCATGACCCCCAATAAGTGATATTGTGATGCATTCTTAGCCATTGGATCTGTCTTCGCGTGATCCAACGTCCCAGATCTGTTTGAAGCTACAATGATCGCTCCCCGCCCATTTTTCATGAAATTTCACGTTTAAAAGGCATTTTTTGCCTTTTATATGGAAAAGGGCCATTTCTTCATGTTTTAGCCTGGCACCCACGTACGCTCTAATGTAGAAGGAAGCTTGATCATTTCTGAGTATAGTTCGATCGCTCCTGCCACAGATTGGCTCTAATCAACAGGGTTTTGCCTCAGCAGGCATTCAGCACCAATTCCTCCTTTTTTCGGCATTTCTTCTTATTTTTTGCACTATTTTGGATCGGCCAGCGCCGATATACCTCTAAAGGCCACAAAGGGCGCAACAACAGTCAAATCTTGCCATAAGTGGCCATAAAGGGGTGATTTTGAAGCGGCAAAGTGTATCAGGGAAAGAAAAGGTCCCGATTCAATGTTAAAGAGTATTAGTGTTGCGGAAAAGAGTATCAGTTAATATTTTTCAGTGAAAATCTTTATTTCCAAGGCAGATAAACATTGAAAGGCCCCCAGCAAGTCAAAGAAATAGTAAAGGCCCATTTAAAGCTCACCAAGACAGATTTATGGGCATTTAAGCCATATGAGAGCAGCGCAGCAGAACCCAAGGCATAGTTATTACAGAAATGGCCAACGCATGGCTCAAAGGACCATATTAACTCATTTTTGAGGCAGCTGCCCCAAAGCAGCACTTAGATGGATATTTGTTGCATTTATTTCAGTAGAGATTAGGTTAGAAGCAGTTATTTCATCAGATCTGTTGATTGTAGATATTTTTCCTATATAAACCACGGTAACCATTGTTTAAAGGGTTGTTTGGTTGATAATCCAGAGTTTAAACTTGCGTTGTATACTTGGAAAGCATCTATAATCAAAGACTGTTGGAATTCTTGGATGTTGAACTATCTGTCGTGTTTTTAATGGCTGAAGAGTGACTGTGGAATTCCTGTGCTACTACATGGCTCAATAAGTGTTTCTTACCCCTGTTTTCAGTTTTATGTTTTCTATATGATCTATGTGCCGCCATCTAAATAGAAGAAAGGAAGAATAGTTTAGAATTTGCTCAGCAGCACTCTACCCTCAATTTTTGTTATTTCTACATGTTTTCCTCATGAATAGTTATGAATATGCATACTTAAATCATCATGTTTACACTGTTTCTTTCACATATGACTGTTATTTAGGAATTCTTGACTGCTCCTAGATAAACATCCATTCACCTTCCTTCTCTGTTAGCTGATGAAATATTCTTAGTTGCCTTTCATCTCTGACCTTCATTCCATCTTTTTCAGCAATTGATATTGTTCTATGTGTAGCTATCATGCTCTGTATTCCTCTTGTGACCAAGAAAACGCAACAGCAAGCCCTAATCCATGACTCCATGCCCAATGTTTGAACTTCTCACATTATGCATCCCAAATCTGCTTGAAAACATCATCCTTCCCACCAAAACTTAAACAAAACCCATGTACACCATAACTAGCCTAAAATCAACCCAAAACAAAGCTAAATTTTAAAGAGAGAGCCCTCTCTGATTGTAGGTAGGCTAGGACCTGTAGTCCAAAGATTGGTTTGTGGTTACCTCGGCCGTATCCCTTAAGGAGCCAAGGGACAACCTGAGTGATAACATTACTGGCGACTCCGCTGGGGATCGAACCATTTGTTTATTACTGTAAATCCCCAATTTTGATCAGTTTTCCTCTCGAATAAGTCTTAAAGTTGTTTTGAAAAATCCCAAAAAATCAAATAATCACAAAAATCTCAAAATATTTTGTTTCCTGAAGACAATTCCCCTATTTCTTCAGGTTTATTTCATATTTAGCTCTGATCTGTGACAGTGGACATAGATCAGACATTTCAAACTTAATTTATCCACCTGGTGACTCCACATAATCTTCATAATAAAGACTCTGCTAGAGAAATGAACCCAAAAGCATTGTATGAGAAGATCAGGATTTTTACCTGTATTATCATTCAAGAGATCATGTTCTTTCTCATCAATAAAATTTTGCAATGTATATTGTATTTTAAATACTATTTCAGATTAGATTTTTATGATTTTCTTTTTTTAAATGTTGTTGAAAAGCCTCCTTGCACATCTGAACAGCAACCTTCTAATGTTGTTGAAGATCATCATACAGCCAAGGAGGAAACAAATATCAAGGCCAATCATCATGTCCCTGTTCATATCGAGCCCAGTCATTCAATCCCTGTACATAATCCCGTGCCTCATAAGGTTCCTGATAGATATAAGCCACTCATTTTGCCTCCCATGCTCAACCCTTTGCCTAAAGATCATCCTGAGTATCTCCCAAGATTTGATGGAGAGAATGGGGTTACTGCGCAAAATCATGTCCAAGCTTTTGAAGACTATATTAACATTTTTGAAGTAGAAGATGAGGATGTTAGTATTGGGCTGTTCGCCCTTTCTTTGCAAAGCGAAGTTAGGACTTGGTTTAAAGCATTGCCTGAGGCTAGAATCTCTAATCTTCAGCAGTTTTCCAATCTCTTCCTTGATAGATGGATCATCAAAATTAATTTCCTCATGCTCATAGAAGAATATGATCAATTAAAA
Organism: Pinus tabuliformis; assembly: GCA_031772625.1. Lineage (NCBI taxonomy): Eukaryota > Viridiplantae > Streptophyta > Pinopsida > Pinales > Pinaceae > Pinus > Pinus tabuliformis. Next base: position 346,645,908 of record CM062819.1, on the reverse strand, counting down.
AGGCTTCCAAATGAATCTGCTCGACAATTTTCTGATCGATTCAATCACATTTATCATTCCATGCCATTAAATATAAGACCTCCTCCTGAGTTAGCTCTATTGCATTATCCTAGAGCATTTGATCCAGAAATAGAATTCCGTTTAAGAGAAAGGAGCCCGTCCACCATGAAACAGATGCAGGACATAGCTGTGGGCGTCGAGGCAAATCTGAAGATGAGGGAAGAACAGCGCAAAGCAGAGGAAAAGGAAAGACTTCATAGTTTAATGCAAAAATCAGAGGAAATGATCCAGCACATCACAATGAAAGCTGAATGCTTAGAGCACCAAAAACACATCTGCTTTGCAGAAGGAAAGTAGTGACATTCACGAACAAACCTACCACAAATCAGATGACATATTCATAGAGCCATATGTGAAGGAGCAATCTCCTGATATACTATATGAATATGACAGCTTTTCTTCTTTTAGTTGTCTGCCCAAATACGATCAATATGATGATGAATTTGCGCCTCATATCCAAATCAGCCTTGCAGAGGAATCAGATCTTATCTTGGCAGAGAGCAGCGTTCAGGCTCAGCAGCTTGAATCCAATGGTCTGCGTGTTCATTTCAGCTATGAAAAGGAGGAAAATGCAGATAATTTTGATTTCAACGAAGGAAATTTGCCTTTTTGTTTTGAATCTTTTCAATTTATTAAGAATAATTATCATGCAGTTTATAATCAAATGTCATCAAGTGTTGATATTGATCATCTGGAGGAGACCCAAATCCTTGCTCCTAATGCATTACCTCTAGATATGCAGCCCCAAAGAGCCATCGAATATCAGAGTGAGGAAGACTTAGAAGCAGCAGCATGTGATCAAATAATCCAATTTCCTTCCCTGCCGCTTTGTTTTCAGTCATCTGAGTTATTTGAAGAGGAGGAGGAGTGGCAAGTGCAAAACTGTCAAGTGCCATATGAGCCTGTTTTCAATGAATTGCAAGTATCATTCCAAATTCTCTGTGATCCATTTGTTAACAGGTTGAGTGATGAAATACATCAGTGCTCTTCTCCATTAGCGGGTTGTGTGCCTCAACATCAAAATGTTGGTGTTTTTCAGATTCCAAAGCATGATAGCCATCCTAAACCTTTGTACAGTTGTTTAAATCAGCTCAGCAATTATGTATATATGTTGCAGGACCCTTTTGTACAGTGTTTAGATTCAGCAAAAGAGGTCAGTAGTTTCTTGATCTTCTCAAAGGTTAACAAAGTCATATCAGATGGCAAGATCTCCATTCCAAGCACTAGAAAGCACAAGCAGCAAAGTTCACTGATGTTCATAATACTTAAGTGGCTGCATGGGCTGTTTCATTTCACCTAACAGCAAAGAAGGTGTTGATTAGAGTAAGTAGGTAGGATTTCAAGTTTTTCTGTTGTGGACAGTAGCTTGCTGCAGTTGAAGCCCGAAGTGAAGGCCCTAAGCTCTTCAAGCATGCTATCATATATATTAATAAGGTAGCCAGCAAAGGGAAATTTTCAGTTTACAGCAACAACTGAATACAAGGCCATCTGACCTGATGTTCTTGACTTTTCGCAAGGAAAAGCCATCCCCAAGTGGAGCCACTGTTAGCCTCCTATTGCAATAGATGTCATTTTTCATGATTGACTGTGGAAGTGCCAAATATGTTCATCCTTTCCATTGCTGCAAAGGTTCCATATTTCCAAGCAATCACCACTTTTGTTACAGTTAAGGGAAGGCCAAACAACTTAATCTTGGCTCCCCTAGGTTTAAATTTCATGTTTTAGAGATAGAGAATGAATATCTGTACAAACTGTTTAATCTTGGCAGATTTGTAGATAGGTAGAAAAGCAAGGGCGCTCAACAGCTTAATCTGAGCCCCTGGAAGAAATAAGGATCGATTTAGATAGGAGGATAGCAAAAAGAAAAGTTGAAAAGCTGGGTTCTAGTTCAAGTGCACCCAAACCAAAAAGAAGACAAAATGCTAGGTAAGTAGGTTGGGTAGGTAGTTTTGAGGTAGTAGAATGATGAATTGTGACTCATTTCATGTTTTCGAGTGTTAAATCTATTCAGATCACAAGTATAAGGCAAAGATCCTTTTGGAGCAACTCAAGCGAGGCATGTCTAACTTCCCCTTCTTCCTTGTCCCCAAATCATTCACTAACTTCCCCTAAAGAGGTCAAGATCTGCTTGACATCTCTTAGTTTCATCATGTTTCATAACATTTGCCTAAGTAAAGGTCTGCTTTACTTAAGGAGTGCTCATATTCATTCTACAAGTTCTATTTCCCCCTTTCAAGCCTAAGATTTCTATCCTTAGCGCTTTTTTTATCAAAATCCATATTAACTTCTAACTTTATTATGTAAATCCCATAATTTCTCCATTCCCCTTACTAAAATATGTTATAAATCCCTTTTTTATACATATCCCCCTCCCCTGGTTGAAAAATAACCATAAGTATGCTTGGGAATTACTAAGTTTGCCGGAAACTTAGTAATAACCCTCTTTTCCTCATTCAAACCCTCTTTTAATGAATGTGGACTCATTCCTATGCATAAAATCCTCCTCCAAGGCATGAAATCCCTCTTTTTATGTTATCGGAACCCTTCCAAGCCATTAAAAACCCATCTGATCCCATAAAAACCCTCTTTTCCATGTAAAAACCTTCCTCTGATCATAAAAGCCTTTATCGCATCCCGTAAGCCATTCTCTGAATGCATATGCCCCCCTCCGATGCGATATCACTGTCGAAGGTCGCAGCGAGAAAGAGTTGGCCTTTGTAGGTACTGCTCCGATGGATACCCTCTGATCGCAAGTCGGAAATCGGCATATCGCAATGTTTTGTGCCATAACATGCCCCCACTCCTCCGCCAATAGCAATATCGTTATCGCAGCCGAAAGCGTATCGCTATCGGAAGCCATTCCATAATGCATCGCAAATAATACAAAGGGCCCGCACCCTTGTCCCCATCGTTCGTCGATGCGCCGACTTATCCGCAGCCGTCCGATCATCCCACGCATCCGACGGCCCGGATCATGTCGCGTTATGCCATTTTTCCCGCCCATATATAATAACGCATTGCCCATTGCCCATCGCAAGTTTTTTATATATGCAACATTCCCCACCTCCATGACCCCCAATAAGTGATATTGCGATGCATTCTTAGCTGTTGGATCTGCCTTCGCGCGATCCAATGGCCCAGATCTGTTTGAAGCTACAGTGATCGCTCCCTGCCCATTTTTCATGAAATTTCACGTTTAAAAGGCATTTTTGCCTTTTATAAGGAAAAGGGCCATTTCTTCATGTTTTAGCCTGGTGCCTGCGTACGCTCAATTGCAGAAGAAAGCTTGATCATTTCTCAATATTTTTCGATAGCTCCGGCCACAGATTGGCTCTAATCAACAGGGTTTTGCCTCAGTAGGCATTCAGCACCAATTCCTCCTTTTTTTGGCATTTCTTCTGATTTGTTTTGCACTATTTTGGGTCGGCCAGCACCGATATACCTCTAAAGGGCACAACAACAGTCAAATCTTGCCATAAGTGGCCATAAAGGGGTGATTTTGAAGCGACAAAGTGTATCAGTGAAAGAAAAGGTCTCGATTCAATGTTAAAGAGTATCAGTGTTGCGGCAAAGTGTATCAGTTAATATTTTTCAGTGGAAATATTTATTTCCAATGCAGATAAACATTGAAAGGCCCCCAGCAAGTCAAAGAAATAGTAAAGGCACATTTAAAGCTCACCAAGACAGATTTATGGGCATTTAAGCCATATGAGAGAACCGCAGCAGAACCCAAGGCATAGTTATTATAGAGATGGCCAGCGCATGGCTCAAAGGACCATATTAACTCATTTTTTAGGCAACTGCCCCAGCGCGGCACTTAGATGGATATTTGTTGCATTTATTTCAGTAGAGATTAGGTTAGAAGCAGTTATTTCAACAGATCTATCTCAGATCTGTTGATTGTAGATATTTTTCCTATATAAACCACCCTAACCATTGTTTAAAGGGTTGGTTGGTTGTTTTTCTCATTCGAGACTTGCGTTGTAAGCCTGAGAGCTTCTATTATCAAAGATTGCTAGAATGTTTGCATTTGAACTGGCTAGTTGTGGTTTTAATGGCTGAAGAGCTTGATATGGAATTACTGTGCTTCCTCATGGTTCAATAAGTCTTTGTCACCTCTGTTTTTAGTTTATATGTGTTTGTATCATCTATATATCACAATCTAAGCTGCAGAAAGAATGAATAGCTTAGAATTCCTTCTATGTGCTCTGTGCTCAATTTCTGCGGTTTTTATATGTTTTCCTCTGAATTAGTGATGAATATTCATACTTAATTGATCTTGTTTAAGCTAATTCTCTCATCTCTGAATGTTGTCTAGGAATCCTTCATTGCTCCTATTTAGCCTTCATCCACTTTCCCTCTTTGGTTGGATGAGAGATCCTTGATTGCCTCTCACCCCCTAACCTCCACTTCATCCTTGTTCTAGCATTTAACATTGTGCCATGTGTAGCTATCCTTCTCTATATTCCTCTCTTCTACCAAAGAAAATATACCCAATAGTTCACATTCATTGACTCCATGCCCAATGGTCTGAACTTCTCACTCTTTGCATGCCAACTCTGTCTGAAAACTTCAACCATCCTACCAAACTCAAACAAACCCATGCACATCGTAACTAGCCTAAAATCACCCTTAAACAAAGCTAAATCATAAAGATAGAGCCCTCTCTTATTGTAGGTAGGCTAGGACCTGCAGTCCAAAGATTGGTTTGTGGTTACCTCGGCTGTATTCCCTTAGGAGTCAAAGGGAACAACCTGAGTGATAACACGTTGAACTTGGGTCAGGGCCCATCAAGCCAACAAATGGTTTCATTGTTGGGACCGATAGCTGCATAACGAGATGTGTGATGTCGTATCATTGGAATCCAACTAAGAAAGAGATCGAAAACTAGTGGGATAAAAAGATCCACTAATTCACGGCACAAGAGAAAAAGAATCCGCAATTGATGAAAGAACAGTGGTTGGACAGATATCTATACACATAAATACACGGAATCTTCTTTTGTTCCTTCTCAATTGAGTTATACGAGTGGATCATGAAGTTTCCAGATGGCCAAGGAAGGTGGAGGCTTGACAATCCAATTGTTTGGACACCAGAGTTAGTAAGGAGATTGGAAGCCTTTGAAGATAATATCGCGCGTGATGTCAACCATTGGCTCAACTGCATCATAGGAGGATTTGTGACAGAGTTAATGGTCGATACTTATGTCAGTTACAGTGAAGCAGAGCGCCACTTCTTAAAAGGACTGTGAGGTAAGTATTGAAGTCACTAAATACTTGGATTAAGGTGCTCTTGTGTGAAAATTGGGCCATGCGGTTACCTTGATGTTTGGAGCTACGTGAATTGGTAGGTCTTTTAGGGATGGAGGAAGAAAAGGTCGTAAGTATAGCCCACTGATGGAGCCTCCTTTGAGTGATGACGAAGGAGAAGTGCAGTCTTTTCCACTAAGATTTGCTCAGCCAATAAGACAAGGGTTCCTGTGAATACCTACACAGCCTCCATCCTCATCCCATACATCCACACCGCCTCCATCCCCACCCCCACCACTCACCCCATCGCCCACACCACCCCCACCTCCACCACTATTCAACATTGCGAACTCTGTAAAGCTACCTGTATTCAAGGGCATAGGAAATGAAGATCTAAACCAATTTTGGTTCATAACAAAGGCTATGTGGGAAGCTCAGGGTATCACAAATGACCAAATGAAGAAATCCACATTGGTTAGTGCTTTTCAGGACCACGCACTAATGTGGTATGTTAAGTACAGTACTGATAACCCAACGTCTGCATTGGTAGATATCCAGGCTACACTGAATAGAGAATTCAGTAGACCTAAGTCTCAAGTGCAATCAATTGTGGGATTCAAGGATATCATGATGAAGCTTGGGGATATGCCCTTTGATTTGAATCAAAGATTGAAGTGTACAATCTATGAAGCCAACATGAACCTAACTGATGGGCAGCACCGCGAATGGTTCATGGCCTTGCTCCTACCCCACCTAAGGGTTGCGCTATCACAACAGAAGATTGGGACCTAGGAAGAAGCTCTAGAAATTGTGATGAGACTGCATGAGACACCAATGCAGGATGTTAATCTGGGGGTTCAGTAGATTCATGCACAGTTGCAAGACATTTGCCTCAAAATGCAAAGTTTGAAGAAGGACAGAGCAGCTTGGCCAGAGACACGTGAAGAAGTTTTGTGCCTAAAATGCAAAGGTTAGGCGCATGACAAGGATCATTTTCCAGTCTTTCCGAACTATGTTGTAGTAGGGGGACCAATGCCTCTACGGCCAGAGGCTATGGCAGGGCCAAGTGCGGGACCCGTGCTATGGTGCACTATATGCCAGGTGGCTGGGAAACATGCGACAAACAATTTCCATTTGCTGCAGAAAGTCATACATACACCAGAATAGCTCTTCTGCAATATCTATCAATTAGTAGGTCATGAAGAGTGAAATTGTCGTAGTTATGAATTAATGATGGAAAGGATACCTGCATACAGGGTTCAAGAAGAAATGCGACCTCGGGACCAAGGCGTTGGGGGAACGCGAGGTGAGTATCAGGGGCGCAACCGAGGCCAAGGTGGAGGGGGGCTTGGTAGAGGCCGAGGATAAGTTATTTGTTACAATTGTGGAGGACGGGACACTATGTGAGGGACTGTCTAAATCCGGCATGAATGTCATGCCGCTACTGTACTCAGTTTAACCACGTGACTAAGGATTGCCCTATATTATTGGCTAAGATTCATGAAAAGGGGCAACAACCTCTGCAACTGACGTAAAACCTCTAGATGATAAGGGTTGAGTCTCGCAAGGAAGACCCTAAGGTAAACATTATGCTGTGGAGAAGAACCACAACTAGGGAGGATAAATGGAAGCAGCCTACAGAAGGTGAATGGGTCCGCAAAGCACCAGAAAAGGAGATTGGGTTTGATTTGGAGCATGCAAAAGAAACATTCATGGAAGCAAAGAAAAGCTTCACTGAGGCCTCTACCTCAAGAAGTCAGGAGAAACCAGTTGAAGAAATGGACACATCCATGATTACCACATTCTTGGAGACTTGCATGAAATTGCTTCATGACAGTAAGGTTGTGAAGGGCCTGCAGGAACTGATCAATCAGTGCACTGGAAAGGACGAAGCTACTAGCACACCACACATAGTCAGAAAGCTTGGAAAGCATAAGGCAAGGACTGGGCATGAGATGATGCTCACCATGCAGATAGGGGAATACAAAATGGACCAAGTTACCTAATATCTTGGGTTCGACACGAATTTTTTGCCAAATAAAACATGGGAAAGAATGGGGAGACCTATGCTCCAATGGTCTCTGATCTAGTTAAGGATCGTGAATCAACATAAAATTATCCCAACGGGGAGGCTACAAGGGGTGACAGTTGATATCGAAGGCGTGAGTGCACTGGTAGATTTTGAGGTAATAGAGATTGTGGATGATAGCAATCCCTACCCTGCACTCCTTGGAATCGATTGGGCCACTGACATGAATGGGGTAATCAACCTGAAGAAGTTAAATATGATATTTGGAAAGAAGTCACTCTTTGTAGTGGTGCCGCTCGATCTTGCAAAAGGACCGTGCTATACATAACCAGTTCGTGATTATGAAAGTGATGACGATTTGGACCAGATTTAAAAGATAACGACATGAGACCAGGATTGGGTAAATCCAACAAAATATGGGCATATCTCATGGGACTGTGAGAGCTCCTACACATAAAATTTAGACGAAGAATTAGAGCACTAGCAGAACCGACTGCATGAAGTATCTACGTCGCGTTATAATATGATGACCAAGTCATTTCCCTGCGTGTCATCAAAGGTAAGGAATTTGCCTCATTAGGATGGACTAACTAACATTGATCTCTTTTTGGATTCATTTGAGAGAGAAGTGTCATAAGAGCATTACTTCCAGGACTTAGACTGGGTACTACGCGCTACACACGCAAGATGGTGGGGTATGCACAAGGATAATTTTGGTCATTGGTGCAACTATAGGAGGATGATGAGAATAAGTTTTGGACACCCGAAAGTATAGATGACAGAAAGGTATGATGGAAGGGATGATCTACATGATCACCTGGCCAAATGGACTAAGGCTTATGGAGTGGAGCCCCAGCCTGAATGTGTGCATCTGTTTTGTCATACTCTGGATGTCATACCAATGAATTGGTACTTGGAAATAGAGATCCACCGTGGCATTGAAGAATGGGACATCTTGCGCTAGGGGTTTATAATGATGTTTATCTTTAAGGATGGGTTTGACTGTATTGACGCAACACTACAGGAGGTTAAAGCAGTGATCTTTAGGATACCGCAAGTTCCTTTGGACCTGATTCGATCTGATTGGACTATCTAGCTCAACAACACACTGGAATGTTATAACGTGACTGCTAAAGAAGAAGACAAGGATCCCAGAAAGATTAATATTCCAAAAAATGAGGGTCACCACAAGGTTGAAGTTCTGCAGATAGAGGATCCAGAAATAACTGTGTTGCTGAAAACTAGATAGGTCGAAATTGGCACACAGGCGGAGCCGAAATTCGCAAAGATTGGGGACTATTGGGACGATGTGACAGTAGACAAGGTCACAGAGCTCCTCCGCGAATATCAGGATTTGTTCCCCACAAAGCTTTCTAATCTAAAGGGAATCATAGGAGACCTTGGTTTCATGAAGATCACCTTGAAACCAGACACGAAACCTATAAAAAAAAGCCCTTACCACCTTAATCTGAAGTATAAGGAAAAGGTCCATGCTGAGTTAGATAAGATGCAGGCAGCAGAAATTATTCAACTAGTGGAAGAATCTGATTGGGTAATCCCTATAGTGGTTCAGGAAAAGAAGCAAAAAGACGAAATAAGGATATGCATGGATCTTTGGAAATTGAATGATGCTTGTGTGCATGATCCTTTCCTGACCCCATTCACTGACAAATTCCTGGATAATGTAGGTGAACAAGAAGCATACTCTTTCACTAATGGGTTCTCTAGCTACCATCAGATTAGAATCGCACCTGAGGATAGAAGCAAGACGACCTTTGTGACTGAATGGGGATGTTTCCAATACACCATAACGCCTTTTGGGCTGAAGAATGCACCAGAAATATTTTTTCTCGTAGTTATTGCGGAATTCAAAGACTTGATTCATACATTTCTGGAGGTATACTTTGAAAATTGTACAGTGTTTGGATTGGTTAAACGCCATGTGCAAAGTCTACGCTTGATGCTGGATACATGTTGAAGTTACCAAACCACGCTTAATCTAAATAAGTGTCTATTTTGTGTCCCATTTGGGATCCTGCTAGGTCATGTGGTATGCAAACAAGGATTGATGGTAGACCCCACAAAGATCATGGTGATAATCAACTTGGAGGTGTCGAGGAATGTGAAACAGTTACGTGCAACTCTAGGGCATACCGAATACTATAGGAAGTTCATCAAGAGCTATGACCAGATCATCGTGCCTATGGAAAAAATGTTGAAAAAGGATGTCGCGTTCTACTGGAATGAGGAATGTTAGAAAAGCTTGGACGTGTTGAAAGATAAAATGGTCAGCACGTTGATCTTAGTCTTCCTGGATTGGAAGGAGTTTCATGTACATGTAGACGCATCATGTATTATGTTGGGAGTAGTAATGAAAGATGTTGGTTAGGGGGAATTGTACCATCCTATAGCATTCGTGAGTAGGAAGTTATCCAAGGCTGAGAGGAACTATTCCACCATAGAGCACGAAGAACTAGCCATGGTGTAACTGCTCCAAAATTTTAGGCACTATTTGTTGGGTGGACATTTTAAGATGTATATGTATCATTCTGCATTGAAATACCTGGTCAATAAGCATATGTTGTGGGGGAAGATCTGCATATGGTTGTTGTTGCTCTAGGAGTATGATTTTGAAGTTATTGTGAAACCTGGACGGTTGAATGCAGGACCAAATCATCTGTCGCGCATTGAAACGGGAGAGGAACCTACTAATTTGGAGATGGGGCTACCTGATGCGTATCTCTTTGTAGTGGGCATCATGGAAAGTCACTTTGAAGATATAATGCACTTCCCAGTGACGAGAATTGCTCTAGAAGGGTATACAAGCCAGCAGAATAAGGAGTTAGTGGTGTGCATGGAAAACTTCTCTGTCATTGCAGGGCATTTGTACAAAATGGGGTCAAAAGAAATATTGCGACATTATGTACCTGACTTTGAACAAAGCAGCATCCTTGCAGAGGCTCATGGAGGAGCTACAGGAGGACATTATGCAGGGAAAGAAACATCATAGAAGGTTCTACGTGCTCGGTTGTTATGACCAACCTTGCATAAGGGTTCGAAAGCATATTATATGCAATGTGACACATGTCAAAGGACTGGCAGGCCATCACGGAGGGATGAAATACCTCTGTTGCTATAGGTGACATTACAACCATTCGAGAAATGGGAAATTGACTTTGTGGGTCCAATTCAACCTCAAGGAAAGAAGACGGGTGCATGGTACATCATCACTGTGACTAAGTACTTGACCAGGTGGATGGAGGCGCAGCTTGTGAAGGATTGTACAGGTGTGACAACAAAAAATTTATTTTTGAATATGTGTTGACACTATTTGGTTGTCCAAAGATCTTGATGAGTGATCGCAGTACTCACTTTCTTAATGAAACAATCAGCACGTTGATAGAAGAATTTTAGGTGTATCATCAAAAAAGTATGCCTTATCATCCACATGCCAATAGGATGGTGGAAGCATTCAATAATATACTGGAGAGCACACTGATGAAGGTCTATAATGCTCAGAGAAATGACTGGAATGTGCATGTACCTGCTGCGTTATGGGCTTATAGAACGACTTGCAAGAAGCTCACTGGGCAAACACCTTTCAGACTCATGTATGGTGTATAAGCTGTGATGCCAATGGAATACATTGTACCTAGTCTACACATAGCGGCACTCACAGGAATGGCAGAACGTAAATCCCTAAAAGAGAGGCTCGCGCAACTAGCAGAGCTTGCCGAGGACTAATTTCTAGCTAGATTTCATCAACAAGTTCAAAAGGAGCACGAAAAGGCATGGCACAATCAGCACATCAAAATGTGCACCTTCAAGGTAAATGATTTGGTCTTGTTATATGATAGTAAATTTGATAAATTTCCATGGAAATTTAGGATGCACAGGCTAGTGCCATATGTCATCAAGGAGATTACCAATGGTGAAGCAGTTCAACTGGTTAAACTGAATGGAGAACCCTTCCTAGGGAAGGTGAATGGTAGCCAATTGAATCCATACATTGATGATCCATCTAGGTGACTATATGAAGGTAGCATAGCCTTAGCGCTCCAGGAAGCTAAAAGGAGGCGCGGTACTATAAATTACATTTCCCGGGTTGGAGAGTTATGTGAGGAGAGAACTGCATGGAACAAGGGAATGTCACATAGTCCACAACCATGTGGAGAGAGCTATGCTACCAAGTGATCAACCACGCAGAGCAGTCAGAATATGAACCTTAAATTCACTGTTCATGATTTAATGATGGTAAAATGGCCAAATGGACCAAGGGGGGAGGCGACATTTCAGTCAGAATTTGTGGGCAAGATATTTGAAAATATGCCACCAATCTAGCATTAATGAACAGACTTTGGGTGGAACAGTCGGATTTGAATTCAAAATGGCCTATAAATTACATATGGCCACCCAGCGGAAAACACTTTGCATATTGAAAAATTGTGAGTTGTGTTGTGTGTTTTGCATGAAATGCGCATTTTTCGAAGAGCTACTTAATTGCCCATTGTTCAATCAATTTCTGGAAACTAACCGCAAAATCACCTGTGAAATTATTCTAGGAGCAACAGCCATGGCGCTAAAGCAATGATAGTTGAGGGAGCTGTTCTGGAGGTTTTTATGGCAGCAAAAGGAGCTGCCCCAGAGGTTGCACCTATAGAGATACCAGTTGAAGTACCGAAGTCTCCACGAATGCCTAAACCAAGGCCTACCTTGACCAAGGAAGCTCCCAAGAACAAGAAGGGAAAGCAAGCCATGACACTGCAGCTGGTGCGCACATCTCCCAGAAAACATCCATAGACGGATAAGCCCATTAAATAGGAAAAGGGAAAGGTGATCAACCTAGATCTAGAAGAAGAAGAGATTGAGGATATCCTAATGGATGATGAGGATATTGGGGTGTAAACAGAGGATGTTGAAATTGAGGGGTCTGACCCCATCACTAAACTGCCTGAGTATGTTCCTTTGTAGGGACAAGACCAAGTTGCACAAAGAAATTGATGAGAGTAAGGTCACCCTGAACACACCCCTCTTACCGAACCAAATTGTGTTCGAAGGACCATGCTTCGGGTGTGTCCCCGTTTTGAAATTAGAAGACTGAGATTTAGCAGACATAAAGCGGTTCCCTCATTTAATAATGGACCAACCTATGCATTGGGTGTTCCATAAAAATACTAGAGTAACTGCGTTAGAGCCAAGGAAGTCACTAAAAGGTGTGGATAAGGCAGGACTGATCAACCTGCTATGGGTGTCACATTACAACCGCGCGCCCATCACAATGGTGGTAATCAAGCAGCTACTGTGCTTGGTACATGATGGATGTCCATGGCTAGAGGAGTTGATACCCATCACTGATATGCTGATCCATAGGATCACGTGGATTCCGTACACAGGGGAAAAACCATCCATGATGTTTGGCAGAAAGGCTAGCGAGCATGCCCTCGCCAAGGCCATGAAGTAAAGGTTTAAGTTAATAAAGAAGCCATGAGGCTATGTCATTATGAGTATCTCTAACCCTTTAGTTAACGTGGCAAACAAAATCTTGGCAAGGAAGGTCATAAGGAAGTGTCGCGCAGATGAAGTGTTAGCACCAGTCGTAGCTTTGGTAGCCCAATGCATGGAGGGAGTTCAATTTAATTAGGTTCGGTACCCGTGCAGTGAGTTCCTCGTGAACTGCCACGAGGCGTAGGATCTTAGTAAGCCATTCCACTATGCATGGCTCTTGTTGTCCAGAGTGCTGGTAGCATGGGAGCCACTCGAAGACAGTTAGTTTTCTCTAGTCATGCCGGACCTACCAGAGGCAGAAAAGTATGCTTTGTTGTGGGAAACTAAGGATCCTTAGTGATAAAGGAAAACAAAATATTTTGGATCTTGATGGAGATGAACGTGCATATGGCCATCAACTACAAGCTGCGATTGTCGCCTACTACTTTTGACAGATTGTAGGAGTACATGGAATTCAAGGCTGACTTCCACCACATCTCAATATGGGCACAGAAGGACTGGATCAAAAGTGGAATGAATTTCCCTACTTGGCAAGAGATGACGGAATCGACGCGGTTCTTGACTGCTGGCGGACAGAGTGGTGCACTTCCTTGGACTTAACTGTGGGATCAATCAAGTATGTTGCACAGTGCAAGAAGGAAGAGGCCAAGCTAAAGATGGAACAACTGGTCACGAAAAGGAGAAAGGAGGCTGAGAATGAGGCCAAGGCAGATCGTGCTACTGTGTAGCAGTCGGGTGGGCAGGTAAGAGAAGAGGAGCGCGGCTCTGACAGAGGTCAAATGTTGCATTCACCAGAAAAAGAGGAAGAAGAGGACGAACAGATGGAGTAGGGAGGATCAGAGCCAGAGACAAATCCATTCCATATCAAGTGCACCAAAGGACCAGAAATAGTAGAGCCGCAAAAGAATTCCAAGGCTACCAAGACGTCTTTAGATCCGATCACTCTAATAGAGGGGGATCTGAATGATATAGGGTATACGGTGTGGGATGCCATCATGAAACTGTTGAAACAGTTCGAGCAACAATAGCATCAGGCATTGGGGTCTATTCAGACGGGTCTCTATGAGCTACAGATCAATGCATCACAAATTTAGATCAGTGCGGCATCCACCAGTTTGGCCCTTGGCACCTCAGAAGCCACAGGGACACTATGTAAGGGACCCCCGAGCCATAGTGCTACCAGATGGAGCATTGACGTCAGAGACTGAAGCTAGAAGGCCCATTGTCAATGCCCTCAAGGGAGTGGGACTTAACTTGGCAACGCTTCCTAGCAAGGTGCTTCACCTTCTACATGATGGTGTGATTGCGGAACTTCGGGCCCGCGAACAATGTGCTTTGTAGGTGATCAGTGAGTAAATGGTCAACAATGTTCAGATGAATGTGCAGAGAGACTCCGTCGTTAACATTGTGACATACCTAATAGACAAGAATCAATGCATAATCAAGGTTTTGAATGAGGCATGCAGAACTCTCCAGAAGTTGGCCATTCCCGAGGCTGAGCTAGTAGATATGTAGGTTCGGAAACTCGTAGCAGAAATGTGTGATGCATGCATAGAGCTGGAAAAGGTTTAGCTAGAGCTAAACCTCAAAATTGCAGAATTGTAATTGAAGGCCCAACCTTCAACTCCATCAGAAGTTAGGGAGCGGTGCGCAACTGTCATGACAGATGCAATAGCGAGTGCAGTGATGGATTGCATGATGCTTTTTGAGCAGTCGCTCGAGGTACTCACCAGCCTGCAAGAAGACCCCAATGTGTAGAAGCTGGAGATAGAAGCACGGGAACTACAACAACACTACGACGAGGTTAAAGCGACAGCACACACTATCGCCATTACGTAGATACTCGCGAAGCTGCAAGAGACCAAGACATTGAAGGAATAGGTCAATACAGCTTAGTACAATGAAGTAGTGTTGAAGTCCCGCTTGAAGCCTTGGTTGGACAAGGCCTACTTGATCACAACCTCCATTAAAGGCAAGTTGGATAGTATCCAAGAGACTCAGTAGAAGCTCCATGTTGATACTGCAAGGACAGCGACCGAGAAGTTGGTCGAGGAGATGAAGTAGGCAGCTACGCAGTGCACCGCCAAGGTAGCAGTTGTCCAGGTTGAGCTGGGAGGTCTTCGACAAGAAATCTGCTCTAGAAGAGTGACTCAAGGGCTAGTCACCATGTTTGTGTTGGGGGCCTGTTGGGAATGAGTTCCCCTAAGAGTTAGTTTTGGGGCTAAAATCCTATGTTTAGGGGCAGAGAGCCCAAATTTTGTATAAAGAATGTAAAGTCTCCACTTTTTGTGGTCGCAAGGCACGAAGATGTCAAGAGTCATTAAGGGTTGTCTGCCCTTATTTTGTAAAGAATCATGTCAGTTGTAGAGATCCACCCATTGTCTGTGGACCATGGGATTGTATAAAAAGAAGCTATGTAAGTAAGTTCAAAAGTTGGTAGAAGAAACAAGTAGAGTTCTAAGTGCTTTGGATCATAGGAGAGCTAAGATCAAGAGTCTTAGCATAGGTAGAGGCTCTACAACTAAGTATGCAGAGGCCTATGATAGAATTCTGCAGTAGCTGTGTGTGCTAAGCAGATAGAGTCTGTAATAGGAACTTGAATCATCAATAAAGAGAAGTGTTCTAAAATTGTTGTGTATTTTGTCTCTGATTGTTGCATCTGATTATGTTATGTTAAGTTCTGGGTTTACATTATAATGCTAATTTGATGCGTGAATGTATCTATTTCTATTTGTTGTTTAAACGCAATTAAGAATATATGTTTACACGAAGATAAACTTAATTGCATGGTAAAATCAACAAACACTTAATGTAATTCGGAAACTTGTAACGTACATAGTTATAGAGGTGTGTAAGTGCTTGCATCGCTAGTTATGGTTGTGCAAAGGTCAGTCGTATACCTTTGCAAAGGTTCTGAAGGTTGGAGAAGAAGGAACATCACTAAGCCCTAATGGATTATCGATCTATACGAAGACAGGGGTTAGGGTATAATATTGACATCACAACCATCTCAGAGTGCAGAAACTTGGTTCCTGCATCCCCCCATACTGCTTCGAGTGAGACTTCACTCTGCACTCTATGGATCGATGCCGAAAGGGCCAGTAGTGTAGGGATTTGCTTGGCTGCTTAACACTAAACATGGGTCAGGGTCCATCAAGCCAACAATGTCTCTCGTCGAGTTAGGAAAGATAAGGACCCACACATAGTCATCAGTCATCATGGACTGATCAAATTGATTATCATGCATGGACTGCGTAGCAACAGCTAACTTGGGACAATATTGTAAATCCTACTCTAGCCCCACCTCTAGAAATCCCAGAAATAAAATAGCAAGGGCCAAGAACCCCAGGTCAAAGAAGGACATTGAAAGGAAATATTCCTTTGTGCCCTTAAACCCAGCCAAACGTAGGTGCACTTTGCGGGTGAGGTCCCAGCGACATACCCCAATTCAAACCAATGAGGTTGGGCCATCTCACACACCACCTCCAAGTCCACAAAATTCTCCTTTGCAAGACTATGAGGAATAGGTGGCCAAGGTATTGGAAAACATGGGGATATTTGTTGAGGGAAGAGAACAATCTAAGAATTTTGAATTACAGAATTGTACCCCCAACCAGTATGCCTCTGCTGACAACATTGGTTGTGATCAAACCCTACCATTTACTAATTTCTTGGAAGAACAGAGGGAACCAGTCCCTTCTGTGGAAAAACCCCTTGAAGCGAAGTGCATGAAGAGGAAGCCACTAGAGAAGAAAATCAAACAGCAGATATCGGTCCAGTGGACCCCCCAGCTAAAGAAAATCCCATAGATGAAACTCTAGGAGATGGAAATCGACCAAGAAATATTATGTTTTTTAAGTCCCCTGAGGACGAGGCCTACCCAGAAGAAAACCCAGAGAATGATAACTACTGAGGAGACACCATTTTATTAGGGTCTCTTGAGAGGAAAACTAATGACGAAGAAGAGCTAGAAGGTGAATCTCCATCAGGTGATACAGTTCCAATTGAAACCCTCCCTGATGTTGACACAATAGCACCTGAGCTTGAACTTGAGGAAAATGTAGTTGCACCACCACTGGTTGGAAGTCCTAAAATAAATAAGTCCTACAAGGATAGGCTTAGAAAAATTCTTAAAAAGTTTAGAAAATAGAAGAGAATAATTGGGTAGCTTAGACAGTGGTTAAAAGAAGTAATCAGAACCAGAAAATTGAAAGTGGAAATGGATACCACAGGAACATGGACAAAACATTGTTTTGGGAAAGATGTTGAAACCCAAACTGAGATTATTTTCATCTGTTCAAAAACTTAGATAGAGCCATGTCTTATAGAGGACACTAAAATTCATACTGAAGACCCCTCTGTCTAGTCACTGGAGACCCAAACAGACTACCATACTATGAACGTTTCCGTTCAGACTGATTCTGAAGAAAAACATCCCAAATGATTTTTGCATATTGTCCAAATTAAGCCTATGGAGACACAAGATAATGAATTCAAAACATAGGAGACACCTATTTGCATTCCCTTAGTAAGGGAGGCATTTATTAGGAGGCTGCAGAATGAACTACTGAAGGTTCAAAAGGAAATAACTCGACACAAAGAAGAAGTAGTGCCCCTACATATACATCAATAATTAAGGAAAAGGTTAGGCACTCATAGCTACTGAGGATGAGACCTTCGCTCAGTAGAAGGCTGAACAGAAAATGGTTGAGAAAGCACATGACAAATTACAAAAGTCTAAAGAGTAGTTGGAAACTATCTGCTCTCTTTATTCAAACACCCTGTCATGCAGAGCTCCTGCTACAAACTATGCATTATTCCTCCTGGAAAGGTACCTCCTGCTGAAAATCAATGTTGTTTAGGCTGGCATGTCTGTGGAAATCAAAACTGCCCCAGACTTTGTCAAATGCTTTAGAGAGCAGAACGAGCAGGTATAGCGCCTCCTCTGTGAACTTTACATGCACAATTTCTTTTTGGAAGATGACAGAGATAGCAACCCTGGCCCCTTTGCAGGGGATGTCCAATTCCAAGCATTTCTTTTTTTTGCTACTAACCAACTCAAGTGGGCCAAGGCTCACAATACTTTTAGAAAGTGTGAATATGGAATCGCCCTATGGGTTAGGGGGCAACCTACAAAACCCCTACATCTCTCTATTAGGCACAACCAATTTATGAAGCAATCTGGTGTTGTAGGCCAATTAGGGCCATTCCAAGCAAATATTATACAACCTGGAAAGGAGTACTTCCAAGAGATCAAGGATGAAGTCTTGGATGCAGCCAAACCAAGGTGGGAGGTCTCCAGCAATACTATTAGAAATCGAGAACCATTTGGATACCGAAACTTTAAAGTTGTTTCCTCTCATTTCCATAAATATAGTAACATGGTCTTAACCATGGGGCCTAAATATGATTACTTTTCTCTGTTTTTATATAAATGTGATTGCTTTCTCTGTTTTTCTGTAAATACAATTTCTTTTTCCTGTTTTTCTCTATTGCTTTTATTTCCTTTATGATTGTCGTTCTGTTGTTTAGAAAAGTAATGATGATTGCTTGTCTATGTTTTTTCTCTCCCTTTTTTCTTTTACTATTCCCTATAGGGAATAGTTGTTGTTCCCTCCAGGGAACAACACTTTTTAGTGTGTTGATTTGTTGTTCCCTACAGGGAACAACGGATGTTCCCCAAAGGGAACAGCTATTGTTCCCTAAAGGGAACAACACTTTTCCGTGTGTTTTTGCTGTTCCATAAAGGGAACAACAGTTTCTACGAGTATTTTTTTGTTGTTCCCTAAAGGGAACAACACTTTTTCTCTATGTTTTCCTTTGTTGTTCCCTCCAAAGAATAGTTGTTGTTCCCTAAAAGGAACAACACCTTTGTCCAAGTGTTTTTTTGTTGTTCCCTCCAGGGAAGAGTTGTTGTTTCCGAGTGTTTTTTGGTTATTCTCTACAGGGAACAACACTTTTTCCAAGTGTTTTTTTGATGTTCCCTCTAGGGAACAGTTGTTGTTCCCTAAAGGGAACAATACTTTTTCGAGTTTTTTTGTTGTTCCCTCCAGGAAAGAGTTGTTGTTCCCTAAAGGGAACAACACTTTTCCGAGTGTTTTTTGTTGTTCCCTCTAGGGGATAGCTGTTGTTCGCTAAAGGGAACAACACTTGTTCGAGTGTTTTTGTTGTTCCCTCCAGGGAATAGTTGTTGTTCCCTCCAGGGAATCACTGTTGTTCCATAGAGGGAACAACAATTTTTTTGGAGTGTTTTTTTTCTATTCATTCAAGGGAATAGCTATTGTTCCCTTAGGGAACAACACTTTTTTGAGTGTTTTTTTTCTATTCCCTCAAGGGAATAGAACTTTTAGATTTTGTTGTTCCCTCAAGGGAACAACACCTTTTTCAATTGTTTTTTGTTGTTTCCTCAAGGGAACAACACTTTTAGAGTTTTTACTGTTCCCCCTAAGGAACAACTATTTTTTGAGTTTTTGATGTTCCCTCTAGGGAACAACACTTTTAGAGTGTTTTTGTTGTTCCCTCTTCGGAACAACATTTTTTCTTCTTGTGAAGTTTTGTGTGTTGTGAATAGCACCTCCTTCCTCTTGTGGGATTATTCCTAGTTCATCTCAACCACATTTTACTGATTCCCTTTCAAGGCATGAAGTACACTACTTTTATGAGGACAAGAATTATGGATTCTGTTGAAGTGAGTTAATCTCATTCACGTTATGATCTTTGACAGCACAACTACTTGATGATATATTCTTTTCAAAAGGGACACAATTATTTATATACTACTAAATTACTACATCGTTTTCTGTTGTACATGATACTGATTGATCATCTTAATACCATGCTGGTTCCACCCTTTCTGGTTATATTCTTCTATGTCTGTAACAAATGAGATTATCGGTATATTTATTTTTCTATTGACATGTTCAACTTCTTCCACCATCCCTACTCTTAAGGAGTACTGAGCCTCCCTCTATTTATCATAAAATTGTGTAATAACAACAAAATTTTGCCTACATATAGAGGATAGGGGGTCTCATCAAGAGCCAACCTACCATATTCATAAGGATGTAGCGAAGTGACATTCCCACTATGTCCACCACACCTGGGTTATGATCCATTAGATAGCCAAAATATCCTTGGAACAAGAGGTCTCATCACGAGTTGGCCTGATTACCTTTGCTACATCCCAGTGAATGGTAGTGTGGTTGTCTGGTTACCACGCCAACACACTGATCTCTTCTGTAGAAAAAAACTGGAACTATCCATTTATAAATTGAGGATCCTGGCTCATATGGGTTGAAAAACAACCCTATTGAGGCTATGGACGCCTGCTGGCAGTAGAGGCTCTGCTTCTGGTATTGAATTTATATCTTATTGTCAATTATTACTATAATACCCTTTTCTTATCGTCTCTTTTTATAGGAGAAGTTATTTCCTTAATTTTTCCATGTTTCGAACCTTTATGCATGAGAAATTGTTTTCCAATCAACCGCATCATTTTTTGCTAAAATACCATCAACAAAGCATCTTTTTTGCATATTGTTGTCCTTTTCTTTTTCGCGTAACTTATCATTAATCCAAAGCATCCTATATGTTATTCATAACTATCTTTAAACACTTTGCTCTCATTATAACCATACCTCTTGCCGTTATATCATTGATATGTGTACTCTACCTCATTTACTGTCATAATGTTCATTCCCTTGCCTTGCCGTCAAAACAACATTATTCCTATGCTTTATGGTCATGAACGCCCTTTTCCAATTGGAGGGGGAAGGTATGAATTATGGGATAGAGTGCGATATAATTACTGCACTCTGCCATAACTTGTTGATTTGACAAAATATTAGTATTGCATTTATACAAAAGTTTTTTCTGATTGAAATTTTTGCATACAGCTTATCTATTGCTATTCAAAACTAAAACTGTCAATTCAAGAAATTTTCATTCAAAATAGTGATTTGTTTATAGGAGAACAAGAAGTATGGGGGGAAACTCTATTTGCAGTAAGGCCACACTATTGCAACTAACAGAAGAGGCTCGAGAAACTCGCAAACGCGAACAATTGTTCAAACATGATGTGCTTACTTGGATTCCACCTTTTGCATCACTTTCCACATCAACTTAGCCTACATTAGCTTCAACAAATTCCAATCCCTACATGTCATTCCACATCTTTTCGGAGGTAAAACTTCAGGTAAAATAGCATAATTTTCTTATTTATTACAAATTTAGGATAATTTCATAAAAATCCATTGAGCATTATTTATCATCATTCATTCCACATCTTTACCACTTTCCATTTTTCAAAGACATAGATTCTTATAGTTCGGGGGAGTGTTCCTTTCATTTATTTATTTATTATTACCATGCCATTAATATTGTTTATCATCCATTGATCTTCTTATTCATTTTCAACACCTCCCTTATTCCATGTTGTTTTACACCCAGCATAGATTTCAACAAATTGTAGCGACCACCTCAATTTGTTTTCTAGCATTGCATGAAGGCATGCTAATTCTCTAGTTTGGGGGACAAATTGTTACACATGATGGATGTTTTATACTTTCTTTCTCATTTAAGGCATACAATTTCATTTTTATATAGTGCAGACATTGATTTGCGTATATCTTTAAAACTATGAACTGAATTCTTGTGATTTTTGGATAACAAAGAGGTATCATTAGATTACAAAAACCCATAAAATTTCAAGTTAAATTAGTTCATAAAATTTAAGAAATCATGCACTATCACCTACAGCCATTTTGTTTATATCTTATGATCCGTGCATCAAAACAATCTAATTTTTGGATAATAGAAGCATTAATATAGTAGAAATCTACTTGCAAAATTTCAGCAAAATCTGGTTTGTACTTTGTTGAGAAAATGGTTAATGAAGTTTGTTGTTACTTATATCATAATTTGCTGCAACTTCATATACATATAGTTGAACGTCAATGTAAAAATTGTTATTCCTTCATCAACATTGCTAAAATTGAATATTCATTATTTGAGGAAGAATTCAATTGTTCCATCCATTTCATGAGTTGAGATGAACAATTTTTGTATTAATGCTTGGTTAATACAAAGTCTTTGGGTTGCATGAAGACATGTAATATATTTGGTTTGTGGGTATGTTGGGCCGCTAGTTTTCATTATTATTATCACTCTTTAATGTCTATTTTATCCATTTTTACCATTCTTTATCACGTCATTTATCATGGTTTATCATAAAATTCCATTTTATAATTATTTATGCTCTTATGGATAAATATTATTTCTTCTCCTTTATTTTTAATAAATTGATGATTATTATGCATGATTTTACTGATGATGGTTTATTAATAAATTTGTTGTGACATCACTCACCATTTTAGCCTCCAAGATATTTTCCAGATTGCAGATTTGATCTCCAGCTCATCATTAAATATTCCAACTCAGAAATTCGCTAGAATAAGAAGTGACATTTTTCATTTGACGTTTTGGGCAAACGGAGAAGAATTTGGAAAATACGAAACATATGTTTTGTCCAGAACGGACTGGCTTAGTTTCATGATGAGCAGTTTTCCCAAATTCAATCTATATTAAGAGAAATGGAAGGTTATCTAAAGACGTTTTTCTCAAATTCGTTGTTGTGGCCATTTTCCAAATTATCTCAGTTGCAATACCAAATTTGACCTATTCCTATTGAATTTTGATGGAAAGATATTTCAGATATGATCTTGCTAATCAATTTGTTGTGAACAACCCAATTTTGTAATGGGAATCATATTTTAATCATCTCGGTTGTAACTTCTCTTTTCTCTCTGTGTATTTAAATGAGAATAGAGATCAAGAAGGGGATTATTATAAATTAGATATAGGATAGGATAGGATAGGAGGACAAGGGATAATGGAGAGATTTAGCTTTTCGCTTGGGACCTCAATTGTAATTTTAATATACAGAATGTTATTCTGAAGGATGACTCTATTGTAATGAGGATTGAATTCAATGGTTAATACATAATCTACGTTGCTGGTCATTCGTATTCTTTGAAGTAGCTCAGTAGTATTTGGTAGTGGCTAGGGCCTGACCTCTAGTGGATCAAACTACTATCCTCTGTGTTATATCTTTCTAATTCATTCAAGTCTAAGATTACCTTGTTTAATATCCTCTAATTTCCTGTGAGTTTACATTGTAGTTAGTTTACTTTCCTTTATTTTGATCTCATGTACTTCACAACTTTTCCATTTGATTTCATTTATGCTCACTGCAGGTTGAATTAATTATCAGTTAAGACATTGATTTTTGGTTGATTACGATAAGAGTGTGGTTAGTATAGAATCAGCTAAAAGAGATTGGTTAATACTACTAAACTCTCGGTTGAAATCATTTCCATTCGAATTGCTTAATTGAGATAGAATGTGATTCATATAGAATTAGCTGAAAGAAATTGGTTAATGCTACTATGCTCTCGGTTGATGTTATTTTCAATTGAATTTCTTGCTTTAGATTTGATTATGATTTCAGTTGAAGATTAAGTCTTGATGCTTGAATGTGATATTTCTGTTAATAGTTGCAGCTTGAGTTTTATAAATGCATCTGTTTACTCTTGTATCAAGTTTTATAGTTCAACTTAAAAAGCATTACTTTCTGGATTTATAGCTTGCACATATTGTATACACTCTTGAAACAAAAAGACTTACCCAAGTTGATAATTAATGTGAAGCAATTAGGAGTTTTAAAAGACACCTATTAGCACCCAACAGTTGGGTCAACAAAAAGGTATGTTTTCTCCTTGGTAATAGCTTTGTTTAGCACCCATCCTCAGATGATTATCTTTTTTTATGGTTAAAAGTAGAGGAAATAACAGTTAAAGTTGGGTAAAATTAATCAGTAACAAATTAGACAAATCTAAGTAGGAAAAACTAATTTTTACTATATTTATGTGAAGAAGACGTGAATTGTATGATAGTTGTTCAATTGACAGAACAACAACATCTCATAAAGGAAAAAGAAAGCGTCTAAGGCAAAGTAGGACAATGAATGACCGGGTGGACCGATGCTATTTTATGATGAAATCAGATCGAGTATTACAAAATCCTCAGGATCCCTTGATCCTGAGGATTCACTTTTATCTATTTACCTTTCTAATTTTTATATATAAGGCCGAAAGGAAAACTGCGTGACTAGTTCAAAAATTCACAGTTCATAATTATTCTTTTGGACATATAATATTGTTACTTTGGTGATGCTATAACTCTGTTATCTATATTAATGAAGAAGACTGCGTTTAAATCATAATTATATTCTGAGTATCTCATAGCAGAGACTTCTAGCAATTATAGGCCTAGTCAAGAGAAGATCTATTGCTTCACTTATGCTATAATATTTTCTATTTTACTCTTTATTGTTTGTTAATGTTAAGTTATAATCATTTTGATTATCGTGAGGATTTTCGATTTGATTTTCTTTTGTTGTTCATTAAAGATTCAGATTTAGCCTGTGTTATATATGAGTAATGCTTTTGGTTGGATTGGTTATGTTAGTTCCAACATTAGATCATTGTTTCATTCCAAGTAAGGTTATCATAGATTTTAGAGATAGAATTGATTGCTTTCGGCAATATAGTTATTTTCTGTTCAAATATCATTTGTTGTTCAATTATCAGTTGTTGTTCAATTGGAATTTGTTGTTCAATTATCATTTACTATTCAATTGTCGTAGTCTCTTCAATAATTGAGTGAGTTAGTTTCAATTCCATTTAAGGCTTCCAAGTGTGATTTGTTATAGTTGTATTTAGATTCATTTTTTTCATGATAGGTTAAGTATAATTGCAAAGTATGTTAGGAGTTTCTTTCAGAGTTACTTCTTTCAGAATTGTTTGGATTGAGTTTGAAAAGATAGTCATTAGCTATTGCAAAAACTTTTTATTAGTTAACCTCTGAATTCAGTGCATATATAGTGGTGACACTCTTGAAATAAAAATATTTTCCTTGGGTTGACAATTAATGTAGGAATTAAGATTGCCTGTAAAAAAGATATCTTAGTGCACCAACACTATGGGCCTACAAGACAACCTGTAAGAAGTTGACAGGGCAAACATCATTCATATTGGTCTATGGCATCGAAGATATGATGCCTATGGAATACATCATACCTAGTCTGTGCATAGCAGCTTTGACTAAGATGACAAATACGAGGCCTTGGAGGAATTGCTCATGCAGCTAGTGGGGTTAGAGGATGACTGATTTCTCACGAGATTCCACCAACAAGTGTAGAAGTAATGCGAAAAAGCATGGCATGATCACCATATCAAGCTTCGCACTTTCAAGGTAAATGATCTTGTGTTGTTATACAATAGCAAGTTCATCAAATTTCTTGATAAATTCCAGATGCATTGGCTAGGACCGTATATTGTCAAGGAAATTATAGAGGTTGGTGCAATTAAACTCGTAAAGTTGAATGCGGAACCTTTTCTAGGAAACGTGAATGGGAGCTGACTAAAGTTGTATACGAGGGATCCTACCCCTCCTCAATGTCTATATGAATGTAGGACAATCCTAGTGCTCCATGAAGTTGCAAGGGAGGGTTGAACTATAAACTACACTGCCCGAGTGGGAGGACATGGTAGCAACCAGGCTGCACAAAGATTGACGAGGGTGCACCAGATGAGGTTGCACTTAGGACATTGTGCCATGTTGGAGGGAGCCATGCAATGCAACCCAAAAATAGTTGTTAGAGTTCCTGTAGCTGATTTGACTCAGAAAATCCCATTACTAGGAGCGGGCAGGCGAGAATTAAGGAATAAATCTTTGAAAATATACCACCAAAGGGGAATTTATGAAAAAATTATGAAGGGAATGGTAGGATTTGAATCCAAAAATTTCTATAAGTATGTCCTATTGGTCTGCAGAAAATTATGACAACTGCAAGAAAATGACAAAGCCTTGGAAAAGTTGGAGCATGACCCATGCGAGGTAAAAAGTAGTTCTCCATCTTCATGTATGTTTCCTGATAATGATTTTGTTGTTTTTGAAAATCATACCACAGGAATTGGCTCCAAAATGTTAAAGAGAATGGGGTATGAAGGAAAAGGCTTGGATGTTAATCGCCAACGCATTGTCAACCCCACCAAAGTGGAGGAATTGCCATGTAAAATAGGACTTGGGTTTGTCAGAAAGGAAGTTGGGGAAGGCGCCACGACAGTTAGTGAATTGACAACGATGGATGATGAGCAGCCCTCATCAGTTCTTTCCAAATCAAAAGAGGAGGTAAAATATGTTGATTTCCTTTCGGTTTCATCTTCTCATAGTATGATGTCTGTTGGAGATTTGGATATCACAATTATAGGGACAAACATGAGGTTCCTTACAAGGATGAGGCACGAGGAGAAAGAAGAACTTGTTGTAATAACCAAGGCATAACTCTACCTTTGGAGGTTGTGCACAAACATCCATTTGTAGGCTCGAGATACACTAAAGGAGAGTGCTCGAAGGTGTTAGATTTGTCCAAGACATTGTCGAGGAAAGAGTATGATGGGAAAACATCCCCATCATCCCATGGCAGTTTCCATTATAGGGAGAGAGCTAAGGCAAGCTCTCATTGCCATACTAACATCAGAGACAGCAAGGGAAGGTATAACCATTTTTTATCTTCGAATGTTCACTTTGATTATGATCAAGTTGTTAATAATGAACGAATATCCAAGCATTGAAAAACATGTACCTTTTGTGGTTTACCTAACCATACCTTTTCTAAGTGTTGGAAAAGAATGGCAGCACTCATGAGGCATGAAAGACCCTCTCAACAGCATGAAAAGAAACAGGTTAAGCAGATATGGAGGAAGAAAACCTACTGCAGTCATTGCGACAAAAATGGCCATCAAAGAGCCACTTGTTGGAGGCTCCATCCAGAGTAGCACCTTAAAGACAAAGCATCGGTGCATGAACCAGGAAGAGCAGTTGTTCGACAAGAAAAACCACCTCAAGGAGGTGACCCATTCACATTGATAAGTGAAAAATGGTTTCTAGACATGTTGTCATTTCATGGTCATTCTTTTGTAAATCATTTGTTGCATTTTAAAGTGTAAAAGTGATGATGTGTTTTCCATCACTTGTTCAGCAACAATGATGTGTGGTCATGTTTTGAGTCGTATTTTGAGTTGCATGTTAAAACTCTAAAAGTGATGTTGTGTTTCCATCACTTGTCGAAACAATAGCATCTAGCCTTATGTATGTAAATCATGTGTTGCAGTGATGATGTGTTTTCCATCACTTTTTGAAGCAACAATGATATGTTAGCCTTGTTGCCATAGCTAGGGTATTGTGTCCATCTTGTTGTAAACTTAACCACCAAGTATGTGCTATAAACTCGTGGCAAGTGTGGGACGTTTGGGTCATTAGTTGGTCATGTCACTCAAGCATGTAATTTGCAAAACAATGTACTGCGGGTTGCAGAGGTAGCAGGTGTCGGTTGGTCGCTTAAGGATCCAAAGAACAAAGGTGAAGGAGATGGAAGAGAGACCCTTTAAGGACACTTGTGATGTAGATAGGGTACAGAGGAAGTTGCAGATTATTTCTCATGCTTTTGGAGGACCAAAAGATCCTCAATGGGGAGGATTGATCCAGGTGGCCCAAGAAAGACACACAGGACAAAGAGGGTTTATGAACACTTGAGAACCAAAGTGTTCAGAATGATGTCGACCCAAGACTAGAGCATAGATCGTGTTGTCTTGATTCCAATGGTGTGAATGGCACTCCAATCCGAGTCCAGATGATGAAGTCGTCGCGAAAAGAGTTTTCCTTGATTCCTTTGAAAAAGGAGGCATTTCCTCTAAAAATGGATCTAAAAGATTTATAAGGCAAATCGTAATTGAAGGAGTCCAAAAGATCGACATAAGGCCAAGCCTTTAGAACCTCGATCAGTGATCTTTGATATATTGGGTAGGAGAAAGGCAGGCACATGATATCAGGACCCAGGTAAAGCTGACTTGCGATTGTGATATCAGCGATCGGAACGATCGCCAATTGGCGATCGACATTACTGTATGACAAGGGAAGATCCCCTAGGCCTTAGAAATTGTGATATACCAATCAGCGATGCTCGATCTCCACCGTCGGATCGGAAAACAGATCAATGGCTAGGATTAAATCCGTGATCGGGAGATTGGTGATCCCAGATACCAAGGGGTGATGTGATAGTGACATGCAATGCAATCTAGATCATTCGATCAAGGAACAGATCAACGGTCCAGATCTAATTGGCATATCAGTGATCAACGATCGGAGATCCCCCCGATATACAGGACCAGTGAACAAGCGATAGTGACAACGATAAAGGGTCGAACCTGATTGAGTTATAAAGCCCGATTTCGTGAAATTTGAAGTCTGGTTTTTCTGGATTTTTCAATGTTTCTGTGTATTTTGATTTTGAATGAAAAAAGGCCATTTATGTGGTTGTGTTGTGCCAAATGAACCTTCCATTCAAACGGCTTCTATTCTAAACCAACAGACTCCACGCTTTAAGCGGCCTTATTACAAAAACGTGTTATAAAACACGATGAATGAAAAGAGCCGAGGCTAGAGTGCCCGAGAGCCTGAGTGCTAGAGAACAAAGGAGGAGGTTGCGCCCGATGGAGAGCTACAGAATGAGAGGGCCAGACAAAGCCAGAGATAGCTAGATAGTGTCACGAGTTACTCAGAGAAGCTTGAAAGCCAAAGTGCTTGAAAGCCAGAGCATCGTAGAGCCATAGAGCCACAGATCTTGATCAAGGCAGCACAAGAAGGTGAGCCAAAGAACTGGAGCGTTAGACAGAGCCGCAGAACTACAGTGACATAGCCAGAGTGCTTCAAAGCTAGATAGCCAGAGAGCTACATTGCAAAGAATCCAAAGTAGTCTTCTTCTTTCGATCGATGCTGTGAGATCGATGGTCCAGCAAGCTTCAGCACTTTGACAGCTTTTGTTTCAGATGCCCCTGATTGTGAAAATCCAAAAAACTATCGATGCAAGAGGAGCCAAAGTCTAGATTGGTAGTGGGCCCTACCTGTGCATCAACAATGTTATTCACTGTGGATTGTTTTTGCTAAGGATATGAACATCAAGCTTTAGATGGCCCCTTTGTTGTGAGGTATATGATGTGTTCATGTACTTCTTCTTTCTACATTATGTTGCATGGATCCTTGATTAATGTTGATGTAGTATCTTGTTTATTGCGTGTTGTCATGATTCCTTGCTTGATTTGATGGAGAATATTCCATGTGATGTACTTGTTGTCATAACTCATCATGTTATGTTTTGAGATCCCTTGTTGTATGTTGTTGGGATACTCTTGTTGTCATCATGCATGTTTTTTTTTTGAAATCCATTTTATACCATGTTGGCAGGATGTTCATCATGAATGTTTTTGTGTCATACTGATAGAAGTCTTTTGATTGAGAATTCGATTTGTGTAACATCTCTTAGAGCCACTCCTGCATAAGGGAATTTTTCCTTATATGATCGCGACATCATCTCTTGTGTACATCACCATTATTGACAACATTTAATGTTACAACCAACACCATCTTGGCACCAGGGCCTGGAGACGTAGTCCCTCCTAGACGAACTCCGTCATCAACGCTTATGTTTTCATGTGCTAATGATTGTTATGTTCCTCTTCTTTTCTGCATGCAGATGTATTCATTAATGTTCTTTTAAAATGCAATTTAACACATCACAAATGTAAAAAGTCTTGAAAGGGTCCTTCATCACACCTGGACCTAGATCAATTGTACCAATCACTATGCTTCTGGGATATGTGCCTCCGCGAAGAGGACAGAAGGAGGTGACCAAAGACCCTAATTCCAGCAAATTTTCAATTTCTACGCCACTACTCCCAGCTGACGTTCCATTTGAGGGAATGCTCTTAGTGCGCATACCAGTGTTAAAGATGGAATATTGGGACCTCACTGACTAGGAGAAATTCCCACATCTAGCGACAAATCAGTATATCTCCCACATATACTATGAAGATATAGGGGTATGATGTTGGAACCAATGAAATGGGCCTGAGGAATTTAGTTGGTCAGACTATTACACATGCTATTTGTATCCCATTTTTACCACTCCAACATTAACATAGTGTGTCTGTGGAAGTTGCTGACATTAGTGCATGATGGGTGTTTAGGGTTATGTGAGCATATCCCCATCATGGATATGTTAATCCATGACATTACTAAGCTACCATATAAAGGAGCGAACCTGGAAAAGGATTTTGTAGGCAAGTCCAAGGGAAGATAACTCACATAATGCATGAAGACCGAGTTCAGGCTTCTAAAGGGAAAGCGTTGATATTCTATCTGCTCCATAACAAACTAGGTGGTACAATTTATAGCACAAATCCGAGCAGGAAAGATAATGCAGAAGTGTCGTGCAGATGAAGTGCTTGCACCAGTAATTTCATTAGCAGTGCAGTGTGTGAATGGGGTCTAGTATAACTAGGCCTAGTATCTCTATAGAGAATTTTTGGCAAACTGTCGTGAGGTGCAAGAGGAGATCAAGTTGTTCCACTATGCTTGGCTCTCATTACTAACCGTTTTAGTGGCACAAAGGCTCCCAGAGGAAATCCAGCTTCCTCCGCTTAATGACACCCTCCTAGAGACAATGAATTTTGCTTCGTTGTGGCAGAAAAAAGATTTAGAACAACTGTAAACCAAAGGTGAAGGTTATCTCCCTCCTTATTCGATCAATTGAAGGCCTTTATAGAATTTAAGGCAGACTTTCACAATGGTTAGATCTACACAGGGCAAGACACTCAAGAGGTATGGCATAAGTTTTCGTACTTAGTGATTGACATAGATGTACATGAGGTTGTGGTTAGATGGCCAATAGAGTGACACGAACCTAGCTAGTTTGATGTCATGATAAGAAAAGCAGGAGAAAGCTCCTCTATGTTGACCTCTGCTACAAAAAAGAAGAAAGAAAAAGGAAAGGAAGTCGCCCGGGAGAAGGTTGCCCAGCAGAAGAAAAAATAAGTTGTTTCTAAGGCAACAGCAGAGGAAGAGCGAGCTGTGAAGGAGCATGCTGCTAAAGAGTAGGATGCGAAGGAAAAATAAGATACCAAAGCAAGTAACAAATCAGCTTCTCCACACATTAATGAGCATGAGTTATCTATAGAGGGAGGCAATGGGGGAGAGGAGGCGTCCACCCCCTTTAAATTCTAGAAGTGCCCCAAAGAGACATTAACAGATCCACGAAAGAAGCGGAAGTCAGATAAACAATCACTGGTGGACCCTCTCGTGCTCACAAAGGGTTATTTAGATGAGATAGGTGACAATGTTTGTGATACCACATCAGAGCTATGGTAGCATTTTAAGAAGCAGTATATGCATACATGGGGAGTGTCTAGAAGGATCTGCGTGAGATGCCAATCCAGGTTGTAGGATCCAGGTGAGGGTTTGGCAAGCAAGCACGGTGCAAGCAAGCCTGGCTCAAGCAAGCATGAGTGTTCCAGAAGTCGAACAGATAATGGAACTAAGTATCATTCCTTTACCAAAAGGATACTTATGAGTAGATAACAAGGAAGATGGTAGAACACTAGGAAATATCAACGCTATTTGGATCAATGTGGCTACATTGTCGCTCCAGGCCCTCCATGCATTGCATTAGGGGGTCTTAGATGAGTTGTAGATTAGGGAGCAGCGTGCCCTGGTGGTCTGCAGTGAGTGTAAAGTAAAAAATGCAAAGATGTACATGGAGAAGACACAGGCACTAAAGGAGAAAGAGGAAATTCAAGTGAGAAGCACAAACCTAGTGCCAATAATTGGACAAGCTTATCAAACAGTTCTAGAATTGCATATCCCAAATGATGCACAGGCCGAAACGAAAGTCAGGAAACTAGCTGTTGTGGTGCGTGATGCCAAAGATGAGGTTGGGTGAGTCGTTTTTGAGTTCCAGATGAAGATATCTGAACTCCATCTCAAGCTTCAACGAACTACACCACCAAAAGTTTGGGAACAAAGAGGTGCAGCTATAAAAGAATCTATGATTCAACTAGATTTCATTGCCCATGGTTATAACCAGCTTTTCAATCAGGCAATGGGCCTATGGGATACATTGCAGGAGGACCCTAAGCTACAATAATTAAACACAAAAATTTGGGAGGTGCAGCTAAAATATGATGAAATCGGTACGACTGCGTGGACGTTGGCGCTAGTCCAGCGCTTCGCATGCCTGCAAGAAGGCAAGGCGATGCAGATGTAGATCCAGGAGTTAGAGAAAAAGCAGTCCCTTTGAAGAGACCAGTTTCAGCCTTGGACAGAGGAATCCAACCAACTTTCACAGAATATTCATGAAAATTTGAAGGGCATGTAACAGACCTAGCAGACTATGCAACTCACATTGGAGGGGCCAACCACAGAGAAATTGGTGTAGGAGGTACAACAAGTAGCAGAACAGAGTACCACGGAGCTTCAATCATTGACTAAGGCATTAAGCGAACTCTATCAAAAAGTGGAACAACTAGCTGAGTGACTCAAGGGTGAGACACGATCTTTGTGTTGGGAACTTGTTGGGATGGGGTCCCCAGGGGTAGAGTTGGATTAAGTTAGTCATTTTTTGTAAATAATTTTGTAAAGAATGTAAAGTCTCCACAAAATGTGGATGCAAAGCACGTAGATAGATAGGAGTCAAAGGGGTCGTAGCCCCTTGTTTTGGTCAGTTTCCAAGACTCACCCATGAGCTAGGGGCCATGGTATTGTATTAGAAAAGCTAGAAATAGTTGAGTCATAGCGAGTCTTAGATATAACTTTGGATAGATAAGAATGGAGATGAACTAATGAATGATGTTGTAAGGGTTTGATAGATAGGAAAGGTTTGTTCCTATCAGTAGTGAAAAAAAGGCTCTGCAGCTGAGTGCGCAAAGGCCTGGAAGATTCCATAGCTAAGTGCGTGGAACCCTACAGCTAAGTGCGTAGTGTAGAAGTCTATACTGTGAAGGATCTAATTAATAAAGACTAATTTTGGATTGAAAATAATTGTATCTATGTCTTATCTATTTATCTGTTTACCTATTTATCTTCCTTTAAATACTATTTCCATGAGTTAATGTGTTTCATCTATGTGAATTGGGTAACTGAATATGTTTACTCTTAGTAAACTTGATACTAAATGATATTCGTGAAATTATACATCTAAACTAATATAGTTATCAGAAGAGAAGATAAGATTGCGCAATGGTAGATCTAGGCCATAGAAAATCATCACATCATCTCTGGATGCAGAAACTTAGTTCTATCATTCTGCAATACTGCCTCAGGTGAGACTGCAGCCTGCGCTATGCAGGTTGTTGCTAAAAGGGACAGCAGTTTAGGGTTTTGTTGGTTGGCACAACTAACTCTAAACCTGGATAGGGACCCCTTAAGCCAACAAAAAGGAGCTGGAAGATAAGATGAAGGCTGAATTTGGCTTAGTCAAGACGTCGTGTGGATATTCTATCCACTCCATTCAAGACCAGGCAGTGCAGTTTTCTACCCAAATCTTAGCAGGGAAGATCGTGATGAAATTCCGCACAAATGAAGTTCTGACGCCAGTAGTGTCATTGGTTTCCCAGTGCGCAAAGGGTACAATATAATTAGGTGCAATATTTATGTAAGGAATTCCTCGCAAACTACCGTGAAGCACAGGAGGATAGTAAGCCCTTTCATTATACCTGGATCCTATTGTTACTTGTATTAGTAGCATGGAGCTTGTCAGAGGTGTTACAGATCCATTTGGTCACATCACTCCCATCATCCAGATTAGTGTTTTAGGGCTCATCAAACCCTAATTTCAGTTGCTACATGCCCTAAACAAGTCGCCCTTTTGAATGCCTTCTTCCTAGATAGTTTCATGACTTGAATACATCCTGAAATGACCTCTAAAGGGACCAACATAGGTAGGCCCATTTAAGGGTGCACTCCATAGCAGTTGAGTCCATGCCAGGGTGCTCTGTAGAGAACTTAGGCCTTCTTTCACTTGCACTGGGCAAGATTGAGAAAAATTCACATAGGGTTTGGGGAATATTCTTATCTCTTGGAGTCATCTAGAATTTTCCCTCACTTATCAACTCCTATGAGCTCAAAAATGGATGAGGAATGAGTTAAGATGCATCCTATCCTCTCATCCCTTCCTCCACGGAACTAATTCTCTCATCCCTTCCTCCATGGAACTAATTCTAAGTATGGAAGGTCATTCAATACCCCCATTTATGACATAACCTCCTTCATCCTCCTATAAGTTGAACACTCATCTAAGTGATCAAGGGTTGGACTATGTTGAATTGTAAGGAGATAATGTTGTTACGAGAATTTACTTTGAGAGAAGTATTGATATGCTACAAATTTTTCATGCTTTCTATGTGATGTGGATGGCATCGAAGCTGGAGGAGTGACTTTGAATCAAACTTGATGGTTGTAATTCCTTCTTCTATTCAATAAAGTATTTGAACCTTTTTCCCATATTCTTATCTTGTTATATGATTCTTATATGTGTGAATGTATCTGATTCCATTTACTTATATTCAATAGATCTTTTTCTTTGATCGATTCTTTGTCTTCTATTGATGTTTACAGGTACTTCTCAAGCATGCTAAGTACGAGAAGGATCGACATGATCGATACAAAGGAGACAAGAGGAAAGCAGAACTACAAGTAGGTCTTCTCATTTTCTTTGTCTTATCTATTTCTTATAGGAAAAGGCTAAAGTGCTTTAAACTGTTGCTCTAGATATGGATACTTATCTAGGCAATTAGTATTTATCCAGAGATACCAAATTCTCCAAAACAAATTGGTGACTCAGCTGGGGACTATCATCCTTCCTAGTAGCTTATCCACCTCCTAGGACACTCTTGCAAACCCTACTCATGTTCATTGATTGTATTTCAGCTCTTTTCCATTGAATTTGGTCAAAATTGTGTCAAATTGCCTCTTTAAATGGCTTACTGTCACCAGCGTAGGCTTGTGAGGTACACAATGCACTGCAGAGCAACCTTGTCTTAGGGACAGTGCTTTGAAGCACACCATCTCCCATTCAGGGCTATGTTGATCCTTTTAGGGTCAATTTCCCACCTTTGGATTGAGTTTTTGCCAAATTTCCTCTTTTGATTGCTTGCTGATTGACAAATGAATGTCATGTCTCAGAAAACAAGTTTTATCTTCTTTTCTAGCCGTAATTTGACTTCGTTGATTAATGTTTCTTAAATGTTTTCTTAGTCATTATCGATCCATAGTCAAAGTTAAATTATAGTTGATTAATCTTTGTTCAAAAGAAAGTGTCGCAAAAGTCTTCTTTTCCTTTGAAACAGAACTGTTATAAATTCTTCATTCTTGTTAAAGATTGATTGATTGTATGTGCATTAGTTTCCTTTTGTTCATATTCACATTAAGGAAATCGAAAAGAAATACATGCATTTTGCATTGGAAAAGTTTGTGTGTGCTCATAGGAATAGTTTAGGGAAATTGCATTAGATTGTGCTCTTTGCTATTTGATCGAAAGAAATATGATTTCTCTATCCCTATTAGGTAAGATTTTCATTGTTAAATTGAATGGAAAGAATGCTTATCACAATAGTTTCATTCCTAGGAATTTCATAATACATCATGTGGTGAACTTGAAAGGAAAATTCCTAGGCAAGATCAACTTAAAATTAACATCAACTTATCTAATGGAGCATTGCCACCTAACGAAAAACATTTAGTGGTTCTAGGCTAGAGACATGTTTCGGCGTCATAAAACAAAGCAACTATCGCTAACTTGTCTGCAATACATCCTGAGTGTGATACCTCATTCCACGTACATGATTATATCGTAGCTTTTCCATTTACCTTTGGGTATATACGGTGGTTTTATTGTACATAAAGTATATGGGAATGCTCTTACTGTGCGGTTTTATATTAGATAGTGTTTATACAGATTAGGCCTCCACATACTTTCAGGTATATATGGGAGGACAAAACTAGGTTTCTATCCATCCTTAGGTAACTGAGTTGGCCACCTTGTACACTGTGATACACTAAAGACAGCATTTGGGGATATTGCATGCCTGTACTTCTTAGTTCGCCAGGAGGTATTCTGCAGTTCATAGTTGCTTGGTAAACCTTTTGCCTAGCTTACCCCTCTTTGTTTTTTTCTTTTTTGTAATAAAATTAATCAACAATCATGTAGGAGCATCAACCCTTTCCCCGTCATTCATGGAGAGCAGTGAGTAAACCGCCTTTGCGCCCGAGGCTACACTTATTCAGTCAAAGCGGTCTCGCTTAACTGAGTCAAGTACATCAATAAATCTCGGTTCTTCATCTGAATTACTAGAATCATCCATTTTAGTAAGTACTGAGACTCTAGTTACTCCAACTATTTATGGTACATTCGTTACTCAAGAAGAAGTTTCACAATTACCTGAGCACACTATAACTGATAGTAGTGAAATAGTAACTGAAGTTGTTCAACAACAAGTTGATCCTCAACTTGAAATTTCTCAACAAGAATTTACTTCTAAACTTGAATTAGTTCAACCAGAAGTTAATCCAGAACCTATCATAGTTCAAACATAAGTTACTTCTGAACTTGAAGTTATTCAGGAACCTCTCCCTGAAACTGTTGTTCTTTTACCGGAACATCTGGACTTCGAATTTGAACATTCAGAAGTTGTTACTTTACCAGAAGACGATCAGCCAGTTAACCCTCAAACATCAATAACTACTGAAACTTTCACTTTACCAACACCAGAAGTCTATTACTGACTTGACGGTGAAGTTCTTCCACTTGGTTTAATTGTTGTTGAGGAAGAATTTGAGGAATATACTACACCTGGAACCCCATTCCATTTGGAACCGAGCTTTATCTTTACCCTTATACTCCTAATTTTATTGCTCCTTTTAATCATGCTTCTTTTCAAGTACCCGTTGATTCTTTAAGACATCTATTGGGTTAGTTAACTATCGCTGAACAACCATCAACATCCCAGACTGTATCATCTGATGCAGCTATGGGAGAATCTTTTGTCTCAACCTCTTCGATGTTTTCTACTAATCCTGAGTCATACCTATATGGTGAATCGTACATCTCAGTTGGTTACCAATATTTATCTGGAACCCACTCAGGGGTTGGTTCTACACCATGGTCATCACCCATGTCCTCAACTGGAATTTTACCTGATTCTTCATTTATGGGAACTCAACAGTTTGATCCTGCATATCAATATCAAACTAGGAAATCTATTCAACGACGACCTATGTATCCATTACTTACTGTATTGACACCATATGGAGAGAAATATGCTTATTCACATTATCCTCCTTATCTTGGAGGACCATCATATGGTAGTATCCCGTTGTATTCAGGTCAGTCTGGAATGTGAGTCTGTCAATGGCAACCAACAATGCCAGTTCAGCCAAGGCTTGTGTATCCAACACAACCAATGCAAACTGTGTCAGCTATTCCAACTACACCTATTGTTACCACTATACCGCATTCACAAGTTCAAACAGTTGTATCTCAACCTATACAAGCTGGTCCTTCTAACTCGTAACCATAAGTTTTAGGTCAAGAGGCCCAATTTTCTCAGGTTGTTATACAACAATCACTTGTGTATAGGGTCCAACAACCACAGGTTAGTGTACCTTTATCTGGAGTGACTCAGGTTTACACTGATATGGTTTATTCAAAACCTGGTCAACCTTACATTTTTGGCCAGCAACAACCATTAAATCAACAACAGTTGTACCAACAACAACAATAGTTGATTCAACAACCATGGTAGCCCCAATATCAATAGCCTCAATTCCCACAATTCCAACCCCAATTTTGACCTACCCAACAATTTCAACCTGGGTTTGGACAATATCAAGCTTACCAAGGTCCTGGTCAACAAGGCTTTGCTGGTTATGGACAACCTCAAATTCAACCTGGTTATCAACAACCACTTTATACCATATTTGTTCAAAAAACACCTTATCAAGGTTACCAAATATAGATGCCATATGCTGGTATGAAAAGACCTATTGCTCAGGAAATTCCATCATATCCTAGGTATGCTCAACTTGACTTGAATCGATAGTTTCCATTTGTATCAAGTCTTGAATTACCAGATTTAAAATAGCTCACTAATGATACAATCTTATATGCACCTTTGTGGTGGGTGATTCCGCATAAGTTACCTTCTGACATTCTGAAATTCAATGGAAATCCTAGAGAAGACCCATCAAATCATGTCATGACTTTTCATTTGTGTTCATCAAACTCCTTAAATGATGACTCAGTTAGACTCTGTCTTTTCCAAAGAATTCTTACTGGTCCGGCTATGAAGTGGTACATTGAGTTACCACAAACTTCTTTCGACAACTTTATGACTCTAGCCACCACATTTTTGACCCACTTCCAGTTACCTATCTGATACGATACTGGAATAGAACTCCTAACCAACTTTAAACAGACTACTGTTACTCATATATCAAATCATATTCATGAGTGGCAGCGTCATCGTTGAATGGTTAATACTTATGTTTCTGATTATCTTTTGGTTGAGTGGTTTATAAAATCGTTGCTGCCATCAATGACTGAGGATGTGGAGAAAGGTGGAGTTGTCACATAAGAGCAAGTAATTGCTCGTGCCCAATATTTGGATTTCATTTATACACAATATGGCACACTGTATGAAAAGATTTCAAATGCACCCCGACCAATTTTCACTATTCCTCCTCCTCCACAATTGAGTAAGTACTCTCATGTCGATGACAGTGTGATTGGTTCTTAGAGCACGCAAATGGCAGGTAGACCATTCCCAATCAAAATTACAATGCATCAGAAAACACTCTTGCCTCCAAAGTCAATTCCATGTCATATGACAAAGGCATCAATCAAAAGCAACCAGGAGGCAAGAAGAAGTGGAAAAACAAGAAAAAGCAAGATAATCCCCCTAAAGAGAAATCATCTGATTCCTCTACTTCAGCAAGGAAGCCTCATTATCCATGTCTAATTTGTAATGACAAGCATCTTATAAGAGATTGTCCACAGTGCTCAGAAGTCTCTAAGCTTTTAAAGACTTCTAACACATCTGCAGTGTTGACTGATCTATTTCCAAACCCAGAGAAACATTTGGTTGCAACAGACCATGCTTCCACATCCCAAGTACTTATGTTATCCGTTGCAAAGCCTAAAAATGATGTTTTGGTGTCGATACGAAATAAAGATTATGGAAATCCATCATCATTGTCGAATAATCAGGCTACTGATCAAACTAATCCTTTGACTTTGACTTCATCTAAAAATATTCCACCGCCTATTGTGCTAGAATTGACAATAAAACCACCAAAGGGAGTTGTGCATAAATTGACATTTAACCCTTGAGCTCGAATAGCTCAGAACTATAACATAGTATAAGACCTTTCTCAATCACCTTTTGCTATGTTGACGCTCGAGGTGTTACAAAAATATCCCTCCCAGAAGTAGGCTTTACTGTCAGCAATTGGTGGAATATACCCTACGGATTCCAATCTTATGATTTTTAACCATGTGGGATATACACCACAATGATTGACACAATTAGATTTCTTAATTCAAGTAAAAGTTCTCAATAAAAATTTTCACCGAACTATATTGACGAGGGGGCGTCTACTTTCATTATGTCAATGAGCTGCTAGAAAACACTTGGTTCATCATCATTGTCATGATCACCAACAATGTTAAAAGCTTTCGATGGACGCACATATACACCCTATGGGATTTTGAGTAACTTGCAAATTGAACTAGGGGGAAAAACAGTTACGATTGAAGTTGTGGTAGTTGATGGACCTCTCAACTACAACATTTTACTGGGAAGGCCATGGGTATATGCTATGGCTGTTGTGGTTTCCACATACATTCATACGATTACATTCCCTCATAAATGTGGGAATCGTAGTTATCGATCAACTTGGCTTCTTTGCATCTAGTTCTCAGGCTACTAGAAGCATTCCATTGGTACATGGACCCCCAATGTCACTTCAAAGTGTTGGTGTAGGTCTCTTTGAAGATCCTTCTCTAATGGGTACTTTTACGCTACCGTCACCATCTGATTTGATGGAAGTGGCAAGAGTACAGACTTGCAACATGATTTCCTCTACCTCATCTAATTTAAGGAGGATTACCAACAATTCTGAAGTTGATAGTAATACTGAAGTTATGCCTCTAAGCCCCATTGAGCTTGCATAGCAATCAATTTTTATGCCTTGTGCAGCAAACACAAATCCACTTTCACCAATTGTATGGGTAGACCGTTCATTAGAATACGATACTTCTTCGAATCCGATTTCACGTATATTTTCTACGGATGAAGGAATCATCCAATCAATGATGATAGGAGAAGAACCTTGGGAAGATTATCATCATTATTCCCATCTTCCATATGACATTGAAGATTATTAAAATTAACTTAACTACCATTCAATTGTTGATTTCCTTTCAAATTCTATTTTCATAGATACAGTAGATTCCAAGCAAAACCTGTCAAATATTGAAGAAACGATTTCTCTTAATATTTCGACCAAACCTAATGTTGTAGAAAACATTCATGTCAGAAAATCTTGTTCTCCATCAGAACTTAATAATTACTTAATTTCGAGATATATTTGCATGGTCATACAAGGAGATTCCAGGTATAGACTCTAGTAGAAGTTGAAAAGATTTTGTGTGCTAGTTTCATTTACCTTGTACCTCTTACTGACTGGGTTTCCAACATTGTTCCTGTCATGAATAAACAAGGAATAATTCGAGTGTGTGTCGATTATAGGGATGTAAATCAAGCATGTCCAAAAGGCAATTATCCTACTCCTTTCATCAACCAGATAATTGTTGAATGTGCCTGATGTGAAATCTTCTCATTTATGGATGGCTTTTCCAATTACAATGAAATCAATATCCATCCACAGGACCAACCTAAAAAGCCTTTTATTTGTCCATGGGGCACATTCGCATAGGAAACTCCCTTTCGATTTGAAGAATGCAGGGGCCACATTTCAGAGGGAAATGAACTATGCCTTCCATGACATCAAGAACATTGTTCAACCTTACCTTGATGATTTACCTGATCATTCACGAAACTCGACTGATCACCTGCAACATTTGAGAGCAATATTTTTATGATGCCAACACTACAAGATACGACTCAATCTGCACAATTGTGTTTTTTGTGTTGGTTCTGGTCGATTGCTTGGATTCATAGTGTCTAGAGATGGAATTCAACTCGATCCATTAGAGGTTTAGGCAATTCTTGATTTGCCTCCACCGTCAAATCTTTTACAGTTACAAAGACTCCAGTGGAAGGCTAACTTTCTGAGGAGGTTCATTCCCAATTACGTTGAAATGGCTAAACGTTTTACACGTCTTTTGAAAAAGGGGATACCCTTCCATTAGGATCAAGTTGCACAAGCATCCTTTGATGCTCTTAAAGATACCTTTATTAGAGTGTCATTAATGTATTCTCTAAATTATGAAAATGACTATTACATGTATCTCGCTACTACAAATACAACCATTGGCATGGTTTTAGTCCAAGAGGAATATGGGATTGAACATCCGATATATTATTTGAGCCACAATCTCAATGATACAGAAAGTAAGTATTCTTATGTCGAAAAGTTAGCTTTGGCAGTTTTGCAAGCTGTTCAGAGATTTTGCCACTACATCTTGCTCCGGAAGACCACTGTCATTTTTTATTGCAACCCTATAACATATGTTTTTTCATGTCAATTGTTGGGGGAAAATACTCAAAATGGATAGTCATTTTGTAGGATTTTGATCTGGAATTCATCAAGTCCAAATCAAAGAAATCTCTAGTTTTCGCCGAGCTACTTTGTGACCTTCCGTCGACCTCCATTGATTCAACATCTGAACCATTTATTTTGGATAAGTCTTTGTTCCTGATATCATCATCTAACTCGTGGTATGGAGATATACTAATCTATCTCCAGAACCAAACTTTCCATCCTGATACCTCTCGCTAGCAATAGTGACGTATCCGATACCAAGCCAAATATTATTTTATCATTGGCAACACTCTTTACTATCATGGTATCGATACAAGTTTACAGAGGTGCCTCACACATGAGGAATTTGAGAAGTCATTGAATGATTACCATTTAGGTGCTTGTGGTGGACACTTATCTAGTTATGCTACCACGCAAAGAATTCTCTGCGCAGTTACTTTTTGCCTAATATATTCAAAGATTACATAATTACCGTCAGAAGCTATCATGCATGCCAAATCTATGACCGTAAAGTTATATTACCACCTTCACCATTGCATCCAATCATTGTTGTTGGACCATTCACCAAATGGGGCATTGACTTCATGAAATGTAACCCCACCTCAGCTCGAGGGCATGGGTATATTATAGTTGCCCTTGACCATTTTACCAAATGGGCCGAGGTGATGCCAACATTAAATAACAGTGGTGAAACGGCTGCTCTTTTCTTTTTCAACCATGTGGTTGCCCGGTTTGGTGTACCACAGGCCATAGTTACAGATCATGGGTCACATTTTCACAATCACATGATGATTGAGTTGACTGCTAAGTTATGACTGTCACATGATAGTTCTACCCCTTATTATCCACAAGCTAATGAATAAGTTGAGGATATCAACAAAGTCCTGAAGTGAATGTTGCAAAGAATGACAAGGGTTCATAAACAAAACTGGCATTTAATCCTATAATCTGCCTTGTGGTCATATTGAACCTCGGTGAGAAATGTAGCTGGATTCACATCCTTTCAGTTGGTGCATGGTTTGGAAGCAATCTTACCAATACAATGTGAAATTTCATCTCTCAAACTCATGACTGACTTGTTTCCTGACACTTCTGAAGAAGAAGCATGTTTCTTGCAACCTATCCATCTGGATGAAACTCGTCGTGATGCCGCATTGGCTAATGAAGCACATAAGAAACAAATCAAGGCATAATATGATAGAAATGTTAAGCCTCGTATCTTCTCAGAAGGAGACCTAGTCTTGCTTTACGATCAGGAAGCTGATAAACTTGGAGCAAGGAAATTTGAACCGATGTGGATGGGTCCTTATATTGTCAAACATGTTTTGGCAAAAGGTGCCTACGAGTTAGTAGACTATGATGGGATTCCATTGTCGCAGCCCGAAATGGGTTGTACCTCAAAAATTACTATGCTTAATTGAGTGTAGTAAAACTCGTTGTAGATATGCTTTCATTGCATGTGTGTGTGTCAATGTGTGTCTTTTAGAGTTTTTATCTGGTTAGTAATCCACTTTGCATTTGTTGCAGATGTCAAAATATTCGGAACCATTTATTAGTTACGCCGATGGTGCTAGTTGTAGTATGCAGAACCTATCCTCTACAACATGATATATTTTCGCTCCAAGTGGTGAGTTAGTGAGTTTTCAAGGGATTTGTATCGGTCGATCGACAAATAATATTGTTGAGTATAGCGCGTTTATCGAACTTCTCTCTGATGCCCATTTCACTTGGAATTCGCTAAATCATCATTAGGCTAGATTCACAACTCATCGTACTACAACTTACAAGTGTCTATACCATCCGAAACCCAACAATTCTTCGTATGTTCCTTAGAGTTTGTATTTTGGAAAGGTATTTTGAATACATTCAATATCAACATATTTCCAGAAACTTTATCACATTCATTGATTCTCTACTGAATTATGTGTTAAATAGACATTTGCGACACATGTAAAAGTAACATTTTTAATTCACATCATTAGTTGAATAGGATTGCACATAACCATAGAAAACTCTGAAAGTAA
Organism: Pinus tabuliformis; assembly: GCA_031772625.1. Taxonomy (NCBI): domain Eukaryota; kingdom Viridiplantae; phylum Streptophyta; class Pinopsida; order Pinales; family Pinaceae; genus Pinus; species Pinus tabuliformis. The sequence goes on along the minus strand of CM062819.1, from coordinate 346,602,307 downwards.
AATATATAGATGCTTTAAAAGCTTTTACAAAATTTGTGTCCAAGACAAGTTTGGTCATGTGACCCAAAAACTCAAAATGCATTCAAAATATCCTAAGTAGACCTAGTGATGCTCATGATAACAGGTCACAACCTGTGCTATCATGCGCAAAAGCCTCATCCAACGGCTAGGAACACCAATAGTGTGGAGTTTCAGCCTCATAGGTAACTCCTCGATCCGAACATCCGTAATACCAAGGGTTAATCCCTTTATGTGATCCTGCAACTCTGCCAAGGTCTCGGCCAAATCTAAGTCCTGGAGGACCGATGTCCCAATGTTTCTCCGCACTGGCCCACCTGCACCTTGTTGGTGTCCCACAGGTCGAATAGTACTCACATCTGCATGCATTAGAATGATTTTAGTTTAGTCTTGGAAACATTAAAAATACAAAAACATGTAGAAACTTGAAAAATCAAAAACACTTTGGTCAAACAATTTACCTATAGCACCCCATTATGCTCCAAATGGTAAAATCAAGTTTGTATCTCCACGGAAATCCATCCTTGAGTATGGATGCTCCTTGATGACAAGGTGTTGTCGATCGAGCCAACTGAAGAATGCAGTGGAGAAAATGATTGTTGACTAACCCGCATGTCGAGCCATCAGTTCGACCCACCTCTGGATATGTGGATCTCTAGGACCAGCTACACCCAGTGATACATGTTGTGGTTGCATCAATGGGATTCTCTCTAAGGTAAAAGTGATTAAGATCAAAACATAACAAAAATTCTTCATCTTACCACGTTTTACCTTGGTCAGCTATTCTTCCAATGAAGAAAGCATGACCTCACACCAGTTGAATACTTTTGGCTCTAGACACTCAAGTACATACTGCATATATGATTTGTTCGCCAGATGAAGTGTCACACTGCCAGCCAACTTGGCAATTGTGAACAGGATCATTCTCAAAGGCAAATCACCTACATCCTTGATGTTTATTTTCCCATCCTTGATAGGCTGTGTACCTGGCCGAGAAAACTGTCGAATGTAATCCCTCACCGATTCACCTCCACGGGAAAATCTAGAAAGTGAGATGAGGGCACCTCGCCTCGACAGTCTGGTAAGAAAGTAAATATCATCAATGGTAATAGGGATTGTTTTGTCCCTTATGTGAAAATTCTGATCTGTTGGATCTGATGCATGAACAAGGAACTGTAATAGTTCTATTTGTTGCCTCATTCCGAACAATCTAAAGTATTTGAGTAACCCACAGTTTTTGAGGGCCTCAACTGTACCCAGTTTGTTGAGGGCAACCATGTCTTGTTCTTCATGCTCTCTTTCTTTCCATGTAATCAACATTTTGATCCCATGAAAACCTAAAATCCAATTATAAGCTTAGTTAGGATCTTTTCCATGCAAAAAACAGGACAAATTTTGGAGCAAACAACTAAATCTAGTTTGGGAAACTCGCCCAAAACAGCCCAGGCACAAATATAGTGCGCTGAAGAGTAGGAAACCTTCTATCAGGGTGCTCTTCAGTGCAATTTTCGATGTGAAATCCTACGTTGATCCCAGGGTGAAAAAATCAAACCCCAGAGGCCCCAAAAAACCCTAAAACTTGCATGAAATAGTAAAATAATGACCTGAAAAGAAAGAGGAGGGGTAGATCTCCTACCTAGTCTAGATGGCATGAGAAATGGTCCACAGAATCTCTCACAATCAGCTAATGAAGTTTGATGTAAAAAACTAGCCCAGAGCACAAAACTGAATGGTACGTATCAAATGGTAAAATTTCATGGTAAAAACTTGTTTTATGTTTATTTCATGTTCATTAATCGAGTAAACATTACTATTTTCCTATTTTTACCTATGAAACAGGTATTTTTAATCCATTTGGTGATGTTTTGAGTAGGTTTTGTAGCTGACTTATAGGAATTGACATGCTCAATTGTAAATTGTACCTTTTACCACAGAGCATACTTTTATCTCTTTTTCGAGCTCTGTTAAATAACGAAAAAGGAACCCCCTTGGAGTCCTCTTTAAGATCTTTTCAGACTCTCTAAACATGAAAATATTGTTGAGCGCTTGTCCTTTTCAGCTCGTTAACGGATTGGAAACGACATCTACTCATTATAAGTTTAACCCTTTTTTCGGGCTAAGATAGATTAACTACGAAAAAGGAATACATTGATCGAACATGGTCAATAGGTCCCCTCTCGTATTGTTTTAAGCTTTTTCAGGCTTGAGAGACAAATCAACAAAAAAGAACTTGTGGAGTTTTCTTTCTGTCCCTTTTCAAAATCTCTAAAGATGAAAAGGACTAAGTTATCTTTGTTGATAAACTCATTCAAACATCAAATAGTGACAAAATTTTCCATCTATACAAGACTGAGTTTCACCTTGGCTAGACTCGTTAAAACGTCACATAGCAATGGATTCACCCAAAGGGTGGAATTATACGACAAGCATATGTTATCCTCCTGAAGCTTGATAAAAAATAAAGAGGTACTGGTCAGCAATGACTGAGGAAAAGGGAAAAAAGGGGAAAATCACTTTATGCTAGCAGGTCGCTCTTGAACATGACACTTTCACTTCATCACAGTGACTACTTGGGTTGGGTTATCAGCTTGATGGTTATCATACTGTTGGTCTATCATACCATCCATCACTTTGTTTTGGGTCAATGCTACCAATTCATTTTAGTGTTGCCGACATGTTCAAGAGAAGTCATCCAATTTAAATTCATCCTTTGCAGTACCATAAACCTTCATTTTCATGACCGCCATTCCTAAACCTTTTTTCATCAGTCAAATTTTGTCTCCAAAATCATTACACTCATTTCGTGTCATTAATGTGGGATACATCAAGGCCCTACTACGATGAGTCGCTCCTTGTCAACATCAGCACATTATCCAAGAAGTTGACTTAGAAACACCCTTCCAGTACCTTGAGGCTTGCATACATCAATGGAAGGTTTCCTGCTTCCAGCGATAGGTTGACATCACTGGCCTTCGACTGAAAGACTTTGTATGGTGTTTGACATCAAAACATCCATTCACACCATGCAGAATGTACTGCAGTACCTTGAGTATCATTATCATTATCGGTGTTTTCTCTTGCGTCTGTTAACAGCTTACATCATTGGCTAGTAATCAGATGGTGTCTTCCCATGTTTGACTTCAGATCACATATTCACATGGTTAGACTTGTACTTGAGTAAGCAGTTGAACGAGATAGAAGACCTTAGATCTAGTTCATCCATCCAAGTTGCAATTTCAGGAGTACTAAATCATATGTACAATGGCTTTATATTAATTGTCATTCCAATCATGGGTCTATATCTGTAGACAACTGTTTGTGTACATGTAATGAAAGTTTATATATTGAGAATGGGTATGCCTTCCCTTAGCAATTCATGAAAAAATCAAAAAATCATGATATATGTATTGTAATTGATGTAGGTCACCTTCCAACTCAAAACCTCCTCATCACATCGTAAAGCATTTCATTCAACATTAACATTTTTTCGACTTCATGCTTTAGGGGGCAGTTGTTACAGATCCATTCGGGCACATCACTCCCATCATCCATATCAGTGTTTTAGGGCTCATCAAACCATAATTTCAAATGCTACATGCCTAAACAAGTCACCCTTTTGAATGCCTCCTTCCCAGAAAGTTTCATAACTTGAAGACATCCTAAAATGACTTCTAAAGGGACCAACACATGTAGGCCCATGTAAGGGTGAACTGCAAAGTAGTTGAGTCCATGCCAGGGTGCTCTGCATAGCACTTAGGCCCTCTTTCACCTGTGCTAGGTGAGATTGAGTGAAACTCACATAGGGTTTGGGGAATATTCTTATCTCTTGGAGTCGATAGAAGTTTCCCTCACTTATCAAATCCTATGAGCTCAAAAATGTATGAGGAATGAGTTAAGATGCATCCTATCCTCTCATCCCTTCCTCCATGGAACTAATTCTAAGTATGGAAGGCCATTCAATACCCCCATTTATGACATAACCTCCTTCATCCTCCTATAAATTGAACACTCATCTAAGTGATCAGGGGCTGGATTATGTTGAATTGTAAGGAGATAATGTTGTTATGAGAATTGACTTTGAGACAAGTATTATTATGCTACAAGTTTTTCATGCTTTCAATGTGATGTGGATGGGACCCAAGCTAGAGGAGTGACTTCAAATCAAACTTGATGGTTGTAATTCCTTCTTCTATTCAATAAAGTATTTGAATCTTTTTCCCATATGCCTATCTTGTATATGATGCTTATATGTGTGAATGTATATTATTCCATTTACTTGTATTTAATAGATCTTTTTCTTTGATCAGTTCTTTGTCTTTTGTTGATGTTTACAGGTACTTCTCAAGCGTGTTAAGTATGGGAAGGAGTGACAGGATTGATACAAAGGAGACAACAGGGAAGTGGAACTACAAGTAAGTCTTCTCATCTTATTTTTCTTATCTATTTCTTATAGGAAAAGGCTAAAGTGCTTTAAGTTGTTATTCTAGATATGACTACTTATCTAGGGAATTACTATTTTCCGTAGATACCAAATTCTCAAAAACAGGAGGATAGTCAATTTCCTCCGCAGGCAGAAGATTTACCAGAGGTAGCCAAGTTCGCTTCAGTGTGGTCAACAAAGGATCAAGAAAGGACCAAGAAGTCCAAGATTTTATGGATATTAGTTGAAATGGATCTATGCACAGTAATCAGTCAGTGGCTAAGGTTGTCTCCAACCTTGTTCGAGCAGTTGAGGGCCTTCACGAAGTTTAAGGTTGATTTCCATAATGTATCAATGAGGGTGAGGAAGGACCCCAAACATACATGGCATAAGCTACCATACTTAGTCTTCGAGATAGATGTGCATGAGATTGTGGGGAGTTGGCCAGTGGAGTGGTGCAAACCCACGGACATTGGTGTAGGTACTAGTAAGGGTGGAGAAAGCTCCGTTGCATAGATGACAGTTGCACAGAAGCGAAAAGAAGCAGCACATAAAGCAGCACGAGCATTGGCTGAGCAGAAGAAGAAAGAATTTGTTGCTAAGGAAACTACTGAAAAAGAGCGCGTTGCAAAAGAGCATGTTGAGACTAAGCGCACCGACACAGAGGAAGTCGAAGCTTCAACTTCCTAGCATAACAAAGAGTAGGAATTATTGGAACATGGCGGAGATGGTGGAGAGGAGCAGAGCACTACTTTCACATTGAAGAAGTGAGTAAGGAGACAAGTTTTAGGCCAAGGAAGAAGCACAAATCAGATAAACAGGCGCGCATTGACCCGATGATCCTTACAGAAGGGGATCTAGAGGAGATTGGGGAAAAAGTAAGAGACACCATAATATATTTGTGGCAGCAATTTCAACAACAATACATGTAGTTGCTAGGGAGAATCCAGAAGGATTTGCATGAGCTGCAGATCCAAACAGGCTAAATTCAAGTGAGCATTGGGCAAGCGATCTTGGTGCAAGGGAGCAAGAAATATTTGGAGCTGGACCGAACTCTAGACCTTGAAGTCATATCGTTACCAGAAGGATCTTTTTCCACAGAATCAGAGGAAGAAAAGGATGTGTTGAGCACAATTAAAGACACTGGGTGAACTTAGCTACGCTACCGCTTCAGACTCTCCATGTACTGCATTAGTGGGTCTCAGATGAGCTTAGGATCAGAGAGTAGTGTGCCCTTTCAGTGATCAGCAAATTTAAGGTAAACAATGAACATATGTTCTCTGACAAGGCTCAGGCTTTGAAAGCAAAGGAAGAGATGGAAGCAAAAGTTAGAGTCCGGAGACAACAATAACATAGGCATGCAACTTAGTTCCAGAGTTAAACATTCCAGAGGATGTCGCAGCTACAACAAAAGTCAGGAAATTGGCTATTGTAGTCTGCACATCCAAGGATGAGATAGGCAAAGTCACATTTGATTTCCAATGAAGATCTCAGATATACAACTGAAATTACAGCCAACCACTCCACCAAAGGTCCGGGAGCAGCGCAGAGTAGCTATCAGGGAAGGCATGGGCACTTTGGATACAACAGTCATAGACTATGTAATGATATTCGATCAAGCCATGGGGTTATGGACGACTCTGCAGGAGGACCAAAACCTACAGAAACTTAACACAGATATCTGGGAGACACAATGAATATTTGATGAGGTCAGGGCAATTATGCGCACTTTGGTGCCAGTCCAATGCCTCACTTGCAGTCATAGATTGAAGAGCTACAAAGGAAAGAGGTCCTTCTCAAGGCCACAAAACAGCCATGGATAGAGGAAGTTAGTCAAATTACATTGTCACTTCAGGAAAATATTAAGATGCTTCATTGGACACAAAGAATGATGTGCCTAGTAGTAGAAGACCCGACAACAGAAAAATTGGTTGAAGAAGTGCAATAGACCGCAGGACAGGGTTCTGCTGATGTAGCAGCATTGTAGGTCGAGTTCAGTGACCTCTACGACAAGATTGAGGCACCTGCAAAGTGACTCGAGGGTGAGTCACCATATTTGTGTTGGGGGTCTATTGGGATAGGGTCCCTTGGGTCAATTTTGGGCTATTTTAACCAACTTTTGAGAAGAATTTTGCAAAGAATGTAAAGTCTCCGTGAAATGTGGAAGCAGATGGCGCAACTAAGTAGGATTCAAAGGGGCTTTAGACCCTTTTATGGGTAAGTGATAGGTCGGTTTTGAGACTCACCCATAGGCCACGTGCCATGGTATTGTATTAGAAAGGCTATAAATATTTGAGTCATAGCGAGTCTAGAGAAGTAAGTAAGATAGAAGATTATTGTTTTGGGCAAGTGCTAAGCCAGTAAAGCTCTGTTTCCTATACTTAGTTGAAAGGGGAAGGCTCCAGTAGCTAAGTGCACAGAGACCTTGGCAAGTTCACACCTGAGTTCGCAGGCCCCTATAGCTAGGTGCACAGGGTGGAAGAGTCTATAATTTGAATGCTAAACCTAATAAAGAATGATTTTGGGCTGAATGTCTTGCATATGTGTCTTATTCTTATTTTTGTTATGTTATGCTTTAACACTCAATGATCTGTTTTCTGTGGAATAAAGTATAATTGTTGTGTTAAATCGTTAATTTCCATGCATAGATTGAGTAATGATCTAGTTTCGTGAAGGTATTATAAAAGTTTGTTATGATAGTTGTTCTAATCGATTAGATCTGCATGAAGGCATATCTAGGGTTAGTATTTACTACATGAAAGTTGTCAGTCTACTTCATTTAGGTCAATAAAGTCTGATCACAGACCTTCGTGAAGGTTTGAGAGCCGTTTCCATAGAGTTGTATTAGCAGATCATAGGGAGACATAGATTTGTGTGAAGGAAGATCAGAGCTATAGAGGCTTAAGATTACTTATCAAATGGTTTATGGATGCAAAAAAATGGTTCTAGCATCCCCAATACTGCTTTGGGTGACACTGCAGCCTGCACTATGCAGGTTGCTGCCGAAAGGGCAAGCAATTACAGCTTTGTTTGTTGGCACAAACAAATCTAAACCTAGGTCAGGCCCCCTTAAGCCAACATATGTAGTTGAGTTTGTTTAACATTGCTTCCTTGATCAAGTGAAGGGTTTACTTCCGCTACCTCTTCTTCTTCGGAAACTTGAACACTTAGTTCCTCAGGTTCTCTACTCCTTCCTTCCTCTTCTTTGGACTCTATTTTTGTTGTCGAGGAGGGTTCTGGTTGCAAAACTTTCTGGGGCCTGGATCTCATCTGAAATATTACCATGACAATTCCCCTTGATAAGTTTCATGATTCAACTCTTGCGGTGATTTCCTGGATATAGGTGATTCTACCTAGATCTTTCCTTCCTCAACCTCTTTTTGGGGGTCTTCATTTACCCCTTTGTTTGTTTCCCTATTTATGCAATCTAAGAAGAAGAGAATAGATTAAAACACCCAAAAAAAATCTAGAGCTCAAGTCCTAGAAAAGGGTTGGTACCAACCTTTCCTGACCAGGATGAGAGAGTGGGGTTTTAAATAGAAATGGCAGAGAATTAGAAAACAAGGCAATCTAATGCTCAGGTCTTCGAAAAGGTTTGGTACAAACCTCGTCTAACCAAGATGAGAGAGTGGTTCCTATAATCAATCAAAAAGCAATAAATTAAAACAATCAAGCGATCTAGTGCTTGGGTCTTGGAAAAGGGTTGGTACAAACCTTGCCTAACCAGGATGAGAGAGTGGTTCCTATAATCAATCAAAAGGTAGGAAATAATCAAAGAAGTCTAATGCTTGGTTTGTGGAAAATTTTTGGTGCAGAGCCTCGCCTAACCAGGATGAGAGAGTGGTTCCTACGATCAATTAAAAGGCAGAAAATTAAAGCAATCAAAATAGTCTAATGCTTGGGTCCTAGAAAATGTTTGGTGCAACCCTTGCCTAACTAGGACAAGAGAGTGTTCCTATGGTCAATATTGGTTGTACTTTTTCACCTTTGATAGCCTCCCCAGAAATGATGCCAAAATTTTGGGGTTTAATATGGGTTTATAGATTCAATCCCTTTCACATTTATTTTTCAATCCACAGTTCATTAGTTATTTCAAGGTTATCGTGCAAAGGCTATGCAGGCCACAGGTTCCCTACCTAGTATTAAGCAATTACAAAGTACAAGGCCCAATGAATGCTATGAATCAAGTAACAACAAGGTAAATAACACTAACAATAATCTGAAGTAACAATAGTTAGGAGTCATAGCAAGATTACAAAGTAGTAAAGAAAGAAACAACAATTATAAAACATTAACAATAAAACTAACAAGCATACATATCCACACAATTGAATCCAACAACACCTGATCGAGAAAGAGGGCCCAAATCTCCGATCAACATTGTGTCTAATAATTTGAGATCACACGAGATTACATTAAGATTAAATTCACATTAATCATAAAAAGGAGTTACAAAATAGAGTTCTTCTATTACATGCCCAAAGGGAAAAGTTTGTCGTTCTTCTTAGCTGAGCCTTACTTATACATTCATCATTACATGAATATCATTAACAAATTCATAAATCATGGTGATCGTGTTTGTCCAAAAATATACAATAATGTCTCAAATAGAAACAGAATAAAAAGATAGAAATCAAAGTTGGTTTTGTCCTTTATTCATCAGTTGATTTGTTTAACGGTTCAATCCTTAAATAGCGTTACCAGCCCAAAGTTAAAAACATCACGTTGGGTTCTGTTCCACTACACAACGTCTGATATGAATTGGCAAGGAAATTTTGTCAGCAAATCATCTAAGCATCGTTCCCCTAGGAATACACTTCATTAATTAACAATTCAAAAATACATGCCAATATGATATACCTTATATTGATTGGGATATAAATCGACCTCATAAGAGCTATGAAATGGATAAAATGGAACATGTACAAGTGGGTAAAAATAGGTAATTTTATCGGCCAACAAATATGTGGCTTCATACTTTATGAAGATATCAAAAATAAAAGATCAACTTCAAGGACTTGGAGAAACAATATATGATTATGAATCAATCACTTCTGTAACCAGTTCTCTACCTCCAACATGGGATGTTTTTGCAGGAGTTATCTATGCAAGAAAAGATACTCCAACTTTTAAATAACTTTGGACACTATGTGTTCTAGAAGAAAAAAGGTTGAAGGCTAAATATGATATCAGACCCAATAATGAAAATCTCGAGCATATGTTGCTAGATGAAAGAAGAAATTTTGGAAATTTTGGAATATTTGGACCTCATCACAAGTACAACAACAACAAGCTTTATGGAATCTGGGATGTCCAAAGTTCAATGCTTTGGTTGTAATGAATATGGACATTACTAGAGGGATTGTCCCAAGAACTATAAGAATAATAAAGGCAACAAAGGAAAGGAAAGAAATGAAGAACATATATAAAAAGATGAAGGAGTTGAAAAGAACCCAAGGTTGAAGACAATAAGGACCTCTACTACTAATAAATAATATGACAAGTACCAAGTTTGAAAACAAGTTTGATTTTCATTTTTTATTTAGAATATTAAAGTTAGAGTATCAATTATAGTTATATTTGGAAGATAGAATAATTTTGGATTCTAAAATTGCAACATCATGAAGATTAATTTTAAGGAGCATATAATGTTGGAAGAAATAGAGTCTACACTGCATTTTAAAATGAGAATTCAATTGCATTTAATCTGTTCATATCTATGAATGTTCATCATGAATATTTTGAGGAAGCCATCATCTCCTTTACCAACAAGGACTACAGGTCGACAGTAGAAGCAAAACTATAAGAGTCATAAGTCAATTTGCAACACTATAGAAATTTCTCCAACATTCTATTCATTTAAGTTTCAGTGAAGATAAGGTTACCTCATACATCGCATAATAAGTCATGCGATACCACCAATAAAAAGAATTTCGAAAGAATACTAAATTTTGTTATATTGAAGAATTAAAAGTATGTAGTAAATGATTATTCTACAGGGAGATAAATCATCTTGATAATATGAATTGAAGACAATCAATTGAATGGAAACATGGAAGCAAGTTTCAAAATAATTTTATATCAAGGAAGAAGTTCACTTACCTCATAGGTCACTCTTATCATAAACAAGGAGTCTCATAATCATTAAATCAAATAACTCAATAAGCGACTAATGAATTATGTTGGGCATGGAATCCCCCAAAGGCATGTTTTGGGGCTTAAAGCCCAAGTTTTGACCAATTCCTTTATAAAAGCTCTGCGAATTGTAGACACAAAGCGTGAAGTCATAATAGAGTCAAAGGGTTGTGTTGGCTTGATAGGGATTGTATAAAAAGAGTGAGGCTCTAAGTATAGAAGAGAAGATATAGTTGGTAGAAAGAAAAGAAGCATGATGAGGCTAGGAGATTGAGTGGAAGTGTAAAGTGCGTCTTTGGATCGTAGAGTAGGAGAATGCTCTTTTGCTCAATGCGCAGAGGCCTAGAAGTCCGCAGCTGAGTGCGCAGACCTCTGCAGCTAAGTGCATAGGGTAGGTCGAGTCTGTAACCACTGGAAGAATTAATAAAGAGAAGTTTACTATATTTATGTGTATCTTTTCCTGTTTAATGCATTATTGGGTATAAATTGCAAATGTATTGTTTATTTTTTGTGCGAACTTATATTTGTGTGCTATATAAATAAATATAACACAATGCTTATATTTACGTAAAGATAACTAACTGGTATATGAAGATAAGTAAGATATCAGGTGCGACTTAGGGGAATAACACAAAGCGTAGAAGCCCCTCAACCCCTGGCAGCACTACGTGAAGATAAGTATATCAGGGTCGGGAAGGGCACGAAGTAATCTTGGTGAAGGGACTAAAAATTGGACCGAATAAAACCCTCAGACATCTCAAGGGTGCGGAAACTTGGTTCCAGCACCCCCCCATACTACTTCCAATGAGACCTCAGTCTGCGCTCCATGGACTATTATCGAAAGGGCCAGTAGTACAAGGATTTTCTTGGCTAATTAACTCCAAACCTGGGTCAAGCACCAACAAGCCAACAAATGGTTCTGTTGTCGGGACTGGGATATGCATAGAGATGTCCGATGTCGTATCATTGGAATCCAAAAAGGAAATGAATTGAAGATTGGTTGGATAGAAAAATTCATGAGTTCGTGGTGCAGGAGAACAATAACCTATGAATATCAAAGGAAGAGTGGTTAGACTGCTACTTATACACAAAGATCTACAAAATTTTCTTCACATCTTTCCCTACTGACCTATACGAGTGGATCGCGAAGCTAGCATATAGCCAAGGAAGGTGTAAGCTCGACAAACCTATTGTGTGGACTCCAAAATTGGTGCGAAGATTAGAATTGTCGGAGGATAAGATCATGCACGTTGTTGATCATTCGCTCGATTAAATTATAGGAGGATTCATCATCGAGTTCGCGGTAGATACTTCAGTTAGCTATAGCGAGGCAGAATGCCACTTCCTCAAAGGGTTGCGAGGTAAGTACGTTAAATCTTTGAACACTTGGATTAAAATGCTACTATGTAAAAAACGAGTTATGCTACTAAATTGATGTTTGGGGCTACGTGAAGTGGGAGAAGCTACAGAAACAAAGGTAGTACAGAACTAGAAACTAGTCACTTGATTTCACCTCTGCGAGGGGGCGAGGAAGAGCTCGCAAAGGTCTCACCAAGAAGTGAGATCAATTTGATAAGGCAGAGAATTTCACGCATACCACCCCCACCCACACTGCCACCAGTTTCAACATCTCCACCCCCATCTTCACCCATACCACCTCCGCTAGCACTGCGAATCAATATGGCGAGCACAATAAAGTTGCCAGTGTTCAAGGGAGTAGGGAATGAAGATCTGTACCAGTTTTGATTCATGATAAAAGTTGTATGGGAAGCACAGGGAGTCACAAATGACAATATAAAGAAATCGACGTTGGTCAATGCTCTGTAGGATCACGTGCTAGCCTAGTACATTAAGCATTCCAATGACAATATGAATGCAGGGATCGTAGATATTCAAACTGTGCTAAACAAAGAATCTAGTAGGACGAAGTGAGAGACACAATCGATCATTGGATTCAAGGAAATCACAATGCTACTAGGAAAGACCCCTTGGGAGTTGGATCAGAGACTGAAGTGCATAATTCGTGAAGCTAACATGACATTGAAGGATGGACAACACCGCAAATGGTTTGTAGCATCATTAATGCCACATCTAAGGAATGTGTTATCACAACAGAAGCTAACAACTTAGGCCGAGGCCTTGGAGGTCACGATGAGATTGCACGAGACTCTAATGTAGGATCCCAACCTGGGAGTTCAACAAATTCACGTGCAGTTGAAAAACTTGTGCCTTGAGATGCAAAGTTTGAAACAAGACAGGACAGCTCACCTAAGGTGCAATGAGGTATGGTGCGTAAAGTGCAAGGGTCAGGGACATCACAAGGACCATTGCCCAGTGTTTGAGAATTACCTCGTGGGAGGAGGACCAATGCCATTAAGACCAGAGGCACAAGTAGGACCGAGTGCAACACCTAAATTATGGTGTGCGATTTGTTAGACAGGAGGAAATCATGCTACAGATAACTACCATTTATTACAAAAGTACACACAGAATTCATAGCAGTTGTTTTGTAACTTCTATAGATCAGTCGGACATGATGAGCACACCTGTAGAAGTTATGAGTTGATGATGGATCAGACTCCTACCTACAGAGTTCAGGCCGAAACACGGGCACTTGACCAAAATGCAGGGTGTTATCACTCAAGTTTTCCTTAAGCTCCGGAAAATGATACGGCCGAGGTAACCACAGACCAACTTTGGATTGCAGGTTCTAGCCAACCTGTAATCAGAGAGGGCTCTCTCTTTTAGATTTAGCTTTGTTGAAAAGGATTTTAGGCTAGGTTTTGAGTTCAGATGGTTTTTGTTTTGTTTTTGGTGGGAAAATTGATGTTTTCAGACAGAGAGGCAAGGCATAGTCTCGAAGTTTCAAACCATTGGGCGTGGAGTCGAGGAGGAGAATTGTTGGTGCATTTCTTCGGTCACAAGAGAGGGAAAATGGAGCAAGATAGCTGCGCATGAAACAGTATTTCAGGTTTAAATGATGGAAAGAATGCTAAGTAATGAGAGGCAGTTAAGAATCTCTCAATCATCTTAACAGATGGGGGTAACAGAGCTCTACCTAGGGGCAGTAAAGAATCCCTAGATAATTGGCAAACATAGGTGAATCGGGGTAAATATGAGCCCAGGGGAATTCACATTCATAACCAATTCATTCAGAGGAAAACATAAAGAAACAGAAGAAATTGAGCATAGAGTGTACTTAAACAAATTCTAAGCTATTCTTTCTTTCTGCTATTTAGATAGTGGTAAACAATAAACAGAGGTAAGATGCACTTATTGCTTCAGACTGCAGCACAAGAATTCCATCTTCATATCTCCAAAAACATTCATTTACAACAGATAGTTTGCTCTCCAAGCTTTCAGCAATCCTTGATTATAGAAAAAACCCAAGTATACAATGTGAGTCTCTAGTGAAAATTCTCAATTGACCAACCCTTAAAACAGTGCAGAGGGTGGTATATATAGGGAAAACTCTTCTACAAGTGCTTTTATTACAACTTGACCTAAACAGGTCTGAAAGAAAGATGATTACTTAACCTAATCCTATCCAAAAATAAATGCAAAAAAATATCTCGGGCTGCGCTCAGGGCTACCGTATCAAAACTGAGTAAATGATGTAGTCCTTGGCGGCTTGGTGCAGTGTTTTCTGCAATAAATGTGTATGGGTTTCTGCTTCTTTGCTGTCTGTCTGCATTTAAAGCTTTAACTGTGATTTGAGGGCAAGGATGGGCTTACGCCTCTTGATTTGACTTTCTGGGGGGCTCATCAATGTTCAGGTGCTTCGAGCCCCTAAAAAATCTTGACTGATACTCTTTGGCTCTTCTTCTTCCTCTGATACTCTTTGACAATAAACTAGGCCGCTGTTTTCCTTTGCTGTGGGTCTAATCACAAATTAATGGCCGTTGTTCGGCCTCTGTTTCCTCTAGAACTGTCTTCTGCTCCTTTCGACAAGCTTCGCGAAGAAAAATGGGTCAAGCGCCTTTCTGGCTTGCTGGGGGCTGCAAAATGAAAAGATTCCCTAAAAATTCCCCATTCAGGCCTAATTTATCCAGTGATGAGGCACAAATCGCTCATCAAAAATTGCCTCAGAAACTGATTCCGGGGCTCCGGAGTGCGATTTTCGCCCTTCGCGCCAAAAAAGTGATGATGACGTCAGCGATGGGACCTCGTACGGCGGGTGACGTCAGCGATGATGTCAGCATGATGATGTGGCAGGATGACATCAGCATGATGATGTCATCACGTACGGAGGTGACGTGGCAGTACGGCGGCTCTGAAGATGTGGCAGGACACGTGGCAAGTGACTCGGCGGTACAGTGGCAAGAGGGCCACGCAGGCGGATGACATGTCATGGTGACTGGGCAGGGGGGTGACACAGGCAGGTGACGTCACTAGGCAGGGGGCGGTTTCTGGTTTTGGGGCGCACCGCCTTTGGGCATGAGCGGTTTTGTCAGAATGGGCTCCGCTACATCCCAAGAGGTGACGCGTGGCGGGAGTACAGTGGCAATACCGCCCATCTCCCGGACGCTAACCTTCGGGTGGTTCGGAGATGGGACGGCCCGCCAACCGTCGATCTGGTCGCAGGGCGATCGGACGGCTGGCAGAGATGGTGAGGCGGCGGGGGTATACGAGCGGGGAATATGCGCAGAATATTCCAAATTTAATAACGCGCGCAGGTGGTTTAAACTTAGGGAAAGTGGGTTATGGGGTTTAAAATGGGCGGGTTACGATATTTATAATTAGGGCGTAGGGAAAAGGGGTAGAACATGGGTTTTTTGCGCGCGGGTTTAACAATTTATGCCCGAAACTTAGGATAAGTGGGCAAAAAGTGGGTTTTTTAGGGTTTTAGGGCTAGGGAAGAGGCTGTTAGCATGACCAGGTGTCACCTAACCCCTATTATGACTTATATGGGCTAAAAACAGCCCCAGATGGACCATTTTTTCCCGGACTTATAAAAAATATGGCTATATTTCCAGGGAGGGGATATTTACATAGGGGAGTTTTATATACATTCTTTTAGTAGGGGAAAAGGGAAGACTGATAGGGAGTTATATAGTAGAGTTAGTGGTTAATATGGTGATGATAAACAGGCGCTAAGGTCAAGGACCTTAGGCTAATTTTGGGGAAAAGAATTTGGAAAGAAATAAAATCCTTGAGTGAAGCAGATCTTCACCAAGGCAACTGATATGGATGATGATGAAACTAAGAGGAATCAAGCAGATCTTGACCTCTTTGGGAAGTTAGTAAGTGACTTAGGGAATTAGAAGAAGGGGGAGTTAGTTATGTCCACCTTTGAGCTCCTTTGAATGAAAACTGCCTGCAATATGATCCAGAAAAATATACACTTAGTAACACAAAATTGATCATAAGTCATCTTTCTGCAACCTCTCAGCTACCTACCCAGCCTACTCACCTAACATTTTTTCTTCTTTTTTTGGTTTGGGTGCACTTAGACTTGCAGACCCATATTTACAATTTTTCTTTTTAATGTTTCCTATCTAGCTCTACACTTATTTCTGCCAGGGCCCAGATTAAACAGTTGGGTCCCTTTGATTCTCTACCTATCTACAAATCTACCAAGATTAAACTGTTTGGTCAGATGCATTCTCTATATTCTAAAACAGGAAATTGAAACCTAGGGAGACCAAGATTAGACTGTTTGGACCTCCCTTAAATGAAAACTCTTCAAAACTGGAACAACTCATCAAAATTGGAATCAGCAGTGGCATTTGGACTAGCACACTTCATGGCTTTCTTCTTTGGTCTCTTCTGGAAATATGGAACACTACAGCTTGCAAAGTATGGCATACTTGGCATGTAAAAATGTCAATCATGAAAGATGAAACCCTGTTGCAACAGGAGGCTAACATAGGGATGGCACGAACTAGATTTCAAGGGCGTAGATGAGGCCGAGGTGGAGGAGGACCAGGAAGAGGTCACGAAGAACTAATATGTTACAATTTCAAAGGGCCATGGCATTATGCCTATGATTGTACAAATCCAACATGGCCATCATGCTTGTATTATACATTGTTTGATCATGAGACAGAGGATTGTCCCACCTTGATAGTAAGGTTGCACGATAAAGGAACACTCCAACCTCCCCAACCCAGTACCTACAAATGATGAGGTCTGAGCCACGCAAGGAAGACCCTAATGTGAATATTGTGCTTTGAAGTGGAACTGTGGCAGGGAATGACAAAGGCAAGCAACCTGAAGAAAGTACTTGGGTTCGCAAGGCTCCAACGAAGGAACTAGAGTTTGATTTGGAGCACAATAAGGTCACCTTCATGGAGGCCAAGAGGAGTTTCGTTGATGCCTCCACATCAAGAAGTGAAGACAAACCGCAGCTAGAAATGGACCCATCAATGCTCACAATGTTCCTGGAAACATGCATGAAGCTGCTACGCGATAGCAAGGCTGCAAAGGGACTGCAGGAACTCATAAATATATGTGTTGGGACCGCGCCAAGAGAACCACGGGTAGTCTGGAAGCTCGAAAAGCACACGATGCGAATGGGAAGGGAGATGAGATTGACTATGTAGATTGGAGAATATGAGATGGACCAAGTGATTCTAGATCTAGGATTGGATGCGAACGTCCTGCCGAAGCAGACATGGGAGCACATGGGAAGACCTACACTGTAATGGTCTCTTATCCAACTACGAATTGTGAACCAGCAAAGGATCCTACCTATGGGGAGATTGTAGGGAATCACAGTGTATATCAAAGGAGCAAGCGCATTAGCAAATTTTGAAGTAATAGAGATTGTCGATGACAACAATCCCTACCCCATGTTATTAGGAATAGATTGGGCTACTGACATGAATGGGGTGATCAATCTAAAGAAGTGCAAGATGATTTTGAGAAAAAGTCTCTACGCGTAATTGTACCTTTGGACCCTGCAGAAGGATCACGCTACACAGAGCTAGTGCACGGCTACGACAATGACAATGATTTGGATTTCATCTACAAGATAACCATGCGAGAACAAGATTGGGTGTATCACTCCATGTATGGATGAATCTCATGGGAGCGCGAAAGCTCCTGCACATCGGATTCTGACGAACAAATAAAATGATGGCAGAACTGGTTACACAAGTTAACCACGCTGAAATGTAACATGATGACGAGATCGTTACACTGTGTATCGACGAAGGTTAGGGATTCACCTACGTATGATGGGTTAAATGAGGTGGATGACTTCCTGAATAGATTTGAAAGAGAAGTGTTGGAACAGCAATGCTTCAAATCTTTGAAATGGACACTGCACTCTACGCCCGTGAGGTGGTGGGGTACACACCAAAGAAGTTTTGAGGACTGGTGCAAATGCAAAGGATGATGCGCATGTGGTTTGGGAAGCCTCAAATGTGATTAACATACATGATTTCCAGACGAGACAGGCTGCATGCCTACCTGTCCAGATGGATGCAGGCATATGGTATGAAACCTGTGCGAATGCACTCAGTCTTTGTGTTGGGAAACACGATCAATAAGCAGGTGCGGGCGAGGCAATGGCATGAACAACCCCTCTGGTTGGAACCACGAAGTATGGAAAGACCAAGTGCATAGAAGGTTATCCACGTAGAAGCCTTTAATGAAGTATGCGACGCACTAAAAAAGGTCCACAATAGGAAGCGAACTGACTGGGACCTACACTTACCAGCAATTCTATGGGCTTATAGGACTGTGTACAAGAACCTGACGATGCAGGCACCTCCGCGGCTGGAGTATGAAGTGAACACTATAATCACCATAGAGCATGAAATGCCTAGTCCGCACATGAAAGCACCGACGGATACGATAATTCGTGGAGCCTTGAAAGAAGGGATCGCACAGCTGAATGAAGTAGAACGCTTGGGACCTGAGAAAGAAATCCAACAGGGTAATTTTAGGCTCGAAGAACTTGAGAAAGAAAGGGTGCCATTAAGGAAAAACAGTGCTCTAGTGGAAGCGGAAGTCAAGAGGCTGGAGGACGATATAAAGGAATATTTTCTCAATAAGAAGACCAGGGTGATAAAACAAGGTGTAGACGATCACGCTAACAAGTTTGGGGACTATCACCATGAATTAATCAGTCTGATGCCTTGGCTTAGACTGCATATTACTAAACGAATCAACCATGATGACGCGTTGCAGATGATAAAGTGCGTGACACCACTAGTAACAATAAAAGGTGAGTATTTTCTAGGAAAAGTGATATATGACTGGATGAAACCCTATACAAATGGTGCGGCCACCTGACTAGCCATGGGAGGTACACTCTTATCGCCCCTGGCAGTTGAAAGGAGGCATGGGAGTATAAACTACTCTACCCAGGAACTGTACGATGGTGGAGCTATGTGTAGAAGCAAAGAATCACAAGGTCCATGACTACGCAAGGGGGGTTGCGCTGCCACACGGGTTGGCTAGAAAGTGACCGTTGAAGTCACTATTCACGATGTGATGCTTGGCTTGAGACCAAATGCAGTGGGCGTCAGGCATTTAAGACACGATTTATGGGCAAGATTTGGGAAAATCTGATGCCAAGAAAGTATTAATGAATCGAATTTTGGGGGAACGGTTGAATTCAAATTCAAAAGGCGCTATAAATTTCAAGGGGCTACCTAGTAAAGAACACTTGGTCATTTGCGAATTGAGCTATACCCCGCGTAGCCTAAGAAGAGCCCTGTTTGACCTGTGCAGAATGTTGATTGAGCCCCTAAGTATGCAATTGATAGATTTATGGTCGGACACGATGGCAACATCTAAGGAAGTTATGGAAATTACAGAGATGACCGTCAAAGAGGTCGTGCAGGTCCTGACTATGGGGGATTCCCCTGAAGGGGTTGGGATTATGGAAGAAATCCCTAAATCACCACGCATACTGAGGCCGAAAAAAGACAAATAGTCGATGGTTCTCGTATGTATGTCCCTACGAAACCCCCTACGTACCAAGCTAACAATGGCAGAGAAAGGGAAATTCGTTAACATAGAAACCGATGAGGAGGAGGAAGACCTGGAGGACCTTATCGTCGAAGAAGATGAGGACGAAGGCATGGAGGAAGAAATTGAGCCTGCACACCCTCCAAAAAAATTGCCCGCCTATATCCCCCAGCAGAAAGAGAAGGCTAAAGTGCCTAAGGATCTTGACGAGAGCAAGAGCTCTCTCCAGACCCTGCTCCTCCCAAATGACATCATTTTTTAGGGCACGCACCTGGGACGAGTGCCTAGCTTGAAATTTGAATATTGGGATCTCGCTGACCATGAGAAGTTCCCTCACCTAGAGACTGCGCAACTCATGAAGCCTAAGAAGAACACCACGGAGAGGATTACCAAGTTAGAGCAATGAAAGTGGTTACGTGGAGTGGAAAACGTAGGGCTACTAAACCTGTTGTAGGCACCGCATTTCCACCGCGCTCCAATAACAATTTCCGTCATCAGGCAGCTGCTCTGCCTAATGCATGGTGGGTGTTTGTGGCTGGAGGAGCCCATCCCCATCATGGACCACTTGATTCACCGCATTACCCGGCTGCCATGTAAAGGAGAGGACCCCGCAGATATCTCGGAGGGGAAAACAGTGACCTGGCCATCACGGAGGCCATGAAGAAGAAATATAAACTGGAGAAGAAGAAGAGGGGCTACACCATAACCAACATCAACAACAAAGCAGTAAGAGTGGTGGCCCAAATATTGGAAAGTAAGGTTATGTGCAAGTGCCACACAAACAAGGTACCCACGTCGATGGTAGCACTTGCTAAGCAGTGCGTGGAGGGTGTCTAGTTTAATTGGTCCGAGTTCCTCTACAAGGAGTTCCTAGAAAATTGTCGCGAGGTTAAGGAAAAAGGAAAAACATCCACTATGCATGGCTTCTATTTTCCATAGTGCTCATGGCAGGGGAATTGCCAGAGGACAGTCAGTTCCCCACAATTGATAGGGATCTGGCAGAGGCCGCGAATTACACTTCACTCTAGGCCACAAAGGATGTGAACCGGATCCACAAGAGCAATATATTCTTGGTGTTCAGGGAAATGAAACTCAAAATGGGGATTAACCGCAAGCCATGGTTATCACCCACTATCTACAATAGCCTGCAAAGTTTTGCAAAGTTTAAAGCGGACCTCCACAACATATACATCAAAGCGCGCAAGGACCTGGCTAAGAAATGGAGCGAGCTACCCTTTGTAGCCATGGACACTGTAATTTTTGATGTACTGGAGACATGGCCGCTTGAGTGGCATGCTCTAGACGTCACAGTAATGGAGAAGTCTGCGGTGCAGAGGAAGAAAGAGGAGGCCAAACAGTGCATGGCACAGTTGGAAGAGAAGAGAAGGAAGGAGGCAGCGGTAGCAGAAGCATAGGAGGCGCGGGACACTGCACAAATAATAGTGGAACAGAAAGAGGCCGCAACAGCAATAGCAGCACAAGAGGTAGCTGAGAAGGTGTGCGAGTTAAAAAAATTTCCTTCACATGGGCAGGGAGCAGAGGATGAGGAGGGGGGCGCGGACCCACAAACCGCGTCGACACAACTGAAGCGTCGGCGCCCGAGCGATTGGATGGGGCCGCACAAGAAGGTCAAGGCATCAAAGTTGTCTATTGACCCGATCAGCCTTACTAAGGGTGATTTTCACGACATCAGCGAGACAGTGCGCGATGTCACCTCCAAAGCCCTCCAGAATTTTGTGCAGGACAACCAGATTGTGTTTGGGGGCCCTTAGAGTGCAACTGCAGGAGTTGCAGGTGTGCACTCCTCAGTCTAGTACCCTTTCAACCAACCTCAAAGTAGGGAAAACTGCAGTAGAGAAGATGTTGCGTGCTCGGGAGACAAATACAATAGTGCTGCCAGAAGGGGCACTAGTGACAAAAAATGAGGCCGGCAGGCCTATGATTAGCACATTAAAGGGTATCGGTATCAACATGGCTACACTCCCGCGGGATACATTATACCTTCTTCAGGATGGGGTTACTGTAAAACTACAAGTTAGGGAGAGCCACGTGCTGCAAGTACTAAGAGAGAAAAAGATCAACATGGAGCAGTTCAGCTTACAGCGCATTGAAGTGGTGTCACAGAATCAGCAGCTAGTACAGGTACTAGACAAAGTTTTTCAAAGCATCCCTGAGCTGGCTATCCCAGCATATACACTAATAGAGGCGCACATCCACAAGCTAGTAGTAGGGTTGTGCGAGGCGTAAGAAGAAATGAATAAGGTTCAGTTGGATCTGAACCTTCAGATCATCGAGCTGCGGTTGAAGGCACAGCCATCCACCCCTCCGAAAGTAAGATAACAGTGCGCCAGTGCTATTATAGCAGGACTGAACGAGATCAATAGTGCATTGAGGGACTGCACCAGAATGTTGGAGGAGTCATTTGAGGTCCTCACAAATCTGCAGGAGGACCCCAACATCTAGCGCTTAGAGACAGAGGTGCGCGAACTCCAGCAGCAGTATGACAGTGTCAAAGGAACTGCGCAGATGGTGGCCCTCACCCAGAGGCTCGCGCGGATGCAACAGGCCAAAGCGTTGAAAGAACAGGTGGACGCGACATGACACAAAGAAGCAATCCTAAAAGCACGCATTTAGCCTTGGATCGATGAGGCCTTCACCATCATGGAAACAATTGAAGGAAATCTCACACAAATGCAGGGGACGCAGGAATAGATGCAAGGAAGCAGTTCCAACACCGCAGTCTCGGAACAGTGCGTACAGGAAATCTTGCAGGCAGCCGCTCGATGCATTGTCTACCTTGCAGTGGTTTGAATAGAGTTGGAGGGACTCCGCGTGAAGATCTCTATGCTGACAGAGTGACTCGAGGGCGTGTCATGATGTTTGTTTTTGGGGCCTGTTGGGCATGGAATCCCCCCAAGGCATGTTTTGGGGCTTAAAGCCCAAGTTTTGACCAAGTCCTTTATAAAAGCTCCACGAATTGTGGGCATAGAGCGTGAAGTCATAATAGAGTCACACGATTTTCCTCCCTTGTTTTTGTAATATAATTTCAGCTTGATAGACCTAGCCATGGTCCGCAGACCATGGGATTGTATAAAAAGAGCGAGGCTCTAAGTATAGAAGAGAAGATATAGATGGTAGAAAGAAAATCAGCATGATGAGGCTAGGAGATTGATTCGAAGTGTAAACTGTGTCTTTGGGTCGTAGAGTAGGAGAAGGCTCTACAGCTGAGTTCACAGAGGCCTAGAAGTCCGCAGCTGAGTGCGCAGACCCCTGCAGTTGAGTGCATAGGGCAGGTCGAGTCTATAACTTCTGGAAGAATTAATAAAGATAAGTTTACTATATTTTTGTGTATCTTTTCCTGTTTAATGCATTATTGGGTATAAATTGCAAATGTACTGTTTATTTGCTAGACGAACTTATATGTGTATGCTATATAAATAAATATAGCACAAGGAATCTATTTACGCGAAGATAACTAACCGCTATAGGAAGATAAGTAAGATCTCAGGTGCGACTTAGGGGAATAGCACAGAGTGTTGCTCCAGTAGCATGGAAGCCCCTCAGCCCCTGGCAGGGCTGTGCGAATAAAAGTATATTAGGGTCAGGAAGGGCACAAAGGGACTAACAGTTGGAACAAATCAAACCCTCGGACATCTCAAGGGTGCGGAAACCTGGTTCCAGGATCCCCCCATACTACTTCAGGTGAGACCTCAGTCCATGGACTGTTGCTAAAAGGGTTAGTAGTACAGGGATTTGCTTGGCTAATTAACTCCGAACCTGGGTCAGGCCCTAACAAGCCAACAAATTAACTTCAGAGGGATTTTGAGGTAAACATATGTTGGTCAGCTATATTGGATGGTTGAGAAGAATGTCAAAAGATGCTTATTAAAAAAATATTCTAGAAGGTTGGTTACAGATATATGGCAACATCACTAAAGAATTTAGCTAGTGGGCCTAGTTGACCAAAAATTTGACTGTGAATATCTTGAGCATACAAACTTGGATTTGATTATTGTTTGCACCCTTAGAATTAGGACGACAAGCTCTATGTTTTGGTCCTAGTTTCGAAGAAATTTGAGAACTTTTTTTTGACCTTTCCTGAACCATCTTTGACTTCTAAGCATTTCTGGAGTCACCTGGATCATTTAAAAGTAGTATATATACTTGAATTCACTGAATATACATCGAAAATAGTATTTTATAATATCAATAGATGAGGCCTTATCAATATCTTTGTAACTTGCAGTAATAATTGTGATAATGTGATTGCATGTGGATTTACTAAATGGGTATTAATAGCGATGATTAGCATTGATTAATTCTTGCATGCTATGTGTGAATACCAAGTTTCTACATCAGGAATGTAGATAATTCTTTCAACAGTTTGTATGTTGCCTGCTATGATTATAATGATTACAAGATATAATATGTTATAAACATAAATGTTAATTGCAATAAAAATCACAACAATACGCAACACTAAAATTGATAAATGAGTTGATATTGTATATGGTTTGATATTTCCGCACTTACTCTCTTCATCTAAACAAAGATCTGCACTTTCATACGTGTTCAGATAAAAATATGAAGTGCTGAGTACTTGGTGCGGAAGAAGATGATTTTACGACAATGGGAATAAATCACTATTGAACAGTTCCATAGATTCAGACATTGGCAATGATAACATTAAACCATATTTCAATGATTCAATAAACTAGGAAAGCTATTCAACAATAGTCTAATTCATCAACCAAACAATAAATGGTAATGTTAAGTTTTCTTCTCTCGGTTTTATGTTTTAATACTAAAATATTAGCAATGAAAGCCTTCAATGTTGAGTGTGGAGATCCACACAATGAAAACTTGAAAGCTTCTTCCACATAATGGAATTTCTCAACACTTTTGCACATCCCATAAATAAAGCTTTTACTCAATGGAATGTGGTTTTGTACAAAAGTTTATGAGAACTCCACAAAACCTTTACTCAATTGACCACTAATATTTATAAAAGGTCGAGATCTCCAAAGGGCTCTTCAAACAAGAGGGAATACGAAGATATCCATTATTTATAACTAAAATATTACCAATAATAGTAGCAAGAAAAGTGTTTAGCGCAAAGTGCGTAGATTGGAAAAAATAGAACTTTTGCACAAGAGCTTAAATAAAGAGATATTTGAAATATTTGAAAATACAAACATAATCATTATTTACAATTAGAATATTACCAATAATGTCGTGTATGTCAATTGTTTACTAAAATATTTTAATGCAAGCGTATTTATCAATTAATAACAACTTCCAATGTCGTTGGTTGACTGAAAGGCGTCCAGAGCTTTCACTGTGCAAGAAAGATTTCTCCGCACAATGGATTTCCTATGCATTTCCGTACAAGAGACTAAACAAAGAGATATTTTGAAATACAAAAGTACACATTATTTACACTTAAAATATTACCAATAATATCATATATGTCAATCGCTTACTAAATTTTTAGCAGTAAAAGAATTTAATGTGAATGTATTTATCAATTGATAAGGATGACTAAAAGGTGCTATTGAGTACAAAACTAGTTATATGCAGAAGTGGCCAGAGATTTTATTGTGAAAAAAACTTCATGCAAAGAGAATTAATTAAATAACGATAAATTTAATTTAATTTAAATAGTTGTGAATTTGTGCAGAATGAAGCATGTGTGGAAAGATCTTTTAATTGCAATGTGCTTTCTAGTGATTATTATATTATTAATAGATTGTGCAAACAACAAACGTTCACGTAATGAAAACTTAAAACCTTTCATATAATGGATTTCGTTTGGTATCCTGCACATATGAATTTGTGTTATTTGTTTTAAAGTTGATGTCAAACTAATATTTTTATGCTTTGAAAATTGTTGTTATTATTAATAAATTATGTGAAGTGTGGAGGTTCAGACAATGAAAGCTTCATAACTTCTTCCGCACAATGGACTTTTCTCTGCAGTTCCACACATCTACATTTATGTTATTTGGAAAGTAGACATTGATATCAGCTATGCAGAAGAGAAATTGCATAGGATTATGCGAAGTACGATGGTTCACACAATGAAAACTTGAGATCTTCTTCAAGTAGTCACGCAGAAGAAGTTGTGCACAAGTGGTCATGAGTGTACAAAGATCGCTGTGTAGAGGGAGTTGTGCAAAATTGGTTGTGTGTTTATGAAATATTTTGTTCGAACATGGTTATGTGTATGCGGAGGGTGATGGTCGGATGAATATTTCACTGGACTGATCTTATTTCAATAAAATGTCTTTTCAATTAGTGGAATTTTACATATTTAACTGATATCCTAAAAAAATGAAAACAAAAGAATAAAAAAAACATAAAAATAATGATTATTCTCTGGCATGCAGCTCAACCTACCCTGGGTTGCAACCCCTCAGGTGGTTGGGCCTACTGGCTGATTCAAAGCAACTCCACCTGCCCTAGGTCGCGGCCCCTCAGGCAGTTGGGTCTGGCTGACTACTTCCCAGAATTGACCAACAAGGGAAAAAGAGTTTTTTATTTTTTATTTTTTTAAGATTTTTTTTTTCTTTTTAATTGTCTTTTATAATTGTATTTTTTCATAAAAAAAAAAAAATTAATTATTTCTTTATGTTTTTTATTTTTATTTTTTATTGTTTTTAATGTGCTTTTTTTATTTTTTTATTTTTATTTTAATGGTTTTTTTATAAAACTATTTTTATCTTTTATTTTATTTTATTTTATTTTAATTTGATTTTAATGTTTTATTTATTTATTATTAATTTTTAATGTTTTTATGTTATTTGTTTACTCTTCTTTTTCGTCAAGTTGTCTGTGATGCTCTAGATTTGACCTGTGACTTGAAGAATCATGGCTTAGGGGCATCTAATACGTCAAATTCACCCACAGATTGTACCCAGTCTTGGCCACACCAGCCCTAAGATGACTAGAGTTTTTAGCATGTCTCCTCCCCTTACCACAGGGCACAACCACCCCCCGTGAGGTTTGATCCTAGGTCGCCTTGCTAACAAGGCCCATCCTTAACTGGTTGTGTTAGTAGGACTTGACATTTGCTTCTTTTATTTTTAATAACTATTCAAGTATGTATTATTTTTTTGTTTTCTATTTTTTGTGTTAAATTTAAATATCTTTTCTTAAATTATGTTTTTTTGAAATATTTTCTTACCTTTTCATTTTATTTTTTTTATAAGTTAATTTCTCTTTTTTACATTTTTTTTATATTTGATTTTTTTTTATGTTTTAATATATACTTTATTTAGTTGTTATTATTTTCTAAAGTCTTTTTTTTTTCAATGTTTTATTTTGTTTTATTTTATATTTTCCATTTTTCTTTTTTTATTATTTTGTTTTGATTTGTTTTTTTTAGGACCCATATCGATCATTGACTAGTAACCTGATCTCATTATGTGTAAATTTGATAGTTGATTTTAAAGTTTTCATCATAACAAATTGATTCTGTCTCCACAATGTGTCAGTTTCATGGTTGGTTTTAAGTGTTCATTGCAATGGTTTGAGTTCGCATACACTGCGTGTCAATTCGATGGTTGATCATAAAAACTTTGTTGCAATGTGTCAAGTTGTCTTAAACTAAGATTTAAAAATAACTATACTTTTAGCATTTAAAAGAGGAATTACTCTTACGATAATGACTATTTCATTCATGTGTTCTTTTTTTAAGTTTTTCTAGTCATATAATTTTTCCATAGTGCCATGATTGAAATATATTGAAAACTTAAGGTCTTTTGGAGTCATGATCTTTGGTTTTAATTCTATGGTTGAAAAATTGTTAAAATTTTAAGGTTTTTATGAGTCATGATATTTTATCCTTAACACTATGGCTGAAATTTGTTGGAATTTTAAGGCTGTTTAGAGAGGTGATATTTTATCTTTAATGTCATGCCTGACAATCATTGGAATTTGAATGTTTTTCAGAGTAATGATATTTTATCTTTAATATCATTGCTAAAAAATGTTGAAAATTTACCCCGAAAAAAAAAGGACATTTTTCTAGCATCAACGATTTCCTTTTAGGGTGTTTTTTGCACAAAAAAATTAGCTTTTATTGGATTTTATTGTCATTTTTAAAAAATGTTGAAAATTTACCTTGAAAAAAAAAAAAAATTGTTGATACAACATCAACACTTTTCATTTTCACGTTGGTTTTTCATGTTTTTTTTGGGTTTTTTTGGCTCGAGTTCTCGTTTTGAGTTTACATTCCCTTTGATAGTTTACAATGTTATAACCAAATACTAATACAATGTTAAAACATTAATATTATGAACGGCAAATGAAATAGAAAAAACGAGCTCCGGCGATTTTCAGAAAACAAGGGTTCGACAACCATGGCTGCCGCTTTCGAAGGCTCTGAAGCATCAAAGGCGGGCATCGCTCCAGATCTTTTGCTCCCTGGGCGGCTTCACTCGCAGGTCGCATTCTTTGCAGCTCCCTTCTCTGCAGGATGTATCTTACCCTCGGACGCTCTCCCAAACTGGACGCAAAACAGAGATAAAGGAAACAGAAACGAGAATACCACGGCATGGGTTCTGATGGCTCCTGTAGCAGAAACGGACAAAGCGCCTCCCTCTACGCAACTGATACCTGGAAGGGAGAAACAGACCGCGAGACCTGAGAATGTTGACGCAAATGTGTATGCCAATGCGAGACACAGGGATGGAGATGTCATAGGGGCAGGAGCACTGGCAACAGCAGGCAGAGACAAGGCAGATGACCTGAACTACATAGCTCCCAGGATCATTGCTGATGTTCAGCTCAGTAAGAATATCAAATGCGGTGGTCTCACCTCTCTTAACAGGGGCAAGACTGAATCCCTACTTCACAAGTACGGGGAAAGAAAACAGAAAAAGGATGCAGATGACATGTTTGACAAAACGCCTCAGAGCGTTTTTAGCCCAAACAGGGGATCGTCCTCTGTCTCAGCTCAAACGGAGAGCGTGAAAAAGGAGTACGGCAGCCAGCAGAAACCAGAAATGTCAAAACCATTCCAGATACTGATCGCACACATCTCCGGCAAGTCAATACTGCAATGGGTGAGATCTACAGATCTGGTGCAGGAGCTCAAGCTACTCATGGAAAAAAGGACGGGGATTCCACCAATGTATCAGCGTCTTCTTTATGAAGGTAAACAATTGGAAGATACCTATCCCCTGTCCTGGTATAATATTCAAAGAAATGTCTCCATTACCCTGTCCATGCGTCTGCGAGGGGGTGCTGTAGGACAGCCATCTTCAGCTTCAGCTGCAGCCTTCTCCTATAAAGATGCAGTCCACTCAAAGAAGCCCAAGGAAAAAGCTCCCCCTGCTCCAACTCCCAAACCCTTCTTAGTGGACAAGTCGGAGGACATTCCGTCCATTGAAGTAGCTCATCCCATTTTGGACCAGCATTATCAGTGTTATGCAGAGAATGGCATCATCTGCAGGTTCAATGGGCTTTGGCCTAGTACAACAGATCTGCACCAATGGATTAATGCAAATTGGACCGACAATTGCAGGATTTTCTTATGCTCCAAAGGCTTCTTTATAACAGTGTTTTTTGACAATGAGGATTACCAAAGAATCTTAACTAAAGGCCCTTGGTTTTGGAATTCTGCGGGTCTGTTCCTTACTCCGTGGTTCCCAGAGTTTGATCCTTCCACAGCTGTCATCACCAAACTCCCAATCTGGGTTAGACTCCCTAACCTTCCGGCGCACTTATGGAGTTTTGTTGTATTTGAAGCCATCGGCAATTCCTTAGGTCGCCACATTGAAACAGATCAGTCAAGAGGGCTACAAGGAATGTATACCTATGCCAGAATCTGCGCAGAAATAGACATAAGCAAGGGCCTTCCTGATCAGATTAATATCAAAGTAGGTGATTTCCATTGGTCTCAACCTCTGGATTATGAGAATACAGCATTCCGGTGCCGATATTGCCATCTCACAGGGCACCTTCAAAGTTCGTGTCCATCAATGCCATTCAAAAAAAAGAAAGCCAAATCCAAACCAAAAGATAAAAGCTGGACACCGCAAGAACCCCCCTCAATGGACGATTTCTTTGTTTTCAGCTCGGATGAAGAGGACGTGGAGGAAGATGTGGCAGTCGTAGAAGAAAGGACAGATCAGGTATCTCCCGATGGGCGGCCTGCGGAAGCAACAGTCACTCCCACCGCTCAGAAACGATCTCATGAGTCGTCTCATTCGGATTCAGACAAGGAGCTTTCGCCTCCAGCCCAAAACAGTCTTCAAATTGTTCTCAATCAACCTGGCCCAAGTGGATGGGTCAAAGTCGGCAAGAAGAAAGGGAAAAAAAGTCGACCAAGTGTTCCCACACTTGGTGGGTAGTTCCTTTGGCTTGGTTCGGACTCCCTTCTTCTAGTTCTGTTGGTTTAGCTCTGCTCTCGTTTCTTCTTCTCTTGGGAACCGAGGTGGATTTTGTATCCTTTCCGGCTGCCCTTTCTGTTTTGGGGTTCTGCCGCCCTGCGTGGTGGGCAGCCTTCCCCTTTCAGGTCCAGGAAGTCCAGTTAGATCTTGTTTTTGAGTGTTGGAAGTTTAGGGGCCTCAGAGTTGTTTCCCCTTCGGGAAGTCTGAGGACCCTAAGTTTTTGTATTTGTAGAAAAGTTTGTATATAATAGAAACACCGCAGCTTACAAAAAAAAAAAAAAACATTAATATTATACTAATACAATACAATGT
Source organism: Pinus tabuliformis (assembly GCA_031772625.1). Lineage (NCBI taxonomy): Eukaryota > Viridiplantae > Streptophyta > Pinopsida > Pinales > Pinaceae > Pinus > Pinus tabuliformis. The sequence goes on along the minus strand of CM062819.1, from coordinate 346,572,100 downwards.
ATCAATTTTATAAATAACTTAATTCTATTATTTTTGCATGTAGAGGTGCTCTACAATGTAGATTGCGTAAATGTTTAACATTTAACATTTAACATTTATATGTAGGCTCAATTAAAAAAAAACATTAAAATAAATAAACAAAAAGTTAAAAGTAATAAATAAAAAGTTAAAAGTAATATAAAGTTGTAAACATTTAAATGTTGCTCAATTAATAATAAAAAGTTAAAGTTAAAGTCAATTTGTTATATATTGATTTTGTTATTAACTTTTGAATACGGTGTGTTACAATACCATGGCTTATCAATATCACATGCCCAAAAACCATAAGTTATTTCACAATCAAAATATTTTATAACAATGTGACATGATTTTTAATCATGGATATTCACCTCCACTTTACCGTGGATATTATTAACATGTAAATATAGGCGTCGTTACAATACCATGGACCAATACTATGACTTATAAGTACCACATGCCCAAAAAACATAACTTATTTCACAATCAAAATATTTTATATATATTTTAATTTAATTTAATTTTATAACATTTTTTTGATTAAATCTAAAAGATAAAAGGTTATAATTACTTTCGAGATATATCTAAGCTCTCTATCCTCATGAATACTCGAGGAAAGATAGTGCATGATTGCAAATTGACTAACAATAATAGAGAAAAGATAGTGTATGATTGTTTTAATTTTTTCATTATTGTATTTTCTTTGACACGATTGATCCAAAATATAAGTTTAATATTTTACAACCAATTAAGGTTTTTTTTCTTTTTTTTTAGATACTTTCTTAAATACAATATTATGGTATCAAATTTAAGAGAGAGAGGGAGGGAGAGTGACAAAGCTGGAGGGCAAAGAGAGAGAGAGTCATGGGGGGAGATAGAGGGAGGTGGGAGAGAGAGGAAGGAAGAGAGAGAGGGGGGGTGGGGTGGGGTGAGAGAGTCATGGGAGGAGACAGAGGGAAGTGGGAGAGAGAGGAAGGAAGAGAGAGAGGAGGGGAGAGAGAGGAGGAGAGAGGGAGGTAGGAGAGAGATGGAGATAGAGGAAGGAAGAGAGAGGAGAGGGGAGAGGGAGAAGGAGAAAGGTGGAGATAGAGAGATGGAGTTGAAGGGGGGGAGAGAGGGAGGAACACAAAATTACATAGAGAGATAGAGTGGATAGAGAGAGAGTGTGTGTGTGAGAAGGGAGAGAAGGGGGGAGAGAGGGGGAGAGGAGAGGAGGGAAGAGAGAGGAGAGAAGAGAGATAGGGAGAGAAGGGTAACAGAGAGAGAGACACAAAGATGGAGGGTAGATAGAAAAGAAGAGAGGGAGGGAGATAGTGACATAATTAGAGGGAATAGAGAGAGAGAGAGTGATGGGGGGGAGACATAGGGAGGTGGGAGAGAATGACAAAGAGATGAAAGGAGAGAGAGAACTCATTAGAGAGAATGGGGGAGAGAGAGATGGACTTGGAGGGGGAAAGAGAGGGAGGGAAGAAGAAAGATATAGAGGGAGAAAGGTGGAAAGAGAATCTGTATCTTTGGGGAGCGAGATAGAGAGAGGGAATAAGAAAAAGACACAGATACAAATATAGATATTATATAGTATTATATAACCAACCTAGATCCATCTTAATCCTAGATTTATCAAGCACTGAGAGGGGTCACATATCTCGAGATGCAAAATTTTCCTCAATTTTTGCACTAAAAAAAGAGGTTTACACCCCAAGAGATTTGATCCCTCTCGACGCTTCATAGATCCGAGGTTAAGCTGGATCTAGGTTGGTTAGTTAGATAATAAATATAATAATGATATGCCAGTTAAAAATAACTAACATGCACTATGTGCCACGTTAGGTAAATTAGATTATTGATGATCCAGGTTATCTTTTGTTTATAGATGCATTAAAAGAATTACATATACAGTTTGTAGCTTATTCAAAGAGAAACTTTAAATGTGCACATATGAGAAAAAGAAGAAGAAGAGCATAGGAAGACAAGAAGACAAGAACTTGATAATGGAGTTCGTCCCTCCTGGACTACATCTCCGGGTCCTGCTCAATCAATGGAGAGGCCTTCATTCATTAAAAATGGCATCAAAAGAAGTTACATTTATCAATTTACAAAATGGAGCATTATACCTCCATGCTGAAAAGTGTCCAAAAATTGGAGAGCCCTGTTGCAGAAACTAACACCACCAATGAATTCCTGTCGCCGAGAAATACAAAATCCATATAAAACTTGCCTGATTCTGACTCTGGGCCAAAATCACCTTCCTGCAGAAACGCTGCTCACACTATTCAAATTTTTTCCACTACTCAGGATTACGCGACTTGCTCTCAAAATCCGTGCCCATTGATATCTCTTGCCCACAGTGAAAAAAATGAGTTTAAATAACTCTGGGCGTACTTATCGATTATATTTATCAAAACCCATTTTTACATAACCATTTACCAACTTTAATAAACCGTGTGATGTAATATATAAAATATATATTTGTTTGTCTTTGATTGGGGAGTGGGCCCGTACTCCACGGGACCACACTTACCTACCCCATCCTACGGCAACCTTTTTTTAACTTAGGCTGTACGTTGAAGCTTTATGTGGGGCGGCGGGACCACCACGTGGCTGCCCCCAACCACACCCATATCTCCATGCAATCTTCATGTGTTGTCAACTTTACCATATACCGTTAGTTTATACCAAGCATAACCATGGTTGTTGGTTAAATGTGCCATATTATACATTAGTTTATGGCATGCGTTGGTTTTCTTTTTAAAAGCTTTGCCACGTATGCCTCCATATACGTTGGCCACCATAACTTTATATGGTATATGGTTAAACCATATTCCTCCAACGCTTCGTTATAACCATATTTGTTATATAACCTTTTCCATGTGTGTCGGTTTAATATATCTTATGCCCACGGTTCTTAAATATGGTGTTTGTTAATCTTACCATATTATTATATGGCTTTTATACGTTTTGGTTATTATTATATATATATTTTTTTTTAATATAGTTAATTGGATAACTATATGAAAAGTGAAGTGATAACCAAAATATTTCTTGTGCAGGTTTAGGAGGTTAATAACGGGCTGCCATGTGTCAGTGTTTGATGGGCTGTCATGTGGGTCCCATGTGTTCACTGTGATGCCATGTGGTGAACTGTGGGCCCCCATTTTTCCTCAGCCATATCAATCTTTGAAGAGCCTTATCTTTTGCATACGAGTTCGGATTGACAAACCGTTCACGCCACTGCGATCAAGAAGACGAGCCCTCTCAACTGATGCCATCAAATTCTCCTTCCTGCCATTTTGAATTTCGAGCCTTTATCCATCCTCTTGGTGTCTCGAGATCCTCCTAGATCAATTGACAAATGTTATATGTTATTTAATTAAATTTAAATTTAAATTAATAATTAGTTAAATCAACAAATTTTATAATTATATGTGAGTTATAATAGATTTAATAATTCTATGTTAGTTAAAGTTAATTAATTATTTTAATAAATTCTATATGAAAAAGGAAGAAAAATGAGGGGATAACCTAAACTACTAGGGAAGAAAATGCAAGAATCCAACTTCTACTTATCTTCCACCCCTTGCCACTGTTGAGATTGCTAACTTGCTTTTCAATTTATGTAGTTTCCCTAAACTTTCTATGATGAAAATGACTTGGCAATGACGTAGCACTCCTCAATACATATGTGGTTTTTAGTTTTTAGTTTTCTCTCTAGCTATTATTTACAAGTATAGTCAAGTATAGTAGATTTATTATTTCTTTATCAAATTTTCCTTGTTCAATATTTTCATCTATTCTGAGGATTTCTTTCTTCTTTTCCATCTTTGCCAGCAAATTTTCTAACCTTGCAATCCATTTTATCCTGTTGGGTGAACTTGAATTTATGAAAGGAAAAAACAACTCTCTACCTTCTAATTCCAGAAAATAGCTGAATCTTCTTGTTCGTTGATCAAACTTTGCCCCATGTTTTTGAAAGTTTTGAAAGAAAGGTGTTCCTAAGTACATTGCACAATCCATACCTGTGACAATTGGACAGACAACTTTGATTCCGAAGGATTCTGTAAGAAAGATATCAACTAATACTTCTGAAGTGGTTTTGATATCTCCGCTAGCTGTTGTGACTTTTGGACAACTTGTAGGTCTTAGGAGATGAGGTTCTACAATTGAATTATTTACAATATTGAGCCTGGAACCGGTATCCATGAGAACTTTCCAGTATTCAAATCTGGTACCAATTCTGACTTTGAGCTTAATGCAATACATCACATCACCAGTGATTTGATGGCATCCTAAACCACTTCAATCTTCTTCTATTTCTTCATCAGAATTATGCTTATGAATTTCCACTCCTTTGAAAGGTTTCTGATAATAAATATAATTCTGTGTCTAGGTTGAGAAAACTGGTTGCTTTGAATTGGATCCTTGTTCATTTTCAACTTTAATTCTTCTGAGTTAACAGTCTTGATGACTTTCTATACAGAGCCTTTGGTTCTCCTTTACTGTCTTTCTCAGTTCCTTTATTGCTTGATGGATGCTAAGCAAGGTTTGGAGTGGATCTTCACCAAAATCTTCTTTCCTGAATTGTCTTGTCAAAGCTTCCACTGAAAAAAGAGAAGCTGGTGGCACATATCCTCGATTAGGATTATTCTGATTTGTTGTTTTTGAATTTAACTGATTCACCAGCAATTCTTTATACATTTCTTTCAACTAGGGATCTGTGGCTACCATCATTTGTGCAAACAAATTTCTTGTTTGTTCTTCTGTCTCTGGTTGTTTCATCATATTTAGGGAATGACATTGGCAGACATCTGGATCACTGCAATCACAATTATCTTTGAAACATTCCACACAATGGGGATCATTGCAGTATTCATCCTCAGAACCAGAAGTGTTAGAATCAGAGTTAAATCTATTTACATAATTTGATTCTTCTTCACTAGTGATTTCTTCACAGCTATCAGGCAAATTCAAATAATTTACTTTTCCAGATTTATTTCTGTAGAAAATTTTCTTCTTACCTTTCTCTGGTTTGTCTATCTTTCTGTCTTTTTTTAATTCTGGACAATTTAAAGAAATATGTCCTTTCTTGTTGCAATGGTAGCATTTGACTTTTTTCTTTCTGGAGTATAGCTGTGTCTTCTTGTAGTCCATAGGTTTTTTCTGATGGATAATTCTTTTTCCAGAAAAATTCCTTGAACAGTGCTTCTTTTTCTTGTAAGACTCTGTTCCCTCCCCTCTAAATTTTTAGGGGCATAAAGATGCCATTGTTTGCATAATTGCTGATAGCCATGCAACTTTCTTGGATTTGTGGCTGCTCTAGCAATCTTCATTTGTGAGCAGAGTTCAACAATTATTGCTTTAACTACTTGCCTTATTACTCCAAATTTGTAGTCACCGATTTTTCCAGGTAATTTGGTGACTATTTTTTGTGAAACCCATAACAGTAAAGAGGAGATGAATATCTCTTTCCATTTTGGTTCAAGAATGAGTTCAGGAGATAGAGTGTGCAACCTATGTAGGAACTCATTAAAATATTCATCAAAATGCTGCATATTATGGAGTTTCATAGCAACCAAAGTAATAGTAGTTAAATCATTGTTAATCTGGGGAAACCCAATGAAATTTAACAACCAATCATATTGTTTACAGGGAGTGATGTTGTAGGGTCCATGTACACACTTCCATCTGCATTCAAAACTTGCGAATTTTCCCATGTATTTAACAGAGCGGGATCTTTCAATGTTTCAGCTTTTAACCACGAGTCTAAAGATCCTTCAAACCCACCAATAATTCTTTTGGTAGAATTAATCGGTCCAATATCATCAGCCAAATAGGTTCTATAACAAACAAGCATAGAATGCATGATTGGAAAAACTTCTGCCTTGGTGCAAATATCTATATTCCACGAATATGTGGAGGATGCAGACCAATCTTTATGATATTCAGACTTCATCAAGTCTCTTCTATCTGGGGTAGGATTCCAAGTAGAATTCCATGTAGATCTGGATGTGGTTGCATGGACCGTATTGTTTTTAGGAATGCTAAAGTAAATTTTGTCTTAAGGAGAAAAATTTTGTACATAATCCTCAAGTTTTTATAAAGAAGGTTCTTCATCATGTATCTCTATTTTATGCAAACCTGTATCTTCTTTCTCTTCTTCATTGTATCATTGTTTTTTTCTTCTTCTTTTAAACTTTCCTCCTCTGCTTTCTTCATCTTAATCCATTCTGTGAGAGAAGAGCTAGTTGAAGTACTAGGATGTGAGGAAGTTATGGGGTTTGATTTTAGATGCCAAAAATAACTTGGGGCGGCAAAAAGACTATAAGGATAAGAGGTTCCTGGTTTGGGAAACTCGATTTCTATAGGCTACTTTATAAGATTTGATACTGAACCAGAGATAGTGTATGGCATCTATGAAGAAGGCTCACTAAACAAAGTAGTGGATTTATAAGAGTCTGATGAAGGCTTCTTTTTCAATAAGTCAATGGAATTGGAAACATTCAAAACTTGTTTTTTTATAACATCAAGACTGGAATTCACTTTAACAATTTCTTTTCCATGAACTATAGCTGCATCAACTATCTTTCTTTCTGTAGATATTTTAAGCTTATCCAGGCTTTTAGCTATATGTTTATCATTTTCTGCTAAAGTCTTGACATTATCATTCAAACAAACCAAAGCATAATCTTGCTTTTGCAACATTCTATTCATTAAGTGTTTCAGAATGTTATTCATCTCTCTTATAGATTTATGCCGGTTTCTCATATATTTTTCCAAACTAGAAAGAGCAAGATTAGTCCAATTTGTGGCAAGGATAGAGTCTTTCACCGAGTCCTCTGTCTGGATTGGGAAAAGTTTGAAGATTTTCCTATCTTTTTTTTTTATAACAAAATTTTTCCATGGTGGAAAATCATTGTCAGTTTCATAGATCTGTCCATCAAAAAGTTCCCATTTATGTTTTGCAGGGGAACCAGATCTAATCATGTTTACCTGCAGGCAACTGCAGATATCTCTTATTAATTTTTCTCCTTTTGTCCTTATGGCCTGCAAATCTTTGGGCAAGTTAGGTTTGGATAACATGCTTTGTATTTTTGGAGAAAATTATGGAGTCACAAGAGGAGATGGAATAGTAACAGGATTGGATTCCATATTTTCAGCTACAAAATCATCAACATTTAGAATCCTCTTCTGTCTAGCCTGGTTTTTTTTCTCAAGGATTTCTCTATTTGATTAGAGGAAGGATAATACCACTCATAGAAGGAAATCCATTGATTGTTGGATTTCATCCATTTTTTCCAATCCTCATTTTTCTGACTGTTGAAATTTTTTCTTTCTTATTTAGGCAGCAGTCTGAGTTCTTCAACATATCTATTTTTAGATTTATGGGTGAAAATGTCCCAAATGAACATTTTCTTCTTCCATTGATCATCAGGATCATATGGACTAATTCCTTTGTAGATTTTCAGAAACACAGTAATTTCATTGTCTAAAGGAATTTGCACATGCCTTGGAATTTTATTTTTGGGATTTTTTCTATATGATGGAATTTCTTATCCATCTATGAATCCTAAACCCTGATGGTTGTTTTTCTGTGTTGATTAAATAATTATTTCTTCATGAATGTTGAAAAAAATTTCCTAGTTTATCCTTCTTCATATTTACTTTTGTCTGGTATAAAATTAATCATATTTATCCTCCTTCTGTCTTCTTCAATATTACCATGTGGATTTGGTGGTTGTGAAGAGAATTGACAGAAGGTTTTAGAGCAGTGAGGATGGTCACAAACAGCAGCTAGGGAGTTACTAGAGGAAGCAATTTCACTCAGAACTAACTTTTTTACAGTGTTTAGAAATGTAGGATCAATTGAGAATGTGGGAGTAGTATTTACAGATGTAGAAATGTTAACAGAAGGTCCACCATGCTCAGTTCGTGACTCTGGAAAGATGGTATGGACATTACCATCTCTGGTGGTAAAGATTGTGGAGGAATTTACAGGAGATGGTCGAGTAGGTTTTCTGATGGATTCCCATTTAGTAACCCATTCTGAAGGAGGTTTTAATTCAGATCGAGGAATCATCTGGGGGGAAATAAGATTCATGCCATAATCATGGGTAATCAAAGTGGTGAATTCAGATTGTGATGAGACGGATTTAACCATAGAAGGAGTAGTCTTTTTGTAGAATTTGACTACTGAGGACCACCATATGGCTATGTTTTTACTATCATCATCAAAATCATCATAATCATGGGTTTGCAATCCAAACATCGAAGAATTTATAGCATTTGGATCTGTTAACGCTATGGAAAAATCAAGAAAGCATGACCATGATGCTGGGCCATAGGCAAGGGTCCCTTAACATCCACCAATGAGGGCCTTAGGGAAAGTTCTCCATCTTGGATAAAAAACACAAGAGAAAAAGGCAACATCTTGACCTTTTCTGTGTAGAGGTTGAATACCTATTTGGACATGGCCAAAATGGGAAAAATTATAACTTGCTTTTCTGGAAGCATCAAACTTAGATTGATTTATAATATTCATAAGATGAACGATATTGTTATTAGAAGTCATTTGCAAGACTTCTTCTTTGACTTTATATCTCCAGAACTAGATGGAGTCCAATAATCCTAAATTCTTGTCAACATTTTTTGGGTCTACTTTTGGAAGAGTCCAGGAATAAGATGCAATAAGTTCTGAGAATAGATTAACAGACTTATCAAGAACTATAGAATCTGTAACATTTGAGTTTCTTCTCTCGATATTTGCTTCTTCATGTTCTTTTAAAATTTCTTCAAACGTTTTATCACCGAATTCATGGCAAGAACTAGATACAGATAAAGAATCCATAACAGCATGAAGTTCGCCATCCAAAAATGTGATTTTGAAGATGCTGCAATGGTAAATGGATGATGAAACTCAATCAATACAATTTTGAAATAGAATTCATCCCTGGTCATAAGAATTCTTTTGCTGACATGTTATCTAGGGATTTTTTGGAAAAGAATTCTATTCATTCTTTATCCTACAATTTCATAAGAAGAGCCAAAGATTATGTTGAAATAGAAACCACTCATGGATGGGTCAGATATAACAATATTAGTAATACCATTCTATCAGATCATGATGATGAGTGGTACCCAGTAAAAGAAATAAGGTGGAGAGAAAGGTATTCCCAATCTCTGGACTTGGGATGATCAAGAAGTTGAAAATGATCTGGCCATTCAAGAACTTGATTATTTGGTTCATATTGGAAACATTTCTTATGAGATTTATTATGAAGATGATAACAGAATTGGAAATTACAGACTTACAATTAGACAATTCAACAATCCTTTTAGAAGAACTGATTTTGATCCAGAGAGACAAAAGTTTACCTTCTTCCAAACGATGAATTTAGAAAATATCTCAACTAACTTCTTCTATCATTTACAATTTGAATTCAGCTATGAAGATTGGCCAACAGAAAGAATGAATCAAGAAGATCCTTTTCTTGATTGGTTTGAAGGTTTGTGGGAAATTTACTATCTCAGTGCTATCCTTACAATGCCCTATCAATTCACTCGATTAAAGGTTAATGGATTCTCTGCACCCAGCACTCTCCATACTAGAGTTTTGTATAAAAGCCTTAAAGATCTCATTGAATAGAAGATATTGCTTTTCTAAATGCAATAAGAAGATGCAGTCATACTCATTGGTTTGTAACCCAAAGGATTTGTGCAAGACAGGTTGTCTCCAGTACTAATGGAACCAGAATGGGATACAATGAATTTCACCAACAATCAGATCTAGACAATAATCCCTTTGAAGAAGTTAACTTTCTCCTACCACGAGAAGATCATGAAGATAAGATTTGGGAATCTGAAAAGGAAGAGATAGTTCAATTCTTTTCCACACATCTCATAGATCATTTCCGACATAGTTATTACACTCATCCACAAGTGTCATTTTTTGTACTGTAAAGTCTTTCTAACCGACAATGGTGTTAGGCGTTTCTTTCATGGGTTCTTCGTAAAAGAATCTCCATTTTGTACACACCTACACTTAGTACTAGGTACGTCTGTGAATCTCTGCGCGGATGTCATTTTGATGTTACCTAAAAGCAATGATTCCTGACATTTTACTTACAAGGATTGTGATACCCTTGCACGGGATCATCAAATCCTTCCTTTTTCGGACGATTTACTCCTTAAAATATTTGATTTCCTTGCACGGAGAATCATTGAAGAGGAAGATATCTTTACCTTTGAGTCATGAATCTCACGGGGGTTTTCTCATAGAATCAACTATTTAAAGAGGGCAAATGCCAAAGTGAAGGCATTCGAGTCAAGTCTAGAGTAAGGATCTAAGAAGCCTGCATCTCTATGTGCGAGCATAGGGAAGAACCTAAAGTGGCCGGATCTTTTAGGATTGGGTTTAGTGTTGATCTTTAGGCTGAGTCTGCTTTGTGAGCCAGGTAGCCTACAGATTTCACTTGCTATGCAAGGGTATTCATCTGTTTAATGCCACAGTAGTCTATCTCAATGGAGATCGTGTTCTTCTAAGTCTTGTAATGAATCTTTTGAGTATTTTGTAATCACCAGTTTCTATCAGTAATAAAATGGTATCAAAGCCATGTTGTATTTCGTTTGGGCATACTATTGGGAACATCTCAGTTTATTTGAGTCTCGATAAAGTCTATTTCCTGTCAAGCCAGGGATGGCATCTATGGCATTTGAAGACAAGGAGATTAGAACTTATTTCCAAGAGGAGCCGTGAAACCTGCTCTGTTTGCGATCGTAATACTGATAAATCTGGTACACAGCATTCTTGAAGATTTTTGTCTTTTACTCTGAAGCTACATAAGTTAATTATCTTTCACTATACTTGTATATCTTCACGCTGTTATGGATTCTTTATCTGCATCTAGTTCTTGCCATGAATTCGGTGATAAAACATTTGAAGAAATTTTAAAAGAACATGAAGAAGAAAACATCGAGAGAAGAAACTCAAATGTTATAGAGTCTATAGTTCTTGATAAGTCTGTTAATCTATTCTCAAAACCTGTTGCATCTGATTCCTGGACTCTTCCAAAAGTAGACCCAAAAAATGTTTACAAGAATTTAGGATTATTGGACTCCATCCAGTTCTAGAGATATAAAGTCAAAGAAGAAGTCTTGCAAACGAATTCTAATAACAATATCCTTCATTCTCTGAATATTATAAATCAATCTGAGTTTGATGCTACCAAAAAAGCAGGTTATAATTTTTCCCATTTTGGCCATGTCCAAATAGGTATTCAACCTCTACACAGAAAAGGTCAAGATGTTGCCTTTTTCTCTTGTGTTTTTGATCGGAGATGGAGAACTTTCCCTAAGGCCCTCATTGGTGGATGTCAAGGGACCCTTGCCTATGGCCCAACCTCATGGTCATGCTTTCCTAATTTCTCCATAGTGTTAACAGATCCAAATGCTATAAATGCTTTGATGTTAGGATTGCAAACACATGGTTATGATGATTTTGATGATGATAGTAAAAACATAGCCATCTGGTGGTCCTCAGTAGTCAAATTCTACAAAAAGACTACTCCTTCTATGGTTAAATCCATCTCATTATAGTCTGAATTCACCACTTTGATTACCCATGATTATGGCATGAATCTTATTGCCCCTAGATGATTCCTCGATTTGAATTAAAACCTCCTTTAGAATGGGTTACTAAATGGGAATCCATCAGAAAACCTAACCAACCATCTCCTGTAAATTCCTCCCCAATCTTTACCACCGGAGATGGTAATGTCCATACCATCTTTCCAAAGTCATGAATTAAGCGTGGTGGACCTTCTGTTAACATTTCTACATCTGTAAATACTACTCCCACATTCTCAATTGATCCTACATTTCTAAACACTGTAAAAAAGTTAGTTCTGAGTGAAATTGCTTCCTCCAGTAACTCCCTAGCTGCTGTCTGTGACCATCCTCATTGCTCTAAAACCTTCTGTCAATTCTCTTCACAACCACCAAATCCACATGGAAATATTGAAGAAGACAGAAGGAGGATAAATATGATTACTTTTATACCAGACAAAAGTAAATCTGAAGAAGGATATACTAGGACAAATTTCTTCAACATTCATGAAGAAATAATTATTCAGTCAACACAGAAAAATAGCCATCAGGGTTTAGGATTCACGGATGGATCAGAAATTCCATCATACAGAAAAAATCCCAAAAATAAAATTCCAAGGCATGTGGAAATTCCTTCAGACAATGAAATTACTACGTTTCTGAAAATCTACAAAGGAATTAGTCCATATGATCCTGACAATCAATGGAAGAAGAAAATGTTCAACTGGGACATTTTCACTCATAAATCTAAAAATAGATATGTTGAAGAACTCATACTACTGCCTAAAGAAGAAAGAAAAAATTTCAATAGTCAGAAAAATGAGGATTGGAAAAAATGGATGAAATCCAACAATCAATGGATTTCCTTCTATGAGTGGTATTATCCTTCCTCTAATCAAATAGAGGAATCCTTGAGAAAAAATTTCTTAAACCAGGCTAGACAGAAGAGGATTCTAAATGTTGATGATTTTGTAGCAGAAAAGATGGAATCCAATCCTGTTACTATTCCATCTCCTCTTGTGACTCCAGAATTTTCTCCAAAAATACAAATCATGTTATCCAAACCTAACCTACCTAGAGATTTGCAGGCCATAAGGAAAAAAGGAGAAAAATTAATAAGAGATATCTATAGCTGCCTGTAGGTAAACATGATTAGATCTGGTTCCCCTGCAAAACATAAATGGTAAATTTTTGACGGACAGATCTATGAAACTGACAATTATTTTCCACCATGGAAAAATTTTGTTATCAGAAAAAATGATGGGAAAATATTCAAACTTTTCCCAATCCAGACAGAGGACTCGGTGAAAGACTCTGTCCTTGCCACAAATTGGACTAATCTTGCTCTTTCTAGTTTGGATGAATATCTGAGAAACCAACATAAATCTATAGAAGAGATGAATAACATTTTGAAAGACTTAATGAATAGAATGTTGCAAAAGCAGGATTATGCTTTGGTTTGTTTGAATGATAATGTCAAGACTTTAGCAGAAAATGATAAACATATAGCTGAAAGCCTAGATAAGCTCAGAATATCTACAGAAAGAAAGATAGTTGATGCAACTATAGTTCATGGAAAAGAAATTGTTAAAGTGAATTCCAGTCTTGACGTTATTAAAAAACAAGTTTTGAATGTTTCCAATTCCATTGACTTATTGAAAAAAAAGCCTCCATCAGACTCTTATAAATCAACTACTTTGTTTAGTGAGCCTTCTTCACAGATGCCATACACTATCTCTGGTTCAGTAACAAGCCTTATAAAGAAACCTGTAGAAATTGAGTTTCCCAAACTAGGAACCTCTTATCCTTACAGTCTTTTTGCCGCCCCAAATTATTTTGGGCATCTAAAGTCAAACCCCATAACTTCCTCACATCCTAGTACTTCAATTAGCTCTTCCCTCACAGAATGGATTAAGATGAAGAAAGCAGAAGAGGAAAGTTTAAAAGAAGAAGAAACATCAAAAAAACAGTGGTACGATGAAGAAGAGAAAGAAGATATAGGTTTTCATAAAATAGAGATAGATGATGAAGAACCTTCTTTAGAAAAACTTGAGGATTATGTACAAAATTTTTCTCCTTAAGACAAAATTCAGTTTAACATTCCTGAAGACAATACAGTCCATGTAACCACATCCAGATCTATATGGAATTATACTTGGACTCCTGCCCTAGACAGAAGAGACTTGATGAAGTATGAATATCATAAAGATTGGTCTGCATCCTCTACATATTCGTGGAATATAGATAATTTCACCGATGCAGAAGTTTTGTCAGTCATGCATTCTATTCTTGTTTGTTATAGAACCTATTTGGCTGATGATATTAGACCCATTAATTCTACTAGAAGAATTATTGGTGGGTTTGGAGGATCTTTATACTCGTGGTTAAAAGTTGAAATATTGAAAGATTCTGCTCTGTTAAATACATGGGAGAATTCACAAGTTCTGAATGCAGATGGAAGTGTGTACATGGACCCTACACCATCACTCCCTGTAAACAATAAGATTGGTTGTTTGCTTTATGGCATCACTGTAAATTTCATTGGGTTTCCTCAGATTAATAATAATTTAACTACTATTACTTTGGTTGCTATGAAACTCCATAATATGCAGCATTTTGATGAATATTTTAATGAGTTCCTACATAGGTTGCACACTCTATCTCCTGAACTCATTCTTGAACCAAAATGGAAAGAGCTATTCATCTCCTCTTTACCATCATGGGTTTCACAAGCAATAGTCACCAAATTGCCTGGAAAAATCAGTGACTACAAATTCAGAGTAATAAGGCAAGCAGTTAAGGCAATAATTGTTGAAATTTTCTCACAAATGAAGATTGCTAGAGTAGCCACAAATCTGAGAAAGTCGCATGGCTATTAACAATTATGCAAACAATGGCATCTTTCTGCCCCTAAAAATTCAGAGGGGAGGGAACAAAGTGCTTACAAGAACAAGAAGCACTCTTCAAAGAATTTTTCTAGCAAAAGAATTATCCATCAGAAAAAACCTAAGGACTACAAGAAGACACAACTATACTCTAGAAAGAAAGAAGTCAAATGCTACCATTGCAACAAGAAAGGACATATTTCTCCAAATTGTCCAAAATTACAAAAATACAGAAAGAAAGACAAACCAGAGAAAGGTAAGAAGAAAATTCTCTACAGAAATAAATCTGGAAAAGAAAATTATTTGAATTTCCCTGATAGCTTTGAAGAAATCACTAGTGAAGAGGAATTAGATTATGTAAATAGATTTAACTTTGTTTCTAACACCTGGTTCTGAGGATGAATACTGCAATGATCCCCATTGTGTGGAATGTTTCAAAGATAATTGTGATTGTAGTGATCTGGATGTTTGCCAATGTCATTCCCTAAATATGATGAAACAACCAGAGACAAAAGAACAAGAAAGAAATTTGTTTGCACAAATGATGGCAGGCATAGATCCCTAGTTGAAAGAAATGTATAAAGAATTGCTGGTGAACTAGTTAAATTCAAAAACAACAAAGCAGAATAATCCTAACCAAGGATATGTGCCACTAACTTCTCTTTTTTCAGTGGAAGCTTTGACAAGACAATTCAGGCAAGAAGATTTTGGTGAAGATCTACCACAAACCTTGCCTAGCATCCATAAAGCAATAAAGGAACTGAGAAAGATAGTAAAGGAGAACCAAAGGCTCTGTATAGAAAGTCATCATGACTGTCAACTCAGAAGAATGAAAGTTGAAAATGAAAAAGGATCCAGTTCAAAGAAACCCTTTTTCTCAGCCTAGAAAAAGAATTATATTTATCATCAAAAACCTTTCAAAGGAGTGGAAATTCATGAGCATAATTCTGATGAAGAAATAGAAGAAGATCGAAGTGGTTTAGGATGCAATCAAATTACTGGTGATGCGATGTATTGCATTAAGCTCAAAGTCAAAATTGGTAATAGATTTGAATACTGGAAAGTTCTCATAGATACCAGTTCCAAACTCAATATTGTAAATAATTCAGTTGTAGAATCTCATCTCCTAAGACGTACAAGTTGTCCAAAAGTCACAACAGCCAGCGGAGATATCAAAACCACTTCAGAAGTATCAGTTGATATCTTTCTTACAAAATCCATTGGAATCAAAGTTGTCTATCCAATTGTCACAGGTACAGATTGTGCAATGTACTTAGGAACACCTTCTTTCAAAACTTTTAAAAACATGGGGCAAATTTTGATCAACGAACAAGAATATTCAGCTATTTTATGAAATTAGAAGTTAGAGAGTTGTTTTTTTTTCCTTTCATAAATTCAAGTTCACGCAACAGGATAAAACGGATTGAAAGGTTAGAAAATTTGCTAGCAAAGATGGAAAAGAAGAAAGAAATCCTCAAAATAGATGAAAATATTGAACAAGGAAAATTTGATAAAGAAATAGTAAATCTCAGAAACAAGTTTTTGGAATGTTGCTCAGAGGATCCTAATGCCTTCTGGCATGTACATAAGCATGAAGTCGAGCTACCATTGAAAAAGGATTTTAACGGGAAGCTCAAAAGATCAAAATCCATTCCAATGAATCAGGAGCAGTTAACTCTCTGCAAAAAAGAGATCAAAGAACTCTTACAGAAAGGTTTGATCAGAAAAAGTAAGAGTCCAATAGCTTGTTTTGCATTCTATGTTAACAAGCATGCTGAAGTAGCCAGAGGAAAACCTAGACTAGTAGTAAATTATAAACCTCTAGATAAATTACTTGACTATGATGCCTATCCTCTTCCAGAACCATCTACCATCTTGGCACAGATCTCTAGGTCAAAGATTTTTTCCAAATTTGACTTAAAGTCAGGATTTTGGCAGTTAAGGATCAAAGAATCAGACAAATGGAAGACTACTTTTTCAATTCTAGAAGGTCATTTTGAATGGAACATAATGCCTTTTGGACTGATAAATGCCCCTTCAACTTTTCAGTGCATCATGGATGAAACTTTTGAAGGTATGGAAGATTTTCTTAAAAAATACATTGATGATATTTTAATTCATTCAGAAGACATTCCTACTCATATCAAGCATTTGAAGATGTTCCTCTAGAGAGTAAAAGAAAAAGGAATAGTTCTTTCTGAATCAAAAATGAAGTTATTCAAAACAATGATAGACTTTCTGGGATACAATATACAGTTTGGCTCTTACCAGGTAATCCAGAGGAGTCTAGATTTTATTGATAATTTTCCTGATGAAATTTTAGACAAAACACAGTTGCAGAGGTTTCTAGGAAGCCTTAATTATGTATCCAAGTTTCTTCAGCATTGTGCCCAAGAAAGGAAACTTTTGAATCAAAGGTTACAGAAAGAACCTATCCCATGGAATGAAGAATGCACTAAAGTTGTTCAAAGGATCAAAGAAAGAATCTGCAGAATTCAGCCTTTAAGTCCAATACAAGAAAACTGGAAAAAGGTAATCATGATAGACGCCAGTAATATTGGATGGGGGGCTATTCTTTGCCAAGAAAATCTAGAGAAAAAGAAAGAACCACTAGAGATCTACCAATATGCCTCTGGATTATGGTCTACAACTCAGACAAACTGGGCAAGCCTCAAAAAAGAACTCAGAGTGGTCTGTTTGGGAATTGAAAAGTTCAAAGACTTTGTGATTTATACAAATTTTTTAGTAAAAATTGATTGTCAGGCATTGAAGTTCGCCATCCAGAAATGTGATTTTGAAGATGCTGCAATGGTAAGATGGATGATGACACTCAGTCAATACAATTTTGAAATTGAATTCATCCCTGGTCATAAGAATTCTTTTGCTGACATGCTATCTAGAAAATTTTTGGAAAATAATTCTATTCATTCTTTATCATGCAATTTCATAAGAAGAGCCGAAGATTATGTTGAAATAGAAACCACTCATGGATGGGTCAGATACAACAATATTAGTAATACCAGTCTATCGGATCATGATGATGAGTGGTACCCAGTAAAAGAAATAAGGTGGAGAGAAGGTATTCCCAATCTCTGGACTTGGGATGATCAAGAAGTTGAAAATGATCTAGCCATTCAAGAACTTGATTATTTGGTTCATATTGGAAACATTTCTTATGAAATTTATTATGAAGATGATAACAAAATTGGAAATTGCAGACTCACAATTAGACAATTCAACAATCCTTTTAGAAGAACTGATTTTGATCTAGAGAGACAAAAGTTTGCCTTCTTCCAAATGATGAATTTAGAAAATATCTCATCTAACTTCTTCTATCATCTACAATTTGACTTCAGCTATGAAGATTGGCCAACAGAAAGAATGAATCAAGAAGATCCTTTTCCTAATTGGTTTGAAGGTTGGTGGAAAATCTACGGTATCAATTCACTCGATTAAAGATTGATGGATTCTCTGCACCCGACACTCTCCATACTGAAGTTTTGTATAAAAGCCTTAAAGATCTCATTGAAATAGAAGATATTGCTTTTCTAAATGCAATAAGAAGATGCAGTCATACTCATTGGTTTGTAACCCAAAGCATTTGTGCAAGACAGCTTGTCTCAAGTACTGATGGAACCATAATGGAATACAATGAATTTCACCAACAATCAGATCTGGACAATAATCCTTTTGAAGAAGTTAACTTTCTCCTACCACCAGAAGATCATGAAAATAAGATTTGGGAATCTGAAAAGGAAGTGACAGTTCAATTCTTTTCCACACATCTCATAGATCATTTCCGACATAGTTATTATACTCATCCACAAGTGTCATTTTTTGTACTATAAAGTCTTTCTAACCGACAATGGTGTTAGACGTTTCTTTCATGGGTTCTTCGTAAAAGAATCTCCATTTTGTACACACTTGCACTTGGTACTAGGTATGTCTGTGAATCTTTGCATGGATGTCATTCCGATGTTACCCGAAAGCAATGATTCCTGGCATTTTACTTACAAGGATTGTGATACCCTTGCACGGGACCATCAAATCCTTCCTTTTTCGGACGATTTACTCCTTAAAATATTTGATTTCCTTGCACAAAGAATCAAGAGGTAGATATCTTTACCTTTGAGTCATGAATCTCACGGGGGTTTTCTCATAGAATCAACTATTTAAAGAGGGCAAAGGCCAAGGTGAAGGCATTCGAGTCAAGTCTAGAGTAAGGATCTAAGAAGCTTGCGTCTCTATGTGCGAGCATAAGGAAGAACCTAAAGTGACCGGATCTTTTAGGATTGGGGTTGGTTTTGATCTTTAGACTGAGTCTGCTTTGTGAGCCAGGTAGCCTACAGATTTCACTTGCTATGCAAGGGTATTCATTTGTTTAATGCCACAACAGTCTATCTCAGTGGAGATCGTGTTCTTCTAAGTCTTTTAATGAATCTTTTGAGTATTTTGTAATCACCAGTTTCTATCAGTAAAGAATTCTTATGATCGGGGATGAATTCTATTTGAAAATTGTATTCACTGAGTGTCGTCATCCATCTTACCATTGCAGCATCTTCAAAATCACATTTCTGGATGGCGAACTTCAATGCCTGATGAATAGAGCCTATTATTCTTGATGTCGGTCGTGTGCTCCTAAATTCTTTGATTGATGGAATGACCAGTGTCTCCAATATAAAATGTCTCACACGACCATGAAATCAAATAAACACCTTTCATATTTTTAAAATCTATGAAATCTTTAACAAATTTAAATAAACTATAAATAACATTAAACGATTTAAAAACTACTTAGACATTATACTTAAAAAAACATAGAATTTTTATACCGATTTAAAAACTACTTAGACATTATACTTAAAAACAGAGAATTTTTATAATAATTAAACATCTTTCAAAATGAAATATATTGAAACACCCAACAATAATATTTAATAATAAAGATATTCTACTTTGTTGTTATTACTATTATTATTAAACTATAATAGTTGTTTAACTTATTTTTTTGGTATTTATTTTACTATATTAATTCGTTTTAATGGTTACTAAAAGTGTTGGTGTATTTATTATTATTATATTTATTCGTTTTAATGGTTGCTAAAAGTGTTGGTTTTCCTTGTCCGTTTTCGTCATTAAGAGTTAAAAATATGTTCTTTTAACAATTATTTAACTAAAGATTATATATAAAAAATTAAATAAACGAAAACACTGAATTTAAATAAAAAATGTAAAAACGTTTAATAATGATAACCTAAACTATACTACCGGCTATCCCGGACTTTTCGTATTATGATCGGGACTCGTGCTTCTTGTTATTTTGATGCTAGATCTTTTGGAAAATCCACTATATTGATATTTTGGAAGAATGATTACACAATAATATTTTATAATAATTATTATCTAGAATCATTTTTACTATTTATAATATTTTTAGAATGTCTCGTGAAACATTGCGAGAGAATAATTATTTTAATATTTTAAAATAATTTTTAATATTAATAATATTTTAAAAATAACTAGTTAAATATTGTAATTTCAAATATTGTAATCTAATAGTTAGGCAGGAGATTTGGTCCTCACAATTTTTGTGTCTAATTTTAATATAAAAATAATGGGGTAGTCTAAAAATTA
Organism: Pinus tabuliformis; assembly: GCA_031772625.1. Classification (NCBI taxonomy): domain Eukaryota; kingdom Viridiplantae; phylum Streptophyta; class Pinopsida; order Pinales; family Pinaceae; genus Pinus; species Pinus tabuliformis. Next base: position 346,551,965 of record CM062819.1, on the reverse strand, counting down.
TGCATAGAAATTCAGGTCATATTTTGAAAAAATCTGGTACGGATTTTTATAAATCCAATTAAAAACTGTTAAAATTCATAATTTTAGGTATTCTAGAAGTTTTTGATGGTACTGAATCCATTTCCACAGTTAAAAACATCATTCAAACACTACATCTACAAATTTAAAAAAAAAATTTACCCTCCATAAAAAAAACTCCAAAAACAATTTCCCCCCAACAAAACTATATATAAAACTCAAAATTGCTCACAATTACATTTCTGTTTAAAAAAACACTTAACCAAACATTGACCACACCAAATGCAAACTCAAACTTTTTCACGAACTCCTACACAAAAACAATTTCTCCCCAACAAAACTATATACGCCCTCAAAATTGCTCACGAGTTACTTCTCTTAAAAAAGAAACTAGACGACACCAGTTGCAAACTCAAACTTTTTCACGAACTCCTACCAAAAAACAATTTCCCCCAAACACGAACTCCTACACAAAAACAATTTCTCCCCAACAAAAGTATATACGCCCTCAAAATTGCTCACGAGTTACTTCTCTTAAAAAAAAAACCCTAAACGACACCAGATGCAAGCTCAAACTTTTTCACGAACTCCTACCAAAAAAACAATTGCGCACCAGTTACTTCTTCTATTAAAAAATCGAAAGTAGCCAAACATTGACAACACCCGATGCAAACTCTGACGAACTCCTACCAAAAACTGGTTGACTGGTCAAGATGCCCCATAAAAATATAATAACCTACAGCAATATTATATCGATGCTTTGCCCTCCCGTGAGACATACAGAAATCCCATCCCATCCTCAATCCCATCCGAAATACAGAAATCCCCTGCAACCTTTGAAGCTCTCCGCCATGTCTGTCGAAGCCCAAACCCCGTTGACCAATCCAGTCGTCCACCTGGACCGAAAATCGACAGTAATCCCTGCTCGTCCCTCACAGCCCCAGCGATGCAAGCTCGGCCCTTCCGATTTGCAGATGCTACGCTGCCATTACATTCAGAAGGGTCTCGTATACCACACGCCCTTCGCCGATGATAACCAGTTCGTTTCGGCGGTGGAGCTTCTCAAGAAAAGCCTCTCGGAATCCCTCGTTTACTTCTACCCGTTGGCGGGAAGGCTCATCACTTCCCCTGATGGCGTTGTGTACATCGACTGCAACGATGCCGGCGCCGATTTTATCGAAGCATCCGCACCAGATGTCGCGATTCAAGAAGTAATGGAGGCGGAGGTCCGCCCAGTCGTTCGTCGATTTTTTGCTTTAGAGGGCGCTATAAACCTTAACGGGCATTTTCTCCCTCTACTGGTAGTCCAGGTGAGTTCTACGTTCCGAAAGCTTTGGAATTTCAAGAATCAGAAATAGATCTATTGTGATACTGTTCAAATTTTAAGAGAGCTCTCCCTTTCTATACCTTTCGATCACTGTGGGGGAGATTTTTTTCCATAATGAAAAAAAGCTATATTTGTATAGATCAGATGGACCATTTATATCATAGCACTATTCCTTTGTTTGAATCATCATAAAACCCAGAAAGCACTATTCCTTTGTTTGGATCATCATAAAACCCAGAAAATCCTGATTGCTTATTCAGCCAACCTCAATAAAAAGACCATATATAGTCATGTACGAGAAACCAGATAAGAGCGGCATATGGAAATGTAGCAGGTATTTAAGAGATTATATAAAACAGTTAAATTCATCAAAATAGCTTTGAGTTGAAACCTTTTCAGCCCATACTCATATTGAAAATTAAGAGGTAACAATATTGCTTTTTGATTTTACTTTTTACTTGTAACCTACCAAAAAAAGTAAAGCTGTTATAAAAAAAGTTTTTAAACTATTTGCAAAGGCTATCCAAGAAATGTTAAGAGGTAACAATAGTGCTTTTTGATTTTACTTTTTACTTGTAACATACCAAAAAAAGTAAAACTGTTATACAAAAAAGTTTATAAACTATTTGCAAAGGCTATCCAAGAAATGTGAACTCAACGGCACCTATACTATTATCTTTCATGACTATATCCATGTATCCATCTGCACTTCTCTCACAATTCCTTGCAGTTCTTTTTTGAGCTTATCCCAATCCGATTATGTGTTTAAAACACATTTTTAAGTATACAAATCTATTCAATATCATAAAAAATTTCTAGGAATTTGTTGATTACATAATTCAAATTTTAATAAAAGTTAAGAAAGTCTTGGCAAATGCCAAAATGGGCCTAGATTTCTCAAAAAGATTGTTGTTGTACTGGTCACAATTTTTAATCAAATTTCTTACCAAAATCTTTTCAGAATTAAAAAAAATAAAATTGATTCTTGGAATGTTTGAAATTTTTTTATTGTGAAAATGGATTAGCACCATCAAAAACCCATAAAACACTCAAAATTTTGAAATTTAACAACTATAACCAGGATTTCTAAAAATTTCAACTAAATTTTATCAAAATATTATTAAATTTCCATTATTTTTCAACCCAAATTGTAACCTGATTGCATTAATCTTAATAATCTTTTAAAAAATATGAAAAACAAAAACCTCTGAAACATGAGATCACCTAACTCAAATTTTAACAAATATCCACCAGATTTAAACTCAAATTTTAACCAATATGCACACGATTTGAAGTCAAATTTTAACAAATATCCACCCGATTTCAGATAAAAATCTGTACTGATTTCAGGTAAAATTGGCCCCCAAAAACCATTGTGCATCCGATTTGAAGTCAAATTTTAACAAATATCCACTCGATTTCAGATAAAAATCTGTACTGATTTCAGGTAAAATTGGCCCCAAAAAACCAATTTGCACCCGATTTGAAGTCAAATTTTAACAAATATCCACCCGATTTCAGATAAAAATCTGTACTGTTTTCAGGTAAAATTGGCCCCAAAAAGATATATGCCCATAATTTTTTTTAGAATAATTAGACTAGGGCTGTTTTCTCTGTTAATGAAAGATTTATTTAGCCTATTTCACTGTTAATGAAGACATTCTAAATTTGATGGTGTTCAGGTCACAAAACTCAGAGATGGAATGGTGATAGGCTTCACAATAAACCACGCGGTCGTAGATGGGACTTCATTCTGGCATTTCATTAACTCATTCGCAGAGCTCTGCAGAGGCGCGCCCACAGTCTCTCACCCACCGCTTCACAACCGGTGTTTCGAGATCGAAGGCTCCCGGATAGCTCTCAACCTACCCGAAACCCTAGCGATCGACAAGTTCTGTCCGCCTGTTTTGGGCGAAAAAATATTTCACTTCACCAAGGAAACCATCAAAAGTCTAAAGGACAGAGCCAACGGGAAGAATTCAGAAAGTCAAATTATAATCTCCTCGTTCCAGGCACTCTCTGCCCACGTATGGCAAGCCATCACACGGGCTCGCGGGCTTGGCCCCCACGAGACGACGGTCCTCAGGCTCTCAGTGAATTGCCGACAAAGATTGAATCCTCCTCTGCCTCACGCTTACTTCGCCAACGCCCACCAAGTTGTTAGCACCACGGTCACGGCGGGGGAGCTCCTGGCCTGCGATATGTCTTCCGCAGCAGGCTTGCTGCATCGCATCATATGGCCCCACCGCGATGCTGAGATCAGAGGGCGGTTGCAAAGTTTCTATGCTGACCCGGTTGTATACAAGATGGACGGCTCGGTACGCGACAACAGTGTGATGTTGGGAAGCTCTTCGTCGTTTCCAATGTACGACAACGACTTTGGATGGGGAAGACCGGTGGGTACAAGGAGTGGGTGGGCCAACAAGTTTAATGGAAAGGTATCTGCGTATCCTGCTAAAGAAGCCGGAGGTGTAAATTTAGAGATTTGTCTCCTGCCTCCTTTCATGGCCGCCTTGGATACTGATCCACAGTTTCTTGTCCCTATTTGTAATTAGCAGGCTATTTAAGCTGATGAATAAGAAAGGTGAAATATTTTAAGTGAAGAAGAATGTTTGAAACATTTTATGTCAGGTTTTATCTTGTTATTAATTATGGTAAAGTTACCAAAAGGTTTTATCTCGTTATTAATTATGGTAAAGTTACCAAAATTAGCTTACTAGTTAAAAATCTGAAAGCAATTTTACATTAAAGTTATTAACATAAGAATTATAAATAATTGTGTTTAGCTCTTTATTTCTATTTTAAATGGTTAAATTTAAAAAATGACGTGAATATTAAAAATAAGAAATTTACATGGTTAAAATAAATTTCATTAATAATAATTTATATTCTTAATAACGATATTTTAGAATATATAATCTATTTTTAAAGTAAATTATATTGTTTTCTAAACAAAAGTGTATAGAAACCATCTGTCTTGATGATAAACCACATTAGATGGTTCAAAACATTGACCAAAAACTCATGACGTGATTAATCTGAAAAAATTTATCAAAATTGTAGTTACAAGAGGTTATATAAACAAGAAAGAAATGAAACTGAACACAACCATACAGATAAAAACTCAAGATTTACATGGAAACTCAAGATTTACGTGGTAAAACCTTGACAGGGTGTCAGGGAAACATCCATGAGGCAAGGGATTGGAATTTCTATTCAATCAATAAATGATTCTCCTTGCAATAGTTCGGGCATTCATCAGTTTTATATACGAGCTTCCTCAGTTACATAATTGTTGATTCGTTATGAAACTAACTTGTCAATAACTAATACAATTTACCCATATTTACATTAATTAGTAGTCAATTACCAACAAACACCAGCTTCACAACAATTTTCCTAATCCCTTGCCCATGCCCATTCATCATCTCTTTTGAAAGCCAAGAGAAGCTAAACACCATCGCAACTTCTCTACTGTAACTGGCTTTGTGAATATGTCTGCACAATTCTCTCATGTATGGACCTTTTGAAGAGCTACTTTTCTGCTATCGATCACATGTCTCAGAAAATGATACCTTACATCAATGTGCTTGGTTTTGATGTGAAAAGTAGGATTTGTAGCCAAGTGGATAGCACTCTGACTATCACAAAGTACATTCACTTTCTCTTGCGTCCTTCCAATCTCATCAAGTAGACCCTTTAACCAGATTGCTTCTTTACTGACATCTAAAATAGCTATATATTCTGCTTCAGTAGTGGACAACTCAATCGTTTCTTGAAGCTTTGACATCCTACTAATTGCTCCACCTGCAAGAGTAAAGACATAACTTGTAGTAGATCTTCTTTTGTCCAAATCCCCTGTATAATCAACATCTACATATCCACAGATTGATCCTTCACTACCATTAAAGATGATGCAATGGTCACTTGTGCCTCTTAGATATCGAAGCACTCATTTCACTGTTCGCCATTGTTCTTCACCTGGATTTGCCATGAACCTGCTGACAACTCCAACTGCATGTGAAATGTCGATCTTGTAGATACCATCATATATATTAAGTTGCCTACAACATTTTCATATGGTACATGAGACATATACTGCCTTTCTTCATCCATTCTAGGACTCAAAACTGAAGAAAGCTTAAAATGGGAAGCTAATGGAACATTAACAGGTTTCACATTGTTCATACAGAACTTTTCAAGTACTTTCTCCACATATTTCTGTTTTGATAACCAAAGCTTACCATTTTTCCTGTCTTTGTGTATCTCCATGCCCAAGATATGTTTTGTTGCTCCAAGATCCTTCATATAAAACGTCCTAGAGAGCTGAGCCTTTAACTTGTTGATCTCTTCCATGCTTTTGCTTGCAATAAGCATATCGTCAACATACAAAGCTAAGATAATGAACATGCCAATGAAACTCTTGAAGTATACACAATGATCATACTCACTTCTAATAAAGTTTTGGCTCACCATGAAGGAGTCAAACTTCTTGTACCATTGTCTGGGAGACTGCCTCAGACCATACAATGATTTCCTGAGCTTGCAAACTAATATTCTGCTGCGACCTTGTACAAAAACTTCTGGTTGTTCCATATATAACTCTTCATTAAAATCACCCTGTAGAAAATTTGTTTTAACATCTAACTGTTCTAACTCAAGGTAAAGTAATGCAGTTAGTGCCAACACAGTACGAATAGAAACAAGTTTTACAAATGGTGAAAAATTTTCATGAATGTCGATACCTTCAACCTGAGAATACCCTTTTGCTATTAGTCTCGCCTTATACCTTTCGATACTTCCATCAACTTTCTGTTTCAGTTTGAAGACTCATTTGCATCCAACAACACTTCTCCCTTCAAGAAGTTCTACAAGATCCCAGGTATTGTTCTTGGCTAAGGAATCCATTTCTTCTTCCATATCCATTTTCCTTTTTTCACTATCTATATCATCTACTGCTTCCTGATAACAAGAAGGTTCCCCATCTTCAGTAATCAAAGCAAAAGATGAAGCAAAATCTTCATACCTTTTGGGAGTTTTTCTTTCCCTTGTAGAGGCCCTTCTTAGAGTGACTGGTTGTTGAACTGGTTCAGAAACTTCAGCAGTTTCCTTTGTATCTTCAACACATTTTTCTCTAGAAGTCTCTTCTTCCTTTTAACTATCACCAAAAGGTCTAGCCTCCAATTGAATTTGTTGATTTGGCGATACCTATTCCTGTTCAATTCTTTCAACATTTGATTTTAAAAGAGAAGATTCATCTAATGTTACATCTCTACTAATGACTATGTTCCGTGATGTAGGATCCCACAACCTATATCCTTTCACCGCATAGTCATACCCAACAAAGACATAACATTTTGATTTTGGATCTAATTTTGAATGCTGATTTTTAGGAATAAGAGCATAAGCATCACAACCAAATATCCTTAAATGTGAATAATCACAAGACTGACACGACTAAAATTCTTTAGGAATTTTACAATCAATTGCTACTGAAGGTGATTTGTTAACTAAATAACAAGTAGTGGATACTGCTTCTGCCCACAACTCCTTTTGCAAGTTAGCATTGTTGATCATGCTTTTGGCTCTTTCCATAAGAGTCCGATTCATACCTTCAACAACACCATTTTGCTGAGGAGTATAAATAGTAGTTTTGTGTCTAACAATTCCTTCATCCTTACAGTATTGTTCAAATTCTATTGAAGTAAATTCACCACCATTGTCAGGTCTTAAACATTTAATTGATTTGCATGTTCTTTTCTCTACCATTGCTTTAAATTGTTTAAAGATATTGAATACATCAGCTTTCTTTTTCAGCATAAAGACCAAAACTTTACAGGAGAAATCATCAATAAACGTTAATATAGAGCACCTACATATGATACAACAAGAGATGGTCCCCATAGATCAGAATGAATATAGTCTAAAATATATTTACTATTATGATTTCCAATTTTAAATCTCTATTTACACTGTTTTCCATACACACAATGTTTACAGAAATCCAACTTCAAAGATTTCAAATTAGGAAGTGATTTACATTTCATCAATACCTAAAGACCTTTCTCATTCATGTGACCCAATTGTTGGTGCCATAGGTGAGTACCTTTTTTTTTGACACAATTGCTGCTTCACTGTCCTGAGTACTTCCTTTGAGTCTGTAAAGATTTATGACCTTTTCTACTTTCATAACGACTAGGGCACCTTTAGAGACTTTCAACACTCCATTCTGACCTGTAAAATTATAACCATCTGAATCCAACACTCCTAATGAAATCAAATTTTTCTTCAATTCAGGTACATGTCTAACACTGGTTAATGTTCTAACTGTGTTATCATACATTTTAATCCTGATATTTCCCATCCCAATAGTTTGACATGATACATTATTACCCATAAACACAGAACTACCATTTACATCTTCATATGAAGTAAACCAATTTCTGTGTGGACACATGTGATGATAAGCACCAGAGTCTAACAACCAACTTTCAAAAACCTGAGAGACATTACATACAGGTAAAGTTTCATCTATCATACATAATTCTTCAGTAGACGTCTGTCATACCTGAATCAACCTGATTTGCTTCCTTCTTTGGGTTATCATAATATTTTTGTTTCCAACAATGTTTCTTAAGGTGTCCAATTTTGTTGCAGTGCCAACATTTTTCCCCACACTTCTTTCCCTTTGATTTAGATCTGGAAGACCCCCTTATTTCTTCTCCTCTTTCCTTTGATCATCCTCTAGCTATCATGGCTTCTGGTGCAGTGGTTTCAGTATTTGATTTTCTTCGTACTTCTTCAGACAAGAGAGCTCCCACAACTGATTAAAATGTCAAAGAATCAGTGGTGCTCAAACTGATTAAAGTTATGAAGTGGTCCCATGACTCGAGTAGAGAACACAACAAGGTTATAGCTTTGTCTTTTTCTTGAATTTTAACTTCCATATATGATAATTGGGATATAAGTGTATTAAAAACATTTAAATTCTCTACAACTTTTGAACCCTCCTTCATTCGAAGACTGTACAATTGTCTTTTCAAATAAATTCTATTGGTTAACGACTTTGTCATATATAGTTTTTCCAGTTTTTCCCATAAGCCTGAAGGTGTACTCTCTTCAACAATGTTGAAGAGAACTTCATCCACTAGGAAAAACCTGATGGTACTGAGAGCTCGGGCATCCAAGTCCTCCCAGTCTGAATCTTTCATGCTAGTAGGTTTCTTATTTGCTCCGTCCAAAGCTTTGTGCAACCCTTGTTGCACCAGCAAATCCCTAACTTTCAGTTTCGAGAGAGCAAAGTTGTTCTGGCCGGTGAATTTCTCCACCTTGAACTTTGCATTTTTCATTTTAGCCATTTCTTTCCTCCTAGGGTTTTGGACTTTCAACTTCTAGGGTTTTTGTTTTTCACCTCCTAGGGTTTCCTGGTTACTTGAGTTCCTTTTTTCCTTTTCAAAAAAAAACTAGATAGAAAACCTACTCCAATAAAATGGGAAATTCTTTTCTTCAATTAAAAAAAAAACCACTAAAGTTTTCTGAGAAAAAAATTCACTGGTTTTCTATAATCCACAACGAATAATTTTTGGAAAAATTTGCTTTCAAAGAAAAAAGGAATATTTTTTCACAAATACTCGAATTTTTCTGTGAGTAACGATTTTCCTTTAGAAACCATTTTCACACAGTAGCGGCCTCCTCTTCCTCGTTCAGTTCTGGACAAAGCCTCCTTGCTCCACGCAGATTCACCTTCACTCCTTGACAGTTTTGGACAGGTGGATAGGGCCAACAATGGGCAACAACCTCCTTGATAGCTCTGGCAACACATAGAGGTCGGCCAGCAATAGGCAGCAACACACAGAGGTCGGCCAACAACAGGTAGCAACAATGAAAACCATGGGCAACAACACTTAGGTTCACACGCATACCACAGATACCTTGCTCCACAACCTGGATAGGGCCTCCACCTGGCTTCCTCGACTAGCATGCAAATAGTTCTTGAATGGGCCACCCTGACAACCTTGCTCCGCAAACTCCAGTTCTTCTGGACAGCCAGCAATGGTAATGGTCCACGCAGACTCTAGACAGATGGACCAAGCCTCCTCGCCATAGGGCCAGCAACACCTCCTCCTCGTCGGCTCTTCCTCTCTGCAATGACAACTCTTCTCCTTTGGTAGCAGGCTCTCTGAGCTCTAGTCCACACACACGCAAAGGCAGAGATACAGGCAACATGTTTGGCAGTGTAGAGGTCGAGACACCTCCTTCTGCAATGTAGTGCTTGAGACACATCCTTCTCGCTCCTGGTCTTTAACACATAGATTTCTGAATTTCTTTCGCTAGCGTTCGCCTTCAACTCGCTCCGATACCATTTGTAGTTATGAGAGGTTATCTAAACAAGAAATAAATGAAACTGAACACAACCATATAGGTAAAAACTCAAGATTTACGTGGTAAAACCCTGATAGGGTGTCAAGGAAACATCCACGGGGCATGGGATTGGAATTTCTATTCAATCAATAAATGATTCTCCTTACAATAATTCAGGCATTCATCAGTTTTATATATGAGCCTCCTCAGTTACATAACTACTAATTTGTTATGGAACTAACTTGTCAATAACTAATACAATTTACCCAAATTTACATTAATTAGTTGTCAATTACCAACAAAAATCAGTATGGATCACAAAAGTCTAAAATTAAGAAAAAGTGTATATGATGACTATTAAAATATCAAGTGGATATTTCAATAGGAAGACCCAAAACAAAGCCAAATGTTAATTCTCCATAAAGAAGCATAAAAAATCAAAGTATTAAGAAAGCAAAAATTAAAGTAAGAAGATTATACCTTAGAAGTGAATAATAGGAACTAGAAACATGTAAATCAAGGGCATATTTGAAAACTAAGTGAATGGATCGTAATTTATGGCTACAACATGGACGAGATCTTTGTTGTCGCTGCAACTTCGATGGAATCTTTGTTGTTGCTTGGGTTACCTACAATACACCTCTAATAAAGGGTCAGATGTCGAGGTGTTGCTCTATACATTCCAGCCTTTGATCCAAGTCCTTCATGTGGTGATGTAGGTGCTTTATAGGGTAAAGTAGATCTTCCCAATGTTCAAACATGTCCGACATGATTCTTCCAAGGGGGGACTTCACGTGCTAATATAAATCTACTGTATACATGTACTAGTTGAAGCAACCACGTGTATGCTCAATATATAGTACCAAATCTGCCATCTTAGCAAGTATCCCTGTGTCTTAGAGTTGATTTCTGTGACAATTTCCTTCTCCCTCAAAACGGGTGAGTTCCAACTAGATGGGGGCATGGGTAAGCTCACAAAACCAAGTAATGGTTTCCTCCAAATGGTGGTGCATACATGTATTTCCCCAATGGGCCTATTCCTAGTAGAAGGTCACTCCCCTACAGACGCGAGCATGTTGATAGGGCATGGAGTAAGTGTAGATTTAGAGATTTGTCTCCTATGTCCTTTCATGGCCTCTTTGGATACTCATCCAAAGTTTCTTGTCTCTATTTATAATTAGCATACCCTTTAAGATGATTAATAAGAATGCTAAAATATTTTAGGTGAAGAGGAATGTTTGAAATATTTTCTATGAGATTTTATCTTGTTATTAATTTCCCATAAATCCAAAGCCCCGTGGGTGTGTGGATTTGTAGCGTTATTATTTATTATAATGTTATCAAAATTCGTTTATTAAAATATAAATGTAAAAATAAATTTATGTTAATGTAAAAATAAATAAGTTATTTATTTCCTTCTCTTTTTTTTATTCATTTTTTTTTTAATTTTTCTTTCCAAGGTTTTTTTTTGATTAAATGATAAATAAATAATTTAATAATTTAATAAAATAATGTGACTGTTGGGATATCCATTGCATTTTTATGATTAAATAATAAATTAATAATTTAATAAAATATTTTGACTGTTAGGATTAGCAGTTGCATCTCTACTATATATATTAGTCTTCTATTTCAGCGATCCATTCTTGTCTCGATGATGAACCACAGTAAGTGGTTGGAAACACGTCAACTTGTAAAACTATATGTGATTTGATCAGGAAGATTTTTGATATAAATTATATTAATTTTATTAATAGTTATAAATAGTCAATATTATTAACTATAAATAATTGTGATTAGTTTTTAGTTCATTGTAAAGGAGATGTTAGTAAATTTAAAGATAATCATTCTATCCCCTTAGAAAAGTGGGACATCTATTTTAAGAAGTTGTGTGATTCCACAGACAACATGGACAACATTGTTAGCACTCCTATTTAGGAAGATGTCTTTTCTCTTGAGGATGTTGAGTCTAGGATTAATAAGCTCGCTAGTGGGAAAGCTAAAGATATTGAAGGATACTAAGCTGAGATCTTCAAGAAGGGAAGATCTATCCTCATTCCTCGTCTCCACAATCTTCTCAATTTGGATGTAAAGCATGGCTTCCCTAAGCTTTCGACATAAAGTCTTATTATGCCTATCTTTAAAAATGGGGACAAATTGTTCCCTCTAACTACAAAGCCATTATGATTAGCCACATCTTAGCCAAGCTTTATGGTCTGATTGTTGATAAGAAGATTAGCCATTGACTTGAAAGCCATGGTAAAAGAGCTAAAGGGCAAGCTGGTTTTAGGAGATACCACTCAACTGTCGACCATCTTGTCACTATCAGGATCATTGCTGAGGAATGTCACAATAGTAAAGATGATTTATTTTGTTTCTTTGGGGACTTTAGAAAAGAATTTGACATTTTTCCTCGGGATAAGCTTTGGAAAAGACTTGATGAGATAATGATTCCTCTTGAGTTGAAGTTTGTTGTGATTCGCCTCTACGAGACGATTGTTGCCAAGATTAAGACCAATGAAGGGTGGTCTAAAGATATTAAATGAAATATTGAGGTTAAGCAAGGGTGTCCCCTTTCCCATACCATTTTTGGTATTTATATTGATAAGTTAGAGGAGTGTTTGGAAATCGCTAGGTGCAAGGGGACCGAGGTTGCTGGTATTTCATTATTCTTCTCCTTTACGCCGATGATATTGTTCGTCTTGCTAGAAGCCATGAGGATCTAGACAAGAGATTTAAGACTCTTCATGACTATTGCTCCAAGATGGGTATGATGGTTAATACCGACAAGTCTAAAATCATGATAATTAAATCCAAAAAGGTCACGCATGTAAATTTCGTCTATGATAACAATTACTTGGAACAAGTCTCTTCTTATAAATATTTTGTTATTGACATTCCTTATCAGCTCAACTAAAATTACAACATTGAGAGAAAGATTGTTGGAGGCTGGAAAGCTTATTATGATCTTGAAAATACTTGTAAGGTTGTTGATCTTTGTATTTGGAGTAAAAAAAGGTTCCTCTTTGAGACCCTCGTCACCCTTGTTGCCATATACGGTTGTGAAGTCTGCGGTTGCAGTATATCGAAAGAGTCGTGGAGAAAGATTGAGATGATTCAAAAGAAATTCATAACGTACAATCTCAGGATCAAAGGAAATACCCCCTATCCTATCCTCCTGATTGAATCTGACCTCTCCCCTATTGAAAGTGGGGCTATGTTTAAGTATCTAATGTATAAGAAGAATATTTATAACATGGAATCCAAGAGGCTTTCTAAAATTGTTTCTAACTTTAGTCAAAACCCCCACCTTTGCCTCAAGCATGGGTGGCATAAGGATGCCTAGTCTTGGCTCAACCATTGGGGGATAAATGAGGAAATCATCCTAGGAAGCAAGGATAGTGTCAAAGATGCTATCACCTCCAAATTTAAGGATAAGATATGAGATGATAAGGATTTGGAGGGTAAAAGTAAGATAAGATATTATAAGAGGTGATCAACCCCACCCTTGAGAACCAGAATTATCTTTGTGTTTCAACTAGCTTAAAGAAAAGGATGAACATCACTAAGATTAGAACTAACTCTCATGAGCTTCAAAGTGAAATTGAGTAGTGGTCTACTCCCAACATTCCCTGGGACGATAGAATTTGTCAGTTTTGTGACACTAAGAGGGTGGATGATGAAAAACTCTTTCTTTAAATTGTCTAGCCCTTACTCACATCTGCTCTCACTTCCCTAACATTTGTCACACTTCCAATCTTATCGACTTGTTAAGTCATCCCAACTATAGTGATCTTGGTGTGCTTCTTTCCCTTCTTTTTGAGCATAAAAATAAGATTCTAAAGAATTTTAATTAAAATCTTCTTCTTCTTATGGTCTGCTAGACCGCATCGGTCTTAGTGGATGTTAATCATCATCACTAAATTTTAAAAAATAATGTTAATAATTGTTTTTAACTTATATAATAAATAACTTATATAATGCTTAAATTTAATTAATAAGCATAACTTAATCCTTACAATAAAGTATTATATTTATAATATCATAATGTTTCAAAATGTCCTTCAAAAAAATTGGCTACAAAGAAGAAGAAAAAAAAAGGCAGAGAAAAGAAGTCTATAGCCACATATACCTAATCACCATGTAAAAGATTTTTTCTTCCATAGAACAAAGTTGTGACTGATAAAATTGCCAAAATTCTAAGAGAGAAGAATGTATCCATTGCTTTCAAACCAATGAGGAGTATCCCTTAGGAAATGAGGCCCATCAAGGATCATATTAACCCACATAAACACAAAGGGATCTATAAAATAACCTATTCCTATGGTAAATGCTACATTGGGGAAACTGGAAGATCCTTTAGAATCAGGATGAAAGAAATTTTTGTTGATATTAGACATGAACAAGTTTGTTATTTTGCCCTTGCTAAGCACTCCATAAAATCCAAACATCATATAAACCTTGAGAGCACTAAAATTATTGCTAGAGAAAACCATTATTTAAAAGTACACTTTAGAGAAACTTTGGAGATCTTCAAAAACCCTAACAATCTAACCAGAGAAAACAACCTTGATATCAACAACTATTGGATTCCCTACCTTAAAATCCTTAAAATTTCCTAAATCCTACCCCCATTTCCTTCTTTCCTTACCTTCTCCTGATTATATCCTTCCTCCCTTCCCTTTTGCTTTCCCTCCCTCTCATGCATGTGTATAGATTAACACTTATAGAACACTGATATAATATTATTAATAATAATATAATATTAATATGAACTAGAAATAATAGCATTATAATTTTTTACTAGGAATTTAGTAATTAGATCGATTATTAATATAATAATAATAAACAGAATCACAAGGGGGATATTCACATTTTCCAGGATATCCGTTGAGGTAGACCTCAATGAGGGACTACCAGAAAGCATAAACTTGAATTTCAATAATACAAAGTGGACACAACCACTAGACTATGAAAACAAAACTTTTCGATAACGTGGATGTCTACAAACAAGACACCTCCACAGTGCTTGTCCTAAAGCAAAACAAACTCCCAAATGGAACAAGAAGCAACAGAAACAGTCAAAAGAATGGCAATATACATCCCCCTTGGAGGAAGAAGTAGAAAAAGTAGAAACAACAACACACAAAGCATAAACGGAAGATCAAAAGGACCATAATAGTACACCAAAGGAGGAGGAAGACCCCAATAACCCAATGCAGAACCGAGGATCTCAACTAACAGGAATGGAAATCACTGGCATCAAGCGAACTCATGGATCAGAAGGATCTAATTCTAACAAAGACACTCCCACTCATACAAGCAAAAATCATCTTTCCATTGTATCGGCCACTCTTAACATTGGAGGTTGGCGAAAGGTGGGAAAAAAGAAACGCAAAAAAGAATAGTAGTTATAATTTTTTTTTTTTTTTACTTTTTTCTATCTTATATCCTGTGAAAATGAGAACCGACCATATACATATTTTTTTTTACAAAATGTAATTTTGTCTTATGAATAAAATTACGATTTTTCCAAAAGAAAATAATAATAATAATAATATGAACTAGGAATAATAACATTAAAACATTTTTTAATAATTTATGGTAATTAGGTCAATTAATATTTAATTCACCTTAAATATTAAGGTTAGTATAATGTTCTAATCATTATAATGGTATACTTTTATAATAATATAATTTCAACCTTTAATTTCTTCTTAATTAATAAAAAACGGATATATTATAAAGATTCTAGTATTTATATTATATTTCCTTAACATAATTTATTATTAAGGTTTATTGAAGTTGACATTTCTTTATTTTTTATTTTTATTTTTGTATATATATATATATTCTGGTTCTCTCGACTCTATTTCCTTAGGGATTTATGTCCTAATGATGGATCCACTTATGGACTGAAAATGTAGACATTCTTACAAAATGACTGTGGTAAATCCGAGCTTATTGAAAATTCTAACCAAAAAAACCTAAAACCCATTATAGTTGTATTATTAGGATTTTAATAAAATTTAAAATAAAAATATTTTACATATGTAGATGTAAAACTTATATAAAAATATGAATAATATTATTAAGAACCAACATTTATATATGGGTCAAAGCATGGAGTTGGGTTACACTTTTTGGTGAAATGAGGGCCTGTTTTGCTGAAAATGGATGCTCAATTAAGCAATTTTAAGTGCTCAACTGAGAAATTTTTAAGCACTCGATCGAGCTGTTGAGGTGCTTAAAAATAACTCGATAAAGCGTTTAAACAAACCCTTGATCGAGTCATTTTCTAACCTGAGTTAATGGCTCGATTGAGCTATAATTTTCAAACGAGCGTGTGACTCGATCGAAAAATATAGCTCAATCGAGCCACTGGTTAACCACATATATCACTCGATCGAGGGTTACTTGAATGCTCAATTGAGAAATTTGAATTTTTAATTTAAGCACTCGATCAAGCTTTTAAAGCACTCAATCGAGCTATTGAAGTCTTAAAAATTGCGGTTCCAACAGCTCTTCTACAGATTTCTTTGCAACGCTATTTTGTACCATATTGGATTTAGGGCATAATTTGTCCTTAAGTGGTGGGGTTGATCATGTTGGATTCATGAAAGAATCCTCTATCTAATGACATATGAATTTGATACTTTCGAATTCATATGATATTTTTCATCTAATTTATTTTAAACATAATGCTTGAAATTTTTTTGGACAGTTTCAAAGGGGCTGAATAAAAAATCAATAACATAAAATATACATAATGAAAAAAATTCAAAAAATACCACTATATTCGTTTACGATTCCTCTTCAACACTTACTCATGGTTTTTCAATTTATTTAAAAATTTGAAAAAAATATTACATGAACACATATGTCTCCAAAATGCAATTGAAATATTACTTCACCAACTTCAAAAAATAATAAAGAATATCATATTGCATAAAAAAAGATATTTCTAATATGAAAAACTTATTCCTCTCCATGTAGATCATGCTATATATATATATATATATATATATATATATATATATATATATATATATATATATATATATATATATATATATATATATATATATATATATATATATATATAATTACTCATTTTAGACTAAGTTATGCTTAGTGAACACACATACATCTTAAGTTTTGCGAAACTTTGGAAGGACATATATGGAATTTAGTGGAAAATTGAGAGATAATACAACACTATTTTTTTTTTCCAAAAATATTGTTAGGACAACAATGTAATTGTATTGTCTTTTTACTCTGAATCAAAATTCACAATGCTTCTATGAATTTTGAGGGTTGTAATTTGATAAAAGAGGAAAAACTTGAAATTTCATCACCACAATTGGCCCAAAAGTGTAACCCATCTTCATGCTTTCACCCATATCTTAATTCTAGATCTAACAATTACTGAGAGGAATAAAATCTCTTGAGGTGCAAACTTCTCATGAAGAGGTTTATATATTGAGAGATTTGATCCCTCTATGCTTGGTAGCATTTGGTAGATCCATAATTATGAGGGATCTATGTTGGTTGTAATTGAATATTTTGTTTCAAGAGTCCTCTTTTTTTGTAATTTAAAAGTATTCTATTGATAAATAGATTACATCTCTAATAGGAATTTTACAAAATTATACCAGCTTCACTCTGACCAGATTTGTTGACTGGTATATTGAATGTTTTAACCTTGTATGGAAATTACCTGCAAATGAATTCTTAAAAAGTAGAAAAATATACGATGGTAAGAACATAAAATATACACAAATATTTTTCTCTTGGAGCCCAAAACTGGGAAAACCAACCTGATTTTTCATTATATTCCTTTCAATGTTTCAATACATTATATACCTATTGAAGCATTCATACACCCCCAATCCATTAACTCTAGATTGTAACATAATCATAGTTCCCTTAATCGAATCTACAAAATACCATGGACAAAACCATCATGTGTAAAACATGGGTAGGTTTTCCCACCATCCTTGGGTCCACATAAAAAAAGAATTTGGGGGACTACCCCAAACCCTGCAAACCCCACAGTAGCAGGGCTATCGCCCCCCTGCGACCCCCCTATTATGCTTAATGAAATGTAAAAATTCCTTGAGCTACTCGTGAAAAGAATATAATATATACCCTATATTCTCCCACTTGTTTATCTATTTGCACGTAGGGTGTCATGGGAGTACAAAATCATCAATCGAGGGCCACAACACCCATTTTTTTTTTCTACACCAAGAAAACTTCTTAGTGCTCACAAATTTTGTTAATGCACCTGCAACATTATTTAAAAGTGTCCACCTTTACTAGAAACATCTTTTAGCAACATAATTTTGTCTTTAGCCATATCCCACACAAAGTGATATTGAATGTAAATATGATTTGTTTTTGAATAATAAGTAGGTTTCTTTGCCAAGAAAATTACACTTTGGCTATCACAATCTATCTTTATAACTCATTGTACCAACCCTATACCTGAACACAATCTCCAAACCAAATTTCTTCCTTGATTTCCTGAGTGGCTTGCATGTCTTTAGCCTATGTAGTTGAAAGTTCCACTATAGACTGTCTCTTCCTCATCCAACTGACTAGTCATCCAAATAGGTTAAACACATACCCACTTGTATATTCTCTGATTCAGATATCTATCCCAAAGTGCATCAACAAAGCCTCATATTTCAAACACTATGTCTAATCCTAGTCTTCCTTGGTAGCACAAACCATAATCGCTGGTGCTAGGTAGATACCTAAAAACCTTGTTTACTGGTGTCTAATGCTTATTCCCTGGTTTTGGAAAAAACCTGCTCAATAGTCCCACTGCATGTGTAATGCCCAGTTTGATATAGACCATTGCATACATCAAGTTACTAACCACACTTGAGTATGGAACATATGACATGTCCTCTTCATCTTCCTATGTCTTGAGACACTGTTTTACAGATATCTTTACACCTACAAGAATAGGAATCTTCACTGGTTTACTATCCTGCATATTAAACCTCTATAATATTGTATCGACATACTTCCTCTAGTTTAACCATATCTTTGTCTTTTCCCGATGTCATTTAATTTCCATGCCTAAAATGAAGTTTGTAGCACCAATATCCTTCATGTTGAATTTAGTTTCCATGCCTAATGAAGTTTGCAACACCAATATCCTTCATGTCAAATTTAGTGGACAATTGGGTCTTCACATCCCGGATACTTTCTCTTTCATTTCCAATCAACAACATATCACCCACGTAGAAGACCAACTAAATAACATAATCACCAATTAATTTAAATTATATACAAGGATATGTGTTTCTCCTTGTGAAGCCATGTCCCTACATATATGCTTCAAATTTTTGGTACCACATCCTTGGTGATTGTTTTAACCCATACAAATAAATTTTGAACTCGCACACCAATTATTTCTTACCCTTCAGTACAAAGCATTTAAGTTGCTTCATGTAGATCACTTCTTCTAGATACCCATGTACGAATGTTGTCTTCACATCCATATGTTCTATCTCAAAATAAAAAGCAATAGCAATAGATAAAAGTAATATAATAGAAGCTAACTTGGCAACATGAGAAAATATATCACCAAAATAAATTCCCAACACTTGGGAATAACCTTTCGCTACTAACCAAGCTTTTTATTTCTCCACTTTGCCTTTTCAATTTGTCTTCTTCTTAAGCACCCATTTGCTTCAATGGGTTTTCTTCCAACCAAAAATTCTACCAAATCCCAAGCCCCAATTTTTTTCCAAAGATGCCATTTATTCAACCATGGCCTTCTCCTAGAATTTGAATCCTTTGAATCCACTACCTCCGTAATAGTTCTAGGATCAACATTAGTAATAGATAAACAAAAAATTATACAAAAACCAGATGGACTATACCTCTTTAGATTCCTTCTTTCCTGAATTAATATCCTCAAAACCAGATTGTGTGGTTCTTCTTCTAATTCATATTCTTTTGTGAATTTTGAATCTTCATCCTTATGATCAAACTCTATCTTCTCTGGTTCCTTTTCCCTCAATTGGACTTCCTGTTTCATGACATCCTTCACTTCTCTAAATACCAAGTCTCGACTGTATACAACCTTCCTTGTTTCTATGTTCCAAATCTTGTAACCTTTTAAACCATATTTATACCCAATAATGATGTACCTTTCATATTTACTATCTAACTTGGTTCTTTTCTCCTTTGGAACATGTACATATGCATCATAAAAAAATACCCTGAGATGAGAGAGAGGGTTTCTTATCAATCCATACCTCATGCAGAGTCTTATCCTCCAACGCTGATGAAGATGATCTATTAAACAGGTAACATGTAGTATCCATTGCCTCTTCCCAAAATTCCTGCCCTAATCCAACACCATTGAGCATACTCTTTTCCTTTTCCATCAATGTCTTGTTCATTCTTTTTGCAACTCCATTATGTTGAGGTGTGTATGGCGTAGTCTTTTTCCATGTTATACCACACTTCTTACATAACTCTTCAAATTTACTCTTGTAGAATTCTCCACCATTATTTATTCTCAACACCTTTATCTTCTTCTTTGTCTAATTTTCCACCAGAGACTTAAATTCTTTAAACATGTCAAAGAATTTAAATTTCTTCTTAAGGAAATATATCCATGTATTCCTTGAGAAGTCATCTATAAAGGAGACATAGTACATAGATTTACCTAGTGATAGAATTGAAAAAGTTCCACACACATCACTATACACAAGCTCTAATATTCCTTTCGCCCTCTTAACACTAGAGGGAAAACTCACCTAATTTTTCTTCCCATATATACAATGTTCATAAAAATCAAAATCCAAATTGAAATTAGACATATCCTCTACCATACCATTACCATGTAGTACCTGAAGGCCCTTCTCTCCAATATGTCCTAGTCTTTGATTCCTGTTGTAGCGGCTACAACCACCCTCCAAAATTTTTCCTTCGCTTCATTTTGGAGCCTCCCTCCTTGAAATCATCAAAGTTATCCCACACTGATGAGGTACTTGTCTTATTTGATTTCATCTATTGTTTAATAGCTTGTGTTCAACTCACTTGTCTTGTCGGTCAACCACAAGCACACCCAACACTTGGTTCACATCTGGTCAATCAATTATTGGACAAAATTGTACAACCCTAGAGGAAAACTTCTCTTCCCCTCAGGAATTGCGCAAAGCAACCCAACAACTGCCTTGCCTAAAAAATTGCACAGAGAAGGATAGGAAGCCTTGTTATGGAAATTGTGCAGAACTGGCCAACTGCATTGCTCTCTAGAACTACATAGAACAGGCCAGGCCAGCTACACTGCCCTCTAGAAATGCAAAAAACTGGCCGGTTGCACTACTCTCTAGAAATGCGTAGAGTAGCCCAGGCTAGCTGCATTATTCTCTGGAAATGTGCAGAACTGGCCAGCTCCACTTCCCTCTAGAGATGTGCAAAGCAACCCATCATCAATCCTATATAAAATTGCACAGAGCTGGCTAGCCAGCGAGGACCACTTAGTCTAGAAACAACGCAAAAGTTTTCCCTTCATTGTTGTATGTTGCATGTGCCTGCAGGTTTCCTGATTCCCTCTAGAATTGTGCAATCCTTCTTTGCATCCCAAGCAACTTTTCTCGAAAAAAAGAAAAAAAGAAGAAAGAAAAAAAGCATCCCTATATTTTAGGGATCTATTTTAGCAGCAGGAGTTACATGCAAAACTATTTTGAGAAACTACCCACCAAGTGTTGCCTTTTCCTAGATTTGTGGTATGCGCGTTATAAACCCTAATTTTTCCAAACCTATTTAAATGATGCCTCAGAGATAATTCTTCACATTCAATCTTGGATCTTTGGTATTCTTGAGGCATCTAGGAAACTTCGACACAATTGGTGCAACTTTTCTGGGTAAGTTTTACTTTTCATGTGTTTTGCCGCTTTTTCTATCACTTCTTAGTTTTTGGCTTGTATGAGTGTTGTTTCCTTGGTTTTATTTAATGACCATTGGAATTTCAATGTATTTTAGATTGAAGAAGTGTTGTTTCAATTTTTTCATTACCTTTTCTTAGTGTCACACCCATAACACTGTTTCTGCACTCATAGTCACCATTTTGGCCACTCGCTTCATGAGCTTCTTGGTTTTTCGGTCTAACTGATTTTTGTAATTGCTTGATTGCATGAATGTCTATTTCACTCATATTTTCACTAGCTTCACATATACATTCAATCCTTCATGTTTTCAAGTTTCCATTAGGCAGATCCAAGCTGACTTGGCCCAGATATTCTCTCTCCTAGCATGCTCTGCACATTCTTAGTAGTCACAGCTCTCCCTTGTTTCCAAGAATTGTGTAGAGGTTTTCCATACTATCTCCCAGTTGTGCTCTACAAAATCCTAGGAGGCAGTGCCAAGTCCTGCCCATTGGAACTGCGCAATGCACAATTCCAACCAACAACCCAGCCTAACTGTTTTGTGCATTGTGCAATTCAGTCAGTAGTTGACTTCACTGGATTTCCAATTGTGTGGATCTAGATAGCAATCATCCTCACTAGCAGCTGGGACTTTGAAATGCGTAGATCCATCAAATAATATCCTATATTTTCGAAGTTAGTGTTGTGCAATTTTGCCCAGTAGTCACTAGTTTATGGCTTGAATGGTTCTCGAGTTGTTTGATGCTTTTCGCTGACATTGTCTCGCCATGAGTGTCTTATTTGTCTCTAGGTACCACAGGTTTTTGAGCGGCTTCTCAGCAACACATGTATGATGGCCTCCAAGAGAGCTGGATCAAAATATAGTTGAATGAAATAATGGAGACATGGTTGAACAAGGGTTTATGAGCTTGCCTGTGTACACAGACACACACTTTTTCATTGAGAAGGAAATCAATATCACATGGAAAAACATCAATACTACTTTCTCAGGCAGCTTTGAACATCCATAAGTCAGGATTATACAAGGTTGCATGCAGGTTTCCCATGTTCCCTTGCATAGATGTGATCTACTGGATTGTCTCACACATTAATCATGAGACAATGATACTAAGAAATGTAAATGGAGCAAGGCTTGCTTCCTTTAGGATGTAGGATTATTAGGAGATATATCATTTTCCATGCCAGTGAGAAGGATGGATGCACAGTTCTACACTCCTTACGGTAGCACGAACACAAGAGACATGTTAGGTCCCTATAATACTAGTGATTCCCCATTACTATTTTCGTTGTATCCCTTATTGTTATTGTTGTGCCCCTATTGTCCCCATATTATTATTATTGTGCCCCATAGAATCTCTCTATTGTTATTTTTGTGCCTTTATATTATTATTGTTAGGTCGAGTTGGTTATATTGTGACCCCTTAGACTCGTATATATAGAAAGGAGGTTTTGTCATTTGAATCATCCAAGAATTTCTCATTTGTGTAATGTAAAGGAGGTTTCCCCCTCAAAGAGGCTAAATTCTATCCTTTTGTGAGCTGGTTTCATAACATTTGGTATCAAAGCTTTGGATTCTAGGATGTCATTGCTCCAAACAGGTCATCGTGGAATTTTCGCTATAACTTTTTTTCTACGACGTTTCAGAAGCTAAAAAAACCCATTTGAGACTAAATCTTGCTGAACCTCTGATCTGAATTTCAGATTTTGTCTTGCTATAGTTTCAGAGATATGATCTAAGGAAGTTAGAGTTTTTGCAAGCTCCATAATTTCATCTAAAATAAGTCATTGTGGAATTTTCACTATAACTCTTTCACTACGAAGTCTCAAAATCTCAAAGAAAAACCCATTTGAGAAGAAATCGGTTTAAAGCTCGGCTCCAAATTTCAGATCCTGTATCACTACATTGTCAAAGATATAATCTGAGGAAGTTAGGGTTTTTGTAGACCCCCAAATTACATTCCAAACAGGGCAACTTGGGAAAATTGTCATAACTTGCGCTTTAAGCATTAGATTGAATTTTCATCAGAAGTTACAGAAACAGGACGAACTATATTTATTTTAGGTATCATT
The DNA here is from genome assembly GCA_031772625.1 of Pinus tabuliformis. Lineage (NCBI taxonomy): Eukaryota > Viridiplantae > Streptophyta > Pinopsida > Pinales > Pinaceae > Pinus > Pinus tabuliformis. The sequence continues at coordinate 346,528,268 of CM062819.1, read as the reverse complement.
TTCAGAACCTAAGGTTGAAACAGTGACCCGCGGTATGTCGTAAAAATTTGCTCTGCTGAACTAGTGTATATCAAGGTCATCGTGGGAGATTTGGCATAAATCTTCATTGGAGAATCCAATATTGATAAGACTTTTGAGGTTAGAAATATTGCTCAGAGTGTTACTGCAGGAAGCAATTTCAGACCCGGGAGATCCAAAATTATAGATATACATAAGATTCAATATCGAGCTCCTACAAAGTGAAGAAGGGTGTGTATTGTTTTTTTAAATTTTTGCATAAGCTTGGTTTGAAAAATTAGTTTGAAGGAATTCAAAGGGTATAGTGAAGAATTATTATCGGTAATTGATGCCTCAAAGAAAGAAAATGGAAACACCTAGTAAGCAAGTTGAAAGCTCTAGCATGACTCATGAAGAAGAGAAAGAAATGCAACATGATATATCAAAATTACGAGACCAAGTGCAACAAATTTCACTCGCACAAAAAGTAACAGAAAATAAGATGGATGGTTTAAAGAAAGACGTAGAAGCTAAAATGGATTTTTTAAATAAAGGCGTGGAAGCTAAGATGGATGGTTTAAAGAAAGGCGTATAAGCTAAGATGAATGACATGGAAGCTAAGATGGATGTCGGGAAGCTAAGATGGATGGCGTGGAATCTAAGATGGATGGTGTGGAAGCTAAGATGGATGGAGTGGAAGCTAAGAAAGATGATTTAAAGAAAAGCATGGAATATTTGTAGACAAATTTGAAGACAGATTTGACAAAGTTTCTACATGAAATGCTTACTAATGACGAAAGGGTAGTAAAGGAAACTCATGATGAGAAAAAAATAAATGTTAATCTTGATTAAATAGACTCCAACATGGGATCAAAGAACCACCATGTTCCAAATATAGATATGAGGAAGTTTGATGGCAAGGATCTAAGAACATGGATACTACAGATGGAAATTTTTTTCGATCTCCATAATGTGCAAAGCACACAAAAGGTATACATTGCAACTTTATATTTGGAACCAAATCAGTTTTTATGGTATTGATGGTTTTTCTCTCGTAAAAAAATTATCACTTGGGTTATTTTTACGGATGAAATGATAGCACATTATGAGGATACAAAAAGAAACACTTTGTTTAGCTAATTGATAAATCTCAAACAAAAGGGTTCAATGATGGAGCACATTTAGGACTTCCTAAAATTGAATATAAGGGTAAAAGATATTCTAGAGGAGGATAGGATTGATGTGTTCATAGGGACTTTAAAAAATAACATCCGACATGAGGTTCACCTTTGGGAACCAGATTCATTGGATAAGTTATTTATGTTGGCAAGAAAAATGGAAAGAAAAATTATGGCAACAAGAAATCCTACCACTCATAATCATAAAGATGGAAGTGTTACTGACCCCATCCATCCACAACCTACAAGGTTGACACCACAATAATTGGAAGAAAAAAGAGAAAAAGGGCTTTGTTACAGTTGTGATAGCAAATACACTAAAGGTCATAACTGTGCCGAGAAGAAATTATTTTACATAGATTGTGAAGAGGAGGAAAAAAAGGAACAAGAAACGTCAAAAGAAGAGGATATACACCAGGAACAAACCCTATAAAAAGAAGAAATGAATTTGACCATATCTTGTAATGCATTGGCTGGAATTACCACTCCTTAAACTATCAAGATAGAAGGGAATATCAAGAAGAAAAAGGTAATAGTGTTGATTGATTCGGTAAGTACCCATAATTTTATTCATTGTAAGATACCCAAGGAATTGAATTGCTTCCTATATCCAGCACCACAGTGTCAAGTGATGGTTGCAAGTGGAGGAACCATAAATTGCTCAGGAAAGTGCCATAATGTCAAGCTATCCATGGGAGAATATGTATTGAATAACCCAATGATTTCCATTCCAATGGGTGGTGTTGATGTTGTACAAGGAGTCCAATGGCTACAATCCTTGGGTAAAATAGCTTTTAATTTTCAAGAACTTTTCATGAAATTCTCTTCAGAAGGAAAGGAATTTGAATTAAGGGGTATTGTAAGGAATCAGGAACGATAATTAGCTCTAATAGAATGACAAAGATTCTAAAGAAAGAACGAGGCATAATTGCACAACTATGTTCACTAAAGGTTCCCACATCAAAATCATCCATTTCTCTAGATCTCCAAAATGTCTTGGACAATCATTCCAAGGTGTTTGAGACTCCCAAAGGCCTCCCACCTATTCGTGATCATGATCATGCTATTAATCTGATTCTAGAAAGTGTTCCTCCAAACATCAGACCTCACAGATATCCCTATGTCCAAAAGAGTGAAATTGAACATACGGTTGCAGAAATGCTAGAGGCTGGTATACTTCAACCTAGTCAAAGTTCCATTCTCTACTCCAGTAGTATTGGTTCACAAGAATGATGGATCATGGCGCATTTGTCCAGATTATAAGGAGCTCAACAAGCTCACTATTAAAGATAAATTTCCTATTCCTGTCATTGATGAATTATTGGATGAATTGCATGGACCAATTTACTTCACCAAGTTGGATCTTCATTCAGGATATCATCAAATCAGAATGAAGACTAAAGACATTCCAAAAACAACATTTAGAACTCATGAGGGTCATTATGAATTTTTTGGTCATGCCTTTTGGCCTTACTAATGCACCTTCTACATTTCAAGGTTTGATGAATTCCATTTTCAAACCCTTAGAAAATTTGTGTCAGTATTTTTTGATGATATACTAATCTACAACAAGTCTTAGAAGGATCATATCCAACATGTTGACATGGTGCTCAAACTATTGGAGGAGAAACAATTATATGCAAAAATCTCCAAATGCTTCTTTGGAGTACAAGAGGTGGAATATCTGGGTCATATTGTATCTCATGAAGGTGTTAAGGTAGACCCTAGCAAAATTAAAACCATTAAGGAATGGAAAATCCCCACATCCACAAAGCATCTACGAGGATTTCTCGAGTTGACAGAGTATTATCGCAAGTTTGTTAAGAATTATGGGATAATAGCATCACCTCTAACAACATTATTGAAGAAAGATACATTTTCATGGACTCCAGAAGCAACGAAGGCCTTTGAATGTCTTAAAGAGGTAATGTGCCAAGCACCAGTCTTAGCTACACCGGACTTCACAAAAACTTTTATTGTGGAATTTAATGCCTTAGGAAATGGAATTGGTGTTGTTTTAATGCAAGAAGAAAGAACCATTTCTTTTGAAAGTCGTCTAATCCAAGGAAAGTATTTACACAAAGCTATTTATGAGAAGGAAATGTTGGAAATACTACATGCACTTAAGAAATGGTGACCCTACCTAATGGTAAGACACTTCAAGGTAAAAACAGATCATGATAGTCTTAAATACTTTTTAGAACAAAGATTATCTTCAGAAGAGTAGCAAAATGGGTCACAAAGATGTTGGGTTATGACTTTGAAATCATCTACAAAAAAGGGAAGCAAAATGTTGTGGCAGATGCACTCTCAAGAAAGGATGAGGATGTGGAAGCATTTGCTTGCACCATTTATATTATCCAACCAGATTGGATAAATGAAGCAATGGATGAATGGAAGAATGAAGAGGAAGCGTGGGCACTCATTCAAAAGATACAACATGATCCCAGTACATATGATACATTTAGCTGGAAAAATGATTTGTTACATTACAAGGATTGGTTATACCTATGTAAGAATTCCCAACTCAAACAAAAGATTCTTAGGGAATTGCACACCTCTCCCTTAGGAGGCACTCAAGATTTCTAAAATCCTACCACAGGGTTAAGAAGGACTTTTTTTGGGATGGCCTTAAATCGGATATTCAAAAGTTTGTGGTGGAATTTTTGGTTTGCCAAAAAAATAAAGTTGAAACAATTAAGACCCCAGGATTATTACAACCTCTATCCATTCCAAGCCAATGTTGGGAGGAGGTTTCAATGGATTTTATCACAGGTTTACCCAAATCTGAAGGAAAGAGTGTTATCTTGGTGGTAGTTTACAGACTTACCAACTATGCACACTTTTTTGCATTATCTCATCCATTTAAAGTGAGTACAGTTTCGATTGCATTTATGGAAACAATTCGAAAGCTACATGGAAACCCAAAGATTATTATAAGTGATAGAGATCCCATTTTCACTGGAAATTTTTGGACAGAATTATTTTCTTGTCTTGGTACTCAGTTAGCTCATATCTCATCTTATCATCCTCAATCTGATGGGAAAGCTGAGATAGTAAACAAATGTTTGGAAGGATATCTTCGTTTCTTTATATATGATAAACAGACACAATAGGTCAGATGGTTGCCTCTGGATGAATGGTGGTATAACACTTCCTTCCATACTGCAACAAAAATTACCCCATTTATGACACTTTATGGATATCATCCACCATCCATCACATCATATTTAAGAGAAAATTCTAAGGTTCAAGCAGTGGAAGATCAGATTGAGCATCAACAACAAGTTCTCCATATCTTAAAGGATAACATCACCTTGGCACAGAATAGAATGAAGCAACAGGCAGATCAACATCGAAGTGAAAGAAGTTCTGATGTAGGTGATTGGGTATTCCTACGGCCACAACCATATAAACAAATTTCCCTCAAGCAAGCTAAGAAGGATAATAAATTATCACTAAAGTATTATGGTCCGTAAAAGGTGTTGCAAAAGATAGGCACTATGGCATACAAATTGGAGCTTCCTGCAACTTCCCGAGTGCACCTAGTTTTCCATGTTTCATGCTTAAAGAAGGTTATAGGTGACAAGCTTCCAGTTCAAACAATATTGCCAGAACTTGATGAGGAAGGAAAAATCATATTGGAACCTGAAGCAGTCAAAGAAATAAGAACTCGACATCTACGAAATCGATCAATTTCAGAGTATCTCATCAAGTGGAAGAACTTACCTGTTGAAGATTCCATATGGGAGGATGAGAATGTTATACAGAAGCATCTAGAACTACTCAAGAATTGAGGACAACACTTTTTTGAAGGAGAGGGGCATGTTAGATCCCTATAATACTAGTGATTCCCCCATTATTATTGTCATTGTATCTTATATTGTTATTGTTGTGACCCTATTGTCCCCATATTGTTATTATTATGCCCCATAGAATCTCTCTAGTGTTATTTTTGTGCCTTTATATTATTATTGTTAGGTCGGCTTGGTTATATTGTGACCCCTTAGACTACTACATATAGAAAGGAGGCTTTGTCATTTGAATCATCCAAGAATTGTTCATTTGTGTAATGTAAAGGAGGTTGCCCCCTCGAAGAGGCTAAATTCTAAGGCATTGATCTATATTTTCTATCTTTTTGTGAGTTGGTTTCATAACAAGACATCTTGAAGCATTGGGTAAAGGAGACAACAATGTTTAGGATGACACCCAACCATATATACAGGACGAAGACACTCAAGAAGGCATACCAGTTCTTGGTCATCTTCGCATGCTGCTTGTATGGCCAAGGGAGTACAAAGACCTTCTCACAGAGTTGGGTTGCTATGTTGGATCACTTAGAATGTGAAGGAAATTCGTTCAACTAGTCTGACATGTTGATTCTCCAGTTGAAAGTGCATGTATCCAATGTACGAAGTCCACCCAAGGATTAGAAAGCAAGATTCTTCATGTTTTCTTACATGTTAAATGTAATCTATGTCCATCATAGTTTCGTAGCATGGGTTTGGCATGTACACCTTCAGAGAGTGATGTGAACATATATTGCAAGTTTATCTCAGATCGCAGCTGCCAAGGAGTAATGGCTAGAATATCTGACCATTTCATTGCCCCTCTGTACATGATGATATTTGAACAAGATCCACGCTACATGTCCCAAGTAACAATGGAAGTATTCCTGAACATTACAGACTGGTACACCTCACCATAAGGCACCTTAATTAGGATGTATAATGTGGAGAAAGCTCTGCATGTGTTTCCAAGGTTTGCTACAAAGAGTTGGTCATGCAGGAGGTTGCATACCACATCTTGACAAGGTTATCATTTGGAATTCATAGGAAGAAGAAGGCACCATGGCCTATCCTTCTTGTGTGAATTGGGTTGTAAGCGATCAAGAGTTTGAAAGAAGTGGATGCAAGGTTGTAGACTTTAAGAAGTTCAAGTTTGGCAGCAAGATTTCAATCCGTATGACCCACATGGTTTATGCAGGGACCACTATGCAAGAGTGTACTATTCTTGGATACATGGGGCACGTCATTGGCCAGAGGAAGACCCATGGAGATATTTTTATAACTCCTCTAGGTTCAATGAGATGATCAACATTGTAGTGGAGTGGCTAGCATCACTCAAGGCAACAACACCATATGGAGCAGCAATAACAACAACAACAAGTAGCAAACCCGTGAAAGACAAAGGCAAGAGTAAGATTTCTGAAAGTGCAAAGACAAAGAAAAGCTACAAGTTTAAGGAAGACCCACTTGTGGAAAAGGTAGCTTTGGAGATAGATGCAAAGCTTTGATAGTGCGACAGGAGGATAACGCAAAGAAAGAGGGAGAAGAAAATACTGGAAGATGCAAAGAGGATATTGCAGGAATACTAGCAGAAGCTCAAAGAAGAACAAGAGCTACACATAAGAGAGAAGGAAGTGCAACATGAGCATGAACAGGGACAAGAACAAGAATAGGAGGAAGTGTAAGGCACATAGATAGTAAAAAATGTGTCGATATAGGTTGAAGACTCTAAACCAACAACGGATGAGGAAAATGGTGAGAAGTCGTAGGAACAAGAACTTGCTCCATAGGAGGAATCGATAATATAATAGACGGAAATGGAGTCAGAGTAGTTGTAACAAGATCACAATACCGACCTCATGCCAAAAGCAACTGAGGTCACTCCATAGGCTTCACCAGCTCCAATAGCAGAGAAAGTCCCGAGTGAATAAGGGGATACCATTCTCCTTGAGGATCATCGGGGAATAGAGGTGTACAACATACCCTTTGATGAGTCACAACATAGATTTGTACAAGAACGTAGAGCATGCACCCCGAATGAGAATGCATCACCTGCGCACTTTGAAGAACAGGTGATTGTGTCAGATGTACGGAGACATCCAACCACCTTGGTCGATGCTACAAATGCCTATGCCAATGCCACAAGCTTGAGTGTAAAGTTCTTGATAGCAGAAAATGAGTGCAATGTTAAGGAGTTGCAAGTAGTGAGGCACAAAGAGGACCAATCAACAAGATCCTCTAGAGCATAGATGAATATGGCCATACTTGCTGAAGTATCAACTCTTAAAACAGTCACGCAGAGACTGTATGGCAGGTTCATCACCATGCATAAGGCAGTTGTCCAACTACATGGTCATCAGCAACACTGCACCAAGATAGCGCAAAATCTCACAGATATATCATGTACAAACATGGATAATGAGGTACAAGGGAGCCCCTCTTCACTTGCACAAGATGATGAAGCTACAGGTAGATTTTGACAAAGCACACATCTGGAGTCTGATCTAGAACTATTAGGAACTCCCACCGCTCATCACCAGTGTTGACGCTTCATGTACATAGTTGTACATTATTTTGGATGTCATGGTGAGAAAGTATGTCACCCTGGCGATTGGTAGGCTCACTGAGGCAAAAGAGAAGAACCAAGTCAGACTGGAGCTCGATGCGTACTTTGATTAGTTGATTCTGATGGCCACCAGTGTAGAACTACAAGTCAGCACAGATAACATGCACATGTACATTGTCAGTCCATCTTTACTCAGGACTAAGTTGAACATGTTATAGGATGAGTTGGACAGAGGTTCCAAATCAGTATACCTGAAAGAAATGGAGACAAGAGTTTGTTTCTAGAAAGACATCATCAAAGAGTACGTGAAAATCATTGTGCACTATCAGGCATGACATCTGTTCATCACTGAGGATAATGGAGAGGAGGTTGATGAGCTGGTCTTTCCACAACCTTCTGAGTCTCATTGTTGTCTTGTCTGGCTAACTCAAGCCAATTTTGTCCCACATCGGTATATGTGGAAAATGTATCATTTTTGTGAACATGATGTAAAGTGAAAATTCGAAGTATCATTATTGGAATGAAAACAATCATATGTAATGTAAAGAGTTATGTAATGAAGTTGAAGAATCATGAGCGTAGTCCAAGAGTCACAAAGGGGAATGTCAAGGGTCACCCCACCCTTTTTTATAAATAGAACCTCATAACTCATAAAAGAGGCATTTGGGAGCCAAGATTTTGCTAGGCATTTCTCAGAGAGGGCGTGTATATTATTGTCATGAGCCTTGGCTTCTCTAGAGTGTAGATCAAGTACATCCCTTTGGAGGAGCAAGCAGTGTTGACTGTAACATTCCACTATTGGGGCTAGTGGCTGGCATGGTTTTATGTATGGATGGAACTTTCGATTTATATAATATAACAGAGCTAGCACGTTTCATGCATATGTTGTTATTGTAGTTGACTATTCTGTTTACTTTACCAATGTATGTAGTTTTACTTACGCATCGATGTATGGACTATTTTGTATGTGATTGTATGAGTCTTATTGAAGCGTTTGTTGGTTTAAATCATCACTTTGCATTGTCAACTATTCTGCTTTCCATTTTGTGATGTCATTCAACTCGTGTGTTCCTTTAAGGTTGTGTACGAATATAGGCTTCTAAGGGACACACCTATTTTTCCCTTTCGTGTGATAGAACCTCCTCATGCATCTCTCTTGACTCACTCCAAGGTCACACACTTGCTTCAGGCAAGGATATCATGCTTACATCTGCGCAGTATCGCAGTCAAGGCATAAATTTACTACCCATTGCTGGGACTCCTACTCCAAATGGTCTGAGGTCTAGTTGGGAATTCTTACTGGGGAGATCCCCTGACATGTTGGTGGGTCTAGCACCGTCAACAATGCCATAGCATAGTATTTTCATTATAGGCTACAAGATTTTTTTCTCCACTTTCAGGAACAACAAAACTATTACACCCATCAATAATAGTGTTTCCTAGAATCTTGTATAAATTTCTGATCTAAAATTCCCTCATCAATACAAGTGCTCCTCGAACCATCTTGCAGGTAACTTTCTCAAACACTATATTTACACCCACATCAATCACCTTGCTTACAAAAATTAGATTTATGGCCAATCCAAGAAGGTGCAAAACACCAGGGACTGTTCTAATCCTTCCACCTGTCAAATTTTGCTTGAATTTTTCTCGTCTTATGATTTTATTCTTCCTGTCATCGCCTAAGAAGACATCACCACCATCATGCTTCTCATATTTGCAAAACCAATACCTATGAGGATTCATATGAAAGGATGCACCTATGTCAATCAACTAGGCCTCATGATTACTTCTGTACTTAAATAAAATCTAAGTACACATCCCCACCTTCATTTGAGGTGTTTTTTCCCTCTGCATAAGGAGAATAATCAGATCCCTTTCCTTTCTCATGAGTTTTAAATCTACAGTCCTTTTTACAGTGCCCTTATTTTCGGCATTTCTAAAATACATTTACAAATTTTCCTAGAGATTTAGATCTCCAACTTGAGGGCTTATTTCTATTTTTGTTATGGAGTTGTCCTCTTATAAAAAAGGAATCTCCATTCTAGCTCTCAATTTTTTGTCTTATATCCTTCGACAACAAGGTTGAGACTATTTCATCAAATTTCAAGGTAGTTGTATTTCTACTTATGGAAATAGCCAAACTATCCCATGAGTCTGGTAGAGAGCACAAAAAACTAATGCACTTATCTTCATCTAAAATTTTAATATCAATAGATAATAACTAAGTTACCAAAATAGTGAAGGTGTTCAAATGCTCTGTCATCGAGTCTCTATCCCTCATCCTCCAGTTATAATTTTTTTTTTTTTTAATTATTATTATTATTATTATTTTTTTTTTTTTTTTTTCCGTAGGAATCATTTTTCACTATGGACATAGATTGATACAAAGCCCCTAACTTGTCTCAGAAATCCTTTTCTATAGCTTCTCCTGAAACATTCAGTAATACCGAATCTGAGACACTTAGTTGTATTGTTCTCTTTGACTTCTGATCCAACTTGGTCCAGTATTTTGTCAACATTATCATTGATTTAGTACCTAGATCCACCATGATCCACTGATCTTTATCCAATAACACATCCGTCATCTTGAGCTTCCACAACTTAAAATTTTATCCGTCGAATTTCTCGATCTCTATCTTTCCACAATTTTCCATCTCCTTTGCACACAATAATCAATCTCATAGATATCCCAGTTTAATAGGGTCTACAACATGCCCGAGCAAAACACCTCAGATGCAAAGGTGTCCCATTGAAGCCAAAACTACTCTAATACCAAATGAAAGGTTTAAACTTACACATAAATTACCTGTAAATGAATTATTTAAAAACATAAAAATATACAATGGAAATGTTATGCAACCAACTCACAAATAGATTTTTTCTGAAGAGAGAAATCGTAATCTTTCATTATATGAGAAAAATTACATGTAGTAGATGCTTATAGGCATATGCGTTATCTGATTAATCAGTCAAAGCTATATACATATTTTGCATTCACAGAAACTTGACCATGTCGGCCATTTTAAAAATATTGTTTGTGATGCAATTAGCAAAAAATAAATATTCATGTTCAATTTCTATATATAATCTTTTAATAAAAGGGAAAACATCGGCCAGCTCCCATGTCTATGGCCGATCCACCCTGTGATATTCCTGATCTATGTACGGTCTATGGTGGTATTGATAGACTTCTGCATCCACCTACTCTGTGATTATCCACAAGCCTCTGGGAAGTAACGAGCCCTCCTTGGAAAGCCTGTCAGCATCCTCATTGTATTCCCTATGTATGTGTTGACAAGAGATCAAATTAAAAGTTGTTTTGAGATTAAGCATGTCAATAAGAATGTTTTGTAGAGTAATGGCATGGCATTGATTAACAACATTGAACCAGTTGATGATGATTTGTGAGTCTCCATAGATCTGAACAGATATGCAATTATGTGCTAGGGAGAAATGCAGCAGGTGTCTAAGTGTAAGGAGCTCAGCATAATTGTTAGATCCGTCTCCCAGACCTAGTTTGACTTTGTAGGAATGTTGTTCAGAGATATATAGGTAGAAGCCCCCCCCACATCCATGAGTCTGTGCTGCCCCGTCGAAGAAGGCCCATGGCCGAGTTTTATCAATGTTCTCAGGGCCTGATATAGTGCGAGTGCATGGAGGCAAGTCCTCAGGGATATCATGGAAGGCGGTCAGGGCTTGTACAGAGAGCATATGCCAATTAACAGGCTGGTTTTTGAAGATGAATCGATTTCGCCCAAGCCAGATAGTCTAGCAGAGAATGAGAGGAAGGCATTTCTCTTTATGCTTATGATGGGCATATGTCTAGCTATTCCAGGCATGCATAAGAGAAGGTCCCTGCCAAGTGTTCCTGATAGCAAGCTGTTGGGTGATTTATTTCCAGAAGTAAGATACTTGTGTACAGTGCAAAAATAAATGCTCATTAGTCTCGAATGCCTATTTACATAGCACGCATCTGCTTGGCCCATGTACAGATCTATGCATGAGTGCCTCTCCCATGGGGGTCTTGTTATTCAGAACAGACCACATGAATAGCCGGGTTCAAGGGGGTGCTTTTAACCTCCATAATTGCTGCCACCAGCTCTGAGGGTGAAGGGGTTTTCGAGCCTGTATAAGATGAAGGTATCCTAGCTTAGGGTTGTAAATCCCGTGTGCAGCAGGGGTCCAAACAAGGGCATCAGGTTCCTGATTGAGAAGGATATGAGCCTCCTGAAGAGCCCTTATGAATATATCCCATGATTGTTGCCACTGTTCAGGGATATCCAAATCATGAGCTGATCTCCACTGTTGTCTGAGAAAAATGCGGGGATCTGGTTCTGCAATGTGTGCTAATGTCTTCACCTCTCTACGATTTAGGAAAAGTATGAGCTCCAGAGGAAGAATATACAGATTGTCACCCCCTATCCATGGGTCAATGCCAATTCTTACCGAATGTCCATTGTTAATGCGCCATGCTAGATCAGCTCTGATGAAAGGCATTGTTTGTAAGATGGATTTCCAAACAATGGAAATGCCTCCTCTAGGCTAGGTTTGTTGTCGCGCCCAGTCCAATATCTGTAGTGGCCAAATGTACTTGTGAAATGTTACTGTAGTCCAGAGATTGCTAGCAGTGAGGAGAGTCCAGCTCATCTTTGCTGCTAGAGCTTTTGCAAAGGTAGGCAGCTCTTTTATCCCCCAGCCCCCCCATTTCTTAGGTAGGGCAATGGATTTCCAAGACACCCAAAAAATATTTTACCTTCCTTATGCCCCTTCCAAAGGTATCAACTGCAAAGTTGTTGTAGTCAGCTGAGAATTCCCTGAGGGATCCATGCAAGAGACATCCAGTAAATGGGGGTGGCTTCCAGGACTGATTTGATCAGGACTAGTTGCCCTGCTCTGGAGAGCAGCCTGTGATTCCATCTTTTTAACATTTTTTCCAGCTTAACTACTAACCAGATCCAGTCAGCGATCCTGTAGCAGTTTGGTTTGATCTGGAAACCTAGATATTTGAGACCCTCTGAGAGATTATGGGGAGTGTATTGAAAATGAAGATTGGTCGTTCTAGCTTCAAGAGGGGTAATGCATGATTGGGTTATAGTAGACTTGGATTGATTTACAGACATGCCAATAGCTAATTCAAAGAGGTTGAGGATCTCTTGGAAAGTGACCGAGTCCCTGATGCTGCCATTTAAAAAAATTAGTACATCATCAACAAAGAGCAGGTGGGTGAGGTATAGGAGGTCAGTCATTTTGAGTCCCTGCAATCTACCTCCCCTCTTTGCAGAGGCAATGAGTCTACTGAGTCCCTCCATCACCAAGAGGAATAACAAGGGGGACAGGGGACAACCCTGTCTCAATCCTCGCTTAGCATGAAAGAAAGGTGTTGCTGATCCATTGATTAGGATGCTATAGGAGACTGAATTGATACAACAAATGATCCAGTTAATGAATTCAATAGGAAAGCCTAAATGAATGAGGATCATCTTAATGTAGAGCCATGATACACGATAAAATGCTTTTGCAAGGTCTATCTTGAGGATGATGCACTTCAGGGCTTTTGAATTGATGGAGTGGATGGCTTCCTGAGCTGTTCCAATGGCTTCATGGATCTACCTTTTGTGGAGAAAAGCAAACTGTTCAGGGGAGATGTGTTGGGATAGGATGGGGCGAAGCCGATTGGCTATGATTTTGGATATGATTTTGTATAGAGTATTGTAGAGGGATATAGGCCGAAAATCATTGAAAGTTCTCGGGGAGTCCGATTTCGGGATGAGTGCTATGAAAGTGGTGTTTATGGCCTCATACATTCTTCCTGTCAGTCTGCACTCTTCTACTACACTGAGGAGGTCATTGCCAATGATGTCAAAGAAGTGATATAGAATTCAATAGGCCATCCATCTGGTCCAGGGCTCTTGTCCTTTTGGAACCATTTAAGAGTTTCCTCTAGTTATTCAATAGTGACCGAGCCAGAGAGCTCGTCTGTAGAGTCTTGGTCTACAAACCAAGGAAAATGCCCTGCAACACAAATGATCTCTGCCAATTTGCATTTGGGAGGTTCTTTGAAGAGGTGTTGAAAATGTGCTATGCCCAACTGTGAGAGCTGATGAAAAGTATGAGCAGTGCCTCCTTCCTAAGTGGGAAATTTCCACGTAGTATTGGCAGCTTTCCTACCTTTGGCAAAATTTTGGAAATACTTAGAGTTTTCATCTCCTACCTTGAGCCAAATGGCCTAACTCTTTAGCCTCCATGTTTCCTCTCATTCCTTTAATATCTTTGCTCATTTTTTCTCCAGATCAATCAAGTGGGCTTTGTCCTCAGGACTGATATAACCCCTATTATTTTCATCATTGAGGCTAGCAAGGTCAGCTTCCACAGAAGTGAGGGTTTGGTTATCCTTCTGGGTTTTGTCTTTGGCCCACTTAATGGTGAGCTTCTTTAGCAGTAGAAGCTTTTGGCAGAAACCTACCACCTTGGAGTGATGCTGAGGGGATGAGTTATGTGCCCAGTGAGTCTTAACCATCTCAATAAAACCCGGGTCCTATAACCATACAGAATTAAACTTGAAGGGTGCCCGAGGTTTGATGGGAGGTCCTGTGATTTCCAAATAGATGGGGGAGTGGTTAGATATGCCACCAGATCCAACCCATTGCCTATAATGAGATAGTAGCTAGAGTAATTGGGTCTTTATGACAAACCTGTCAAGTCTCCTAGCTAAAGCTGCCTCCCCAATCCTTCTATTCCTCCAAGTAGGCAGGGGCTTAATCATGGGCACATCAATAAGCTGTGCCTGGTCGAGGAGGGTTTCCATGACTTCTGAGAGAGGGTCAATCTGAGCAGCTGAGCCCCATGACTCACTGTATCCAATGGAGAAATTAAGATCCCCTCCTAATATGAGATTGTCGACCGAGGTCAAAGATAGATTAGAGAGGTGTTGCCAGAAGGCCTCTCTTCCTTGGCAAGGCCCATAAACATTTAAAACCCTGAGCTCCATACCCAATTCAGCAGAGTAGAGATCCATTCCAAAAAACCCTTTCCTCCTAGTTTGCTAGGGATTTTATAGAGCGAGGGTTGTATCCAATAGCCAACCCCCCTAAGCGTCCCGTGGCATCAAGAGCAGTGAAAATCCATCCAAGGCAGATGGACTGTAGTGTATTAGAGACAAGCAGAGCTTCCCCTAGGGTTTCTTGAAGTAGAATAATGTCAATCGGTTCCACGGAAAATAGTCTGCGAAGGGCTAGATTTTTAGGGGAGCTAGCCATTCCCCTACAATTGAGAGAGAGGCATTTCATGGGGGAACCAATGCAGGGGTTTTCTTTGCTCTAAGGACTCGATCGATAGATGATTGTTGACCCGAGAGGACTTCAGACCCTACACGAAGGATAGCATGGGAGAGGTATGATTTGTGACCGTGAGATGGCCTGGTCAAGGAATTGGAGGGGGCGAGACCCAGGCCTGGAGGGGGAAGGGAGATCCCAGATGGAGTTCTCGATCTAAGATTATAGGGTAATGGGGGATCCAATGGAGATAAGGAGGGCGAAGGGTGAATCACAGGGTAAATGGAGGGGGTGGGGTGGTGGAATCAACTATATGGTGGGAGGGAGAGTCGCAAAAAATGGATGCCGAGGTGGAGTTGTTATGAGAATGAAATGCAGATTGATGCAAATCAGTAGATATATTAACATTAGAAAGAGATGGAGATGAGGGAAGAGGAGTACCCGTTGATCAAGCCGCTTCCATCGTTGCTCGTGCACGAGTCAGTGGTGGGGATGGGGGACCAGAGGATGTACTCGCTGCTTGGTTCATAGGCTTGGACATAGTTGCCTTACGTGGAGGATCTGGATCTAGCTTTGTGATCTTGTTGCGATGCACCGGGGTTCCTTGTTCATTTTCTAGACCTTTCACTGCTCTTTCCTCATGTGTTTTATTTACCAGAGGACATTCTTTGAAGATATGCCCAACCTTGTGGCATCTGCGACATCGAAATGGCACACCCTCATAATCCAGGATCTGAACTCGGGTAAAATTCCTCCACTGTAGCATGATCCTTTCCTCTAGTCCCCCCCAATGTCCAAATATACTAGTATGCTAGCTAAAGAGCGATTTTTGGATTGCATAATGGTTTTTTCATAGTCCAGATATGTGCCTAGGGTGTTCCCAATTTTTATGAAGACCTCTTCTGACTAGTACTGCAAGGGTAGCCCTGGTAACCTCACCCAAAGCGGCCCTGCTCCGATTTGCTCTCTCTCAGGGTCAAAGAGAGGACTCCAACGCTTGAGTAACACTGGTGCCATTTCTATATGCCAGAACCAAGCCAGGGCTAAGTTTGTGTATTCTTCATTTGCAAAATGGAGGACAAACCAGTCACGAGCCAGGGTTTGTACCACTGGAAATTGTTGGAACGTTTGTCCCCAGATCTCCTTTACCCAGAGCCCTAATCGCTCCGCTGTGTAGGTCCAACCTCGAACCCTACCCACCAAAACCTTGCTGGCGTTGTCTGCTATATCTCCCATGGCGAGGCCTTCACCGAACTTGATGGTGTAGTCTTTGCCAGAGACCTTGATACACTTCAATTTCTTCTTCCCTATGCGCAGAGTAGTAGGATGCGATTGCAGATGATCAACCTGGGTATTTGTCACTACGGATCAGTCCTCTTTTTGTGCCCTAACCACCAGAGTGACAAAACATCCTGAGGGTTTCGAAGATTCTAGAGGTGCGCTACTAGCTCCTGTAGTATTTGTTGCTTGCTTTGAGGGAATGTCTATACTCAATCCTTGTAGAGGGTTAGGGTTAGGGTTTTACTGATAGGAGAGGTTGGCGGGAGGGGTGGGATCAAAAAGTGGGGATGAGCAGGAGGCACGTAGGTTAAGGGTAGTGGGGGATAGGGGCGGGCAATCGAGTCCAGGCGAATCTATGGAGTGGGATCTGAGACGGGGGGAGTTGTCGAAATTCCCAGGCAAGGTGACAAACGGCGCTAGATGCGAACAGAATAGGGCAGATGTAGCAGAAACCAACTTCTGAACTGGGTTATGAAATATGACCTGGTCGCATAACGGATCCAAAGAATAATCAACAGCATCGAGGTCCATTCTGTCCATGATTAACAATGGAAAAAGATAGCTACAGGCAGGGACCAGAGCTATGGGTTTTCAGGTTGATCGCTATGGTTGTGTGCTCAGGGTTACCCAGGGTTTTCGATAAGAGCAGGGCTAGGGCTACAAAGCTCCATCGTTCTCACAATCGTGAACCCCTTTTATACTCTATATACTACCACTACCACCTCTCACAAATAGATAGATCAACGACTTAAAAATTATCCTCTTTGAGGTGGAGACCTCATTTACATTACATAAATGAGAAATCTTGGATAATTTAAATGAAAATACCTCCTTTCTATATATAGGAGTCTAAGGGGTCACAATATAATCAGAGACGATACAACAATAATAATGTAAGGGCACAAAAATAACAATAGTGGGCTTCTATGGGGCACACTAATAACAATATGGTGACAACATGGGTACAATAATAATAATAATGAGGTGGCTACACTGACAATAACAATGAGGGAATACACTAGTACTATCGGGACCTAACATGCTCCTCTCCTTGAAAAAATGTTTTTCTCAACACTTGAGTAGTTATGGATGCTTCTATATAAAATTATAATCCTCCCATGTGGAATATTGAGTGGGTAAGTTCTTCCACTTGATGAGATACTTTGAAATTGTTTGATTTTGTAGCTGTCGAGTTCTTTTTTCCATGACTACTTAAGGTTCCAATATGATTTTTCCTTCCTCGTCAAGTTCTGGAAATATTGTTTGAACTGCGATCTTGTCACCTATAACCTTATTTAAGCATGAAACATGGAAAATTGGGTTTGTTATCACTCAGGTTGTTCCCCAGGAAAATTCTAAGGAGGGAATATGGCCAAGGTAACCACTAACCAGTCTTTTAGCTGTAGGTTCTAGCCGATCTGCAACCAGAGAGGGCTCTCTCTTTATGATTTAGATTTGTTTTGCTATATGTGTTGTGGGGAAAAATGCCTACGCAGGACGATCCTATCCACCTAAGGTGTGACAGTGCCTTAGCAACAAACAGAAACAACTATTCTAGTATTTTTCCTTTATGAATTAAGAATGAAGAGAGATAGATGGACTAACCGGTGTCTTCCGTTTGTCCCTCGATCTGGTCTCTCTTCTCTTTGAGGGTTCCCAGCTACTTTCCTTCTCGCTCGCCCAACTTCAAGAGGTTTCTGCAAGATCACAAGAAGAGAACACTACACAAGACATGGATTCATATTCATAACTAGTTCAGGATTGGAAATAAACTAAACATACTAATGCAATCATACATCAAAGATACATCAATATATAGGAGAAACCAAGATAGCTTTATTGATGAATAACAAGGTTCAGGAAGAGATACAACCCAGACGGCTCCAATCCAACATATCCTTCCCAGCAAATGGAATTCCTATCTTCACCCCCTTCAAAGCATTAAGCACCCAATGATTCCAATCTCAAACCAACAGCAATTCTTTGCAATAACAAAATTCCAGCCTCTAGATCTCATGGAGGAGAGATCCATATATAGATGTTTGGAGAGAGGATGAGTCAGCTTGAGATCTGACTAGTGTCCTCTCCCTTTGTCAGTTCTTGATTCCACTTGGAGGTTCTTGCTTCCACTTGGATATTAGGAACCTCTTACTCATCACCAGTCGAATTCACTGGGGCAAGTGTCATTGAGGAAGATTCTGGAAGCTTCCTGGGTCTTGACACCTCTTGGAATGAACTTGCCATTTGTCAAAACTCGCTCAACGCACCCTGGTAGTGCTTCTACCTGCGTTGCAGTGCAGGTAGCTAGTGTTGGCTTTGACATTCAGTGCAGACAGCTAGTGGAGCCACTGAATTGATCCTGAATTGACTTGTTTTTGAGCAGTTTCTGGTGGAGAACTTTTGTGAATTGCTGTGGTTTGTTAGACTTGTTCCTCTAGGGGTAGGAAAAACATGTTTAGGGACTTTGGATCCCTTATATTATGGACATTTCATGCTCAATGCTGTAAGGCACAAAAATGTCTATAACAGTTGCCCCCTAAAGTATGAGGCCATTTATCGGGTGAAATGCTTTATCAGGGGGATCCGAAGTTCATCCAATGCTGGGAGGAGACTTGTAATAAGATACAATACAATACATTATTTTTCATACTACTTTCATGATCTAGCTGAGGTGGGCATTCCCATGCTCAGCTTTATAAATTCATTTTTCTGTACATAGAACAGACAATCGTCTGATGGTAGACTGATAATTTTGATGAAATTATCATCCTTTGGGTAGGATGATTATCTGCTGCAATGATGTACATGTCAATGTCATTATCTTTTCTGAATATATATCGCAACCTGGATGGATGAAACTAGATCTGGGGTCTTCAAACTCATTCGATCTTCACTCTAAATACAAGTCGATCCATGTGAGAAATGTTCTGAAGTCGAACATGGAAAGACATCCCTTGATTACCGGTCAATGATGTAAACCGTTAACAAGCGCGAGAGGAATCACCGATAATGATAATGACCCTCAAGGTACTGCAGTACAATTCACGTGGTGTGAATAAAGGACTTGGCGTTGAACACCACGCAAAATCTTTCGGTCGAAGGTCATTGATTATACCTGTCGCCGGAAGTGAGAAACTTGCCATTGAGGCATGCAAGTTTCAAAGTACTGAAGGGGTTATTCCTAGATCAACTTCTTGGATAATGAGCTGATGTCGACAAGAAGCGATCCGTCAAAGGAGGGCCTTAATGAATCCCACAACAATGACACAGAACGGAGCTAATGATTTTGATGGAGGTGAAAACGATCTGTGACATATGATTCAGGGTGGAGGTCATGAAAGGATGAAGGATAATGTACAACAGTGGATGGGACACGGTTGAATTTTCTGAACGACTTCTCTTGAACATATGGCGAAATTGATGCGACGGATCGGTAGCATTACCCCAAATATGGATGGTATGGCGAGACCATGGATGTGACCGGTGAATGAAACAACCCAACCCGATTGTGGTACGGAGGAAAAGTGTCATGTTCAAGAGCGACTTGCTACCATCAAAGTTTTCTTGAGTTTCTCCCAATTTTTCCCCAGTCATTGCTGACCAGTACCTCTTTATTTTTGTCAAGCTTGAGGAGGATAACATATGCTTGTTTTATAACCTGCCCTTCGGGCAAGCCCATCGCTATGTTTTAACGAGCCTAGCGATAGTGAAACTTGTTCTCGTCTAAAGACAAGTTTGTCGCTATTAAATGCATTTAACGAGTCTAACGACAAAGATAACTCGGTCCTTTTCACTTTTAGAGAGTTTGAAAAGGTACATAAAGTTAACTCCAAAAGTCCTTTTTCGCCATCTAATCCCTTAGGTCCAAAAAAGTATAAAACAATACAGAAGGGATGAGCTTTCGATAGTTTTAACGAGCCGAATAAAACAAGCGCTCGATCTTTTTGTGCAATAATCCCTCAGATCCAAAAAGATTAAAATCTAGAGGAGGGATAACACTTCCTATCCCTTTAATGAGCTGGAAGGCCAAGGACTCGGCAATCTTTTCATATTTTACGAGTCAGATGAAAAGAGCTTAAAGAAGACTCGTCTTTTGAGGAACGAGTGATGAAACAGGTTAGCAGCTGATTCCAGGTACAGGTTGGAATTTTCCAATCACGGCAGTGTCACAAGGATGGCTAGTGAAATCACTCTTCGCAGCTGTTCCTCAAAATGGGTAAACAAACATATGGAGGTGAACGATCGGCCAATGGAAAAGTGGAGGTGATGGTGAAAACACGACCAAGGCTTTAATGGCTGATGATATTACATTCACAATGGTTATTTACCGGGATAGTTCATTTTTTAACGAGCTTAAACGTGGGTAGAAACATTTGCTCGATCTTGTGTTTATTTTTTAACGAGCATGAACTATGTGCTAAAACTGCTCGGATCTTGCGTTTATTTTTTAACGAGCATGAAATGTGTGCTAAAACTGCTCGAATAACCCAGTAATATGATAAGAATGTGTCATCAAGATTCTATTTTTTATGGAGCTTCATCTCACAAAGCTATGCCTCGCATCCTTTCGTTATGCAAGTTCGGAAACGACTAATCCTACGAGTTTAAAGGGTTAGACCTACAGGTTTAAAGGGAGGACCTAAAAATTTAAAAAATAAATAGCCGTCCCTTGCTTGCACTAAAAAAGGTTCACATGCCCCCAGGCATAAAGTACGATTTCAAAGTTACCTCTACTTCATTTCCGTCAAAACATTTGTTTCACCGAGAGAGGCCTACCTCTTTCAGGTTACCCAAAGATTGTCTCGTTAATCTTTCAAACAAAACACTTCCTCGGCAATGTCTACCGAAACAGACAAAGGTGAGCGACGAAGCCCGCCAACTCACATGAGTTTGACAAAAGAATCTTATTCTAGAATAACCCCTCTTCCTAGACAAGCGGGGTACAGACTAGTCATATTCTCCCGCGGAAACCTACCTTATACCCAAAGTTTTCCTGTCGAAGCAGACCAGGACGCATGCCCCCTGGGTTCCAATCATATCCTCCCGGATTACTCGCGCTCATCAGGAGGACAGACCGTGGGTTGAGACACTTCTTGCGTGAAGAGACCATTTAGGGATGGTATATGACTATTTGCGATGCGTGATCCGGGGAATGAAAGTTGGACCACGAGCTTGACCACTCTTCCTTCATGCAGAAAACACATTACTCTAAAGAGTGAGGAGACGATGGCTCGCATGCAATATATATAGTCTCATCCAAGGTGTAGGTTATAATCCAAGGGTCCTTGAACGACCATCACGTTCATTTGAACGGTCTTCCCTTTCAATGTTATGGGCACATTGGGGAGGATCCCTAAAGGTCGACTGGTTCCTTTATCAAAGCCTGATAGATTTCTCATTTCAGGCAAAAGCGCTGGCGAACCAAGCGCTTTCCAAGCAATAGAGGAAATGATACTCACAGATGCCCCCTCATCAATGATAGTGCCAACCATTACCATTCTGTATATTTGAACGATAATTCTGAATGGTATGCTTGCTGGCAAACGGGGTTTGCCTAGTTGGTTCCAGTCGAAGGACACAACCAGGTTGCTTGGTGGTGGGACCGAGTAGACGGCCGGGTATGACTCTGACAATGTTCCTTCCTGCAATAAAGGAATGGGAAAATTGCCCCCTTGTTCGTCGGAGTTTGTGTTGATGAAGAGAATTTGGAGGGTGTCGTCTTTATTCTCCTCTGTGATGGTATCATTCGAAGATAGAGCCTCTGAAGGAAAAACCGGGTCAACTGCCGCCTCAACCTTTTGACTTTCGTCAGGTATGGATCTAGACGGTTCATCTTCAATGATAGGTGCTTCGGCTGACCACCTGGGCGGGCCAGCCGGGTTCTCAACTAGTGAAGGACTTGGCAGGAGTTTTTGATATCCAGGAGGAAGTTGCGCTCGTAAGATCGGGCGATCTTCCAAAACTCTTTTAGCCTCATCTAAGAAGGGACAATGGTGGATGGCATGGTCGCCTTCACACAGTTTGCAGGGAAATCTAGCTTTCCCTCTCTGTCCTGTGAATTAACTTTCACTAGTTGACGGTGAGCTGTCAACATGGCTATTAGAGGTTGACGCCACCGAATTGTGCAAACGGGGAGACCAGTCCCTTAGTATCTGAGGGATGTAGGGACAATCTCTGTGGAAGTGGTCTCCCTTGCATATGGCACATGGCGATTTAGGCCTAGTCAGTGTTGTGTGTGGATTTTTGTCAGACGCCACTTGTTTGCCCCCAGTCGCTTTTGGCTCCTTCTTCTTCTTCTCTTTCTTCTTCTTTTCCTTCTTCTCCTTAGGAACTTGGTTTTTTGTTTTTCCAGTTCCGTCAAGCGAAGAGGAAGGAGGAGAGGAAGAATTAGATGAAGTAGAAGGCTGGTGGGTAACTCTGGTCTGGTCTGACTGTTGATTCGACTGTTCAGGAATAGTGGTGGTCTGAACGACATTGGTTGAAAAGAGACAGACCGGCAGGCCAATTGTGAGTCCTGGAAGCGACAATGTGGCCATATGGGGCGCACCAACATCTCCCCAAGAGGAGAAGGGACTAGGATTTCCGCCAAGGGGAATTCCTTGGTTGGTGTGCTCCATTTTCTCAACCCAAAGATCAACGCAGGAATAGGGGTGATTGTTCCGTTTAAAATAAATTTTAACGACGCTTTAGACACAACTTGCTTTTTCAATTTTAAAGAGTCGAGAAAAAGCTAAAGATGACTCTAGTCTCCTTCGATGTTTTAACGAGCCCGAAGTGACAAATGCTCGGATGGACTTTTTCTGTTATAGAGTCTGAAAGAGGCCAAAAGGAACTGCTCTGGAGTTCTAGGCAGAGGGTGTGCCAAACTTTTCGTAAAACCACAGAATACTTTTTAGGGTACGGGCGGTCGATCTTCTTGAATGCTGTGTTCAGTGCATTGCGATCAGTAGGGCGGCCAACACTGCTTCCTAAGGATAAAGGTTTTATGCCTATAGGGGTCTCCCAATATATACGCGACGGTACGTGGGAGCACAATCCGTACTGGCGCTATCGTCCCTCAGGAGGAATCACCCACCATCAACGAGATCGACAGTCACCAGGCTTTACGATGCTGGAACACGTCTCTAGCCTAGACCTCTATGTTGTGCGTTATGTTGCAAAGCGTTTTTAAGTTCATTCAATTTATTTTAGGTTGATCTTTTTAGAAGTTTGCCTTTAACGAGCTGGAAGGCCAAAACTCAGCAATCTTTTCATATTTTACGAGTCAGATGAAAAGAGCTTAAAGAAGACTCGTCTTTTGAGGAACGAGTGATAAAACGAGTTAGCAGCTAATTCCAGGTACGGGTTGGAACTTTCCAATCACGGCAGTGTCACAAGGATGGCTAGTGAAATCACTCTTCGTAGATGTTCCTCAAAATGGGTAAACAATCATATGGTGGTGAACGATCGGCCAATGGAAAAGTGGAGGTGACGGGAAAACATGACCAAGGCTTTAACGACTGATGATATTACATTCACTGTGGTTATTTATCGGGATAGTTCATTTTTTAACGAGCTTAAACGCGGGTGGAAACATTTGCTCGGTCTTATGTTTATTTTTTAACGAGCATGAACTATGTGCTAAAACTGCTCGGATCTTGCATTTATTTTTTAACGAGCATGAACTGTGTGTTAAAACTGCTCGATGATAAGTTTGCATGCCCCCAGCATAATAACGCAAATCGGAGTGTATGCCCCTGGCATAATAACTCAAATCGAGGTG
The DNA here is from genome assembly GCA_031772625.1 of Pinus tabuliformis. Classification (NCBI taxonomy): domain Eukaryota; kingdom Viridiplantae; phylum Streptophyta; class Pinopsida; order Pinales; family Pinaceae; genus Pinus; species Pinus tabuliformis. Next base: position 346,504,422 of record CM062819.1, on the reverse strand, counting down.
CATGCCCCCCAAGCTTCATTGCATTCAACTCGGTGATTGGAATGAAGGTTTACCTTTGAGATTAGGAAAGGGGATTTGTTTCATTTTTTAATGATGTTGACATAAGATAAGAACCATACTCGACTCCTTGTTTCATTTTTTAACGAGGTTGACATGAGATAAGAATCGTCCTCGGAGCCCACTGTATTTACAGTATTTCTATTAGGGCGATGATCCAAGCTGAAAAAATGTTTAGGAATCTTCCGAATCCATTAGATATAGAAGATTTCATATTGTAGGTTTCCACTGTGGCCACTTCCGCCAGATTACTTGCAGGCAGTAGGGCAAAAGTACCCATTAAGGCAGGGTCTTTTAGGAGACCTACTCCAATATTTTGAAGCGAATGATTGCTTCCATGGATCATTGGAATGCTTCCCGTAACTTGTGAACTGTCGGGGAGGAAAGCTTGTTGGTCGACGACTGTAATTCCTCCTTGAAAGGGAAATGAAATCTTCCTGAAGTAGGTCGACACAACTGCGGCCATGGCATATATCCAGGGCCTTCCCAGTAGGATGTTGTAATCGAGGTTTCCATCAATTACTTCAACGTCAATTCCTACTGTTTTGCCCCCTAGTTCAACTTGCAAGTTACTTAAAATCCCGTATGGAGTGTATGATCGTCCATCAAATGCTTTTAACGTCGTTGACGATCTCGACAAGGGTGGTGAGCCTAAATTCTTCCAGCAACTCATCGACATAATACACGTAGATGCCCCCTCATCAATAATTGTTCGATGAACAGTTTTGTTGAGGGCTTTCACTTGAATAAGGAAAGCTAGTTGAGCTGGTAACTGAGGGTCATATCCTTTATGATCAAAGGCCACAAGATTGGAGTCCATTGGGTCAATTTCACCTATTGCTGATAATAAAGCTTGCTCTTGGGAGAGGCAATTTTGCGGTACCTCAAGTGTCGACATAGCGGACGGCGATTGGGCCAGGTCCTCTATTATATTATAATTCTGTGCTATTTTTGCACGAGGATTAAATGTCGACTTGTACACTACTCCCTTTGGCGACTTTATCATTTGTTCAAGAATGGTGGGTGGCACAACTTTGGTCAAAGTTGTTGTCGAACTACTAGGTTGTTCATTAGCCTTGTTATTCGACACTTGTGGATTCCCGTAATCTTTATTCCTTGCCAAAGCATCATTTTGCTGCTTTGAGATAGACAACATAAGCACTTGGGATCGAGAAGCATTTTGATTAGCAACCAGTTTGGTACCCGGGCTTGGAAACGGATCAGTCAATACTGCGGAGGTTTTTGAACTCTTAAAGAGTTTCTTAACTTCAGCTATATGTGGACAATCTCTCGTCCAATGATCCTCATCCCATATATGACACCCTGCAGGGGGTTTCCTTTTTCTCCCTTTCTTTTTCTTCTTGTCCCCCCGGTTGCTTCAGTTGTTTGCCCTTGTTGGTCGACACGACATTTACTTCCCAGGCAAGAAGTTCCTCATTTGCATGTTGACTGGAAATCTTACGGGCCCTTTTAGATGTAGCCTTCGTCGATTTCGTGTCTATCATGCCAATCACGCCATTGATGGCATGAGAATCATTGTTTGATTTAGGAGGAGGAGGAATTGAGAATTCTGGTCTAGGGGCGTCAGGTATTTTGTCGTAGAGCGTGCCAGACTGAGTATAGACCATGTCCAGATATTGCGCACGAGCGATGACTTGCTCTTCTGTTATGACTCCCCCCTTTGCCACATCTTTCGTGATTGTAGGAAGTAAGGATTTGATAAACCATTCAGCTAATAGCTGATCGGGAACGTACGTTTTTACCATCCTATGACGACGTCGCCACTAATGTATATGATCAGATATGTGAGTGGTTGTTGTCTGTTTGAAGTTGGTTAGGAGTTTCGTTCCCGTTTCATACCTTATCGGTAATTGAAAATGGGTTAAGAAAGTCGTGGCTAAGGTACTGAAGTTGTTGAATGAAGCTCTAGGAAATTCAATATACCATTTTGCCGCTGGACCAGTTAACGTCCTCTGAAGAAGGCGAAGCCTAATCGAATCATCGTTTAGGGTGTTTGATGAACACCACAGATGAAATTTCATCACATGATTCGACGGATCTTCACCCGGATTTCCATTAAATTTAGGAATATCTGACGGAAGTTTATGCGGAATCGCTGGCCACCAAGGGGCATAAGCAATTGGATCATTCGTCAGCCGGTTTAGATCTGGTAATTCTAGAGTTGCTACAAAGGGCAACTGTTGATTCAGGTTAGGCAAAGCATACCCAGGATAAGATAGAATCGCCTGAGCAGTGGGTCTTTGCATACCAGCATAATGTATTTGATGCTGGAAACTTTGACAAGGTTGATGGGCATAACCATTATAATATGGTTGTTGATTACTGCTTTGGAAATGCGATTGCCCATTACTTACAAAGACTTGTTGCTCAGGTCCTTGATATGATTGCTGGAATGGGGTTTGTTGAGTTTGAACCAGCTCTGGTTGTTGAACCATTTTCTGTTGACCAATACTGGATGATTGACCAAGATGAGGAGTCACAATACTTGTTTGATCCTGAGTCGCTCCAGATAAGGAGGCACTAACCTGAGCTTGTGATTGAGTCGTTGAGACAAGAGGCTATTGTATTGCAACTTGAGGCTGTTGGGGTTGACATACAACAGGTAGCGCTTGTACTTGCGACGCGGTAACCATAGCAGGTATAGTGGGAATATTCGACACAGGGTGGACTGGTTGCATTGAATATACAACCCTTGGTTGCTGAGGCAGTATTGGTACCCAACCGCTGGATGTAATTCCAGTTTGACCTGAACTTTGTTGTAAACTCCCATATGCTTGTTCTCCGGGAGGGAACAATGAAAAGGCATACTGCCCTCCATATGGTGGCAATCCAGTAATTAAAGGGAAGATTGGCCTTTGAAGACACATTGGATCAATTTGTTGAGTTTCAACATAAGAAATACCAAATGATAATCCGGATGAAGAAATAGGAACTAACCATGTCGTCGAAGCAGTCCCTGATGGGACCCCAGCTTGTTGTTGATAACTTGCTGGGACAGATGGTATACCATCGAACATCGTTGGGGTAGCAGCAGGAGGCTCTCCCGCTGCTGTGTCGGATGACACAGTCCTGGATGTCGACGGTTGTTCAGACATATCTAGTCTATCCAAAAGATTTTCTAGCGATTCTACAAGAACTTACGATGAAAAGAGACTAACTTCGAAGATCAACGAGGGAATGGTGATGATTATTCCATTTAAAATAAATTTTAACGACGCTTAGACACAACCTGCTTTTTCAATTTTAAAGAGTCGAGAAAAAGCTAAAGATGACTCTAGTCTCCTTCGATGTTTTAACGAGCCCGAAGTGACAAATGCTCGGATGGACTTTTTCCGTTATAGAGTCTGAAAAAGGCCAAAAGGAACTGATCTGGAGTTCTAGGTAGAGGGTGTGCCAAACTTTTCACAAAACCGCAGAATACTTTTTAAGGTACGGGCGGTCGATCTTCCTGAATGCTGTGTTCAGTGCATTGCGATCAGTAGGGTGGCCGACACGGCTTCCTAAGGATAAAGTTTTTATGCCTATAGGTGTCTCCCAATATATACGCGACGGTACGTGGGAGCACAATCTGTACTGGCGCTATCGTCCCTCAGGAGGAATCACCCACCATCAGCGAGATCGACAATCACCAGGCTTTACGACGCCGGAACACGTCTCTAGCCTAGACCTCTATGTTGTGCGTTATGTTGCAAAGCGTTGTTAAGTTCATTCAATTTATTTTAGGTTGATCTTTTTAGAAGTTTTCCTTTTGAGGTTCACCACGAGATGTATGATACAATTCCTAAATGCAGTCTAAAGATGATAAGCAAGCTTTATATCTTTTAAACTTATGAAAATGCTAGCTACTAAGGGAAAAGAAAGACACCATCTTTTCTCAAAGAGCAATCAGCACACTCTAATGCACTTTTCCTAAATCAGACATGCAAACTATCAAAATGCAAATGCACAATGTAGGTGTTTGTTTTCCGCTTTCTTAGTATTGATGCCTACAAAGAAAGCTTTTTGTACAACTTTGAATTCGCTTTTAAATGAAAAATACAAACAAGTTCACTTTTTCGAAATCAAAGAGGGTAGAAGAGATTACAACACTTAATGATTTCCGAAACGAACACTTGTTTCGAAACTTAAAAGAGACAAACTCAAACCAATAAGCAAAAGCAAATGTATAATCAACTGTAAACAACCAATGAAATCTCTCCTAAGATCACAATCAACAGATCTGAATCAAGGGCTACAGGATGATTATTTTACTCATGCAAAGGAAAACTGCGAATGACGCCACAAGAACATAAAAACACTCACAGTCTTTTTGTACAAAAGGAGGTGGAATTTAAGCAGAGAAAAGGAGTTATCAGACTGGTACCTATGCTGGTTACAGGCTGCAAAAATCAGAGATCAAAACAAGGCAAAACAGAGTAGAGAACCCTAGCTGCACAAGGCCTAACTGGATCAGCGCAACCTCAACACAGGGGTTTTGACATTCAGCGTAGGTAGCCTTCACGGGACCTGCGTTGAAATGCAGAACCTCTTCACAGGGGTTGCGCTGAAGGAGAAATGAGAGTTTCTCACTAGGTTCTGGGTCACAGATTGCTATTTAATCTATGGTTTTAGGCCAAATAAAAGCAACAAGCAAGGTACAATCAAAGGGATGATTTGAGGGAGTACTAAGATCTATCACAAAGGATCATCAAATCATTTGTGAGTCCATTGTTCAGATCATAGACAAATCCAGTGATTGGATCAAAGCAGCAACTGTCTACTTTGCATCTGAGAATAGCAGATGCAGTTCGATTGTTGCTGTTGAGTCTATGAAACAAAAAATGATGGAAAACACAAATAAAAAGACTAAACAGATCTCCCCAGCGGACTCGCCAATTTGTTATGGGGAAAAATGCCTATGCAGGACGATCCTATCCACCTAAGGTGTGACAGTGCCTTAGCAACAAACAGAAACAACTATTCTAGTATTCTTCCTTTATGAATTAAGAATGAAGAGAGATAGATGGACTAACCGGTGTCTTCCGTTTGTCCCTCGATCCGGTCTCTCTTCTCTTTGAGGGTTCCCAGCTACTTGCCTTCTCGCTCGCCCAAATTCAAGAGGTTTATGCAAGATCACAAGAAGAGAACACTACACAAGACACGGATTCATATTCATAACTAGTTCAGGATTAGAAATAAACTAAACATACTAATGCAATCATACATCAAAGATACATCAGTATATAGGAGAAACCAAGATAGCTGTATTGATGAATAACAAGGTTCAGGAAGAGATACAACCCAGAGGGCTCCAATCCAGCATCTCCTTCCCAGCAAATGGAATTCCTATCTTCACCCCCTTCAAAGCATTAAGCACCCAATGATTCCAATCTCAAACCAACAACAATTCTTTGCAATAACAAAATTCCAGCCTCTAGATCTCATGGAGGAGAGATCCATATATAGATGTTTGGAGAGAGGATGAGTCAGCTTGAGATCTGACTAGTGTCCTCTCCCTTTGTCAGTTCTTGATTCCACTTAGAGGTTCTTGCTTCCACTTGGAGATTAGGAACCTCTTACTCATCACCAGTCGAATTCACTGGGGCAAGTGTCATTGAGGAAGATTCTGGAAGCTTCCTGGGTCTTGACACCTCTTGGAATGAACTTGCCATTTGTCAAAACTCGCTCAACGCACCCTGGTAGTGCTTCTACCCGCGTTGCAGTACAGGTAGCTAGTGTTGGCTTTGACATTCAACGCAGACAGCTAGTGGAGCCACTGAATTGATCCTGAATTGACTTGTTTTTGAGCAGTTTCTGGTGGAGAACTTTTGTGAATTGCTGTGGTTTGTTAGCCTTGTTCCTCTAGGGGTAGGAACAACATGTTTAGGGACTTTGGATCCCTTAGATTATGGACATTTCATGCTCAATGCTGTAAGGCACAAAAATGTCTATAACAATATGTTAGGCTAGTTATGAAGCACAAGTATTTGTTTGGTGTTTGGAAGGTGACATTCAATAGAACAGGGCTGCAAAATAAGAGAAGTTCAGACCATTGGGTTAATGGAGTCTAGTGAAAATAAACTTTCTGGGTATGGTTTCTTTGGCAAAAGGAGAAACTACAGAGCAAGATAGTTAAACATAGAACAATTTTCAAGCTGGAATAAGATGAAATGAAGTCAGGGAAATGAAAGGCAACTAAGAATCTTTCATTATGCTAACAGAGGGAAAATGAATAAATATTACCAAGGAGCAGTTAAGAATTCCTTAATTATATTTAGAGTGTGCGAACCAGGGAGACAGGAGTAGTCAAGAATTCCTGCCTATGCTAGTCCCGAAGAAAACATAAAAATTGACAGGAATTGAACACAGAGTACAACAAAGTAAATTCTGGGCTATTCGTTTTTCCTGCAATTCAGAACATGATATATAGATGATATATAAAAAATAGGAATAGTAAAACAAGAGTTAAAAAGACTTATCGATCCATGAGGTAACACGAGAATTATGTAACATATTCTTCAACCATTAATTCCACAACCAGTAGGTTCATCAGCAAAGCATTCCAGCAATCTTTATTCAGAAGAGTTCTTAAAAATTATAGCGCAGGTCCAGATGATATTCACCAACCAAAAACAATACATATCTTGAGGAGGTATTTATAAAAAGAGTTACAAAATATCTCATAGAGAAAATATCAAGCACTAACTTCATCCATCTACTTCTTCAAAGGCAATAAATGACATTGAAAACAAAGCGTAATCAATGCAGGAGTAACTTGCGTTGTGCTGGCTGCCTTAGGTGGTCTGATATGTTTGACTTCTTGACTCAGCCAGTCGGCAGGTAGCTGTCTCTTTATTCCGCGTTCCTGCGTTGTTGTCCCGACCCTTCCATCTGTGCCCGATTTTGCCTTAATGCTTTTTATCGTGAATTCCTTTCTCTGTTATTTTCATTTTTTCTGATAGGTGGCATGTGCATTGAATTTGATTTAATGCAGATGATCAAAAAGAAAAAGCACTAACACTACCTTGGTGGTAAAACCTCCAACATGCTCTGCCACCACTGATCTATTGGAAACTGGTGTTTTTGTAGTTTTATTAACGTTTCATCAGCTTCAGTATACCTGTAGTAATTGGGTTGGACTTCAAAAAGATGAGTCATCTCATGTTCAATGTAGAAATTTTTTTCTAATTTGTCATATAAGCTCTATCCAGAGGGAGCTACTGTGTCTTCTGAAATGCTTGAGGATGATGTAATTTGATTGGTAACATAGGCATTTACCATGTGAGCATATTTTTCATGTGTCAACAATCTTTGATTGCTGGTCAATAAGCTGGGTAACCCTTTGCTCTGCAGGACTGTGAAATTCTCTGTGAAGGTATTTATTTCTGCTTGCATTTCTTGGCACTTTATTTCTAGATTTTGTACAAAATTCCTCATGGTCAACACCTTTTTCACTGTCAAAATGGTGCCTGTTCTATCCTTGATATTCAGAGCTGCTAATTGTTCCCTGGTATGAGTGTTCAAAAAATGAATTAGTCTATTGGCCTGTTCGGGCTTGTTTGCTAATAATTCTCTGGCCTTTTGAATCTCAGTTTGAGCTATTTCTATCAATTCAATTTGTTCATAGATAGTCTATATTGATCTCCATTGATCAGTGACGGACTGGCTAATTTTTGTCCACAAAATTGTTTTGATTTCGGTCAGAGTTTTATGAAGAGTAAGGTATTTCTGCAGGGATTTTACCTTACTTTCCAAGGCCTTTAATTCTCTTGTTTTCTCAACCACAATCATTTTTGATTTATCATAATTCACCTCTAACTTGGCTAGGTTTTCTTTAGTTTCCTTTAGCTCTGCCATTTGGAGTTCTAAGGCTTTTATTTCCTTCATCATCTCTTCCATGCTCATGCTGGTATCTGGTACCACTGTTGTTGCTGTTGTAGTTGTTGCTGAAGCTGAGGTACCTACTATTGATGCTGGGACAGAGTGAGGGACTGCTGTAGTAGTTGTAGGAGGAGCTGTTGTGCTTATTGGAGCTGTTTCTGGTGGCTGGGAGGTCGACGCTCCCAAATGCCTTAGTTGATCTAGGAGCTGAAATTAACATCCTAACAACCACAACTTGCCAAAAACTGGGCATTACATCAGTAGAACCGACCTCCACTTTATTAGAACTATCTGATCGATCTGTAGTTAGGCCAGAGGGCACACTACAGGATGTCATGGTATCTGTTAATTCCTGGGAGTATCCGGCCGATTTTCTGATAATAAACCCCAAAAACTTACTTGATGGACATCCATTGATCTTAGGCAGAGCTTGGCTCGCAACTGCCGATGCGTATATTGGATGCCGACAAGGTAATATAACCATTACAAGGGGGACAAATATTAAGAATCTCACTTTATACCCCCCAACGCAGCCAAGTGTCACAATAATAAAAACTAACAAGCGTCCTGTATCATACCTCACCGAAAATATTAGATCTCCATTTACCATACAAGAGGCCCTTGATTTCAAAGACCAAACAGAAGACGATGCCATTAATAATTTCATTATTTAAACTGAACCCAGATCCCACATACAATGTCACATGATAGAAGAAGCATTTCATAATGAATTAGAAGAGGATCTTCTTAAAGATACGCATGATCAAACAATACCTACTACCTCTGTTTCGAATAACAAGATTGTGGAAATTGAGCCAGGGAAGACTTTAAACATTAATGCCAACTTGACTTTTGAACAAGAAAAGAAGCTCATCCAATTATTGAGGAAACATAAAGAAGCATTTGCATGGGACTACCCTGATATGAAAGGAATTGATCCCTAGTTATGTACACACCACATTTACATAGAAAAGGATGCAAGACCTATTCGCCAACCACAAAGGAGACTTAATCCCCATCTAAAAGACATTGTAAAAGCTGAACTTCAAAAACTTTTAGATGTTAACTTCATCTACCCTATCTCCGATAGTAAATGGGTCTCTCCACTTGTTGTGGTACCAAAGAAGAATGGAAAGTGGAGGATTTGTGTAGACTCTAGAGAATTAAACAAGGCAACACAAAAGACCACATTCCCCTTCCATTCATTGATCAAGTATTAGAAACTCTAGTAGGAAAGAAATTATTTTCTTTCTTAGATGGCTTCAGTGGATACAATCAGATTCAGATTGCCCCTGAAGACCAAGACAAAACCACTTTTACTTGTCCCTGGGGAACATTTGCCTACAGAGTTCTACCCTTTGGCTTATGCAATGCTCCTACCACATTTCAAAGAGCTATCCTCAACATTTTTTCAGACCTAATAAATGAGGGGCTCGAAGTCTACATGGATGATTTTACACCATATGGCGATGATTTTGACCGAGCATTGGACACACTGGAAAAAGTCTTGCAACGCTGCATTGCCACCAGGCTTTGCTTAAGCCATGAAAATTTTTATATGATGATGACTGAAGGACTCATTCTAGGGCATTATATCTCAGCAGTTGGCATACAAGTAGACCCCACCAAAATTCAAATAATTTTGCTAATTCCCACTCCTACTACTCAAACAGAGGTAAGCAGTTTTCTTGGATTCTCTGGTTATTATAGAAGGTTTATAAAACATTTTTCACATATTGCTGCACCTCTATATGCACTTACAGGTAATGTTGACTTTCTTTGGACAGAAAAATGTGACCATGCTTTTCAGGATCTGAAGAAGCTTGTGTCCACAGATCCAGTCCTTCGAGGACCAAATTGGGACCTGCCATTCCAAATCTCATCAGATGCCTCAGATATAGCCATTGGAGTAGTCCTTGGGCAGGAAGAAGATAAAAAACCATATGCAATTTATTATATTAGCAATAATTTATCCCCTGCTGAATTAAATTATACTGTTACTGAAAAAGAATTTCTAGCTGTAATACATGCTGTCAATAAGTTCAGGCATTACATTACTAGATATCCTATTATTTTGTACATAGATCACTCTGCCATAAAATATTTAGCGAATAAACCAATCACAAATGGTAGAATAACTAGATGGATGATTTTATTGCAAGAATTTGATATTACAATAAAAAACAGACCTGGAAAAGAAAATCATGTAGCTGACTTTCTCTCACGAATGCCAAAACCAGTGGATGCAACAGTTGTTGAACATCAATTTCTAGATGAGCATTTGTTTGCTGTTACTGTTAAAACACCCTGGTATGATGATGTTGCGAATTACTTGGCAGTAGGTAAATTACCAAAACATTTGACCCCCAATGAATGAAAACATATTGTCCAACGAAGTACTTGATTTTCCTGGATTGGGGGCTACCTGTTCCATACAAGAGCAGATATGCACATCAGGAGATGTGTCCGGGAGGATGAAATTTTTGATAATTTTAAATCTTGTCACGACGAACCATGTGGCAGACACTTTTCCGATAAGAGAACTAGACATAAGGTGTTGTAAACAAGGTTTTATTGGCCTATGATCTTCAAAGATGCAAAGAAGTTCGTTCAATCTTGCGACAATTGTCAAAGAGCAGGACACCCTGGTCAGGCCAATGAAATGCCCCTAAACCCACAACTGGTTATTGAACCATTCGAGCAATGGGAACTTGATTTTGTTGGTCCAATTAACCCATCCTCGAACTAGAAAACATATATTCTGGTGGCAATAGAATATGTCACCAAATGGGTTGAAGCAGAAGCATACCGAGAGCTACAGGGATTCTGTCATACAGTTTCTATTTCATATATTTGTGCAATATGGGCTTACAAGGGACATAATTACAGACGGTGGACCACAGTTTGCTGGTAACAAGATTGTTGAAATACTTAAGAACTATCATATCCAGCATAAAATTACTACTCCATACCACCCACAAGCAAACTGTCAAGTAGAAAGCAACAACAAAATAATAGAAGCAATCTTGACAAAAACCATTTTGTCACATAGACGCGATTGGGCTACAAGACTACCAGAAGCCTTATGGGCCTACAGAGCAATGTGGAGAAGCACTACTATCTATTCATCATACCAATTGGTGTTTGGAAAGCAACCTATTTTCCCCATAGAGTTTGAAATCCAAACATTGCGAATAACACAAGAAGTAGGCCTAGATCTAAATGAGGCACAAATTAATATATTACAGCAGATCAATGAGCTAGATGAAATCAGGCTCTCTGCCCTTCAACGTACTGCATTAATCCAACAACAACAAGCTAAATGGCATGACGCTCTCATTAAAAACAAAGTCTTCCATGAAGGAGACTGGGTGCTCTTATACGATTCCAGGTTTCAGGATTTTCCCGGGAAACTTCAGACTCGTTGGCTGGGGCCATATGAAATCCAGAAGGTACATGGTAATGGCACCCTAACTCTAGTCACTATTGATGGATCTAGACATACCTTTAAAGTAAATGGCCACCGAGTTCGATTATACTGTAAACCACTTACTCGGGAATCCTTCTGTCAGCAACTTCGCGAGGACTCTGATATGCAAATTCTATAGGAGGAAGAGAAATCTACCTCACTTGTGATTTGTTAAGTGATTCACTTATTTTTATACTTTTACATAATTTCTTTGTTTTGTTGAATACTTTTTTGTATATATTTTTGTATTTGCATTTTTTTCTACTGCTCCTTTTTAGAAGAAACAACGTTGTCATTTTACCATTCATTTTCTGAAGGGACAACATTTGTGTACACTTTTGTCGTTGTTACCGTTCCTTTTTCATTTTCATTTTGCTGTTCCTTTTCTAAAGGAACAACATTTGAGTGTTCTGCTATTCCTTTTTCAAAGGAACAACACATTTGATTTTTGTTGTTCGTTTTCCAAAGGAACGACATTTGAGTGCTCTTCTGTTCCTTTTTTAAAGGAACAACACTTTTGATTTCTGTTGTTCCTTTTCTAAAGAAACAACACTTTTGATTTTTGCTATTCCTTTTCCAAAGGAACGACATTTGAATTTTTTGTTGTTCTTTTTCCAAAGGAACAACACTTGTGATTTCTGCTGTTCCTTTTCCAAAGGAATGACACCTTTTGATTTTTGCTGTTCCTTTTTCAAAGGAACGACATTTGGGTTTTCTGCTGTTCCTTTTCCAAAGGGACGACACTTTTTTATTTTTGCTGTTACTTTTCCAAAGGAACATCATTTGCGTCTTTGCTATTCCTTTTTCCAAAAGGAACATCACTTTTTGGCACTTTCAGTTTTTGCTGTTCCTTTTTCCAAAGGAATGGCACTTTCGGTTTTTGCTGTTCCTTTTTCAAAGGAACAACACTTGTATTCCTTTACCCTTCCTTTTTCAAACAACAACATTCTTGTATTCCTTTACCCTTCCTTTTTCAAACAACAACATTCTTGTATTCCTTTTACTTATGGCTAAAGATACCTACTGTCCCTTTTGTTTTAGGTCTTTTGGAGCACAACTATACATTCATGCAATGTATACAAAGCTAGAGCATACTGAAATCAACAAATTATATAAAATTTCTACTTTTACAAGAAATTGTTGTGAATTGATAAAGAGGAATAAAGGAAGGACACAATTATTCATCACTTTTGCTGTCATTACCCTACTAATACTGACATGGTTGGTCATCTTTATCATGCTGGTTCTTTTTAAATTGCCATAATCTTCTTGGATCATTTTTAAGGAATAAGAAAAAAGGGTTTATATTTTTCTATTGAGATGTTAAGACTTCTTCCACCATTCCTACTCTTAAGGAGGGATGAACCACCCTTTGTGTATAAATAGGAAAGCATTTTATAAAAAGAAAAGGAAAAAAGAAGAATGTTTTGAATTTTCAAATGTAGGATAGGGGGTCTCATCAAGAGCCAACCTACCATGATCATAAGGAAGAAAGTGAAGTGGCATTCCCACTATGGCCACCACACTAGGGATATGGTCCAAGAGGCATATCTGAAAAAAATAAAGAGTCCTTGGAACAGGAGGTCTCATCACGAGCCGACCTGCGCACGTTTCAATCCTTCCTGGTGAATGGCATTATGATTTAACTGGTTACCAAGCCAGCGTAATGACCTCCATTTTGACACTCAACAATACTTTCTAGGAATACACAAAGGATCATGGTTCCATGGGTGAAACAAACAACTCTACCAAGGTTATGGACACCTGTTGGCAGCAGAGCTCTGTTAATGGCATTGAAGTCACATTTCTTATACACCAATAGTAATCATTAATACCCTTCTCTGTCTTATACCTTTGTAATCTATCAAATAAGATTATGCATATCACTTCCCCGAACCATTAAAACATGAAAATCCATCATAACCAATCATGACAGAAAAAGTAGACAATGATTGCATTACACTCACTGTGCACGTCAGCTGTCGTATCCTCCCAGCCTCGCATCATGTAACCACACTTTATTATTTATTGAGCGATCCTATTATACCCTTCGATTTCGGTAACCTGCTCTATTTCTAAAAATGGCATCTTGGCATACGTTATTCCTTTATGACCTTGTACCAGAACAGATTGGCCCACCACTCCTTCATTTGACGGCTGAGGATGGCCTATCACATTGCGGGGGGGGGGGCTGACTTCATAATTTGCTAACACATGTGTCAGGCTATTATTCGGCAAACTTGGCTATTATTCGGTAAATTCTTACTCGGGAATAGTAAGGCTTAATGGTATCTCATTTTTCAATTTGCATGCCTTGCTGTTCCTAAGATATTTCTGTATCATAATCTGCAACAATTAGTAAGATTTGAACGAGCCTTGTGATTTTGCTATTTTCTCTGTGTTTCTAACAGTTTGAACAACTTGCTGTTCCATTGCCATTTCTATGTTTTTATAGTGAGCTAAAGCATGGGAGGAAGGTCAATTCGAAGTGAACCATAGGTATTGACAGTTTTTGACGCTGCACGGGAAATCCTGGCAAGGGCAGGATGGTTAGTCTATCTTAATCGTTTACAGGAATCCAACAAGATTGTGGCAATAGAATTCTTGTAGAACTTGCAATAATACCACTCCACAGTAAGGGGAAAACACATAGCAGTTACTGATGATGTAATTGCAGAGGTCTTGGGACTGCCAGCTAGTGGACCTGTGTGGACTCTAAAGAAGGAGAGACTGCAAAAGATCATGAAGATCTTCCAGGATGAAGGCCAGAACCTGACAGTCCAAGGAAAGGGAGTCCTACTAGCAGCATTAGGAGAGCCATAGGTAGAATTGGAAAGGATCATCCAGAGCTACATCACCTGTGAAGGCAGAAAAGATGTGGTAAGACCGCGACACCTTAAACTCTTAGCTATATTAAAAGAGAAATGCTCTATGAACCTACATGCATTTTTGAATTCATTACTTCACGATGTTGCCCGAAGCATGAAAAAGTCACAACATGTGGAATTGGTAGTAAGTCACCATGGACTGATACGGCTGATAGTTAGCCACAGTCTTGCTCAGCAACGGAGCAGCTGGGAAGAGCTAATTGCTACAATAGATGGGGTGCCGACTCCGCCAACCCCAAAACACAAACATACTGCCAGTACACCAAATAAACCATCAAAATGGAGAAAATTAGTTAGATTGGCATGGATTAGAGGGAGGTTGGAAAATCCCCAAGGGAGTACCAGCTAGCCTATGGAGATAGATGACTTAGGGGACAAGCAACCCCCGCAATTGGAAGGAGAAGAGAATGAGAAAGAAGTGGAAGGAAATGAGGAAGGAGAAATAGAAGAAGAGACCGAACAACCTGAGTAGGTGGAGGCAGAGGCAGAACAACGCGAGGAGATTCCATTGCAAAATCCATTGCAGGAGGACAAATTGGCCAAAATTCTGGCCAATATGGGTGAATATGGCCAACCCCTGAGCCCGCTAGGCCTCCAAATTTAGGAAGAACCAAAAGAGTATTCTGCTTAGGATAAAAATGCACCCGAGGAATTATGCGACGAGGAAGAAAACGAAGAGAATCGGTCTGTTCATGATGTAAGTATGGCAAGAGAAGAGAATGATGAAGATATAAAAGGGGAACAATCTGCTCCTAGCCAGACTACACCCGAAGAATTGCATGAAGAAGAAGGGGGACAAGGAAGTTACCCAGGAAGTAATAGAGCCAGCTAGGGTATCTACTCCTGAGCAACTTGAACAAAACAATGAAGAAGCACCCCATGAGGAAAACCAGGGAATTGGTCAAGATAATAATCCAGGCCCGAGTAAACAGACATTTGTTCCTTCTAAGGAAATAGAAGAAATTAAACGATTATGAAAGGAACAACAAAGATTGCTAAATGTGATAACTCGACTTCGACAACAAATTAGGGTTTTGAGAATGAGAAAGAGAGCAAAAACAACTTCAGAGGGAAGAAACGTAGACACTCCTGTGAAACCCCCCAAGAAAAGGGTTCGAAGGACCCCTGTTCAGCCTGCTATTCAAAACCCAGTCGAAGAACAGTCTGCTGTTCAAACCATTGTTGAAGAACAGTCTACCGTTTAAAACCTTGTTAAAGTACAAGCTGCTGTTCAAAATAAAAAGGAATAGCATTCCACTATTGCCCATGTTGAAGTGCAAATGGATGATATATTGGCATGTGACAAGGAAGTTTAGACAGAGGCACAATCCTCTGAAGAGTTACATACTATAAACACAAGGCAACACAATAGGAAGATTCAAGTAAATCTTTCACTGGCCACCACTGTATGGGACAACGATATGAGGATAGTGACCCTACGAGAGGGTTTGATGCAATCTCAGCAAGCTGTAGAAAAACTCATGGAACAAACAGTTTCTTGAGAAAAGTATGAAGAATTACAACAATAGCTAAGGACTGTCAATTTATCCGAAAGCCAGACCTTTAAAGGATGGCAAAAAGAACAAGAAAAAGTCGCAAAGGTAACTCATAGATTACATGTAGTTATCAGACAGATGGATACCTTCTGCTCTTTGTACACTGATGTCCTAGCATGTAGAACCCCTGCTAAGAATTATGCCTTGTTTTTAATGGAACGATATTTGCAATTGAAAATTAAGGCCGTCAAAGCAGGAGCCCCTATACAAATTAATACTATTGATGATTCTATGTTGTAAGAATTATGGAGTAAAGGTTCAAAGACTACTGTGTGAATTCTATCTGCATAACCTTGTGTTAGATCAAGAGACAGAGCAGAACCCCGTCCCTTTCATTGGGGATATCCAACTGCAGGAATTTATTTCATTTGGAGTTAATCAAATTAAATGGCTTAAAGCCTATAATGTAATGCCTTCCAAAGACAAGAAAAAGGATTAGACTTATGGGTAAGAGCTGAGCCTAGAGATCCATTACAGTTATGGAACAAACACAAGAGCATCATGAGGACTCCAGGTGTGATTGACACGTTAAGACCCATTCATACAGCAACCAATCGACAAGGGATAGAATACTTCTTTACCATTAAGGACCTTGCTATTGCAGCTGCTAAATTTCGATATCAGACATCTAATCCGAACATCCAACTCAAGGAACCATTTAATTACGAGAACTTTATGTTAGCTGCTAATCATTTGAACCTCTATGGTAAAATTATCTTGAGGGCAAGGCCATCTTGGATAGGATATAGGTTTTGGAGTTCGATTTGGCACCCTGCACCTGGATACCAAGCCCTGTATGAAATGCCTGAGGGTCAGACAAGCCATCTTTTTGAACACCTAGTTAGGCATCATGGCTGTAGACCACCACATGAGATCCCATCTCTAGCCTACTCTCTCATTGCCTTACATGTCAACTAAAATGTTTTCATGAGGGCATGAAAAAGGGTAAGCAGGGGGGTGTGTGGAATACTAAAGAAGGTATGTTTTTATTGATTATTTTGTCATCTTTTCTTTAGAACTCGTAACATCTTTGCATCATGAACTAGGTAGATAATGGGAAATCATGACAAATCTATAAGATTTATATGCAACATGAAAACAATAATAATTGTCATTCCTTATGCAGGAAAAGGGAAAAACTAAAGATTGCCACTCCAAAGGAAAAGATAGGGCCAAGCTAACCGTTGTCCCTTTGGCGGGGAACCATATGCAAACAAGACGATCTAAATTAAAACATCTCAGCCAAGGAAAGGAAAAGGAGATATCGACTCGACGCAAGAAAATGACCCGATAACTAGGGATTAATAGCTTGGCGAATCCCTCAGGATCCTTTGATCTTGAGGGATCGCTGCTTTAACTATTTTCGCATCTTTGATATCTCCACTTCAGCTGTTATAAGTAGGGGCAGCATTGCTAGCCCGGGGGAGACTATTAATTTTTATGTAACTTTGCTTTGTATTTGAAAGTTTATGTTTTAGAGGTATAGTTTTGCAGATCACACTGAATTTGATTGAATAAATGCTTGTTGATCATCGACTCTCGTTGAGAGGTGATCTGTTGTAACTCTGTTTTAATTCTTTAATATAAATCTAGTTGCTGTTCCATCTGTGATTCTGGAATAATCTCAAGCGGTGTGTCCCTGGAGGCTAAGGGCTCGACCCTGGTGGAACACTTGCTCCTGTACCATTACCTTTAGTTCGTGTGTGGTTTGCATTATCCGCTTTGATCAGTAATCTGGTGTTTTGTTATTTTATATCACAACTCTGTTATATTTACAATATCATTCTCTGCAATAGGAAAGTTGTATTGTGCATTCTAACCTTATAACGTATTGCTGTTCCTTTAAGTCATTAATGTAACATTACTGTTCTTTACAGAATGCTATTGATGTTCAATTGTGGAGTAACCGAGCTGTAATATTCTTAAGTTGGTACTATTGTATTCGTCTATGGTTTATACTTCATACGATTGTCGTTCAATTGACATTACCGTTCCATTATGAATTGCGATCGTTATCCTTTCTAACTGAGATCAATATTTGTGGTTTCAAACTCAGATTACTGTTTCTCTTAATATCTTTGTATGCTGTGTGAGTTATTTATTTCGATATTGTATATTCATCATTGGCGCTAAGCGCTGTTCTATATTCCATTGATAATTGGTTGTCATTCAATTTCTATTTGCTATCTGATTTACCCTTTCAGTAGAGGTTGTCATTTGATTTATGTAGGATACATTTACTGCACTTGTTCCTGTAGATTAAGGTGTTGCTGTGCATCAGACTTAGTTGCTGTTCCATTTCTTAATTGCTGTTCCATTTCTTGTTATTTGCATTATTTTTGCTTTGGTGTGTAGAACGATCTGAAATTGTAGTGGGCGTTGGCATTTGTTGTCTGTCCCGAGATTAATGATCTGTTCCTTGATTACCTTTGTTTACATCAGTTTCCAAAGGAATGAGTTATTGCTACTGGACCCTTGACTGATAAATTGCTTAGTTTTCCAAGTGCATGATTTAGGTTTTAAAGTATTTTGCTGAAAGTAGATTTTCTTTCAAGCATCCATTTACTCTTGTATTTCCTTGAGCATTATATTACTAGCATTACTTTGACAAATGACAGCCTCAAATTGAGTACACTTTTTGAGATAACAAATCGTTCCTGGATTGACAAGTTAATGTGAGGTAATTAGAGGTGAAAAAGACCCTTTTTACGGCTCGACATAAATGTTGTTTTCAAAATGTATTTAGTATTCATTCTGATTTGATGATATCCTAAATGGAGGTCCAACTTGGTGAAGTAAATTGCTCTATGTAACTCATCCAATAATTCATCAATGACAGGAATGGGAAATTTATCTTTAATAGTGAGCTTGTTGAGCTCCCTATAATCCAGACACATGCACCATGATCCATCCTTCTTGTGCACCAATACTACTCGAGTAGAGAAAAAACTTTGACTAGGTTGAATTATACCAGTCTCTGACATTTATGCAACCATATATTCAATTTCACTCTTTTGGGCATAAGGATATCTGTAAGGCCTCATGTTTGGAGGAACACTTCCTGGAATCAAATGAATAGCATGATCGTGATAAAAAATATGTGGAAGGCCTTTGCGAGTCTCAAATACCTTGGAATGATTGTCCAATAATTTTTGGAGTTCTAGAGAAATAGATGATTTAGATGTGGAAAACTCTAGTGAACATAATTGTGAAATTACGCCTCATTGTTCTTTCTTTAGAAGATTTCTCATGCCATTAGAGCTTATTAAATTTCATTTTTCCCTACAATACCCCTGTTGGCTCAGTGGGGCTTGACCCAGGTTTGGAAGTGATTTAGCTAAGCAAATCCCAGTACTATTAGCCCTTTCGGCAACAATCTGCAGAGTGCGGACTGAGGTCTCACTCGAAGTAGTATGGGAGGGTGCTAGAACCAGGTTTCTGCACTGTGGGGATGTCTGATATGTGGTGACTGGTACATGCTCTAACCTTTGCACTTACTACACTATGCACCCCTGCGGACACCCCACGCCCTGTGATACTGTCTTTGCACAGTTCTAGCCGCAGCGTGACCCGTGTTATTTACCCAGGTCTTCCTTAGTTAAGCTATGTTAACTTGTTTACTTAGATTATTTTCATATATAAGCATTCATACGAGTATTCATCAAGTGCGCGTAGTAAATAACCAAGATAAAAGTAATGCATACATCAAAACACAGATTTAAGAATAGATGCACAGCGTAAACTTCTCTTTATTGACTTTCAATTCCATGTATAGAACCGACTCCACGCTGCGCACTCAGCTGCAGGGGTCTGTGCACTCAGCTGTAGACTCTACTAGGCCTCTTTGCACTCAGCTACAGAGCCTCTTCCTAAAACCACGACCTAGTACACTTCAGGTTCCACTCTATGCTCTAACCCTGCCTTCGCTATTCTATATCTCTATGCTCTCCTAAGCTATCTTTACACTTAGAGCCTCACTATGTTTAGACAATCCCATGGTCCACGGACCATGGATAGGCTGACACAACTTTACATTAAATTACAATATAATGCTTAGGGCGGACAACCTTATGACTCAATTGTACACTTCGCACTCCGTGCCCATACTTCGTGGAGTCTTACAATACAATTAGCCAAAACTTGGGCTTTGAGCCCCAAAACATGCTGTGGTGGATCCCATGCCCAACAGGCCCCCACCATAATCATCATGACTCATCTTGAGTCACTCTGCTAGTGCAACGATCTTGGCATGAAGCCCCTCCAACTGTGCTTGTGCTGTGCGAATGTCCGTAGTGCACTGCTCTACTCGCTGCTGGATTTGTTTACTCTTTCTGCCGAATGCTTGTTTTAAGGGGCAAACCCCTATCTTAAGGCATGCATCACCTTCAATTGTGTGAGCTTTCCTTCGATATCGGTAGTGATGTGAAAGGCCTCGTCAATCTAAGGATGGATAGATGCTTTAAGTATTGCCTCTTTTTGTCATGCGACATCCACCTGTTCCTTCAATGCCTTCGCCTATTGTAGCTTCGCCAACCGCTGGGTCAGGACAACTGTTTGCCCCATTCTGCACACACTGTCATACTACACTTGAAGCTCCCACACCTCTATTTCTAGGCTCTGTATGGTAGGGTCCTCTTGTAAGGAAGTAAGGACCACGAAGGATTCTTCCAACGTATTCGTACAAGTCTGCACTCTCTGTCCTATTTCCTCCATCTCTTTTTGGATAGCGTCAGCACACTTTTCACAAACTTTTGGGGGTGTTGATAACTACACCTTCAATGATAGTTAGACAATCTGAAGGTTGAGGTCCAACCGTATCTTCATTGCTTCCTTCTTTGCCTCGCAGAATCCACTGGCCAATCTGTGAATTCGCTCTCCTACTGGTAGATCCGCTGGGACAACAAATTCCAGGACAGTTCTATAAGCATCGTCCACTGCCTGCACTAGTCCTTGAGACTGTGCCATGATTTCATCACACTATCGGCTAAGCTATTCCATATTGATATTTTGCGTGCTCATTACTGGTAGCGTACAACCTTCTCTGGAGTGGAAGGGAAGCCAAGTTTACACTCAACACCTCAATCCTACCCATCGTAGCTTGGTCAACCTTTTTTGATTCCACTAACGCACCCTCAGGGAACACGAACGTGTTGGTTACGCGGGCATGCAAAATCTATTCTGTCGTTGATGTACCTGCTGCGAAATATGGGGCCATCATCCCTATTTGCAGGGGCTACACCTATAGTCCCTGTAACTGCGTTTGTAGCACCCCCAACATAGTGTTCTGCTCCATCCTCACTTCTTGGAGCATGTCCTTAGTGACACTGCGAACTATCTCGCCAATGTCAAACATATCACCTTCTGTAAGCGTGATTGGGTCAATGGACGTCTTAGATGCCTCCGTCTTCTTTCTGAGGACTAGTTTATCATGGACATGCAACCGTTTCAATTATTGCGAGGTAGTTTCTGGATATGCGCACTCTCCATCCAGGTCAATGTCCTCAGCCTCCTGCCTTGTGGACATTTCATGGCCCCCCTCTACCTCTTTGATTGGCACTATTTATGCTGTCTGTGCTGTTGTTGCTGCATTGGCCATCTTCTGCTGTGCGATTGCTTCTTGTTCCTAGCACCTCTTTTCGGATAGCTTCGCAATGCGCAACTTGGTGTCCTTCTTCCTTTGTTGGGCTGTGGCATTCTCCATTCCTGCCAAGTCCAGCGTGCACCACTTCGGAGGCCATGTTTCCAATGCTGTGAAGATGGCGTCATCTGTAGCAATAAATGGAAGCTTTGTCCATTCCATCGCTGGGTCCTTCCATGCCTGGACATGAATTTTGTGCATGTCCACTTTAAACTCTGCAAATCTCTTCAGAGTAGCGTACACTGTGGGAGACAATCATGGCCTTCTATTTATCAATATACGGATGCTTGCCTCCATCAGCACCCAAAACACCTTGACCACGTGAATCTGATTTGTGTCCTTCGTGGCCGAGAGTGAAGCATACTTCGCGGCCTTAGGAATTTCCTTATTGATCGGCGGGAACTGGCTATCTACCGTTACTTTTCCTGCTACGAGCATAATGGGTAAGAGCAACCACAAGTAGTGGAAGGTCTCACCTTGCTCTTGGGCCTCCTTGCAGTTTACCAAAAATTCATCACAGAGGAACTCAGCCTAGTTGAATTGGACCCCCTCCATGCACTGCTCGTTCAATGCAAC
Organism: Pinus tabuliformis; assembly: GCA_031772625.1. Taxonomy (NCBI): domain Eukaryota; kingdom Viridiplantae; phylum Streptophyta; class Pinopsida; order Pinales; family Pinaceae; genus Pinus; species Pinus tabuliformis. Next base: position 346,482,357 of record CM062819.1, on the reverse strand, counting down.
CATAGGCATTGGTACTTCATCGACATGGAAATTTTGCATTATTTTGCTGGCCAGGAGCTGGGTGGCTACGCACACGCCTTTTTCCTTGATAGTTGCAATTGCATAGACACGCTTCTTCTTTTCAGCTTGTACTTGGTTTTCATGGCTTCTGCAAGAGCCAAATTTCTTTTATCAACTATTTCCCTGGGCTCCCTTCCCTTATAGGGGAGCCGAGAAATCCTGTGAATAAGTTCTGCAGTGATGGGAATAGGCTCCTCCAGCCATAGATACCCATCATGAACTAGGCACAACAACTTCCTGATGACGAAAATGGTGATTGGCGCATGGTGAAAGTGGAGTATCCATCGTAGATGAAGTAACCCGACCTTCTCTACACTACACAGCCATTTTCACACCTCCAAAGTGATCAGTGATCCCCCGAACTTCTGGTTCATCAAGCTTTCCTTCGTCAGGTGCGGAAACTTTTCATTGTTTGCAAGGTCCCAATCTTTGAATTTCATGGTAGGCACTTGGCCGAGGGGCAAACCTTCAAACGTAATGCCATCAGGGAGGAGCGGGGTTTGGAGCACACTCTTCATGGCCTCCAGGTCTTTGGCCACCCTAACTTTCCCTTTCCATGGAGGGATGTAAACGGGTAACTTTTTTGTGGATGGCATTGGTGGGAAATCCACCTCCCCATCGTGTTGCACCTCTATTTGACCAATTAGAGCCTATAAGTCTTCCTCCTCTTCCTTTAATTCAATGGTGATGGATTTGCCTTTTTCTTCCATCGACAATTTGTTGAACCGTGGGTTTCTTGGGGATACACGGATTGGTCCCATCGTCTGCTTATCCTTCTTCAGCTACGGCATCCGTGGTGATTCTGGAACTTCTAGTGCAATCACCACCTCTCCGGGCTCCATGTGGACCATATGGGGTTCCGCAGCCTCACCAGTGTTGTCTTCAGTGGATCGTACTCCTGGTCTGGTAGTAGTCATCATGTTTACGCGAGATATGTTCTGTCGCGTACCCAAAGGTGGTAAGAGTGCTCAATGATCAATGCTCTGTAACAATCAAATCTAAAACAGCCAAGTGTTGTCTTGTGGCTAGCCCTGGGGGTTTTATAACATATTTTGAATTTTAATTCGACCATTCCCCCCACTTCTGAGTCATTAATGCCTTTTTGGCGGTAGATCATCCCAAATCTAGCTCTTAATTCGTGCCTTAATTGCCCACCGCCTACTCCTCTTTGTCTTAAATTGGACCTCTTGTCATGAACAATGACACCAACGGTCACTTCTCAGTCTACCCACGTGGTAGCGCAGCCCCCTTTGTGCGGTTGTGACCCTTGTGACATGCCAATCCTGTGCACAACCTCCTTATCGCGCAACTCCCTCATAGACTCTTTCATAGTCCCGCGCTGCCTTTCAACTGATTGGAGAACTAAGATTGTGCTCCCTACAGATAGTCAGGTGGTCGCACTACCTGTGTAAGGCTTCAAGTCACCTTCCAGCCTAGTCCACGAGCACTCCTCAATTACCCTCACGACAGTTAGCACCACACATTCTTCCTTATGTCGTGCGCTCCCCTGGTTACTTTATCTGGTAAGGTGCAATCGTAGCCATGGTAGTAGAGTCACAAATGCTCGAAGAAAATCTTCTAATGCAGTAGTATGAATGACCATATCTTATCCTGTCATTCTTAGTTGATCGATGCGACATGCTTGCGTGATTTTGTTTTCTAGTTTTTTGATCTCCGCATCCATTAACATGCTTTGCTTTCTCAGTTGTACCTGATTGTCTTCGAGTTCACAAAGTTTAAGGTTCCCTCACCACACTACTTTATGAATCTGCATATGCTTTCCCTCATGTAGTTGCATAATTCTTTCATCCTAGTCCCTGCGTACTATCTCAATTGTGGGGGCTATTGCATGAGGATTCCTTTCCTTCAATCTATGGTCTCGATTCTACTCCTCAGCTTCGGAATTGTCTCTGAGCTCAAGTTTTTTCACATAGCCCTATAGGCCCATCGAATCACTGGCATGCGTAGGTCGCAATCCATTTGTCTCGCCTGGTGAACCCTGTTCAGGACTTTGCATACCTTATTGAATGCTTCCACATGGAATGTTTGTGGCACACATCGCCTTTCCTGCTGCTACGTCCTGTTCTAATTTTTGATGCTTAGTTTGGGGTGGGCTTGAGTGGGCAGCATAGCACACGTCTGTACCCATCGACACAGGTGGGTGTGCAAGTTGCTCTATCCTTGCTGCCTGACTCTCATTTGAAACTGGGGGCTTCCAAATCGTAGGCGCATCATCCTTCTACATCCGTGTCAGTCCTTAAACATTTCTTGATGTGTACCCCACCATTGTGTACGTGTTGCGCACAGTGCCCATTTCAACGCATCAAATCACTGCTGTTTCGGTACTATGCTTTAAAATTTGCACAGGAATTCATCCACCTTCATCAATCCATCATATGTTTGTAGCTCTCTTGCCTCTGTTGTCACGAAATGCAATGATCTAACGATCATGTTGCAATTCAGCATCGTCATTTCGTTCAACTGATTCTGCCATTGCTCTACTTCTTCATCTAAATCCGAAGTGCAGGAGCTTTTGCTCTCCCACAAGATCCTCCCATCTGTAGTCAGATTCACCCAATCTTGGTCTCGCGTAGTTATCTTGTAAATACAATCAAGATCATCGTCACCATTGTCGTCATGCACTGGTTTAGTGTAGCGCGCTCCTTCGGCTGAGTCTAGTGGCATTACTACGCGTAGTGACTTTTTCTCGAAGATCATTTTGTGCTTCTTTAGGTTGATGACTCTATTCATATTAGTGGCACAGTCTATTCCTAATAGTGTGGGATAGGGATTGTTGTCATCGACAATATCTATTACTTCAAAATCCACCTGTGCACTCGCGCCTTCAATATTAACTATTACTCCTTGCAACCTCCCCATGGGAAAAATATTCTGTTGGTTCGCCATTCATAATTGGATAGGGGACTATTGTAACACAGGCCTGCCCATGCATTGCCATGTTTGCTTCGGTAATACATTCACATATGAACCTAGATCTAGGATTACCTGATCCATTTCATATTCCCCAATCTGTGCAGTCAACCTCATTTCCCTTCCAGTGTGAAATGCATGCTTCCACAATTCCAGACGATGCGTGGTTCCCCTGACTTTGCGCACTAGGTGATCAATTCCTGTAGTCCTTTAACTGCCTTGTTGTTGCGCAACAGTTTCATGCATGTCTCTAGAAAGGTAGTGAGCATTGAAGGATCCATTCCTGGCTTTGGTTGATACTTACTACCTGAAGTGGAGGCCTCCGCGAAGCTCTTCTTAGCTTCCATGAATATCTCCTTTATGCATTCTAAGTCAAACTTGGGTTCCTTTGCTGCTTTCCCTTATCCTCTCCCGTGGTCACACCACTTCTGAGCATCATGTTTATATTCGGGTGTTATTTGCATGGCTTAGACCTCATTATTTGTATATTCTGAGTTGGGGGAGGCTGGAATACCCCTTTTTCGCACATCTTTGTGATCAACGTAGGGTAGTCTATTGTTTCATGATCAAAATGAGCACAATACGAATAGGATATTGTCTTTAGGTTGGTACAATCACAGGCATAGTGCCCTGGTCCTCCGCAATTGTAACAAATTAACTGCCCACAGCCCCTTCCTGGTCCCATTCCACCTTGTCCTCGACCTTGTCCCTGAAATCTAGTGTGCGACATCCCCGCATCTGGGTCGAGGGCTCACATTTCAGTCTTCATCCTATAGGCTGGGGTTTGATCCACCATTAGCTCATAACTGCGGTGAGTGCACTCATCATGGCCTACTGACCTGGAGAAATTACAAAACAATTGTTGGGGTGTCTATATAAATTTCTGCAGCAAATGACAATTGTTCGTCATGTGTTTCCTTGCTATCTGACAGATCATGCACCATAAAGTGGGTGTCACTCTCGGCCCTGCCTGCGCTTCCGGTCTTAGCTGCATTGGCCCTCCTCCTACCAATTAGTTCACAAACACTAGACAGTGATCCTTGTCATGGCCCTGGCCTTTTCATTTTATGCACCATACTTCCTCACACGCCACTTGCTGCGGTGCCCTATCCTACTTCAAACTTTGCATTTCCAAACACAGATTCTGAAGTTGCGCATGGATTTGTTGAACTCCCAACCCAGGTTCTTGTATCAGTGTTTCATGTAATCTCATCACCATTTCCAACGCTTCGGCCTAAGTGGAAAGTTTTTATTGTGACAGCGTCGTCCTCAAGTGCGGTGTTAGAGATGCTACAAACCATGCGCGATGCTGTCCATCTATCAATGTCATATTGGCTTCACAGATTGTACTCTTCAGCTGTTGATCCAGATCCTAGGGAGTCTTGCCCAGGAGCATCACGATCTCTTTAAATCCGATGATTGATTGTGTTTCTGACTTTGGCTTGCTAAATTCCCTGTTCAGCACATTCTGGATCTCTGCTATCCTTACGTTTGGGTGGTTGTTAGAGTGCTTGATATACCATGTCAATGCGTAATCCTGCAGTGTGCTAACCAATGTAGCCTTCTTAATATTTTCATCCGTGATGCCCTGTGCTTCCCATACTACTCTTACCACGAACCAGAATTGGTCTGGATCCTCATTCCCTACTCCTCTGAACACTGTAAGCTTAATTACGCTTTCCATACTGAACCGTGGAGGTGCTGGAGGTGTAGTGGGTGGAGATGGAGGTAAGGGAGGTGAAGCAGGTGGCAATGTGGGTGGAGGTGGTAACCGCAGGGTGCACTGCCTTATCAAACTGATCATGCTTCTCAAAGAAACATTCGCGAGCTCATCGTTGCTCTCCTGTGAGGGTGAAATTAAGGGAATGTTTTCTAATTCTTCTCTACTTCCGCTTCTGTAGATCTTTTCGCTCCACGTAGTTCCAAACATTAATTTATTCCCATAACCCGCTTTTCACATAACAACATCTTAATCTAGGTGTTCAAAGATTTAATATACTTACCTCGCGGTCCCTTGAGAAAGAATCACTCTGCCTCACTGTAGATCGCGGTCGTGTCTTTGCAAACTCAGTGATAAATCCTCCTATTCTCCAGTCGAGCCAATGGTCCACAGCTCACGCGATCTTATCTTCTGATGCTTCTAGTCTGCGCACTAATTCCAAAGTCCACACTATCGGTTGGTCAAGCCTACACCTTCCTTGGTTGTTGGCTAACCTTGCGATCCACTCATACAACTCAAATGGAAAGGATGCAAAGAAAATCTCGTGGATTTCCGTATACATGTAGCGATTTAGCCACTTTTCCTTAGATACTTGCGGAGTTCTATTTTCCTATGTCACGAACTCGTGAATCTTCTTGTCTAACCACACTTCAATTTCCTTCTTTGTTGGGTTCTAGTGGCATGACCTCAGACATCCCTTATGCAGATCTCGATCTCAACAATGAAACCATTTTTTGGCTCAGTGGGACCTGACCTAGGTTCGAAAGTGATTTAGCTTATCAAATCCCGCTACTACTGGCCCTTTTGGCAATAGTCTGCAGAGCACAGACTGAGGTCTCACCCGAAGTAGTACGGGATGGTGCTAGAGCTAGGTGTCACACCCTGGGGATGTCTGATATGTGGTGATTGGTATGCAATCTAACGTTCGCACTTACTACTCTACGTGCACCTGCGAGCACCCTGCACCTTGTGATATTGTCTTTGTACAGTACTAGTCGCAACACGACCCAGGTTATTTACCGAAGTCTTCCTTAGTTAGGCTCTGTTAACTTGTTTACTTAGATTATTTTCATATATAAGCATTCATACGAGTATTCATCAAGTGCGCATAGTAAATAACCAAGATAAAACTAATGCATATATCAAAACACAGATTCGAGAATAGATGCATAGAGTAAACTTCTCTTTATTAACTTTCAATTCCAAATACAGACCTAACTCCACCCTGTGCACTCAGCTGCAGGGGTCCACGCAATCAGCTGCGGACTCTACTATGCCTCTGTGCACTCAGCTACAGAGCCTCTTCCCACTACTACGACCCAGTACACTTCAGGTTCCACTCTATGCTCTAACCATGCCTTTGCTATTCTATATCTCTATTATCTCCTAAGCTATCTTTACACTTAAAGCCTCACTCTATTTATACTTATAGCTACGTGGGGCCTGACCCAGGTTCAACAGTGAGTTTAGCCAAGTAAGTCCCAGTACTACTAGCCCTTTCGACAATAGTCCACAGAGCGTGGACTGAGGTCTCACCCAAGGTAGTATGGGAGGGTGCTAGAACTAGGTTTCTGCACCCTAGGGATGTATTGATGAGGTTTCTAGAGGTTCGTGATCCTAACCTGTGTTTTGCGCTGCTACGCACAGCTTTCTATTCTTCGAAACCCATGCGCACCTTCGTATTATTTCGATCCAATCCTTACAGTGCTATTATATTAGTGCTTAACTTAGTTTGTGCAGGCCCAATATTGTTATTACTTATTCGACTTCCAGATTAGCGTGAGTACTTGAAAACAAGATAAATGCATAAAGATAACTAGAATATAGAGATATAGATCTACAAACAGAAGCACAATATTCTGAATCAATCTTATCTTTATTAATACTCAAGTTCAGTTACAAACCCGACTCTGCCCTGCGCACTCAGCTATAGGGGTCTACGCACTCAGCTGCAAACTCTACTAGGCCTCTGCGCACTCAGCTGCAGAGCCTCTACCTACCACTATGACCCAATACACTTAATATTCACTTCTATCTTCTAACCATGCCTTTGCATCTATCTATTACTTCTCAAAACTAAGACTTCCTTTACACTTAGAGCCTCACTCTATTTATACAATCCCACGGTCCTCAGACCATGGGTAGGCCAATATACTTTACATTAAATTACATTAGCTTAGGTAGGACAACCCTAGACTCTTGCACTTCGTGCCCGCATTTTGCAGGGTCTTTACATTACACTTGACCAAAATTCAGGCTTCAAGCCCCAAAAACATGCTATGGGGGGATCCGCTGCCCAACAGGCCCCCAACACAATCATCATGAATTGTGATCTGGTGCAGTGATCTTTGTGTGAAGTCCATGCAGTAGGTCTCATGCAGCTTGGGTGTCTAAAACACACTGTTCCGCTGCCTATTGTACTTGTTTCATGCATATCTCTGAACTTTCATGAGCAGGGTCACATTCCTGTTCAACCGTATACAGTTTCTGCATCTGTGCCAACTTGCCTTCAATGGTAGCTGTGAGTGTGAACGCTTCATTGATCCATGGCTGGATGCGTGCTTTAAGTCGTTGAGTAAGGGAAACCGTCTACACGGTGCTCCAAACACTATCATACCCCTACTGCAACTCGTGCGTCTCTGTCTCTAGGCACTGTAGGTTCGTCTCTTCCTGTAGGTGCATAAGTATGGTTAGTGCTTGCTCTAGCATCCTAGTGCACCCCTGTGTTGCCTGGCCAATTTGTTCCAACCGCATCTAGATAGCGCGGGCGCACTACTGTTTGACTTCTGGGGGTGTGGAGGGCTGCGCCTTTAATCACAGCTCGATGTTTTGCAGGTTCAACTCCAACTGAACCCTTGCCGTTTCCTCCCGGGCCTCGCGGACTCCGGCCGCCAATCTATGGACCCTTCTTCAATCTGCTAGCCTATGTAACCAACTCATCCCTCTAGATGCTTAACTGCTCCATGTTGATTTTCTACTCATGCAGGACCTGGATCGCTCGGCCTTGCTGGGCGCAGAGTTCGGCGATGACCCCATCCTGCAGCTGGTATAGTATTTCGCATGGTAGGGTGGCCAAGTTCAAGTCGACACCTTTCATGTTGCTCATCGTAGCCCAGTCATCCCCGCTTTTTTTCTAACACGCCTTTGGGTAAGATGAAAGCGTTACCCATATGGGTGCGTAGCAGTTGTTCGGCCTCAGTGGTTCCTGCTGCGACATACTGGGCCATTGTGCTTGTTTGGGGGTGTTGTACCTGTAAACCTTATAGCTGCGTGCTAAGCGCCCCCAACACAGTGTTCTACTCCATCCACAATCCTTGAGTGCATCCCCCATGACTTCCCAAATCATTTTGCTGATGTCTAATAGATCACCTTCTGTGGGCATGATTGGCTCAACGGACGTCTTTGTGGCTTTCCCATTCTTCCTAGGGGCTATTTCTCTAGGTTGTGTGGCCACTTGAGTTGTGTTGATGTCATACTGGGGTCCGCGCAATCCTCCTCACTATCCACTTCCCTGGTCTGCTGCCTCGAGGACATCTCCTGGCCTTTCTCGGCCTCTCTGGTTGGCTTGGTTGTGTTATATTCTTTCCACGACTAGCCCACGTAGTTAACTAGAGGGTTAGAAGGAGGGTGGGGCCCCCCCTTCATTGTGTTGATTGCGTAGTGGGGGAGTCACAGGGGGTTTGAGGGGTGCAGGTAACCCCACTTTATGGGGTCTGGGGCAGCGCCCCAGAAAATTTTGGTTTTGGAACCTATGTTAGGTTGGGCGGACCCACCTATGATTTTGTGCATGATTTTCGCACATGTTTTTGGACGCGATGGTTTTCAATCCATTGTATTGGATGCTTCGGCATGCATAAATATGTATTATAACATTGAAAGGAACATAATGAAAAATCAAGCTGGTAGTCCTAGTTTTGGGATCTAGGGGAAAATCTCTGTGTCTATATGTTTTATGTGTTATGTTCTCACATTGTTTACTCTCTATGTTTTAGAATTCGTATGCAGGTAATTTTTGCATGGGGTTAAAACCTACATTTGGTATCGGAGCTATTTTGGCTCCAAGGGGATGCCTTTGTTGCTGAGGGGTTTTTCTCGTGCCTGTGGTAGATCCTATTCACTAGGATATCTACGGGATCAATTCTGGTGGTGAAAGAAGATGACGAGCAGTGGAAAGATAGAGATGGAGAAATTTAATGGTCAGAGTTTTGAGTTGTGGAAACTCAAGATGGAGGATCTATTGGTAGATAAAGATCAATGGGTCATGGTAGATTCGGGTACTAAACCAATGGGAGTATCTGTTGAAGAATGGAAGAAGTAGGATTGGAAGGCAAAGAGCACAATACGATTGTCTATCGTAGATTCAATATTGATGAATGTATCAGGGGAAGCTACGACGAAGGATTTGTGGGACAAGTTAGGGATTTTGTACCAATATAAGTCTCTAGTGAATAAGCTGTTCCTATGGAAAAATCTCTATAACTTGAAGATGAAAGATGGAGATTCAGTGACAGAGCATCTGAAGGCATTTAATACCATAGTAAGTCAGTTATCATCTGTTGATATCAAAATTTTAGATGGAGATAAGTGCATCAGTTTGTTGTGTTCTCTACTAGATTCAAGGGATAATATGGTTATTGCAATAGGTAACAATGCAACTGCCTTACAATTTGATGAAATTGTCTTAGCCTTGCTTACGAAGGAGATGAGACGGAAACATATGGAGAGCCAGAATGGTGATGCCTTGTCTGTACGAGGAAGATCCCAGAATAGAAACAAAAATAAGTTATCAAATGGGAGACCTAAATCTAGAGGGATATCTAAATCTCCAAGAAAACCTCTAAATGTGATGTTCTGGAAATGCGAAAAGGAAGGGCACTACAAAAGGGACTGTAAACCTAAAGCTCCTAAAAGGGAAATGGATCTGATGATGCTCCTTTTGCAGAGGTGAAAACCACCTCAGATGAAGGTGGGGATGTGTACTTGGCTTCTTCAAGTACACATGTAGATCATGAGGCATGGTTGATTGACTCAGGTGCATCCTTTCACTTCACTCCGCATAGAGAGTGGTTCTACGAGTATGAGAATTACAATGGTGGTGATGTCTTCTTATGGGATGATAGGAAGTATAGAATCGTTGGTCGCGGAAAAGTAAAGTTGAAGTTGCAAGGTGGAAGGGTTAGAACACTTTCGGATGTTTTACGTATTCCTGCATTGGCCAGAAATTTGATTTCTGTAAGCACTGTTGGGGGGAAAAGTATCTAATGCAGAATGCCTCTATCCCACTCTGAAGGTGATAGTACTTCAGCAAAAACTGAATGCAAAGCTATTCAAAGTTTCTTCTTTATGAGATGAGAGAGGGAAGAAAAGGATGATCTACTAACCGTTATCTTGCGCTAATAGTCGATCCAGTCTTCACTCCTTGCTGCTTGCTCCTAGCTCCTTGCCCTTTCACCGGCCCAGCTACACACAGATCCTGTAAAAGCACAAGAAAAGGAAACTACAAGAAGCATACATCCATAATCGATTATAGGATTAGCATAAATCAAATATACAAGCATCTATTCATCATAAAGACACATGCATATAGAAGAACCTCAAATACTTTATTGATAATAGAAGTAAAGTTCTGAGAGAGTTACAACCACAATGGGCCCAATCCAGCAACACCTCCCAGCTGAAAGAAATCTCCTCTTCACCTCCTTCAAGCAAAACACCCAATAGCTCTATACACAAACCAACAACACTTCCTTACTTGCACAAAATTCCGGCCTCCCTAGACCTCATGAGAGAGCTCTATATATAGGGTTTTGGAGAAAGGATGAGTCATCTTGAGAGTGGCCTGAAGCTGACTTGTGTCCTCTCCCACTTTAGTTAATCTTCAGTTCTTGAGTCCACTTGGAGAATCTTACTTCCACTTGGAGATCAAGACCCTCTTACTCATCACTAGGCGAATTCCTTGACCCAAGTGTCAGTTTGGAAGCTTCCTGGGCAGTTGACACCTTGCAGAATGACTGTGCCACTTGGCCAATCTCCCCCAGCGCAGGTAGCCTTCATCAGTTTTGACCTTCAGTGCAGGTACAAGGAGGAGCAGTTGACATTCAGTGCAGATGATCAGTGGAGCAGCTGACATGATCCAGAAATAGCCTGTTTCTGAGTGTTTTCAGGTGGAGAACTGATTTTTAGTGCTGTGGTTTGTAGACCTTGTTCCTCTAAGGGTAAGAACAACATGTTTAGGGACTTTGGATCCCTCAGATTATTGAAATTTCATGCTCCATGCTGTTAGGCACAAAAATGTCTATAATAGTTGCCCCCTAAAGTATGAGGTCGTTTATCGGGTGAAATGCTTTATTAGGAGGATCCGAAGTTCATTCAATCGGCTGAGAGGTGCCCTGCAATAAAATACAATACAATACATTATTTTTCATTCTGCTTTCATGATCTAGCTGAGGCGGGCATTCCCATGCTCAGCTTTATAAATTCATTTTGGTACATATAACAGACGACCGTCTGATGATAGACTGATAATTCTCTGCTGAAATTATCATCCTTTGAGTAGGATGATCATCTGCTGCAATCATGTACATATCGAATCTCTTTATATTTCCTGAATATATATCGCAGCCCGGATGGAAGAAACTAGATCCGGGGTCTTCAATCTCGTTCGATCTTCACTCTAAGTACAAGTCGATCCATGTGAGAATTGCGTTGAAGTCGAACATGGAAAGACATCGCTTGATTACCGGTCAATAAGGTAAACTGTTAACAAGCGCGAGAGGAGTCACCAATAATGACAATGACCCTCAAGGTACTGCAGTACAATTCACGTGGTGTGAATAAAGGACTTGGCGTCGAACACCACGCAAAATCTTCTGGTCGAAGGTCATTGATGTATACCTGTCGCCGGAAGTGAGAAACTTTCCATTGAGGCATGCAAGCTTCAAAGTACTGGGAGGGGTGTTCCTAGATCAACTTCTTGGATAATGAGCTGAAGTCGACAAGAAGCGATCCGTCAAAGGAGGGCCTTAATGAATCCCACATCAGTGACACGGAACGGAGCTAATGACTTTAGTGGAGGTGAAAACAACCTGTGAGATATGATTCAGGGTGGCGATCATGGGTGGATGAAGGATAATGTATGGCAATGGATGGGACACGGTTGACTCTTTCTGAACACATCTCTTGAACATATAACGACACTGATGTGATGGATCGGTAGCATTACCCCAAATACGGATGGTTTGGCGAGGACCATGGCGATGAGACGGGTGAATGAAACAACCCAACCCGATGTGGTACGGAGGACAAAGTGTCATGTTCAAGAGCGACTTGCTACCATCAAAGCTTTGAGGTTCTCCCAATTTTTCCCCAGTCATTTCTGACCAGTACCTCTTTATTTTTGTCAAGCTTGAGGAGGATAACATATGCTTGTTCTATAACCTGCCCTTCGGGCAAGCCCATCGCTATGTTTTAACGAGCCTAGCGATAGGGAAACTCGTTCTCGTCTAAAGACAAGTTTGTCGCTATTTAATCATTTTAACGAGTCTAGCGACAAAGACAACTCGGTCCTTTTCATTTTTAGAGAGTCTGAAAAGGTACAGAAAGTTAACTCCAAAATTCCTTTTTCGTCATCTAATCCCTTAAGTCCGAAAAAGTATAAAACAATACAAAAGGGATGAATTTTCGATAACTTTAACGAGCCGAATAAAACAAGCGCTCGACCTTTTTGTGCAATAATCCCTCAGGTCCAAAAAGATTAAAATCTAGAGGAGGGATAGCTCTTCCGGTCCTTTTAACGAGCTGGAAGGCCAAAACTCGGCAAACTTTTCATATTTTACGAGTCAGATGAAAAGAGCTCAAAGAAGACTCGTCTTTTGAGGAATGAGTGATAAACAGGGATAGCAGCAGATTCCAGGTACAGGTTGGAATTTTCCAATCACGGCAGTGTCACAAGGATGGCTAAGTGAAATCACTCTTCGCAGCTGTTCCTCAAAATGGGTAAACAATCATATGGGGGTGAACGATCGGCCAAATGGAATGGAGGTGGCGGGTGCAAACACAACCAAGGCTTTCATGGCTAATAAATTTACGATCACAATGGTTATTTACCGGTACTGGGTTCATTTTTTAAAGAGCTTGAATGCGCCAAAACACTGCTCAAAAGCTTATGTTTATTTTTTAACGAGCATGAACTATGACGCTAAAACTGCTCGGATCTTGCGTTTATTTTTTAACGAGCATGAACTTTATGCTAAAACTGCTCGATATACCAGTCATAAGATAAGAAATGTCTCTTGTGAGATAGCTATTTTTTATGGAGCTTTATCTCACGAAGCTATGCTCCTAATTTGGCAAATTTTGACCTTTGCCCCACATCCTTTCTTTATGCAAGTTCGGAAAACGGCTAATCCCAAAAAATAGATAAATAACCGCTCCTAGCTTGCACTCCAAAAGGTTTTCATGCCCCCAGGTATAAAGTACAATTTCAAGGCTGCCCCTACTTATCCGATAAAACATTTGTTTTAAATGGTGAGGCTTGCCTCTTTCAGGTTATCCAAAAAATGGTTTTATTTGCTGCCGCAAATGAAACTCTTTCTTCGGCGATGTCTATCATTAGGTTACTCAAAGATGGTTACTACTTGTTGCAGCAAGGGAATCCCTTTCTTTGGAGGCTGCCCCTACTTATCCTCTAAAACATTAGTTTTAATGGGTGAGGCTTGCCTTTTACCCAAAGATGGTTACCATTTGCTGCCGTAATAGAATCTCTTTCCTTGGTAGCCTACCTGTTTAGACAAAGGTGAATGACTAGAAATCATCAAACACATAACTTTGACAAGAGAATCATGTTCTAGAACAACCCCTCTTCCTTCCATGGACGGGGTACGGACTAGTCATATTCTTTCGCGGAAATTCTACTTTATACCCAAGGTTTCCTCTGCCCGAAGCAGACCAGGATGCATGCCCCCTGGGTTCCAGTCCTATCTTTCCGAATCACTCGCATTCATCGGGAAGGAGGACTGGGGGTAGAGACATTTCTTGAGTAAATAGACCATTGAGGATTGGTATTTGACAATTTGCGATGTGTGATCCCGGAAATGAAAGTTGGTCTACGAGCTTGACCACCCTTCCTTCGTGTGGAAAGCACATTACTCTAAAGAGTGAGGAGACTATAGCTTCCATGCAATATATATAGTCACGTCCAAGGAGTAGGTTATAATCCAAGGGTCCTTGAACGACCATCACGTTCATATTAACGATCTTCCCTTTCAATGTAATAGGCACATTAGGGAGGATCCCTAATGGTCGACTGGTTCCTTTATCAAAGCCCGAGAGATTTCTTATCTCAGGCAAAAGCGCCGGGGAACCCAGTGCTTTCCAAGCAACAGAGGAAAGGATACTCACAGATGCCCCTTCATCAATGATAGTTCCAGCCATCACCATTCTATAAATTTGGACTATGATTCTGAATGGTATACTGGCTGGTAACCGGGGTCTGCCCAGTTGGTTCCAATCAAAGGACACAACCAGGTTGCTTGGTGGTGGGACCGAATACACAGCCGGATACGATCCTGACGATGTTCCTTCCTGCGATAAAGGAATGGGCGCATTGCCTTGATGCTCATCAGAATCTGTGTTGATGAAAAGAATCTAGATGGTGTCATCCTTATTCTCTTCAGTGAGGATGTCATTTGAAGATGAATCTTCAGTGACGGTGTCATTTGAGGATGAAACCTCTGAAGGAAGAACCGGGTCAACTGCCGTATCGACCTTTAGACTTTCGTTTGGTCTGGATTCAGTAGGTTCATTTTCAATGACTGACGCTTCAGCTGACCACATGAGCGGGCCAGCTGTATTTTCAACCAACGAAGGACTTGGCATGAGTTTTTTGTATCCAGGAGGGAGTATTACCGGAGAAACCGGACGATCTTCCAAAACTCTCTTCGCTTCGTCTAAGAAGGGACAACGGTGGATGGCGTGACCACCTTCACACAGTTTGCAGGGGGATCTTGCTCCCCCTCTTTGTCTTGAACCTTCACTTTCGCTGGTTGACGGTAAGCAATCAACATGGCTATCAGAGGTTGATGCTCCCGCATTGTGCAGACGAGGGGACCAGTCCCTTAGTATCCGGGGAATACAGGGACAATCTCTATGGAAGTGGTCTCCTCTGCATATGACACACGGCGATTTAGGCCCGGTCTGTGCTGTGTGTGGGTTTTTGTCAGATGTCTTTTGCTTGCCCCCAGTCGCCTTAGGCTCCTTCTTCTTCTTTTCCTTCTTCTCCATGGGAGCTTGGCTTTTGCCAGCCCCACCTTTTGAAGATGAAGGATTGGAGGAAGGGTTAGAGGAAGTAGAAGGCTGGTGGGAGGCTCTAGACTCATCTAACTGTTGACTCGACTGCTCAGGAACCATGGTGTTCTAAACTACACTAGTTGAGAATAGCCAAACAGGCAGGCCAATTGTCAGTCCTGGAAGCGACAATGTGGCCATGTGGGGCGCACCAACTTCTCCCCAAGAGGAGAATGGACTAGGACTTCCATCATGTGGAGTTCCTTGGTTGGGGCGTTCCATGTTCTCAACTTAAAGATCAACGCGGGAATAGGAGGTGATTATGTTCCGTTTAAAATAAATTTTATAACGACGCTTAGACACAACTTGCTTTTTCACTTTTTAAGAGTCGAGAAAAAGCTAAAGATGACTCTAGTCTCCTTCGATGTTTTAACGAGCCCGAAGTGACAAATGCTCGGATGAAATTTTTCAGTTATAGAGTTTGAAAAAGGCCAAAAGAAACTGCTCTGGAGTTCTAGGCAGAGGGTGTGCCAAACCTTTCGCAAAACCACAAAATACGTTTTACGGTACGAGTGGTCGATCTTCGTGAATGCTGTGTTCACTACATTGCGATCAGTAGGGCGGCCGACACGGTTTTCTATGGATAAAGGCTTTGATCCTATAGGGGTCTCCCAATATATACGCGACGGTACGTGGGAGCACAAGTCCGTATTGATACTTATCGCTTCACCGTGGAGGAATCACCCAACCACTCAACACTAAGATATCACGTTTAACGACGTCGGAACACGTCTCTAGCTTAGACCTCTAGATGTTTGCGTTATGTTTCAATGCGTTGTTATGTAAATTCAATTTATTTTAAGGTTGATCTTGTTTAGCAGTTTGCCTTTATGGATCACCACGAGATGTATAGAAACACTCCTGAATGCAATCTAAGATGATAAGCAAGCTTTTCAATCTTTCAACTTTGAAAACCTTAACTACTGAGGGAGAACGAAGATAACACCTTTTCACACAGATCATAGAGCACACACTAATGCACTTTCCTAAATCAACATGCAAACTGTCATAATGTACATGCACAATGCAAGTATTTCTTTTCTCTTTCTTAATGCTGATGAAATGCAAAAAGAAAGCTGTTGTATAACTTTGAATTCAATTTCAAGCGAAAGCAAACAAGTTCGTCCAAAATCGAAAGACACCTTACGATTTACTTGTTTCGACACTTAGAAATTTATAAATTCAAACCATATAACGAAAGCGACAGACACAATCAGCTATGAACAACAAATAAACTAACTCTTAAGATCAAAACGACACTTAATCACAGGTCTAGATCTAAGAGGCCAATGCAAGACTGGTTCGCTTTCGTTATGGGAAACTGTAAATGACAAAAGAAATACAAAAGAAAAAATACAGTTTCTTTATACAACTGAGGCAGAATAATGACAAAGGAAGATGGTTTCAGATAGGCCCACTGACTGGCAGCAAACAACAAAAACAATAGTGAAAACAAGGCAAGACACAGCAGGAAAACCCAGTAGCTCAAGCCAAGACTGGTCCAGCACAGGTGTAACACTGCCTGTTTGACCTTCAGTGCAGGTAGCCCCTTCGGGAACTGCGCTGAAATGCAGACAGCCTTTGTACAACCTGCAATGAAGAACGAGACTTTCGTCCGTCTTGGTTTCCGGGTCACAGATTGCTCAAAAATTCACAGTTTTTGCTCAAATCAGAAGCTATCAGACAAGGACACACTAAGGGATGTAAAGGAGGATGAAAAGCTATCACTAAGAGCTTATTAGAGTCCTTGTGGATCAGCTCTTCAAATCATAAACTTGCCCAGAAAACTGAGCTAGAGTAGCTGCCCTCTACTTTGTATTTGATGGATCCAAATACAGTTCGATTCGGTACTCTCCTTGTTTATGAAATGAATAGAAAGAAACACAACAAAACAACAAGATACGCTCCCCAGCGGAGTCGCCAATTTGTTGGGGGGAAAAGTATCTAATGCGGAATGCCTCTATCCCACTCTGAAGGTGATAGTACTTCAGCAACAACTGAATGCAAAGCTATTCAAAGTTTCTTCTTTATGAGATGAGAGAGGGAAGAAAAGGATGATCTACTAACCGTTATCTTGCGCTAATAGTCGATCCAGTCTTCACTCCTTGCTGCTTGCTCCTAGCTCCTTGCCCTTTCATCGGCCCAGCTACACACAGATCCTGTAAAAGCACAAGAAAAGGAAACTACAAGAAGCATACATCCATAATCGATTATAGGATTAGCATAAATCAAATATACAAGCATCTATTCATCATAAAGGCACATGCATATAGAAGAACCTCAAATACTTTATCGATAATAGAAGTAAAGTTCTGAGAGAGTTACAACCACAATGGGCCCAATCCAGCAACACCTCCCAGCTGAAAGAAATCTCCTCTTCACCTCCTTCAAGCAAAACACCCAATAGCTCTATACACAAACCAACATCACTTCCTTACTTGCAAAAAATTCCGGCCTCCCTATATCTCATGAGAGAGCTCTATATATAGGGTTTTGGAGAAAGGATGAGTCATCTTGAGAGTGGCCTGAAGCTGACTTGTGTCCTCTCCCACTTTAGTTAATCTTCAGTTCTTGAGTCCACTTGGAGAATCTTGCTTCCACTTGGAGATCAAGACCCTCTTACTCATCACTAGGCGAATTCCTTGACCCAAGTGTCAGTTTGGAAGCTTCCTGGGCAGTTGACACCTTGCAGAATGACTGTGCCACTTGGCCAATCTCACCCAGCGCAGGTAGCCTTCATCAGTTTTGACCTTCAGCGCAGGTACAAGGAGGAGCAGTTGACATTCAGCGCAGATGCTCAGTGGAGCAGCTGACATGATCCAAAAATAGCCTGTTTCTGAGTGTTTTCAGGTGGAGAACTGATTTTTAGTGCTGTGGTTTGCAGACCTTGTTCCTCTAAGGGTAAGAACAACATGTTTAGGGACTTTGGATCCCTCAGATTATTGACATTTCATGCTCCATGCTGTTAGGCACAAAAATGTCTATAACAAGCACACAGGATGATGCAGGTGTAAAAACAGTATTTGAGAAGGATACCTGTAAGATGGTTCGGGGAGCATTGGTATTGATGCGGGGAGTTCAGATTGGAACTCTATACAAGCTGAAAGGTAGCACTGTTGTTGATGGGTGCAACAGTTCTGTGGCTCTTGAAAGTGGAGCAGAAAATCTAGTGGTCTCTGGAGAGAAGATCATGTTGTGGCATCAAAGGCTTGGACATATTTGAGAGAAGGGCCTTCGAATACTTCATGGTAAAGGTATGGTAGAAGGTATGAGTAATAGCTGTTTGGATTCTAATTTCTGTGAAAATTGTGTATATGGGAAGCAAAATCAGATGAGTTTCCCCTCTAGTGGTAAGAGGGTGAAATAGATATTAGAGCTTGTGCAAAGTGATGTGTTCGGACCTGTGAAGGTTCCATCACTGGGTAAGTCTATGTACTATGTATCATTTATAGATGACTTCTAAAGGAATACATGGATACATTTCCTTAAGAAGAATTTTGAAGTCTTTGACAGGTTTAAAGAATTTAAGGCTCTGATGGAAAACCAGACAGAGAAGAAGATAATGGTGCTGAGGACAAATAACGGTGGAGAGTTTTGCAGTAAGGAATTTGAAGAATTCTATAAGAAGTGTGGTATAGCACAATAGAAGACTACTCCATATACACCTCAACAAAATGGAGTTGCAGAAATAATGAACAAGACATTGATGGAAAGGGCAAGAAGCATGCTCAATGGTGCGGGGTTAGAACAAGAATTCTGGGCAGAGGAAGTGGAGACAACATGTTACTTGGTCAATAGATCACCTTCATCATCGTTGGAGGATAAGACTCCACAAGAGGTATGGACAAGTAAGAAACCCTCTCTTTCACATCTGAAGGTATTTGGATGTGATGCATATGTACATATTCCAAAGGAGAAGCGAACCAAGTTGGATAGTAAATCTAAATAGTGCATATTTATTGGGTATAAGGATGGTTTAAAGGTTTATAAGCTTTGGAACCGAGTAACAAGGAAGATTGTGTACAATTGAGATGTGATGTTCAAAGAGGCGAAAGATGTTATTAAACATGAAATCCAACCAAAGGAACCTGAGAAGATAGAGTTTGAGCTAAAGGTGGAAGAATCAAACTCTACAGCAGAGGAGGAATCAAAAGATGAAGACCCACAAACTTTGGGTGTGATAAGATCAGTTCGAGAAAGAAGGCAGCCAGAAAGGTATAGTCCATCTGATTTTTGTTCAAAGTTTGCTTTATCTATTGTTGATGATGATCCTAGAACTGTGAAGAAATCAATAGATTCAGAGGATGGAAAACTCTGGAAAGAGGCCATGGTTGATGAAATGGCATCTTTGCACAAAAATGAGGCTTCGGATCTAGTGGAGTTGCTGGCCGGAAGGAAACCCATTGGCAGCAAAAGGTTATTCCCAGATGTCGGGAATTGATTTTAGTGATATTTTTTCTCCTATTGCCAAGGTAACTTCTATTAGATTACTTTTATCTATTGCTGCTACTTTTGATTTTGAGGTAGAACGAATGGATGTGAAGGCAACATTTCTTCATGGGGATCTGGAAGAGGAAATATACATGAAGCAACCTAAAGGCTTTGCGGTGAAGGGTAAGAAAGAACTGGTATGCAAGTTAAAGAAGTCAATGTATGGGTTAAAATAGTCACCAAGGATGTGGTATTAGAAATTTGATACATTTATACAGGGACTTGGCTTCACCAGAAGCAAAGAAGATCACTATGTGTATTTTAAATTAATTGGTGACCATGTTATTCATCTGGTCTTGTATGTGGATGATATGTTGTTGGTTGGAAATGACAAAGAAATTATCTAGGATTTAAAGACCCAATTGTCCTCCAAATTTGACATGAAAGATATTGGTGCTGCAAACTATATTTTGGGCATGGAAATTAAAAGAGATCGGGCAAAGAGGAAGCTCTAGTTAAACCAGAGGAAGTATGTCGAGACAATATTGCATAGAATTAATATGCAGGATAGTAAACCGGTGAAGGTTCCTATTCCTATAGGTGTGAGGTTATTTGCTAAACACTGTCCCAAGACACAAGAAGAGGAAGAGGACATGTCTCGTGTTCCATATGCAAGTGCAGTCAGTAGCCTGATGTATGCAATGGTCTGTACTATACCAGACATTGCACATGTAATGGGAGTATTGAGCAGGTTTATTTCAAAACCAGGGAAGGCGCACTGGACAACAGTGAAGCAGGTTTTCAGGTATTTGCATGGCACTAGTGATTATGGTTTGTGCTACCAAGGAAGACCAAGATTGGATGGAGTGTTGGATATTCATGGCTTTGTTGATGCAGAATGGGCTAGAGATCTGGATTAGAGAAGATCTACAAGTGGGTATGTGTTTAACCTATTTAGAGGTGCAGTCAGTTGGATGAGTAAGAAACAATTTGTAGTGGCACTATCAACTACGGAGGCAGAATACATGGCAACCACTCATGCAAGCAAGGAAGTAGTTTGGTTGCAGAGATTGTGTTCAAGTATGGGGTTAGTATAGGGAGCTATAAGGATCGACTGTGACAGCCAAAGTGCAACTTTCTTGGCAAAGAACCCTGCATATCATTCAAAGACAAAGCAAATTGATGTTCAGTATCACTTTGTGAGGGATATGATAGAAGACAAAAAGGTGTTCCTGGTAGAGGTGGACACTTTAAAGAATATTGCAGATGCATTGACAAAATATGTGAGCTCTGAGAAGTTCTCTTGGTGTAGAGAAACAATGGGCATTACAGGGCTGGATAACTAACTAAGCTCTCTTGTGTCCCCTTGTGGAAAGAAAACAACAAGTGGGAAAATGTTGGGTTGTGTTATATTCTTTCCATGACTAGCCCACGTAGTTAACCAGAGGGTTAGAAGGGGGGCAAAGGCCGCCCTTCGTTGTGCTGATTACGTAGTGAGGGGAGTCACAGGGGGTTTGAGGGGTGCAACACCCTAGAAAATTTTGGTTTTGGAACCAATGTTAGGTTGGGCGGACCCACCTATGGTTTTTTGCATGATTTTTGCACATGTTTTTGGACGCGATGGTTTTCGGTCTATGGTATTGGATGTGATGGTTTTCGGTCCATGGCATTGGATGCTTTGGCATGTATAAACATGTATTATAACATTGAAAGGAACATAATGAAAAATCAAGCTGGTAGTCCTGGTTTTTGGATCTAGGGGAAAATCTCTGTGTATATGTGTTTTATGTGTTATGCTCTCTCATTGTTTATTCTCTATGTTTTAGAATTCATTTATAGGTTATTTATGTACGGGGTTAAAACCTATAGGTTGTGGCCTTTGCCATCTGTGCTAATGTTGCTGCATCAGTCACATTTTGTCGTGTGGCTGCTTCTTGTTCCTGGCGCTTCCTCTTAGCTAGCTGCACAAGGTGCAACTTGGTGTCCTTATTTCGTTTCTAAGCTGCGATCTTCTCCATTTCCACCAAGACTGGGGCACGCCACTCTAAAGGCCATGACTCCATCATGGAAAAGATCGTATCATTTGTTTCAATGAGCGAAAGCTTCATCCATTTTCGTGCTGGATTGTTGCGCGCCTGGATATATAGGTTGTGCATATTTGCCTTGAATTCTGCCACGCTTTGTAGGCTATTATGAACTATAGGGGCAAGCGCGGTCTGCAGTTGATCCAGGTTTCGATGCTCACCTCTACAAACACCCAGAACACCATTATCTCGCAAATCCTATTTGCATCTTTTGTAGCCCAGAGCAAGGTGTACCTCACAGCTTCGGGCAGGGCACCCTCAGTAGTGGGAAATTGGCTATCCTCCAGCAGCTCCCCTGCAACAAACAAGATGGATAAGAGAAACCATGCATAGTGGAAGGTCTTACCCTACTCTTGGGCTTCCTTACAGTTCGTCAAGAATTCATCACATAGGAACTGCGCCCAGTTGAACTGGACTGTCTCTGTGCATTTATCTGCCAACACAATCACAGACACTGGTACTTCGTCGGTGAAACATTTCCTCATTAACTTACTAGCCAGTACCTAGATGGCTACGTGCACCCCTTGGTATTTAATACTTGATATTGCGTACCTCCGCTTTCTCTTTTCTAGTTTATACTTGGCGTTCATAGTTTCTGCGAGGGCCAAGTCACTACTTTTTCCTGCTATGGCCACAGTGTCATTTCCTTTGACTCGCAATCATGAAATTCAGTGAATTAGATCGACTGTGATGGGAATTAGCTCCTCCAGCCAAAGATACCCATCCTACACTAGGCACAATAGCTACCTGATGAAAAAAATGGTGATGGCTGCGCGGTGGTAGTGGGGTATCCATCGCAAATGGAGTAACCTAGCCTTCTCCACACCGCGCAACCATTTCTGCATCATTAACTTCTCCACGGAAAACTGTGGGAAATTCTCACTATCCATGAGGTCCCAATCTTCAAACTCGGTAGTTGGTACTCGTCCCAACGGTGGACCTTCAAACCTTATATCATCGGGGAGGAGTGGGGTCTAGAGCACACTCTTCATGGCCTCCAGGTCTTTCGGTATCTTGGCTTTCCCCTTCCACCGGGGGATGTAAGGAGGTAAACTTGTCACGGAATGCTTTTGGGAACCATCCTCTGCCTCATCGTCTTGTGCCTCAATTTGGGCGATCAGGGCTTGCAAGTCTTCCTACTTCTCCACTGTTTCAATGGTGACGTGTTTTCCCTTCTCCGCCATTGACAATTTTCCAAACCATGGGTTTTGTGGGGATACATGGATTGGCCTCATTGTTTTCTTATATTTTTGTGGCCGTGGCGTGTGTGGTGATTTGAGAAATTCTGGTGCAACTGCCACCTCTCCAGGCTCCTCATGGGCCATACGGGGCTCTGTGGTAACTTTGGTGAATCGCACTCTTGTTCTAGCAACTATCATTGTGTCTACACTTGAGGATGGTAAGAGTACACGACGCTCAATACTTTGTACTTGCTCAACTCTCAAACAAACAAGTGTTTCCTTGGAATTGGCCCTGGGGTTTTTATAGTGACCTTTGAATTTGAATTCGACCCTTCCCCCAAATTCTACATCATCAATGCCTTCTTGGCAGCAGATCGTCCCAAATCTCGTTCTTAATTCTTGTCTTAATTACCTGCTGCCCACTCCTTTTTGCCTTAAATTGGACCTCTTGTCATGAAAAATGACACCAATGGTCACCTCCCAGCCTACCCGCGCAATAGCGTAGCCCCTTATGCATGACCGCAACCCCTGCGACATCCCAATCCTACATGCAACCTTCGTGTCCCGTATCTCCCATACTGACTCTTTTATAGTCCCACACTCTCTTTCAACTGCTTGGAGCAATAAGACTGTGCTTCCTACGCATAGTCAGGTGGTCACACCACTGGTATAAGGCTTCAATTTACTTGCCAGCCTGGTCCATGAGCATCCCTCAATTACCCTTGCATCTGTCAGTGCATCACATTATTCCTTGCATGGTGCACTCCCCTGTTTACTTTTTCTAGTAAGGTGCAGTCGTAGCCATGGTAGAAGGGTCACAAATTCTTCTAATGCAGTAGTATGGCTGGTTATACCTTGTCCCATCATGCTTAGTTCCTCGGTGCAACATGCTTGCGCGACTTTGGTTTCCAGTTTTTTGATTTCTTTGTCCAATATCATGCTTTTATTTCTCATCCGTACCCAATCTTCTTCTAGTTCACGGAGTGTCAAGTTCCCTCACTGAATGGCTTCCTGTAACTGCATAATTCCTTTACTCGAGTCCTCATGTATTATCCCAACTATTGGAGCTGTGGTATGGGGATTCTTCTCTTCTCTGACGGTTTCGTCCCTTGTCGTCAGTGTTGGGGTCATTTTTTTGCTCCGAGTTTTGCTAATGGCCTTATAGGCCCATCGAACCGCTGGTACATGCATGTCCCAGTTAGTTCGTCTCACCTGGTGAACTTTGTTCATGATTCCACATAGCTTTTTGAATGTTCCGATGTGGAATATTTGCGATGTGCATCACTTTTCTTGCTTCTGTGTCTGGTTCTAATTTTTGATCCTTAGCCTGGGATGTGCTTGCACAACACACGTTTGCACCCATCAACATAGGTGGGTGCGTAAGCTACTTTGTCCTGGCTTCCCAGCTCTCGTTCAATGCTGGGGGTTTCCAAACCGCAAGTGCATCCACCTTCTTGCACTATTTTATAATGGTCTTCTGATGTGTACTCCACCATCGTTTGGGTGTTGTGCACAATGCCCATTCTAGCACACCGTACCGCTGCTGTTTCATTGCTGCACTTCCAAATCTGTCCAGTAATTCATCCACTGTTGTCACTCCATCATATTATGTTGGTAGTTCGCTTGCATCTGTCATCATGTAACATAGTTATCTAATCATCATGTTGCAATTCAGCATTGTCACTTTGTGCAACCAGTTCTGCTAGCATTCCACTTCTTCGTCTGAATCCGAAGTACAGGAGTTGTCGCACTCCCTTGAGATTCTCCCATCTATAGTCAAGTTCATCCGATCCTAGTCTCACGTCGTTATTTGGTAAATACAATGTGGCTCATCATCACTTTCATCATCATGCACTAGTTCAGTGTAGCGTGCTCCTTTGGCTGGGTCTATTAGAGCTACTATGCGTAGGGAATTTTTCTCGAATATCATCTTCTGCTTCTTCAGGTTAATAACTCCATTCATATTAGTGGCCCAGTCTATGCCTAGCTAGTATAGAAATTTTTGGGCACTGCAACCCCAATCAAACATGTCCATAAACCAAGGGATCCTAAGTCCCTAAAAGTGTTGTTTCGTACCCTAAAGGAACAAGGTCAGCTGATTACATCATCTCCTAGAAGTTCTCCCCAGGAAACTGCTCAGAATTGGTCAAAACTGGACCATCTCACCTGCTCCATGGTTAAAGTGTGATGCATCCTACCTAATGCACATGGGAGGTGCGATGCATACTGAAAATCCCTTCTATGGGGTGCGATGGGCGAGAGTGGACAAATGGCGGAGACAATTTGTGAGGTGGATGATCATGGAATCTTCCAGAAACTTCTCTTGTGACACTTTCCTCTCTAAATTCACCCAGGGATGAGTAAGAGATCATAAATCTCCAAGTGGAATCAAGAACTATCAGAGAGAGGACACTAATCAAAATCCCAGAAGCTGACTCACCCCCCATGCAATCATCTATATATGGATCCCTCATCCCAGAGATCTAGAGGCTGGAATTTTGTATCTTGTAAGGAAGTGATGTTGGTTTCTTGTTGGAATATCATAGTGTTGGGTGATCTAAGCTTTTCATGAGGTGAAAGAAGGGCTTTCATGCTGGAGGATGACACTGGGTCAGAACAATTGGTTGTAATCCTCTTTGCTATTCTTGATTATTAATAAAGCTATTCAAGTTTTCCTCCACATTCTTGTATGTTTGATGATATATGCATTTGTGTGGTCAATATATATCTGGTCCTATATTGTTTATGATTGTAGATCTCTGTTCTTTGATAGTATTATGTTGCTTTGATTCTACAGGTGCTCTTTGAAGCTGGGTAGATGAAGGAGAAGTGGCAAAGATCTGTCAAAAGGGAGAGGAATCAAGCAAGGAACCAAGCGCAAGACTGAGTTTGGTGTCTTTCATTCCACTCTTATCTACTTGTCATAAAGGAAAACAAAAGTAGTTTTAGTTTGTTTGTTTCTAAGATAGCTACCAGTCTTAGTGGGACTAGCAGCTCTGAGTGGACACTAGATTTCTCGATAACAAAATGTTGACCATACTGGGTATCAAATAGATTGTTTGTTTGTCTATATTTGTTTGTTTTATAAACTTACAGACGGAGCCTGAAGTCAAGCCATCTAGCCTTCGAACTGCATTTGCTATGCAAGTACAAAGTAGATCAATGTTGCTTCAGTCTATCTCCAGGTTTTGGTTATAAACTGAACAATCGATTTTCAAACCTTCTAATTTCCCTAGTGGTGGCTCTAGTAACCTCATTAGATCAACCCCTCTGATTTATGTTTACTGAACATCACTTGCTCAGCCAAAATCCCTAAACTGAGCTGTAAACTGTGACCCAGAACCCAGTTGAAGTCTTGTCCCTGGATCATCGCACCTTCTCCTCTTCAGAATTTGGATACATCGCACTTCCCGTGTGCAGTAGGTGCACTACATCTCACTTTCCTTGTGTTACAGGTGTGCTGATTAGACAAGACCTCTTCTGCTCTCAGTTTTTGGTTTCTGTGTTCACTCTCTTGAGCTCTATTCAGGAGTTTTGCTGTCTGTGATAAATATACCACTGTGGAAACCCTCTTCCTTTCAATCATTCCGCCTCCATTATGCAAAGAACTGTGAATTTTTTTAATGTATTTTCCGCCATTTTCAGTTCTCTTTTACAAAGTAGTAACATAGTTGAACTGTCGTATTTTGATTTGAAAGTGTCGCAAGTGTCATTTTCATTCAAAGAAAAGAAATATATTGTTCTTGATGGTCAATTATACAATTACTCTTGTATTTGGTTTGAATTAGTAGTTTTTCAAGTGTCGAAAGTAGTTTTCAGTTCAAAATAGTAAAGTGTCATCATTATCTTCCTTTCGCTTTTGAAGAGAAATTTGTTAGTACTGTCGCTTTGAAAAGATAATTCAGATTTGTACTTAGCATTCTTCTTGTCATTCACACATTAAGAAAGCTAAAAACAAAGACATGCAGGTGCATTTGCATTTAGACTGCTTGTTGGTTTGATTTAGGACAATTCATCTAGTGTGTGCTCTCTGCTCTATGTTGAAAGAATATCATCTCTCTTTCTTTAGTAGCTAGAATTTTCATTGCAAAAAGAAGATTAAACGATTGTTTATCATCTTAAATTGCATTTTAGGAATTGTAAATCTACATCACACGGTGAACCTGAAAGGAAAATTTCTTAAGAAAGATCAATTGTAAATTAAATTTAATGAACCTAAAAATGCTTTGGAACCTAACGCACAACATCTAGAAGTCTGGGCTAGAGATGTATTCCGGCGTCGTAAAGCCTGGTAACTATTGTTTTCACTATTGGTTGGGTGATTCCTCCTCTTTGAGACAACAAGTGACAGTACGAACTTGTGCTCCCACGTACCGTCGAGTATATATTGGGAGACAACAATAGGATATATCCTTTATCCATAGGAAGCTGTGTCTGTTGCCCTATCGATCAGAATGCACTGAACACACCATTCAGGAAGATTGACTACTGTACTGTAAAAAGTATTCTGCAGTTTTGCGATTGGTTTGGAAATCCCTCTGTCTAGATTTCCAGAGTAGTCTCTTTCATTCGTTTTCAGACTCAAAGGAAAATTTCCATCTAAGCACTTGTCACTTTAGGCTCATTAAAAATTAAAGGCGAGTAGAGTCATCTTTTGTTTTTTGTCGACTCTTAAAAATTGAAAAAACAAGTTGTTTCAAAGCGTCTAAAATTTATTTTAATCAAAATAACACCACCTTTCTCGCGTTGGTCTTAGGTTGAGAAAAATGGAGTCCACCAACCAAGGATTTCCCCTTGGAGGAAATCCTAGCTCTTTCTCCTCTTGGGGAGATGTTGGTGCACCCCATATGGCCACATTGTCACTTCCAGGATTGACAATCGGCTTGCGCGTATGGCTCTTCTCGACCTCTGTTGTTTAGAACACTGTGATTCCTAAGCAATCAAGTCAGCAACTAGATGATACTAAAGTTACCCCCCAACCTTCTACTTCATCCAATTCTCCCTCTCCTTCTTCCTCTTCACTCGATAAAGCCGGTAAAACTAAAAATCAAGTAACTGAGAAGAAGAAGAAAGGGAAGGAGAAGAAAGAGAAGAAGAATAAGGAGCCAAAGGCGAAAAGGAGTAACCAGGCATCGTCTAGTGAAAATCCACACACTGTACCATCCAAGCCTAAATCTCCATGTGTCATTTGCAAAGAAGACCACTATCACCGAGATTGTCCCTGCATCCCTCAGATCTTAAGGGACTGGTCTCCTCATTTGCACAACCTGGTGTCGTCAACCTCGGAAGACCATGTTGAAAGTACACCATCAACTAGTGAAAGCGAAGCATTTGGACAAAAAAGGAAATGTAAATTTCCTTGTAAATTGTGTGAAGGTGATCACGCTATCCACTGTTGTCCCTTCCTAGATGAAGCTAAAAGAGTTTTGGATGACCGTCTGGCTTCACCGCTATGGCTTCCTCCTAGATATAAGAAACTCTTTCCGAGTCCGTCACTGGTTGAAAATCTGACTGACACGCGATTGTGGTCGGTTGAAGCATCTGTAATTGAAGATACACCCGTTAAACCCATACTAGACTAAAGTCAAAAGGTTGAGGCGGCAGTCGACCCGGTCTTGTCTTCGAAAGGTCCATCTTCAGATGACACAATCACTGAAGAGAATGAGAACGACACCGTCCAAATTCTTTTCGTAAACACAGACTCTGATGAACATGGGGGCAGTCTACCCGTTCCTTTACCGCAGGAAGGAAGTTCGTCAGAGTCATATCCGGCTGTCTATTCGGTCCCTCCAAGCAACCTAGTCATTTCTTTCGATTGGAATCTACTAGGCAGACCTCGGGTACCGACCAATGTACCATTCCAAATCATTTTACAAGCTTACAAAATTATCATGGTCGGTACCATCTGTTATCACTAGGAACTATAGTTCATGTATATAAGAGTGTCCATAAGTTTTTATAAAGTATTGAGGTCTTGTAAATAGGTTTGTTAGTTGATGTCAATTTCAAATTTGAAATTCAAGAGTTGTGGATGAGAATTCGTGTAAAGGCAAGATCATTAGACACCCTCCATCATTGTTAGTTATGTCATGTCATGTCATTGGTACTTTGCGCAGTTTCGCAGCGCGGGTATGATGTCTTTGGTACTTGCGCAGTTTCGCAGCGCAGTTTCGCAGCGCGGGTGTGATTGGTCAGTTTTGCTGCGAAATAATGTTTGCGTGTTTTCGTAGCGCTCTGTTTGTCAGCGATTTCGTAGCGCATCCTCTTAAATTTGAACTGCCCGCGCTACGAAATCGGAGTTTCAGGGTTTTTTGCAGCGTTTTTCTCTGAATGTCTAATCCAAGAGTAGTGAGTCACAAATCTGGTTATGATTGTCTTTTCACACCCTTTCTATGTCATGATTAGCCATTATTTTGCCATAAGGTCCGAAGTCATATAGTTGTGTGTCAGTTTGTAGGACGTTATAGGGGGTGGTCATTCCATAATGAGTTCTTCATATCATATGAATGTTTTTGCTCTATGAAAAGCCTGAGCTTTGTTTTAAACGGACTACTGCAAGTGAGCCTGCTCTCTACAGCTAAAGATTGTCTTCGTGCTGCAAACCACCGTCATTCCCTTGTGTAAAATTACCCAAAGAAGCATGGAAAGAAGGGAACATCGTTCGGGTAAATGTGTGAGAACAGAGCCGGAGGGGTTAGATGTAACCCTCAGGGATGAGGAGGTAGCAAAGGCGTTTAGAAGTGCTGGTTGCTGGCAATTTTGTGAAAAATTAAAGGGTGGACATGCAGAAGTGACCAAGGCATTTGCATTGAACTTCACTGGACTGAATTCGAAGGTGGCCATGTTGGAGTTTCCGGTGTCCCCTGAAGTCATTTCTTCTGTCACAGAAATCCCGAGGGGTGGCCAAGAGTGGTTCAAGAATTTCAAGTTTGACATGGGTCCGTGCAAGGAGTTCTTGAAGGCACCATATGTAGACGAAGATCTTACTAAAGCTGTCCCAAGGAGCTATCTAAAGGAGAATTATGCTATGCTATTGACATGTATCCAGAAGTACCTGACGTCTGAGGGTCGGTACAACAAAGTCTACTCATACCATTTTAAGCTGCTGCTACACTTCACTGGTAAGAGCTCAATAGACATACCTTTTTACTTATTCAGAAGTATTAGCAAGATGTGTGATAAGATTCAGTTAAAGAAGGAAGCTTATGAAACATCTCTTTTTCATCATGGTCTGGTTAAATTACTGGTGTTGGATAGCCTACATAAAATTGGTAAAGACTGGGATTCATTTGTGTTCATGGCCGGTTTCCCAAGTAAAACGGGCCTAACTCCATTACCTGTAAGAGAAAGAGAAGAAAAGAGTGAGGAAACTACTTTGGCTGAGATTAGGAAAGAAATAACAGACCATAAGAAGCCCAAAGCTAAAACAAAGAAATCAGAGAGGTCTGTAACAGTCAAAGAAACACCTGAAGCATCAGTAGATAAAACTTCAAAATCATCTAGAGTATCTGAAAAGGAAACCCCTAAGTCATCTCCTAAAGAAACACCTCAGTCATCAAAACAGAAGACTCACAAAAGAAAGGATGAAATTAAATCTAGTGAAGTTGAAAGGGTTTCAAGGGTGAGAACTAGAGGCCAGCTAAGCAAAGAAAAAGGAAAGTCAGCCCCTGTGGAAGAGAGTCCTATTTCTAAGGGCAGTTTAAATGACTTACTGGAAGCCATTGAATTAGAGCAAGACCATCCAATTCAAATTGAACCACTTGAAATTGAGCAAGATCAATTGGTATCACCAATGCATATTGATCTAACACAATCCTCACCTGAAAGTTCTAAGAAGTCAAAGGCTTCTAAAAGATTAAAGTTTGAAGAACCAAGTGAAGAGTATGCCTTTAAACCACGCAGACCAATGACTAGAAGGCAAATGAAAGAAGTGGAAAACGCTCAGAAAGAGAAAGCATCTTCAGAGATGCCTAGGACAGAGGCACTTGAAGTCTTCTCTGAAATAGTCCAAGCAGCTAAAAACAAGAACAAGGATAATAAGGTTGTTATCAGTCAAAGTGGAAATGTGATTGCCATTAAGAAACAAGCTGAAGCAAGTAAGGAAATACCTCAGGTTCAAAATGTTTTTAAAGAAAAGGCAGTAAGATATACAAGCTATAAGAAAGCTGTAATGAAAGGTAAAACAAGTTTGATCAGTCAAGCTAGCTCAGTATCTGATGCCTATGTATGGACAGTGCCAGCTCTGAAGCAGGCGAAGACTATGAAACAAATAAATGCAGGTCTAAGAGCAG
This sequence comes from Pinus tabuliformis, assembly GCA_031772625.1. Classification (NCBI taxonomy): domain Eukaryota; kingdom Viridiplantae; phylum Streptophyta; class Pinopsida; order Pinales; family Pinaceae; genus Pinus; species Pinus tabuliformis. The sequence continues at coordinate 346,451,315 of CM062819.1, read as the reverse complement.
AGAACAAGAAGTTGAAGGAAGAAGTCATCAGCCTGAAAGAGAAGCTAGACAAACTAGCTAAATGATTCAAGAAGGGATGTGTTTTCCAAATTTTGATATATTTTGGCCATCGTCTTTTTAAAATCTTTTTGAGACTTTTTGATGTCTTTACACCTGTATAGAATGACTGAAGAAATCACAGACTTGAGTTATTGTTGCTTTAAGGTTCATGTATTTAATTTTGATGACCTACAGCAGTTTCGTAGCGCGCTACGAAACTGCTGTAGATGACTGGTTATGTTAAAAACTTGAGTTTGAATGCTGAGGTCAGCAAATATTTAAAGAAGATGACTTAATGCCAGCATGGAGGTTATAGAAGGTCAGTCAGATATTTAAAAAGGTTGCCAGGTGTAAATATTCGAAGAAAAGGTGAAGTTTTGTTTCTTATTGAAAGTTTCACTTTATGTCCGAGTTTTTAGGGTTGTGATAGAGCTGCTGAGGTGTTAAGTGATACACTTGTCTAGTTATGGGATGGCCAGATCATGAGTTTTCTTCAGTCACACGGGACTATCCAAGGATTAAATGGCTTGAAACTGGATCATTAATACATGAACACCGATGGGAGGCAGCAACCGAGAATATAGGCTTCATTTTCTTATTGGTTGATGAATCATCTATGCATCAGGTATCCGGAGCTGTCCATACATTGAATCTGCTTTCAGTTTGGGTTTGGTTATTATTGTAATGCTACAGGTGGCAAGCTCTGAGAACGCAGCAAAGTATACGAGGAGAAAGACTTAAAGTGCCAATGTGACAGAGTCCTCTGTTTTCGTAGCACCATATCTCTTGTAATCAATTAGTTTGTTTATGATATAGTTAAGGTCATTAATGTCAAAATTCCGAGCTCCCTTCATGCTTGTTGAGGAGTCTCGTGCAGTAGTGTTTTGATTGGCTATATATAGGAATAACTTTTATGTAAAAAAGGTTGGATACTTTATAGAAAAACAGTGTTGTTTTGGGCCATTGTAAGACCTTTTTGACAGTAATAGTAAAACAGAGTTATTCTCTTCTCAAGATTCTCGAAGGATTGTCATGTTCAAATGTAGTGATGGTGTTTTATACTTTATGTTATTTTATAGTCTTGTTGTATGCAATCACTCAGAATTCATAATTATATGCTCTGACTTCCTGTGTATTCAGCAAGCTATGTTTTGGTGGAGTATGTTTGACATGTAATGCTAAGAGCCTTGATTTCCATGAGATCACTGTGTTTTCCTTGTTTACTTAATATTATAGACTCCATAGCCCAATGAGAGCCAGTTTGATGTGTTTCCAACCAGTTATGCTTTCATAAGTGAATAAAGAGTTAGCCATCTAGTGTTTGAAGGATTTTATCAAGAGTTGTGAGAGAGCCCTCTCTGATTAGGAAGGCTAATTCCTAATCTAAAGTATGGTCTGAAACAGTTACATGAAACTTTGCTTGGTTGCAGCCCCTAGTACTGGTTTTGTGATAACACCATCATAGATGAAGGAGCTTCTGTGAGTATCCTTTCCTCAACTACTTGGAAAGCGCTTGGTTCGCCATCGCTTCTGCCTGAGATGAGAAATCTGATAGGCTTTGACAAAGGAATCAGTCGACCGTTAGGGATCCTTCCCAATGTGCCAATGACATTGAGAAGGAAAAATGTTCACATGAACGTAATGGTAGTCTAAGGACCTCTGGATTATAATCTACTCCTTGGGCATGACTATATTTATTACATGGGAGCCATTGTCTCCTCACTCTTTAGAGTAATGTGTTTTCCACACGAAGGTAGAGTGGTCAATCTCGTAGACCAACTGTCATTTCTCGGCTCACACATGGCTAATAGTCAAATACCATCCCTAAATGGTCTTTTCATGCAAGGAATGTCTCATCAGTCCCCAGTCCACCCACCTGAAGAGCGCGAGTGATTCAGGAGGACATGACTGAAACCTAGGGGGCATGCACCCTGCTCTACTTCGGTAGGGAAACTCTAGATATAGGGTAGGTTTCCGTGAAGGATATATGACTGGTCTGATCACTGTCCATATAGGAAGAGGGGATTAGACTGGATAAGATACCTTCGTGAAAAGGTAGGCCTTTCCCGATAGAACAAACATTTTGTCTGTGAATTGAGGGGTAACCTAGAAACTCTACTTCGCTATACCTAGGGGCATGCAAACCTCTTGTGAGCAAGTGAGAAATGACCAACTAATGTTAACTATATGATTCAGTTGACTTAACCGCCTAGGTCGGGTGAGTGGTCAAATCGACCATTCATCTTCGTAGGGGCCACCATGGCACCGACAAAGTAAAGGAAAAAGTTGCCTACCTAACCTTGGTAGTGATCTTGGTAGTTAAGTAGAGGGGCTTAGTTGGTCATTCCTAGCTTGCATGCGAGAGGTGCCAGAGTATAGTTTCGAATAGTGCAAGCTCCCTGAAAATTGAACCTATCGATGAGACATCCTTATTATACGACTGGCACGAACAATTTTTATGTGGAGTTCAAGATCGTTTAAAATTAAAAATAAGCAATGAGAAAACGTTCCCCCAGATTTTCAGCTCATTAAAAAATGAACCCATTTCCAGTAAATTACCATTGTGAATGCATTATCATCAACTTTTGAGCCCTGGTCATGTTCTCATCATCACCTCCACTTTGTTTTAGCCGATCATTCACCTCCATTTGATTGTTTACCCCTTTTGAGGAACAGCTGCGAAGAGTGATCCTGTTAGCCATCCTTGTGACATTTCCGTGATTGGAAAATTCCAAACCTTACCTGGAATCAGCTGCTACCTGAAATTATCACTCGTTCCTCAAAAATGAGTCTCCTTTAAGCTCTTTTCACCTGACTCATAAAATATGAAAAGATTGTCGAGAAATTGGCCTCTCCATCTCGTTAAAACGACCGGAAGTGCTATCCCTCCTCTAGATTTTAATCTTTTTGGACCTAAGGGATTATTACACAAAAATATCGAGTGCTTGTTTTTTTCGGCTCGTTAAAATTACCGAAAATTCATCCCTTTCGTATTGTTTTATACTTTTTCGGACTTAAGTGATTATATGACGAAAAAGGATTATTGGAGTTTCCTTTACGTCCCTTTCAGACTCTCTAAAATTGAAAAGGACCGAGTTTTCTTTGTCGTTAAACTCGTTAAAACCAAATAGTGAAAAACTTGTCCATACAGACAAGAACGAGTTTCACTGTCGCTGGGCTCATTAAAACATAGCGACGAGTTTGCTCGAAGGGAAAATTATAGGACAAGCATATGTTATCCTCCTCAAGCTTGAAAAAAATAAAGAGGTACTAGTCAGCAATGACTGGGGAAAAATTGGGAAGAAAACTTGAAGAAACTTTATTGGTAGCAAGTCACTCTTGAACATGACACTTTCACTCCGCATTCGAGTCGGGTTGGGTTGTTCCGTTCACCTGTCATATCACCATTGGTCCACCACACCATCTATATTTTGGGTTAACACTACCAATCCATGTTAGTGTCGCCGGTATGTTCAAGAGAAGTCACTCAAAGAATTCACCTATGTCTCATCTGCTGCAATACATTCACGCTCCATTCTTTCATGACTGCCACCCTGAACCTTGTATCATCAGATCGTTTTCACCTCCAAAATCATTTACTCCATTCCATGTCGTAGATGTGAGATTCATTAAGGCCCTCCTACGATGGGTCACCTCTTGTCGACATCAGCTCATTATCCAAGAAGTCGACTTAGGAACAACCATTTTAGTACTTTGAAGCTTGCATGCCTCAATGGCAAGTTTCTCACTTCTGGCGACAGGTTTACATCATTGGCCTTCGACCAAAAGATTTTGCATGGTGTTCGACGCCAAGTCCCTTTTCACACCATGCGAATTTTACTGTAGTACCTTGAGGGTCATCATCATTATCAATGATTCCTCTCGTGTCTGTTAACAACTTACATCATTGGCTGGTAATCAAGCGATGTCTTTCCATGTTTGACTCTAGAACATCTTTCACATGGATCGACTTGTACTCCGAGTGAAGATTGAATGAGTTTGAAGACTCCGGATCTAGTTTCATCCATCCGGGATGTGATATATTCAGGAAAATAAAGACATCAAATGTACATTATTGCTGCACAGATGATCATCCGAATCAAAGGATGATGAATCTATCAGAGTCTCCTGCGCAGACGGTTGTCTGTCTTATGTACATGAAATGAATTTATAAAGCTGAGCATGGGAATTCCCGCCTCAGCTAGATCATGAAAAATATTATGAAGATAATGTATTGTATTTTATCTTATTACAGGTCGCCTTCCAGCTCAAAAAAACTTCATATCCTCATGAAAAAGCATTTCACCCGACATCAAAAGATTAATGACCTCATGCTTTAGGGGGCAACTGTTATAAACATTTTTGGGCACTGCAACCCCAATCAAACATGTCCATAAACCAAGGGCTCCTAAGTCCCTAAAAGTGTTATTTCGTACCCTAAAGGAACAAGGTCAGCTGATTACATTATCTCCCAGAAGTTCTCCACAGGAAACTGCTCAGAACTGGTCAAAACTGGACCATCTCACCTACTCCATGGTCAAAGTGCGATGCATCCCACCTAGTTCACACAGGAGGTGCAATGCATACTGAAAAGCCCTTCTATGGGGTGCGATGGGTGAGAGTGGACAAATGTCAAAGACAGTTTGGAAGGTGGATGATCATGGAATCTTCCAGAAACTTCTCCTGTGACACTTGCCTCTCTGAAGTCGCCCAGGGATTAGTAAGAGATCATCAATCTCCAAGTGGAATCAAGAAATATCAGAGAGAGGACACTAATCAAAATCCCAGAAGCGGACTCACCCCCCTGTAATCATCTATATATGGATCCCTCATCCCAGAGATCCAGAGGCTGGAATTTTGTATCTTGTAAGGAAGTGATGTTGGTTTCTTATTGGAATATCATAGTGTTGGGTGATCTAAGCTTTTCATGAGGTGAAAGAAGGGCTTTCATGCTGGAGGATGACACTAGGTCAGAACAATTGGCTGTAATCCTCTTTTCTATTCTTGATTATTAATAAAGCTATTCAAGTTTTCCTCCAAATTCTTGTATGTTTGATGATATATGCATTTGTGTGGTAAATATATATCTGGTCCTATATTGTTTATGATTGTAGATCTCTGTTCTTCGATAGTATTATGCTACTTTGATTCTACAGGTGCTCTTTGAAGCTGGGTAGACGAAGGAGAAGCGACAAAGATTTTTCAGGATGGAGAGGAATCGAGCAAGGAACCAAGCGCAAGACTGAGGTTGGTGTCCTTCATTCCACTCTTATCTAATTGTCATAAAGGAAAACGAAAGTAGTTTGAGTTTGTTTGTTTCTAAGATAGCTACCAGTCTTAGTGGGACTAGCAGCTCTGAGTGGACACTAGATTTCCCAATAACACTAGAAACGCAGGATAAGGATTGCTATAATCGACAATCTCTATAACTTAAAAGTCCATCTGTGTGCTCGCACCTTCGATATCAATTGTTACCCTTTGCAATCTCCCCATGGGATTTGTTGGTTTTCCATTTGTAATTGAATGGGTCACCACTATAATGTGGGCTTGCCCATACGTTTCCATATCTGCTTCGGTAACACATTCACATCTGAACCTAGGTCTAGGATTACTTGATCCATTTCATACTCACCAATCTGCACCATCAATCTCATTTCCTTCCTGGTGTGCAATGCATGCATTCCTATTTTCTGGACTACGCGTAGTTCCCCTGACCCTACACACCTAGTGATCAACTCCTGTAGTCTCTTAACTACCTTATTGTCGTGCAATAGTTTCATGCATGTCTCCAGAAAGGTAGCAAGCATATAAGGATCCATCCTTGGCTCTGGTTGATACTTACTACTTGAAGTGGAGGTCTCCGCGAAGCTCTTCTTAGCTTCCACGAACGTCTCCTTTGTGCGTTCTAAGTTAAACTCATGTTCCTTTGTAGGAGCCTTGTGAACCCATGTATCTTCCTCAAGCTGATTCCCCTTATCCTCCCCTGGGGTCGCACCGCTTCTGAGCACCATATTCACATTTGGGTCTTCTTCACACGGTTCAGATCTCATCATTTGGATATTTTGAGTTGGAGGAGGCTGGAGTACCCCTCTTTCGTGCATCTGTGTGATCAACGTAAGACAATCTACCATTTCATGATCAAACTGAGCATAGTATGAACATGATATTCTCGTCAGGTTGGTACAATCATGGGTGTAGTGCCGTGGTCTTACACAATTGTAAAAAATTAACTATTTGCAGTCCCTTCTGGGTCCCATTCCTCCTCGTCCTCGACCTCGCCCCTAAAATCCAGCGCGCACCATCCCCGCAGCTGGGTCGTGGGTTTGGGTTTCTGTCTGCATCCTATATGTTGGGGTCTGGTTCATCATTAATTCGTAACTATGACAAGTGCACTCATCATGTCCTACTATCCTGTAGAAATTACAAAACAACTGCTAGGAAGTTTGCGTATACTTCTGCAACAAATGACAATTATCTGTCATGTGTTTTCCTCCTATCTGACAGATCGGGCACCATAACATGGACGTCGCACTTGGCCCTGCCTGTTCCTCCAGTTTTAACAACATTTGTCCCCCTCTTGCCAAGTAGCTCGTGAATACTGTACAATGATCCTTTTCATGACCCTGGTCCTTGCATTTTATGCACCATACTTCCTAATGCGCCTCTAGCCATGGTGCCCTATCCTACTTCAAGCTCTGCATTTCCAGGCGAAGATTCTATAGTTACGTGTGGATTTGTTGAAATTCCAGCCCTAGATCTTGTATTGGTGTCTCATGCAACCTCATTGCCATTTCAAACGCTTTTTCCTAAGTAAAAAGTTTCTCTTGTGATAGTGCCATCAGTTGCGGTGTCAGAGATGCCACAAACTATACACGATGTTGCGCATCCGTGAGCATCATATTAGCCTCATGAATCGTACTCTTTAGTCACTGATCCAGTTCCCAGGGGGTTTCTCCTAGAAGAATCATGATCTCTTTAAACCTGATGATTGACTATGTCTTTGATTTCGACCAGCAAAATTCTCCGTTCAATGGATTCTGGATCTCTGCAATTCCTACATTTGGGTGATCATTAGAGTGCTTGATATACCATGTCAACACGCAATCCTGCAACGCTCTCACCGATGTAGACTTCTTAATGTTGTCATTCGTAACCCCTTGCACTTCACACACTGCTCTTACCATGAACTAGTATTGGTCCAAATCTTCATTCCCTACTCCTCTGAATACGGGTAGCTTGATCGCACTCACCATGCTGAACTGTGGGGTTGGTGGAGGTGGAGTGGGTGGATATGGAGGTGAGGGAGGTGAAGTGGGTGGTGGGATGGTTGAGGGTGGTAACTGCAGAATGCGCTACCCTATCAAACTGACCACACTTCTCGAAGAGACCCAAGCGAGCTCTTCCTCACTCTCTCACGAAGGTGAAATTAAGGGACTATTTCCTAATCCCTCGCTACCTTTGTAGATCTTTCTACTTCATGTCATTCCAAACATTAATGTATTCACATAACCCGCTTTTCACATAACAACATCTTAATCTAGGTATTTAAAGATTTAATGTACTTACCATGCGGTCCCTTGAGAAAAGTTCGTTCTGCTTTGCTATAGCTCATGGTCGTGTCTATCAAAAAATCAGTGATAAATCACCCTATTTTCTGGTTGAGCTAATGGTCCACAACTCGTGCGATCTTATCTTCTGATGCCTCTAGTCTGCGCACTAGTTCCAGAGTCCACATTATCTGTTGGTGAAGCTTACATCTTCCCTGGCTGTCGGCTAACCTCGCGATCCACTTGTATATATTGGAAGGAAAGGATGCAAAGAATATCTCATGGATTGCTCTATACACGTAGCGATCCAACCACCTTTTCTCAGATACCTGTGGATTTCTTTTTTGCTGTGTCATGAACTCGTGAATATTCTTGTCCAACCACTCTTCAATTTCCTTGTTTGTTCGGTTCCAGTGGCATGACATCAGACATCCCTTAGGTAGATCCTGGTCCCGACAATAGAACCATTTGTTGGCTACGTAGGGCCTCACCCAGGTTCAGTAGTGAGTTTAGCCAAGCAAATCCCAGTACTACTAGCCCTTTCGGCAAAAGTTCGCAGAGTGCAGACTGAGGTCTCACTTGAACTAGTATGGGAGGTTGTTGGAACCAGGTTTCCACACCCTAGGGATATCTTGATGAGGTTTCTGGGGGTTCGTGATTCTAACCTGTGTGTTGTGCTGCTTTGCGCAGCTTTCTATTCTACGCAACCCGTGCGCACCTTCGTATTATTCCAATCTGATCCTTACTGTGCTATTATATTAGTTCTTAAATTAGTTTGTGCGGGCCCAATATTCTTATCACTTATTCAAGTTCCAAATTAGCGCGAGTACTTGAAAACAAGATAAATGCATAAAGATAACAAGAATATAGAGATATATATCTACAAACAGACGCTCAATATTCTAAATCAATCTTATATTTATTAAAACTCAAGTTCAATTACAGACTCAACTTTGTCCTGTTCACTTAGCTGCAGTGGTCCATGCGCTTAGCTGTGGACTCTACTAGGCCTCTGCGTACTTAGCTGTAGAGCCTATACCTACCACTACGACCCAATTAACTTCAGATTCACTTCTATCTTCTAACCATGCCTTTGCATCTATCTGTTACTTCTCAAAACTATGACTTCCTTTACACTTAGAGCCTCACTCTATTTATACAATCCCATGGTCCATGGACCATGGGTAGGCCGACACACTTTACATTAAATTACATTATCTTAGGGCGGACAACCCTAGACTCTCATGCTTTGCACTTGCATTTCGCGGGGTCTTTACATTCCACTTGACCAAAATTTGGGCTTCAAGCCCCAAAAACATGCTATGGGGGGGATCTGCTACCCAACAATGGACCATGGGTAGGCCGACACAACTTTACATTAAATTACAATACAATGCTTAGGGCATACCATTCTATGAATCGATTGTACACTTCGCGCTTCGCGCCCGCACTTCGCGCCCGCACTTCGCGGAGTCTTATGATACAATTGACCAAAACTTGGGCTTTGAGCCCCAAAACATGCTGCGGGGGGGTCCCATGCCCAACAACCCATTAATTCAACTTCCTTTCCTTTCCAAAAACATTTCAAAAGACTTTCTTGAAAATTAAAAGCTATTTTACCCAAAGATTGTAACCATTGGGCTATTCAATACATATTCTCCCATGGATAGCTTGATATTATGGCACTTTCGAGAGAAATTTATGGTTCCTCCATTTGCAACCATCACTTGACACTCTTGTGCTAGATATAGGAAGCAATTCAATTCCTTGGCTATCTTATAATGAATAAAATGATGGGTAGTAACCAAATCAATCAACACTATTACCCTTTTCTTCTTGATATTTCCTTCTATTTTGAGAGTTTGAGGAGTGGTAATTTCTCAAATGCATTACAAGATATGGTCAGATTCATTTCTTATTTATATGGGTTTGGTTATTGGTGTATATCCTCTTATTTTCCTGTTTCTTTTTCCTTTTATTAATCCTCTTCACAATCTATGTAAAATAATTTCTTCTCATCACACTTATTGTTGATCAGTGGTTGTCATTGATGTCAACCCAAGTAGCACTAGGGGATATCACAATCATGCATGGGAATTTTGACTTGAAAACTTACTCTATTATGAGTCAAGGATATTCTATATGGATTCTAATCCTTGAGATTTTTTCGTTGATATATGGTACACCACGTATTTCTTCATGGTTTGAGAGATATTCGTGTTTGAAGTTAGTAACACTAGTTAGTGGGCTAAAACCCTATGGGGTTGTGGCATGAAAGTTATAATTGGTTGTGGTCATTGAATAGTAAATAATTAATAATGTTTTTTTATCCTTAAATCTATCCAATGTTCACTTGGTGAAGACCCTTTCAAGTCAAGACATTCATATAAATAGTCACCCTCATATCCTCCTCTAGTAGAGATTTTGGCTTCAAACAGGTCATCGTGGAATTTTTGCTATAGCTCTTTTTCTGCGAAGATTCAAAAGCTGAAATTTAAAATTATTTGAGCAAAAATATTGCTGAACCTCGTGACCGAATTTCCGATATTGGTTTGCTATATTTTTGGAGATATGATCTGAGGAATTTAGAGTTTTTGCAAGCTCCTGAATTCCATGTCAAACAGGTGATGTTGGGAAAATCGTCATCACTTTCTATCTGAGAATTGGATTCAAATTTCGTAAATAGTGACAAAAGGAGGATGAAATTTAGTTTGTTGGGTATCATTTTGAGGGCTGAAGGTCAGAACAGTGACACATGACACTTTGTAGAAGTTAAATCTATGGAACCAGTCTATAATCAGGTCATCATGGGAGATTGGGAATAACTCTTTCTTGAAGAATCCAATCTTGATTAGACCTATGGGGTTGGAAAGAGGACTCAAAGGGATACCACAGGATGAAATTTATTACCATGGAGATCCAAAATTACATATATACAGCAGATTCAATATCGATCTCCTACAAGGCAAGAAAATCATGCATTCAAGGATCACTGCAGTAAGGAACACACATCAATAGTCAACGGTAAGTCTCCTACAACAAGGTATGCATGATTAGTTTTTACATTTGAATTTTTAGTATCATGTTTCACATATTTTTTTGCAGGGAAACGTAATTATATGCAGGGTATCAATTATATCTCTATGTCTCTATATGTCATAGTTAGTTTTGATACCACATTTCAGATGTCCTATTCTTGATACTGCACATTTGATGCTACATATTCTTGATTATACACCAAGTCTTCTAAATCTATATGATGTTGTATGTTCATGTTACTTTTCTTATCATAGTTGAGAGAATGATATCCATTGGTGTACTTAGAACATGGTACATCACAAGTCTAGTGTCTGTCATCAGTTTTTATTGTATATATCTTTAAGTCAATTTTAGACATAGTCTTTCATAGAATCAAGGCCTATATCAAGAGTGGGAGTCTTTGTTTACCGCTGCAACAAGTCAACAACAAAAGTGACAAGAAAACTTCAGGTACATATTGTAATTTTAATTTGTATTTATTCATTATTATGCACTTACATGTGTTTTGTAGGCAGCGGTAGGTTGAAGGGTATTTTGTTTTGTTTTGGGATTGGTTTTTCTGAGCAAGTTTTGGATGCAAGTAGAAGATCGTTCAAGTACAACATCAAGCAAGAATTCAAGAGAAGAAGTATCAAATCAAAGGAAGCATTGTAGGAGGACATCCTTGAAGACATGATAGCCATCCAGATATCATGAAGTATTTTTAAGGCCAAGAGTCATCATTATAAATTTGTAAAAGAGTCATCATCATAAAAGAGGCATTTATAGAAGAGTCATCATTGTAAAAGAGTCATTTCTAAAAGAGTCATCATTGTAAAGTTGTAAAAGAGTCATCATTGTAAAGATTGTAAAAGAGTCATTTGTGAAAGAGTCATTATGCCTAGAGTTGAAGAGGGAGTGTTGGGAGGTATAGGAGTCCCTATTTTGGGAATCCATAGTCTTGTCTTATTTCAGTCATTATAGGGTGGTAGGGAGGTGTTAGGTAGGTATATGATGTTGCCTACAAGTTGGGGCCTGTGAACACTTCAGGGTGGTAGGGTGATGCTAGGGCAAGTTTTGGCTTGCTAGGTTGTTAGGGAATCCATTTAGTTCATTATTAAAGAAACTAGGGCATTAGGTTGTCCTTCCAGTGGTAGCTAGAGAAGAATGCTTCTTTAGAATTCTAGGAAGTTATTGCTTTCATTTCAGTTGGGGTTGAAGATTAAAGAATTTATTAGAAAAGCGTTCAGTGGTTTTTGACCTAGTGGGGGTTTTCCACCTAAATTTATTGTGCTTACTATGTTATTTTATTTACTGTTATTATTGCATAAACATTAATAATAATTGAATACTAACTAATGCTATGAAAATATTTAAAAGTTCTAATTTCTAAGGAATACTAATTCACCCCCTCTTAATATTTGCAACAATTGGTATCAGAGCTTGGTTCCTTCAACAACCGTCTAACAATGGGAAGGATATCATGGGGTATACTATGAATAGAGTTCCTTTGTTCAATGGAAATAACTATGCACTTTGGAGTGGAAGAATGCAAGTTCATTTGCTGGTGCAAGAATACGAAGTATGGGAAATCATTGACAAAGGCTTCACACCGACCCAGGATGAACAAGGTAAGAAAAATATGGTATATGATGCAAAGGCTAAATATCTTATTATTAGTGGGTTGATCGAATTTTTTTATCTTAAGGTATTGAGTTGCAAAACTGCTAAAGATCCTCAGAACCTTACCATTAAGATTTAACCCTAAGGTATCTGTCGTGGAAGATAGATTGAATCTAACAAATCTTAGCATAGATGAATTGCATGGAATTATTATGGAATTTGAAATGAGGATTTAAGAAGAGGACGACACATCTCACATAGAAACAACATTTGCTACATCCAAGAAGAATGGTAAGGACAAGCAGACTCAAAAAGAAAAAACTTCTAGTTTTAAGGATGAAGAAAAGGAAGAAGAGGATGAAAAATTTTTAGATCAATAATTTGCCTACTTCACGCAGAAAATGAGAACAGGTACAGGAAAATGCAAAGGTAAACTTCCATTAATATGTTTTTACTGTGGTGAGGTTGGGAATTTTGTAGCCAAATGTCCTCATAAAAAAGAGGGTATTACAAATGGAAAGAAAGGCCATAGGAAGTTCAAGAAACAAGGCAAGAAGAAATGGTTTAAGAAAAGTTTCTTCACCAAGGAAGATAGTTCCTCATCTGAGGAAGCTAGTGATAATGAAGAAGAATTAAATAAAAGAGTATTGTTTATGACTAAGCACAATAAGCAAGAGGCACCTTACGAAGCAAGAGACGAAGAAAAAGAAATGACTGAGGTTGAATTTCAAAACAAAGTGATCAGGGTTATTAAAGAGCTCAAATCCAAGAAGAAGCATGTCAACGCTCTTGAAGAGGAATTAAAAATAGAAAGAGAACATGTCCTCAACCTTAAAATCAAGGTTGAAGAATACAAGTGAATTGAAGAATCTATTAGGAAATAATTAAGGGAAAACAACAAGGAAAGAGAATCATTGGAAGCTGAAATAGTTGCTCTACAAAAGGAAGTAAATAATGGAAAATCATTTCAAAACTATGCCAATAGTTCAAAGACTTTGGATGAACTTATCAACAACCAATGGTCATACAATGACAAGACTAGTCTTGGTTACAAAGAAAAATGCATAAAGAAATCGAGTCATTTTATGACAATTAAAGAAGATGGATATGAAAAATCTACCAAGAAGATAGATCTCTTAGCTAAACCAAGAGATCAAGACTCGCAGGAAGAAACTTGGAAGACAATTCCTCGAAGACGATTTCCTTACAAGATGGCAGTTTCATTACATGTTTAGGGGGAGAAGAATAGTTGAAGTATTATAGATTCAAGAGAGGAAGTGATGAAAAAAATATTTATGTGAAAGTGGATTGAGAAAACCTAACAATTATCAAAGTATATGTGGATGATATAATATTTGGAAGCATTGATGACAGATTAAGTAAAGACTTTGCCACAAAAATGCAAAGTGGGTTTCAAATGTCTATGCTTCGCGAACTAACATACCTTTTATGGCTTCATATTTATTAGTAGGATAAAGGAATATTCATATATCAAACCAAGTACATCAAAGAAATGCTCAAGGAATTCCAGATGTAAGATTGCAAGCGAGTCCTTATCCCCATGATAATAGGTTGCAAGTTAAACTTAGAAGACTCATCAAAAGGTGTTGACCAAAGGTTGTATATATCCATGATTGGTAGTCTCCTATATGTGAGAGCTTCTCAGGCAGATGTGATGCAGGTAGTTGGAAAAGTAACACGATTCCAAGCAGCAAGAAAAGAATATCATATTATTTCCATCAAAAGAATTCTTCAATATCTTAAGGGAATAATGGAATATGGTCTCTATTATCCCAAAGGAAATTATCTAGTCATCTAATCTTATACAGATTCAGATTGGGCAAGAATTGTTGATGATCGTAAGAGTACCAGTGGAGCATCATTCTACCTATGTGGTTTTCTTATCTCATGGTTAAGTAAAATTAAGTCTTCAATCTCGTTATCCATAGTAGAAGAAAAATACATTGCGACAACTTGTTGTACTCAAGTTCTCTGGATGAAGAAAACCTTGCAAGATATTCAAGTTAAGTTGGATGAGCCTATTCTCATCTTCTGTGATAGCACCAATGCCATCATTATCTCCAAAAGGTCTATGATGAATTCCAAAACAAAGCACGTTCTGATCAAATATCATTTCATTAGAGAGCAGGTCATTGAAAAGAATATCAAGCTTGAATATGTTGGCACAAAGGAACAAATTGCTGACATATTTACCAAACCATTACATCATGAAGAATTTGAGTATCTTCTTCAAAATCTTTGGATTCTCCCAAGTTCTCATTAGAATATTTATCTTATCTAACTAAGTAGAAAGGGGGAGTGGAGGTGTGTACAGGTCCATAGGATGATAGTTTGTCAGGGGGAGTTACCCTTTGCCATTTATGAAAAATGGGGAAAGAAGGAAGTAGGAAGAGGCTTCATGATCGTAAGGGGAGTACTTGTGTTTCCATCAATGCCAAAGAGGGAGATTGTTGATTAGTGGTTGTCATTGATGTCATCCCAAGCAGCTCCAGGGGCTACCCCGATCTTGCATGGGAATTTTGGCTTGGAAAATTACTATGTTCTGAGTGAAGGATATTCTAGATGGATTCTACTTGTTGATATGTTTCCATTTATATATGGCACGTCATGTAATTCTTCACGGTTTGAGAGATATTCGTGTTTGAAGTTAGTAACCAGAGTTAGTGTGCTAAAACCCTATGGGGTTGTGGCATGGCACTCATAATTGTTTGTGGTCATTGAATAGTAAATAATTAATATTGTTTTTTTTCTCCTAAAGTACCTCCAACATTCACTTGTTGAGAACCCTCTCAACTCAAGACATTCATATAAATAGCGACCCTCATATCCTCCTCTAGCAGGGATTTTGTGGCTTCAAACGGTTCATCGTGGTAGTCTCGCTATAATGTTTTTTTATGAAACTCTTAAGAAGCTTAAATTAAAAATATTTTAGCCAAAATTGTGATAAAACTCATGACCGAATTTCATATCTTGGTTCGCTATATTTTCGGAGATATGGTCTAAGGAAGTTAGGATTTTTCCAGGCTCCCGAATTCCATGTCAAACAGGTGACATTAGGAACATCAACATAACTTTCACTCTGAACTAGTCACTTCATACGATTTCTCTCTACTGAACTAGTCTATAATTAGGCCATCGTGGGGGATTAGAAATAAATATTTCTTGAAGAATCCAATATTGATCAGACTTATGGGGTTGCAAAGAGGAATCATAGGGATACCACAGGACGACATTTCCGACCCTAGAGATCCAAAATTACATAGGTATAACATATTAAATATCGAGGTCCTATAAGGAAAGAACAAGCACACATTCAAGGATCACTACATTAAGGACCACAAATCAATAGTCAAGGGTAAGTCTCCTACAACAAGGTATGTATTGTTAGTGTTTAGCTTTGAATTTTGTGTATCATCTTTGACATATGTTTTTGCCAGACAACATAAGTATATACAGGGTCTCAATTATATCTCTATGTCTATATTTGTCACAATTAGTTTTGATACCACGTTTGACATGTTCTATTCCTGATACTACATATTATTGATGCTACACCAAATCTACTAAATCTATATGATCTTGTAAGTTCATGTTACTTGTCTTGTCATAGTTGATAGAATGTTCTCTGTTGTTGTACTTAGAACTTGGTCCATCACAAGTCTAGGTTCTGTCATCAATTTTTATTGTATATATATTTAGGTGAGTTTTGGATAAAGTCTTTTATAGAGTCCGGGCCTATATCAAGAGTAGGAGATTATGTCTAGTGCTGCAAAAAGTCAATAGAAAAAGTGACAAGCACACTTCGGGTATGTATTGTAATTTTAATTTGTATTTATTCATTATTATGCACTTACATGTGTTTTGTAGGTAGAGGTAAGTTGAAGGGTATTTTGTTTTATTTTGGGATTGGTTTTTACGGGAAAATTTTGCATGCCTGTAGAAGAAGGTTCAAGTCCAACATCAAGCAAGAATTTAAGAGTAGAAGTATCAAATCAAAGCAAGAATTGCAATAGGACATCCTTGAAGAAATGACAACCATCTAGATATCGTGAACTATTGTTAAGGCCAAGAGTCATCATTATAAAGTTGTAAAAGATTCATTTATAAAAGAGTCATCATTATAGAAGTCATTTGAAAAAGAGTCATCATTGTAAAGCTATAAAAGATTTATTTGTAAAAGAGTCATCATTGTAAAGATTGTAAACGAGTCATTTGTGATAGTTTCATTCTTCCTAGAGTCGAAGAGGTAGTGTTGGGAGGTATAGGAGTCACTGTTGGGATGATGTCATGGCTGTTTTGCAGGTCAGAAAGTGATTTGGTAATTGGTCAAGAAAACAAAAATCATTGTACATCTTATTGTATCATGCATTGTTATCCCTGTATTGGGAATCTACAGCCTTGTCTTATTTCAGTCATTGTAGGGCTTGTAGGGAGGTGATAGGCAGGTATATGAAGTCACCTATAGGTTGGGGCCTGTGAACGCGTCAGGGTGGTAGGGTGGTGCTAGGACAAGTTGTGGTTCGCTAGGGTGTTTGGGCATCCATTCAGTTTATTACTGAAGAAAATAGGGTGTTGGGGCTTCCTTCCAGTCGGAGATGTAAAAGAATGCTTCTTTCGAATTCTAGGAAATTGTTTCTTTCATTTCAGTTGGGGCTGAAGATTAAAGAATTTACTAGAAAAGCGTTCAGTGGTTTTTGACCCAAAGGGGGTTTTCCACCTAAACTTCTTGCGCATACTGTGTTATTTTATTTACTGTTATTACTTCATCAAAATTAATAATAATTGAATAATAAGTAATGACCTGAAAAGTTTTAAAAGTGTTAATTTCTAAAGAATTCTAATTCACCCCCTCTCTCAGTATTTCCAACACTTATCACATTTAGTGTATTTTCTCTGACAACTGTAACACAAACCTTTTTCTCCTTTTTCTTCCAATTGTTGTGGTGTCAACCTTGTAGGTTGTGGAAGGGTAGGGGAAACACCACTTCCATCTTTATAGTTATGAGTGGTAGGCTTCCTTGTTTCCATAATTTTTCTTGCCAACCTAAATGCCTTCTCCAATGAATCAGGTTCCCAAAGGTGAACCTTATCTTGGATGTTATCCTTTGAAGTCCCTATGAGCACATCAATCCTATGCTCCTCTAGAATAAGATTTACCCTTATATTCAATTTTTGGAAGCCCTGAATGTGCTCTGTCATTGAACCTTTTTGTTTGAGATTTATCAATTGGATAAACAAGGTGTTTCTCTTTGTATCCTCATAATGTGCTATCATTTCCTCTGTAAAAATTGACCAAGTGACAAGTGGTTTATGAGAACAAAGTCATCGATACCATACAAAATGATTGGGTTCTAAATATAAAGTTGAAATGCATACCATTTGTGTGTTGCACATTATGAAGATCAAAAGATTACTACATTTTTAGCATCCATGTTACCGAATCCTTGCCATCAAACTTTCTCATATCGATCTTTGGAATATGGTGGGTCTTCAATCCAATGTCAGAATCTATGAAATCATGATTAACATTTATTTTGTTCTCATGATGAATTTCATTAATACCTTTTCACCATTAGGAATAATTTCTTGTAGAAACTTTGTCAAACCTTCCTTCAAACGTTCCATGTCTCAATTTAAACCATTCTTCAAATCTTCCATGTTGCCTTTCATTTTTTCTTGTATATCATTCATATTATATTTCATTCCATCCATAATAGATTTCATGCCATACATAATAGATTTCATGCCATTCTTCAAACATTCCATGTCTAATTTTAATCTATTCTTCAAACCATCCATCTTAGCTTCAATTTGATTTTTGGTTACTCTTTGTGAGTGCCAAAATTGTTGCACTTGGTCTCATAATTTTGATATATCATGTTGCATTTCTTCTTCTTCTTCATGCGTCATAGTAGAGCTTTCTTATTTCTTACTAGGTGTTTCCATTTTATTTATTTGAGTCATTTTTAAATCAAGTAATGATATATATGATTCATTATGCCATTTGAATCACTTCAAACTGGTTTTTCAAACAAACGTTATGCAATTTAAAAAAAATACACACATTTTGTTTTTCGCTTTGTAGGAGCTTGATATTGAATCTGTTTTATATATGTAACGTATAATCTATAAGGTCTAAAATTTCATCTTGTTGTATCCCTCCCATTCCTATTTTGAACCCCACAAGTCGTATCGAGATTAGATTCTTCAATAAATAGTTATGCCCAATATCCCACGATGACCTGATTATACACGGGTTCAATCGAGAGAAATTGTACGGAGTGTCACATGTCACTATGTCGACCTTCGGCCCTAAAAATGATACCCAAAAAAGTAAGTCCCATCTTATTTCTATCACCTTTTACAAAATTTAAATCCAATTCTCAAAGAGAAAGTTATAACGATTTTCCCAAGGTCACTTGTTTCAGATGGAATTCTAGATCCTACAAAAACCCTAACTTCATTGGATCATATATCAAAAAATAGAGTGAGGAAAAATATGAAATTCATACACGAGGTTCATCAATATTTCGGTTCCATGGGGTCTTAATTTCAGCCTCTGAAGCTTCTTATAAAAAAAATATAGCAAAAATTCCACGATGGTCTGTCTGAAGCAGCGGAACCCTAGAATCCAAAGCTCTACTACCACATGTTAAGAAACCAACTCACAGATAGATAAATTAACGACTTAAAAATTATCATCTTCTAAGGGGAACATCCCTTATATTACATAAATGAATGTTTCTTAGATAATTCAAATGATAAAGCCTCCTTTCTATACACAGGAGTCTAAGGGGTCATAATATAATCTGAGCCGACATAAGAATAACAATGTAAGGGCACAACAATAATAATAGTGGGTTTCTCTGGGACACACTAATAAAAATATGGGGAAGCATGGGAATAACAATAAAAATAACGGGGGCTACATTGATAATAAAAATTAGGTAATACACTATTATTATAGGAACCTAATAGGTAAGAACAAAAACTACGGAGAAATGTTTTTCTCCTGGAACCGAAAACTAGGAAAACCAAATTTATTTTTCATTATATTATTTTTAAACTTACAATAAATTTATATTTGTTGAAGCTATAACCCTAATCCATTGACCATGGATTAGGACATAACCATAGTTCCCTTGACCAGATCTACAAAGTGCCATGGGAAAAATGATCATGCCCAAGCCATGCACAAACCATGGGTAGATCCACCCACCATCATTGGGTTTGCCTAAAAAAAAATGGGCCGCTGCATCGAACCATGTGTAAGGGGGGCTATTCCCCCCCTAGAAACCCCCCAATAGGGAGGGGGGCTATTGTTACTGCCAAAGGGTACTGGAAGCTTGAATTTGAATTAGATGTACTTTTCCATATGAGTCAAGTGAGCTTCCAACCTATAAAGACTATTTTTCATTTTCCATTGATTCTAGTGTATGTCGTTAAGGGAGTAAATATATCATTTTTATCCTCATGCTTTTCATTTAAGTCTCACGCCAGTGAATTCTTTAGCCACTAGTGAAGAGTAATAACATGCATGTACTAGTTTCTACTTCCCATGGTATGCCTAGGGCCAGGAAACCAATAAGAAACATAATCCATAAGTTCAATATTAGAGAAAGTCTATCAATATTGATGAAAATTTCCTTATAACCATTGAATCTCTATTTGAGTGCTTGGTAATTTCATTGCATGGTATGTAGTATTCACTTACTAGGCCATAATATTAGTATGAGACAAACTAGTCTGGCTGTGTTCCCTAACCCCACATCGACTACACCCAAATTGACATAACATAATGAACTGAGCTAAAACAGTATCCCATAGTCCCTGAGATGACAACAAAAACAACTGCCCAGATGTCAAACCAATGCCAATCCCTTGACGCATACAGGTGATGTAGAAAAATGAAAAGAGATAGACTAACACCACTTTCCCAAAGAAAAAATTCCACAATAACCCAAGCTACACCAACAATAAATTGATAAAGGAACAAAGGGAGACAAGAGAAATGAAACTTGTGCCTCAAGTATACAGTGAATAATCTATTTTTCCATATAACTTTCATCCCAGAAGGTGAAGTCAATTCCCAACATAAAAGAACCTTCAAGATCATAACAACCAAAATATCCACATTCCCTACCAAAAATTGAAGAAAATGAACTAGAATAGAACAATAGCAATCTTGAATGGAAAATAAAAAATTATGGAGCCAAGATCTTGGAATTTTTTTTTTTTTTTTTGAGGAAGATATAATGAGAATCACCTATGAGAATCATAGTCAATGTGTTGCACCCTCTTATTCCGCTAGTCAAATTCAGAAGCTACCCAATTAATATTTGCTACTTTCTAGATAAGAAACCCACCATTCTTATTGTCTTGAAAGCAAACATCATTCCCTTCTTCTTGAAGATATAGAAAGATACCACCATTATATGGCATGAACTGTAGATAATACCTTATATTCCATTCTTAGAGAAAATTTTCCAATTCCTCCACCGAAACCTTTAGCTGCACAATAGAAGAATTCCATATACCTAGGCTTTTGGGGGTGCCTATTAATACCACTTGAAGCATGAGGGCTTCACTCAATGAACCTCTGATATGTCAAGTGCATTCATGGAATACTAAACAATACCCTTAATTTGATTACATATTAGAAAATACCTCTAAACATTACATTATTTAACCTCCTACCAATACGAACCCAATACACATTTCCAATTTAAAAACTCCTACTTTCACTAGATATCACAAGTATCCATTTTTTCATTAATATATTTTATACCCCTTTTATTGTGAGCTCCATTTTTGTATACCTACCAATATAAAGACCCTTTAACCCCTATTATATGATCAATGTAATATGCCATTTTTTCCTCAATATATATCCCCCAATATGAATACACATGGTATGATATTTCTCCCCAAGTGAGTGACCCATGGCCTACATCTAGTGGATGTAGGCCACATGGTACAATAACCTACTATGCATTGGAGGCTTTGAGAAATAAAGTGCTAGAAACCGAGGATCCATTTGTTCAAGTAATAAATGCATAACATGTATCTTTCATGAAAAGTGGGAGTAAGGGTGAGAGAAGGGGAATGCCATTCCACCCCTCTCTTTAATGATATTGAGATTCGGTGAGGTGGCAGGTACCCCACCAAACTCCATTATCACTTGCTCTTCCATCTCCATGAGGGCTGTTGTAATAGTCTTTTGAAAATATATTATCTTAATAGTTTTCAAATGTGAAATGCTTCAAGTTATCACACCACTCAACATCAAGCCACATAATGTAATTATTAAAGAAATAGGAGAGAAAATAATAACATAATATGATCGAGGAAGGATTAAAAATAATTCTTTGAATAAGTAAGATATTGGGAGAAATTTCAATTTAAAAATAATATAATTTAAAGTACAAGTTCAGGAAAAAAAAAAAATATTAAAGGGAATGAGATGTTGTTCATTAAAAAAGCAATTAAAAGAGATGATGGAGAAAATTCAATTAAAATATACAGTGCATTATTTTAGGCTAAAAAAGGTTAGAATGAAAACTAAATTAAAGGAAGTAAGATAATGGTGATTATAATGAATTATGATATTAAAGTTTTAATATATGAATAAATAAAATTAAAGTTAATGTTAGAGGGAAAGGGAATAAATAGATTATATAATGTAATGGCATTAAGAAAAAGATAACGATAGATTAAAACTAATACGCAACTTTTCGTGATAGAGTTGTAAAGTAATGTTGAAGGCGAGGAATGTCAAGGAAGAAGGGTTTACAAGTTTAACTAACGAGTAGTGGGTTTGTAAGATTACCTAAGCTTATAGTCATTTTCTAATTTCAAGGGATTTATGAATGATGTGAGAAGTGTAGTGGCGAGTTGATAGTAAAATTTTGATTTAATGAAAACAAATTAGGTGTTTTTTTTAAAATAATGCTTGGTAATTTCATATTCTGAAATGTGATTGTGGGTTGTATTAGTGATATGTTCTTTGATACAAGTTTTAAATGTTCACCTAGTTTGTGTTGGACATCGTGTTGTCATTCATAACAAAAAGATCTCATTGATGTCAAAGGGGATGTATGGGATAGCATCAATAGGGCCATGCTTGATGATCAAAGGAGTAACAAGGTTATTTGTGAAGCAATATGATACATTAGAGAATTTTTGAGGTAAAAAATGAACCTAAAACAAAAAATGTACAACAAAAAAAATAAGAACCAATAATATTCAATATAATGATGTCAACTATGGGTGATGATTCACCAATTTTGGAGTTAAAAGGTTAAAAGACTATATATATATATATATATATATATATATATATATATATATATATATATATATCGACTCTTATTTTCAACTTATCTCCCTACAAATTTACTCAAATTTTGAGCGGAAGCACTCGTTAGATGTAGAATTTAATTTTTCATCCAAGGAGTACCCATGTTGCATACTTTCAATGGACGCCACTACACGAAAAATGTGAAATACATAAAAAAATCATGATTGCAATCATGTTTTTTCATTTATTTCACATTTTTCGGGTAGTAGCATCCTTCAAAGTATGCAACATTGGTACTCCTTGGATGAAAAATTAAATTCTGCATCCAACAAGTGTTCCCGCTCAAAATTTGAGTAAAATCATAAGGAGATAAGTAGAAATTATGGGTTGAAAAAGTAGTTTTTTCTTCTTTCCCTCCAAAACTTGATGATGTAATTTAATATTGTTTGATTATTTCCACTATTATTTTATAATATTTCTTAGGAGGCCCATTTTAGACCTCAAAATTTCTCTGATGGTTGGGCCTTTCAAAAGGTCTCTTGACATGAAGATATGGGTGCTTGAAGTTATTCAAGTTTTTTGTGAAGTTATGTTGCACAAAATATACCAAAAATAACATGGTTTCACAGAGGTTGTCGACACCTTTTGAATGATATATGCTACTTAGAAAAACTTTTACTAGATGAGAAATTATGGCTACTTGAAAATCAACATTAGTTAGGTTAAATTTAAAATGGAAAACTATAGGGTCAATCCAAAATTATTAAAGGGATAAATAGTGGGAAAGCTTAAGATGGATCCACCATAGACAAAACATATCAATGGCCTTGATCTCAAAAATATGTGGACTATATATCACTATTAAAAGGTGTGAGTATTCTAAAAATATCAATAGTATCTCCAACAAATCAATGTACAAATCAAATAAAAGTTTAATGACTCTTCTAGGACCAACTACACATCAACACATGGAAACATTTTATTGCATGATGGAATAAGATCTGCTAATGTCAACATGTTGACATGGGGCCACTAGGGATCGCCACATGGTAGTGACATATGGGACTTTTGTGTTCACAAATAGGGTGACATGTGGAACCCTTTGCTGCCACATGGATCAATGACTTCACGATGATATCATCCAAGAAAGAACTAATTACCCTTGGTGGCTGGTCGTATGAATGGTCACATGGATATTTAGCTGTAGACAATTAATGACCTTGGTCATATCGCATGGCCACATAGTCTCATGTGGCAAACTTTCACTAAGTACTCTATTGGTTGATCAATGTTGGAGGCAATATTTATGAGCACCTACGGTCAGCCCCATAAGGTCTAGCACCACTCACCCGATATATATGTGTGTGAATCATAATTGATTTCAAATATTTGATTCACACTCCAAGTTTGAGCAGTAAACAAACTTGGTGAACAAGACTTGCATCATTGGCAAAATAATTGTGTTTTGTTTATGGAGCGAAGTTGTGTCTTTATTTCGTTGTTGGAGGTTATGGTCTCGATTTTATGCAAAGGTCTAGTTATTATCTATAGTTTTGTTTTGAGAGATCATTGTATGTTATGGTTTTTCCATAATCCTATATGGTCATGGCATGACTACCTCAGAGTCTAGGTTTGAACTGGCCAAAGCCATGAGAACGAAACCTCTTCATTTTCGATTGGTTGTTTGAAATATTGCATGGCCACAAGAGTGGCTCATTGAATGACTATGGTTTTTCCAAAGAACTATATGTTAATGTTGTAACTACCCTAAAGTCCTGGTTTGAACTTGATGAAGCCACAAGAGTGACACCTCTTCCATTTTATTGGTGGTTTACATATTGAATGGCCACAACGCTCACTTGTTGGTAGGATACAATTATACGTGTAAAGGTTGATTTGACTCAAGGGGAAGATCCATGTCCTTAACCCATTCTATACCTGTTACGGGAATAATATACCCTAGGGTATGGGTTGAGCACACCAACAAAGCAGAGAGCATACACCAACAAGAAGTAAACAAATAAGCAATCTTGATACTTAAGCTACTAAATTAGGAAGAAGAAGTACCAGAAGGTCCTACATTTGAGGTCGTTCCCATAGGCTCCAAACCCTCTGCTTCCTCCAATGCTTCAAGACCTACAATGAATTAAAAGAAAGCACATTTACTAGATGCAGTTCAATGTATGCTTAGGATATAGATGTTAGATCATATAAGCATACAAGTATAAAACATGAAATCATATATAAGTTAGATTAAAACATGAATTAAATCATTAAGATCATAACATCAGGAACAAGATGGAGCTTCTTTATTGATGACTACAAAATAATGTGGAGGTATACAACTTGATTCATCCATGGCCCCAAGCAAAACCTTCCTCCAGATCCATCTGGCCCAAGCCTCAACAATCCTCTTTCAAATGCATACACATGGATGCCATATAAAGGAGATGGAAATCACAACGAGAAAACATAGGTTTCCTATAGCTAGGAGTGCAGGAGGCATACAGATAAATCAAACTTGATCAGGGATTAATTGGATATAATTTCAATATCCTATCTTTCTCTCCCCTTAGGCCTTCCCCATGAGGTGTATTTATATCATCTCAATTTTTTTTTTTCAGTTGGGATATAGTTAGGCCATGAGCGCCTATAGGTAGGCTTCCAGTGTAACTCGTAAACCCTACCAAAAAATCATGGATTTTATATTTTTTTCGTATTTTAAATCATATACGTGGGTTGGGTATAGATGAACCCATGTGTGCATGTGTTTTTTGAAGGGAAGAGTCATGAATGGAATTTAAAATAATGTTTTTAAATAATTGGACCAAGTTTGGGAAAGGGTTACCCAAGGCCATGACTAAGAGAATCAAGTATATAAAGGTGATAAATGATGCTTTAACAGATACCCCCTAATATACGAGGTCAGAGGGGGTACGTGATGGGCGAAATGTATTAAATGTACACAAAAAATCATGCGAAGACTTGGGAGGAGATCACCAAATTCTAGCCTGCCAAACCAGCAAAAGAGATAAGAAAGAAAGCTCATGTCTGAGGTGGGAATACACATGCTTAAAGATAGTAAAGCATGTCCGTATATCAAGTGTAGAGAAGATTGAATAGGTATACAAGTACAAACAAAACTGAGAAATTCATAGTGGGTCATCTAATCATAGCTACAAAAGTACATATCAAGGCCATGTCACAATATCACATATAGAAGAACTGATCAATGATGCTCGAGTACATATCTAATCATTGAAGTCACATAACTAATCCTCAAAAGTACCAAGTCAAAAAGTGTAATAATGGTACTGCATGCAACTTGGGTGCCAACATATAGGATGTTGTTGTGATGAACTACAACATATAAGGTTGATGGTGTCAGTAGCAGCAAACTTGAGGGACTGACAAGTGAACCATGAAATGTTGATGCAACCTGGGGTCTTCACCAACTGCCATGGTACATTTCTACACTATGGGAATAAATGAGTTGAATTCGACCATGTGAGAAATTGTTTGATTACCGATCATTGATTTATAACGTTAAAAAAATGAGACAACTCACCGATAATGATGATGAGAGTCAAGGTAACCTAGTACAATCTAACAAGTGTGAATGAATGAGTTGAAGTCGAACACTTGAGAGAATCTACCAGTCAGGAGAAATTGATGTATTCCCATTGTCGATAGCGAAGGAGTCTACCACTAATGACTGCAAACCCTAAGGTATTGAAAAATGACTCTAGATCTTATTACCAGAGAAAGGAGTTCGAGTCAATGGGAAAATATCATTTGGAAGGCAGGCATTAAGGCATCCAACATCAATCCAATGCGATTCTATCCCGTGGGCTAATAATGTCAAAGGAATTGGACGAAGAAAGATGAAGTAACCATAGAAAAGCATGTTTCTAGTGTACACAAGATATGGTTAGCGCACAATAGAAACCCTTTGAAACAACGAATAATGAAAGTTGACACAGTGGTAAGGAATCCACCAATAGGGTGAAATGGAAACCAAGGTACTACATGAACCTCGATGTGTGATGATGTAAGATGACATCATACACAAGAGAAACCAAGCAGTCAAAGACCCATAATAATGATCGATGTTGAGCACAGGGTCACCCATCAATGATGGAAATAGGGTTAGGGTGCTTATCTAAGCCTACTCTTAGAGCAATGTGTCAAAGTCGATAATAGAAGACCTGCCAACAAGAATTGAATGGAGACCTTCTCAAACTAGCACAAGAAAATGACCAAATAGATGATGTGATACTGAACATAACTCTCACAGACCGAGTATGGCTGACTAAATATGAGTCAAGAGACACCAGAGAAAGGCCGACTCAGGTTTACTTCCCTTGAACAAAAGCAAGACACAAATGTGACTATATGGAATCATATGATAACTTTTTATAAGTTTGTCATGCAAGAGGCATAAAAAAACTCTCCATATGATTGGAAGAGATAACCAACCGGAGGAGTATTGACTCAATAACAAGGTTATGGCTCTCCTAAGTCAAACTAAAGCCCATCTCAATGGAGGAAAGACTCGTTTTGAATGCTTTGTTCAAGGGCGACACACCTGACTCTTGCTGCCATTAATTATGGAAGTAAAGTCTTGTTCCCACTCTTTTTGGAATATATAAGTTTTTTGTCTTTTTCATATTTTAAAAGCCTAAAAGGGAATAAAATAATGCCTATGGTATAGTGGAAAGAACAAGTGTTCAGATACAGATGCACTACTTCCTGGGAAGGGAACATTCTTATGCTCAATGCAAATTGACGAAATTGGTCAATGACACTCAAAGGAATTTTCTTTCCATGGGTGAAAGGTGTCAAGTTGCAGAGGCTAAGTGATTGCAAGGTTGATTGTGAAAAAAAAACATGGTAAAAAAGTGGCTTATACATGGGTCCAAGTGAAGCCGACTAAGGCCAAAAGGTACAAATAGTCAACATGAAATGTAGCAGTACAACTCAATATATGGGAGCCTCTAGAGTATAAATCCAGAAAGACATCGAAGTAGAAGGAGAATGAAGCTTCATCGTAAAAGGTCACGACGAGACTAAAGAGGACTCCCAGGTCTAGCCAATCTCTGCAAAATGGGCAACATATGTCAGTGAGGATCTAAATAGGAATCCCATGTAAAGGAAGGCTCTACCATCATGTCATGATTTTGTAAGTCAACGAGTGAAAATGGTTTTAAGAATCACAACATAATGGGGTCGACCCTAAGGCAACATATCATAGTATGGCGGCTAGAATGCATAATGAAATGGAAAATGTGATCTTCCCTAAACTATATGCCAGTGATAAAAATGATACCTGCCATGACCAGTCAACGGTCATGGAATCGAAGCGGTAGAAAAAATCTCAAAGTATTCAATTTAACTTGAAAGACAACCTATCCCAACAATCAAAGACAAAAGGTCACAAAGTTTATAAGTTTTTTAAAAATAAAACATAAACGTTGTAAAAATGGGTTTTTAAAAGTTTTTGAAATTACAAGTTATAAATAGACCTTTTGACTCAACCAACCTAATTTGTGTTGTGAACAATTGAGAGAAATAGCTCTGGAGAAAAATACCAACAACCACAACCCACTTGATTTGTTAGCCACAGTTACCCAAATGTCCATGTATTCCTCAAATTTGATCTTTCAATCAATTTATGTACATTTCATGCATTTTTTCAAGAATTTTACCGTAGGAATCTTGTTGTTATATTTTTACTTTGCACGTATGTGGGATGGGCATATCAAAGTCACGTATCATTAAACCCTACACACAACTATGTATGAAGTGAACCCATGTGTGCGCAACAAAAAAATTTAAATTATGAATTTTAATGGATAAAAATGCTTGATTTGTAGAATGACTATAACATGGAAAGAAAGAGAGCATAGTGCAATAGAAAATGAAGTAATTAATAATGCATTGTCACTAGATTCACTGAGAGGGTGTGAATTATTGAAAATTTTCAAAATGCCTAAATGAAAGCCAACAAAGGGTTGTTGGAGATGCTTGTGAATTAATGGGATCCAGAAGAGGATGATTTTATGATTGATCAAATTCCCTTGCGAATTGGAGTAGAAGATATCTACTTCATCACTGGATGCAACCTCAATGTAGATGATTATATTCACATATATTGCCCCAGGAACAACGAGAAGGTAGGGACACAGATCCCAATAAAAAATGTGGAGAGTCTACCCCTCAAAATTCTACTTTTTACTATTGTGAGGGTATAAGGTTCAAATTCATTGTACAAAGAATCATGTGTTACAATGAGACTAACAATTGATTGTCTCACCACAGTCTTTAATTGGTGTATCTCCCTCTTGATGAATCCGAAAAAGAAAGTCACTTATATAAAAAAGAGTAATGCCAAACATTTTTGGTATCGTACCATCCTTTTCACTTGATTCTTTGAGAGACAACCAGAGCTTCGACCCAAAGTTCTCTCTACCATCAGTATCCCGAGAGATCCATGTATATGTAGATGGGCTGATTTGATGAAGAGACTAGGGGGTGGAGAGGTCCCTAGAAATTTTTTTGATGACGATGTTTTCCTTTGGTGGGAACAACAAGTCATTTCCATCGATTACTATCCTATGTAGGCATGGAATTCAGAGTGGATCGAGATCTAGTGCTTCCACCTGACACTGCATGGGGTTGCCATTGGTAAGATAGTTTTTAAGTTTTTAAAGTTTATTTATTTATTTTTATTTGTTTTTATTTTTTTTTCGGATTTTGTGAACTATGAATTGAAATTATTTTTTATGAGACAAATATTCTTACAAAATTATCTGATCATGGTATAGATGTGGGACAGGTAAGACCTGAGGGTCTTCCCAGGCATAGGCGTCGTGGAAGAGAAATAGAGAGTGTCAAGTCTGAGCTTGAGAGACTCCTCCACATTGTACAAAGGAACTTGGAGAGATTGA
Source organism: Pinus tabuliformis (assembly GCA_031772625.1). Lineage (NCBI taxonomy): Eukaryota > Viridiplantae > Streptophyta > Pinopsida > Pinales > Pinaceae > Pinus > Pinus tabuliformis. The sequence continues at coordinate 346,421,817 of CM062819.1, read as the reverse complement.
TTCACCAAGTATGTAGGGCAGCGTCAGAGGATTTAATAGAGGTTATGCAGAGATGCGTGGTTGGAGTACCACGATATTGGGTGTGGCTCTTTTGACATGTGGCTACTTCCATCATCTTCTTCTGAGATGCACATCCGGGGCTGGACCCGTAGATATAGATTAGAGATGTCTAGATTTTGATAGGCATGATTGAGCTTAAGCCCTAATTTTCTGGGACATTTTGTCCCAATTTTGTATAAAATTTTGAACATAAAACTTCTATCTATATATAAATGGTTTCATGATGTAATGATCATATATACAGATGATGTTTGATTATTTTTTTATTTTTAATGTGATGAATGTTTAATATTCCAATCTAATGCTTGATTAGTTATGGAATCAACAAATGAGTTTTCTGATCGTGGAATGTGAATAAATGTGATAAAATTAAATGATCTTTGTAATAAACACACTCTCAGAAATTAGCAATATTAATAAGGAGCTCTCACATGATAGATGTTTTTTAACTGGGAAACCACCAGTTGTGAATCCAAGTATACCACTAACGAATAAATACAAAGATATTTTTGCTTCAGATAGTGAGTTAACAATAACAATATATTCCAAAACATTGTTTGAAGTAGGGCCAGTACATAGGCCTCTTGAAACCAACAACTGACTAGATGGATAGTAAATCATCCAAGCTATGGAAGTCAAATTATGGTTATGTCGACTAGAACCATTGGAAAACCCTAGATATATCAAATCATCCATCAATACTTGCCAAAGAAGATAAAAAATATAGATATAACTATGAAACCTATAGATAGGAATGCACAAATATATACAATATCTACGACCAAGAAAATGCTAGGTAGAAACCTACGCATAATCATTTTTAAGATAGAGCCCATTTCTGGGCTTCGGTAGCTTGTTTTCGTTAAAATCAACCAATTTGTAAGCTCCCTTTTTAAAGACCTTTTTAATGATATAAGAACTTTACCACATGGATTTAAAATTATCTACCCCCAAGGCGTCTTTGTCTTGGTCATACACTAAGACGTGGTCACCTTCAAAGAAAACCCTAGGACGCACAACCTTATCATATTAGACTCTTGCTCTTTTTTTATGAGCTTCGTTAATTGTGGAAGCATCTTGACACTAATTGTCAAGATGTTCTAAATGAATGAGGTGTTCTTCCAGACTAGAAGTTCCTGGAAGAATTTCTACAACTAATTTAAGAGAAGGAATTTCACATTCCACAAGGAAGATCGATTCCAAACCGTAAACTAGTTGAAAAGGAGAGAAACCTGTAGTAGTCTTAATCGACATCCAGTATGCCCAAAGCACATAATATAACATGATATTCCAATTGGCTCGAGCCTTATTAATTTTCCTTTATAGGATAACTTTCAGGGATTTATTCACGACTTCCACCTGACCATTGGCCTGAGGATAGTAATTAGATGAATTATCCTGCCGGAAACCCAACTTGAGAGCAATTCAGCCATCATCATGTTCTAGAAATTACTACCATGGTCAGTGACAATCTCCTTTGGAATACCGAAGTGAGAAATGACTTAGTTGAAAAGCAATAGGGCTATTGTTTCACCATCATTCACAACAGTGGGCATAGCTTCCACCCACTTAGTGAAGTTGCCCATTGCTACAATAATATACTTATGACCCTTTGTCGAAGGCGGGTTACAAGTTGTAAAATCAATGCCCCACTTTGTGAACAGACCAACGGTAATAATAGGAAAGAGAAAATATAGATGAGCGTGCATTTTTTGAGTATAAACTTGACAAGGATGCCATTTTTTGATTGCTTCAACATAATCTTTGAAAATTGAAGGCCAAAAGTACCTTGCACGCAAGATTTTTTGGACTGTAGAAAGCCCAAACAGATGACCACCACAAGCTCCACTGTGGTAATCATTCAAAAATGACTCATATTCTTCTACGTTTAAGAAACTTCTAAGGATTGAATCAACCCCATGATGATATAAGGTGTCACCAATAATAACGTAAATTTTCACTAAGTGAAGCAATTTTCTTCGCTCATCCTTTGAAAAAGCAAGAGGAAACTTCAAAGTTTGATGATATATTATAATATCTCTATACCAAGGATCTTGTGAAGAAATAAGGAAAATATGCTCATCAGTAAATGATTCCTCATAAACTATTTCTTCTTCACAAGGCAACTCTAAGATTAATTCTGCAAATACTAATGATTTCTTATATTTGGTTGACAAGAAGTCAAGATGGAATTCTTGTAAAATAACAATCCATTTGTTATATTTCCCCCAATCACTTGCCTACTGAGAACAGACTAAAATGGGTTGACAGCTGCCAAGACAAAAAAAATTATAAGTAGAATATAGTGTCAAAGTTGCTAGACAACATGAAAAACTTCCAAATTTAATTTTTGTAGAGGATAATATCATAGTTCAGGACCTACCAAGGCTCGGCTCAGATAATAAATCATGTGCTCACAGAGATCATTGTCTTCCTGAACCAGAACCATATCAATGGTTGATTTTGCTGCAGTGAGATATAAAATGAAATCCCTTTTATAATTGAGTGGAATCAGTCGATCAACCACTTTTAATTATTATTAGAACTTGTAAAGACTCAAAAATTATAAATCTATTGAAATCTAGGAGCAAAGAGCACTCACTAAAATGTTGCTAAAGATACAATCAATCAAGCTACTTTTAGGTATTTATGCTCTAGGTTATTAGGACCGGACACCAAAATATAAGAAAGTGATATAAAGGACCTTCTAAAGATAGTTTGGGATAATGATGGCCCAAGCTTACCAGTGAAGGTAACATAAATAGTTACACTGACCTCCAATCAAAAGCCTTTGCTGGTGCAAGTACCCAAGCTTCACAAGGGCACCCTCTAGAAGTACTAATGAGAGTGATATAACGTCTACCTCAGGTACCACGGGTATGCCCCCTTGTAGTCACTTATGTGGTCCCTAGGAAAGGAAACTAAGGTCACTAGTTCATATTGGCAGCTGGGTGGAATAGTATTTGGTCAAGATCCAACAAGTCGGAGAGGGGGTATCTCTCTTTCCCACCTTCACTCGCCCTCGTGTTTAACTTCCAGAAGAGAATAGATTTCATGGTCATCTTCACGATACTAGATTTCACTCTTTTAATCAACTTTTATGTTTAAATTTAGAGTGTCCTTGGAGAGTTATCTCTCCACTCGCCTATTCCAAGGCCCTAATATGACTTATACTAGTTGATGTTACTATGACAAATAAAAAAATTCTAGTTCATTTTAAATTAAGCGCTTGATTTTAATGGCTTTTCTTAGTCAGGGATAAAATGGAAGTGCAACTTTATGATGTTATGGATGCAAAATAAATCAATAGAAAACCTGGCTACATGTATATGCAACTTTTTTTCTTTCAATGAAAAGAGATTTCTACAAGGTTCTATGAAAAAACTATGAAATAAAACATTTCTTGTTCTTTAAAAAAAAAACACTCACTCTAAATCTACAAAAATACTAAAAAATGATTACAGTGCAACTATCCTAACGAAAACTAAATTCTTAATGCAAGGTTCTAAGGGCTACTCTAAAAACAAGCAAATGTGTTTCTCAAAATGATTAAGTGGTCAAACTTGAAAAAAAGGAAGAAAAAATTCAATCACAAACACTTCCCAAAATCAAGCGAATTCAACCTAATGAAAAGACTTCACACTTGCTCAAAATGATAAGAATACCAAAAAGAAACCAAAAATGAAAAAGAAATGCAACATTTTTTTTGTCTTCTTATTTTCAAGGACATGAAGAGTTTTAGAGAAAACAAAAACTATTGAATTCATCAAGATCAAATTCAAGCATGAAGAACCACAAATTTCACAAGCCACAAATATCATAAGCATGATAAGACTTAAAGTTACAATAGGATACAAAATCAAATAAAATGAACTAAACAACAGCATACAAACTCCAACAAACAAGAAATAATTCAAGAAGACCAATAAAACTTTTCAATATTTCAAGAAAGACTTTCTCAAAAACCAAGAAAAAACAAAAAACGCCAACTTTCAAGAAAGAAAGGCAAAGCAATTCAAAGGCTGGGTTATAAATGAATTGAAACCAATTCTCTATTCCAAAGGCTTAGAACAACCAAAAAATTCACTAAGAAGCCTTGAACCCAAACACAGAAACAAACACTTTCCCAAAAAGAAAACCTTAGGTTGACTAGGTTTTTCCACAAAGAGGGACAGGAAACTGAAAAATCTGCAAGAAGTAGGACTTTCCTAGACAACCAATGACTAAATAGAAGTAAGAAACATTAGGAAAAACAATATACTTGACTCAACATTTGAAAAATTCAAATAAAACCAAGCATACGTCATTGTTCAGTGATAGATCTCCATGTATACGCGAATGTTCTCAAGGAAACACATATATACATGTGTTTCTTTGGACAAAAGAACATGTATACGCGACTATGTAAACCAAAAATCATGTATAGAAAAGTCAGGATCAAAAAATAAAAAATTTAGGTTTGATCCAGAAGATCAAATTTTTTCCCAAGTTGCGACAAGTCAAAGATACTAGAAAAACAAGAAACTAAACAAGAAGACCTAGATCAAGAAAGAAACAACCCAAACTAGGAAATAATAGAAGTATTCCTGAGTGGAGTTGCCAATTATGTTATGGGAATAATACAACCTAGGGTATGGGTTGAGCACCCCAATAGAGCAGAGAGCATACACTAACAAGAAGCAAACAAACAAGCAGTCTTGATACTTAAACTACTAAAGTAGGAAGAAAAAGTATTACCCGAAGGTCCTATGTTTGAGATAGTTCCCATAGGGTCCAAACCCTATGCTTCTTCCAATGCTTCAAGGCCTGCAACTCATTCAAAGAAAGCACATATACTAATAGTAGTTCAAAGCATGTTCAAGATATAGATATTAAATCATATAAGCATATAATTATAAAATATGAAATCATACATAAGCTATATTCAAACATGAATTAAATCATTAAGATCATAACTTCAGGAACAAGACAAAGCTTCTTTATTGATGACTACAAAAGAATGTGGAAGTATAAAGCCTGATTCATCCACAGATCCAAGTGAAACCTTCCTTCGGATCCATCTAACCCAAGCCTCAACAATCCTCTTTCAAATGCATACACATGGATGCCATATAAAGGAGATGGACATCACAATCAGGAAACAGGGGTTTCTTATAGTTGGGAGTGCAGGAGGCACAGGGGTAAATCAGACTTGATTAGGGAATAATTGGATATAATTTCAATATCCTATCTTTATCTCCCCTTAGGGTTTCCCCATGAGGTGTATTTATATCACCTAAAAACAATTTTTCCAGTTGGGATACAATTAGGCCATGGACTCTTGTAGTTAGGCTTCTAGTGTAACTCGTAGATCCCACCTAAAAAAAATGATTTTATATTTTTTCATATTTTAAATCACATACGTGGGTTGGGTATAGTTGAACTCGCATGTGCACGCGTTTTTTTGAAGGGAAGAGTCGCGTATGGACTTCAAAATAATGCTTTTAAATAATTGGACCAAGTCTGAAGGGAAAGGGCCACCGAAGGCCATGACTTAGAGCATCAAGTATATAAAGCTGATAAATGATGCTATAGAAATACCACTATATACTGAATATTATGAATAATGTAGGATAGCTTAATAGGTCACATGATAGACATGAGTTGGTAAGGTGTGTTCATTGTGAATTGGTGGTTGTGGGTTTGATCCTTAGTGGCACAGAAGCCTATTTTTATTATATTTATAATTCACCATTTTATCACATGGTTTACAACTTCTGGTGCCCGACACTGGAATCCAACATATTATTGAAAAATTCCCTGAAAAATAATAGACTATAGAATATTTAAATCAATATAAATTTCTTTACAACTGTTTTTCATTTTTCGGGTTTGTTGTTTACCATCATATTTTGTAGGGGGTGATAAGAGGTTGCTTTCAATACCTCTAGCTTAAAAAATAATCAAATTAATGAGATGGGAAAGTTTATGCCCTAGTGGAACATTAGGAGCTATGATTCCAAAGCTCGCATCTATGTAATACTTCATCTAGCTAGCGCAATGGGGAAAGAAAACAAATTTTCAAAGGTATGATGTTTTTGTTAAAGGTTTATCGGGTTCCAGGGTGGATCTCCATCCATCTCCTCACAACCTGCCCCCGGAAACACTTCCGGGGTGGGGGTAACCTATGCGGTAAATAGATCGATGCTACCCCTCAGAGTTGAATAGTAAAAAGAGCGGATCTCACGATCCAATTATCCAAATTAATACAAGGGCATCATGAAAGGATCTCACCCGCCATTCTTTCACCTACCGGAGGAAGGTGGGGACAACCCGCCACATCACGATCTCACCAACATTGTTTTTCGAGCGAGTGATGAAGGTAAAGTTTAAATAGTAAATTCGTACCCCCCCAGCTTCCGTCCACCTATCACCTGCCGCCACCAATAATATTCCACCATGTGTTCTCTCATGATGTCATGTAACATGAGATGATCGTTTGCCACCTTCGCCTATAAAAAACCTTCCCACTGCATATTTTTATTTTTATTTTTTTTGCTTCCTTGTGAAACTCCTCCTACCATTCACCTAGTCTACAACGTCATTCACTCACCAAGTTAATCCATAACTCCCCTCCAACATTGTTTGCAACTATCTCCCAATCAATCAGGTAACTTGTTGATCTCTCCCACCTGCAACGTGTTTTGATATTTTTTAAAAATGAAGAAAGAATCTCCGAAGACCCCCAAAGCCTCGGAAGTCAAATCCTCCTCCAATCTTAAACCATTGATGGAAATGGAGGTACAAATTACACATCCCCTTGTTCTTACTGTTAGGTTCCTATACCAATAGGTTTTTTCATGATTTACCGTGGAAGTGCTAAATATGTTCATCCTTTCATGTTGAAAAGGTTCCATATTTTGTATACAGATAAAGAAAATTAAAAAATGAAAAGAGGGTATGCCCTAAAAGAAAAATCAAAGGGAAAAAAGAGTAAATTGGTTAGAACGAATAATAGAAATGAACCCCAAACCAAAATACCAGGAAAGTGGCTAGTCAAAATGCCACTGCTATCTTATTTGCAAGTCCACAATGTGCAAGTATTGTTGTTTATCACACTTGATGGATGGCCCAACAGTTCAATCAGGACCATGCCATGTTTTAATTTCCTGTTATAGAATAGAGAATGAATATCTGTCCAAACAGTTTAAGCTTGACAGATGATTAGATAGGTAGAGAAATTAAGGAGCCCAACTGCTTAATCTGGGTCCTTGGAAGAGATAAGGTTAGATCTATATAGGAGGGCAGTCAAAAGAAAAGAGGACAATCAGGGTTTGCTAGTACAAATGCACCCAATCCAAAGGAAGAAAAAATGCTAGGTGTATTAGGCTGGGTAGGCAGTTTGAGGTTGCAGAAGCAAGTGTGTGCTCACTTTTTGTCTTATCAAGAAAGATTTATCTCATCAGTGACACAAATACCAAGGTAGTTATTTGGTTGAAGTACAGTGGAAGCTTGACTAATTTCCCCTTTCATTCCCCTAGAAATCTTTTACTAACATCCCCTCAGGGACCTTGGGATCTGCCCAATAGTCCTACTTCACTTCATTTTATGAGAGATGATAACTTGAACCTTGAGTTTACTTAGTTGAAAGAAGCCACATTTCTTGTGTAAAAAACATCATGCCATACTCCTTTCACTTCCCTATGCCTAAGTTTCCACTCTATAAACTTAGCATTTGTGCATGCAGTCGCATTCCACAAAGTCATATTGACATTTAACTTTATTATTTTAGCTCCCTAAATCATTTTCCCCACCCCTATTTTTACAAAAACTATATAAAAACCCCAAAAAATGTAAATATCCCCACCCCTCAACACTATAGCCATATAACCCGAGTTTGGGGAATATTAAGTTCATTTGGGACTTGTATTAGCCCTTCCACGTCCAAAATACTTGGGATTAATTTAAAATTTGGTTAAATTAATAACCATGCCGACCCCCCCACATAAACCATACTTCATTACCCTTCGCGCTTATATATTTTGGGTTTCGTTTGATATTTGGTTAAATGAATAACCATAACCCCGGTGCCGAACACATAAAACCCATATAACCAAAGTTTATTACCCTCGGTGCATTATCAAACAATAAAATATTCCTCGGGTCCTGCGTCCAAATCTACTCGCCACCATTGCTTCCCGTCCCCGTCTGATCCAGAGCCTTTAATCTAACGGTGGGCAGCAATATCGCATGCCCCGATCTACCGAAGATTAGCGTCCGAGGGATGGGCGGTATTGTTGCCATACCCCCACCACACGTCAATCTCCCGGCGTGATTGGAGCCTCCCTCTGCAATACCACCTTCGACCAAAGGCGGTGCGGGGAAAACCGAAAACTGGTCGCCTCCTGCCCCCTGATGTCAGGTCCAGGTCACCCTATGACGTCACGACATATCGCCCGCCGCTGCTCTGCAGTACTGCCACATCACCCACTGATGTCACCGCCTCACCACCATGTCAGCTGCCACATCACCATACGCGTCAGCTGCCACGTCATCTTCCATACTCGCTATGCGCCAAAATACGTCATGATGACGTCATCCCCGAAAAGCGCCAAAAGTGCTAAAATGTCCAAAATTCAATAAAAAGTCGTGAAAATTACTATTTTTTTTGTTTTCTATTATTGCGCCTGTGGAGTCGCTTGGATACGATTTTATGTTCAAATCAGCCACCAACGTGCACAGTCCATCACCTTTTGAATTCGGCTCCATAGCTCGACCCCGCAGCTCGATTTGTACCTGCTAGTTGCCCTCTGCGCCATAAAAACAGGTATTTACCCGCTGTTGACCCATAAACCCTGTTTTTCCATAGTTTCTCCATTGAAATTGATTGAAAATATACAAATTCACACTAAAATGCACTCCAACCCCTGAAATTCCACCTGTAAATTCACTAGGTGAGCCTCTGTTCAAGAGCAACCCGGAAAACTTTCCCTCCTCTGCAAATTCCACCATTAAAATACATTTTAAGCTTGTTTCCGCCTGCAGATTCTCGAAACTGCCTAGCCATTGAGTTCCATTGTCAAATCCTCTGCAAAATTTCGCTCCTTTGGCTTAAAATCAATCCCATTCCCTCTGTAGTTTGCTCACAGAGCTTACAATCCAACAAATTCATTTAAAGACCCTGCTGGACTCTGCAAAATTTGCTTTTTTACCATAAACTATACACAGTGAAGGCCAGTTCTATATCTAAGCTCATTCTATAGCTCCCTGATAAAGATTCAGAGGCAATTTTCACTGTTCAGTTGTTACACCAATCCAAATTTCATATTACAGACACAGAGCATTCAAGATGGCCACTCCAGCAGCCTTGAACATCACTCCTCTCAATGCACCTCACAAAGAACTTGAAGCATTACCTCTGGCTGATAGGGACCACTTAATTCAGGATTTGGTTGGTGATAGAAACCACTTGCAAACCTTCTATCAGCTAAGGAATAGTTACCTGAACAACAATGACATTTATGGCATTTGGGAATCAAACTTGCCCATTTACTTCCTCCCTTCTGTCAATATTTTCCCTGAAATTATTCGCCTCTACTGTGAAAACTATGACCCATCTCAAAGAGCAGTCAAGTCTCCATTTGGGAGCACCCTCTTCCAAATAACTCCTTATTCAATTAACCAAATGCTAAAATTCAAGCAAACTCAGCTTCTGGTCCCTCTCTCTATGAAATTCCTACTTGATGAAGGTCCTAAACTTTCCAGCTCTGAGATAGCCCGAATTGCCAAAGTATTCATGAGAGAAGATCACCAGCCAACAGGGCCACCTCCTTTTCTCTATGTGTGCTTCAATGAAGTGGGCAAGTTACTAGTTGATATGATATCCTATGTACTAGGTTTCAAAACAAGTGAGCACATTGATGAAACTATACTAGTCATGCTGTCTGCATTTAGCCCAGGACAGCCCCCTGCTGTCAAGTACAATTATGCCAAATTCATCTCCAATAAGATACATGACCAACTGTTGAAGCTGGATAGGGAGGGGGTCTTCAAATATTCATCCTATATCTATCATTTGTTCATGTATTATCAGCTAGACTGCTTCCAATGCCCCATCAAAAGATTGGACTCTAAAGGAGAAAAGAGGTCTGTGATTTTCTGGACCTCAGTCTTTCATGAAGTCCAGAACTCCCCCTACTCTTACTGTGAGTTTATTGACCTGTTTGGCTATCCAATCTCTTGTCTCCTGACGTGAACTCCTCCTGCTAGGTTATCCTATGACATGCAGAAAATATTGCAGCTTTCAAAGAACTACAAAATAGGTGACTGGTACTTTTACCAGAATCACACTGTCATTAGGATATATGGCTGTGAGCTCTGTCCCTACAGGCTCCCAAGATATGTACCAATGAGACTGTTTGCCTTGGAGTATTACAGGCAACTCATCAATTCAAATTTAACTCATTTTCACAGTGCCAAGAAAAAGGCTCGCCTGAAATTCAAAGACCAACTAGGCCCCTTTGTCATGAACAAGAAAGAAGGTTGGCAAGATGTTGATCAAATATTGGGGGAGAAACTCAAGTTGAAAAGGAGTTTTTGGTGGGTCCCTTATGACCCAGATGGCTTTATTAATGCCAGAAAAATAAAATATAGGCTGTCAGCCTATGAGCATTGTAAAATCCCACAGATTGAACAATTTGCCAACCAAGATGAGTGGGTGGCAGGGACACTAGTTGAGGAATTCACCCAAGAAGAAATTATGGAGAAAAATGTAAAAGATTTGGAAAAGACTCTTGACTTGGATTCTTTTGAGCAGGTAATATTCAAACTACCACAACAAGTCGGAGAAGGCACATCAACCGCTGCAGCTTCACAAGCTGCCCAAGAAAGATCTACACCAACAACAGGTACAACAAAGGGAAAGGAGGTAATGGATGCAGAATAGGAAACAGTGACAGAACAACCTACCACCTCAAAGGAGCAGAGTCAAGGGCAGGCCCCTCCACAGCAAACTGAGGCACTACAGGTGCCAGCTTTACAGACTCCTCTTAATGAGGAAAGAGGTAAAAAAAGGGATAGGGAAGAGACCACACCTCCAAGTGGCCAGCACAGTAACCAGAAGCAAAAAGACAGAGAGTTGATCCTCAAGTTGAGGAAGAAATTAGTGAAGAAGTCACAGAAAGCCCGAGGAGGGGAAGAGAAACTAGCCAACAAACAACTACTAGCTTATTCTAGTAAGAGCAAGAGAGGCAGCATGGTATGGAGGTGTCTTCCTCAAGGCAGCAAAGCAAGCAACCGCCTGGCATTAAAGGAACTTTCATGGAAATCAAGGCCCAAAATGAGTTGCTAAGAGTACAGCTATATGATCAATTCCTCAAGACAACGCCCTCCAAAAAATAGAGATTAATGGCAGCTTGACTTTAAGGAGGAAAAGATGATTCTGAGTCATTTCAAGCCTAAGATACCATAGCCCCAGATAGATGCAGATTACATAAAGACAAGATTAGAGGTCCTCTCCAAGGATATACACCTGATGGACCAAATAGAGCTGCACAAGCAAACAGGTGAGATGGTTTATGCCACCCTAGCAGATAAGGCCATGCTGGCTCATCAACTCAAGGAATCATTGAAAAACACAAACACTCAATTGGATTTGGAAAAAATGTCTTCCTCTACCAAAGATAATAGAATAAAGACATTGGAGGAAATCATTGTGGAACTAGGACATGATCCTAAGAAGGATGCTAAAGCCATCCAGGCCCTCATAAAGAAAAAAGAGGAAGATATTGCTGCACTTAGAAAGCAATTGAGGCCGCCTGCAACTATGCACCCTCAAACTGCAGAACTTGTACAAGAAAAGGAAGGAGAAGATACCATGGATCTGCTAATGAAGATGAACCAAAGAATAATTCAAATGGAGGAATAATTGGAGAGAGCATTGCAAGGCAAGCAGGGAGAGTCAGCCTCCCATCCACTGGTGACAGCTCCAACAGTCCCCACTACCCTTCCTACATCAGCAGCAATCCCTCCTGTTATCCCAACATCCACAACAGCTACATCAACTACAGATGCTACAACAGAAACAACAACATCACCAGAATCTAGCATGAGCATGGAAGAAATGATGAAAGCAGTCAAAGAGCTAGAAGTTTAGGTGACAGAGGTGAAAGAGGCCAAAGAAAAGTTGGCCAAGCTAGAGGCAAGCTATGACAAATCCAAGATGACAGTGGCTGAGAAACAAAGGGAGATAAAAGCCTTGGACAACAAAATAAAGGCCTTAGAGAAGGAGCTTACTTTAGACAAAACTCTAGCTGAAATCAAGAAGATTTTGTGGGCCAAAATTGGCCAGTCAATCACTAACCAATGGCGATCGATTCAGGCCATACATGAACAAATAGAATTGATAGGCCTAGCTCAATTTGAGACTCAAAGGGCTAGAGTAGCATTGGGAAATATGCCTGAGCAGGCCAATAAAATGATTCACTTCCTGAACACTCATACCAAAGAGGAGTTGGCAGCATTAGACATCAGTAGCAGGATAGATACTATTCTGACAGTGAAAAAGGTGCTGACCCTAAGAAATTTTGTGCAAACTCTAGAAAGAAAGTGCCAGGAAATGCAGGCAGAAATAGATGATTTCAAGCTAAAGCTTGCAGCATTGCAGAGCAGAGGATTACCCAGTTTATTAACCAGCGCTGGAAGACTACTCACCTATGAATAATATATTACTAGAATGAATAACTATGTTTCCAATCAGATTACAACATCCTCAAGTACCTCAGAAGAAACAGGGCCTCCCTCTGGACAGAGTCTTTATGACAAGCTAGAAAATCTGTTCTACATTGAACATGAGATAAATCACCTGTTTGAGGTTCAGCCCAACTTTTATAGATACACTGAAGCTGATGAAACACTCATAAAGATACAAAGACATCAGCTGCCTACAGAGGATTGGTGGCAGGCAATGCTGGAGATTTTACCAAGGTAATTTCGGTCCTTTTCCCTCTTTTGATCAGCTTCAGATTTTTAACCAGCTACAGGTCAGCAAATTTGGATACACGGGCCACCTGTTAAAGAGTAAAAACAACAGAAAGAAAGGGTCAAATTATGACTGCAACTCATTAATGAAAGACCAAGTATGGATGCCAAGGCCAGGACAACAAAGCAGTGACGTAGCAAAGCACCAAGACAACAAACACAGGAACCACATATTAAAGACGTAGCTCCAGCCATCTCATTCAGTCTAGAAAGTCAAATATCTCTGACAAATTGGACAACTAGCACACCAACAATTACTGCAGCATTTATTTCTTTCATTTACTTCTTTTAGAAGAGTTGGTGAAGAAAGTTATTGCATGAAGACTTATCTACAAGATATTTTGTATATCATTTTTGTATAAATACCTCCCCATAGAATGTATTTGGGGTTGGTGATTTTCTTTCTGGACTGCGCTATAATTTTTGAGACTCTCTAATACAAATGGCTATTAAAGTTCATGGTTTCTACACCGTCTGAATGTGAAAATGATGTTTTGGGACCTGCTACAGAATTCATGTGTCATTCAATGGAACAATAAGTTATTCTGAACTGTGTTTTATGTTTTTTGTGTTTGCAAATTTCATATATGTTCCATAATCTTGATAACAGAGAAGAAAGAATAGCCCAGGATTTGTTTAAATGCACCCTGTGTTCAATCCCTGCTATTAATTGTGTTTTCTTCAGGATTAGCCATAAATATGAATTCTTAATTGCTCATGTTTACACTAATTCCTTCACTTTGAATACTATTTAGGAATTCTTAATTGCTCCTGAATAATATTCATGCACTTTCCCTCTGCCAGTATAATGGAAGATTCTTGATTGCCTTTCATTCCCTGACTTCATTCCATCAATTTCTTGATTTGAAAATTGTTCCTAGACTGCCTACCTTGCTCTGTAGCATTACCATTTACCTAAGAAACACTTTCAGCAGTACACCATCATAGACTCCATTTCCCAATAGTATACACTCTTTTGGACTTTGCATCCCAGCTTTTCCTGAAATCATCATCCAACAAACTTAAAACAAAACCCTGTGCATCATAACTAGCCTAAAATACACCAAAACTAAGCTAAATTGCAAAGAGAGAGCCCTCTCTGGTTACAGGTAGGCTAGGACCTGCAACTAAAAGATTGGTTAGTGGTTACCTCGGCCGTATTCCCTTCAGGAGGCAGGGAACAACCTAAGTGATAACACTTACCATGTGATTGACCTCCAATTTCACCTGTATGGCCACCATGTCAGAGGAGAAGACCCATTAAAAGTAGTTGAACTAGGTTTATACTATCAAATTGGACCCTCTCTATTTTATTTCCTTGAGTTTATTTCTTCGTTAAATGTTGCATACATTGAAGAAAAGATTTTTTTTGTATCTTCCACTGGAGTCAAAATCCTAGAGGTGACCCCAGAAATAATCCAAAAAACTCTGATTTACCCAAGCTCACCTGAACTCTAATAATTCATAGAAACCACTATGGTATATGGTTATACTACCCTCACATCTATTGAGAAACTATCCTTTCTACAAATGGTTCTAGCCCATGGCTTGCAGTCGTTGCCCATTGCTAACATTTTCCAACTTACTATCTTTACAGGGTTTGTGCAACTTATTCTATGTATAATTACTCATATTTTGGGGATGATAATGCCAATATGGCTAATAAATCCTCCCTAGGATTTATAAGGGAGATGATGCAATTAGGCCACCTATTTGACATACCTTCTTACTTGGCCAATTCCATAAATGTCCAATTGTGCCATTTTCCTAGCACCGCCTACTTCATATATTATTTTCTATTGTTTTATTTGTCTGTGTACACCCATGTACATGAATTTGAGTGCCCAAGCCTCAATCTGATGGCTCCAAAAAAGCAAAGGAAGTTTTTTTTTGACTAGGATGTTATTGTTAGAAGAAGGCCAATTAATGATGGCTATTACAAATTCATATATTCCTACATAGCCATTACCTATAAAAAAATTCATAATGTTTCCCCTCCAAGGATCCTCCATTAGCAAAAAATAATCCTTCAACTTAGCAAGGACACTAGGGTAGGAGATTGGTATATGTTTGATGATTACATAGTGTTGGATTTTTTTGTTATCGAGAATGTACAAAAGAAATAACTTTAGACCATGGATGAAAAAAGACTCAACAGTAAAAATGGATGTTAAAAAATATATATTTACAGCAAATGATAGGAACAAAACATACCAAAGCCCTGATCTATGCAACATAAATAGTTAAACAACAAAATGGAATAAGAAAATAAGCGTAAGTAACTCCAATAATCCAATGGAAACCAGATATATAAAGAATATATTTTATTAAATAAGACCTATGAAGGGTACAAATAATATTACCAGTCCCCCTCTATGGGATAGGTTCTTTGCTATTCTCGATGTCTTCAGCTTTTTGTAGAGTATCTCTCCTCTATAATGTGTAAAACCCAACAAACAAAATGTTTGAGCTCAATGAGAACTCAAATGAAAAAGAATATGGTGTGTCACAATGATAATAATCAGAGCTACAACAGTGACTGCAACAATGAAAATGATCAAAAGTGGAGAACGAATGTAAAACCCTTCTATTTATAACAAAATATTAGGTTATTCTCAAATATTGAGAAATAATAAAATATTATTAACCAGATTCTAGAATTAACCATTTGGAATATTTTATTATATTTGGTTGGAGGGAAAAATTATTTAAATTAGTTAAATACTTTTATTTAGAAATAATAAATAAATGATTTATTTATCATCTAAAGAAATATTGTTAAGGAATAATAAAAAAATAATGATTTATTTAAGTATTCCTAGGGGATTTAGTCAAACTTGACAAGGAATAATAACTAATTAGTTATTAATTAATTATTCCTAGAGAAAAATAAGAAAAATAATTATTTATCTATTTATTTCTCATAGCTAGGTCAAATATGACAAGGAATATTAGTTAAACAATGGTTTAATTAATTATTCCTAGAAGATGATTAAATAAATAGTGATTTATCTAATTATTTTTTATGGGCTTAATCATAATCGACTTAAAAAATGTGGTTTATTAAGTAATTTATTATAGTGAAAGTAATTTTAATATGGTAAAATTGGCCTTACATGGTGTATTTCGATCCATATAGTAAATGATGGCTAGATGATCAATTTTTGGTGACAACAGATTCCCCCCCAATGTATGAGTGTTAGGATCAAAACTTATGACTGAAGTACATTGTAAGGACACAATCATTAGACACCGAAGGGGAGTCAGAGAGAGAGACAGAGACCAATGGAGCTGAATCGAAAGAGGATAGTGACAGAGGGGGCGAGACCAACTAACTCATGTAAGTCTCCTTTTATTCTGTGGTACATAATCTCAGTAAGGCGGGGGAGGCATACCTATACCCATCGAGATAACTCAGTACAAAAATAATAATTCTCCCAAAAAGATGAAACTGAGCAATAAATTACATGTTGAATGGTACATGACATGCTGACATAAATAAACCAGCAAATAATACAATGTATCCCATATACATAATGCGCCTGGAAAAACATGAGGCAAGACTAAATAAAATAACATCTGAGTACATGAGATATTATGGCCCTTCCCTCAAAAAATGGGTGGGAGAGAGGGTAGAACAACTAAAGAAGCCCTGCTGAACAGGAAAGTGCTTTGTAAAAATGAATGGATCATATGAAGGACACATGCATGCTATGAACATTACAAGCGACAAGAATCGAACCCATCAAATCTACGGAACTATATCTAAGGCTATATCATAATATGAAGTCATCCTGGCATGTGGGTGGCTACCTAAAGTGCCACCCCCTCATGAGGTCTGAAACATCTCACACACACCCGAGAATCACTAGTACAATATTCTGCATCACTGGACCATCAAGTGTATGAATCACTTGCATGAAAAAATCAAGTCAAAGGGAAATGATGATTCCCCTTTCTTGATCTGAGACACCAAACAAGAGTGGAAATTGGAACTAAGATACGTTGCACTTTAGGTCATTCTTTTGGAATAGATGTGCCGATGTTGATAGAATAGGGCCCACTATAGGTGAGGCAATGGGGATCCTAAACAAAGGAATGGGGGAAAATAATAATGTGACTGATTGAATATCACCAGGTAAAAGGGGAAAATGGGACTGAGGGACAAACAAACGACTTCCCTTATTAGAGCATAAAGTGCATGGTTGACCTGGTAGCAATTGACTCAACTCTGTAGGGGATGGGGAATAGTATGACTGAAGGCCAAAATGGGCAACACGGGATGAAAGGTATGAAAATATGGATGGAATGGTGTGACATGATATAATGGGATGAAAAATAGACTCCATGGATGCAAAGTGACTCATTGCATATGCTTTGAATAAGGGTGAATCGATGATGCTACCACACAAAATAGGCCCAGTGGGGACCGTGAAGACTTCCTCCGTCAGCATAACCGGTATACAGTGTGGATGATGGATCCATCTAAAAGGTGCAAAGGACGAATGATGAAATGATGCAACCTACTTAAATGCATGACAAAAATGAATACACACAAATCAATGGGATATGTTATGGCCGAAATTTCTTAAGGTAGAGTGCATTGCGAGGATTAAGAAGGAGTTGGCCTTCAAAATCCTCCAGAAGAGACGTCCCCTTGCTCTAGTACTTATGAATGACGTAAGGTCATATCCATAAAGATTCAAAAGAATTTAGGGTAAGGAATCTAAATCCATCGACTTCACCATGGATGAAGTCTTTTGATTTCACAACATATTGGTCATGAGACTGCTGCCGCAGGTAGCATGCATGATGGTGTATATCATCCCAAGGGTAATCAGACATAGAAATGGCTTCCATGATGTCCTCATTAGAATGGAATATGGGTGGATGGGAGGAATATTGACTACATGATGTGGTGATGGTACCTGTTACATCATCCTCAGAAAGAAGGTTCACATATGCATCATATGAAATGGAAGACGATGAGCTAGTAGTTGGAAAATATATCGATGTTGAGACTTGAGTTTCAACTGAAGGAGGTTCGATAGAAGCATGCGCATAAACCTTAGAAAGGTTTTCCAGTGAGGAACTCAAGGATGACGATAGGTAAAGGATATGGACCGTGGATTCCATCATCTCGACATCGGGGGGAGGGATAATGATGGTGGGACTAGAGTCCCCCTTTTCTAGTGTACTAGTGGTAGTAGAGTCCATAGGTAGAGGAGTAGATGATCCATTATGAGTGGCCTCAAAGTCGCGAAGTACCTGGAGGCAATCATGAAATTCATCGAGATGAGGGAAACAACAGGAATAGTGACCATAATGATTGCACAAGACACAAGGGTTATTTGTGGGCAATGTTTTAAGTCTCTTGGCTATACCCGCTAAGGTAACTTGAACCGCAAGGATATTAGACTCAGGGAATGTTTAATGAACTAAAGGTTTGAGACGAGGAAGTTTAGGACAGTTATTGGTGGCATTCCCAATAGCATTACACAAAGAGCATGCTTGTGTCGACTTTGGATATTTGGGAGTTGGAGGTTCTTAGGGAGCCTTGTCCTTAAGTTCATTCTTCTTAGTTTTCCCACCTATTCGAATGCTTTCGCAACAAGAGTGGGTTCCTGTTGAGGTTGCAGTGGGGCTGGAGCAGTGACATGGGTTATAGGAACCAGTTGAACTAGGGTCAAAGAATGATATGGTATTAGTTGACCAAGCAGAGTGCTCGCTAGGGGATTAATGTACCAGACCGGGATCCCAAAAGTCATATTATGGAGAGTCAATGAAGCCATGACAGGGACAAAAATGATTCCAGGAGGAGGAAAAAAGAAAGGTATATGTCGTGCAGGGTAATGTCTTGATAGAATAGATCTTGGATGGTTGAGACCTAGAGGCATAGTTCCTGATGGGAACAAAGGGGAGGCACCAACAAAAGGAGGAGGTCCTATGGGGTGGATTCTCATGGCTTGGATGAGATGGTAACAATAGGGTGCTGAGGAGCTAGCTCTTGATTAGAGGTTCCAGTTTGATTTTGAGTTTCCCATGATGCTTGTAACATGTAAACACTCAAAGAGCTAGACTCTGAAATGGGAGGGGGAGGACCAAGGAAAGCACCCAACAAGGTGGAATCTTTGTAGACTCTAGGTGAAACATTGGTGAGGGGGGTGGTAGGCTACTTGTTGGACATTGATGAGATGATGGACTCAAGGGAGGTTAAGGATGACGACTCTTAATATGTCAACTGATCAATTATGAGGATCTTCCCTTCATGGGGGAAGCACATCTTGTGGAAAAATGTAGATGCGATGACTAACATGGCGTATGTGTAACTATGAACTAAGTGAATGTTGTAATCTAGAGGGGCATCAATAAATTCAATGCCTACATGGACAACCTTACCTACAAGAGTCACTGGGAAATTATGGTACATGCTGAGAGGGGTGACTATCCAAAGAACACAAAGTGATGATGGATGGGGAGAATTCAGGTTACTTGAGTTTCTTCCAAACAACAACAAACATCACATAGGTGGATGCGCCTTTGTCGATAATTCATCAGGAGGTGAAAAAATTATAGACTCGAACCAGTATCTGGAAAGAAACAAATGGAGGTAATGGAGGATGTTCTGACACATCAACAGGAAATAAAATCAAACGATCTTCTGAAGGATCTATTGTTCCCAAGGTAGTTAGTAGAGAATTCTTTTGAGATGGGCACAATCGGAGGACTTCCAACATTGACATGGCAGCAAGTGATTGTGCAATGTAGTCTAATATACTGTATGTATTGGAAACTCAGTTAGAAGTCGTGTTACGATGTAATGGTCCTTTAGGGATCTTGGGAATTGACTCAACTTTGGGCTGATGGATTTGTAACGAACCATTTAGTGTCGTAAGAGGCTTAGTATATGCTTTTTTTTGGCTTGGTTGTAGACTAAGTCGATGGCTTACCGTATTGACACGACTAAGTTTGCAAGTTGACATCAGAGGTATTAACCTCATTAAAATTCATCATGAGGATCTAGTAGTCACCAAGACTATAAGG
This sequence comes from Pinus tabuliformis, assembly GCA_031772625.1. Lineage (NCBI taxonomy): Eukaryota > Viridiplantae > Streptophyta > Pinopsida > Pinales > Pinaceae > Pinus > Pinus tabuliformis. Next base: position 346,401,696 of record CM062819.1, on the reverse strand, counting down.
TTGGAGAGGGTGGGTCGCTCGACCTTGTTGGGATTGAGCAACCACAAATCCTTGCTGAAAGAAAGGATTTTTGAGAACGAATGGTTGAGATGGCACAAGATTCTGAGGCGATTAACACGTGGGTGGTTGACCTCTAGAAGATGCTTGGGCTTCCCACATTTGGCACATTTAGGGTAAGAGGGGACACTCATGAGTATAATAGCCATGTACACCACAACATGCACAAGGCGTTTTCATATGAATAGCCTTATTCTACTTGGGTTGGTTTCCCTGTCGTTGGTCGTTTCCATTAGGCTGGTTCCCTTGGGGTTCATTGGGTTGATTACCCTACTTACCATGCTTACCCTTGTTACCCTTCCCCTTATTCCTTTTGTTTTAATTTTGGGGATTGATCACACTCTATTGTACATAGACTTGACCCTGAGGGGGCAGTGGCTGTTAGGGCTGAGGATGAATGGGAGGCTACTGTGCTAATGTCTGAGGGGTTGGAGCGCTCGACAGTGCATAGGTGTAAGATGGTGAACAAGAAACAGTTTGGTAAACAGATTGAGCACTAGCTAGCCTTGAAATCTAATAATGTGGTTGGGTGAATCCATAGGATGTTCATTATCTTGAATACGCATTGCTGGCAGGAGGAGGAAAAGTGTTAGACGAACTTGTGCCCCCCTGCGGATGGCCATAACACTGCTTAGTATATGGTGAAGAGTGTGAAATAGCTCCAACGATACCGTCGGCGGTGTCAGATGTCCCTAGTGCATTAATGATCCAGGTGGATGGTGGTGGCCACCCAGCTATCCCACTTGGACCCCCACAACTATCTCTTTCAGTTTTTCAGTTTCTATAATTGTAGCACAATTTACTATTTTTAGCATTTTTTCGGGTCCTGAACTTCTGGAGCCATTTTGAGGCCCTAAACGATGTTTTTTGGGAAATTTGGGAGCAACATGGCTCCATGGACTGATGTTTCTCTTCCCAAAGTTGTAGTTCTCAAATAGATATTTCTAATGAACTATTGTACACATCAAACAAAGATTGGGTGCCAAAGTTGTTATAGGCATTTTTGTGCCTTACAGCATTGAGCATGAAATGTCCATAATCTAAGGGATCCAAAGTCCCTAAACATGTTGTTCCTACCCCTAAAGGAACAAGGTCAACAAATTACAGCTTCTCCCAGAAGTTCTCCACCAGAAACTACTCAAAATTGGTCAAAACTGGATCAATGCACCCTCAACACAGAGGTTTTGACATTCAGCGCAGGTTGTACACATGGGAATTATGTTTCAGTGCACCTAAATACACTGTGAGGGTGCGGTGATCAGAAAAAGACAAGTGGCAGAGACAGTTTGCGAGGTGGATGATCATGGAATCTTCTAGAAACTTCTCATGGGACACTTGCCTCTCAAAATCTCTCAAGGATGAGTAAGAGATCAATGAGATCTCCAAGTGGCATCAAGAACTATCAGAGAGAAGACACTAATCAAAAACCCAGAGCTGACTCACACCTTTGAAAATATCTATATATAGATCTCAACAATGTAAACTTTGAAACGGGAACTGATACTGTTACCTGTTTTGTAGAGGTGGCAAAAAAATGACCCGATTTTCAAATGTGTTGATGCAGAATACACATGTTTTTTTAAGAACATGGTTTTTGGAACTTTAATTTTTTTCATGTGCATTAAGTTTTAGAATGGTAGTGAATGGTAGTGATTTTCATCCTGATTTTAAAAAGTGAGTATTCTGCATCACACCCTTTTTTTAAAAGACCTATTTTTTGACTTTAAATTTTCTAGTGTGTGAAATGTAAAAAATTATTTTCTAAATTTGATAGTTTTTGAAGTCGTCATTGTATTCATATTTTCTTGTTCTCTATCTTAATTTTTTTTTTTTTTAGTGGGGTTTTTATTGTTTTGCGTTTTTAAATTAGAATGTCGATAGTTTGAATTTTAGATAATCTACATATTTAGACATCCTTAATTAATTTTTCAATCCACATGAAATAATTGTTTCTAAAAAACAACATTTTTTAACAATGGACATAAAAAATAACCATTTTTAACATAAATATAACAAAAAAACTAAACATTTTGATAATTTTTTGCTAGAATTAACATGTCAAAATCACAATTTTTATACAAAAATATTAACTAAAAATGGTCAAATAATAGTTTTTTTTATGAATTTCATGTCAAAAAGATAATAATAACTACTTTTTTTTCAAAAAAAATGATCAACTTAAAAATCAATGCAAAAATCACATATTACCAATATTGAACGTATAACAATCCTAATTGAGTGTTTATTCTTCTCATAAAATGTCAAAGTCAAAACATTGCAAAGCTTGAGTTACAAGCATAACTTAAATTTAATCAAGAATGTCACATAATCCAAACTCTTCGTCCTCTAGAGTTTCATCATTGTCCTCTTCCACAATATTTTCTGTTTCATTTTGCTCATTTTCCTCTTGTAATGGGTCTTTCATGTCTGCAAATCCCCCAATATGTGTCTTTCCATACATTCCATGTAATGGTGGTTGGGGTTCCTTTGCCTTTTTTGCCACACGTGATTCACTAAAGTCCCCTTTCTTCAACCCAATTTCTTGCATTGCATCTGGAAGAAATTGAAGAGCATTAATTCTTTGCTGAATGAAATTGCATTGTAATGGATCTTTCTCAATTGCAATGCAATTTCTTCCTTTTTGAAGGCAGCATGCTAGTGTTGTACCTAATTATCAAGCACAAAAAAATAATGAAGTAAATTAGTACAATGACATATTAATTAAAAAAAAAAACATATTGAAATTCAATTCCATGTGGCAAAACGTACCTGAGCCAGAAAATAAATCCAGAACCCAATCTCCTTCATTTGAACATATGTCTATAAGATAGTTAATCAATAATTGTGGTTTCTGATAAATCTTAACTATCTCTCCTTTCATTTCTTTGTCTTCATATGTTAGTTTTCTCACAACAGCATCATAAGTCAGTATTTGGCTATGACTCTTTTTGTCCACCCGATTAAAAATCATAGACATATGGCTATCATCTTTTGCCCAACTATCAATATGAATGAACTCACAGTCATTTATAAATTGTTGATCTTCATTGTCAAGAAGATTTGACTTTTGCCTGTAACATAAAATAGTAAAAGTTCAATTAACTTGTACATAAATTAATTTTTCAACATTAATCAAATATACCTTTAAACATCTTACCATGTAAGCTGCATCCTTGAATTTGTTTTCCCCTTGAAGCTTGACAATAACATTGCCAATCGTGTGTCTGAATGAAATGTCACAAATCTCCATAATGGTGATGACGTCACTTCCTTAAATCCCGCCACCACTTTATTAAAAGCTTGATAAGTATAAGGGTCAATATCATAGAAAATGTTTGGAATATTGAAACCATGGGGAATATCTGCAATAACCAGGGCATAATCACTTTTTGGTACGAGTTTCGCAATGTCTTCACAGTCGCCTTGTATTACTTGATATTGAATAGTGTCTAGCCCATTCCAAATGAAATGATTAAGAGTTGGATCAAGTTCAACATTCTTAATACGTTGCTTTCTCAGTCTTTCAATCTTTATTTTTTCAATAAAAGTCTTGAAACTGTCTGGTGCTCCATTATCTTCTTTCTTCATCTTTTACCAAACAAACAAATGTATGTGTAAGTTTTAAATTAAAAATAGTACACAGATGATTAAAACTGAATGTATAAATCAAGTTACCTTTTTAAATGCAAGATAAAAAGCTTTCAATGTTGATGTAGAACTTGAATCTGGATAGTTGCGTACAACATCATCCCAACTATCTTCATTCAACAATTTAACCATTTGTTCCTGAATTTTCATGTAAACTTTGTGACTGCATAGATAAAGTAAGAAAAAGTTAATATACTGATATGTATAACAAATACTACCAATAACAACATGTTTCAGTTAAAAGATAACTATAATCCTGGAAATAAGTAAAAATAATTCAGCAAACTTACTTTTGAAATTCTTCAGACATTTCTTCCAATGATAATTCCCCCGACTTCACACGAGATAATATTTTTTGACAATTTTTTCATCTTTCACTCCTTGCATCGCCCTCTAAGGCGTGATGGTCATATCGTCTGGAAGATGCTTCAGTTCAGGCGCTGATTTATTGTTGCTACATATCAATGGCTTAGACTTTCTGACCCTCTGGTTTTTAATGCGAATGTCTTCCCACATGCTAAAAATATCATCAATCAAATTCCAAATATCTCTAGTTCTAAATGCCAATTGGAAAATGTTATCAACACCTCTGAATAAATCGCTAGATCTTTTGTCTTTTCCATTTTTTGAATTGCCTTTATCTTCAATTTGATAGCCTATTTCCATACAACATTCCTTTCGGAAATCTGTAGTAATATTGATCTTATCCCCACCACATTTTTCTAGGAATTCACTATGAATAAATCTAACCTTTTGGATCAAAGTCATAGACATCCTATATTCATTATCTGAATTATGATCCCATGCCACTAACTTTGCTTCTGTTTCATTTAAACCAGCATAAATGAAACATTTCATCGTTTCAAAACGTGGGTTATTAGGATATTCCTCCATCAATTGTCTTTGAGCTTCAACAGAATGGCTCCCCCCAAGCACATAATAATTGTATTCAAAATATTTTGACTTATCAAATGCTTCTTTGTTGGGAACTTGAAGTGGATCAACAAAAAGCACATAACTAACCACATGAGCATATGGATTGTACCTCATCAATGTCTTCAAGTTGTGAACATGCAGATGATGTGGCTTTCTGACTTGATATTGGCATTGCCCTTCACTTGCCTTATGGTTTGTGTAACATTTAACTGAAATGTACGACCACCATCAACTGAGTTTCTCTTTGTCAAATTCTGTCGAATGGCATTTTGTTTTGTTTTGATAATGCCATCACCTAAATCAGCTCCTGGTGTAATGATTTCTCTGCTTTCTTTTGAAGTTTCACTAGGTTCTTGACTGCTGGTAATGACTACTTCAAGATCTTCAACTCTACTTTTTTTCGTCTTAACATTCTCAAGAGATCTATTCTTGGGCATTGTTACTTTTTGTCTTTTACGACCTTCCACAATTTCAATGTCATCTTCAGTAATGGCAACATATGCTTCATTGTCAATTTCAACTTCATCGTCCTCAAAAGTAACTTGTTTACCCTTGCTAGATTTATCCACCAGAGGCCTTTTTTTCTGATTCTTTGGATGTAGTTTTGTAGCATCATCAATTACTACATTTTCCATGTTTTGCATATCTTCTTCTGACACTGAGTAAAAATGGCTGACAACTTTCATGATATCATGCTCTATGTAATGAATGCCTCCCAACATAATTGAACAGTTTTCAACAAAATTCTGCCAAACAAAATATCATATGTTAATATAATCAAAGTTAAAAAATATAGCGAGACATTTTCAAAACGCAAAATAAAAATACAAATAACAATACTTACCGTGTTTTGTGCCATATTATTTATGATTTATTTACACAACTTTGTAGATACCTCTCTCCTGTCATATAATGAATATGATAGTCAGTATTTAATCCTTTCATGTGACTTGGCAGCTTTTGTAAGTACGTAAACAACTTCAGTGTTTGGTACCGAACACATATCTATGACTTTTCCCATCACCTCCAAATTTTCATTATTATTGCGTGTATCAATGTATAGATATATATTCACAGTTGTGCTCTCTCTTTCTTTCACATACCAAGCTCTTGATGGAAATTTCACCTCTTTTGAACTTTTCCAATCTGAGATTAGCTTCTTATCACTTAAAGCAGTTGACATATTTGTAGGTATGAGCTCAGGTGGAGTTCGTTCACCAACGTTTTTTGAAGATACACCTTTAAGACTCCTTGCTCCAGAAAGATTCACAAAATTTTCCTTGATGCCATTTTCCTAAAAAAAAAACACATAAATTAGTAAATAAAAAAACATATTAACTTAAATTAACAACAAAAATATACCATAAATTTTTTATTTGTATAACCAAAATTTCCCTCCCCCTCCCCCGACCCGCCCGCCAGCCCACCCCTAGGCCCCCTGCCCGGGCCGCCCCGCCCCCCTCCCCCTCCGGCCCCCCGGGCCGCCCCGGCCCCCCCTCCCCCTGCCCGGGCCACCCCCCCCCCCCTGCCCCTCCGGCCCCCTAGGCTGCGCCACCCCCTCCCCATCCCCCTCCCTCCCCCCCGGGCTGCCCCCTCCCACCCCCCACCTGCACACCCTTCCCTTCCCTCCCCCGGCCGAGCCGCCCCAACCCCCCCCCGGCCTACCCCGCCCGGGCCGCCCCACCACCCTCCCCCTCCCTCCCCCTGCCAGGCCGGCCCCTCCACCCCCCGGCCGGGCCGGCCCCTCCACCCCCCAGACCCCGCCCGGCCGCCCCATCTCCCTCCCCCTCCCCCTCCCTCCACCGGCCGGGCCCGCCCCCCCCCCCCCCCCCCCCGCCCGGCCGCCCCCTCCCCCCCCGGCCCCCCGCCCGAGCGCTGCACCCTCCTCCCCCTCCCCCTCCCTCCCCCGCCCGGGCCGCCCCCTCCACCCCCCGGCCCCCCGCCCCCTCCCCCTCCCTCCCCCGCCTGGTCACCCCCGCCCGGCCGCCCCTCCCCCCTCCCCTTCCCCCTCCCTCCCCGCCCGGCCACCCCCGCCCGGACCGCCCCCTCCCCCCTCGCCCCCCCCCCCCCCGCCCGGGCCGCCCCACCCCCCTCCCCCTCCTCCGCGGGCCACCCCCGGGCCCCCCACCCCCCTCCCCCTCCCCCGCGGGGGCCACCCCCGGGCCGCCCCACCCCCCTCCCCCTCCCCCGCGGGGCCACCCCCGGGCCGCCCCGCCCCGCCTGAGGGCGGAGCGTCGATTCCGGGAATCGACGCTCCGCCCTCGGGCGAGGCGGGGCGGCCCGGGGGTGGCGCTGCACGGGCGCGCCGCCTGCGCAGGGCCACCCCCGGGCCGCCCCGCCCCGCCCGAGGGCAGAGCGTCAATTCCGGGAATCGATTCTCCGCCCTCGGGCGGGGCGGGGCGGCCCGGGGGTGGTGCTGCGCGGGCGCGCCGCCTGCGCAGCACCACCCCCGGGCCGCCCCGCCTCGCCCGAGGGCGGAGCGTCGATTCCGGGAATCGAAGCTCCGCCCTCGGGCGGGGCGGAGCGTCGATTCCGGGAATCGAAGCTCCGCCCTCGGGCGGGGCGGGGCGGCCCGGGGGTGGCACTGCGCGGCGGCGCCGCCTGCGCAGCACCACCCCCGGGCCGCCCCGCTCCGCCCTCGGGCGGGGCAGCCAGGGGGTGGTGCTGCGCCGCCTGCGCCGCGCCACCCCCGGGCCGCCCCGCCCCGCCCGAGGGCGGAGCGGGGCAGCCCGGGGGTGGCCCTGTGCGGGCGGAGGGGGCGGGCGGGGTGGGCGGCGGGGCAGGGGGGGGGCGGGGAGGGGGAGGGGCGGGCGGGGCCGGGGAGGGGGCGCGGGAGGGGGAAGGGCGGGCGGGGTGGGCGGCGGGGCCGGGGAGGGGGCGCTGGAGGGGAGGGGCGAGAGGGGTGGGGCGGCCCGGGCGGGGGAGGGAGGGGGAGGGGGGTGGGGCGGCCCCGGGGGGGGGGGGGGGTGGTGGGAGGGGGCGGCCCGGGCCTGGGGGGGGGGGGGGGGGCGGCCCGGGTGGGGGTGGCCGGGCGGGGGAGGGAGGGGGAGGTGGGTGGGGTGGCCCGGGCGGGGGGGGGGGGGGGGGGGCGGAGGGGGCGGCCCGGGCGGGGGTGGCCGGGCGGGGGAGGGAGGGGGAGGGGGAGGCGGGTGGGGCGGCCCGGGCGGGGGAGGGAGGGGGAGGGGGAGGCGGGTGGGGCGGCCCGGGCGGGGGGGGGGGGGGAGGGGGGTGGGGCGGCCAGGCCGGGGGGGGGGGGGGGCGCGGAGGGGGGGGGGGGGCGGAGGGGCGGTCCGGGCAGGGGTGGCTGGGCGGGGGAGGGAGGGGGAGGCGGGTGGGGCGGCCCGGGCAGGGGGGGGCCGGGGGGGGGGGGGGGGGGGGGGGGGGGCCCGGGCCGGGGTGGGAGGGGGAGGGGGGTGTGGGGCGGCCCGGGCGGGGGAGGGTCGTGGGGGGATGGAGGGGGAGGGGGCGGCCCGGGCGGGGGAGGGCCGGGGGGGATGGAGGGGGAGGGGGAGGGGGGTGGGGTGGCCCGGCTAGGGGTGGGGCTGGGACGGGGGTGGGCGCCGGGTGGGCTGTGCGCTGGGTGGGGGCGGGGGTGCCGGGGAGGGGGAGGGGCGGGCGGGGTTGGGCCGTGCGCTGGGTGGGGGTGGGGTAGGCGGGGGTGCCGGGGAGGGAGGAGGGGCGGGTGGGATGGGCAGGGGGCCGGGTGCCGGGTGGGTTGTGGGATGGGCAGGGGGGCCGGGGTGGGGGCGGGTGCCGGGTGGGCCCGGGGTGGGGTGGGGTTGGAAAATTTTTTAATTTGAAAAAAAATATGGGGGGGGGGGAGGGAGTTAGGGGGGCAGGGGTTGAAGAAGGGGGGAGGTGTGGCGGGCGGGGTGGGGTAAATAGCAAGATTAGGCTAGACAATTACAGATTCACCATGTGGTAAAAAAAAAAAAAAAAAAAAAAATTGGCTTGGAAATTTTTTTAATTTAAAAAAAGAAAATATTTTTCATTAAAGTAATTTAATATGAAAATTTCGAAAAAATAATTGTACTTACCTTTCAATTGCGACAATTCTTCGTTGTATATATTGTTGATAGCAATATCGCTGCTCCACAAATTCACGAGTCTTTCAAGGGACTTCAGAAAACCTAGATGTGAGGAGAGTAATAGTGATAGCGAAATTTATTATATAAGTGAAATTACGAAGATGTTTTTCCATACGATTAATGTGGGATAGTTTGTTTTACATTATTATAGAGAGAATATTGTAGAGTTGTTTTACAACAGATTGAATGTGGGATTAATTTGTTTGAGAATATATTATAAAAATTAGAAAAAAATAATTGTTAAGTAAATATTATATACTTTAACTATTAGAATAATTAATGTACAAGTTGTGATTTACAATTTGAATTTTAGTGATTTATTTCATAAAAATAAATTAGTTTACGTTTTTCAAACAATTGTAGAATAAAATAATAAAGGTAAATAAATCTAACAAACTTTTGGAGGGAAATATTTTCGCGAAATTTTTTGGAGGGAATAACTTTGGAGGGAATATTTCATTCTTTAAGCTATATAATATTCTTAGGAGACTCCATTTGTATCATTCAACATTTTCTATTTGAAAGTGATGGATTGCTCTGATGGTGAAGTTTCGGTTTATACACCATCAACATCTTCATCGCGTAACAACTCTATTCATATTGATGAATATAGCAGGAATTCTTGCACTATGAATAGAAAGTCAATTCTTCCACTTAGTCCTGATTCTAAAGAATACGAGAGCAACACTGATGAAAGAGGGGATGGAGAATTTCAAATTAATAAAGAGTCACAGATTCCACTTAGTCCAAATTCTAGGGACTATGAAAGCAGCGGTGATGAGGAGCATGATGGTGAAGTTCAAAAGAATGGGGTGTCACAATGTCCACTTAGTCCTAATTCTGATGACTATGAGAGTAGCAGTTTTGAAGAATGTGATGGTGAAGTTCAAAAGAATGGAGGGTCACGATGTCCACTTAGTCCTAATTCTAAAGACTATGAGAGCAGCAGTTTTGACGTGCATGATGGAAAATTTCAAAATAATGGAGTGTCAAAGTGTCCACTTAGTTCTAATTCTAAGGACTATGAGAGCAGCATTGATGATGAATGTGATAATGAATTTCAAAAAAATGGAGTGTCAAAGTGTCCACTTAGTCCTAATTCTAAGGACTATGAGAGCAGCAGTGATGAAGAGCATGATGATGAATTTCAAAAGTATGGAGTGTCACAGTGTCCAGTTAGTCCTGATTCTAAGGACTATGAGAGCAGCGGTGATGAAGCGGGGGATGATGATTTTCAAAAGATTGGAGTATCACAATGTCCTCTTAGTCCTAATTCTAAGGACTATGAGAGCAGCGGTGATGAAGCGCGGGATGATGATTTTCAAAAGATTGGAGTGTCACAATGTCCTCTTAGTCCTGATTCTAAGGACTATGAGAGCAGCGGTGATGAAGCGCGGGATGATGATTTTCAAAAGATTGGAGTATCACAATGTCCTCTTAGTCCTAATTCTAAGGACTATGAGAGCAGCGGTGATGAAGCGCGGGATGATGATTTTCAAAAGATTGGAGTATCAGAATGTCCTCTTAGTCCTAATTCTAAGGACTATGAGAGCAGCGGTGATGAAGCACGGGATGATGATTTTCAAAAGATTGGAGTATCACAATGTCCTCTTAGTCCTGATTCTATGGACTATGAGAGCAGCGGTGATGAAGCGCGGGATGATGATTTTCAAAACATTGGAGTATCACAATGTCCTCTTAGTCCTGATTCTAAGGACTATGAGAGCAACAGTGATGAAGAACAGGATGATGCAGTTAGTCCTAATTCTAATCAGTATAAATGTAGCAGTGACAAAGGACAGAATGTAGCATCTTCAATAAGTAAACAGCCACATTTTCAACATAGTCCTAATTCTATGGACTATGAGAGTAGCACTGACAATGTACATGAGGAAGAATATCCATTAAACATCGAGTCAGATTTTCCATTTAGTCTGAATTCTAAGGACTATGATAGTAGCACTGAAGAAGGGGAAGATGAAGGGTATCCTCTCAGTCAAAATTTGAAAATCAGAGCAGATCATAGTGTGGATAACGTTCCTCTTAATGATGATGAAAGTCCTTATAAAAATGATGATCCAATGATGGAGATGTTGCCAAGAAATATTGTATCGAGGAGTAGGAGTAGACCTTTTCGTATCGATGCAAGCTATTCTAGTTATACAAGGGGTAGAGTAGAATATCTGACGAGAAGAAGTTCTATCAGCGCTCTCATTTCAAGTGAATGTTGCCAAAAAAATTGCTTGAAACGTATGGATTTCACATTTGCATTAGAAAGCAGGAAGAGATATTTGTCAATGAATAAAAGCATGCAAAACTCATATTTAGTTGGCTGCATGCAATCTACATTGTCAGGTTATGATTATCATATTAGGAATTTTTTATTGTGTAGAAAAGCTTTCAAAATGTTTCATTCAATTGGGAATTTTTGTCTCTCGAGAATTCAAGAAAATTTGGAAAAGGATAACACATTTTATTCAGAAGTATGTTATAAAAGACAGTTTGGGCCATTATCAAATACTGCAATGTCATGGATGAAAGAATTCTTTTCAAAGCATGGAGAGTGTATGCCAAATAGAGAGATAATACATATTCCAGATAATTTTTCAAGACGAGAAATCTACAACTTATACAAAGAATATGCAGAAAGTGCTGAGGGACAGGGCCACTTTATTACATATCAATATTTTGTGAAGATATGGAAGAAAGAATTCAATAATGTTCGTATTCCTAAGAAGACAAGGATGGGGATTTGCAGTACATGTGCTTCTCTTAAATCAAAAAGGGACAAATGTGAAGGCTCAGAAAGAGGTAAGTGTTCATAACTTTTACTTTTAAAATTGTATAGTCATCAACTATGAAAACATATTTCTTAATGAATTTCTTTTATGTTGTGTAGATTTAATTGTCAAAGAACTTCAGGAGCATCGCGAAAAACAAACAAATGAAAGGAAGAAGTTGTACAAGCATCGAAAGAAGTGTTATGATAATCCAAATAAATATTTGGGTTTGATAATTGATGGTATGGACCAGAAGAAAACACTTTTACCACATTTTGTTCGCACACCCAAAAATATACAAGAGGAAAATTTTATTCAGTTTCACTTGGTCGGTTGTATGGTCTTCAATGGGAAAATGTTTCCAAGGGTGTACTTCACAGCTCCAAATATTCATAATGATGCAAATCCGACCATAACCATAATTCATGATGTGATTTCTCATTGGTCTGGTAATCTTCCTGAAGTTTTGTATCTACAATTGGACAACACTTGCCGTGAAAACAAAAATCAGATTGTTTTTGGGTATCTGAACATGCTTGTTGAATTGAGAATTTTTCAAAAGGTAAAGGTTGGTTTCCTTCTTGTTGGGCACACTCATGACCATATTGATCAGATGTTGAGTCGTTTTTCAGTCACATTGAGGAGGAAGGAAGTTGGGATCTTGCCATCACTAATTGAATGTATTAAGAAATCATACATGCCAGAGCCTGCTTTTGAAGTGTTGGAAGAAATTGTTGACATGCGAAGGTTTATTCTGGGATCATATGGTGAGGGGAAATGCATTGAACAACTTAATGACATTAGCTTCCAACATCAATTTCGTATCAAAAAAATTGATGGGAAAACACTAATATGGGGCAAGAAGTATTCAACTGCTACAGAGTGGGCACCGTCATCAGGATTGCAATTTTTGAAGTTCATTCCAGATCATCCAATATTTGCATCAAAAATATTGTCATTACAGTCAGTTGGTGAAGTTCAGAATGCACGTAGACAGAACAGGGCTATAAATTATTCTGATTGCCTGGAAGAAATTAAAAAATGTATTAGATATACATATGAGTACTTTGACATTGCTGATTCAGTTTGGTGGGAGTCGTTTTTCAATAATCAAAGTGATCTCATTTCGACAACAATAAATGAAGATATACCTTTGAAAAATCCATTTATTTGGCCACAAAATGTGTCGAATGAACATGAGGAAGTAAACATTGTTGAACAACAACAATCTCAAGGTATTATTAATTCTTCACAGGCAGAGGAAAGAGAGATGTATATAGGTTCCAGAAGATCTCGTGCACAACGTGAAGCCATGGAAGACCTTTATAGGGGTTCAGTAAAGGATATTAAGGAGGGTTGCATGATTGCAGTGCTAGCAGATGGAGATCCCAATGGCTATCCATTTTGGGTTGCTAAAGTTTTAAAGGTCTTTACAGAAAATGAGGATGTTACAGGTGTTGAAGTACATTGGTATGCCACAAATACACACCCATTCAATGGTGTGTATAAGCCAGAGATGGTAGTTGACAAAAAAAATGGTGGAAAAAGAAAAAGAAAGGGTACAAATATAAATCGCCGCCGCACAGACATATTACAATTGAAGGATGTTGACATACTTGTTTATGACTTCAATTTAACAAAGAGAGGAACTCTTCGCTTCAAGATGACAAAGATTCTGAAAAGGTTGTTACTAGAAGGAACAGTGTTGACATGGGACTCTGCTGAAACCAGTCGTAGATCTAGAAGACTTTTGAAACCTGGAATCTTGGGCATGCATGTGGACTCAGATGGGGCACTAGTTGATGACAGAGAAGAATATGGAACATCTTCGTCAGCATCCAGTCACTCATCTGAAGATGTGAATTCTGATGGTGTGCAAGAAAATACGAGTGATTTTGAATAATTGTTTAAGACAGTTTATATAACTGATGTATGCATCGTATCTTCAAATAAAATTAATGTTTTCCATATTTTGTTAAATGAGAAGTTATGAAGCATTTTTATGTTGTTGGATTATGTCTTAAGTATGATAAATTTTATTGTTTAAATATCTACAATGCAATATCAAATTAGAGATATAATGTCTCTTTTATTCAGTGTACAAATAAAGACTTTTGAATTCATTCAGTGATATAATTTGTTCATAATGTCATGTTTTTTTAGTTTTGTGGTTGAAAACATGTTAAATTTATACTTAGGAAAGAAAAATGATATTCTACCAGAAACATTAATGTGTTTTTCCTTAAAAGTTGACTTTGTTTGAGACATAAAAAATTGGTTTTATTAGCATTGTTTAAAAAGTATGAAAATTGACCCCAAAAAAAAATCATTATTCCAGTATCAACACTTTCGTTCTGAAGCTATATTTTGCAGGAAAATTTCGTAGAAAATTTCGTAGTCGCTGCCATTTTTAAAACAACCGCAAAATTGACACCTAAAAAAAAAAAACATCGTTCCCGTATAGACACTTTTCGTTTTGAGCACTGTTTTTGTGGTTTTTTTGGGGTTTTTGGGCCAGAGTTCCCGTTTTGAGTTTATAGTTCCCGTTTCAAAGTTTACATTGTTTCTCTCATCCCAGAGATCCGGAGGGGAGGGGCTGGAATTTTGTTATTGCAAAGAATTGTTGTTGGTTTGAGATTGGAATCATTGGGTGCTTAATGCTTTGAGGGAAGGTGAAGATAGGAATTTCATTTGTTGGGAAGGAGATGCTGGATTGGAGCCCTCTGGGTTGTATGTCTTCCTGAACCTTGTTATTCATCAATAAAGCTATCTTGGTTTCTCCTATATACTGATGTATCTTTGATGAATGATTGCATTAGTATGTTTAGTTTATTTCTAATCCTGAACTAGTTATGAATATGAATCCATGTCTTGTGTAGTGTTCTCTTCTTGTGATCTTGCAGAAACCTCTTGAAGCTGGGCGAGCGAGAAGGCAAGTAGCTGGGAACTCTCCAAGAGAAGGGAAACCAGATCGAGGGACAAACGGAAGACACCAGTTAGTCCATCCGTCTCTCTTCATTCTTAATTCATAAAGGAAGAATACTAGAATAGTTGTCTCTGTTTGGTGCTAAGGCACTGTCACACCTTAGGTGGATAGGATCGTCCTGCATAGGCATTTTTCCCCACACAAATTGGCGAATCCGCTGGGGAGATCTGTTTAGTCATTTTATTTGTGTTTCCATCATTGTTTGTTTCATAGACTCAACAGCAACAATCGAACTGCATTTGCTATTCTCAGATGCAAAGTAGACAGCTGCTGCTTTGATCCAATCACTGGATTTGTCTATGATCTGAACAATGGACTCACAAATGATTTGATGATCCTTTGTGATAGATCTTAGTCCTCCCTCAAAGCATTCGTTTGATTGTACCTTGCTTGTTTCTTTGATTTGGCCTGAAACTGTAGATTAAATAGCAAACTGTGACCCAGAACCCAGTGAGAAACTCTCGTTTCTCCTTCAACGCAGACCCTGTGAAGAGGTTTTGCATTTCAACGCAGGTCCCGTGAAGGCTACTTGCGCTGAATGTCAAAACCCCTGTGTTGAGGGTGCGCTGATCCAGTTAGGCCTTGTGTAGCTGGGGTTCTCTGCTCTGTTTTGCCTTGTTTTGATCTCTGATTTTTGCAGCTTGTAACCAGCATAGGTACCTGTCTGATAACTCCTTTTCTCTACTTAAATTTGCCTCCTTTTGTACAAAACGACTGTGAGTGTTTTTATGTGTTTGTGGCATCATTTACAGTTTTCTTTTGCAAGAGTGAAATAGTCATTCTGTAGCCCTTGATTCAGATCTGTTGATTGTGATCTTAGGAGAGAGTTCATTGGCTGTTTACAGTTGATTATACATTTACTTTTTCTTTTGGTTTGAGTTTGTCTCTATTAAGTGTCGAAACAAGTATTCATTTCGAAAATCGTTAAGTGTTGTAATCTCTTCTACCCTTTCTGATTTCAAAAAAATTAAACTTGTTTGTATTTGTCATTTAAAAGCAAATTCAAAGTTGTACAAAAAGCTTTCTTTTTAGGCATCAATACTAAGAAAGCAGAAAACAAACACCTGCATTGTGCATTTGCATCTTGATAGTTTGCATGCTTGATTTAGGGAAAGTGCATTAGAGTGTGCTGAGTGCTCTTTGAGAAAAGATGGTGTCTTTCTTTTCCCTTTGTAGCTAGGATTTTCATGGTTGAAAGAGAGATAAAGCTTGCTTATCATCTTTAGACTGCATTTAGGAATTGTATCATACATCTCGTGGTGAACCTCAAAAGGAAAACTTCTAAAAAGATCAACCTAAAATAAATTGAATGAACTTAACAACGCTTTGCAACATAACACACAACATAGAGGTCTAGGCTAGAGACGTGTTTCGACGTCGTAAAGCCTGGTGATTGTCGATCTCGCTGATGGTGGGTGATTCCTCCTGAGGGACGATAGCGCCAGTACAGATTGTGCTCCCACGTACCGTCGCGTATATATTGGGAGACACCTATAGGCATAAAACCTTTATCCTTAGGAAGCCGTGTCGGCCACCCTACTGATCGCAATGCACTGAACACAGCATTCAGGAAGATCGACCGCCCGTACCTTAAAAAGTATTCTGCGGTTTTGTGAAAAGTTTGGCACACCCTCTACCTAGAACTCCAGATCAGTTCCTTTTGGCCTTTTTCAGACTCTATAACGGAAAAAGTCCATCCGAGCATTTGTCACTTCGGGCTCGTTAAAACATCGAAGGAGACTAGAGTCATCTTTAGCTTTTTCTCGACTCTTTAAAATTGAAAAAGCAGGTTGTGTCTAAGCGTCGTTAAAATTTATTTTAAATGGAATAATCATCACCATTCCCTCGTTGATCTTCGAAGTTAGTCTCTTTTCATCGTAAGTTCTTGTAGAATCGCTAGAAAATCTTTTGGATAGACTAGATATGTCTGAACAACCGTCGACATCCAGGACTGTGTCATCCGACACAGCAGCGGGAGAGCCTCCTGCTGCTACCCCAACGATGTTCGATGGTATACCATCTGTCCCGGCAAGTTATCAACAACAAGCTGGGGTCCCATCAGGGACTGCTTCGACGACATGGTTAGTTCCTATTTCTTCATCCGGATTATCATTTGGTATTTCTTATGTTGAAACTCAACAAATTGATCCAATGTGTCTTCAAAGGCCAATCTTCCCTTTAATTACTGGATTTCCACCATATGGAGGGCAGTATGCCTTTTCATTGTTCCCTCCCGGAGAACAAGCATATGGGAGTTTACAACAAAGTTCAGGTCAAACTGGAATTACATCCAGCGGTTGGGTACCAATACTGCCTCAGCAACCAAGGGTTGTATATTCAATGCAACCAGTCCACCCTGTGTCGAATATTCCCACTATACCTGCTATGGTTACCGCGTCGCAAGTACAAGCGCTACCTGTTGTATGTCAACCCCAACAGCCTCAAGTTGCAATACAATAGCCTCTTGTCTCAACGACTCAATCACAAGCTCAGGTTAGTGCCTCCTTATCTGGAGCGACTCAGGATCAAACAAGTATTGTGACTCCTCATCTTGGTCAATCATCCAGTATTGGTCAACAGAAAATGGTTCAACAACCAGAGCTGGTTCAAACTCAACAAACCCCATTCCAGCAATCATATCAAGGACCTGAGCAACAAGTCTTTGTAAGTAATGGGCAATCGCATTTCCAAAGCAGTAATCAACAACCATATTATAATGGTTATGCCCATCAACCTTGTCAAAGTTTCCAGCATCAAATACATTATGCTGGTATGCAAAGACCCACTGCTCAGGCGATTCTATCTTATCCTGGGTATGCTTTGCCTAACCTGAATCAACAGTTGCCCTTTGTAGCAACTCTAGAATTACCAGATCTAAACCGGCTGACGAATGATCCAATTGCTTATGCCCCTTGGTGGCCAGCGATTCCGCATAAACTTCCGTCAGATATTCCTAAATTTAATGGAAATCCGGGTGAAGATCCGTCGAATCATGTGATGAAATTTCATCTGTGGTGTTCATCAAACACCCTAAACGATGATTCGATTAGGCTTCGCCTTCTTCAGAGGACGTTAACTGGTCCAGCGGCAAAATGGTATATTGAATTTCCTAGAGCTTCATTCAACAACTTCAGTACCTTAGCCATGACTTTCTTAACCCATTTTCAATTACCGATAAGGTATGAAACGGGAACGAAACTCCTAACCAACTTCAAACAGACAACAACCACTCACATATCTGATCATATACATTAGTGGCGACGTCGTCATAGGATGGTAAAAACGTACGTTCCCGATCAGCTATTAGCTGAATGGTTTATCAAATCCTTACTTCCTACAATCACGAAAGATGTGGCAAAGGGGGGAGTCATAACAGAAGAGCAAGTCATCGCTCGTGCGCAATATCTGGACATGGTCTATACTCAGTCTGGCACGCTCTACGACAAAATACCTGACGCCCCTAGACCGGAATTCTCAATTCCTCCTCCTCCTAAATCAAACAATGATTCTCATGCCATCAATGGCGTGATTGGCATGATAGACACGAAATCGACGAAGGCTACATCTAAAAGGGCCCGTAAGATTTCCAGTCAACATGCAAATGAGGAACTTCTTGCCTGGGAAGTAAATGTCGTGTCGACCAACAAGGGCAAACAACTGAAGCAACCGGGGGGGCAAGAAGAAAAAGAAAGGGAGAAAAAGGAAACCCCCTGCAGGGTGTCATATATGGGATGAGGATCATTGGACGAGAGATTGCCCACATATAGCTGAAGTTAAGAAACTCTTTAAGAGTTCAAAAACCTCCGCAGTATTGACTGATCCGTTTCCAAGCCCGGGTACCAAACTGGTTGCTAATCAAAATGCTTCTCGATCCCAAGTGCTTATGTTGTCTATCTCAAAGCAGCAAAATGATGCTTTGGCAAGGAATAAAGATTACGGGAATCCACAAGTGTCGAATAACAAGGCTAATGAACAACCTAGTAGTTCGACAACAACTTTGACCAAAGTTGTGCCACCCACCATTCTTGAACAAATGATAAAGTCGCCAAAGGGAGTAGTGTACAAGTCGACATTTAATCCTCGTGCAAAAATAGCACAGAATTATAATATAATAGAGGACCTGGCCCAATCGCCGTCCGCTATGTCGACACTTGAGGTACCGCAAAATTGCCTCTCCCAAGAGCAAGCTTTATTATCAGCAATAGGTGAAATTGACCCAACGGACTCCAATCTTGTGGCCTTTGATCATAAAGGATATGACCCTCAGTTACCAGCTCAACTAGCTTTCCTTATTCAAGTGAAAGCCCTCAACAAAACTGTTCATCGAACAATTATTGATGAGGGGGCATCTACGTGTATTATGTCGATGAGTTGCTGGAAGAATTTAGGCTCACCACCCTTGTCGAGATCGTCAACGACATTAAAAGCATTTGATGGACGATCATACACTCCATACGGGATTTTAAGTAACTTGCAAGTTGAACTAGGGGGCAAAACAGTAGGAATTGACGTTGAAGTAATTGATGGAAACCTCGATTACAACATCCTACTGGGAAGGCCCTGGATATATGCCATGGCCGCAGTTGTGTCGACCTACTTCAGGAAGATTTCATTTCCCTTTCAAGGAGGAATTACAGTCGTCGACCAACAAGCTTTCCTCCCCGACAGTTCACAAGTTACGGGAAGCATTCCAATGATCCATGGAAGCAATCATTCGCTTCAAAATATTGGAGTAGGTCTCCTAAAAGACCCTGCCTTAATGGGTACTTTTGCCCTACTGCCTGCAAGTAATCTGGCGGAAGTGGCCACAGTGGAAACCTACAATATGAAATCTTCTATATCTAATGGATTCGGAAGATTCCTAAACATTTTTTCAGCTTGGATCATCGCCCTAATAGAAATACTGTAAATACAGTGGGCTCCGAGGACGATTCTTATCTCATGTCAACCTCGTTAAAAAATGAAACAAGGAGTCGAGTATGGTTCTTATCTTATGTCAACGTCATTAAAAAATGAAACAAATCCCCTTTCCTAATCTCAAAGGTAAACCTTCATTCCAATCACCGAGTTGAATGCAATGAAGCTTGGGGGGCATGCACCTCGATTTGAGTTATTATGCCAGGGGCATACACTCCGATTTGCGTTATTATGCTGGGGGCATGCAAACTTATCATCGAGCAGTTTTAACACACAGTTCATGCTCGTTAAAAAATAAATGCAAGATCCGAGCAGTTTTAGCACATAGTTCATGCTCGTTAAAAAATAAACATAAGACCGAGCAAATGTTTCCACCCGCGTTTAAGCTCGTTAAAAAATGAACTATCCCGATAAATAACCACAGTGAATGTAATATCATCAGTCGTTAAAGCCTTGGTCATGTTTGCCCGTCACCTCCACTTTTCCATTGGCCGATCGTTCACCACCATATGATTGTTTACCCATTTTGAGGAACAGCTACGAAGAGTGATTTCACTAGCCATCCTTGTGACACTGCCGTGATTGGAAAATTCCAACCCGTACCTGGAATTAGCTGCTAACTCGTTTTATCACTCGTTCCTCAAAAGACGAGTCTTCTTTAAGCTCTTTTCATCTGACTCGTAAAATATGAAAAGATTGCTGAGTTTTGGCCTTCCAGCTCGTTAAAGCGACCGGAAGAGCTATCCCTCCTCTAGATTTTAATCTTTTTGGACCTGAGGGATTATTGCACAAAAAGATCGAGCGCTTGTTTTATTCGGCTCGTTAAAACTATCGAAAACTCATCCCTTCTGTATTGTTTTATACTTTTTCGGACTTAAGGGATTAGATGACCAAAAAGGAATTTCGGAGTTGACTTTACGTACCTTTTCAGACTCTCTAAAAATGAAAAACACCGAGTTATCTTTGTCGTTAGACTCGTTAAAAGCATTAAATAGCGACAAACTTGTCTTTAGACGAGAACGAGTTTCACTATCACTAGGCCCGTTAAAACATAGCGATGGGCTTGCCCGAAGGGCAAGTTATAGAACAAGCATATGTTATCCTCCTCAAGCTTGACAAAAATAAAGAGGTACTGGTCAGCAATGACTGGGGAAAAATTGGGAGAAATTCAAGAAAACTTTGATGGTAGCAAGTCACTCTTGAACATGACACTTTTCCTCCGTACCACAATCGGGTTGGGTTGTTTCATTCACCGGTCACATCACCATGGTCTCGCCATACCATCCATATTTGGGGTAATGCTACCAATCCATCACATAAGTGTCGCCATATGTTCAAGAGAAGTCGTTCAGAGAAGTCAACCGTGTCCCATCCACTACCATACATTATCCTTCATCCTTTCATGACCGCCACCCTGAATCACATGTCATCAGATCGTTTTCACCTCAATAAAAATCATTTGCTCCGTTCCGTGTCACTGATGTGGGATACATTAAGGCCCTCCTTTGACTGATCACTTCTTGTCGACATCAGCTCATTATCGAAGAAGTTGATCTAGGAACAACCCCTTCAATACTTTGAAGCTTGCATACCTCAATGGCAAGTTTCTCACTTCCGGCGACAGGTATACATCAATGACCTTCGACCGAACGGTTTTGCGTGGTGTTCGACGCCAAGTCCTTTATTCACACCACGTGAATTGTACTGCAGTACCTTGAGGGTCATTATCATTATCGGTGATTCCTCTCGCGCTTGTTAACGGTTTACCTCATTGATCGATAATCAAGCGATGTCTTTCCATGTTCGACTTCAGAACAATTCTCACATGGATCGACTTGTACTTAGAGTGAAGATCGAACGAGTTTGAAGACCCCGGATCTAGTTTCATCCATCCGGTCTGCGATATATATTCAGGAAAGATAAAGACATTGACATGTACATCATTGCAGCAGATAATCATCCTACCCAAAGGATGATAATTTCATCAAAATTATCAGTCTACCATCAGACGATTGTCTGTTCTATGTACAGAAAAATGAATTTATAAAGCTGAGCATGGGAATGCCCACCTCAGCTAGATCATGAAAGCAGTATGAAAAATAATGTATTGTATTGTATCTTATTACGGGTCTCCTCTCAGCATTGAAAGAACTTCGGATCCTCTTGATAAAGCATTTCACCCGATAAACGACCTCATACTTTAGGGGGCAACTGTTGTTCCTACCCCTAAAGGAACAAGGTCAACAAATTACAGCTTCTCCCAGAAGTTCTCCACCAGAAACTACTCAAAATTGGTCAAAACTGGATCAGTGCACCCTCAACACAGAGGTTTTGACATTCAGCGCAGGTTTTACACACGGGAATTGCATTTCAGTGCACCTAAATACACTGTGAGGGTGCACTGATCAGAAAAATACAAGTGGCGGAGACAGTTTGCGAGGTGGATGATCATGGAATCTTCTAGAAACTTCTCATGGGACACTTGCCTCTCAAAATCGCCCAAGGATGAGTAAGAGATCAATGAGATCTCCAAGTGGCATCAAGAACTATCAGAGAGAAGACACTAATCAAAAACCCAGAGCTGACTCACACCTCTGAAAATATCTATATATAGATCTCTCATCCCAGAGACCCGGAGGGGAGGGGCTGCAATTTTGTTATTGCAAAGAATTGCTGTTGGTTTGAGATTGGAATCATTGGGTGCTTAATGCTTTGAGGGAAGGTCAAGATAGGAATTTCATTTGTTGGGAAGGAGATTCTGGATTGGAGCCCTCTGGGTTGTATCTTTTCCTGAACCTTGTTATTCATCAATAAAGCTATCTTGGTTTCTCCTATATACTGATGTATCTTTGATGAATGATTGCATTAGTATGTTTAGTTTATTTCTAATCCTGAACTAGTTATGAATATGAATCCATGTCTTGTGTAGTGTTCGCTTCTTGTGATCTTGTAGAAACCTCTTGAAGCTGGGCGAGCGAGAAGGCAAGTAGCTGGGAACTCTCCAAGAGAAGGGAAACCGGATCGAGGGACAAACGGAAGACACCGGTTAGTCCATCCGTCTCTCTTCATTCTTAATTCATAAAGGAAGAATACTAGAATAGCTGTCTCTGTTTGTTGCTAAGGCACTGTCACACCTTAGGTGGATAGGATCGTCCTGCATAGGCATTTTTCCCCACAACAAAAGTTACAACCCCGGGAAGTTGATGTACCAACTTACCCAAAACGAGGCCCACAAATTGGTGTTTCATCTTCTACGGTTAGGTTTTTGGATGTTAAGGGTTTTCCATTGTTTCTAAACAATAAATAGGCCTTCGAGCCTCATTGTAACATAGCTCAGAGACATGTAGCCACCACATCTCTTCTCAGAGATAAGCTACCATCACCCTAGCTGGTTTATTTCCAATGTTATTTGTAAGCATATTTCAGTATTTTACATTAATGAAATGAAGTATTCTTTTTTATGCATCTCTGTGTTTATGGTTATCTCTATAATTTGATGCATTCCTATTTAAATCCAAATCAGTGGTATGAGAGCGATCTGTTTTTTCTCTGTTTTTCTTCACATGTCCCCAATGAGGTTGGGATATAAGGAGCTAGGGCTCGATCTGTTTGAACCTTTGCAAGATAAACCTTGCAAATCCTGATAGCCTCCCATGGTGGATGAAAAGAAAGATAACGGAGTAGGAGATCCTATCATAATATTTCTTGAAGAATCCCTTGAGTGACAAAGGAACGCGATGATGGACAAATTTGCGCA
This sequence comes from Pinus tabuliformis, assembly GCA_031772625.1. Taxonomy (NCBI): domain Eukaryota; kingdom Viridiplantae; phylum Streptophyta; class Pinopsida; order Pinales; family Pinaceae; genus Pinus; species Pinus tabuliformis. Next base: position 346,378,527 of record CM062819.1, on the reverse strand, counting down.
GATCCTTTAGCAACTACCCAGAGGTGGCGCATCAGCTTCCAAAAGCTACTCTAGAAATGCCACACTGTTTAAGGTACAAGCTAATTTTGAAATCCCCATATTCGAGGGTCAGATAGATGCAGATGCCATAGATAAATGGTTAAATTTGCTAGAAGGGTATTTTTCTATTCATGATTTTTCCAGTCGGGAAAATATTATTTTCGCTCTTCGCAAAGCAGCCCCCCACGTTAGGGACTGGTGGGAAACCTACTGTAAGAAGAAGGATGAAAGTACGCGCTCACTATTTTTAGCCGCACCCACTTGGAATTCATTCTAGGATGCCATTAAGGAGCAATATTACCCTGTCAAAAGCTACAAGGACAAATACATAAAGTGGACCACGCTACGAGAGGGAAGGGACCAAGATGTGCCGAAGTTCACAAACATTTTTCATACCATTCACACACAGTTGGGTAGTATAGATTCTGAGCTGCATTTGGTACTAAAATACCATGGATGCCTACATAGATACATCCAGGAAGAGATGGAGTTCTTGAACATCTCCTCACTCAGCACAACGTACTGATACAATATCAAGATTAAGAAGAATTTTAAACAAAAGAAGAGAGACTTTGGATCTGCGAATCCAAAGACCAAAGGAAAAAGCCAAGGCAGGGTGACCCAAGACAGCCCGTCGAAGCCGCAAGAAAAGAAAAACACCATGAAATCAAAGAAGGACATAGGAATGTGGTGTGAGTTCCACAAGAGCCCCAATCACAACACAAGTGAGTGTCAGACCAAGTAATCACTGGTGGCTGAGTTGAAGGCTTCCGAATCAGATGCATGTTTTGACCCTAAGTCAGAACCTGACAAGGGGAATGGCAAAGGGAAGTAGATCATTGACGTGGAGCCCAACACCACTATTGCCACTGCCAAGGTCAAGAAGAATGAGCCCAAAGATCTAGAGGAGGGGGAGCGTATTTTCCACTCATAGATTTGGGTGAAGGGTTCGCCCTTGCAATTGATTGTTGACAGTGGGAGCCCAAAGAACCTCATTTCAACAAAGGTCGTGAAGTGGTTGGGCCTACTGAGTACACCACACTCGCAGCCATACAGTATTGGGTGGCTTCACCAAGGATGAGATCTCCGAGTTCGCCAGCAGTGCGGCCTTCCTTATAGCATCAAACCCTTCACAGACGAGGTATTGTGTGATGTTACACCTCTGGATGTTTGTGATGTATTATTAGGCCGGTGATACTTGTGGAGATGACATGTTGTATATGAATCAAGGCCTCATGCTGTAATTATTTCTTTGGGTAATTCATTATACAGGATATCGGAGGTAGCTCCACCTACCGCCACCTATTTGATTGTTGCTAAGGAAGGCAACAAGCTAATCTCACAAACTAGGAAATTTATTTTCTGTCAGGTTCGCTCCCAAAGTAAGGGGAAGATCGTTGCCACATCCATGACCCCAGTGAAGGGTTCCTCCACATAGAAGTAACAACAGAGGGATACAGTCATGACAGAACACAGGAACAAATTATCCTCTCCCACAGAGGTACCACACAAGTTTCAAGTGGGTGACAAAGTTTGGTTACATCTGCAGAAAGAGCGCCTTACCAAAACCCATCAGAAGCCTAGACCACGCCAACATGGTCCTTACACCATTAACAAGGCTGTGGGAAACAACACTTTGGAGCAAAAAATTCGTCCATTCCTTCGCCTACACCAAGTGTTCAATGTGTACCACCCTTGACCATGCTTCCCACCATTACTGGACACTTCCGAGATTGTAGAACAAATCACCAGGGACCAAGTTCAGTAGATGGAGGAACTCAACGCAATGGGGGCCATTGCTTCCTAAGGGGGAGGAATGATCTAGGTGGATGGTGGTAGGCACCCATCTATCCCACTTGGACTCCCACAAATATCTCTTTTAGTTTTTTAGTTTCTGTAATTGTAGCACAATTTACTATTTTTAGCAGTTTTTCAGGTCCTGAACTTCTAGAGCCATTTTGAGACCCTAAAGGACATTTTTTGGGAAATCTGGGAGCAACATGGGACTATGGATTGATGTTTCTCTTCCCAAAGTTGTAGTGCTCAGATATATCTTTCTAATGAGCTATTGTACGCGTCAAACGAAGATTGGGTGCCAAAGTTATGACCAAGGGAAGTTGATGTACCAAATTACCCAAAACGGGGCCCATAATTTGGTGTTTCATCTTCTAGGGTTAGGTTTTTGGATGTTAAGGGTTTTACATTGTTTCTAAACAATAAATAGGCCTTCGAGCTTCATTATAAAAAATTTCAGAGGTACGTAGCCGCCACATCTCTTCTCAGAGATAAGCTACCATCGCCCTAGCTAGTTTATTTCCATCGTTGTTTGTAAGCATATTTCAGTATTTTACATTAATGAAATGAAGTATTATTTCCACTACACCACCAGGACGAGGGAGGTTTGGTATAATGATATAGACATAACTGGATTGAGCATAAATCAAGTCATATCTTAGAGTAGTTTGGAGAGCTTCTTCCTCTTTCTGAGGGAAATGAGACATGACATATTTGGAAATAGGCACTAAAAGAGTCTTAGGAAACCAATTGAGCTAGACATGGTCTTCGAAGGGCGGGGCATGACACATGTTCCTCCTTCTACATCATTCCTGGACATGATTGGAAAGACGGGTGACAAAGGATTGATGAAATGTGTTTAAGAGCTCTGTACTGGTTTCATATCGGAGAGGTAACTAAAAATATGAAAGGAACACTTTAGAAATCATCATGAAAGTGGAATGAGAATCAGAGGGTTGGCCAATGTACCACTTCACAACATTTCCAGTGAGCATGCATTGGAACAACCAAAGACGAATGGAGTCATCGATGATGGAATTGTTATTGGGGTCCTCTCTAGAGTTATGCTCAAACTTGGGAATGTCTGAGGAAAGCTTAGTCAGCATTTCTGGCCAACTAGCGTTGTGGTGTATGGGGTCATTAATCAGCTGGCTAAAATCTGGGAGACTTAACCCAGTCATGAAATGTAGCAACAAAACTGCTAGATTGGTTCCTGTAATGGTTCCATTAGATGTGACGACTAGGGTAGAACCAGAGCGAACACTAAGTTGGTTTCCTACACTTGCAATGGGTCTCTGACATGATGATAGTATGTAGTGAAGGAGGCTCAGAGTCAGATGAGGAATTAGATGAACTAGAAGAAGAGTGGGTATGGGGACTCAGGGGAGGGTGAAGACGAACTTTGCGGGAAGGAGTAACACGCTCAAGTAGAAACTAGGGATGAAGGCCTAAGCATCTCTGCAACAAACACCTTGGTGTGCAATGGTTACAAGACACAAGTGACATGGAAATGGTGAAGGGAGATAAACAAAATTTCTTTGTCTCTATTTGGGGAGATAAATTAATTAAGTGTTAGCTTGGTGGTGTAAAAAAAATGCCATTTAATTAAGGTGTGGTTCTGTGTGGAAGTGTGTTTATTAATTAATCCCATATCATGTTTGAAAAAAGAAAACTATTGCTGAACTAAACTAAAATTAAAAATAGAAAATAAACAGGAAATCAACTATCTAAAACCCCAACTGAACTGGGTTTGCAAACACTACCCTGGTTTGTGGCGAAATTAACAGAAAACACACAAAAAAGGACAAGAGATATAAGAGTCAATGTGACTGGGATCAAATGACACTATGCTACTTGAAAGTGGTGCAATAACAACAACAAACCAGTGAGGAAAATCAATACAAAAGATAGGGAGATGGGTGTGAAACCCAGGGCAAGCAGTGGCACCCTAAGGAAAATGACCAAACATGGTTCAAGAGGCAACTTTTGATGGAAAAAATCTATCTTTGAAGGTCTGAAGAAGGTATAAATTTGGAAAATATGGCTGAAAGCACTACAAAAACTCAAACTTCTTACTCAACTAAAGTCCTCCTATAAAGGTGGAACCGTACTATAATCCCTAAGGGAATAAATTCCACTTCGACGAGTGAAACAGAGTAGATCAAGGCCTAAGCAGGTTAAGACAATGGTCAAACAACCTAATGCACAACTCTGAACAAAAACCAGAAAAATATTAGAGAAATTCCTAGAAATCCCTAAAATCCCAGGTACTGACCTGATTCTTGGGATATCACACTTTTTGGGATAGAAAGTGTGCTTTGGACCTCTAGATCACAGGTGTGGGTCATAAAAGTGCAATTTATGCTCCTCTGTTCTTGGGCGGCAAGTCTATGAAAAAGTTGTTGTCTCTGTCGCGGCTGGTTCCTGTGACCTATGGAAATAACCAAAAAACTTGCTCAAGTTAGAAATTTGACTGATCTAGGCTAAGAATGCTAGTAAACAACATTAATATATTAAAAAAGAAAAACCCTAATATGAAAACGCTAAGGTCACTCGGGTTTTGGAATCATAATTAAAAACACAGTGGAGTCACCAATCTGTTGGGGTTTTTTCTTATCGAGAGTGTACAAAAAGAAAACACTTTAGACTATGGATGAAAAACAACCTCAACAATAAAAATGGTTGTTAAACAATGTAGATGTGCAACAAATGATAGAAACAAAACTTGTGAAATCCTTGATCTATGCAACATAAATAGTTAAAGATCAAAATGGAATAAGAAAATAAGCTTAAGTAACTCCAATAATCCAATGGAAACCAGATATATAAAGAATATATTTTATTAAATGACACTTGTGAAGGGAACAAATAATGTTAGTAGCCCCCCTCTATGGGATGGGTTCTTGGCTATCCTCGATGTCGTCAGCTTTTTGTAGAGTCTCTCTCCTCTACAATGTGTAAAACCCAAAGAACAAAAAGTTTGAGCTCAATGAGAACTCAAATGAAAAAGAAGATGGTGTGTGACAATGATAATAATGAGAGATACAACACTGATTGCAACAATGAAAATGATCAAAAGTGGAGAATGAATATAAATCCCTTCTATTTATAACAAAATATTAGATTATTCTTGAATATTGGGAAATAATAAAATATTATTAACCAAATTCTAGAATTAACCATTTGGAATATTTTATTATATTTTGTTGGAGGGAAAAAGTATTTAAATTGGTTAAATACTTTTATCTAGAAACAATAAATAAATAAATAAATGATTTATTTATCATCTCAAGAAATATGGTTAAGGAATAATAAACAAATAGTGATTTATTTAAGGATTCCTAGGGGATTTAGTCAAACTTGACAAGGATAATAACTAATTAGTAATTAATTAAATATTCCTAGAGAAAAATAAAATAATTAATTATTTATCTATTTATTTCTCATAATTGGGTCAAATATGACAAGGAATATTAGTTAAAAAATGGTTTAATTAATTATTCCTAGAAGATAATTAAATAAATAGTGATTTATTTAAGTATGATTCATGGGTTTAATCAGAAATAACTTAACATATGTTTTTTATTAAGTAATTTGGGTTTAATTAGAAATAACTTAACAAATTTTGTTTATTAAGTAATTTCCTATAGTGAAAGCAATTTTACTATTGTAAAATCGGCCTTACATGGCCAATTTCGATCCATCTAGTAAATCGTGGCTAGATGATCAATTTTTGGTGATAACACATAGAGATTAAGGTTTATGGGTGTGATCTTCCTCCTTACTACTTTCCTTCATTCATGCCATTGAGGTTTTTCACCCTGGAATTCATTAGATAGAGTCTTGATGTGGACAAAGTCCACTTTTTCTGTGCTAAGAAGGGGTAAATATTCAAGTTGTGTAAGCCTATAGGCCTTTTCATTGTTAACTCCAAACAAAACTTTAAGGAAGCTGAGGAATTACTGAAACAAATGAATTTTGACATTGCATATGCTTGAAATTATGATCCTCATGGTGTCATTGCAAAGAATAGGGAAACCATAAAGACTTCAACTTATGATCATGAATGTAGACCTAAGATTGAATGGAAGGCTAACCTTGATTCATGGCCTATTAACACAAAGATGGGGATCAAGATTCCAACAACAAAGGAAAAGGCATAGAAAAGGACTGTTGATGAAATAGGGGATGTGGAAATGGAAGATGTACACACCAACAAAAAGGTGAATACCTAAGAGAAAGAATAATAAGAGATTGAGACTAGGTTGGTGTTGGGAACGAGTTCTCCCAAGAGTAGTTTTGGGGCTAAAAGCCCATGTTTTGGGATAATTTTGTAATAAAGTTGTAAAGTCTCCACATTTTGTGGTTGTAGAGCACGAAGGTGTCAAGAGTCATACAGGGTTGTCTGCCCTTATTTTGCAAAGTGTCAAGTCGGTTATAAAGATCTACCCATGGTCTGCGGACCATGGGATTGTATAAAAAGGAGCTAAGTAAGTAAGCTCTAGGAAAAGGAAGAGTGAAGCATTGGATTTTTTTGTAGAGAAGACTAAGTGTTTCAGGTCTTAGCATAGGTAGATGCTTTGCAGCTGAGTCCATAGAGGCCTACGGTGGAAGTCTGCAGCTGAGGGTGTGGACCTCTATAGCTGTGTGTGCAGGGCAGATAAAGTCTATATTAAACTGAAATATATCAATAAAGAGAAGTATTTTGCAATCACTGTGTATTTAATTTTTGTTAATGCATCTGTTTATATTTCATTTTGGGTTTAATTTACAAATTTTATGCGATGCGTGAATATATGTGATTGTATTGGTTAACTGAACACAAGTGAGGGTACCAGTTTACGGGACGCTAACTATGATAGATTAGTAAGATAAATAAAACACTTGAGATAACTTGGGAACCTATATAATAAATTTTCATAGCTACGCGGAAGTGCCTGAAAAATGGGTTAGGGCTACACAATGGTCAATCGTACACCTTCACGGAGGTATTGAGGGAGGAATAAAGGGTAGATTGACAAAGCTCTGAGACTTAATGACCTATGCGAAAGTGGGGGTAGAGGGTATAAACCGACATCATGACCATCTCAAGGTGCAGAAACTTGGTTTGAGCATCCCCCCATACTGATTCGGGTGAGACTTCGGTTTGCGCTCCATGGGATGATCCCGAAAGGGCAAGTAGTGTAGGGATTTGTTTGGCTAACTAATGTTTAACTTGGGTCAGGCTCCAAAAAGCCAACAAATGGTTCTGTTGTCAGGACCAGAATCTTCTGTTGAAAAATGTGCAACAAGAAATGTTAAATTTAGAATGTGCTAAAAATAAACCTACTAAAAATAGCATGTCTAAAAATAGTAGTTTGGCCAGTGAGGTCATTGGCCACATTGGGTGAGAGGTGAAACTGCTAAAAATAGAAAGTTCTAAAAAATAGCATTTATGGGTCCCTTCCTATTTTTAGCAGTCCCTGGTCTAACTATAGGAAGTAAAAAAGAATTTGGTCTTACCAGCAGTTTAAAATATTAATTAATTAATCTCCATGAGCTAATTAGTTATGGAAAATCAAACTTGAAGTCTTTGTGAGATCATGCAATTATTTTCTCTCTTGATTTAGGAATTTATCCCTTGATTAAAGGAGATAAGGTTCAATTCTATATTGAGAGGATCAGTTGACTTAGTTATAACTAGTCAATTCCAGTTAGATTATTTAACAAGTTGTTAAATTTTCTATATTCAGTTTGTTAATGCTTGCATGCATGTGACAACTGATAACCGAGTATTTTCTCATGAATAACTAATGCATGGAAGTTTAGAGAAAGACCTAGTTGAGATCAGATGAGGGACAATGTACTATCAGATGCTAGGATATTTCTAGTAAGTATTCCTTACATGAGTAAGAAATCTATTTTCTTCTATGACTACATAGGTGGACCTGAGGTGACAGTAGGTATGATTAGGCCAATTTTAAGCCTATATAATGAGGCCTAGGTTGTCCATGATTTCCATCTTCTGATTGAATATCATCAGGGTCTTTTGATTACAGAGAGAGCATGATAGCTATTGAGCTGATTATTTTTATATGTTGTTGAGGATCTACACTTGATTGATAATAGAGTGTTGGGGTTCTATGATGGTGCTTTACCTAGTGATATATTCTATGTTATGTGTGATTGATTCCTTCTTATCAGTTATATGTGTTCATGCTTGATGTTGCTCATGGTTGATTAGTTTCCACAAAGTTTATGGTAGATGTAGATCTAGTATTATGCTTTAGTACATTGCATATATCAGTTGGATCTGCAGGTGAAATTTCTACATGATATCAGTGAGCTAGTTGATTTGTAGAGAAAATTCTACATGGCATTAGAGTACAGGTGATCAAGCAAGAACAATATACTCGCAAGAGGAATTCGAAGTTTCTTATTCTTGATATAGATCTCAAGTTCTTATCACATCTATTTCATCGATGGCGTTTAATGGTTTGAGGCTTGAGTATGCCCTTGATGGCAACTCAAACTATATGGCTTGGAAGGATCACATGGACGCAGTTTTGGAAGATAATGGTCTTAAATATTTCATTGATCAAGAAGTCCCTAAGCCTATTGACAAGACTGAGCAGGTGGAATGAAGGAAGTGTGTGGCTAGAGCTAGGAGAATTCACTTGGAGGGAGTGTGAAGGAGACTCTGCATGCAATGTGGAAAACATTGAAAGATTTATATCAGAATAGCAGTGATCAAAGGAAGCTGGCATTGAAGGACAAACTTCGAAAGATCAAGTGTGAAAAGGATGAGGCAATCTCTATGTATCTATTCCAATATATCTAGGCAAGCTAACATTACAATATATCTATTCCCGAAGCTAACTGGTATGAAGATGTTGTGATAGAATATTTAATTGGTTTTGAGCGACAAGAAATTTTGTTTTTTCGCATGCAGGTAATTGGGGATCTTATTGCACCAATGGACAATAATGTGTGGAAAGGTGACAACAACTTGTACTGGTTAGAGTTCACGAATGTATATGGTCTAACCATCAGCGGCAGAGGGAGTTTGGATGGAAATGGAGCCTTGTGGTGGAACAACGTGTGTAGTGAGAAGCAATAGGTAGCTGCAAAAAATGTTATTCGTTTATATATTTTTTGTGATTTGGAAAGAGCATAGAATCACACTACTGTATCCCCATTCTGACTGAAATACGTTATGTTGTGGGGTGCTGGAAATGGTGGTGGTGTGTAGTGCAAACCAGGGCCTGTGGTATTGCCTCCAGCCATTTTTATATAACATATACATGTGCTGAATTAGCGTATGAAGAATCCCAGCCTTCAGCCCGATGGGAACTACCCTCGATAGCTCCCTCAAAAGTATATAGTGACGTTTTAGCTTTTCATCTAATAGCTGCTACTAGAATAAGCATTAAGGAGTCTGTAAGCTAGATCCAGGAGAATTTAGATAATATACAGACCATATCTCTGTTAAAACCCAAAGAACTACAGGCAGAAGCAAAGAGACTAAAGACAAACTATTTGCACTTAAGATGCATTCGAGTAGGGATTAATGCCTTAACCCACAAAGGCTTAAATACTTTTGTGATTGCTACTATCAGGGATATGACACACAATAAGTATACAGATTCTTTAATAGGCGGGATTGTTTCTCCTCTCTCTGATGGCCCGGTCTATTTCGACTGTTACCCAAATTTCTCTGTTTATACCTATAACGAAACCATAGACCAAATTCTGCAACTCCAAATTCAGACTACTGGTTTTGATATGAAAAAGAAGAGAAATAATATCGCCATCCAGACCAAAGGTTGTTTCCGTCACACCAATACCCTTTGTCCAGCCATTCACCATACACCTTGCAGAGACTCAAAGTCAAGCATAGTTGTCCTCACAGATGCCAAAAACCAGAAGATTAAGCATCAAACCATCCGTTTGGAAGACTTGACGTTTTCAGAACACTGGGTTGTAAATAATCCTAAGCCTCTCATTCCAAAAAATATTACCTTCGCTGATATCATAGAAAACCTATCTTCTGTAGTTATTTCTTTTCCTAGAAGATCTACCATTGACCGGAGATGTATAGGGTTGGCTTGTAAACAATCCAAGTATTACAGAGATCCTTCCACTGTAGATACTGCTTGTTCTACTTCATCTTCTTGTAGACATAATCTTTTGTATGAATTAGCCCAGCTTGTAAATTGTTGTTCTTAGAGGTTAAATGCCCAGATTGTCAAGAACATGTAAATCTGCTTACTTTGGTAGAATCTGACATCCATACAAACCATAATCCCAGGACTGCTATAGCCCCACCTTCCACATCTGTAAATTCATGCCCAAATCCCGAATGCTCAGACATCTCTTTCCCGCATGAACCAGATGTTGATCATGTGCTCATGATGCATGAAATTGTTACCGTAGAAGGAGAACACCCAAGGATGATTGAAATAATGTGTTCTATGAGACCAACCAAGCCCATATATGGTTTGGGATACCTTGAGCAGGCACATGGCCTGATTCCAGATTCCAGATTTCGCCCTGTTCCTTCTGACTGTAAAAAGCCTATAGTAATGGAGATACATAAATTTTTCTCTCTTATGGATGGATGCTTGAAATCGAAGATTAGTGCCCAATGGATGAAAGCTATGTTAAATTGGGATCTATACACTAATCCTCATGCTGATGATTTTAATCAAAATTATACACCCATAGAGAAGAAACAATTTACTGAAAATTGGAAGCATTATATGGAGATGAATAACACTTGGATATCTTTCTATTCATGGAAAGATAATATTGCTCCATTAAATGTTTTTTCTAGTTCTATTAGCACTTCAACAAGCAAACATGCTTGGATTGCACTAGATGGATCTAAAGTTGAAACCCCTATGACCTTTCGTCCTTACAAAGGAATTGTCATAGGAGAAAGTCAAGCTGTAGCCAAAGCTATCCCTTTGATCCAGAAAGATGACAATGCTTTAGGCATTGATGGTCGGATACAGAAAGCTAGTGAATAGTTGAACTGGACAAACACTGCAGTAAAAGGCTTAGAAATGAATGTTGCAAAATCTGTAGCAGTCAAGGAACAAATTGGTACTGTTCAAGTATCAATTAATGATGTGAATAAATGTTTAAACAATGTACAATTTGAATCTAGCATGATTCATTCTTATGAAAGAGATTCTTTGAATAAAATAGAAGGAGTCGAAGAAAAGTTGGTTGATCATTTGGATACAAATAAACAACTTATAACTGGTTTAACAGTTGAAAAGCTGAATCTATCTAAAACTGAGAAACCAGTTCCAAATTCCTTTCTTGTAAAAGGAAGCATAAGAATTCAGGATCCTGTGAAATTTGTAGATAGGTTTCCTACTTTGTTCCCTAAAGAAGTAGCCACGTCATCTTCTGATACCAAGGCTACAAATAAAATCACAATAGCATCCTTATTCAAGGATGAAGAACCAGAAAAAGGGAAAGAACACAAAGACCAGGATACACAAACCTTTCCTATATATGAACTACTTGAACATAGGTTCACCAGATATCCACCACCTGACATAGAAGGAAAAGGAAAACTTCTTGAAGCACACACATTCTTTGCAGATTCCCACAGAGAGTGGAATATAGATAACATGAGTGTTGGCCAAATATGCCAAATGATTGAAATGATGTATACAGAATATAAACTCATGTGTCTCAGGGGGAAATCTGAAATAGATGCTTGTAGGACCATTATTGAGTGTTTTACAGGGACTCTTCTCAGGTGGTGGGAGACGGAGTCATCTCCGAAGCTCATAGAAACAATGGAAGCAGAAGTTCTTAAAGATGAGAAAGGAGATGTAATACATAATTCTGATGGCTCAGTTATTAGCAGCATGGTAGGGGCATTAACATCAATGATTCTGGAACATTGGTGTGGAAGTGAAACAGAAATTGCTGATAAAAATGAAGTTATTTTGATGAATTTAAAGTGCCATAAAATGTCTCAATATGATGACTTCCATAGGGATTGGATGTAGAGGATATATGAAGTAAAAGACTCAAAGAACCTGTTATGGAAACATGTATATCTTGCAGCTCTGCCATCTAAATTTGTTGATTATATAAGAATGTAGAAAGTCTTTCAATTACCTTTTGAGTCATATACATGGGGAGAGATTTATTCTTTCATTACAAAGACACTGGTCAGTCTTTGTACTAGCTCAAAGGTAAATAAGTCTCTGGAAAAACTTTCCAGATTGCCTGACAGAAAATCCATATGCAGCAAGTATGGATTAACATTAGATGATCCTTTGGTAAAACGAAGGAAGGCTAAGAAAAGAGCCAAAAGAGAGTTTAAAGAAACTTTCTACAAAAACCGAAGAAATGATCCAAACACCAAAAGAAGATATTCAAAGATGAGGCAAAGTCAAGCCTCCAGAACAAAAAGAGGGTATTATAAATACATTCCCAAAACACAATATTATAATCCCTAAGATATTCACCTGCACACCAGTAAGCAGGAAAAATGGAACAAAATTACTTGTTGGCTATGTGGGAAAACTGAAAACACTTCCTCCCGATGTCTGGAGGGTGAAGAGTCAAAGCTAAACAAGGGAAAGAAATTCCAAATCTTTTCCCAAAGAAACAAACAAGTAAAACAGGAAGGAAGAAGACCAATCCTGTGCATGAAATGTGGTTTTCATGCTCACAACACAAAATGCTGCCCGAATGTCACAATCAGAGATATAGCTAAGAAGCATCAAATAGAAGAATCTTCTTGTGATTCTTTCAGTTCTTCATCTGTAGAAGAACTCCATGCTTATATGAAAAAATATTCAGATTCTGGTTCTTCAGATTGTCTATGTTCTAACTCTGAAGAATGTGCTTGTCAAATTCAATATAATTCTGATTTTGAATATTTCAGTGAATCCAGTTATGAAGAAGGGGAAAAGCCTAAGCCCCAAAAAGAAAAAGTCCTTATGGCTGCAACAAAAGAAGAAGAGTTGAAGATCCCGTCCCAGATCCGTGCCATGGAGGATGGAGAGATGAAAAACCGGCCTGACTGAAGCTTTTATGGATCAGATCAAAACAAAAGCTTCAAATAATTCAGGCAAGAAATCTTTATTTGTTGATGCTTCTTTTGAATGTAACACAAAATCATTTCAAAGGCATCAACATAAACCTGATAGAGTAAGATCATTTACTCTAGGAGAAGTTAGTCGAGAGATTCATAATCTCAAGACAAAAATTTCTGCAATAAAAACTCAAATTGCAGAAATGATAAAAGAAAAACATGTTGTAAAAGAAGAAGATGATGATCAACTATGGAATACTGCCTCATATGGTAGTAACCAAGAAGTTCAAATTGCTGAGGGTATGAAAGACCCAAATTTTGGATTCAGAGATATAAGACTATTAACTATCTCATACCAACATCACCATGTTCTGATAAATATCTGCATAAAAGGGAAAATGTTTGAAATGATTGCTCTCATTGACTCAAGTGCAGATATTAACATTCTAAATATGAAAAATATTCCAGTAAAATATTGGGTGACTGCAGAAAGAGAAGTGGTAGGTTTGGGTAATAAAAAAATCAGATATGAAGTACCAAAGCATCTGTTTGTTTTGATAGCCATTATATTTATTTGAAATTTGTAGTCGCTGACATTCCAGTAGACTTCATACTTGGTAATTTCTTTCTTGCAGCACTAGAACCTCATGAGTCACTTAGACTCAAAGGAGGCAAAGCTGGATATTTTATTTCTGTCCCCACTTCCAAAGGGACAAGAAAGAAAATTGAACTTCCATATATCTCCAATCCCAGAATTTCCACAATGGTACACACTGTGCAAGATCTGGATAGAGCTGAATCTAGACTAACAGATTTAAAAGATCTAAAATCATCTCTTAGAGTAGAAGAACATCGTAAATCGCCCTAGGTCAAGACCAGAATTGGAGAATTGAAGAAACAATTAGAGGAAGAATGCTGCTCAAAGGAACCTAATGCCTTTTGGCACAGGAAGCAGCACACAATCAAACTCCCTTACAAGGAAGGACATGCTGATAAGCCTTGTAAGAATGGAGCTATCCCAATGAGCCAAGAATACAGAAATCTCTACGAGAAAGAAATTCAGTAGCTCCTGAGTAGAATATTGATCAGAGAATCTGACAGTCCTTGGAATTGTTATGGGTTCTATGTGAACAAAAGAGTTGAACAAATCAGAGGCATCCCAAGGTTATTCATCAATTATAAGCCCCTAAATTCAGTCTTAGTTGATGACACCTATCTATTACCACACAAAGGAGATTTAATCAGAAGGATAGCTGGAGCTAAGATATTTTCAAAGTTCGACCTGAAAGCAGGATTTTGGCAAGTAGCCATTGCTGAAAAAGATAAATTCAAAATTACCTTCAGTATACCAACATGACATTATGAATAGAATGTCATGCCTTTTGGGCTCAAGAACGTGCCATCAAAATTTCAAAAGGTAATGGACAGTATTTTCAAGCCATACGTTGACTGGCTGATTATATATATTGATGATGTATTAATATTCTCCAAGAATATTCAGCAACATTTTAAACATGTAAATATATTTAAGAATTTAGTTAAGCACAATGGCTTGCTACTTAGCAAGAAGAAGATAGAGGTCTTTCAGACCACTTAAATTTTTGGGCCATACAATCTGCAATGGGCAGATATCTTTGCAAAAACATGCTTTAGAGTTTGCAGACAAGTTTCCAGATGTCATAATAGATAAAAACCAACTGCAAAGGTTCTTAGGCTGCCTCAACTATGTCAGCAATTTTTACCAGGACTATGCTAGTGACAGAAGGATACTGAACAAAAGACTAAAGAAGATTCCTCCAGAATGGATAGAAGTCCATACAAGAGTAGTCCAGAACATCAAAGAAAAGGTAAAATCCTTGCCTATCTTGTATGTCGCTATTGATCTTACTTACAAAATTTTTGAATCAGATGCAAGTAATATTGGATGGGGTGGAGTCTTGAAGCAAAAAGTTGGAAAAGATGAACAAGTTGTTCAGTTTGCTTCTAGAGTATGGAACCCAGCCGAATTAAATTACTCCACAATAGAGAAAGAGGTCAAGGCAGCATGGAACTGCATCAATAAGTTTGAAGTTTATCTTATTAATAAACCTTTTTTATTAAGGACTGATGCATCTTCTCTCGTGGACATTCTGTCTAATCTGCTTGCAACACGAGAAGAACTCAAGTCTTTAGGTGATTTGGGAGCCTACGCATCAGTGTGCTCGGCACGGGTCAGAACCTAAAGTGGCCGAATCATTTAGAGAGTCATCCAGTCTGTAAATGAGTTGTGTCATAAGCCTATCTACCGCCAAATAGCCTTCGGTAATGCTTGTTCTTTGAGAACGACATAAAGTCCGATAAATGTGAAGATAGTCTATCTCTGTAAAGAATCTCTTTGTAATCAGTTTATCCATTCTAAAATAAAATGAGTACACAATTCTGCATCTGAATACCTTGTTTGCGCTTTAACATTGTCTGTTATGGTAGTAGCTGTCTCTTGCGTTCATCCGAAGTTCAGAAGAAGTTTGCCAAAGGAATGAAGGGATGCCAAGGCCATTGCTAGGTGAGGAAGTTGTTGTTGAGGTCATAAGAGCATGAAAGTTCTGAGTAGATTCACCACTGGTTCACCAGGAGTTCGCATCAGAGCCAAATGAAGAGACAGCAAGTAGTAAGCTTGTGACAGGAGCCCCTGCTAAAATTGGTTTGGTCGTACGTGATGTTGATTAATGGAATGATAATTAATATACAGACATTATGATTAGCGAGAAATAAGAATGTGGTGTTGAGAGGCTTTAGTTCCATTAATAGCAGGCAGTTCCACATCTCCTTTGATTCATGTGACAACGTGCTAGCAGAAGGATTGACTATCCATGCCCCCGGTGACAGCCCCAACACCGATGGGATTCACGTTGCTTCTTCTAACGTCCATATTCGAAATGTCCACATCAGAACAGGTGGATCATATAATTTCCCATCACCATACCATACCATTTCTAAAGTAGTGACGTTGGAGCTGGATGGTCAACTAATATAATCAAAGATAGAGATTTAACCATAATAATAATATTATTATTATTGATTACCGATGGGTGCGGTGGTGTGCAGGAGATGATTGCATCGGTATTTTGGAAGGTACTTCCAATCTTCTGGTTGAACAGGTTACTTGCGGACCCGGCCATGGAATCAGGTAAATTAAATTATATTAGTGCATAAATACATTTTCAATATCGCCAACACTTATAATTGGAAAGTTGAGCATGGATTTTGTATATATATGCAGCGTTGGAAGCCTTGGCAAATATCCATCTGCGAATTGGAGTGACGAACGTGACTGTGGACGGAGCTCAATTGAGCCGGACTCAGAATGGAGTTAGGATCAAAACATGGCCAGGAGGCAAAGGCTTCGCTAAAGGCTTAACATTTAAGAACATAGTAATCAACAACGTACGGAATCCAATAATCATTGACCAGTATTACTGTCCACATTGCTCTGGCCAGGTCATAACTCATCCTCAACAACTTTAAGTGAGCGCCGCTGAGTTTTGTAATTGACATTAATGGTATTTATATTGCCTTCGCGGTGTAGGAATCCGTTACCAACGTGCAGCTCAGCAACGTGGTGTACCAGAATATAAGTGGAACCTCAGCAACCGAGGAAGCCATTAATTTGGCATGCAGTAAGAGCCTGCCATGTGAAGGTGTCCAACTACAAGCAGTGAATTTTGAGTTATGCAAATAGTGGAACTCAAGCTGTGTGTAAGAATGCCAAAGGGATTAGCGTTAATTCAGTAAGCCCCCCCGTATTTTGCTAAAACTAGAATTCCATTCTGATCTACTTTTCTAATTAGTAAGCGATCCTCCAAATGCCAGCTCCAATATACATGCATGATGCTGGTTTTCTTGTGTTACGGAGCTTCCTACGTATCCTACTGTATTGAACATTTAGGAATTCTTATTCTTTTGCCCAACGAATTGCACTAATGAATAAAACAGCTGCCAGTAGGCCTCGCTTATTTATTTCTTTGAATAATTGCCTTTCACCATTTTATTTTGGCATATTGTCCTTTACATTATTTATTCAAAGGATTCGTCTTTCATCATTTTCGCATTTTATTTTATATTAGCCCAGAATGATCACATGTGCAACGTAAATGTAAAAATGGCTAGCCGCATAAATGCTATCAACATAACATGCTAGTTTACTAGCAATTGTCCCAAAAGGTACAAAGGCCGATAGGATTATTAAATTGGAATTGTTGAATTTTTTTAGAAGAGATGTTGGTTCAAGTATCTTTCTGGTTGTACTCTTTGATCCTTTGTTAATATGGAATCAATAGAATTTTCATCAGAGTAGACTACTTTGATCCAAAACACCCAAAAGAACATAATAAACCCTGAACACGTCAAATATAAATGAGGAGCACAATTCCTAAGAAGAATAATGATAAGCTGTACTATGACTCCTCATATACTAGAAGAATAACTCCTGATACCCAAAAGATTGCAATATCAAATGATCATAGACAATTGTGCATGTCAATGATTATAATAATATCATGTATTTACACCAAATATATACTAATTCTCAACCATTACTAGTGTAGTTCCAGTTCTAGGACTCCTTAAATTCACTGGAGGGCCATAACAATTACTTCCCTTCTAGGAATGCTTCATTCCAAAAGCATAAGATCCAAATTACTCAAAAAATTATGACAAGGATTGACAGACAAATATAGATGGAGAGTACAGCTCCCAAGAATAATAATAATGATAACTTACAGAACAATTTCTAAGATACTAAGAGAATATAACTCCTAATAAGTTATAACGCAAAATATCATAATTTTATTAGATAGTCTAGAACAGTAAATATGAATTGATTATAATAATCTCCTATATATATTAATTCTCACCCATTACTCACATAGACCAAATTCCCAAGGATATCTACCCTTTGCTTATACAAGTGACCCTTATATTTGCTAGAAGACCATAACATAGACTTGGCTTAATATATTCCAGTGGTTTAATGGTTAACATAAACATTGAGTTTACAAATAATGACAACCACGAAATACTAAATGTTTTATGAAACATGCAGGAGAGGTATTTCTGCTGCCAAATCAAAACATAATTGGAGGTCACAATGCCAAACAGATAGCAATAAATGGTTTGAAAACGTAGTACAGTTGAATGGAAAAGGCATCAAACGGAAAGCATTCAAAATATTTCTTGGAATTCTTATTGCAAGGTCAAACAGAACACATTCAAGCGTGAACCCCTTACAACTACAGTAACTAATTTGGATAATAACAATTAACCTACCCATAAGAAATGTCAAAAACAGTTAGGTTGCCTACAAACAGTTAACTAGGCAAATAAGAATCGTTCAAGATCCACAACAGAACTAAAACGAAAATGGTGAAGCCCCTGTTGAACAAGGGCAATTACAAGCAAGTCCTTAATAAAGCTGAAACCACAAGTAATTGCAGGGCTATGGAATTGTTAAAAGATTCTCCAAGGAATTAGAACAACCATTGTACCTGTTTATCTTTTTGTAAGTCTATAATGCCTATATTTATTTCGTGAAGGGGACATCCTTGGACACAGAGTCCCAATCTTGAAGGATATCCTCAACATCCTCGACATGGGGAATAATGTCGTCTGCAATTGATAGGGTGACAATCGTCAAAGCCTCTCTTAAATTGTGGTATGTATGAACTGTCTTCATCCTTTATTCCCTAACAATGTAATTCTTCCCATGTAATTTATGGCAATCAGAAAGCCTTCCTCCTTGTGTAAGTATTTCCATAACTACTCCTTCCTAGACGCATATCAGTTTTAATAAACTCTCAACCCTGTGTGTCGGTTTCAACTCTTTGGAGAAAAACAAGGACAGAGAATCTAGTCATGACTTCAAACACCAAAACCCAGTTTTTGTTGGTTGTACTGTGAGAGAATTTAATGAACTGTTTCACCTTGTCAACCAGAGGTTTCAATGTGTGACCAACAAAGCAAACAACACTTTCCATTTAATAAATTTACTCTCTTATCGTACCAACAATCTTCCAATGCTACAAACATCAATGATTTTCTCCAATTAGCAGCATGAAAATAACATATACGATACCTTCATATTTTTCCTCTTTGTTTTCTTGATGATAAAGTTTTAAGAATACCATGAATCTGAAGATATGACCTACTACCTCCAGATATCAGTAAACATGAATAGCATCCAAGGACAGGAGCAACAACGAACTCTACCATCAACTTTTTCCTCTTTGTTTTTTTGATGATCAAGTTTTAAGAATACCTGGAATCTGAAGAGACAACCTGTTGCCTTTAGATAACAGCGAACATCAATAGTAGTCATTGGATAGGAGCAACAATGAACTTGTGTAATCAACATCTGGTCACAAAAGCCTCCAGAAAACAAACCAAAATGATGATTTTTTCAGCAGAAATGTATTCTTATTACCATTAACTACTTCTTCATGATGGCAGCAACATCATCTTCTGGAGTGGTCTCTTCAATGTTTCATATTCTAAAGCAAAAATGGTTCCCTAGTTATTTTAACTTTTCATAAAAATGCAGCAAATTTAACAGAAGTGGCAGATTCAATAGCAATGGTAAGGAACATCAAATCTGGAGAAATGCTTTGTGTGACATCATCAAATTCTACACCTGGAAGGCCTTTTCTTCAAAATTTTACAATGAACAACCACACAATCAGTAGCCACACCAATTGGAAAATCACACAAGTATCCAACATATGCAAAATAGTTGTAGTAAACATAATTTATCCTTCACATAAAAAACACAATTTCACCTCAGCACTCTTAACGCATCATTTCATCTATTCATTATACTATTAATCTATTCATCTGTGCAACTTACAAAATGACAGTATGATTTCCAAGCATCATAATGGCAATAAAAATACAAACAACTGCAATAATTAAATGGAAAAGCAATGTTAGTGTCTGCAATAAATTAAGCCGTGCAATTCTTCTTAACTCAAACGTACAGCTCAAACATATCATTATTGATGTTGTTGCGCCAATCTTCAATATGCTAGCTCCAATAAATGCCACTGCTAGGCTGACAAAAGGTCTGCACATCATGACAATCAAATACAAAAGATTTTTGTTGGAAATGATATCTCTACCATTGTGTAGCTTTGATACCACATTGATTTTGAGCATGAAGGTTTTCACAGTGACTAATAAATGTACTATGATTTTCTGAAATGTGTTTTAAAAATTAGCCTTCCATTTCTTCATCTTCGTTCTCATCATCCTTGAGTGTAAGATCACCAAGAAGCTCATCCAAAGGTACAGAAGGAACATCTTCACCATCTGTCATAGACACTGTATCCGTTCGCTGATAATTTTCATTTCTGTACAATGCAACCTTGGATTGCATCTCCTGGTCTTCCTCCAGCTCATCCAAAAAAATTTCATAGTCCTCCCACTCCTTCGCGTCCTCCATTCTGCCTCTGGAAGATGGTTCAACCTCCATGGGCAATGTCTTAAGCTTCCAAGGCCTAGGCTTGCCCCGCTTCTTCTGGCGCTTCTCTTCATAACTTTTCTTCACCAAAACCACATCTGGAAGATTAAGTCCTTTGTATTTATCTAAATCCACATCATTAGTATTTGCACCATAGAGATCAAAACCAAGAGCATAGTCACCAGGACTCAAAAGATGGCCCAGATGAGTTTTCACTGTAAAAATAGTGTCATTCTTTCCAAAGTCTGAAACACGGGCTACCTTTGCCTCTGCCAATGAATACTTGATACCACCCACAGTAGTCAAACCCATCTCAACTTCAATATCCAATACAATATATTCAGCTAACTGCCGGTTTGAAAGGAGAGGCTTAAAAGGAACCCTCCAATACTGATTCGCATCCATAAAAGCATGCCTCGAAGTAAATGGGTCAAGCAGCATAATATGGGTACTCACTTTTGTGCACAGAACAAGGGGACCTAAGTTACCCAAGTTTGCCGCAACCATTGGAGGGAGGAAAATCAAATCCTCCTTGCAAATAGGGCAGATCTGAATAGAGAAATTGTACTTATGATTCTATGTATTTCTCTTTGAATCCTGAGACACAAGCTGTTTGTCATTGTGATTCAAAATAGGCACCATATTTCCCAAAAAGCTCACTAACCTAACTGCTTGACTTCTATTATCAAAGAAAAAATCAACATCCTTGTGCACTTGTTTAACATTGACTGCCTGAGCAGCTGCATCGTGCTTGAGAATCAACTATTCCAGATAGAAGAACGTTTTCCTGTGGCTAATATGCTGCTTGACTTGCACAACAGCCACATACTGATTTGGGTTGGACTGAACCCTTGTACAGTGTTCACACATATGATCTTGCTGAACATATGCAACAACGTAAGCCTGTTCGAATATAGCCCCATTGAGAACTTCCTTTCGTATTCGTAACTTGACCTTGATTCTCTTAGAATGGGGTTCGGTCCATATGAATTCAGCATGTACAAGCCTAACCTTGTTCAAATTCTTGAGCCTCTTAATGCAAAATGTTAAGAGTTCCTTGGATTCTAATTGGGCTTTTATCCATGTTTTAGGGGGCTGTAAATACGAATTACATTCAGGGCAATGAAGGACTGTTACATGTTTTTGTAGACCTTCTGTGATATCCACTTGGGTTCGTATACAATTAACACACATGTTTGCTGCGTTGGGTGGTATGGAAATACCACACATACAGCACAATACTCGACCCACGGTTTGATGTACTGTAAACATATCGGCCATTGGACCCTCGACCATTTCTACATCATTTTAGACCACGAAATGAAGGAATTTGCATCACGTTTTAGCACAGGAAATGTAAAACAAATAAGACATAGAACAGACTTACTCCAAACACTTAAGCGATATAAGATAATGTTATTAAGAATCAATATAAATCTATTTAACAAAAGTTGAGAGGAACCAAATTTTTCAAGATGCAATTTCTTTTGAAGCTTTATACTCAAAATAAGATTTACATTTTTAAAGGTTTGATTTATTTTCTAACTTATTAGATAGGGAATTATGATGAATCTATTCTACTTTATCTATAATAGTAATGTGTCAGACTTAAATTTTCTATGCATAATAAATATTTACTTCGTCAATATATGATATATGTTGTAAAGATATAGAAATTAAGATATATAGGACTTTACATGTTCCTATTAATAAATAAATATAAAATCATGAATAAATTTTCTTTTCAAGTTTTATACTCAAAATTATATTTACATTTTAAAAGATTTGATTTATTTCCTAACTTAATAGATTAGGAATTTTATTGAATCTGTGCTAGTTTATATGTAATAATAATTCCTTAAACATAAAATTTCTATGTAGTTGATCAATAATTATATTGAATTTATACTAATTTATACATAATAGTAACGTATTATAAATCAATTTTCTATGCATCATAATTATTTACATTGCCAATATATGCACAATATATAAAAATTAAGATATATAAGATTTTGCAACAAATCACGTGTTGAAGGATTGTCTAGTCATCTTCACATATTCTCTTTTACATTAGACAAGACTATTGAGATGTGTGGCAAAAATTGCCCCAAAAAAACATATATATATATATATATATATATATATATATATATATATATATATAATTACAAGTTAACTTTTATGTCTAATCTATAATAATATATAACTTAATATTTTAAATACATATTTATTTATATATTTAAAAAATGTTAGTATTATCAAATATTTAGTGAATAAAAGAAAATAATCAAAGAATTTGTATTTTCTATCACTACCTGGAAGAGTCTGTTTAGATATATGCAAAAATGTGGAAGTCGGAAGATCTATCAAAAAATCTAATTGGATGCAAGGGTTGTTAAAACCCTAAATGGGAAATCAATCCAAATAAGTGTTGGGGCTGAAGATTTAGTGCAAGAAATCAAGCATAAGGTTCGTGATAAGCTAGGAATTATGATGAATTCACAAAGTATGATCTATGTGTGGAAAGATTTGAAAATTTTGTTTCGATTACACAACTATGACATTGTTTAAGATTCATTCATTATCATCAATTCGAGATTGCGGGATGGAGCCCGAGGATCAAGCATTCCACCAAGAACAACTTCAGCGATTAATGGTCCAAGTTATTTTAAGGGTGCACTGAGAGGGAAAGTTTCCACACAAACCCAAAATTTGACTATTGTAGGGCCTTCCCTAGTTGAAAAGGAAGAGAAAGCACTAGATTGGGTAATAAAATTGGTAGAAGTTTGTGTTCATTTTAATATTCTCCAAGATATAGGTTTGTTATATCGATTTAATGGATTTTGGCCCAAGTCTGAAGATCTACATCAATGGATCTACCTCAACTCCAAGACTAAAAATTGTGATATCTACCTAAGGGGAAATGGAACCTTTTCGTTTTAATTCAATAATTAGACATATCTAGACTATGTCATAATGAAGGACCATGGTTTTGGTGAACAATGGGTATCATTTTAACTCCATGATTTCCATATTTTGATGCCACAACAATGGTCATTACAAAGATAAATGTATGAGTAAGGTTGCACAATCTCATGTTTCCTTTTTGGCACCATCATGTTTTAGAATGCATTGGAAATTCGTTGGGGATATTTCTAAATATGGATCGAGAATGAATGGACAAAGGCATCTTTACTTTTTACCACATCTGCATGGAGATAGACTTAAGGAAAGGCCTACTAGATAACATCCATCTCATTCATCAAGATTTCAAGTGTACATAATGGCTAGACTTTTAAAATACTACATTTAGTTGTTAGATCTGCCATCAGAAATGGGACCTACAGAACACATGCCCTCAAGTAAGAAAAGGGATAGAGAAAAGTTCTCAAAATCCAAATGGATGGAAATTTTCAAATTTTCATTCTTTAGATGATGAAGATGAAGAAATGAATTAGAGTCTTCAACAACCAGAAGCATAGAATCAACAAGGCTCCCAAGTGGAGGAGTGAGAAGAGAAGAAAAATGATTATGCTAAACATGTCGAAAAAGCCAACGATTTAGTACTGATCCAAACTGGAGGAAATCAGCATGATGAAAATGAAAACATCTATGGAGCAACAGAGATCATAGTAGCAGAGAAGCATAAGGTGGTCATACCCTTTCAAAATGAAATATGGGGCATAAAGCAAACCCATACATCTGAGAGTTTGAATTCATACAAATAAGTTCCCTTGAAGGTGGAAGGCATGCAACTGGAAATAGTATCAGCTGCTCCCAATTAAGAAGTTTAGTGAAAGGTGGAAAAAGGGAAAGGAAAAAGAGGAAACTAATTGATTATTATCAGACGAAGCTCTGCCAATTTTATGTAATTTTTTTTTACCCTCTTTATGTGCATTAGCCTGAAACGCTGATATGATCAAACGCTTCGAGCCATTTGCAAATGTAATTTTTTCTTTGGTTTTCAGGTTGAATAAAATTACGATTTTTCTTTGGAAAAATCTGTATTTTTTCAGAACTTTATATTGTTGGCATTATGATGCATGTGTTGTCCTCGATGAAAACTCACTAAAAGCAGAATAAGTATATGGTAGATATATGAATTTATAGGTCAGATGAGAGGTGACAAAAATATTGAACGAAGATACCAAAGGTGACAGAATGATGGAATAGAATAATGGTCAAAGGTTTGATATAGGGAAATTATTAGTGTTGTCCTTGATAAGCAACCTACCTGATGAGTTTTCCTTGATGACAACCTATTTGATGAATGGAATACTTAACAAAGGTATAAACAAGATGTGACAGAATGCATGGTAGTTGTGTTTACATATGTGACAAAATGCAGAGCAGTTTAGAGGAATCAGTTTAGAAGTGATACATGATGGAAACTCACATTGTAATAGGTCAATTCAAAGATAACAAAGTAATGGCACATAAGAATAGGATGATAGAATAAAGGATTTCATATCAAAATCAAGCAATTTAAGAAAAAGAATGGTTTAAGTTGTATTAAGTTGCATATGTTGTTTACCTTAGTCCAAGTAGTGTATACACACGGGTAGACAAAATAAAAGGAGAGTATACATATGCACACACTTTCACAAGAGGAAAGGCATGTATGGGATGGAAAATTAAGGTTAGAGAATACCAAGGGTTGCTACTGTGGTAATGGCCCATAGTAATGAGTGCGGCAAAGAATATTGATCCCCAAAAATAATACCATCAGCATAACTATGGTTTTCACCTGAGGTATTTAGAAAGGCTAAAACTATATAAGGAGGTGAATATCAAAGTGAGAAGGTGTGCAAGTAATGAAAATCTTATGAAGATTTAGATCCAAATAAAATATGCATGTTATGGGTTATTAATGCTTTGCTTGATTTGAACTAAGTATGCACCTGACTGTTTGATGATGGATGAGATTTAATGATAGATCAATATCATGATACCTTAAATGACTGATCATTGTATGCCATAATAATGGATAGGCTATATCTGAGTGCTAACACATATTTTATCCTTTATATGCTATGATATGGGTATATCTGAAGACTATAATAGATGCGAAGTTATAAGTTATTATTTGCAGATCTATACGTTGGTTTGCATTGGTGAAGGCACATATACACACTAGTTCGACACTTCCAAATAGTATATGCAGAAGAAAAGCTTGTTGTTTAGAGATGACTAATCAGTGCTACTATTTTATTCCTATTTTTCAATGATGTCTTCGTTAGATCTAAAAGTCAAACTGATTATTTAAGGAGATTGAGTTTGGTTGATTGATTGTTTGAGTAAGAAGGGTGATCTTTGCTACCATCTGTTTATAAATTTGTAATATGCCAGTGGATCTTCAGAATGTCATTGGTTGGTATAGTTTTTGGTTCAGATATTTTATGATTCAATATCTTTAGAGGTATACGTAGGTTGTCTTACAGAAAGTAACGTATACATGCAGGTTGGCTTCATTGAAGTAGCGTATACATCCTGAGATATGGTTTTTAGGTTGTAGTTGATTCTAGTTGTTGATGCAATGTTCTAAGTTCAGATTTGTGTTCTGGTTACAGTGATCTGACTGTCGCAGTTGATTGGTTGAATTTTGATTAAGTTTCGATTGATTGGGTTTTGAGTGAATGATTTATTCAGTTGTATAAAAAATTGATGATTGGGTGATTCAGTTATGTCAGAGGTTTAGTTATTGATTGACTTAGTTTTGGTTGATTTAGAGATTGATGATTGAGTTTCAGAGTTAATGAGTTTCAGTGATTGGTTGATGCGATTGTATTTGATGGTTGTATTGTTGTGGTGATTGATTTTTAGCTTCAATGTTACTGATGGGTCCAGTATGAAAATTTGATGAAACATGGCCTACATATTGCGTTGATGTGTACTAGGAGTATCCATTCTGAAAAATTATGGAACGTGGTCCGTAGAGGAAGAGTGAAGGTGGTAGCCTTCCGTAGGTTGGCGCCTAGATATTGGTAAACATATAAGTTAGTACATGACCTAGGGGGTTGGAGATCCCTTCCAATAGCAGCTAGAGAACGAGTGAAGGTTGTAGCCTTTTGTAGGTTGGCACTTACATACTGGTAAACATATCAGCCAGTACAAGAGCTAGGGGGTTGTATCTCCCTTCCAGTAGAAGTTAGAGAATGAGAGAAGGTTGTAGCATTTTGTAGGTGGGTGCCTACGTTCTGGTATGAGTTTGTGCTAGTACAAGATTGTAAAAAACTTTTTTTATATTAAAAAGAAGACAAAGACAACAACAAAAGGTGGTTTTCTTCCGCATTAGATTTCCACCTTAAATCTCATGTTCATGTGTGTTTCTTATGTGTGATGGTTTATCTATTACAACACATGGTTAATGTTTATCTAATGGTTAATAAAGTACTAATGCATCAACTGAAAACAAACATATGATGGATTAACTGAACTGTTCACCATATATACGCTAATTGTCTTAAGAACAGTTGTGTACACATGCAATTTCCATTCAGTAAAGTTGCATATAGAAATTTGAATATGAAATTTAAAAAGTTATTGATTTGTAAATACTGATTCACCCCCCTCCCCCCCCACCACCAATATTTTTCCCAACATATATATCTAATATTAGTTTACTTTTGTTGAGAAGTACATTCTATAGCCTAACATAAGGGTGTTGTGAGATTCCATTCACATTCAATCTCAAGTTAACATGTTTTCACTTTAATTTAAAAATAAAATATACTCTAAATAAATAAATAAAACAAACTTGAATTGAATAAAAACAAAAATGAATATATTGAAAACAATGTTCCTTCCTCGGCTTGAAAATAGTGGAAATAAATTTACAGAGTTCTAACATCTTTATTCCAAATTCCCATTTTATTATAAGTTTTACATATCCACTCATTTCAAAATGTTTTTAGGTTGAAAATTAAGACCAATTTAAATGACATGACCTATTAATGGTAAAAATCAAATTAATAATAAACATTCAATTTTATAGTTATAATATTTACAAAAGTTTTTAGGAAAATGATTTTTTTTTTTTTTAATATTTCAAAAACAATTTAGTTATTTATTTAGTATTCATTTATGTATTATATATATTTTTTCCTAAGGAAAAATCATAATTTTATTAATTAAAACAAAATTACATGTTGTAGATGCTCACAAAGCATTTAGTCAAACCAATCAAATCTGGTGCTCAGAGAGATAATACAAAATAAATAAAAAAATATAAACTACTCCTAAAAGGAAAAATTTGATTACCCTTTTCATCTTTTCTTCTTTTCTACGTTCTACCATCCTCCTTGATTTGGAGTGGTCATTACAAGTGCTATCTAGTTCTCTTTATTCACGTTTGGAATTTCCTTATCTAAATTCAAACTCTTAGAAACATGATGTTGTTAGAAGCCTCCCGTTTCCTTTTCTTTAGGGATCTTCTCCTGCTACATTGTTAAGACTGGGGTTCTTAATGCTTCTTGATTATCTCACTCATTTGCTATGCTTTCTTATGAATTATGAGTTCCTTCATTGATAGGGATACACATTTCCCCGTCATCCTCTTCATGTTTAGACTGTTGCTCTGGAAATTTCCATCCCTTGGGTTTCTTCACTAGTTTCTATTTCCATATTATCCCTTTCTTTGCCATTGGAAATTTATTTTATATATGTGCTATTTTTCGACATATTTGAAACCTAAAGGTCATGTTTTCAAAGTCTAGAAACAGTGTCCAACAATACTTTTTATGTGCCATGAGGATGTGACTTGGGAATCCTTTACTGAGGTCCACCTCCACACAAATGCTAATGAAAGTCTAGATTATGTATTTGGTTCTTTGTATATTTGTCTTTATGTACCTCCCTATGATATTATCAATTCCTTCTAGCACTTGTTGTGTCATAAATGAAGAGGTAGATTATGAAATCTAATCCAAACTGGCATTCTTGATACCACCATTATATTGGCATCAATTTTTATGAACCATGGCATAATAAAACATCCCACATTGCCCTAGAATCATGGTCCATCTCGTAAAATATATTCTTGTGCCTCCAATGATTGAAAATTTACTATGAAGAAAGCCGTGGATCATAGGTGAATCTCACAATTAATTGTTCAATTTGTGAAAATCCATTGAAATAGATCCACTTGTTTTGGCCAAAAACTATTGAATCTGCATATAACTGCATGGGATTCAAAGATTGTATGTAGATAATTTTTCTTTGATAGATGTACTGCCATTGCTCGGACCTGATCCAATTGCTCCACAATATAGGGGTTGGGTATATTAAGAGTCTGATCTGTTTTGGATGAGGCAGAAAAATTCCCTTTAAGGGTTGAATGAAGTACCTCCATTTACTAGTCCCATATTATTTGACTTTGATCCTTTGGGGAAAATAGATCCAGGAAAACCACACCCCAACCTTAGATTGATAAATATTGAGGAATTTTGTTCAACTCCTTAATTTGGTAACAACATTTCATATTGCATAGATCAGACTTTGCATCTCCATTGGAATATTTTATCTTTTATAGATCTCTTGTTTAAGATCCAACACCAAGAAGTCATTTCAAACCCCTATAAGAAGTGATCTACCAACTGGAGTCTTTGCAAAAAATTTAAAGGAGACTTCTTCTTCCAATGTTGTTGTAAGATTATTATTCTTACACCTCTCTATCAAATCTGGGGCTATATAGGGAACATTTATAACTATTGAAGTTTCAACAAGCTTTCTCATGTCTCGATCCATGTTGAAGCAGGGTGGAAACCATGCTAGAAATGGATTGAGAGATCATACCAAGAGATCTCTAGGGAGATGAATTTCCCATATCAGATCCGCAAGTAGAAACACTTGCCCTTGACCCCCATAAACTCGATTTATGTAAACAAAAGTAGATCTCCAAGTATCATCACCCGTAGGGAGTAAGATACACAAAACTGTGTTGTAAAGTCGCATCTCTCTTACCTTGAAATCAATTGTTAGATATATTAATTTTCTTAAGCCTGTGGCTCTCAATATTTTTCCTATTCAAGCTCTCACCTGCTGTGCTGCTCAACCACTACTTGTCATTAGCACAAAGACTTGATTCATTTGGATCCATCCCAAAACTAATCTAAAGAAACCTTGACCCTCCTTTGATGCCCATCGAAAAAAAATATCCCCTATACACAAATCAATCTGATTGCTTGAGGCAAGAAAACAATTAATGGTGATGTCTTCTGTTGCACAAGTGATTGTCACTTCTCATACTAATTATAGTAAATGGGAGCATATCCTTCTTTAACTTTGGAATTTGATATCTAATAATAGATATTTAACATTGAATTACGTCATACTTCAAATACAACATAATAAGGATGGTTACATTTCATTGTAACTTATAATTTTTTTATGGAATTTCCTAATTTCATTTCAAATTTCACAAGAACTTTTTAAAGTCTAACTTTCCAACCATATGTAATATTTATGACATTTCTAAAGCATTCAAATTCTATTTTTTAAACATCATATTTAGGTCAAATGTTTGATAGTCATAATATATTGTTCCCTAAGAGAATCCATATATAACAATAAAGTGTAACTAGCACCCTTGGAGTGAGGAATACATGGTCTTATTTGAATGGATTGGTCACATAACAGACATATTAAATTCATCCTTTTCACACAGTTCAAATACCATAGTTATCCCAGCTAATTTATCAAATGCATACTCAACCACTATTCTACTACTTAGTTGACTCTACTACTAGGTTGTTGACTATCAATTAAATGTTCCGGAAGATTTAAACATATGATGAACTTGATTAGACTATTTTTCTATTAAGATATTAAGTTATTCTTACTTATACTTAAATATTGTAATTTTTTCTTTAGACATAGCCTTCTCATGGAATGTATGGCTCCATGATATATCTCATTCCCCAATTCCCCAAAATGGTATTAGAGCTACTATTTTGGGGCCTACATTATTATCTACAAACATTTTGGATGTTTTGAAAGCATGTTATGTGTTAAATCTCCATAGTAAAACACATCAAACATTTTTACTTTAATATTGTACCATATTACAAGTCTATAGATAATGATCATGATTTCCAACAAGAATTTTGGTTCTCAGTGGCCATAATAGTAGTACATGGGAACACAATACAGTAACATTATTAAAAACTAAAAAGCTTTTATTTTTACAAAAACTAATTTTAAAAGGATGATGAGTTGAAAATTTTCATTGAGGGAAAGAAGGATAACTTATATATAGGAGTCATAACAACGGACATATCCAAGGAAAATCACCTCAATACAGGAAACATTTTCTATCCAATTGAAGTATGAAATACGTTCATGACTCTATTTGATGATATTGAAGATGTTTATGTTATGTAGATTGATGAGTTTGTCTCTTAAAATTATCTCATCGAAGAGTTCAAGGTCATTTAGGTTGCATAAAGGAACTAATATAATTAAAATTGGATGCACGTTGATTAAATTTGGCCAAAAAGAATGGTCAAATTTTATAATTAATATTTTTGAATTTGAAGACACCCCTAAAATATATCTTGTTCAACCATTTTTGTTATTAGGTATTCCATAAAATAATATAATAATTGTTTTTCCTTTTTATCATTTATGTGGTTTAATAATTAGCTTCAAATTTCCTTATTAAGGGAAACTTGAACTCAAGAAACAAGCGTACTTGATGAAGGATGAAGGTAAATACTCATGGAACTATAAAGGGAGAGCCTGAGTTGGAAATCAAGGGAAATAATGGCATTTCATTACTTAGGTTATGTTGAGGCCCCGAAAATCGGGTTGACAACAAGGGGGATACCCGCCCGGTTCGGACCTTGGTTGGCAGATCCTTATCCGTTTGGTATAGCGGGTCCGACTGGGGATAATGGGACCAATTTCCCAATCTATGAGTGTGTGTGTGTAGAATTCAATGTTGCTGATCTAACAATTCCTATCTAAGATATTCTAATTCAAACTTTAATCTAATTCTATGCTATTGTAATCTAATAAACAACGCATCTAAATCTATACTAACCCGGGATGTAATTCTTCTATTATGCGATCTAAAGAGAATTCAAATAACAACTGGTAATAAAGATCATTCAATGATTATAAGAAAGGAAATCAATTAAGATGAACCACTTCGCATAAAAAGTTAGACGAAATAGTTGTGAAAAACATATCGCATAATGAGCTATTCATACATTAGGCATAAATAAATAGCTATCACCGTACAAAAGTGCCAAATGATAACTCAAGCATTCATGCAATAATACATAAACAACTAAAAACTGTATATCACTTTAACATATAAGCAGAAATGGTCAAGAGATAAAAGTACCATTTATGACTAGTCCTACTCATAAGCTTCAAGCAACAATGATTTATCTCTCCTTGCTCTAACATCCACTAAGAGTACAAAAGTGCAACATCAGTAGCAGATATCAAATGCAAACATCAAAAAATCCTGATCCATTCATTCACCAAAACCTCCTCTGAGGGTGCAAAAGTGCATGTTCTGGGGACAAGATTTTGATAAATTTCTTGACCCTTCTCTAAATGCATGAGAAGGGTTTAAATACTACTAACTAAATAACTTAATTACACAGATTCAGGATACGGTTTAAATGATCGCCCTTTTTCTAAGGAAAACTATTTCTAAAAATTAAATCTAATATCTAACTATTTCTGCATTTGCTCCTTAATGTTGTGAGCATTCAATATTTTCCTGGGTAGAGTCGGCTGACTGTCTTCCGCTTTTGGTTGAGCTAAGAAAACAGAAATGGTAAGAGCTAGCACCATATTTTCAGCGAAATCGATGATATACTCGAGAGTCATCCTCTGGCTATGTGGATTTACTGTGTATGCCCAGTAACAATCCAAGTTCCATTTGGTTAATCCTCGAATTGTTTCTGACTTTTCTTTCAACTTTATGTTTCTAGTTTGTTCTTTACCATTGCTTTCTTGCATTTTCCAGGCTTACAAGTGACTGAGCAGTTAGAGGCTTTTCTTTTTGAGCAATTTTCTCAGCGATGCGCGATTAGCGCCTAGCGCTAATCGTGCACTGGAAACTGCCTCCGTTCTTTGATCCGGGACTCTCTGATGTGTTTTTCGCCTTTAGCTAGCGCTAATCACGCATCGGAAACTGCCTCCGTTCTTTGATCCGGGCCTCTCTGATGTGTTTTTCGCCTTTAGCGCCTTTTCCTTCACCGAGTATAAGCTTCAAAATTTGCAAAAAAACTGCTTTCGTGAGCTTTTGACCTTGAGCGTTAAACCGCCTGTTGATATCAGCATTGTTCAACTACTCATTCAACCATGGCTATGAATGAAAGATCTGTAACGGATAGCTCAGCAGCGTTCTGTGAATCTGCGGCTCTGTTGCATGCGGTATCCATTTATGAGGGCATATTTTCTCTGTCTATGAGCATTGGAGCTTTACCCTTTTCCTTCATGGCTTCCTGCACATTGCTTTGTGTTACTTCTGTTTGTTGTCCCTGCAGTAAGTGAGGAAAGAGTAATGACAATAAAAATCGACAAGAAAGCTTTAAGCTCTACGGATGTACAAAAACATGCCACCTGACGTAACCTCACTCTTTGAACAACACAAAACTGTCTTTCATTAAAAACTAGCATATCATTCATTAATTATCATTAAAGCGTGTATCCAGTTTTTGGTTTATGGAAAACTTTTCTTGAATATTGAGCCAGGGAAATTTGTGATGGGATGTTTCTGCGATTCGCATCGCAGCATCACATTATCGCAATTTCATCGTTCTGTGTTATCGCAAGGTCATTTGATCGCGCTATTGCAAAATCGTGGATCGCAGTATCGCAAAATCGCAGATCGTTGTAATCGTTAAATCGTTATGTGTTTTTCATGCAACTTTGTGATATGCGATATGGCGACATCGCATATCGCATATCGGTGATTTTTAAAGGTTTTCCAATGTGAGCATTTCTTAATGCATGCAATGTGATGGATTTCACGTTGCAATCTCACAGTTTATCATTTTTACTTATAAGGAAATGTCCTATCATTCTTTGCGCGATGCGATGTTTTCTTAAGGAGTAAAATACATGAGCCTTAATTGATTTTTCGAATTTTTACTAAGGGTCCCCACTTACCTAGTGTTATTGCTAATACTAAATAAGGAGGGGGGTTGTTGGTGGCCACAACAATTGGCGATTCATTTGGAAGAACCAGTTATCTCTGTTTTTCTATTGAATTTTTCAAACTTCCAAAACAGAAATTTTTTCAGAAAATTAAACTTTATTATGGAAAGATAAAGTACATTATGCTCTAAACCGTCAATGATATTTTGTTTCAACCATTTTCTACTTTGATTATTTTCTTCCTCAGGCTAGTCCTTGTATTTACATCAGCCATTACTTGGTCTTGTAAAGATAAAACAAAGTCTCCTCTGTAAACCAGTTTTAAATATGCTCATTTGTCGTAGGTAGAGCCTCTGCTGCCAGCAGGCATTTATAGCCTCGACAGGGTTACCTGTTACCCAACAATGATCCTGTATCCTACTTAAGGTGGCCTACAACTTTGAAAGAAAAATCCATATCCACACTTATTGATTTGATTTTATTTTTATTCTTAAAGAACAATGTCTTGGTTTGGTAGCCAAATTATGACACAGTCATTCAATTGATTTATAACTTTGATGAACAAGCTGGCCCGTGATGAGACCCCTTGTCTTTTGATTGCAACAATCTTGAGTCATTGCCCTGTTGTGGTGTACAATATTGGCAAAGTCAGCAAGTTAAAATATCTGTGATAATGATAAGCCGGCTCGTGATGAGACCTCTTATTCTTCAAGAGAAAGTGTATCCTTGGGTTATTCCTCTAAAAGTTACGATTTCCTTAACAGGGAGGAAGTCATTATTTCCTTAAGATAGCTCTGGATGACAATAATAGAGTTTTTGGAAACAACTATTCTACAAAGAATCTTTATTTTGTTATTGATACCTTTCATTGTACTGAGATAAAAAAATTTCTTCACTAAAGGTTGCTTTCATCAAATTTTTTGAAGTTGAAACTAGTATCATGTCTAGGCTAAAGTTTTTAACTGTATCTATCAACAATAAAGATCAGTTTTCCAAAAGATTTGCTATTTATACAAGCAAAAAGTTCAAAATCTGAAAGAGAATTGGTGTCTTTTTCATAAATGCCTAATGTAACCACTCACAACTGGTTTTATTATGAAAAATAAAAACAACTATTCTACAGAAATAGAAGAATAATATTCAATGGAAAATATTTCTTTAGAATTTGTCCATTAACAGGCAAAGGATCCCTCTTACCTGCTAAATCCTGTAACACAAACATTGATGGACCTATGACTTCTACAATCTAAAAAGGACCAAGCCACATCCTTTGAAATTTTGTATGTTTGCCCTTTTCTTCATGAGCCTTGTCCCACTTTTAAACTAAATCTCCCATCTGAAAATCTTTCCTGGTCATTATGTTTGAATCAAAAGAGGATTTTACTAGTGCTTGATGATGAGCATGCGTTTTCCTAGCTTGTTCTCGTTGTTCTTCTAATTTAATTATTTCCATTTGTCTTAGTTGTAAGTAGGAAGTGGGTACTTCATCAATGTATTGTACTAAAGACAAAGAGGGAATTGCTAAGTGAGTCGGAAGAACCACTTCTTTCCCATAAACTAAATTAAAGGGAGAAGTGCAGATAGAATCTTTTTGCGTTACCCGATCTACCAATAAAACATATATCAAGGCCTTGTGCCAATTTTTATGATTTTGGTCAATTGTTCTTTTAATAATCTTGATTAGGTTTTTATTTGTTGACTCAGCTAGCCCATTACGTTGTGGGTAGTAATTAGCTGAATATTTAAGTTTGAATCCTCTTTTAAGTGCAAATTCAGTCATTGCATTTCCAGAAAAGTATGATGCATTATCAAACATTAAAGCGGACGACAATCCAAACCTGGTGATTATAAATTGATCTATGAACTCAATAATATTTTCAGAATTAGTTGTCTTGAGTGGAACTGCTTCTACCCACTTAGTAAAATAATCTGTAGCTGTGAGGATTTATCTATGCTGCTTAGAAGAGTGAGGAATGATCTCACCTGTTATGTCCAATCCCCACTGACTGAAAGGTTGCTCGATGTTTACCGCTTGTAGTGGCAGGGATGGCTTCTTTTGTCTTCCAGCAGTAGCTTGGCAGACTTGACATCTCCTCACGTAACTATGCGAGTCTTTAAATAACGTGGGCCAGTAATATCCTGCGCACAATATTTTATGTGCAGTAGCATCTCCAGCATAGTGTCCGCCTGCCGGCCCATCGTGGAGTTCTTGCAAAACTTTTTCAGCTTCAGCTTTCTCAAGACACATAAGAAGAACATAATCATAATTTTTTCTAAAAAGAATATCATTTATGAGCTGATATTGTTTGGCTTTCAACCTTAGAGCTCTTTTCTTAGTATGATCAAGGTGTGAAGGAGCATACCCATTCTTAAGATAATAAATGATATCAGCATATAATGATTCTGCATCGTTTAGGCTTACCTCACACATTTGTACCTCTTCAGATGGAATTTTAGAAATTTGTGTTGCTCCAGCTAGCATTTTGCAGAAACCTTAACCTCTTACAATGTTTGCTGGTTTGATCTCAATGTCATATTCCTGTAAGGCAGTAACCTAATTGGCCCTTTTCTCACCCATATCCTTCTATACTAGAAGATTCCTTACCGCTGGAAATGGTACTATGATCTTAGTATGGGTTTTAAGTAAGAAAGGTCTGAAGTATTTGACCGCTCTGAAAATAGTATAAGCCTGATTCTCCACTTCTGAATAATTTAGTTCAGCACCCTGTAAATTCGAACTAAAAAACGCAATTTGAGCTTCCACTTTTTCGTGATTTTCTTGAGTTAGAATCGCAGCATATGACTTATCTGAGGCAAATGTGTATAAAATAAAAGGCTCTGAAAAATTCGGAGTTGCTAAAGGTGGAGCATTAATAATAGCTTGTTTGATCAAGTCGAATGCTTCATGTTCATTTTGGCCTCATTTAAAATTTGAATTCTTTTTAATCATGGTTTGCAAAGGAGACACGATTTGTGAAAAATTTGGAACGAATCTCTTTACAAAGTTGATCTGACCAAGGAAATATTGCATGGCTTTCTTTTTATGAGGTAAGGATATTTCAAAAATTTCTTTGATTCTATCGGGATCAATGTGAATACCGGATTTTGACACTATGAATCCTAGAAGTTTCCCTTCACTTAGCGCGAAAAAAGATTTCTTTGGGTTAAGTGAAATTCCATACCTTAAACACCGTTGAAAGATTTGTTTAAGGTATTTGAGATGGTCGCTTCGCTTCTTCGAGTACACTATTATATCATCCAAATAAATTACTACAGATTTATTGACTAAACCTTTGAATGCAATGTCCATGGCTCTCTGAAATGTGGCACCAGCATTAATCAAACCAAATGGCATCTTTCAATATGTGTATGTGCCCCATTTAGTTCTGAATTTGGTTTTTAATTGATCATTAGGATGTACCAACACTTGATTGTATCCTGAAAATCCATCCAAGAAGGACATTAATTCTGAGCCTGCCACTGCCTGCAGTATCTGTTCCATAGGTGGTAGAGGAAAATTATCTTTTTGACAGGCTTTGTTAAGGTTTCGAAAGTCAATGCAAATCCTAATATCTCTGTTTTTCTTTCTAACAGGTACCATATTGGAGACCCATTTGGAATGT
This sequence comes from Pinus tabuliformis, assembly GCA_031772625.1. NCBI lineage: Eukaryota > Viridiplantae > Streptophyta > Pinopsida > Pinales > Pinaceae > Pinus > Pinus tabuliformis. Next base: position 346,341,410 of record CM062819.1, on the reverse strand, counting down.
CTGACGGGAAAGATTATTCCAGCTTTCAATAACTTATTGAGCTCAGTTTTTATCTGATTTTCTAAATTGGGGTGGATCTTTCTCAGCTTTTGTTGGCCAGGTTTTTCATTATCGATCATGGGAATAGTATGCTGGATGATGGAAGTGTCGTATGTTTTCAGCTCATCATAATTCCAGGCAAAAACATTTTTATATTGTCTCAAAAGACGAATATACGCTAGTTTCTCTTAAGGGGCTAGGCCGAGGCCTAGATTAATGTTTTGTGGTTTAGCATCGGTCCCTAGGTTTACTAATTTGTAGTTCAAGGTTGAACTTTGGATTTTTGAATTGGTAGACCTTTTAAACCGATCTTTCAAATCGTACAAGTCTTCTAACTTGACTATCGACTTAGGTATAGCATTGTTAGTGCTATTTTGTTGTAATTGTCGATCGTGCTGGTCTTCATCAATTATTTGATTGGAGTAGGATCCTTCAGATGTGAGGAAATTTACGATATCAGGATCGTCATTGAATACTCTCCAATTTGTGATGTTGTCAAGAATAGATGGTCTAAAGATTAATTCTATTGAGAATCTATCTGGACTAAAATCTTCCGAAGGGATAAGCTTAGAAGCTACATTAACCAAAAGGTATGCACTTGCGTTTTGGAGTCTGGGGATTGAAGAGATATTAAACGCTATGAAATGCTCAGTCAAATCTTGAACTAAGGATTGATAATGTCTTAAATGACCTGATAAGCAATGTATAGTGTTACCAAACTGTTTAACCACAATATTAGAGTCTCCAAAAATTGAAGATACTTGACATTTAACCCGATTGCTTTGTACAGGCCTTGAACCAAAGCCTCATATTCTGTTGTATTGTTTGTGCAATCGAATTCGAGTCTGCATGTGAGCATGATTTTATCTCCTTTTGGACTAATCAGAATGCATCCTGCTCCTACTCCTTCATTAGATCTAGAACCATCAAAAAATAATTTCCAAAACAAAGATTTATTTACAGGTTTATCTAAAAAATGATACATTTCGAACTATCAGTTCACGAAAAATTTTCGACTTGGGACAAAACAGAGTGTTCTAAATAGGGTGACGCATGAGCATTGAAATTGCTGAGGAAAGAATCTACTGAGTAATTGCCAATAATGCTGCTGTTATATGCTACTGGTCTATTTTCTCCCTCTAACTCCATTACTATGTACTTCTGATGTAGCTCTAGTTGAAGTTTTATTTGATTTATTTTACTGTTGTAGGGCAGCCACATGTGCGACCAGTCGGTTGCAAAGTATCCATGGAGTTTTTCTGACCAATCCCTACTAAGAATTAAGCCATAGAATTCTGGGATATCGGCAACTAGAATGTCAATAACCTGACATACCTTCAGGTTAGATGAATACCTTATGGTTACTTGATTTAGTTCGCCAATCACTTCGACTTGAGATCGATCTAGCTGAACTATGCGCACTGCGGATTTCTGTGGCTGAACATTTAACTTGGCACATATAGATTTGGGTAAAATATTTGATGAAGCACCATAATCTACCAAACGATTGTGCACATTTTTATTGAAGATTTCATAAGGAGAAACAAGGGAGTGTGAGATCTTGATCTTCCTCCAATTAGAGCGATGTCATTTGGATCAATCTTATTGATCGCGTTAGTTGGAGGTCTTCCCATGTTATGGGAAGCTTGAGAAAGTACAACGGCAGGCAAAGGTGCAACTGGCACGGCATGTAATTCCTTCATCATTATCTTCTGTTGATGCTTCAACTTGCTCAGTTCGTAAAGGGTGATGTTAGCCCTAGTCTTTTTCATGTCTTCAATAATATTGTACTCCATTTCATCCAACACTATCAGTGTTTTAGATGGAGTTGTTTCATCTGTTTGGACTGGGCTGGTTTGAGTCGCTTTAGACATCGTTTTCTTTGTCGTGACTTTATCCTTTATTACAGAGCTTGCGCTCTTCGGCTTAGGGTTAGATTGGGGAGGATCAAGCTGATTTTTGCTTCGTGTGCTAACTGGAAATACTTCTTGATCTTCTTCTTGTGGGAGGATGAAATCCCACATTCCTTGTAATTCCACAACTTCTTCGACATCAGTCTGCCCTTTAGTGGCAATTTCCTCTTCCTCTTCCTCGGATTCAACATTTGAAATGGCATTGGGTGGCTTTGAATCCATTGAAGGACCTCTTTTAAAAGCTCTGTAGGGATTTTTTGAAGAAGTTTCTGCTAGTTGCTTTTTTATGTCGACCATTTCATTGGACATGGTCTTTAGAACTTTCTGCAATCCTTCCAAATCAAATGGATCTTTTGCTTGTTTCTTCCTGGAGTCTTCTTTGAAGGTGACTTTTTTGGATTTACGTTCTGTTATCGTGGATTTCTTTTCCAGGGCTATTATTCGTTTCTCTACTGCTATTGCTTCTTTCATGTTCTCAGCTAAGGTTGTTTTATTGGCCCTGTCCACGAAGATTTCTATGTTCGATGGTAGTGCAGTGATATACCATTAACATCGTACTTCTTCGCTGGGCTGGGAAGCAGTAGGAATTTTGTTGAAAATCTTGTTGAAACGTAAATTGAAATCCTTGGTAGGCTCTCTAGTTTTGGCTTTAAGATTGGATAGGTCATTCATTAACGTTGCCATAGACTTGTCATCACCAAACTTCGTTAGGAATTGTTCGTGGAAGATGTCTCAACTTGTGATGGATTCGGATGGTAATGAAAAATACCATGACCCAGCTGTTCCTTGAAGTGTATAAGGAAAACGCCGAACAACAACATTCATTAGTAACCCCATTGAGATTAATAGAAAGCATGAAGTTGTTTATGTGCTCTTCTGCTAGCATGCCTGCCTCGGGATTAAATTTAGGCAGCCATTTCTCAGGACGGGTTGGTATTTGACTCAAGGGTGCAGGCATTAAGACTGGCCCAGGGTTATTCCATGGAGACTGGGCCATTGTTGAACTGCTAACAGAGGAAAGTGCAGAAGATGATCCCTGTGGCTGGTAGGATGAGGATACTACGATTATAGATGGTTGAAGAGGGGTTGTGGGGGTTCCAGTGGATGGATGGACGATGATCTGGAGTGGTGGAGTGGATGGTTGACTTCGCGGTGAAGTAGTTGAGATGGATGATGTTGACGAAAGAGTCTCACTGTCAGATACGGTTTAAATGACCGCCCTTTTTCTAAGCAAAACTATTTCTAAAAATTAAATCGAATATCTAACTATTTCTGCATTTGCTCCTTAATGTTGTGAGCATTCAATATTTGCCTGGGTAGAGTCAGCTGACTGTCTTCCGTTTTTGGTTGAGCTAAGTAAACAGAAATGCTAAGAGCTGGCACCATCTTTTCGGCAAAATCGATGATATACTTGAGAGTCATCCATTGGCTATGTGGATTTACTGTGTATGCCTAGAAATAATCCACGTTCTATTTGGTTAATCCTCGAATTGCTTCTGCCTTTTCTTTCAGCTTTATGTTTCCAGTTTGTTCTTTACCATTGCTTTCTTGTGTCTTCCGGGCTTACAAGTGACTGAGCAGTTAGAGGCTTTACTTTTTGAGTAATTTTCTCAGCGATGCGCGATTAGCGCTAGGTGCTAATCGCTAGGCGCTAATCGCGCATCGGAAACTGCCTCCGTTCTTTGATCCGGGCCTCTCTGATGTGTTTTTCGCCTTTAGCGCCTTCTCCTTCACTACGTATAAGCTTCAAAATTCGTAAAAATACTTCTTTCATGAGCTTCTGACCTTGAGCGTTAAACCGCCTGTTGATATCAACATTGTTCAACTACTCATTCAACCATGGCTGTGAATGAAAGATATGTAACGTATAGCTCACCAGCGTTCTCTGAATCTGCGGCTCTGTTGCATGTGGTATCCATTTATGAGGGCATCCTTTCTCTGTCTCTGAGCATTGGAGCTTTACCCTTTTCCTTCATGGCTTCCTACACATTACTTTGTGTTACTTCTGTTTTTTGTCCCTGCAGTAAGTGAGGAAAGAGTAATGACAATAAAAATCGACAAGAAAGCTTTAAGCTCTACGGATGTACAAAAACATGCCACCTGATGTAACCTCACTCTTCGAACAACACAGAACCGTCTTTCATTAACAATTGGCATATCATTCATTAATTATCATTAAAGCGTGTATCCAATTTTTGGTTTATGGAAAACTTTTCTTGAATATTGAGCCAGGGAAATTTGTGATGGGATGTTTCTACGATTCGCATCGCAGCATCACATTATCGCAATTTCATCGTGCTGTGTTATCGCAAGGTCATTTGATCGTGTTATCGCAAAATCGTGGATCGCAGTATCGCAAAATCGCAGATTGATGTAATCGTTAAACCGTTATGTGTTTTTCATGCAACTTTGCGATATGCGATATGGCGACATCGCATATCGCATATCGGCGATTTTTAAAGGTTTTCCAATGTGAGCATTTCTTAATGCATGCGATGCGATGGAGTTCACGTCGCAATCTCGCAGTTTATCATTTTTACTTATAAGGAAATGTCCTATCATTCTTTGCGCGATGCGATGTTTTCTTAAGGAGTAAAATACATGAGCCTTAATTGATTTTTCGAATTTTTACTAAGGGTCCCCACTTACCTAGTGTTATCACTAATACTAAATAAGGAGGAGGGTTGTTGGTGGCCACAACAATTGGTGATTCATTTGGAAGAACCAGTTATCTCTGTTTTTCTATTGATTTTTTCAAACTTCCAAAACAGAAAATTTTTCAGAAAATTAAACTTTATTATGGAAAGATAAAGTACATTATGCTCTAAACCGTCAATGATATTTTGTTTCAACCATTTTTTACTTTGATTATTTTCTTCCTTAGGCTAGACCTTGTATTTACATCAGCCATTACTTGGTCTTGTAAAGATAAAACAAAGTCTCCTCTGTAAACCAGTTTTAAATATGCTCATTTGTCGTAGGTAGAGCCTCTGCTGCCAGCAGGCGTTTATAGCCTCGACAGGGTTACCTGTTACCCAGCAATGATCTTGTATCCTACTTAAGGTGGCCTATAACTTTCAAAGAAAAATCCATATCCACACTTATTTCTTTGATTTTCTTTTTATTCTTAAAGAATAATGTCTTGGTTTGGTAACCAAATTATGACACAGTCATTCACTTGATTTATAACTTTGCTGAACAAGCTAGCTTGTGATGAGACCCCTTGTGTTTTGATTGCAACAATCTTGAGTCATTGCCCTGTTGTGGTGTATAGTATTGGTAAAGTCAGCGAGTAATAATATCTGTGATAATGATAAGCCGGCTCGTGATGAGACCTCTTATTTTTCAAGATAAAGTGTATCCTTGGGTTATTCCTCTGAAAGTTGTGATTTCGTTAGCAGGGAGGAATTCATTTTTTCCTTAAGATAGCTCTAGACGACAATAATAGAGTTTTTGGAAATAGCTGTTCTACAGAGAATCTTTATTTTGTTATTGATACCTTTCATTGTACTGAGATAAAACAATTTCTTCACTAAAGGTTGCTTTCATCAATTTTTTTGAATTTGAAACTAGTATCATGTCTAGGCTAAAGTTTTTAACTGTATCTATCAATAATAAAGATCAGTTTTCCAAAAGATTTGCTATTTATACAAGCGAAAAGTTCAAAATCTGAAAGAGAATTGGTGTCTTTTTTGTAAATGCCTAATGTAACCACTCACAACTGGTTCTATTATGAAAAAGAAAAACAACTATTCTACAAAAATAGAAGAGTAATCTTCTATGGAAAATATTTCTTGAGAATTTGTCCATTAACAGGCAAAGGATCCCTCTTACCTGCTAAATCCTGTAACAAAAACGTTGATGGACCTATGACTTCTACAATCTGAAAAGGACCAAGCCACATCCTTTGAAATTTTGTATGTTTTCCCTTTTCTTCATGAGCCTTGTACCACTTTAAAACTAAATCTCCCATCTGAAAATCTTTTTTGGTCATTATGTTTGAATCAAAAGAGGATTTTACTAGTGCTTGATGATGAGCACGCATTTTCCTAGCTTGTTCTCGTTGTTCTTCTAATTTAATTATTTCCATTTGTCTTAGCTGTAAAGAGGAAGTGGGTACTTCATCAATGTATTGTACTAAAGACAACGAGGGAATTACTAAGTGAGTCGGAAGAACCACTTCTTTCCCATAAACTAAATTAAAGGGAGAAGTGCTGATAGAAGCTTTTTGCGTTATCCGATCTGCCCATAAAGCATATATCAAGGCCTTGTGCCAATTTTTATGATTTTGATCAATTGGTCTTTTAATAATCCTGATTAGGTTTTTATTTGTTGACTCAGCTAGCCCATTACGTTGTGGGTAGTAATTAGCTGAATATTTAAGTTTGAATCCTCTTTTAAGTGCAAATTCAGTTATTGCATTTCCAGAAAAGTATGATGCATTATCAAACATTAAAGCGGACGACAATCCAAACTTGGCGATTATAAATTGATCTATGAACTCAATGATATTTTCAGAATTAGCCGTCTTGAGTGGAACTGCTTCTACCCACTTAGTAAAATAATCTGTTGCTGTGAGGATGTATCTATGATGCTTAGAAGAGTGAGGAACGATCTCACCTATTATGTCCAATCCCCATTGACTGAAAGGTTGCTATATGTTTACCGGTTGTAGTGGCAGGGACGACTTCTTTTGTCTTCCAGTAGTAGCTTGGCAGAGTTGACGTCTCCTCGCGTAACTGTGCGAGTCTTTAAGTAACATGGGCCAGTAATATCCTACGCGCAATATTTTATGTGCAGTAGCATCTCCAACATAATGTCCACCTGCCGGCCCATCGTGGAGTTCCTACAAAACTTTTTCAGCTTCAGCTTTCTCAAGACACCTAAGAAGAACAAAATCATATTCTTTTCTAAAAAGAATATAATTTATGCGCTGATATTGTTTGGCTTTCAACCTTAGAGGTCTTTTCTTAGTATGATCAAAGTGTGTAGGAGCATACCCGTTCTTAAGATAATAAATGATATCAGCATATAATGATTCTGCATCGTTTAAGCTTACCTCACACATTTGTACCTCTTCAGATAAAATTTCAGAAATTCGTGTTGCTCCAGCCAGCATTTTGGAGAAGCCTTGACCTCTTACAATGTTTACTGGTTTGATCTTAATGTCATATTCCTGTAAGGCAGTAACCCAATTGGCCCTTTTCTCACCGAAATCCTTCTGTACTAGAAGATCCCTTACCACTGGAAACAGTACTATGATCTTAGTATGGGTTTTAAGTAAGAAAGGTCTGAAGTATTTGACCGCTTTGAAAACAACATAAGCTTGTTTCTCCACGTCTGAATAATTTAGTTCAGCACCCTGTAAATTCGAACTAAAAAACGAAATTGGAGCTTCCACTTTTTCTTGATTTGCTTGAGTTAGAATCGCAGCATATGACTTATCTGAGGCAAATGTGTATAAAATAAAAGGCTCTGAAAAATTCGGAGTTGCTAAAGATGGAGCATTAATAATAGCTTGTTTGATCAAGTCGAATGCTTCATGTTCATTTTGGCCTCATTTAAAATTTGAATTCTTTTTAATCATGGTTTGCCAAGGAGACACGATTCGTGAACAATCTAGAACGAATCTCTTTACAAAGTTGATCTGACCAAGGAAATATTGCATGGCTTTTTTGTTATGAGGTAAGGATATTTCAGAAATTTCTTTGATTCTGTCGGGATCAATGTGAATACCAGATTTTGACACTATGAATCCTAGAAGTTTCCCTTCACTTAGCGCGAAAAAGGATTTCTTTGGGTTAAGTGAAATTCCATACCTCAAAACACCATTGAAATATCTGTTTCAGGTCTTTGAGATGGTCGCTTCGCTTCTTCGACTACACTGTTATATCATCCAAATAAATTACTACAAATTTATTGAGTAAACCTTTGAATGCGATGTCCATGGCTCTCTGAAATGTGGCACCAGCATTAATCAAACAAAATGGCATCTTTCGATATGTGTATGTGCCCCGTTTAGTTCTGAATGTGCTTTTCAATTGATCATCAGGATGTACCAACACTTGATTGTATCATGAAAATCCATCCAAGAAAGACATTAATTCTAAGCCCGTCACTGCCTGCAGTATCTGTTCCATAGGTGGTAGAGGAAAATCATCTTTTTGACAGGCTTTGTTAAGGTTTCGAAAGTCAATGTAAATCCTAATATCTATGTTTTTCTTTCTAACAGGTACCATATTGGAGACCCATTTGGAATGTCTGACGGGAAAGATTATTCCGGCTTTCAATAACTTATTGAGCTCAGTTTTTATCTGATTTTCTAAATTGGGGTGGATCTTTCTCAGCTTTTGTTGGACAGGTTTTTCATTATCGATCATGGGAATAGTATGATGGGTGATGGAAGTGTCGTATGTTTTCATCTCATCATAATTCCAGGCAAAAACATTTTTATATTGTCTCAAAAGACGAATATATGTTAGTTTCTCTTAAGGGGCTAGGCCGAGGCCTAGATTAATGTTTTGTGGTTTAGCATCGGTCCCTAGGTTTACTAATTCGTAGTTCAAGGTTGAAATTTGGATTTTTGAATTGGTAGACCTCTTAAACCGATCTTTCAAATCGTACACGTCTTCTAACTTGACTACCGACTTAGGTATAGCATTGTTAGTGCTACTTTGTTGCAATTTTCGATCATGCTGGTCTTCGTCAATTATTTGATTAGAGTAGGATCCTTCAGATGTGAGGAAATTACGATATCAGGATCGTCATTGAATACTCTCCAATTTGTGATGTTGTCAGGAATGGATAGTCTAAAGATTAATTCTATTGAGAATCTATCTGGACTAAAATCTTCCAAAGGAATAAGCTTAGAAGCTACGTTAGCCAAAAGGTCTGCACTTGCGTTTTGGAGTCTGGGGATTGAAGAGATATTAAACGCTATGAAATTCTCAGTCAAATCTTGAACTAAGGATTGATAATGTTTTAAATGACCTGATAAGCAATGTATAGTGTTACGTACCTGTTTAACCACAATCTCAAAGTCTCCAAAAACTTGAAGATACTTGACATTTAACCTGATTGCTTTGTACAGGCCTTGAAACAAAGCCTCATATTCTGTTGTATTGTTTGTGCAATCAAATTAGAGTCTGCATGTGAGCATGATTTTATCTCCTTCTGGACTAATCAGAACGCATCCTGCTCCTACTCCTTCATTATATCTAGAACCATCAAAAAATAATTTCCAAAACAAAGATTTATTTATAGGTTTATCTAAAAAATGATACATTTCGAACTACCAGTCCGCGAAAAAATTTCGACTTGGGACAAAACAAAGTGTTTTACATAGGGTGACGCATGAGCATTGAAATTGCCGAGGAAATAATCTACCGAGTAATTGCCAATAATGCTGCTGTTATACGCTACTCGTTCATTTTCTCCCTCTAACTCCGTTACTATGTACTTCTGATGTAGCTCTCGTTCAAATTTTATTTGATTCAGTTTACCGTTGTAGGGCAGCCACATGTGCGACCAGTTGGTTGCGAAGTATCCATGGAGTTTTTCTGACCAATCCTTGCTAAGAATTAAGCCATAGAATTCTGGGATATCAGCAACTAGAATGTCAATAACCTGACATACCTTCGGGTTGGATGACAACCTTATGGTTACTTGATTTAGTTTTCCAATCACTTCAATTTGAGATCGATCTAGCTGAACTATGTGCACTGCGGATTTCTGTGGTTGAACATTTAACTTGGCACATATAGATTTGGATAAAATATTCGATGAAGCACCAGAATCTACCAAACAATTGTGCACATTTTTATTGAAGATTTCATAAGTAAGGAGAAACAGGGGAGTGTGAGATCTTGATCTTCCTCCAATTAGAGCGATGTCATTTGGATCAATCTTATTGATCGCGTTAGTTGGAGGTCTTCCCATGTTATGGGAATCTTGAGAAATTACAGTGGTAGGCAAAGGTGCAAATGGCACGACATGTAATTCCTTCATCATTATCTTCTGTTGACGCTTCAACTTGCTCAGTTCATAAAGGGTGATGTTAGCCCTAGTCTTTTTCATGTCTTCAATAATATTGTACTCCATTTCATCCGACACTATCGGTGTTTTAGATGGAGTTGTTTCATTTGTTTGGATTGGGCTGGTTTGAGTCGCTTTAGACATAGTTTTCTTTGTCGCGACTTTATCCTTTATTATAGAGCTTGCGCTCTTCAGCTTAGGGGTAGTTTGGGGACGATCAAGATGATTTTTTCTTCATGTGCTAACTGGAAATACTTCTTGATCTTGTTCTTGTGGGAGGATGAATTCCCACATTCCTTGTAATTCCACAACTTCTTCGACATCAGTCTGCCCTTCAGTGGCAATTTCCTCTTCCTCTTCCTCGGATTCAACATTTGAAATGGCATTGGGTGGCTTTGAATCCGTTGAAGGACCTCTTTTAAAAGCTCTGTAGGGCTTTTTTGAAGAAGTTTCTGCTACTTGCTTTTTCATGTCGACCATTTCATTGGACATGGTCTTTAGAACTTTCTGCAATCCTTCCAAATCAAATGGATCTTTTTCTTGTTTCCTCTTGGAGTCTTCCTTGAAGGTGACTTTTTTGGATTTACGTTCCTCTATCGTGGATTTCTTTTCCAGGGCTATTATTCGTTTCTCTACTGCTATTGCTTCTTTCATGTTCTTGGCTAAGGTTGTTTTATTGGCCCTGTCCACAAAGATTGCTATGTTCAATGGTAGAGCGGTGATATACCATTCACATCATACTTCTTCGCTGGGCTGGGAAGCAGTAGGAATTTTGTTGAAAATTTTGTTGAAATGTAAATTTAAATCCTTGATAGGCTCTCTAGTTTCGGCTTTAAGATTGGATAGGTCATTGATTAACGTTGCCGTAGACCTGTCATCACCAAAATTGGTTAGGAATTGTTCCTGGAAGATGTCCCAACTTGTGATGGATCCGGAGGGTAATGAAAAATACCATGACCTGGCTGTTCCTTGCAGTGTATAAGGAAAACGCTGAACAACAACATCTTCATTAGTAACCCCATTGAGATTAATGGAAAGCATGAAGTTGTTTATGTGCTCTTCTGCTAGCATGCCTGCCTCGGGACTAAATTTAGGTAGCCATTTCTCAGGATGGGCCGATATTTGACTCAAGGGCGCAGGCATTAAGATTGCCCCAGGGTTATTCTATGGAGACTGGGCCATTGTTGAACTGCTAACAGAGGAAAGTGCAGAAGATGATCCCTGCGGCTGGGAGGATGAGGATACTATGATTGTAGATGATTGAAGAGGGGTTGTGGGGGTTCTAGTGGATGGATGGATGATGTTCTGGAGTGGTGGAGTGGATGGTTGACTTCGCGGTGAAGTAGTTGACATGGACGATGTTGACGAAAGAGTCTCACTGTCAGACTCTTTAGGTGATTTCCTCGCTCTTTTCCTGGTGGGAAGAGGTAATTCGGTTGGTTGGACCCCAAACTTTTCACTCTTTAGCCTGGTCAGGGGATGAGCAAGGTTGTACTGCGAGGTCACGCTGCCTTGACATTTGTCAGACCTTTGAGGAGAAATGGAAAATCGCTGAAGTTTGTGAATCAGGGATTCGACTTCAGGAAGTTCAATGGTAGATTGTTCTGGAATATCAGGGTGTGTAGTAGCGGTTGGTACTCGAGCGAGTTCTAACTCTGGATTTAAGTGTAATGGAGAAGTTGGGGGAGATGATGAGGGCGATTTACTCTTAGAATGGTATTCAAATTTAGATTTACTTGCCATTCATAGTTCAGGCCCTCCTTCTAGCGCCAAATATGTTGAGGCCCCGAAAACCGGGTCAACAACAAGGGGGATACCCGCCCGGTCCGGACCTTGGTTGGCAGCTCCTTATCCGTTTGGTATAGCGGGTCCGACTAGGGATAATGGGACCAGTTTCCCAATCTATGAGTGTGTGTGTGTAGAATTCGATGTTGTTGATCTAACAGTTCCTATCTAAGATATTCTAATTCAAACTTTAATATAATTCTATGCTATTGTAATCTAATAAACAACACATCTAAATCTATACTAACCTGGGATGTAATTCTTCTATTATGCAATCTAAAGAGATTTCAAATAACAACTGGTAATAAAGATCATTCAACGATTATAAGAAAGGAAATCAATCAAGATGAACCACTTCGCAAAAAAGTTAGACGAAACAGTTGTGAAAAACATATCGCATAATGAGCTATTCATACATTAGGCATAAATAAATATCTATCACCGTACAAAAGTGCCAAATGATAACTCAAGCATTCCTGCAATAATACATAAACAACTAAAAAATGTATATCACTTTAACATATAAGCAGAAATGGTCAAGAGATAAACGTACCATTTATGACTAGTCCTACTCATAAGCTTCAAGCAACAATGATTTATCTCTCCTTGCTCTAACATCCACTAAGAGTAAAGAAGTACAAAATTAGTAGTAGATATCAAATGAAAACATCAACAAATCCTGATCCCTTCATTCACAAAAACCTCCTCTGAGGGTGCAAAAGTGCATGTTCCGAGGAAAAGTTTTTGATAAATTTCTGGACCCTTCTCTAAATGCATGAGAAGGGTTTAAATACTACTAACTAAATAACTTAATTACACAGATTCAGGATACAGTTTAAATGACCGCCCTTTTTCTAAGCAAAAATATTTCTAAAAATTAAATCTAATATCTAACTATTTCTGCATTTGCTCCTTAATGTTGTGAGCATTCAATATTTGCTTGGGTGGAGTCGACTGACTGTCTTCCGCTTTTGGTTGAGATAAGCAAACAGAAATGGTAAGAGATGGCACCATATTTTTAGCAAAATTGATGTTATAGTCGAGAGTCATCCTCTGGCTATGTGGATTTACTGTGTATGCCCAGTAATAATCCAAGTTCCATTTGGTTAATCCTCGAATTGATTCTGCCTTTTCTTTCAGCTTTATGTTTCCAGTTTGTTCTTTACCATTGCTTTCTTGTGTTTTCCAAGCTTACAAATGACTGAGCAGTTAGAGGCTTTACCTTTTAAGCAATTTTCTCAGCGATGCCCGATTAGCACTAGGCGCTAATCGCGCACTGGAAACTACCTCCGTTCTTTGATCCAGGCTTCTCTGATGTGTTTTTCACCTTTAACGCCTTTTCCTTCACTAGGTATAAGCTTCAAAATTTGTAAAAATACTGCTTTCGTGAGCTTTTGACCTTGAGCGTTAAACCGCCTGTTGATATCAGCATTGTTCAACTACTCATTCAACCATGGCTGTGAATGAAAGATCTGTAATGGATAGCTCAGCAGTGTTCTGTGAATCTGTGGCTCTGTTGAATGTGGTATCCGTTTATGAGGGCATCTTTTCTCTGTCTCTGAGCATTGGAGCTTTACCCTTTTCCTTCATGGCTTCCTGCACATTGCTTTGTGTTACTTCTGTTTTTTGTGCCTACAATATGTGAGGAAAGAGTAATGACAATAAAAATCGACAAGAAAGCTTTAAGCTCTATGGATGTACAAAAACATGCCACCTGACGTAACCTCACTCTTTGAACAACACAGAACCGTCTTTCATTAACAACTGGCATATCATTCATTAATTATCGTTAAAGTGTGTATCTAGTTTTTGGTTTATGGAAAACTTTTCTTGAATATTGAGCCAGGGAAATTTGTGATGGGATGTTTCTGCGATTCGCATAGCATTATCGCAATTTCATCATGCTGTGTTATCGCAAGGTCATTTGATCACGCTATCGCAAAATCGCGGATCACAGTATCGCAAAATCGCATATCACTGTAATCGTTAAACCGTTATGTGTTTTTCATGCAACTTTGCGATATGCGATATGGCGACATCGCATATCGCATATCGACGATTTTTAAAGGTTTTCCAATGTGAGAATTTCTTAATGCATGCAATGCGATGGAGTTCACGTCGCAATCTCGCAGTTTATCATTTTTACTTATAAGGAAATGTCCTATCATTCTTTGCGCGATGTGATGTTTTCTTAAGGAGTAAAATACATAAGCCTTAATTGATTTTTCAAATTTTTACTAAGGGTCCCCACTTACCTAGTGTTATTGCTAATATTAAATAAGGAGGGGGGTTGTTGGTGGCCACAAAAATTGGCTATTCATTTGGAAGAACCAGTTATCTCTGTTTTTCTATTGAATTTTTCAAACTTCCAAAAAAGAAAAATTTTCAGAAAATTAAACTTTATTATGGAAAGATAAAGTACATTATGCTCTAAACCGTCAATGATATTTTGTTTCAACCATTTTCTACTTTGATTATTTTCTTCCTCAGGATAGTCCTTGTATTTACATCAGCCATTACTTGGTCTTGTAAAGATAAAACAATGTCTCCTCTGTAAACTAGTTCTAAATATGCTCATTTGTTGTAAGTAGAGCCTCTGATGCCAACAGGCATTTATAGCCTCGACAGGGTTACCTGTTACCCAGCAATGCTCCTGTATCCTACTTAAGGCAACCTGCAATTTTCAAAGAAAAATCCATATCCACACTTACTGCTTTGATTTTCTTTTTATTCTTAAAGAACAATGTCTTGGTTTGGTAGCCAAATTATGACACAGTCATTCACTTGATTTATAACTTTGCTGAACAAGCTGGCTCGTGATGAGACCCCTTGTCTTTTGATTGCAACAATCTTGTCTAGTCCTACTCATAAGCTTCAAGAAACAATGATTTATCTCTCCTTGCTCTAACATCCACTAAGAGTACAGAAGTGCAACAGTAGTAGCAAAGATAAATTGAAAACATCAACAAATCCTGATCCATTCATTCACCAAAACCTCCTCTAAGGGTGCAAAAGTGCATGTTCTGAGGACAAGTTTTTGATAAATTTCTGGACCCTTCTCTAAATGCATGAGAAGGGTTTAAATACTACTAACTAAATAACTTAATTACACAGATTCAAGATACAGTTTAAATGACCACCCTTTTGTAAGCAAAACTATTTCTAAAAATTAAATCTAATATCTAACTATTTCTGCATTTGCTCCTTAATGTTGTGAGCATTCAATATTTGCCTGGGTAGAGTCGGCTGACTGTCTTCCGCTTTTGGTTGAGCTAAGCAAACAAAAATGGTAAGAGCTGGCACCATCTTTTTAGCAAAATCAATGATATACTCGAGAGTCATCCGCTCGCTATGTGGATTTACTGTGAATGCCCAGTAATAATCCAAGTTCCATTTGGTTAATCCTCAAATTGCTTCTGCCTTTTCTTTCAGCTTTATGTTTCCAGTTTTTTCTTTACCATTGCTTTCTTGCATTTTCTAGGCTTACAAGTGACTGAGCAGTTAGAGGCTTTGCTTTTTGAGCAATTTTCTCAGCGATGCACGATTAGCGCTAGGCGTTAATCGCGCATCAGAAACTGCCTCCGTTCTTTGATCCGGGCCTCTCTGATGCATTTTTTGCCTTTAGTGCCTTTTCCTTCACCGGGTATAAGCTTCAAAAATTTTAAAAATACTGCTTTCGTGAGATTCTAACCTTGAGCGTTAAACCGCCTATTGATATCAGCATTGTTCAACTGGTCATTCAACCATGGCTGTGAATGAAAGATCTGTAACGGATAGCTCAACAACGTTCTGTGAATCTGCGGCTCTGTTGCATGTGGTATCTATTTATGAGGGCATCTTTTCTTTGTCTCTGAGCATTGGATATTTACCCTTTTCCTTCATGGCTTTGTGCACATTGCTTTGTGTTACTTCTGTTTTTTGTCCCTGCAGTAAGTGAGGAAAGAGTAATGACAATAAAAATCGACAAGAAAGCTTTAAGCTCTACGGATGTACAAAGACATGCCACCTGATGTAACCTGACTCTTCAAACAACACAGAACCATCTTTCATTAACAACTGGCGTATCATTCATTAATTATCATTAAAGCGCGTATCCAGTTTTTGGTTTATGGAAAACTTTTCTTGAATATTGAGCCAGGGAAATTTGTGATGGGATGTTTTTGCGATTCGCATCGCAGCATCTCATTATCGAAATTTCATTGTGCTGTGTTATTGCAAGGTCATTTGATTGCACTATCGCAACATCACGGATCGCAGTATCACAAAATCGCAGATCGTTGTAATCGTTAAACCGTTATGTGTTTTTCATGCAACTTTACGATATGCGATATGGCGACATCGTATATCGCATATCGGTGATTTTTAAAGGTTTTCCAATGTGAGCATTTCTTAATGCATGCGATGCGATGGAGTTCACATCGCAATCTCGTAGTTTATCATTTTTACTTATAAGGAAATGTCCTATCATTCTTTGCGCAATGATATGTTTTCTTAAGGAGTAAAATACATGAGCCTTAATTGATTTTTCGAATTTTTACCTAAATAAGGAGGGGGGTTGTTGGTGGCCACAACAGGTTGTTGAGAAGAAGCATGATGATATGGAATGAAGAAGAAAAGTAGGAATCATAACACTTATAATTATTGTAGAAATTAGGACATACGGTTAAATTTTTCTTCTAGAATACTAAAGATATAAAAGAGAGGCTCAGGAAGCCAAGAAAAGGCATGCAGACTAGATGATTAACGAAACTATAACAATGAAATTTATAAATAACTTCTTACTTTCCAAGAATATTTATAGGTAAGGAGATATTTCTCCATAGATCTCTCTCTCATATTTTTCAGAAAGTGTGTGGAAAAGTGCAATGGATTCTCAAAATCTAAAACAAACACATTCCATTCATCACATCAAAAAATACAGGAGAATCATACCTAAAACCCTCACATATCGCTAAAATTTGTAGACCCTATGAATAGCTCTAGAAAGCCTTGTTTAGTCCGAAAATCTTGATCCAATCTTCCTGATCCAATCCCCTATACACATGTACCACCCAAAAATATAATTTTTTCCCATCATGGAAGGTAGGTTATCATTTACTTCCAATAATAAAAGCACATACATATATAAAATAACATCACATATAAGGGAGAGAATTCAAAAATACTTTCATAAATAAAAATAAAAAGGTATATTATACATTGGTGCATTGATGAACACCTCCTCAACCCTTAGCATGACTGTTGGGTATCGGGTCCCCCACAACAGGTTTTGGGTGAAAAATCCAAGTTTTGGCAAACAATATTGTAAGTCTATGTGAATTGAGGGCACGGAGCGCGAAGTGTACAATTGAGTCATATGGTTGTCTGCCCTAAAAGTTGTATTGTAAACTGGTGTTAAGTCGACGTACTCATGGTCCAAGGACCATGGGATTGTATAAATAGAGCGAGGCTCTAAGTTGTAAATGGAGTGGATGATAAAGAGAGTAGCGAAGGAATTGTTTGAGCTTAGAGTAGGATTCTAAGTGTATTGGGTCGTAGTAGTAAGAAGAGGCTCTACAGCTAAGTGCGCAAAGGGCTAGTAGATTCTGCAGCTGAGTGTGCAAGGCGGTGTCGAGTTTGTAAGCAAGATTGAAGGTTAAATAAAGAGAAGTTGATTCCTATTTCTGTGTAATTGTTGTGCATTATCTTCTTTATGCTTGTATTTGTTTATGTATCGCACGCACTAATATGATTGTTGAATATGTTGTAATAACCATAAATATTACACACACAAGTTAAGTAATCTGTTAATTAGTAAGGAACTTGGGTATTATATAGGTCACACCTCGAGTAGGGCTGCATGGAAGCCGCACCGTAGGTTGCGAAGGGATTGCAAGTGCATGTAGTGACAGGTCATATCGCGGATCTCCAGAAGCCCCTTAGACATCCCATGGGCATGGAAACCTAGTTCTTGCACCCTCCCATACTACTTCGGGTGAGACCTCAATCTGCTCTCCTCAGACTATTTCCGAAAGGGCCAATAGTACCGGGATTTTCTTGGCTAAATCACCTCTGAACCTGGGTCAGGCCCATACAAGCCAACAAATGGTTCTGTTGCTAGGACCAGGATATGCATAAAGGATGTTTGGTGTTGTTCCACTGGAATCCTACAAAGAAAGAAATTGAAGAGTGGTTAGACAAGAAGATAGAAAGTTGCGAGTATATAAGGAAATAGAAAGTCGCGAGTATCTAAGGAACAATGGTTGGATCACTACTTGTACACTAAAATCCATGAAATTTTCTTTGCATCTTTTCTGTCTCAGCTGTATGAGTGGATCGCAAAGTTAGCAAACAGCCAGGGATGGTGTAGGCTCGACAAACCAATAGTGTGGACTCCGGAACTAGTGCTCAGACTAGAAGCCTCAAAAGAGAAGATAGCGCGAGCTGTGGACCACTGGCTTGACTAAATAATAGGAGGATTTATCACTAAATTCGTGGTAGACATGACCATCAGATACAGTGAGGCTAAGCGACATTTTCTCAAGGGACTGCGAGGTAAGTATATTAAATCTTTGAACACTTGGATTAAGATGTTATTATGTGAAAAGCAGGTTATGCAAATAAATTAATGTTTGGGACTACACGAAGCGAAATATCTACAAAAGCAGAAGTAGTGGGGAGGTGGAAAATAGTCCCTTAATTTCACCCTCATGAGAAAGCGAGGAGGAGCTCGTGAAAGTATCTCCAAGAAGCACGGTCAGTTTAATAAGATAGAGAATTCCACGTTTACCACCCCCATCCACACCGCCACCCATTTCACCCTCCTCACCTCTATCTCCACCCACTCCATCTCTACCACCACCGCAGCTCAATATGGAAAGTGCGATCAAACTGTCGGTGTTCAGAGGAGTAGGAAATGAAGATCTGGACCAATTCTGTGGTAAGAGCAGTATGGGAAGCACAGGGTGTCATGGATGATAATATTAAAAATTCTACATTGGTGAGTGCGCTGCAGGATCACACATTAACATGGTATATCAAGAATTATAATGACCACCCGAATGTAGGAATTACAGAGATCTAGACTGCGCTGAATAGGGAATTTAGTAGGCCAAAACCAAAGACATAATCAATCATCAGGTCTAAGGAGATCACGATGCTCCTGGGCGAGACCCACTGGGACTTGAACCAAAGGCTGAAGAGTATGATCCATGAAGCCAATATGATGCTAACAGATGCACATCATTACACATGGTTTGTGGCCTCACTTACACCACACTTAAGGACAACGCTATCATAGCAAAATATTTCCACCCAGACTGAAGCGTTGGAGATGGAAATGAGATTTCATGAGACCCCTATACAAGACCCTGGGTTGGGAGTCCAATAAATCCACACACAACTGCAAAATTTGTGTCTGAAGAGGAAAAGTTTGAAACAAGACAAGACAACTCGGTCAGAGGTGCGTGAGGAAGTATGGTACATAAAATGTAAAGGTCAAGGTCATGACAAGGACTATAATCCAGTGTTCGCGAACTACTTAGTAGGGGGAGGGCCAATTCTATTAAGGCCGGAGGCATAGCCAAGGCTGAGCGCGGCGTCAGCATTATGGTCCACATCTACAAGATAGGAGGAAAACACACCACGGATAGTTGTCATTTGTTGCAAAAGTATGCACAGATGTCTCAGCAATTGTTTTGTAATTTCTGCAAGTCGGTAGGCCATGATGAATGCACCTGCTGAAGCTATGAACTAATGATGGATCAGACTCTTGCCTATAGGGTACAGGCTGAAACGCGAGCCCTTGACCCAAATGCAGGGATGGTGCACATTCGGTTTCAAGACGCGGTCGGGGTCGAGGTCAAATGGGACTAGGAATGGGTCGCAGACAGATAATTTGTTACAATTGCAGAGGGCTAGGGCATTATCCCTACGATTGTACGAACCCAACTAGGATATCATGTTGGTACTATAATCAGTTTGATCACGAGGTAGAAGATTTCCCTGCACTGATAGCAAAGATGCGTGAAAAGAGGGTGCTCCAGCCCCCTCCAACCTAGAATGTACAAATGATGAGGTCTAAACCATGCAAAGAAGACCCAAATGTAAACATGATTCTCAGGAGTGGTATGGCTACAAGAGATGATAAATGAAAGCAACAAAAAGACAATGCATGGGTTCACAAGGCTCCTACAAAGGAACCCAAGTTTGATTTAGAACGCACAAAGGATACATTCATCGAAGCTAAGAAGAGCTTCATAGAGGCCTCCACTTCAGGTAGTAAGGATCAACTATAACTAGGGATGGATCCTTCCATGCCCACTACCTTTATGGAGAAATGCATGAAATTGCTGCATGATAGCAAGGCAGTCAAAGGGTTACAGGAACTTATCACTAGGTGCGCGGGGTTAGGAGAACCGCACGTGGTCCAAAAACTAGGAAAGCAGGCATTGTGCACAGGAAGGGAGATGAGGTTGACTGCTCAATTAGACAAGTATGAAATGGATCAGGTAATCTTGGATCTGGGTTCGGACGTGAATGTAGTACTAAAGAAAACATGGGAACGCATGGGTAGACTTGTGTTACAATGGTTCCCTATTTAGTTATGAATGGCGAACCAACAGAAGATTTTTCCCATGGGAAGATTGCAAGGGGTGACAGTCGATATTGAAGACGTGAGCGCACAGGCAGATTTTGAAGTGATAGAGATTGTCGATGACAACAATCCTTATCCCATACTACTAGGAATAGACTGGGCTACCGATATGAATGGAGCCATAAATTTGAAGAAGTGCAAAATGACCTTTGAGAAAACGTCACTACACATAGTATTGCCGCTAGATCCAGCCTAAGGAGCACGATACACTGAATTGATGCATGATGATGATGGTGATGATGATCTCGACTGTATCTAAAAGATAACTACACAAGGAGAGAATTGGGTGAATCTGACTGCAGACGGAAGGATTTCGTGGGAGCACGAAAGCTCTTGAACTTCAGATTCAGATGAAGAGATAGAGTGATGGCAAAATCGGCTACACGAAGTAACAACATTGAACTGCAACATGATGATCAGGTCATTACATTGCGTAACAACAGAGGTGAGGGAGCTGCCAACACATGATGGATTGATAATGATGGATGAATTTCTGAGTAAATTCAAAAGTGCAGTACCAGAACAATAATGGTTTGATGCGCTGAAGTTGGCACTGTGCGCAACACCCGCACGATAGTGGGGTAACCATAAAGGAAATTTCGAGGACTGGCACAGATGCAAAAGGATGATGTTCCTATAGTTTGGAAAACCAAAGCTTCAAATGCAAGTTAGTTAATAGGGGTGGAAAAACTTACGCACCCACCTTTCTCAATGGGTATAGACATATGTTGTAAAACCCACATAAGTGCACACTAGCCCTAGACTAACAAATCAGAGCAAAGCACAGTAGCAGGAAAGGCAATGCGCACTACCAGTTCTCCGTGATGAAGCCTTAGATAGGTTGTGCAGAACAATGAACAAGGTTCACCAGGCGAGACGAAATGATTGGGACTTACACATGCCAACGGTTCGATGGGCCTACCAAACAATGTGTCAAACCTTGAACGTGTCACGTACTAGACCCTGTAGTAGTGACTGTGCGCGACAACCATAAGGAATAAATCACACATCTATGCGAGGTAGAACATATAAGGATTCATGAAGCCATCCGATGAGGGAACCTTAGACTTCACGCACTCAAAAAGGACCAAGTACAATTGAGGAAGAAAAGCATTTTGATGTACACTGAGGTCAAAAGGCTGGAAAAAGAGATCATGTAGGCATGTCTCGCCGATAAACCAAGGATGATAAGACAAGACACTGTAGGTGATTGTACCATTGTGTTAGAAGAATGTTGCTGCGAATTTATGACTCTGTTACCATGGCTACGAACACACTTCACCAAACACAGTAACCAGATGATCGCATTGCATATAGTAGAACACACAACACTGGCGGTCGTGCAGACAATTGAGGAGTTTTCACGGGCTATGCTGGAAGGAGGGTTGAAGTCTTGCATAGGTAGTGCAACCACCTGACTAGCCA
The DNA here is from genome assembly GCA_031772625.1 of Pinus tabuliformis. Classification (NCBI taxonomy): domain Eukaryota; kingdom Viridiplantae; phylum Streptophyta; class Pinopsida; order Pinales; family Pinaceae; genus Pinus; species Pinus tabuliformis. Next base: position 346,319,579 of record CM062819.1, on the reverse strand, counting down.
TAGGGAGCATAGTCTCAATGCTCCAGATAGTTGAAAGAGAGTGTGGGAGTCTAAAAAATTATGTTTGGGAACTGCGTGGTGAAGGAGGTGCACATAGAATTAGCATGATACAAGGTTCGCACCTGCACACGGGGACTGCACTACCGCACGGGTCAACTGGGAAGTAACCATTGGTGTCACTGTTCATGACGAGATGTTCAATTTAAAGCAAAAGGGAGCGGGCGACTAGTAATTAAGACATGAATTAAGAGCTAAGGATCTGGTGCAGACCTAGACCAAGCTTCCTTTCATCACAATTGACGATGCCATCTTCTCCGTGCTCGAATCATGGCCTCCCGAGTGACACGCCCCAGATCTGGAAGAAAGGGATAGAACAATAGCACAGAAGTAGAAGGATGCAACCTAGTTGCATGTCATGAAGTTGGCCTAGCAGAGGTGCAACGAACAAGTGGCCACGGAGGTAAGAGCCGCCCACGAAGAAGCAAAGGAAACCGCAGAACATGCAAAGACTGACGAAATAGTAGTAGCAACACAATCAATAGGGGCCACCGCGACACAGGAGGAAGGGGGCCAAAACGTGTCTACAGGACAGGGACCAGATACAATAGAAGGCATGATGTCCACCCAACTAAAACGGCCACACGTCACGGAGCGGTCAGGTCCACGAAAGAAGGCCAAGGCTTTCAAACTAGACATCGATCCAATTACATTGATAGAGGGTGACCTCTATGACATTGGCGACACAATTCGCAAGGTCACCCTAGAAGTGCTCCAGGAAGCTATGACAGAGCAACAGAATGTGTCGGGGACCCTAAGGGTGCAGCTACAGGAACTTCAGGTGTGGGCCCCTCAGGAAGGAACAATAGGCGCCTACATTGTTGCAGGTACATAAGCAATGGCCAACACCATAGTTCTGCCAGAAGGAGTGCTAATAGTGGAAAGTGAGGAGGACCACCTCATCCTAGTTGGCACCCCTCCTAAAAGTAGATTTGCTGAAAGTTGAAAACGTTAAGAAGAGAAAATGTGTCAAATGACAGGGAATTTCTAGAAAAGAATGAAAAATGGTAATATGTGCCCATAATAATGTATATAAGAGTTTCTGATTATGGTCAAAGTGTAGGTGCTTATGAGGCCTTGATGAACTACCAAGGGCAATGTAACTTGCCACCGCCCCTAAATCCCAACTAGCTAGTATGTTAGATAATGTATGTCAGAATTTCCTATCCATGTTAAGTACTAATGTTCAACAAATTATGTAAGATATTGTATAAGAAGAGGCCTGAAAAAGGAAAGCTTCACGGGAAAAAATGCATCTGCCCAAATATAACACATACTATGTCAACTATGTGGTTGTTATGAAGAATGATGTTGCTACTAATTAATCCCATCATGAATATACCTCATGATATTCTTATGAAACCATCTCACAAATTATAGAAAAGATAGATCAATGCCTTCGAAATAAGCCTCTTCGAGGGGGCAACCTCCTTTACATTACACAAATTAACAATTCTTGGATGACACAACTGACAAGGCCTCCTTTCTATATATGGGAGTCTAAGGGGTCATATAACCAGAGCTGACATAACAATAATAATGTAAGGGCACAATTATAACAATAGTGGGTTTCTATGGGGCACAATAATAACAATATGGGGACTACATGGGTACAAAAATATAATAAGGGGATTGTACTAATAACAATAAGGGGTTACACTAGTAGTATAGGGGCCTAACATGCCCTCTCCTTCAAAAAGTGTTGTCCTCAATGCTTGAGTAGTCTTTGATACTTCGGTATAAAATTCTTGTCCTCCCGTGTGGAATCTTCAGTGGGTAAGTTCTTCCACTTGATGAGATACTCTGAAATCAATCGATTTCGTAGCTGTCAGGTTCTTGTTTCCGTGACTGCTCTAGGTTCTAATATGTTTTTTCCTTCCTCTTCAAGTTCTGAAAATATTGTTTGAATTGGGAAATTTTGTAACTTTTGAATGAGTGGCCACAATTATTCTTCCTTCTTCCATTCATCCCTTGCTTCGTTTATCAAATCTGGTTGGATAATATAAATAGCACAAAACAATGCTTCCACATCCTCATCCTTTCTTGAGAGTGCATCTGGAACAAAATTTTGCTTCCCTTTTCTATAGATGATGTCAAAGTCATAACCCAACATATTTGTGACCCATTTTTCTGTTCTTCTAAATATAATATTTGTTCTAAAAAGTATTTATGAATATCATGATCCATTTTTACCTTGAGGTGTCTTCCCATTGGGTAAGGTTGCCATTTCTTAAGTGCATGTAGTATTGCCAACATTTCCTTCTCATAAATAGCTTGCTTGAGATGTAGCCGTAAAAATACCCGATCGCCTACATCAAAACATTTTTCATTGTGATGTTGATCTACTTGTTGTTTCAATTGATTATGCACCAAAGTGGCATTATCCTTTCAAAGTTGGAGAACTTGTTTTTGATGCTCGATGTGATCTTTCACTGCTTCAACCTTTTTCTTCTTGATATGTCCTTCTATCTTGAGAGTTTGAGGAGTGGTAATTTATTCCAATATTTTACAAGATATGGTCAGATTCATTTCTTGATGCTCAATGTGATCTTTCACTTCTCGAACATTTTTCTTCTTGATATGTCCTTCTATCTTGATAGTTTGAGGAGTGGTAATTCCAGCCAATGCATTACAAGATATGGGTGGATTCATTTCTTCTTTTTCGATGTGATCTTTCACTTCTTAATTTTAGGAGCTCGATATTGAAACGACTGTAACTTTGTACTTTCGGATCTTTAAGTTCTGAATCACGACCTACAGTAGCCCTCTGCATCCTCTTTACAATGCCTCCAGTCTAATTGAATTTGGATTATGCAAGATAGAGTTATGCACAATCTCCCAAGATGACCTGATTATATACATTTTCAGAAGAGAAAACTTGTATGACATTCCACGTGTCATAGTTTTGACCTTCAAATCTTAAAAATATACACAGAAAAATAAAGTCCGTCCTCTTTATGCAACTTCTGACGAAATTTCAATCTGATGCTCAGAGAGAAAGTTATGATGATTTTCCCAAGGTCACCTATTTAAAATGTAATTCGAGAGTCTACAAAAACCATAACTTCCTTAGATCATATATCTACAAATATAGCAAGACAAGATCTGAAATTTGGACTCGAGGTTCATCACAATTTTTTCTCAAATGGGTCTTGGTTTTCACTTTTAAAACATCGTAGAAAAATGTTATATCGAAAATGCCACGATGTCCTATTTGGAGCAGCGAAATCCTAGGATCCAAAGCTCTGATACCAAATGTTATGAAACCATCTCACAAAAGATAGAAAAGATAGATCAATGCCTTAGAAATAAGCCTCTTCGAGAGGCAACCTCTTTTACATTACACAAATCAATAATTCTTGGATGATACACCTAACAAGACCTCCTTTCTATATATAGGAGTCTAAGGGGTCATAATATAACTAGAGCTGACATAACAATAATAATGTAAGGGCACAATAATAACAATACTGGGCTTCTATGGGGCACAATAATAACAATATGGGGATTACATGGGTACAACAATATAATAAGGGGGTTGTAATAATAACAATAAGGGGTTACACTAGTAGTATAGGGGGCTAACATGTACAATCTACTATTAGCAATGAGAGTTCACGCAATACAAAATAATGGAAGACTAGTTCCCTGTGACATGGTAGTTTCACTCACTAGCTCGCTGAATGTATAGTATGATGCACCATCCATGGCATGTTATTTGAATATGTAAGGCCTTGTAAATTAGATCCTAAATAATGATTCAAGGAGTATGCAAAATAATCAGTTTAAGATTTTCGCAAAAATAGGCGTTGTTAGATAACATACTAGATAGGTAATTTCACTCACTAGCTGGCTGAATGTATAGTATGATGCACCCTCCATGGCATTTGATTTGAATATGTAAGGCCTTGTAAATTAGATCCTAAATAATGATTCAAAGGGTATGCAAACTAATCAGTTTAAGATCTTCACAAAAAGAGGTGGTGTTAGATAACATAGTAGGACAACAAGAGGTATCAAAGAAGAATGCTTTGAAGTAGACATATTATTAGAGGAACTTGAGTCTAAAATTGATTTATTAGATGATGAAGTAGTGACATACAAAGAAAAATCCATGTAGTTATCATCTCATGGCTTGTCTTTAGTCTTTTTCTTAACATTGTTTGGCCTGTAGTCATCTAGACTATGCTATTGAAGTACTCCAACCATTATATCTATTATGAAGGTGGTAGCCTTCTGTAGGTTGGCACCTATGTATTGGTAAACATATAAGTTAGTACATGACCTAGGGGGTTGGAGACCCTTCCAATAGCAGTTGGAGAATGAGTGAAGGTTGTAGCCTTTTGTAGGTCAGCACCTACAAACTGGTAAACATATCAGCGAGTACAAGAGCTAGGGGGTTGTAGCTCCCTTCCAGTAGAAGCTAGAGAATGAGAGAAGGTTGTAGCATTCTGCCGGTGGGTGCCTACATACTGGTATGAGTTTGTGACATTACAAGATTGTAAACAACTTTTTTATATTAAAAAGAAGATAGAAACAACAACAGTAGGTGGTTTTCTCTCGCATTGGGTTTCCACCTTAAATCTCATGTTCATGGGTGTTTCTTATGTGTTATGGTTTATCTATTACAACACATGGTTAATGTCTATCTAATGGTTAATAAAGTACTAATGCATCAGCTCAAAACAAACATATGATGGATTAACTGAATTGTAAGTTCACCGTATATATGCTAATTGTCTTAAGAAACGTTGCATACACACGCAAGTTCCATTCAGTAAAGTCGTGTATAGAAAATTGAATATGAAATTTAAAAAGTTATTGATTTGTAAATACTGATTCACACCCCCCCCAACCACCAGTATTTTTCCCAACATATATATCTAATATTAGTTTAATTTTGTTGAGAAGTACATTCTATAGCCTAATATAAGGGTGTTGTGAGATTCCATTCACATTCAATCTCGAGTTAACATGTTTTTCACTTTAATTTAAAAATAAAATATACTCTAAATAAATAAATAAATAAAACTTGAATTGAATAAAAACAAAATGAATATATTGAAAACAATGTTCATTCCTCGGCTTGAAAATAGTGGAAATAAATTTATAGAGTGCTAACATCTTTATTCCAAATTCCCATTTTATTATAGATTTTACATATCCACTCATTTAAAAATGTTTTTAGGTTGAAAATTAAGACCAATTTAAATGAGATGACCCATTAATGGTAAAAATCAAATTAATAATAAACATTCAATTTTATAATTATAATATTTACAAAAGTTTTTATGAAAATGAATTATTTTTTTTAAATATTTCAAAAACAGATTAGTTATTTATTTAGTATTCATTTATGTATTATATATTTTTTTCCCTAAGGAAAAATCATAATTTTATTAATTAAAAAAAAATTACATGTTGTAGATGCTCACGGAGCATTTAGTCAAACCAGTCAAATCTGGTGCTCAGAGAGACAGTACGGAATAAATAAAAAAAATATAAACTACTCCTAAAAGGAAAATTTTGATTACCCTTTTCATCCTTTCTTCTTTTCTACATTCTGCCATCCTCCTTGATTTGGAGTGGTCATTACAAGTGCTATCTGGTTCTCTTTATTCACATTTGGAATTTCCTTATCTGAATTCGAACTCTTAGAAACATGATGTCGTTAGAAGCCTCCTGTCTCCTCCTGCTACATTGTTGAGACTCGGGTTCCTGATGCTACTTAATTATCTCACCCACTTTCTATGCTTTCTTATGAATTATGAGTTCCTTCTTTGATAGGGATACACATTTCCCTATCGTCCTCTTAGTGTTTAGACTGTTTCTCTCGAAAGTTCCATCCCTTGGGTTTCTTCACTAGTTTCTATTTCCTCCTTATCTCTTTCTTTGCCATAGGAAATTTATTTTATATATGTGCTATTTGTCGACATATTTGAAACCTAAAAGTCATGTTTTCAAAGTCTAGAAACAGTGTCCAACACTAATTTTTATGTGCCATGAGGATGTGATTCGAGAATCCTTTGCTGAGGTCCACCTCCACACAAATTCTGGTGAAAGTCTAGATTATGTATTTGGTTCATTGTATATTTTTCTTTATGTACCTCCCTATGATATTCTCAATTCCTTCTAGCACTTTGTGGTGTCATAAATGAAGAGTTAGATTATGTAATCTAATCAAAACTGGCATTCTTGATACCACCATTATATTGGCATCAATTTTTATGAACCATGGCGTAATAAAACATCCAGCATTGCCCTAGAATCATGGTCCATCTTGTAAGATATATTCTCGTGCCTCCAATGATTGAAACTTTACTATGAAGAAACCCATGGATCATAGGTGAATCTCACAATTAATTGTTCAATTTGTGAAAATCCACTAAAATAGATCCACTTGTTTTGGCCAAAAACTATTGAATCTCTATATGATTGCATGGGATTCAAAGATTGTAAGTAGATAATTTTTCTCTGATAGATCTACTACCATTGCTCAGACTTGATTCAGTTGTTCCACAATATAGGGGTTGGGTATATTAAGAGTCTGATCTATTTTGGATGAGGCAGGAAAATTCCCTTTAAGGGTTGAATGAAGTACCTCCATTTACTTGCCCCATACTATTTGACTTTGATCCTTTGGGTAAAATAGATCCAAGAAAACCCACCCCAACCTTAGATTGATAAATATCAAGGAATTCCGTTCAACTCCTTGATTTGGTAGCAACATTTCATCTTGCATAGATCTGTCTGCATAGATCAGACTTTGCATCTCCATTGGAATATTTTATCTTTTATAGATCTCTCATTTCAGATCTAACACCAAGAAGTCGTTTCAAACCCCTATAAGAAGTGATCTACCAACTAGAGTCTTTGCAAAAAATTTAAAGGAGACTTCTTCTTCCAACGTTATTGTAAGATTATTATTCTTACACCTCTCTGTCAAATCTGGGACTATATAAGGAAAATTTATAATTATTGAAGTTTCAACAAGCTTTCTCATATCTCGATCCATGTTTAAGTAGGGTGGAAACCATGCCAGAAATGGATTGAGAGATCCTACCAGGAGATCTCTAGGGAGCTGCATTTCCCATATTAGATCTGCAAGTAGAAACACTTTCCCTTGATCCCCATAAACTTGATTTATGTAAACAACACTAGATCTCCAAATATCATCACTCGTAGGGAGTAAAACATCCAAAACTATGTTGTAGAGTCTCACCTCTCTTACCTTGAAATCAATTGTTAGATATATTAATTTGTTTAAGCATGTGGCTCTCAATATTTTTCCTATCCAAGCTCTCACCTCCTGCGCTGCTCAACCACTACTTGTCTTCAGCACAAACACTTGCTACAATTGGATCCATCCCAAAACTAATCCAAAGAAACCTCGAACCTCCTTTGATGCCCATCGAAAGAAAATATCCCCTATACACAAATCAATCTGATTTCTTGAGGCAAGAAAACACTTAATGGTGACGTCTTCTGTTGCACAAGCGATTATCATTTCTCATACTAATTACAGTAAATGGGAGCATATCCTTCTTTAAATTTGGAATTTTATATCTAATCATAGATAAATAATCCATGGAAGTACGTCATACTTCAAATACAACATAATAAGGATGGTTACATTTCATTTTAAAGTTATAATGTTTTATTGGAATTGCCTAAATTTATTTCAAATTTCACAAGAACTTTTTAAAGTCTAACTTTCCAACCATATGTAATATTTAGGACATTTCTAAAGCATTCAAATTCTATTTTTTAAACATCATATTTAGGTCAAATGTTTGATAGTCATAATATATTGTTCCCTAAGAGCATCCATATATAGCACTAAAGTGTAACTAGCACCCTTGGAGTGAGGAATACATGGTCCTATTTGAATGGATTGGTCACACAACAGACATATTAAATTCATCCTTTTCACACAATTCAAATGCCATAGTTATCCCAACTAATTTATCAAGTGCATACTCAACCACTAATTCTACTACTTAGTTGACTCTCCGACTAGGTTGTTGACTATCAATTAATTGTCCCTGGAAGATTTAAACATATGATGAACTTAATTAGACTATTTTTTTATTAGGATATTAAATTATTCTTACTTATACTTAAATATTGTAATTTTGTCTTTAGACATAGCCTTCTCATGGAATGTATGGCTCCATGATATATCTCATGCCCCAATTCCCCAAAATGGTATTAGAGCTACTATTTTGGGGCCTAGATTATTATCTACAAGCATTTTGGATGTTATACAAGCTTGTTATGTGTTAAATCTCCCCAGTAAAATGCATCAAACATTTTTACTTTAATATTGTACCATATTACAAGTCTATAGATAATGATCATGAGTTCCAACAAGAATTTTGGTTCTCAGTGGCCATAATAGTAGTACATGGGAACACAATACAGTAACATTATTAAAAACTAAAAAGCTTTTATTTTTACAAACACTAATTTTAGATATAAAGGATGATGAGTTGAAAATTTTCATTGAGGGAAAGAAGGATAACTTATATATAGGAGTCATAACAACGTACATATCCAAGGAAAATCACCTCAATACAGGAAACATTTTCTATCCAATTGAAGTATGAAATACGTTCATGACTCTATTTGATAATATTGAAGAAGTTTATGTTATGTGGATTGATGAGTTTGTCTCTTAAAATTATCTTATCAAAGAGTTCAAAGTTATTTAGGTTGCAGAAAGGAACTAATATAATTAAAATTGGATGCACGTTGATTAGATTTGGCCAAAAAGAATGGTCAACTTTTATAATTAATATTTTTGAATTTGAAGACACCCCTAAAATATATCTTGTTCAACCATTTTTGTTATTATGAATTCCATAGAATAATATAATAATTGTTTTTCCTTTTTATCATTTATGTAGTTTAATAATTAGCTTCAAATTTCCTTATTAAGGGAAACTTGAACTCAAGAAATAAGCGTACTTGATAAAGGATGAAGGTAAATACTAATGGAACTATAAAGGGAGAGCTTGAGTGGGAAATCAAGGGAAATAATGGTATTTCGTTAGTTAGGTTGTTGAGAAGAAGCATGATGATATGGAATGAAGAAGAAAAGTAGGAATCATAAGACTTATAATTACTGTAGAAATTAGGACGTATGGTTAAAATTTTCTTGTAAAATACTAAAGATATAAAAGAGAGGCTCGAGAAGCTAAGAAAAGGCATACAGACTAGATGATTAACTAAACTATAACAATGAAATTTATAAATAACTTCTTACCTTCTAAGAATATTTATAGGTAAGGAGATATTTGTCCATATATATCTCTCTTATATTTTTTAGAAAGTGTGTGGGAAAGTGCAATGGATTCTCAAAATCTAAAACAAACACATTCCATTCATTGCATAAAAAAATACAGGAGAAGCATACATGAAACCGTCACATATCGCTAAAGTTTGTAGGTCCTATGAATAGCTCCAAAAACCCTTGTTTAGTATGAAAATGTTGATCCAAGCTTCCTGATCCAATCCCCTATGCACATGTACCACCCAAAAATATAATTTTTTCCCATCATGGAAGGTAGGTTATCATTTACTACCAATAATAAAAGCACATACATATATAAAATAACATCACATATAAGGGAGAGAATTCAAAAATACTTTCATAAATCAAAATAAAAAAGTATATTATACATTGGTGCATTGATGAACACCTCCTCAATCCTTAGCATGACTGTTGGGCATCCGGTCCCCCATAGCAGGTTTTGGGTGCAAAACCAAAGTTTTGGGAAACAATATTGTAAGTCTCTGCGAATTGAGGGCGCAGAGCGCGAAGTGTACAATTGAGTCATAGGGTTGTCTGCAGTAAAAATTGTATTGTAAACTAGTGTAAAGTCAGCCTACTCATGGTTCAAGGACCACGAGATTGTATAAATAGAGCGAGGCTCTAAGTTGTAACTGGAGTGGATGATAGAGAGAGTAGTGAAGGAATGGTTCGAGCTTAGATTAGGATTATAAGTGTATTGGGTCGTAGTAGTAGGAAGAGGCTTCGCAGCTGAGTACGTAGAGGGCTAGTAGATTTTGCAGCTACATGCATCGACCCCTGCAGCTGAGTGTGCAAGGCGATGTCGAGTTTGCAAGAAAGATTGAAGGTTGAATAAAGAGAAGATGATTCCTATTTCTGTGTAATTTTTGTGCATTATCTTCTTTATGCTTGTATTCGTTTATGTATCGTGCACACTAATATGATTGTTGAATATGTTTTAATAACCATAAATATTACACACACAAGTTAAGTAATCTATTAATTAGAAAGGAACTTGGGTATTATATGGGTCGCACCCCGAGTAGGCCGGCATGAAAGTCACACCGCAAGAGTGCGAAGGGATCACAAGTGTGTGTAGCGACAAGTCATATCGTAGACCTCCAGAAGCCACTCAACATCCCAAGGGTGTGGAAACTTGGTTCTAGCACCCTCCCATACTACTTTGGATGAGACCTTAGTCCGTGCTCCACAGACTATTTCCAAAAGGGCCAATAGTACTGGGATTTGCTTGGCTAAATCACCTCTGAACCTGGGTCAGGCCCATACAAGCCAACAAATGCTTCCATTGCTGGGACCAGGATCTGCATAAAGGATGTTTGATGTCATGCCACTAGAATCCTACAAAGAAAGAAATTGAAGAGTGGTTAGACAAGAAGATTCATGAGTTCGCAACGTAGGAAAACAGAAAGCTGCGAGTATCTAAGGAATAGTGGTTGGATCACTACTTGGACATTGAAATCCATGAAATTTGCATCTTTTCTGTCTGAGTTGTATGAGTGGATTGCAAAGTTAGCAAACAGCCAGGGAAGGTGTAGGTTCGACAAACCAATAGTGTGGACTTTGGAACTAGTGCGCAGACTAGAAGCCTCAGAAGAGAACATAGCACAAGTTGTGGACCACTGTCTTGAGTGAATAATAGGAGGAGTTTGTCAGTGAGTTCGCAGTAAACACAACTGTTAGCTACAGTGAGGCTGAGTGACATTTTCTCAAGGGACCACAAAGTAAGTATATTAAATCTTTGAACACTTGGATTAAGATGTTATTGTGTGAAAAGTGGGTTATGCGAATAACTTAATGTTTGGGACTACACGAAGTAGAAGTAGTGAGGAGTTGGAAAATATTCCCTTAATTTCACCCTCGGGGGAAAGCGAGGAGCTCGTGAAAGTATCTCCGAGAAGTGCGGCCAGTTTGATAAGACAGAGAATTCCACGTTTACCAACCCCACCCACACCACCACCCATTTCACCCTCTTCACATCTATCTCCACCCACTCCACCTCTACCGCCACCGTAACTCAGTATGGCAAGTGCGATCAAACTGCCAGTGTTAAGAGGAGTAGGAAGTGAAGATTTGGATCAATTCTAGTTCATGGTAAGAGTAGTATGGGAAGCACAGGGCATTGTGGATGATAATATTAAAAAGGCTACATTGGTGAGTGTGTTGCAGGATCGTGCATTAACGTGGTATATCAAGCATTCTAGTGACCACCCGAACGCATGAATTGTAGAGATCCAAACCATGTTGAATAGGGAATTTAGTAGGCCAAAATCAGAGACACAATCAAGCATCGGGTTTAAGGAGATCACGATGCTCCCGGGCAAGACCCACTGGGACCTAAAAGAAAGGATGAAGAGTACGATCCGCGAAGCCAATATGATGCTAACAGATGCACATCATTGTGCATGATTTGTGGCCTCACTTACACCACACTTAAGGATGGCGCTGTCACAACAAAAACTTTCCACCCAACTCAAAGCGTTGGAGATGGAAATGAGATTTCATGAGACCCCTATACAAGACCCTGGGTTGGGAATCCAACAAATCCACGTGCAACTACAAAATCTATGTCTGGAGATGCAAAGTTTGAAATAGGAGAGGAAAACTCGGTCGGAGTTATGCGAGGAAGTATGGTGCATAAAATGTAAAGGCCAAGGTCATGACAAGGACCATTAACGAGTGTTCACGAACTACTTGGTATGGGGAGGGCTAATGTTGTTAAGACCAGAGGTACAGGCAGGGTCGAGCGTGGCATCAACATTATGGTGCACGATCTACAAGATAGGAGGAAAACACACCACAGATAATTGTCATCTATTGCAGAAGTATATGCAGACGTCCCAACAATTGTTCTATAATTTCTACAGGTCGGTGGGCCATGATGAACGCACCTGCTGAAGCTATGAACTAATGATGGATCGGACTCTTGCCTATAGGGTGTAGGCCGAAACGTGAGCCCTCAACCCAAATGTAGCGATGGCGCACATTAGGTTTCAGGAGCGCGGTTGAGGTCAAGGTCAAACGGGACTAGGAAGGGGTCGTAGATAGATTATTTGTTACAATTGCAGATGGATAGGGCATTATGCCCGCGATTGTACGAACCCAAATGGGATATCATGTTGGTACTATAATTAGTTTGATCACGAGGCAAAAGATTACCCTGCATTGAGAGCAAAGATGCATGAAAAGGGGGTACTCCAACCCCCTCCGACCCAGCATGTAAAAATGATGAGGTTTGAACCACGCGAAGAAGACCCAAATGTAAACATGATGCTTAGGAGTGCTATGGCCACGGGAGATGATAAAGGAAAGCAGCCAGAAGACAACACGTGGGTTCACAAGGCTCCTACAAAGGAACCCAAGTTTGATTTAGAATGCACAAAGGATACATTCATGGAAGCTAAGAAGAGCTTCACAGAGGCCTCCACTTTAGGTAGTAAGGATCAACTAGAACCAGGGATGGATCCTTCCATGCTCACTTCCTTTTTGGAGACATGCATGAAACTACTGCATGACAGCAAGGCAATCAAAGGGCTATAGGAAGTTATCACTAGGTGTGTGGGGTCAGGAGAACTGCGCGTGGTCCGAAAACTGGGAAAGCATGCATTGCACATAGGAAGGGAGATGAGGTTGACTACCCAAATAGGCAAGTACGAAATGGATCAGGTAATCCTAGATCTAGGTTTGGACGCAATGTACTACCAAAGAAAACATGGGAATGCATGGGCAGACCTACGTTACGATGGTCCCCTATTTAGTTACAAATGGTGAACCAACATAAGATTTTGCTAATGGGAAGATTGCAAGGGGTGACAATCGATATTGAAGGTGTAAGCACACAAGTGGATTTTTCAAGTGATAGAGATTGTCGATGACAACAATCACTATCCCACGCTACTAGGAATAGACTGGGCTACCGATATGAATGGAGCCATAAATTTGAAGAAGCGCTTAATGTTGAGAAAAAGTCACTGTGTGTAGTAGTACCGCTAGATCCAGCCTAAGAAGCATGATACACTGAACCAATGCACGATGATAATAGTGATGATGAGATCAACTGTATCTACAAGATACCTGTACAAGGAGAGGATTGGATGAATATGACTACAAATGGAAGGATTTCATGGGAGCGCGAAATCTCTTGCACTTCAGATTCAAGTGAAGAGATAGAGCGATGGCAGAATCGGCTGCACGAAGTAACAACATTGAACTACAACATGATGATCAGGTCATTGCATTACGCAACAATAGAGGCGAGGGAGCTGCCAACATATGATGGATTGACAATGGTGGATGAATTTCTGAGTAAATTCGAAAGTGCAGTACTAGAACAGAAACAGTTCGATGCGCTGAAGTTGGCACTGCATGAAACACCCACACGATGGTGGGGTACCCATCAAGGAAATTTCGAGGACTGGTGCAGATTTAGAAGGATGATGCGCCTACGGTTTGGAAAACTCAAGGTTCAAATGCAAGTTAGTCAACAGGGGCTAAACAACTTGCACACCCACCTTTCTCGATGGGTACAGACATATGTTATAAAACCTGCACAAGCGCACACCAGCCCCAGACTAACAAATCGGAGCAAAGCATAGTAGCAGGAAAGGCAACGCGCGCTACCAGTTCTCCGCGATGAAGCCTTCGATAGCTTGTGTAGAATACTGAACACCAGGTGAAATGAAATGATTGGGACTCACACGTGCCAGTAGTTCGATGGGCCTACCAGACAATGTGCCAAACCCTGAATGCGGAGACACATCCCAAGGAGCGGAACAGAAAGGAGACGGTGCTTACTACAGAAAATACAAAATGGAATCTGCACGTACTGGACCCTGTAGTAGTGACCGTGCACGATGACCAGAAGGAATAAATCACACATCTACACGAGGTAGAACATATAAGGATTCATGAAGCCATCCAGCGGGGGAACCTTAGACTTCGCGCACTCAAAAAGGACCAAGTACAATTGAGGAAGAAAGCATTTTGATGGACAATAAGGTCAAAAGGCTAGAAAACGAGATCACGTAGGCATGTCTCGCCAATAAACCAAGGATGATAAGTCAAGATACAGTTGATCGTACCATTGCATTCGAAGAATGACGTTGTGAATTTATGACTCTATTACCATGTGTATGAACGCACCTCACCAAACATAGTAACCTGACGACCGCACTACATATGGTAGAACACACAACACCGGCAGTCGTGCAGACAATTGAGGAGTTTTTGCAAGCTATGTTAGAAGGCAGGTTTAAGTCTCGCACAGGTGGTGTGACCACCTGACTAGCTATAGGGAGCACAGTCTTAATGCTCCAGACAATTGAAAGAGAGCGCGGGACTCTAAAAAAGTCTGTTTAGGAACTACGTGGTGAAGGAGGTGTACGTAGTTTCAGCATGATACAAGGTTTGCACCCACACAAGGGGATTGCGTTTCCGCACGGGTCAACTAGGAAGTAAGTATTGACATCACTGTTCATGATGAGATGTTCAATTTAAGGCAAAAGGGAGTGGGCGACGGGCAATTAAGACACGAATTAAGAGCTAAGGATCCGGTGCATACCTGTACCAAGCTTCCTTTCATCGCAATTGACGACGCCATCTTCTCTGTGCTTGAATCATGGCCTCCCGAGTGACGCGCCACAAATCTAGCAGAAAGGGATAGAATAGTAGCACAAAAGCAGAAGGGTGCAACCAATTTGTGTGTCACGAAGTTGGCCCAGTAGAGGCACAACGAACAAGTAGCCACCGAGGTAAGGGCCGCCCATGAAGTAGAAAAGGCAACCGCAGAACAGGCAAAGGTCGCCGAAATAGTAGTAGCAACATAATCAATAGGGGCCACCGTGACGCAAGAGGAAGGGGCCAAAACGTCTCTATAGGACAGGGACCAGATACAGTAGAAGGCATGGACTCAAGCACGATGTCTACCCAACTGAAATGACCACACATCACGGAGCGGTCAGGTCCACAAAAGAAGGCTAAGGATTTCAAATTGGATATCGAGCCAATTACATTGACAGAGGGTGACCTCTATGACATCGCCAACATAGTTCGCGAGGTCACCCGGGAAGTGCTCCAGGAAGCTATGATAGAGCAATAGAATGTGTTGGGGGCCCTAAGGGTGCAGTTGCGAGAACTTCAAGTGTGGGCCCCTCAGGAAGCAACAATAGCCGCCTATGTTGCTACAAGTACATTAGCAATGGCCAACACCATAGTGCTGCCAGAAGGAGAACTAACAGCGGAAAGCGAGGACTACCTCATCCTAGTTGGCACCCCTCCTAAAAGTAGATTTGCTGAAAATTGAAAACGTTAAGAAGAGAAAATGTGCCAAATGATAGGCAATGTCTAGCAAAGAATGAAAAATGGTAATATGTGCCCATAATAATGTATATAAGAATTTATGATTATGTTCAAAGCGTAGGTGCTTATGAGGCCTTGATGAACTACCAAGGGCAATGTAACTTGCCACCGCCCCTAAATCCCAACCAACTAGTATGCTAGATATTGTATGTCAGAATTTCCTATCCATGTTAAATGTTAATGTTCAATAAATTATGTAAGATATTGTATAAGAAGAGTGGCGTAAAGAAGGAAAAATTCATGGGACAAAATGCATCTGCCCAAATATAACACATACTATTTCAACTATGTGGTTGTTATGAAGAATGATGTTGCTACTAATTAATCTCATCATGAATATACCTCATGATATTCTTATAAAATAATATGATATTCTTATGAAACTAGCTCACAAAATATAGAAAAAGATAGATCAACGCCTTACAAATAAGCCTCTTCGAGGGGGCAACCTCCTTTACATTAGACAAATGAACAATTCTTGGATGATACAACTAACAAGACCTCCTTTCTATATATAGGGGTCTAAGGGGTCATAATATAACCAGAGCCGATATAACAATAATAATGTAAGGGCAAAATAATAAGAATAATGGGCTTCTATGGGGTACAATAATAACAATATGGGGACTACATGGGTACAACAATATAATAAGGGGGTTGTACTAATAATAATAAGGGGTTACACTAGTAGTATAGGGGCCTAACATGCCCCTCTCCTTCAAAAAGTGTTGTCGTCAATGCTTGAGTAGTCCTTGATACTTCGGTATAAAATTCTTGTCCTCCCATGTGGAATCCTCAGTGGGTAAGTTCTTCCACTTGATGAGATACTTTGAAATAAATTGATTTTGTAGTTGTCGTGTTCTTGTTTCTGTGGCTGCTCCAGGTTCCAATATGATTTTTCCTTCCTCTTCAAGTTCTGGAAATATTGTTTGAATTGAGATCTTCTGTAACTTTTGAATGAGTGGCCACACTTCTTCTTCCTTCTTCCATTCATCCTTTGCTTCGTTTATCAAAACTGGTTGGATAATAGAAATAGCAAAAAACAATGCCTCCAAATCCTCATCTTTTCTTGAGAGTGCATCTGGAACAAAATTTTGCTTCCCTTTTCTATAGATGATGTCAAAGTCATAACCCAACATATTTGTGACCCATTTTTTCTGTTCTTCTAAATATACTATTTGTTCTAAAATGTATTTATGACTATCATGATCCATTTTTACTTTGAGGTGTCTTCCCATTGGGTAAGGTCGCCATTTGTTAAGTGCATGTATTATTGCCAACATTTCCTTCTCATAAATAGCTTGCTTGAGATGTAGCCGTAAAAATACCCAATCACCTACATCAAAACATTTTTCACTGTGATGTTGATCTAACTATTGTTTCATTCGATTCTGCACCAAAGTGGAATTATCCTTTAAAAGTTGGAGACTTGTTGTTGATGCTCGATGTGATCTTTCACTGCTTCAACCTTTTTCTTCTTGATATGTCCTTCTATCTTGAGAGTTTCAGGAGTGGTAATTTCTTCCAATGTTTTACAAGATATGGTCAGATTCATTTTGTGATGCTCGATGTGATCTTTCACTTCTTGAACATTTTTCTTCTTGATATGTCCTTCTATCTTGATAGTTTGAGGAGTGGTAATTCCAGCCAATGCATTACAAGATATGGTTGGATTCATTTCTTCTTTCTCGATGTGATCTTTCACTTCTTAATTTTAGGAGCTCAATCTTGAAACCACTGTAACTTTGTACTTTCAGATCTTTAAGTTTTGAAATCATGATCTATAGTAGCCATCTATGTCCTCTTTCTAATGCCACTAGTCTCATTGAAATTTGATTCTCCAAGAAAGAGTTATGCACAATCTCCCAAGATGACCTCATTATATACCTTTTAAGAAGAGAAAACTTGTATGACGTTCTACATGTCACAGTTTTGACCTTCAAATCTTCAAAATATACACAAAAAACTGCAGTCCGTCCTCTTTATCCAACTTCTAACAAAATTGTAATCTGATGCTCAGAGATAAAGTTATGATGACTTTCCCAAGGTCACCTGTTTAAAATTTAATTCGAGAGTCTACAAAAACCCTAACTTCCTCAGATCATATATCTATAAATATAGCAAGACAAGATATGAAATTTGGAGTCGAGGTTCAATGCGCTTTTGTCTCAAATGGGTCTTGGTTGTCTCTTCTGAAACGTCGCAGAAAAAAGGTTATAGCAAAAATGCCACAATGTCCTGTTTGGAGCAGCGAAACCCTAGAATCCAAAGCTCAGATACCAAATGTTATGAAACCAGCTCACAAAAGATAGAAAAGATAGATCAATGCCTTAGAAATAAGTCTCTTCGAGGGGGCAACCTCCTTTACATTACACAAATGAACAATTCCTGGATGATACAATTGACAAGACCTCTTTTCTATATATAGGAGTCTAAGGGGTCATAATATAACCAGAGCCGACATAACAATAATAATGTAAGGGCACAATAATAACAATAGAGGGCTTCTGTGGGGCACACTAATAACATTATGAGGACTACATGGGTACAACAATATAATAAGGGGGTTGTACTAATAATATAGGGGGCTAATTAGCAATGACAGTTCATGCAATACAAAATAATGGAAGACTAGTTCCCTGTGACATGGCAGTTTCACTCCCTAGCTGGCTGAATGTATAGTATGATGCACCCTCCATGGAATGCTATTTGAATATTTAAGGCCTTGTAAATTAGATCCTAAATAATGATTCAAAGAGTATGCAAAATAATCAGTTTAAGATCTTTGCAAAAAGAGGTGGTGTTAGATAACATAGTAGATAGGTAATTTCACTCACTAGCTGGCTGAATGTATAGTATGATGCACCCTCCATGGCATTTGATTTGAATATGTAAGGCCTTGTAAATTAGATCCTAAATAATGATTCAAAGAGTATGCAAAATAATTAGTTTAAGGTCTTCACAAAAAGAGGTGGTGTTAGATAACATAGTAGGACAGCAAAAGGTATCAAAGAAGAATGCTTTGAAGTAGGTATATGATTAGAGGAACTTGAGTCTAAAATCGATTTATTAGATGATGAAGTAGTGCCATTCAAAACAAACTCCATGTAGTTATCATCTCATGGCTTGTCTTTAGTCTTTTTCATAACATTGTTTGGATTGTAGTCATCTAGACTATGCTATTGAATTACTCCAACCATTATATCTATTATAGCCTCTAGATGGAAACCCATTATATCTATTATACCCTCTAGATGGAAACCCATGTGACACTAGATACAATTTTTTTTGTCTTAGATTTTTCTCTATTGAGAATCTTAGTCTCCTTACTAGATTGAGAGCATTCTCCATTATACGATAAAAATACAGCATTTTCTACTTTCCTTTCTTGTTATCATCCTTCACGGTAAGCCCATAGAGTGTGGAAGGGTTAAGAGTTCCATTGTGTATTAGATTGCTCATTTGTTAAGGACTCGTGATAATTGCTACACCTAAAATAGAATATGATAATTGTGATTTTAATGATTTTGTTACTCATGCATTTTCTTTTGGGAAAGATTTTTGGAGTTTTGGGTTATTTTTATCAATAGTCGAAATTGGTTTCAAGCATTATTTGAAGTTGGTTAGCGGAGATGGAATAAAAGAGATCTTGGTTGGTGGAACCGTGTATAGGCGAGACGTAGTCATTGAATGAGGGGAAAATGATGAAATATAGTCGTTGAAAGTGATTAAGGAAACGCGCAATTAATACCATCAATACCGATTTTACCCCAGTGATCATAACTACTACTTAATTTTAGAGGATTCAACTTGGTCTATAGAATGCTAAACAGGTTTCTTGACACAGCTGTATAAATTCTATAGTGATTAGAACCACTCAACAACAAATTAACAATTAAATACCTTATTTACGAAACGAACCCCTGTTTCTGTGGCTTAAATCTATATTAAGCAAGCAAATAAGTTATGATAATTAGCATCAATGCAAATGCTGTGGAAATTAATAAAACAATTAGAAAAGAAATAAAAAAAATGAAGTTGGTTGAGGGAATTCCGGTTGGAGAGAGTGCAATTCATGGTGTATATAAAGGAGTGGGGCTACAATCCCAAATCAAGAGCTCTGTTGAAACTCAGCTTTCGAGTGCCCGTCTTGGTGAAGAGGCAGTCGACTGCTTTTTCGCCGAAAAGTCACTCGATTGCATTTTTTTAATTTTTTTTTCCAAAATCGGAACACTCGATTGCATTTATTTTAATAAAGATGAAGTTTCTTGTCCTTATATTAGCTGTGAGTTTCATAGGCTCTTCTGTGTTGCCAGGAGCGAGTTCAATACGCACCCCTAGTTTAGCTAATTCCGGTGGTACTACGCTTAACGTTCAGCAGTATGGTGCAAGAGGTGATGGCATCACAGACAATAGCAAGGTGAGAATTAGTCGAGTGAGTTATATGAATGACTGAATGAAGTGATGAAATGAATAATGAATGACATGGCCGGTTATGGGTTTATGTTTGAGAATTTGATCATCATGTGTGCTATATATCCAGGCTTTTCTGGCAGCTTGGAATGCGGCCTGTTCTTCTAATCAACCGTCTACCATCAATATACCAAACGGAAAATATGTGGTTGGTCCAGTTTCGTTTACAGGACCTTGTAAGAATGCTGGCATAACTGTGCAGGTAATTGCTGGAGCTAACATTATAATATATCTATTCCCGAAGCTAATTGGTATGAAGATGTTGTGATAGAATATTTAATTGGTTTTGAGCGACAAGAAATTTTGTTTTTTGGCATGCAGGTAATTGGGGATCTCATTGCACCAACGGACAATAGTGTGTGGAAAGGTGACAGCAACTTGTACTGGTTAGAGTTCACGAATGTAGATGGTCTAACCATCAGCGGCGGGGGGAGTTTGGATGGAAATGGAGCCTCGTGGTGGAACAACGTGTGTAGTAAGAATCAACAGGTAGCTGCAAAAAATGTTATTCGTTTATATATTTTTCGTGATTTGGAAAGAGCATGAATGACACTACTGTATCCCCATTCTGACTGGAATACGTTACGTTGTGTGGCGCTGGCGGCGGTGGTGGTGTGCAGTGCAAACCAGGGCCTGCGGTATTGCCTCCAGCCATTCTTATATAACATATATCATGTCTATAAAGAATTTGAGTGTTTTGCATGAATGAATAAGCAGATACGTACGTACGTGATGTTGATTGATGGAATGATAATTAATGTGCAGACATTACGATTGGCGGGAAATAAGAATGTGGTGTTGAGAGGCTTTAGGTCCATTAACAGCAGGCAGTTCCACATCTCCCTTGATTCATGTGACAACGTGCTGGCAGAAGGATTGACTATCCAGGCCCCCGGTGACAGCCCCAACACCGATGGGATTCACGTTGATTCTTCTAACGTCCATATTCGAAATGTCCACATCGGAACAGGTGGATCATATAATTTCCCATCACCATACCATACCATTTCTAAAGTAGTGACGTTGGAGCTGGATGGTCAACTAATATAAGAGTATCAAAGATAAAGATTTAGTAATAATATTATTATTATTATTAAAGATTACCTCTGGGTGCGGTGGTGTGCAGGAGATGATTGCATCGGTATTTTGGAAGGTACTTCCAATCTTCTGGTTGAACAGGTTACTTGTGGACCCGGCCACGGAATCAGGTAAATTAAATTAAATTAGTGCATAAATAAATTTTCAATATCGCGACCAGCCCTTATAATTGGAAAGTTGAGCATGGATTTTGTATATATATGCAGCGTTGGAAGCCTTGGCAAATATCCATCTGCGAATGGAGTGACGAACGTGACTGTGGACGGAGCTCAATTGAGCGGGACTCAGAATGGAGTTAGGATCAAAACATGGCCAGGAGGCAAGGGCTTTGCTAAAGGCTTAACATTTAAGAACATAGTAATGAGCAACGTACAGAATCCAATAATCATTGACCAGTATTACTGTCCACATTGCTCTGGCCAGGTCATAACTCATTCTCAACAACTTTAATATTTCTATTTCTTTACATACATACATACATATTGAAGTGAGCGCAGCTGAGTTTTGTAATTGACATTAATGGTATTTATATTGCCTTCGCGGTGTAGGAATCCGTTACCAACGTGCAGCTCAGCAACGTGGTGTACCAGAATATAAGTGGAACCTCAGCAACTGAGGAAGCCATTAATTTGTCATGCAGTAAGAGCGTGCCATGTGAAGGTGTCCAACTACAAGCAGTGAATTTGAATTATGCAATTGCAAATAGTGGAGCTCAAGCTGTGTGTAAGAATGCCAAAGGGATTAGCGTTAATTCCGTAAGCCCCCCCGTATCTTGCTAAAACTAGAATTCAATTCTGATCTACTTTTCTAATTAGTAAGCGATCCTCCAAATGCCAGCTCCAATATACATGCATGATGCTGGTTTTCTTGTGTTACGGACCTTCCTACGTATCCTACTGTATTGAACGTTTGGGAATTCTTATTCTTTTGCCCAACGAATTGCACCGATGAATGAAACAGCTGCCAATAGGCCTCGCTTATTTATTTCTTTGAATAATTGCCTTTCACCATTTTATTTTGGCATATTGTCCTTTACATTATTTATTCAAATCATCATTTTCGCATGTTATTTTATATTAGCCCAGAACGATCACATGTGCAACGTAAACGTAAAAATGGCTAGCCGCAGGAATGCTATCAACCTAACATGCTAGTTTAATATTTATAAATAATAAATACTAATATCGTTTCATACCGAGTCTTAATATCATAGCAAGCAAAAGGAAATATTATGTGTAATCCACGATAAAATATTATGACTTAATATTTTAAACACATATTTATTTATATCTTGAAAAAATATTAATATTATTAAATATTTCGAGAAGAAAAGAAAATAATCAAATAATTTGTATTTCTTTATCAAACAATCAAATACAAATTGCACTAGATACTTTATAATTTACTAGGAGCATTTTATAGTGAGATGTTGTAATGTCTATAAATTAATGTAAATATTTAAATATTAGTTCAATACGAGGAAATGGCGTAGTGATTGGAAATGACTCTAAATTGTCTATCCTATCATGGTAGGTCTCCGTTATCTTGTTTGTTTGGTAAAATATGCAACTATATGTATTATTCTTTTGATAAAACTTAAAATAAGAATATTCATTTGTGAAATTTCTATAAATATAAATAATGTTATTAAGAATCAATATAAATTTATTTTAACAAAAATTGAGAGGAACCAAATTTTTCAAGATGCAGTTCCTTTCCAAGTTGTATACTCAAAATAAGATTTACATTTTTAAAGGTTTGACTTATTTGCTAACTTATTAGATATGGAATTATGATGAATCTATTCTAGTTTATCTATAATAGTAATGTGTCAAACTTAAATTTTCTATGTATAATAAATATTTACTTAGTCAATATATGCTATATGTTGTAAAGATATAGAAATTAAGATATAGAGGACTTTACATGTTCCTATAAATGAATAAATATAAAATCATGAATAAATTTTCTTTTCAAGTTTTATACTCAAAATAAAATTCACGTTTTAAAAGATTTGATTTATCTCCTAATTTAATAGATTAAGAATTATATTCATTCTGTGCTAGTTTATATGTA
This sequence comes from Pinus tabuliformis, assembly GCA_031772625.1. Lineage (NCBI taxonomy): Eukaryota > Viridiplantae > Streptophyta > Pinopsida > Pinales > Pinaceae > Pinus > Pinus tabuliformis. Next base: position 346,296,205 of record CM062819.1, on the reverse strand, counting down.
ATAATAATGCCTTAAACATAAAATTTCTATGTAGTTGATCAATAACTATATTGAATTTATACTAATTTACATATAATAGTAATGTATTATAAATCAATTTTCTATGCATCATAAATATTTACATTGTCAATATATGCACAATATATAAAAATTAAGATATATAAGATTTTGCAACAAATCACCCCTTGAAGGATTGTCTGGTCATCTTCACATATGCTCTTTTGCATTAGACAAGACTACCAAGATGTGTAGCTAAAATTGCCCCCATACATATATATATATATATAGTAATAACTTAAAAAAAAAAGAATTATAATAAAAAGTTGAAAAATGATTAACTTAAACTTAACTTTTATATGGGTTGGAGCTTGGATGTAACTGTTAAAATATTTAAATGTAAGTGAAAGTAAACTGTAAATGCAAATGCCATTTCCTGTGGAAGGAAAGGTGGTTTATAAATATTGAAAATACTACAATATTCTTTCCAGCTTTTAGGGTTAAGGATTTTTGTATAGAAACTGATCTAGGGATTCAAGTATGTCTTTTCTTGGAGAGTGTTCTTGTGAATAATGCTTAATTTGTTGTGTAAATTGCTGACAAATTAGTCAGCAGATTTTGTGTTCTTTGTGCAAAATTAGGGCAACAAATTATTAGGGTGGTAAGTGCTGGAAATTAGCTTTCACAAGATTGGTAGTGTCAGTAAATTTATTTCAGATTAGACACTTGATTGATAATCATATTAGTAATAATTCTACTATATAAGAGTGTAGTTAATGGTTTAATAGAATATGAGATTTACAACAGGTTTGAGCTCACACAGTAACTATGTTTTATTTGTTAATTTTTCTTTTTATAAGTATTTTTACAAAGTATGATCTATCCCGAGAAAGATTTGTTTCGATTGCACAACTATGACATTGTTTAAGATTCATTCATTATCAAAAATTTGAGATTGCAGGGTGGAGCCCCGTGATCAAGCATTCCACGAGGAATGACTTCAACGATTAATGATCCAAGTTATTTTAAGGATGCACTGAGAGGGAAAGTTTCCGCACAAACCCAAAATTTGACTATCCTAGGGCCTTACCTAGTTGAGAAGGAAGAGAAAACATTGGATTTGGTAATGAAATTGGTAGAAGTTTGTGTTCATTTTATTATTCTCCAAGATATAGGTTTGGTGTAGCAATTTAATGGATTTTGGCCCAAGTCTGAAGATCTACATCAATGGATCTACCTCAACTCCAAGACTAAAAATTGTCATATCTCCCTAAGTGGAAATGGAACTTTTTTGTTTCAATTCAATAATTAGACATATCTAGACTTTGTCATAATGAAGGACCATGGTTTTGGGGAACAATGGGTATCTTTGTAACTCCATGGTTTCCATCTTTTGATGCCACAACAATGGTCGTTACAAAGGTAAATGTATGAGTAAGATTGCACAATCTCCTATTTCGTCTTTGGCGCCATCAATGCATTGGAAATTCATTGGGGAGATTTCTAAATATGGATCGAGAAAGAAAGGACAAAGGTATCTTTACTTTTCCCACATGTGCATGGAGATAGACTTAAGAAAAGGCCTACTAGATAACATCCATATCATTCAACAAGATTTCAAGTGTACACAATGGCTAGACTTTGAAAATACTGCATTTAATTTTGGGATCTGCCATCAGACATGGGGCCTACAGAACGCATGCCTTCAAGTAAGAAAAGGGACAGAGAAAAGTTCTCAAAATCCAAATGGATGGAGATTTTTAGATTTTCCTTCTTTAGGTGATGAAGATGAAGAAATGGATTAGTGTCTTCAACAGCCATAAGCACAAAATCAACAAGGCTCCCAAGTGGAGGAGTGAGAAGAGAAGAAGAATTATTATGCTAAATATGTCGAAAAAGCCAACGATTTAGTAGTGATCCAAACTCGAGGAAATCGGCATGAGGAAAACAAAAAGATCTAAGGAGCAGTAGAGATCATAGTAGCAGAGAAGTAGAAGGTGGTCATACCCTTTCAAAATGAAATATGAGGCATAAAGCGAACCCATACATCTGAGAGTTTGAATTCATACAAATAAGTTCCCCCGAAGGTGGAAGGCATGCAACTGGAAATAGTATCAGTCGCTCCCAATTAAGGAGTTTGGTGAAAGGTGGAAAAAAGGAAAGGAAAAATGAGGAAACTAATTGATTGTTATCAGACGAAGCCCTGCCAATTTTATGTAATTTTTATTTTTATTTTTTATTTTCCCCTCTTTATGTGCATTGGGCTGAAAGTCTGATATGATCAAACGCTTCGAGCCATCTACAAATGTAATTTTTTTCCTTGGCTTTCAGGTTGAATAAAATTACAAATTTTCTTTGGAAAAATCTGTATTTTTTAAGAAATTTATATTGTTGGCATTATGATGCATGTGTTGTCCTTTATGGCAACTCACTAGAAGTAGAATAAGCATATGGTAACTATATGAATTTACAGGTTAGGTCAGAGGTGACAAAAAGATTGAACAAAGAGATATCAGAGGTGACAGAATGATGGAACAGAATAATGGTCAAAGGTTTGATACAAGGAAATTGTTAGTGTTGTCCTTGATAAGAAACCTACCTGATGAGTTGTCCTCGATGAAAACCTATATGATGAATGGAATACTTAATAAAGGTATAAACAGGATGTGATAGAATGCATGGTAGTTGTGTTTACAGATGTGACAAAATGCAGAGCAGTTCAGAGGAATCAGTTTAGAAGTGATACATGATGGCAAATCACATTGTAATAGGTCAATTCAGAGATAACAAAGTAATGGCACATAAGAATAGGATGACAAGATAAAGGATTTCAGATCAAAATCAAGAAATTGAAGAAAAATAATGGTTTAAGTTGTATTAAGTTGTATATGTTGTTTACCCTAGTCCAAGTAGCGTATACACATGGGTAGATAAAATAAAAGGAGAGTATACATATGCATGCACATTCACAAGAGGAAAGGCGTGTATGGGATGGAAAATTGAGGTTAGAGAATACTAGGGGTTCCTACCATGGTAATGGCCCATAATAATGAGTGCGGAAAAGAATATTGATCCCAAAAAATAATACCATTAGCATAACTATGGTTTTCACCCGAGGTATTGAGAAAGGCTAAAACTATATAAGGAGGTGAAGATCAAAGTGAGATGGTATGCAAGTAATGAAAATCTTATGAAGATTTAGATCCAAAGAAAATATACATGTCACGGGTTATTGATTCTTTGCTTGATCTAAACTAAGTATACACTTGAGTGTTTGATGATGGACGAGATTTAATGACGAATCAGGATCATGAGACCTTAAATGACTGATCATTGTATGACATGATAATGGATAGGTTAGATATGAGTGCCAACACGTATTTTATCCTTTATATGCTAGGATATGGGTATATATGAAGATTGTAATAGCTGCAGAGTTATAAATTATTATTTACAGATCTATACATTGGTTCGCGTTGGTGAAGGCACATATACACACTAGTTCGACACTTCCAAATAGAGTATGCAGAAGAAAAGCTTGTTGTTTAGAGATGACTAATTAGTGCTATAGTTTTATTCCTATTTTTTAATGATGTATTCCTTAGATCTAAAAGTCAAATTGATTGTTTCAGGAGATTGAGTTTGCTTGATTGATTGTATGAGTAATAAGGGTGATCTTTGCTGCTATCCATTTATAAATTTGTAATATGCTAGTGGATCTTCAGAATGTCATTGGTCGGTACAGTTTTTGGTTCAGAGGTTTTATGATTCAATATCATTAGAGGTATACGTAGGTTGGGTTACAGAAAGTAGTGTATACATGTAGGTTGGCTTCATTGAAGTAGCATATACATCCTGACATATGATTTTCGAGGTTGTAGTTGATTCTGGTTGTTGATGCAATGTTCTAAGTTCAGATCTATGTTCTGGTTACAGTGATCTGATTGTCCTAGTTGATTGGTGAATTTTGATTAAGTGTCAATTGATCGGGTTTTGAGTGAATGATTGATTCATTTGTATCAAAAATTGATGATTGGGTGATTCAGTAATGTCATAAGTTTTAGTTATTGATTGATTCAGTAGTGGTTGACTCAGAGATTGATGATTGAGTTTCATAGTTGATGAGTTTCAGTGATTGGTTGATGCAGTTGTATTTGATGGTTGTATTGTTGTGGTGATTGATTTTTAGCTTCAATGTTACTGATGGGTCCAATATGAAAATTTGATGAAACATGGCCTACATAATGTGTTGATGTGTACTAGCAGTATCGAGTGTGAAAAATTATGAAACGTGGTCCCTAGAGGAAGAGTGAAGTTGGTATCCTTCTGTTGGTTGGTGCTTACGTATCGGTAAACATATCAGCCAGTGCAAGAGCTAGGGGGTTGTAGCTCCCTTCCAGTAGAAGCTGGAGAATGAGAGAAGGCTGTAACATTTTTCAGGTGGGTGCCTACGTACTGATATGAGTTTGTGCCAGTAAAAGATCGTGAACAACTTTTTATATTAAAAAGAAGACAAAGACAACAACAACAGGTGGTTTTCTCCCGCATTGGGTTTCCACCTTAAATCTCATGTTCATGTGTGTTTCTTATGTGTGATGGTTTATCTATTACAACACATGGTTAATGTTTATCTATTGGTTAATAAAGTACTAATGCATCAGCTAAAAACAAGCATATGCAGAATTAATTGAATTGTAAGTTCATAGTATATATGCTAATTGTCTTAAGAATAGTTGTGTACACACGCAAGTTCCATTCAGTAAAGTTGTGTATAGAAATCTGAATATGGAATTTAAAAAATTATTGAATTGAAAATACTGATTCACCCCCCAACCACCAACCACCAGTATTTTTCCCAACATATATATCTAATATTAGTTTAATTTTGTTGAGAATTACATTCTATAGCCTAACATAAAGGTGTTGTGAGATTCCATTCACATTCAATCTCAAGTTAACATTTTTTCACTTTAATTTAAAAATAAAATATACTCTAAATAAAGAAATAAAACAAACTTGAATAGAATAAAAACATAAAATGAATATATTGAAAACAATGTTCATTCCTCCGCTTGTGGAAATAAATTTACACAGTGCTAACATCTTTATTCCAAATTCCCATTCTATTATAAATTTTACATATCCACTCATTTCAAAATGTTTTTAGGTTGAAAATTAAGACCGATTTAAATGACATGACCCATTAATGTTAAAAATCAAATTAATAATAAACATTTTATAATTATAATATTTACAAAAGTTAAAAAAAAAAATGAATTATTTTTTTAAATATTAAAAAAACAATTTAGTTATTTATTTAGTATTCATTTATGTATTATATATATTTTTTCCTAAGTAAAAATCATAATTTTATTTATTAAAACAAAATTACGTGTTGTACATGCTCACAGAGAATTTAGTCAAACCAGTCAAATCTGGGGCTCAGAGAGACAGTACAGAATAAATACAAAAATATAAACTACTCCTAAAAGGAAAAAATTATTTACCCTTTTCATCCTTTCTTCTTTTCTACATTCTTCCATCCCCCTTAATTTGGAGTGGTCATTACAAGTGCAATCTGGTTCTGTTTATTCACGTCTGGAATTTCCTTATCTAAATTCAAACTCTTAGAAACATGATGTTGTTAGAAGCCTACCATCTCCTTTTCTTTAGGGATCTTCTCCTGCTACATTGTTGACGCTCGGGTTCCTGAAGCTTTTTTATTATCTTGCCCATTTTCTACGCTTTCTTATGAATTATGAGTTTCTTCATTGATAGGGATACACATTTTCCCATCATCCTCTTCATGTTCAAACTGTTTCTCTGGAAAGTTCCATCCCTTGGGTTCACTAGTTTTTTTTTCCTTCTTATCTCTTTCTTCACCACAGGAAATTTATTTTTTATATGTGCTATTTGTCGACATATTTGAAACCTAAAGGTCATGTTTTCAAAGTCTAGAAATAGTGTCCAACACTAATTGTTATGTGTCATGAGGATGTGATTGGGGAATCCTTTGTTGAGGTCCACTTCCACACAAATTTTGGTGAAATTCTAGAATATGTATTCAGTTCTTTGTATATTTGTCTTTATGTACCTCCCTATGATATTCCCAATTCCTTCTAGCGCTTTGTGGTGTCATAAATGAAGAGGTATATTATGCTATCTAACCCAAACTGGAATTCTTGATACCACCATTATATTGTCATTATTTTTTATGAACCATGGCATAATAAAACATCCCGCATTGCCCTAGAATCATGGTTCATGTCGTAAGATATATTCTCGTGCCTCCGATGATTGAAAATTTACTATGAAGAAACCTATGGATCATAGGTGAATCTCACAATTAATTGTTCAATTTGTGAAAATCCACAAAAATATATCCACTTGTTTTGGCAAAACTATTGAAGTTACATATGATTACATCGGATTCAAAGATTGTATGTAGATAAATTTTCTTTGATAGATCTACTGTCATTGCTCGGACTTGATTTAGTTGCTCCACAATATAGGGGTTGGGTATATTAAGAGTTTGATCCGTTTTGGATGAGGCAGCAAAATTCCCTTTAAGGGTTTAATGAAGTACCTCCATTTACTTGTCCCATATTATTTGACTTTGATCCTTTGGGGAAAATATATCTAGGAACCCCCCCACCCCTCCCAACCTTAGATTGATAAATATTGAGGAATTTTGTTCAACTCCTTGATTTGGTAGCAAAATTTCATCTTGCGTAGATCCGTCTGCATAGATCAGACTTTGCATCTCCATTGGAATATTTTAACTTTTATAGATCTCTCATTTCATATCTAACACCACGAAGTCATTTCTAACCCTTATCAGAAGTGATCTACCAACTGGAGTCTTTACAAAAAAATTAATGGAGACTTCTTCTTCCAACTTTGTTGTAATATTATTATTGTTACACCTCTCTATCAAATCTGGGGCTATATAAGGAACATTTATAATTATTGGAGTTTCAAAAAGCTTCCTCATGTCCTGATACATGTTTAAGAAAGGTGGAAACCATGCCAGAAATGGATTGAGAGATCCTACCAAGATATCTCTAGAGAGTTGCCTTTCCCATATCAGATCTGCAAGTAGAAACACTTGCCCTTGATCCCCATAAACTCGATTTAGGTAAACAACACCAAATCTCCAAAGATCATCATCCGTAGGGAGTAAGAGATCCAAAAATGTGTTGTAGAGTCTCGTCTCTCTTACCTTGAAATCAATTGTTAGATATATTAGTTTTCTTAAGCCTGTGGCTCTCAATGTTTTTCCTATCCAAGCTCTCACCTCCTGTGTTGCTCAACCACTACTCGTCTTCAACACAAACACTTGATTCAATTGGATCCATCCCAAAACTAATCCAAAGAAAACTTGACCCTCCTTTGATGCCCATCAAAACAAAATATCCCCTATACACAAATCAATCTGATGGCTTGAGGCAAGAGAACACTTAATGGTGACGTTTTCTGTTGCACAAGTGATTATCACTTCTAATACTAATTACAGTAAATGGGAGCATATCCTTCTTCAACTTTGGAATTTTATATCTAAACATAGATATTTAATCCATGGAAATATGTCATACTTCAAATACAACATAATAATAATGATTACATTTCATTTTAAAGTTATAAATTTTTTATGGAATTGCCTAATTTTATTTCAAATTTCATAAGAACTTTTTAAAGTCTAAATTTCCAACCATATGTAATACTTAGGACATTTCTAAAGAATCCAAATTCTAATTTTCAAACATGATATTTAGGTAAATGGTTTGATAGTCATAATATATTGTTCCCTAAGAGCATCCATATATAGCACTAAACTATAACTAGCACCCTTGGAGTGAGGAATACATGGTCTTATTTGAATAGATTGGTCACATAACAGACATATTAAATTCATCCTTTTCACACAATTCAAATACCATAGTTATCCCAACTGATTTATCAAATACATACTCAACCACTAATTCTACTACTTAGTTGACTCTCCTACTAGGTTGTTGACTATGAATTAATTGTCCCTGGAAGATTTAAACATATGATGAAATTGATTAGACTATTTTTCTATTAAGATATTAAGTTATTCTTACTTATACTTAAATATTGTAGATTTTTCTTTAGACATAACCTTCTCATGGGATGTATGGCTCCATGATATATCTCATCCCCCAATTCACAAAAATGGTATTAGAGCTACTATTTTGGGGCCTAGATTATTATGTACAAGCATTTTGGATGTTATAGAAGCTTGTTATGTGTTAAAGCTCCCCAGTAAAATGAACTAAACATTTTTACTTTAATATTGTACCATATTACAAGTCTATAGATAATGATCATGAGTTCCAACAAGAATTTTGGTTCTAGTGGCCATAATAGTAGTACATGGGAACATAATACAGTAACATTCACTAAAAACTAAAAAGCTTTTATTTTTACAAACACTAATTTTAGATATAAAGGATGATTAGTTGAACATTTTCATTGAGGGAAAGAATGATAACTTATATATAGAAGTCACAAAAATGTACATATCCAAGGAAAATCACCTCAATACAAGAAACATTTTCTATCAAATTGAAGTATGAAATACGTTCCTGACTCTATTTGATAATACTGAAGAGTTTTATGTTATGTAGATTGATGAGTTTGTCTCTTAAAATTATCTTTTAAAAGAGTTCAAGGTTATTTAGGTTGTAGAAAGGAACTAATATAATTGAGATTAGATGCACATTGATCAGATTTGGCCAAAAAGTCGTGAGCACCAGTATTGCAGCAATAATACTACAACTCCTGGGCTGCCTACTTTACTCTTATCAGCCTGGTAGTTCGTAACAAACTTGGAAGTGTTGGTGTTGTATGCACAAGTACTAGTTCTTACTGCAGGTTGTCACTTGGTCAGCCGGTGCAAGATCACTAGTAGCTCAAGCCAACTTCTACGGATTCCAGAAGAATATCTATATGTGATGAAAGGAGAGAAAGATTACTCTACATATGCTACTCTAACTGCAGAAAGGAGAAAGGCTTAAATGTGAAGCAAACCTAGTAAACCCTAATTAACCAACTAATCCTACTTTTGCAAAAACCACTATGAAAGCCATGAAAATAATTTCATTACCTACTCATGGAAGTAAAAAAAATCTACCTAAGCTATTTCTATAAGTAAATAAGCAAAAAACATCTTTTTGGATTTTTATGTATTTTTATGTGAATTTGACATGCATATAATTTATTGTGTGTGAATGTGGCAACAAATAGGTGGCATTGGAGGGTGGCTTTGGGACTTGAGAAGATGTAGGATGGTATGGATGGGTCCTAGGAGGTCTCAGGTGGCCTTCTAGAGGCTTTTCCTACACTCTGCCTTCAAAAGAAAGGCTACAGGGAAATCTACAGGAGGAAAACAGGGCCACTACAAGAGGCCTACAAGAGGAGGCCGAGAGTAGTTCTTCACTGTTTTGAGGGTGTGAGAGTGGATGGAAAAGGTGGATGAAGGTTGGGATGAGGTGTTAGGGCACCTAAGGTTTACCATGAATCACCAGGAGAGAGGAAGATGATTGGGTTTTCTCAAGGAGAGAGGAAGAAGTTCTACGAAAAATGCAGGAAACTAAGGCAAAATTGAGGTGAAGTTTGGGCGACCTGTAGGGCATGGATCAGATGGAGGATGTGATGGCTGATAAGTTGGATTGCTGCAAAGAGAGATCTGTTGCAAAGGAACTGTCAGTCAACCAATAATATCAAGCAAGCAATGAAATGGGTGCATTTAGAAAAACATAGTTCTACATCAAAATAGTCTAAAGTATGATCTATGAAAGGAAATGCTGAGAAATGTTGAAAGAGAGGAAAGCATGAAAGTAGACTATTTCAAATAAGGAAGTGAGCATGATGAGGAAGATCTGAATCAAAGCAAAACTGGACTACTAACCTACTAAAAAGCTACAAACACTAGAAGTCCTATGAACGAGGAAAATCTATGTTTTTGGGGCATCAAAAGGGTCTTTGCTTCAAATCATGGTCCCAAAGGGAGGAAGAGAGGCCAAGGCACTGTTTCTAGCCTTTTTAATCTTCTATTTATCATGGCTTAACCTACTATAGAAAGCACAAATGGAAGAAAATGACTGAATCATCAAAAGCAACCTATTCTTAACCATAAAAGAAATACATCTAACAACAACCTAATCTACAAACTGAAATAAAACATACAAATACATGTAAAGATGAGTTTGGCTGCTTGGATTAGGCCCTAACCAAAGAGCTTCAGCCCTCTGAGGCAACTCAATTCTAGCTCAAAAAGGATTCCATCTTTATTATCAAAACAATAGCAAGATTACATGAAACTGTCACAAAAATAAGCTCGAAGTTGGAGGAAAGTTTACATAAGAAAAAATCAAACAAAAATCAAACCCTAGTGAGGCCTTAGGCCTCTCTACTTATGCAAATGAAGCTACCAAGAACTCCATTAGAATCAGGGAGGCTTGGCTCCCAAAACTCGAGATAATGATCAGTCATCCTTCACTTGCTCTGCTACCTTCTAGTGCATGATTTGGCTGCTTGTACTCCTAGATGAACGAAGGGGAATTTGAAGTGAGGAGTACTAAATGAGGGGGATTCTTTCCTATAAGTCTTATCCTTTGTCCACTTTTAGTTATTGCTGCCATTTGTCCACTAGATCCTTGACTTTGACCTCGAAATTCATAGATAATCTGCATTAAACACATGTTAGACCACATGGCATCATAACTAACTCAACTCACTCCATAAGCATAAATATAATAAGAAAATCATACAATAAGCTAAGAGAATGGTTTATTTGACTAGTTTAGGAGGTAAAATGAGCCCATATAATTACCCATTTATGAGGCTCATCATCACCCCCTAATGAAGGTGTTGCTCATCCTCTGAGCAACTTAGTCCATCTCCCCATCTTTTATGGCCCTGGTGGCCTCCCTAGCATCCCAGGCTTCCAATGTGGTCTTCTCTTCTTTGTCATAGAATCTTGCCTTCCTTTCTATCTCTTTCCATTTCTCCTCCTCTTCTTCTTCTCTTTTGCCTTCCCACATGCCTAACAATAGTGGGGGACTTAGTTTGAGGCCAATTTAGTTGACCTTCAACCTCTGCATGGAGCACTTGTACATTAGCACTCTTCTTAATGCCTCCTTCAGCCTCATGGGGGAATGATATTCCCTGATCTGTAGACTGTGTGGTAAGGTGTTCCATCTCCTCATGCATGCATGCACACATTTATCCCCAATTAGCCTTTGCATATCCTCAAAGTGTGCAATGGCTTGTGCCTGATTGGTGAGATATCTAGGGGAAATCTGAGGGTCATTAGCAAGAAGGTTGTGTGTGCTGATGAGTGCCTTAGGATCTGATGGCTCATATCTTATCATTAGTGGCTCATTCTGCTCCTTTATCATCAACCATTTTATTTTTTCTACCCTCAATTCTTCATGGTTCATCCATGAGGTCATGGCCATTAATTGCAGGTCCCCTAGCTTGGCATTGGGGTTCCACACATTCATGTCTATGAGAGCCATGTTATGTAGGTAGAATTCTGCCATCATTACCTTATCCTATGATGTGCTTTGGTCACACAGATCCATAAACTACCTATAATCTTGGAAAGGCATTGTGCCTCTTTGTGCCAGAGTCTTTATTTGGAATTGTAACCATTGGTCCTTGAGATAGAGGCCATAGGATTTTGTTGGTGTTCTACATTACAATGCCTCCATGGATAAGCTGGCCATGCATGCTAGCTGAATCTCTTTCTCTTGCAACTACCTCCTTAACAATTCATTTTTAGTTTCAAGGTGGCCTCTTGTAATCGCTTTCCTGTGTCTGAGAGCACTCAACTCTCTGCCCATTTCTCTGAGTTTGTTTTCCATATGGCCAACATCCTCAACTCCTTTTTATTTGGCTATTTGCATCCACCTATGTGTTTTTATTCTTTCTTTCTCTAATTCAAAGAATAGTGGAATTGCAATTTTTTGTGGAATTATTTTGCCTCCCTCAAGTAGGTTGTAATAGGAGGTAATACTAGGCTAGGGGTCAGGCTCATGTATCTCTTGTGCTTCCTCCTTCACCTGTGGCTATCCTTCTACCCTTTTCTCAAGTTGTTGGGTCTCTTGTAGTTTTTTACAGCGTCTCCTGTAGAACTATCTGAGCCTCCTGTAGAACTATTTTTGGGTCCTGTAGTACTACCTTCTCCTTCCATGTGGAAGATCTAGGAGTCCCCCTTTCATATGTGATAGGTGTCTTGGAAGGGGATTCTTTCCCCTTAGTAGAGGGTGAATCTTCAACTATAATTGGCATTTTTGAAGAGGGCTGAGGTTTTCATATTTTGATTTCTGTGCTCTTCCTAGCCCTGAAATAGATGAAGGCATGTATTTTCCTCTTTTTTTCTTTGGCTTGATTGGTGTAGTGAGGGAAGTGAGGGCAGCTACTACCTCATTTTCCAGAGTCTCAGGGGAATCTTCTCCTTGTTCTGCCTTTTCTGCCTCTTTTCTTCTCCTTTTATCTCTTTTTCTGCCTCTTCCTGCTCTGTTTCTTCAGCTCTCTCCTCCTATATTTCAGTTTCTTCCTCCTTCCTTTCTTGTTCTGCTAAGTCACTAGCGGCTTCACCTTCTCCCCCTTGTTGCTCTTCCACCTCACTGCTAGTAGGATTGACATCATAGGTTAAGGCATTTATGTCATCCTCAGTTGTCATGTTTCGGAAAATTTCCCATGCTATAGGGACTGTAATGTATGGAGGGCTTCCTCCATGAGGATTTTGATTAACCCATGGTGAGCTAGCTGCTATGAATTTCCTGCTTGAACCTTAGTGCTGGAGTCAATGAGGGCTGTAGGAGGAAGTAGGGGATACTGAGCTTTTGAGGTGCTAGAGTGTCCATGTCATACCTTAATTCATGGAGGATTCTAAAGTGATAACCATAGACAATGTTGTACCTCCCCTCACAAGAAATTTATTTGATTATTTGATTGATAACCTCATCCAATGGATATGGTATGATAGCTCTTCTAATGCCATTTTTATCCTCTACAAGGGTTTCATTGTTTTGGAAAAAAAAATCTTGGCAGCTTGGCCAATTGGTTTCTCATCCTTACTCCAAGGCAGCCCAAGAGGAAGGGTAATGATCATACTAATAAATTCAGGGGTTATCTCCATAGAAAGACCTCTAAAGGTGACAGTGGCATGTGTTCTTGTGTGAGGGACAAAAGAGAGGGAAAACTCTTGGGAAATCTCCTCATCAAACCCTCAAAATTTCTCAAAAAAGTTCATCCAATTTGCTCTTGTGAATATCTCCACTACTTGGGGATGTGCATGGAGCCTCGTGGAGTTAGTGGGCTCCTTTCTCATAAACCATCTTGTCATATTGTCTATACTCTTTTGGAAAACCAAATGTGGATATGGAGACAATGAATTTTGAAAAGAAACAGAGAAACAAAGCAGACTGTGTTTTTTTTAAATAAGAAGATTTTTTTTATGTATTTTCTTCTCTCTTAAAGGCTTATTTCCTCCTCAAATTGAAACCACTTCTTGCATATATTGATATTCAATAGGGGGAATGCATGAACCGTACCTCTTCAAACCAAAAATCGTGTTAAAACTCATGTTTTCTCCCTTCAAAAAAACTCATTGACCCTCTTGTAGAAGCTTGCTATCCCTCCTGTAGAATTCTTGTAGGTGCTCTTGTAGAACCTATAGGCACTCTTGTATAAAACATTGAGAGCAGGAATATGGGAGAGATAGATGGAGGACAATGGTTACGAGGCTGTGGGGGCACAAGGAGACTGCTGTAGCTGATTTGTGAGAATAGAATGAAGGAAAAGGTGGTGAGAATGCTCGGGGAGGAGTACTTATTACCTTTTATGGATATTTTTGTTGATGGGGAGTTAGTTGGAAAAGTATGCTTTGGCCATATTCAGACCGTTGTTCCTCACCTACCTTGTCATCATGGCCCATCCTCGTAATCATCCCTCATTATTACATTGGAGTTCACACTTCCTCCACTACATGTCCTTGACATCTTTCTTGAGTTGACTGTGTGCATGTGTGGGTGACATCTCAGATGAGTGGAGTCTACTAGATGAAGGTGGCCAAGTTAACTAGCCACCTTTCCCTCGTTCAATCTCAACCATCTCGTTTCCTTTGCATGACTTCTAATTACAGAAATGCAAATAGAGGAGTGGGTTAGTTACTTACTTGTGATCTGAATGTATTTGTTGTGAGCGTTATCGACAAATTTAGTGTCTTTTCAAACAACTAACCCCTAGACCTAGTAGGAAGTCTAGAACAACAGTTAAAGGAATTCTATTGCTTTTCCTATAACTAACAAATAAAAGAAAGAGGAGAAAAAGTACTAACATGTATCTCTCTCTTGATCCCTATTCCCTTTGACCGCTTTCGTCACTCCCTTCCATACTTAACTCGTTTGAAAGGTACCTGCACACAAGCTGAGACAGAAAACCATCAAAGCATATATATGAATCTGTTAACTAAATATATTATAGAATGAAAAGTACAATATACATCACATGAACACGTGAATGGAAAAAGCTTAGAACTCTTTATCCATAGAAGGAAAGAATACAACCCATGTAGATGCATGTTCGAATTAGCGTCATCCTTCCAACTTCAAACCCTTCTCTCCTCATGGAAACAACAATTTGACATGATAACATTACTCTCTCTACTAATCTCATCCAAGCAGCATTTCCTTAGCTTAAGAAGTCTCAACCTTCACCAGCCAGTGAGAGATTGGTCCTTATATAGTTGAATGGAGGAGGTTAAGCGATTAATGGCCCTCATGAATTCTTTCCATAATTGGGAAGTGGTTCCATGGAGGAAGGGATAACGGATTAAGGTTCATTCATCTCCTTCCTCATCCAAAAGCAAGCCCAATCCTTCTAGAAACCTCTAGAAGCATCCATTGGATGAGGAATCCAATGGATTCATTTGAAAAATTTGATGGATATCCCTCATCACAAGTGATACAAAGGCCAAGTGCTATTCATAACACCCAAACAGTGTAGTTCTTGCCATTCATTGCAGCGAGATAGAAGGTCACCTGCGATGATCTCCTTAGGGACATTTTCTGGATGAATGGTGTCATGAAACTCTTCGGAGGCAATCATGATGTAGGTTAACTTCATTAGGGAATAAAAACAACCGAATTAGGGTTGATGGACCCTAATATCATTGATCTGGAAGCTGGGGTTGATGTGCCCAAATTTTCCTGTAACGGTGAGGTACTGTGGCTCTCTCTCTGCTGCATGCCTTTATTTCTTTTGATGCATGTTTTCTGCTTGCTAATGTGTGGTTGTGTCTTGTGCAAGTTCTTCTTTGGTTGGGTCTGAGCTTTAGGTGCCTTCGCAACCTTCATGTGTGCATTCTACTGTTGCTGGTTATGGGTTTTGTTGGGATCAGTTTCTACAGGAATTCCTACAGGAGCTCCTGTAGCTATTTCTCCCCTTGAAACTTCAGCTTCTTTCTATGCTTGGAGCTTTGAGGATGATGCCAAAGGTGTAGATAGAGATGGAGAGGTATTAGGTAGGCTTTAGGTGAGATGGATGGTGTTTCTTTCTCTCTTATTTTTTTTATTTTTTTCTTTTCCCGAAAAATTGTTTTTTCCATGTTTTTCTTAAACAGGAAGAAGAATGATGCTTGGGGTGTGATGTTGGCTTGGAAACAATGGCAAGGAGGTTTGAAGTATGTATAAGGGTTTATAATTTCTTCATGAACCTTCCTTGTCCCTCAAACTACCTTTTATATCCATTTCTGGCTCTCTGTAGTTCCTACAAGAGCCTCCTGTAGAAAACATAGTTTTTGTAAAAGAAGCATAGTGGGGTGAAAGAAATACCAAAAATGATGGAGAAAAGTATAGAGAAGGTAGGATAGGTGCTAATGTGGATGTCAGGTTTCCCTTGCCACCTTCTTCTGCTTCTTGTATTCCTCCTGCAAACCTGCAATGCAAATGAAAATTCATTTTTCCTTTTTTTCTCTCTTTTTTTTTTGGAAACAACTAGGGCACCTCAGGGAGGTTTTCACCCTAATTGCCTACGCTAGGTGCCTCCAAGGGAGGTTTTATCCCAGTGATCTTAATCATTTTTCTCTTCTTTTTTTTAACATCACTGGGCCGCCTTAGAAGAGGTTTTCACTTGAGTCCTTATTTTTTATTTCTCTTTTTCTTTTTCTTTAGTAGGTGGGTGAAGTGGATGCAAAGACATGCTCCACTACCATCACTATCTTATTCAAATCGTCAATGAATCTCACTTGGAGAGGGGTTTCTTGTATACTTTCAACCGATGTCCATTGAAAAGCATGGGGATGGCTTCATCATCAAGGGTTTTGATCAAAACTGAACCATTGTCATTGCATTTCTCCACAGTGTAGGGTCCCAGCCATCTTGTCCTCGGCTTGCCTTCGAAATCTTTGTATCTTGAATCATATATTAGTGCCCAATCTCCCTCTTACAATTTCTTCTCATTGATATTTTTTTCATGCCATATCTTTCTCTGAAACTGAACTACCTCTGTATGGAGAAGGGCCTGCAATCTGTGTTCATCCAATCCATTGAGTTGAAGTAATCTTTCTTTCTGTGCATGGCTGAGGTCGAGGTCCAGCTGAGCTGCCATCCTTAGGGTATTGAATTCAAATTCTATTGACAGCAAAGCCTTCTTCCCATAGAATAGTTCATAGGGTGTGAACCCTACGGTGGTCTTCCATGTTGTGTTGTAGGACCAAGTGGCCTCAACTAATCTGTCTACCTAGTCTTTTCTACTACTGCTCACTACCCTTGTCTAGAACTTTTCCTAGGTTAGATAAAGCTTCCTGAAAGTTAGAACCATAAGGAGTGAAGTCATCCATGCATATCTCTACTGCATCATGAACTAATTCAGAAAATATACTCAATACCGCTCTTTGGAAAGTGGCTGGAGTGTTGCACAAACCAAAAGGAAGGATTCGATATGCAAAAGCACCCCAAGGACAAGTGAAAGTGGTCTTATCTTGGTCTTTAGAGCTGATTTGAATATGATTGTACCCGCTAAAACCATCTAGGAAGGAGAAAAACTTTTTCTCTGCCAGACTGTCTAACACTTGATCTATGAAAGGTAGAGGAAAATGGTCCTTTTTAGTTGCTTGGTTCAATTCCCGATAGTTGGTCCAAAGATTCTCCACTTACCATTTTTCTTTGGCACTAGCACCAAAGGAGAGACCCATTCACTGTTGGAGATGGGATATATGAATCCTGCATCAAGCAATTTTTTTAGTTCTTCCTTAACAATATCTTTAAGTCTTGGATTCATCCTCCTTTGAGGCTGCTTGACTGGTTTGCAATCTTCCTTGATGTATATATGATGGGTACATACTGAAGGGTGCACTCCCTTCATCTCCTTATAACTCTAGGCGAAGGAATTTAGTTGTTTTCTCAGTAGGCTGCATAGTTCCTTCTCCTGGGAAGTGGATAGGGATGGATTGATTTTCAAGGTTCTTTCTGGGTCGAACTCTATATTCTTAACACAGAGAGAAGTGGAGTCAGCCACATAGAGATCAGTTGAGGGGTTGTTTTAGGTTTCTCTTACTATGTCTTCTAATGGTGATACACTGGGAGGTGGATTCTGAATCAAATTTTCAATCATATCATCCTCATCTTGTTGTTTCCCCCACATGGCAATTTCTAATGTACAAAGTGGTGCAGAATAAACTTCATCCTCATCTTCCTACTCCAACCAGAGAGGTAGATCATGTTCTAGCAAGGGTTGGGCTGGAGGATATAGGATTAACTGCTCGGAAATGAGCCCATTCTTTCTGGTCATGTTCCCAGCTCGACAACTGATGTAGGCATCAGCAATAGCCAACCAGGGTCTTCCCAGAATGAGAGGATATCCAGTGAGCTTTGCCTTTGGCTAGAGAAATAAGAAATAAGCAAGATACTCCCAAGAATCAATGGAGACCATCACATCTTCCATAATCCCTTTAGGCTTCATGGTGGAGCAGTCTGCTAGCTGCAGCAGTGTCGTGGTCTTCCTCAACAAGCCCTAGAGGTTAAGTTCGAGCATTGTGTCCTTTGCCATCACATTAATGGCAGCTCCCAGATCAATCAAGGTATGTGGGGTCATGGTGCCATTGGTATGGACATCAACTACTGGCCTTCTAAGGTCCAGATATTTTGGATAGATTACCTGCCCTAACATCAGGTCAGACAGTTGTCATATGACATTGATGGTTGGGGCATCTCTCTTGCGCCTTCTTGGATTCTTAAAGCACTTCTCTTTGATCAACCTGTTGTAGAAAGGCACATCTTTAATGGCTTGGAGAAGTGATATCTTCACATATAAATGTTTCAATTCTCCCAGGAGTTCGGTTTCTTCTAGGGTAGGCTAGACTATCATGGATAGTCTCTCAAGAAAGGGTGGAATTACTTTAGGTTCACTTTCCACTTTATCTTCCTCAACCTCCCTGGGTGCAGGATGGCTATCTGGGATAAATTTCCCAGATCGCAAGTTAATTTCCTGAATGTCCACAACATAAGTTGGGCATGATGGTTCCCCACTATACACTTGCTCAGCCTGTCTGTTTTTCAGGTTTAGATTTGGATGGGCAGGCATTTGGGGTTGCTTTGGTGGAGCAGAAGGTAACAGTTTTGGTTGGGCAAGTGGTGGAGGCAAAAGAGCGGGAAGTGAGTTGTATGGGGGCCTCCACGCCTGATGAGATGCATTCCACTGAGGTTGTGGCTGAGCATAGGATGGAAATGAATGAGCGGCTAGTTGGGCATGATATTTAGATGTGAAGGACCAAGGAGGTGGTGTGGACCAGGAAGGATGAATAAGGGAACCCTAAGAAGGTATGGAGGGCACTTTTTTGGGGTTGTAGTGTGCCTGAGATGTCCCTTGCATCCCCTACTGGTATGGTCTAGGTCCATGCGACCTTCTTTGGTTTATGTAGTAGAGTTTTTTAGTGACTCCCTCAGCCCCTTGATATACAGCTTTAGGTCTGGGCAAGGAAGGGAACTTATCTGTAGAATGATTCTCTTCATAGACTGAACAAACCTCTATAGAGTTCAATGGGCATTCATTACTAGGATGCCTCCCGATGCATTTAGGGAAAAAAATGGCCAAAGCCCTCTCTGCTTCCTCTTGTTTCCTTTTGATATGTAAGGTATCCATTTGCACGGTAAGAGTCTACAACATCTCACTCTTGAAGTCTTCCAACATGTTTCCAATTTCTCCTTTAATGGATGAGTTAGAGGAAGAGGTACTGGTTATGGGTTGACTCCCCCTACCTTTCTTCTTGGCTGCTCTAGAATGGTTCCTAATAATAGTCTTTATTTCCTCATAGGATAGTTGGTAGATGTCTACCCTGACCAGTAGATGGAGGTTGTCTAAAATATCTTCTCGAAACCCCTGAGTAGGACCATCTTCAGAGACTCGGGGTCAAGTGTACACCTGGCCCTTTTGTAACTGAGCTGGAACCTCTCCTCATAGTCTTCTAGGGACTCATCACTTCCTATGGTCATTCAGAAAAGTTCTTCTTTAGTATCTTTTGACCTACAATAGTCTCGATACTTGTTGTTAAAGACTTGGTGCATCTGAGCCCAAGCTATGATGTTATTGCCAAGTAATCCCATGACCCAGTGCAGTGCTGCATCCTTGACAGTAGAAGGGAATAGTTTCAACTTTTTCTCATCTTCTACATAGTCATAAGTTCGATAGATGATAGCAAACTCGAACAAGAAGGTGTCAGGATCTTCTGTAGTCAGACCATGGAAATGAGGTAGGGCGGAAAGGCTTATATTCTTCATTTTGGTGTCCCCATTGGTCTACCGAATGGGAAAGGTACCCTCTATTCTCTCTCCATTCCCCCTAGCATTTATGTTTTAAGCCATTGGCTCCAAAGGAATGTTTTCTTCTTCTTCTTCTTCCCCTATAGGTTCTTAAAATATGTCTTGTTGTTCACCTAAGGGTTCTTCTTGATCGCAACCACCGAAGAAGAGAGAAGGTTGGTTGTGTGAAGCAGTGGGGGAGTTGGGCAAAAATTTTCCTGAGTTATCTTTATTCCTATGAGGCATGAAAGGAAATTTTTTTGGTTGGTTTTTGTTTCTTTTTCCCCACACTGATAATACCTACAAAATTGAAATTGATTGAACAAAACAAATTGCAACTAACTGAAATGAACTTGCTAAATAGAAATTTGCATAATTGAAGAGGAAAGCAAGGAAATGCAGACCTGAAGGAAAAGAAATGACTAGTCTACTTTTGCTGAAATGAAATTTGCAGAATTGAAGAGAAATGACTAGTCCACTTTTGTTGAAATAAACTATTAGCAGAATGTTGCAGTAGAGAATAGAAGAAATAAGTAATCACAGAATACTCTGACGATTCCCCGACAATGACACCAAAAAGTGATGAGCACTGGTATTGCAACAATAATGTTGCAACTCCTAGGCTGCCTACTTTACTCTTATCCACTTGGTAGTTCGTAACAAAGTTGGAAGCGTCGGTGTTGTATGCAAAAGTACTAGTTCTTACTGTAGGTTTTCACTTGGTCAGCCAGTGCAAAATCACTAGGAGCTCAAGCCAACTTCTATGGATTCCATAAGAAGCTCTATATGTGATGAAAGGAGAGAAATATTACTCTATAGATGCTACTCTAACTGCAGAAAGGAGAAAGGTTGAAATGTAAAGCAAACCTAGTAAACCCTAATTAACCAACTAATCCTACTTTTGTAGAAAGGACTATGAAAACCATAAAAGGAATGCCATTACCTACTCAAGGAAGTAAACAACATCTACCTAAGCTATTTCTGGAATTAAATAAGCAAAAACCATCTTTTTGGATTTTTATATATTTTTATGTGAATTTGACATGCATATAATTTATTATGCGTGAATGTGGCAGCGAATAGGTGGTGTTGGAGGGTGGATCTAGAACTTGAGAGGATGTAGGATGGTGTGGATGGGTCCTAGGAGGTCTTAGGTGGCCTTCTGGAGGCTTTTCCCATACTCGGCCTTCAAAAGAAAGCCTACAGGAAAATCCACAGGAGGACACAGGAAATCTATAGGAGGAAAACATGGCCACTACAGGAGGAGGTCGAGAGTAGTTTTTCATTTTTTTGAGGGTGTGAGAGTTGGTGGAAAAGGCGGGTGAAGGTTGGAATGAGGTTTTAGGGCACCTAAGGTCTACCATGAGTCACCAGGAGAGAGGAATATGATTAGGTTTGCTCAAGGAGAGAGGAAGAAGTTCTATGGAAAGTGTAGGAAACTAAGGCAGAATTGAGGTGAGGGTTGGGCGACTTGTAGGGCATGGATGAGATGGAGGATGTCATGGCTAATAAGTCGGACTACTACAAGGAGAGATCTATTGCAAAGGAACTATCAGTCAAACAATAAGATCAAGCAAGCAATGAAATGATTGCATCTAGAAAAACATAATTTTTTATCAAAATAGTCTAAACTATGATCTATGAAAGGAAATGCTGAGAAATGCTGCAAGAAAGGAAAGCATGAAAGAAGACTATTTTAAATAAGGAAGTAAACATGATGAAGAAGATCTGAAGCAAAGCATAACTAGACTATTAACCTACTAAAAAGCTACAAACACTAGAAGTCCTATGAATGAGGAAAATTTGTGTTTTTGGGGCAGTAAGAGGGTCTTTGCCTCAAATCATGGTCCCAAAGGGAGGAATAGAGGCCAAGGCACTATTTATAGCCTTTTGAATCTTCTATTTATCACTGATTAACCTGCTGTAGAAAGCAAAAATGGAAGAAAACTACTAAATCATCAAAAGCAACCTATTATTAACCATAAAAGAAATACACTAACAGTAACCTAATATACAAACTGAAATAAAACATAAAAATACAAGTAAAGAGGAGCTTTGATACTTGGATTGGGCCTTAACCGAAGAGCTTCAGCCCTATAAGGAAACTCAGTGCTAGCTCAAAAGTTATTCGATGTTTATTATCAAAAAAATAGCAAGATTACATGAAACTATCACAAAAATAAGCTCGAAGTTGGAGCAAAGTTTACATAAGCAAAAAACCAACAAAAATCTGACCCTAGTGAGGCCCTAGGCCTCTCTACTTATAAAAATGAATCTACCAACAACTTCTTTAAAATCAGGGAGGCTTCGCTCCCAAAACTGGAGATAATCATCAGTAATCCTCCACTTGATCGATTGCCTTCTAGTGCATGATTCGGTTGCTTGTACTCTAGGATGTATGAAGGGGAATTCGAAGTGAGGAGTAATAAATGAGGGGGATTCTCTCCTATAAGTTCTCTACTTTGTCCACTTCAAGTTATTTCTACCATTTGTCCACTGGATCCTTGACTTTGACCTCGAAATTCATCAATAATCTGCATTAAACACATGTTAGACCACATGGCATCATAACTAACTCGACTCACTCCATAAGAATAAATATAATCAAAAAATCATATAATAAGCTAAGAGAATGGTTAATTTGACTAGGTTAGTTGGTAAAATAAGCCCATATAATTACCCATTTATGAGGATTATAAAAAAGAATGGTAAACTTTTATAATTAATATTTTTGAATTTGAAGACAGCCCTAAAATATATCTTGTTCAACAATTTTTGTTATTAGGGATTCCATAAAATAATATAATAATAATTTTTCATTTTTATTATTTATGTGGTTTAATAATTAGCTTCAAATTTCCTTATTAAGGAAAACTTAAACTCAAGAAACAAGCATACTTGATGAAGGATGAAGATAAATACTAATGGAACTGTAAAGGGAGAGCTTGAGTTGGAAATCAAGGGAAATAATGGTATTTCACTAGTTAGGCTGTTGAGAAGAAGCGTGATGATATGGAATGAAGAAGAAAAGTAGGAATCATAAGACTTATAGTTATTGTAGAAATTAGGACATGGTTAAAGTTTTCTTGTAGAATACTAAAGAAATAAAAAAGAGGGTCAAGAAGCCAAGAAAAGGCATGCAAACTAGATGATTAACTAAACTATAACAATGAAATTTATAAATATCTTCTTACATTCTAAGAATATTTATAGGTAAGGAGATATTTCTCCATAGATCTCTCTCTTATATTTTTCGGAAAGTGTGTGGAAAAATGTAATGTATTCTCAAAATCTAAAACAAACACATTCCATTCATTGCATCAAAAAATACTGGAGAAGCATACTTGAAACCCTCACATATCACTAAAGTTTGCAGGCCCTGTTAGCACTCCAGGAAACTCTCCTATGTCGTAGCTTGGAGACGCCTCGTGACATATAAATCTTCATTATCATTCTCTAAACTATTCGAATGGATTGGGGTTTCGATCAAGTCAGATGACTATTTAAACTTTGTTTTCACTCAAGACATACTTGAACACCCTCATCTTGACAAGGTTTTCGACCAATAATGCTCAATAGTTTATAGATTGAATGAATAGATGGAGAATCCTGACTATTCTAGCAAATACATACATAAACACATATGAATGGCTAGCTATAAAAAGTAAATGAAGCTTGCAAATATAATTTATCAACGCAGAGAGAAGATGATAGTTATCTGGCATTAGACACAGAAGAAAACATGAATAACCTATTCAAGTGCAAGCTTAGAATAGAGGAGAGGATGGCAATTAAACATGTAACAGTAAAAGAAGCTTATATTATTGGAATGAAGATGAGACACTGGGAGGAACAGAGTACCCACAGTCTCCAAAAGTTGAATCCATCTTCCTTTTAACTTTCAGCCATTTATTATCTTTTTACAGTTATCTCGAACTCTCTGAGGCTCGAGATGTCTTAATGTTCTAACAAACACGATAATCAAATTCTAGTAATTTCATCATGTTGTCAAATGCTTCACTCATGCTAATGATGTATCATGATCATTTCTGTTGGTTCGGCTACATCATGCTATTGTTTTTTCCCGTTTTGGCCATGCATTTTGTTATTTCAGTTCACTTTCCAACTATCAAAAACACTAACAAAGCTAACAAATTTCCTCCCCGGGTGACTGGTGTGAAGTGGGGTACAGGGTCCATTGGATGGGGTGGATCGACGGTCGGGATGTTGGTCAGGTGGTGTGGATCGATCTGATTAGAGATCAAAGCATGCAGAGCACAGTGGAGAGGAGATAAATCGAAAGCAGACCCGTCGATATTTATGAGCGTGGGTGCATAATTTTTTGAGGTCCAGCTTATGGTTCAGTTGCGGGCTTTTCCGTGTTTTCCTTTGTATTGCGATAATTGTATGGTCCTAGGTTTTTAAAGGATTATGGCCAAAGAAGAGAAAGAGGAGATATGCACCATCAGAGCTAAAACAGGGGACATCTCTGTCAAAATAGTAGCACTACACCTCAGGGCTAACACTGACTCCTTCTGGGGATGAAAGCCTCCCTATGAGGTTTCAAGAACTGCAGACTACTGCCTTTCCAGTAACAACCAAAAAAAACTTATCTTCTAGTGTTCCATTGGGCATGGAGTTTATTTGCATAGAAAACAAAAATTGAAGAAACCTATTACAATATTAAGACTTAAAAGCCTCATATGAAGTAAATTTTCAAAAACCGCCCATTGACTGGGCCATCAAAAACACCTTCCCCCTCCAAATTGTGCAGGATGAAAGTATTGTTCATATGAACTTGAGAAATGACAAATGGTCCCATCCAAAAGGCATCAAATTTACCATGGTTTCCCTTCTTTTCCTTTAACGCATCCCATTTGAGAACCCAGTCACTGACCTGAAAACTGTCCATTTTTGCCTTTCTATCAAAGGTTTCTTTGAACTTCTTTTGATGAATTCTTGACTTCTCAACTAGTTGTTCTCTGATCTATTGTAATCAACCAAGTTACTCATTCCCCTTGCCATGTCATTCTCTTCATCTTATTCTTCTTGCAAGAATTTGGCCATAGGGAGAATCAGATGGATATGAAAAACAACATCAGCACCATAAACTAGCTTAAATGGAAAATTTCCTATGGTCTTCTTGTTGGTAACTCTATCAGCCCATAGTGCAAACTTGAACTTGGAATCCCATTTCTTTTTGTTGTCCTCCAACATTTTTTTTATTATCCTTACAAGATTCTTGTTAAATGATTCTGCCAGGCCATTTCCTTGAGGATAATATGAGGTAGAATGAACCAATTGAATGGCCATGGATTCACACATGTCCGCCAATTCTTTTGCCTTGAAAGTTGCTGCATTATCAATGACTAGTTTGGTTGGGCAACCAAATCTAGTGAAAATATTCTCATTCAATAACTTTATGATAATGATTAGCATTTTTAATGGGTATATCCTCAATCCATTTGGTGAAATAATCATTGGCTACCAAGATCCATTTGTGATGGCCACTGGAATGTGGATTGATCTCATCTATGAAGTCCAAGCCCACTGCTGGAAGGAACCATTTGCGTGTACTGGCTTCAAGGGTCGAGATTTTAATTATTTTCTTCCCGTAAACCTTTGACATTTGTAACAAGACTTAACAAAAGAAAACATCTTAGGATCTTGTGGGCTGTGGTTTTGCAATAATGATGCCCTCCATGGATGCTAGAATGGAACTGGTTCATGATTTCCACAAATTGTCCTTTGTTTAGACATCTCAAGAGGATCCCTGATGGGTCTCTCCAATAAAGAAAGTTTTTATTAATGCTAAATTTGGCTGATATGAGCTTAATGCCCTAGGCTTGACTTGAGCTATGCACTGGAGGAACTTCTAGCTTCTGCAAAAAATGAACTACCCTAGAATAACATTCACAGGTGGCTAGATTTTCAGCCAAAGACTGATTCTCTTCTTTCTCTTCTGTTGCTTCCTCTGTCCGCTCACCACTTGAATTTGAACCCATGTAATTGATGTCTAACATATTACAATTTTCCTCAGCCATAAGCTTAGCCAAGCCTTAGCCTTTCACAAGCTTGGTGGGCTTCACCTCTATGTTGAACTCTATGAATTTTGCAATCCATTTAGCTCTCTTTCCATCAATATCTGGATGAGATAGGACATATTTTGCTAAGGTTGAAGGTACATACGCAACCACTTTGGAATGTAGAAGATAAATTCTGAATGCCTTTAAAGATTTTATGAGAGCATAAGCTTGCTTTTAAATAAGGTCATACCTTAGTTTAGCATCCCTTAGAGTTTTGTTGAAAAAGGCCACAGGGCGCTCTACAATCATTTTTCTGCAATAGAACTGCTACAAATGTATCATAAGAGGCAAAAGAGAAGATATAAAACTCCATTGTATAATTTGGACTGATTAGAGTGGGAGCCTCCATGACAGCTTGTTTGATGGCTTCAAAAGAGCTTCTTGCACCATCTATCCATTTTATTTCTGATCCTTTCTTTAGCATGGAAGTGATGTGCTTCACTAGCTCTGCAAAGTTTGGAATAAACCTCCTGACAAAGTTAATCTTACCCGGCAAAGATTGAATGTCCCTTTTTGACCTTGGGATGGACAATGTCTGAATTGCTTGAACTCTTTCTGGATCGATATTCACACCTTTAGAAGAAATATTATGTCCCAGAAGTTTGCCTTCTTCTAAAGAAAATTGTGACTTCTTTAGGTTCATAGAAATTCCAAGCCGTATGAATTTTAGAAACAACTTCTTCAAATGCTACAAATGGTCCTTGTGATTGCTGGAAAATACTGTTATGTCATCAAGGTAAATAAGGAAAAACTTTTCCTTCTCTCCCATAAAGGCTATGTCCATGGCCCTCTGAAAAGTAACCCCAATATTCATCATTCCAAAAGGCATCTTGGAGTACATGAAAGTGCCCCATGTGTTATAGACATATTTGGGCACTGCAACCCCATCACATATGTCCATAAACCAAGGGCTTCTAAACCCCTTAAAGTGTTGTTTCACAGCCTAAAGGAACAAGGCCAGCTGATTACATCATCTCCCATAAGTTCTCCATGAAAAACTACTCAAAACTGGTCAAAACAAGACCATACAAACTGCTCCATGCATAGGGTGCGATGCATCTCACCTATTACACACAGGGGATATGATGCATACTGGAAAGCCCTTCCGTAGGGTGCGATGAGCGAGAGCAGACAAATGGTAGGAGTAGTTTTCTAGGTGGAAACCCAGAGAATCTTCTAGAAACTGCTCATATGACACTTGCCTCTCTGAATTCGCCCAGGGATGAGTAAGGGATCTAAAATCTCCAAATGGAACCAAGAACTATTAGTGAAATGACACTAATCAAAATCCAAAAAGCTAACTCACTCTCCTATAAACATCTATATATGGATCCCTCTCCAAGAGATCCAGAGGCTGGAATTTTGTAATTTGCAAGGAAGTGTTGTTGGCTTCTCCTTGAAGGAATTGTTGGGTGATCTTGCTTTGTATGAGGTGAAGAGGGCTTTCATGCTGGGAGGATGATGCTAGATCAGATAGCCTAATGTAATCCTATCTTCTACTACTTCTATCAATAAAGCTATTTGAGTTTTCCTCCATATGCTTCTATATCTCTGAATCTTGTTTATGTATGCATTTATATGGTTAATGTATATCTGATCCTACATTATTTATGGTTATAGATCTCTATGTTTTTATGGCATTTTGCTACCTTGGCTCTACAGGTGTCCTTTGAAGTGGGACAAGTGAGAAAGAAGTGGCGAAAGTTCTATCAAAGGAGAGAGGAAACAAGCAAGGAGACTAGCAAAAGCCTGAGGTTGGTGCTCTCTACTTCTCTCTCATCCATCTCTCATAAAGGAAAGCACAAGTAACTTTAATCTGTTTTTTTCTAAGATAGATACCCATCTTAGTGGGACTAGCAGCTCCAAATGGACACTAGTTTTCCCGATAATGAGGAGTTTTACGCAAAGTTAAAGCTCATTAAAAAATAAACCTAGCAATGAGCAAATGTTTCCATAGAGTTGAAGCTCATTAAAAAATGAACCCCACCTTCGGTAAATAACCATTTTGATCGCATGACTATCAACTTTTGAACCTTGGTCGTGTTCTTACAATCACCTCCACTCTTTTTTAGCTGATCATATGCCTCCATTTGATTGTTTACCCTTTTGAGGAACAGCTGCAACGAGTGATTATGTTAGCCACCTTCTTTACACTGTCATGATTGGAATGTTCCAAACCTTACTTGGAACCAGTTACTATCCAAAATATCACTTGTTCCTAAAAAACGAGTCTCCTTTAAGCTATTTTCATCTGACTCGTAAAATATGAAAATATTGTAGAGCAATTGGCCTCTCCAACTTGTTAAAGTGACTAGAAGTGCCATCCCTCCTCTAGATTTTAATCTTTTTGGACCTAAGGGATTATTACACAAAAATATCAAGTGCTTATCTTGTTCGGCTCATTAAAGCTATCGAAAAGTCATCCGTTTCATATTATTTTACACTTTTTTGGACTTAAGGGATTACATTACTAAAAAGGACCACTGGAGTTGCCTTTCTGTCCCTTTTAGACTCTCTAAAATTGAAAAGGACTGAGTTATCTTTGTTGTTAAACTCGTTAAAACAATAGTGACAAACTTGTCCATGCAGAGAAGAGCGAGTTTCATTTTCGCTAAGCTCGTTAAAACATAGCGACGGGTTTGCCCGAAAGGAAAATTATAGAACAAGCATATGTTATCCTCCTCAAGCTTGACAAAAACAAAGAGGTACTAGTCAACAATTACTGGGGAAAAAGGGAAGAAAACTTGAATAGTTTCATTGGTAGCAAGTTGCTCTTGAACATGACACTTTCACTCCATCACCATGACTGAGTCAGGTTGGGTTATTCCATTCACCAGTCATATCACCATTGGTCCATCGTACCATCCACCTTGGGGTTAACGCTACCAATCCATTTCAGTGTCACCGGTATGTTCAAGAGAATTTGGTCAGAGAATTCACCAACC
The DNA here is from genome assembly GCA_031772625.1 of Pinus tabuliformis. NCBI lineage: Eukaryota > Viridiplantae > Streptophyta > Pinopsida > Pinales > Pinaceae > Pinus > Pinus tabuliformis. The sequence goes on along the minus strand of CM062819.1, from coordinate 346,267,345 downwards.
TAGCTAATGTCTCATCCGCTGCAATGCCTTCACTGTCCATTTTTCATGACCGCCACCCTGAACCTTGCATCATCACATCGTTTTCACCTCCACAAAATCATTTTCTCTGTTCTGTGTCGTAGATGTGGGATTCATTAAGGCCCTTCTATGACGGGTCACTTCTTGTTGACATTAGCTCATTATCCAAGAAGTTGACTTAGGGACAACCCTTTCAGTACTTTGAAGCTTGCATGCCTCAATGGCAAGTTTCTCACTTCCAGTGACAGGTTTACATCAATGGCCTTCGATTGAAAGATTTTACGTGGTGTTCGACATCAGCTCATGTATTCACACCACGTGAATTTTACTGCATTACCTTGAGGGTCATCATCATTATCGGTGATTCCTCTCGCGCTTTTTAATAGCTTACATCATTGACTGGTAATCAGGCGATGTCTTTCCATGTTTGACATCAGAACATCTTTTCACATGGACTTGTATTTCAGGCAAAGATTGAAAAAGTTTGAAGACCCCGGATCTAGTTTCATCCATCTGAGCTGCAATATATTCAGGAAAATAAAGATATCAAATGCACATCATTGCTGCACAGATAATCATCTAAACTAAAGGATGATGGCTCTACCAGAATCATCAGTCTGCCACACAGACGATTGTCTGTCTTATGTACATGAATATGAATTTATAAATATGAGCATGAGAATGCCTGCCACAGCTAGATAATGAAAATATTGTGAAAATAACGTATTGTATTGTATCTTATTAGAGGTCACCTCCCAGTTCAAAAAACCTCGGATCCTCATTATAAAGCATTTCACCTGACATCAAAAGATTTACGACCTCATGCTTTAGGGGGAAATTTTTATAGACATATTTGGGAACTGAAACCCCGATAACATATGTCCATAAACTGAGGGCTTCTAAACACCTTAAACTGTTGTTTCACACCCTAAAGGAACAAGGTTAACTGATTACATCATCTCCTAGAAGTTCTCCATGAAAAACTACTCAGAACTGGTCAAAACAGGACCATACAGACTTCTCCATGCATAGGGTGCGATGCATCTCACCTATTACACATAAGGGGTACGATGCATAATGGAAAGCCCTTCTGTGGGGTGCGATGAACGAGAGCACACAAATGGCAGTAGCATTTTGCTAGGTGGAAACCCAGAGAATCTTCTAGAAACTGCTCATATGACACTTGCCTCTCTAAATTCGCCCAGGGATGAGTAAGCGATCTAAAATCTCCAAGTGGATCCAAGAACTATCAGTGAAACGACACTAATCAAAATCCCAGAAACTGACTCACTCTCTTGTAAACATCTATATATTGATCCCTCTCCAAGAGATCGAGAGGCTGGAATTTTGTAATTTGCAAGGAAGTGTTGTTGGTTTCTCTTTGAAGACATTGTTGGGTGATCTTGCTTTGTATGAGGTGAAGAGGGCTTTCATGTTGGGAGGATGATGTTGGATGAGACAACCTGGTTGTAATCCTCTCTTCTACTACTTCTATCAATAAAGTTATTTGAGTTTTCCTCCATATGCTTGTATATCTATGAATCTTGTTTATGTATGTGTTATAGACATTTTTGTGCCTCGCGTCAAGGAGCAGTAAATGTCGATAATTACAGGGATCCTCAGTCCCTAAACATGTTGTTCTTACCCCTAAAAGAACAAGGTCATCAATCAACAGCACTTCCAATCAGTTCTCCACCTGAAAACACTTCAGAACAGGCTTATTTTGGATCATGTCAGCTGCTTAACTGAGCTTCTGCGCTGTATTGCAACTGTCCCACTCTGTACCTGCGCTGGAAGTCAAAAACAATGAAGGCTACCTGCGCTGGGCGAGATTGGCCAAGTGGCACAGTCCTCCTGCAAGGTGTCAATTGCCCAGGAAGCTTCCAAACTGACACTTGGTTCATCAGATTCGCCTTGTGATGAGTAAGAGGTACTTGATCACCATGTGTAACCAAGGATCTCCAAGTGGACTCAAGAACTGAAGATTAACTGAAGAGGGAGAGGACACTAGTCAGTTCTATGCCAGCCTCAAGCTGACTCATCCTCTCTTCTTCTCTCCTATATATAGAGCTCTTCTATGAGGTCTAAGGAGGCTGGAATTTTGTATAAGCAAGGAGGTGCTGTTGGTATACTGCCAGGATTATTGGGTGATTGTTTTACTAGAGGTGAAGAAGAGAGTTCTTGTTGCCGAGGAGGTGCTGCTGGATTGGGGCCAACATCATTGGTTGTAACTTCCTCTGGAACCCTGTTACTTTCTATCAATAAAGTTTGCATGTTCTTCTATATACTTGTTTTACATAGATGCTTTTGTGTTTACATGTATATTTGATGCAACCTAATCCATGCTTCAATTATGATTGCTTGTATCTCGTAGTTTGCTCCCTTTTGTTGTGCAGGTTCTGTGTGTAGCTGGATCGGCTTGGAGAGTAAAGAGCTGGGAACGGGATACAAAGCGAGAAGGACAAGGATCGACTAAGCGCAAGACACCAGGTTGGTTGATCCTCTTTCTATTCTCTCTGTGCTTTCATAAAGATGAACATGAAAACTTTGTCATTCAGTTGTTGCTAAAGTCTGTCACCTTTAGAAAGGGTTAGTGTCATCCGCATCGGATACTTTTCCCCACAACAAACTGGCGACTCCGCTGGGGAGATCCTAGTATCTTGTTGTTGTAGGATTTTGCTATTCATTTCTTGAAGAAAGGAGTACCGAATCGAAAAGCTTTTGACTCTATCAAAAGCGAAGTAGAGGGTTTTGCTACTCTTGCTCCTTTGCTGAGCAAATTCAAGATTTAAAGAGCTAATCTACAGATGAATCTTTACTCTTTGTGATAGATCTTTATCCTCTTGATCATCCCTTAGCCTGTACTTAACCCATAGCATTTTATTTCAGTCAAAACAGTACATTTTTGAGCTTTTTATGACCCGGAATTCTTAGCAGACGTAACTCTCGTAAGTCAGTGCAGGCTGTCCACTGGCAGTCTGCATTACAGCGCAGGTGCTCCCTTCGGGAACTGCGCTGAGAGTCAAACTGGTGAACTAGTGCCTGCGCTGGTCCTGTTAGCCTTAGTCTAGCTCAGCTCTTCCTTTGTGTCTTGGCCCTGTTTGCACTTGTTTTTGGCTGATTGCTTGCTGGTTATTGTACTTGCTTTAGACCACTTCTCCTTGACATTATTCCGCCTCAGTTGTGTGATGAAATTGTAAACGTTCTTTCGGTATTTCTTGTTTCAGTTACAATTTCCCATTGTGAAAAGCGAACCTAGTAGCTGTGGCCTCTTAGATCCTGAACTGTAAAAGTATCTTTGTGATCTTATGAGTTAGTGTTATTATTGTTCATGGCTGTTTGAGTTTGTTTGTTTTTCACTTTATGGTTTGAATTCATATATTTTTAGTGTTAAAACAAGTACATGTAAAGCGTCTTTTCATTTAGATGATACTTGTTTGTTTACGCTTCAAATTGAATTCAAAAGTCATACAACAGTTTTCCTTTTGTTAGCATCAACATTAAAGGAAAAGAAAAGAAATACATGCATCTTGCATTTGCATTTTTGATAAGTTTGGGTGTCTGATCTAGGAAAAAGTGCATTAGTTTGTGCTTTGTGCTCTGTGTGGAAAGATATTGTTTTTCTCTCCCCTCAGTAGCTAGGATTTTCAAAGCTAAAAAGATTGTAAAAGCTTGCTTATCATTTTAGCTGCATTTAGGAATTTGTACCAATACAACTCGTGGTGATCCTGAAAGACAAACTGTTAAGAAAGATCAACATTAAAATAAACTTAATTTACATAACAACGCTTTGTAACTTAACGCAAACATCTAGAGGTCTAGGTAGAGACGTGTTCCGGCGTCGTTAAACATAGTGACTGTCGATCTCTACGAAGGTGGGTGATTCCTCCTGAGGGACGATAGCACTAATACGGACTTGAGCTCCCGCGTACCGTCGCGTATATTGGGAGACCCCTATAGGCAATTATCCTTTATCCTTAGGAAGCCGTGTCGACCGCCCTACTGATCGCGATGCAGTGAACACAGCATTCACGAAGATCGACCACCCGTACTGTAAAACGTATTCTGTGGTTTCGCGAAAGGTTTGGCACACCCTCTGCCTAGATCTCCAGAACAGTTTCTTTTGGCCTTTTTCAAACTCTATAACTGAAAAAGTCCAACCGAGCATTTGTCACTTCGGGCTCGTTAATACATCGAAGGCGACTAGAGTCATCTTTAGCTTTTTCTCGACTCTTAAAACATGAAAAAGCAAAGTTGTGTCTAAAGCGTCGTTATAAAATTTATTTTAAGCGGAATAATCATCACCCTTCCCGCGTTGATCTTCGAAGTTAGTCCACCACAAGTGGAAGTTCCTGTAGAATCTCTAAGAAATCTTTTGGATAGACTAGATATGTCTGAACAACCGTCGACATATAGGACTGTGTCGTCCGACACAGCAGCAGCAGAGGCTCCCACTGCTACTCCAACGATGTTCGCTGGTATACCATCTGTCTCGGCAAGTTGTCAACAACAAGCCGGAGTCCCATCAGGGACGATGACATGGTTAGTTCCTATTTCTTCTTCCGGATTATCATCTGGTATTTCTTATGTTGAAACTCGCCAAATTGATCCATTTGGAGGTCAACCTGGGCAATCGATCCCCTTGAGTTCCGGATTGATACCATATGGGGGGCAGTATGCCTTTTCATTACCTCCTCCGGGAGGATGCCCATCCGTGAGTTCACAACAAAGTTCAGGTCAAACTGGAATTACATCCAACAGTTGGGTACCAATACTGCCTCAACAACCAGGAGTTGTATATTCTATGCAACCAGTCCGCTCTGTGTCGAATGTTGCCACTACACCTGCTATGGCGAATATGTCGCAAGTACAAACGCCACCTGTTGTAATACAACAACCTCTTGGCTCAGCGACTCAATCACAATCTCAGGGTAGTGCCTCCTTATCTGGAGCGACTCAGATTCAAACAAGTACTGTGACTCCTCATCCTGGTCAATCATCCGGTATTGGTCAACAGCAAATGGTCCAACAACCAGAGCTGCTTTAATCTCAACAACCACATTTCCAGCAATCATATCAAGGACCTGAGCAACAAGTCTTTGTAAGTAATGGACAACCATACTATAATGGTTACGCTCATCAACCTTGTCTAAGTTGTCAGCATAATGCTGGTCTGCAAAGACCCATTGCTCAGGCGATACCATCTTATCCTGGATATGCTTCGCCTAACCTGAATCAACAGTTGCCATTTGTAGCAACTCTAGAATTACCAGATCTAAACTGGCTGACGAATGATCCAATTGCTTATGCCCCTTGGTGGCCAGCGATTCCACATAAACTTCCGTCAGATATTCCTAAATTTAATGGAAATCCGGGTGAAGACCCATCGAATCATGTGATGACATTCCATCTGTGGTGTTCGTCGAATACCTTGAATGATGATTCGATAAGGCTTCGCCTCTTCCAGAGGACATTGACAGGTCCAGCGGCTAAATGGTACATTGAATTGCCAAGAGCCTCTTTTGACAATTTCAGCTCCTTAGCCACGACTTTCTTAACCCATTTTCAATTACCGATAAGGTATGAAACAGGGACAGAACTCCTCACCAACTTCAAACAGACAACGGCCACTCACATATCTGATCATATACATGAGTGGCGACGTCGTCGTAGGATGGTGAAAACTTATGTTCCCGATCAGCTGTTAGCTGAATGGTTTATAAAGTCGTTACTTCCGGCTATAACGGAAGATGTGGCCAAGGGAGGAGTCGTAACAGAGGAGCAAGTCATTGCTCGTGCTCAATATTTAGACTTAGTATATACTCAGTCGGGCACGCTCTACGACAAAATACCTGACGCCCCTAGACCTGAATTTTCAATTCCTCCCCCTCCTGGATCAAATACTAACTCTCACGCCAGTAATGGCGTGACTGGAAAACGCAAAATTTCTAATCAAAATGCAAATGAAGAACTTCTTACCTCAGAAGTAAATGCCATGTCGACCGACAAAGGCAAACAACTGAAGCAACCAGGGGGCAAGAAGAAAAAGACGGGAAGAAAAAGGAAACCCCCGACAGGGTGTCATATATGCGATGAGGATCATTGGACGAAAGATTGTCCACATATAGCTGAAGTTAAGAAACTCTTCAAGAGTTCAAAAACCCCAGCAGTGCTGACTGATCCGTTTCCTAATCCAAGTCAAAATCTGGTTGCTAATCAAAATGCTTCCGGATCCCAAGTGCTTATGTTGTCCACCTCAAAGCAGCAGAATAATGCTTTGACAAGGAATAAAGATTACCGGAATCCACAGCGGTCGAATAACAAGGCTGATAAACAACCTAGTAGTTCGACAACAACTTTGAACGAAGTTGTGCCGCCCATCGTTCCTAAGCCAATAATAAACTCGCCAAAGGGAGTAGTACACAAATCGACATTTAATCCTCGTGCAAAAGTAACACAGGATTATAATATAATAGAGGACCTGGCTCAATCATCGTCCGCTATGTCGACACCTGAGGTAGTGCAAAATTGCATCTCCCAAGAGCAAGCTTTATTATCAGCTATAGGTGAGATTGGCCCAATGGATTCCAATTTTGTGGCCTTTGACCATAAAGGATATGACCCTCAATTACCAGCTCAACTAGCTTTCCTTATTCAAGTGAAAGCCCTCAACAAAACTGTTCATCGAACAATCATTGATGAGGGGGCATCTACATGTCTTATGTCGATGAGTTGCTGGAAAGAATTAGGCTCACCACCCTTGTCGAAATCGTCAACGACGTTAAAAGCATTCGATGGACGATCATACACTCCATACGGGATTTTAAGTAACTTGCAAGTTGAACTGGGGGGCAAAACAGTAGGAATTGATGTTGAAGTAATTGATGGAAACCTCGATTACAACATCCTACTAGGAAGGCCCTGGATCTATGCCATGGCCGCGGTTGTGTCGACCTATTTCAGGAGGATTGCATTTCCCTCCCAAGAAGGAATTACAATCGTCGACCAACAAACTTTTCTCCCCAACAGTTCACAAGTTACAGGAAGCATTCCAATGATCCATGCAAGGAATCATTTTTTTCAAAATATCGGAATAGGTCTCCTAAAAGACCCTGCCTTAATGGGTACTTTCGCCCTACCGCCTCCAAGTAATCTAGCGGAAGTGGCCACAGTGGAAACCTACAAAATGAAATCTAATCCAATCTTCTGGTTGGATTCAGAAGATTCCTAGATATTTTGTCGGCTCCGAGGATAGTTCCTATCTCAGGTCAACCTCGTTAAAAAATGAAGATCCGAGGACGGTTCTTATCTCGTGTCAACCTCGTTAAAAAATGAAACAAGGAGTCGTGAGGATAGTTCTTCTATTATGTCAACCTCATTAAAAAATGAAACAAATCCCCTTTTCAAAATTCAAAGGTAAACCTTCATTCCAATCACCAAGTTGAATGCAATGAAGCTTGGGGGGCACCCTCCTTTGACATGCATTATTATGATGCTGGGGGCATGCAAAAGATCCGAGCAGTTTTAGCGTCATAGTTCATGCTTGTTAAAAAATAAACATAAGCTTTTGAGCAGTGTTTTGGCGCATTCAAGCTCTTTAAAAAATGAACCCAGTACCGGTAAATAACCTTTTTGAGATCGTAAATTCATCAGCCATAAAAGCCTTGGTCGTGTTTGCGCACCGTCACCTCCACTTTTCATTTGGCCGATCATTCACCTCCATTTGTGTGTTTACCTCTTTTGAGAAACAGCTGCGAAGAGTGATTTCACCTAGCCATCCTTGTGACACTGCCGTGATTGGAAAATTCCAACCTGTACCTGGAATCTGCTGCTATCCCTGTTTATCACTCGTTCCTCAAAAGACGAGTCTTCTTTGAGCTCTTTTCACTGACTCGTAAAATATGAAAAGTTTGCCGAGTTTTGGCCTTCCAGCTCGTTAAATGACCGGAACGCTATCCCTCCTCTAAATTTTAATCTTTTTGGACTTGAGGGATTATTGCACAAAAGGATCGAGCGCTTGCCTGGTTCGGCTCGTTAAAAGTACCGAACAGCCATCCCTTTTGTATTGTTTTATACTTTTTCGGACTTAAGGGATTAGCTGACGAAAAAGGAATTATGGAGTTAACTTTCTGTACCTTTTTAGACTCTCTAAAAATGAAAAGGACCGAGTTTTCCTTGTCGTTAGACTCGTTAAAATGATTAAATAGCGACAAACTTGTCTTTAGACGAGAACGAGTTTCCCTATCGCTAGGCTCGTTAAATCATAGCGATGGGCTTTCCCGAAGGGCAGGTTATAGAACAAGCATATGTTATCCTCCTCAAGCTTGACAAAAATAAAGAGGTACTGGTCAGAAATGACTGGGGAAAAATTGGGAGAACATCAAAGTTTAATGGTAGCAAGTCACTCTTGAACATGACACTTTTCCTCCGTACCACCGGGTTGGGTTGTTTCATTCACCGGTCTCATCGCCATGGTCCTCGCCAAACCATCCACATTTGGGGTAATGCTACCGATCCATCGCATCAGTGTCGTTATATGTTCAAGAGGGGTCATTCTGAAAGTGTCAACCGTGTCCCATCCACTGCCATACATTATCCTTCATCCATTCGTGATCGCCACCCTGAATCATATGTCACAGTTTGTTTTCACCTCCACTAAAATCATTAGCTCCGTTCCGTGTCATTGATGTGGGATTCATTAAGGCCCTCCTTTGACGGATCGCTTCTTGTCGACTTCAGCTCATTATCCAAGAAGTTGATCTAGGAACACCCCCATCAGTACTTTGAAGCTTGCATGCCTCAATGGCAAGTTTCTCACTTCCGGCGACAGGTATACATCAATGACCTTCGACCAGAAGATTTTGCGTGGCGTTCGACGCCAAGTCCTTTATTCACGCCACGTGAATTGTACTGCAGTACCTTGAGGGTCATCGTCATTATTGGTGATTCCTCTTGCGCTTGTTAACGGTTTTCATTATTGACCGGTAATCAAGCGATGTCTTTCCATGTTCGACTTCAGCGCAATTCTCACATGGATCGACTTATACTTAGATTGAAGATCGAACGAGTGTGAAGACCCCGGATCTAGTTTCATCCATCCGGGCTGCGATATATATTCAGGAAATATAAAAGCATTTGCCATGTACATCATTGCAGCAGATGATCATCCTCCTCAAAGGATGATAATTTTAGCGGAAGATTATCAGTCTGTCTTCAGACGATCGTCTGTCATATGTACCAAAATGTATTTATAGAAAGCTGAGCATGGGAATACCCGCCTCAGCTAGATCATGAGAATAATGATGAATGAAAGATAATGTATTGTATTGTATTGTATTACAGGGCACTCTCCTCAGCACTGGAACGAACTTCGGACCCTCTAGCTAAAGCATTTCACCCGATTAATGGCCTCATACTTTAGGGGGCAACTGTTATAGACATTTTTGTGCCTCGCGTCAAGGAGCAGGAAATGCCGATAATTACAGGGATCCTCAGTCCCTAAACATGTTGTTCTTACCCCTAAAAGAACAAGGTCATCAATCAACAGCACTTCCAATCAGTTCTCCACCTGAAAACACTTCAGAACAGGCTTATTTTGGATCATGTCAGCTGCTTAACTGAGCTTCTGCGCTGTATTGCAACTGTCCCACTCTGTACCTGCGCTGGAAGTCAAAAACAATGAAGGCTACCTGCGTTGGGCGAGATTGGCCAAGTGGCACAGTCCTCCTGCAAGGTGTCAATTGCCCAGGAAGCTTCCAAACTGACACTTGGTTCATCAGATTCGCCTTGTGATGAGTAAGAGGTACTTGATCACCATGTGTAACCAAGGATCTCCAAGTGGACTCAAGAACTGAAGATTAACTGAAGAGGGAGAGGACACTAGTCAGCTCTATGCCAGCCTCAAGCTGACTCATCCTCTCTTCTTCTCTCCTATATATAGAGCTCTTCTATGAGGTCTAAGGAGGCTGGAATTTTGTATAAGCAAGGAGGTGCTGTTGGTATACTGCCAGGATTATTGGGTGATTGTTTTACTAGAGGTGAAGAAGAGAGTTCTTGCTGCCGAGGAGGTGCTGCTGGATTGGGGCCAACATCATTGGTTGTAACTTCCTCTGGAACCCTGTTACTTTCTATCAATAAAGTTTGCATGTTCTTCTATATACTTGTTTTACATAGATGCTTTTGTGTTTACATGTATATTTGATGCAACCTAATCCATGCTTCAATTATGATTGCTTGTATCTCGTAGTTTGCTCCCTTTTGTTGTGCAGATTCTGTGTGTAGCTGGATCGGCTTGGAGAGTAAAGAGCTGGGAACAGGATACAAAGTGAGAAGGACAAGGATCGACTAAGCGCAAGATACCAGGTTGGTTGATCCTCTTTCTATTCTCTCTGTGCTTTCATAAAGATGAACATGAAAACTTTGTCATTCAGTTGTTGCTAAAGTCTGTCACCTTTAGAAAGGGTTAGTGTCATCCGCATCGGATACTTTTCCCCACAACAGTATGCATTTATATGGTTAATGTACATTTGATCCTACATTATTTATGGTTATAGATCTCTATGCTTCGATGGTATTTTTCTGCCTTGGCTCTACAGGTGTTCTTTGAAGCGAGACAAGTGAGAAAGGAGTGGCAAAAGCTCTATCAAAGGAGAGAGGAAACAAGCAAGGAGACTAGCGAAAGACTAAGGTTGGTGCTCTCTGCTTCTCTCTCATCCATATTTCATAAAGGAAAACACAAGTAACTTTAATCAATTTGTTTCTAAGATAGCTACCCATCTTAGTGGGACTAGTTGCTCTGAATGGACATTAGTTTTGCTGATAATACCAAGGAGTAGTGAAGGCGGTATTTTCCTAATCTTTTGGATGTACAACAACTTGATTGTAACCTGAAAATCCATCTAAGAAAGACATGACTCGAGCCCCTAAAACTTTTTGTAGCAAGTGTTCCATCTTAGGCAGGGGGTAGTTGTGATTTTTAGAGCATTTGTTCAAATTCCTAAAGTCAACACAAAACTTGATTTCTTTGTTCTTCTTTCTTAATACCACAAGGTTAACTATCCACTTTGAATACCTTATGGGAACTATGATCTTGGCATCCAACAACTTCTTCATTTCCTTTTCAATCAAAGGCAATAAGAGAGGGCTGATAGGTCTTAATTTCTGCTTAAAAGGGATGGTGTTCTTCTCTAGTGGAATCTTATGCTGAATGATGTTGGTGTCATAGGTATTAAGATCACTGTACTCCCAAGCAAAAATATCATAAACTTGTTTCATCAGGGTGCAATACTCAGAAATTTGGGCAGAAGACAAGTGTGTGTATAGGTTTATGTACTTTGGATGGGTTGGACTCCCTACATTATGTCTATGAACTGGAGACTCATTTTATTTTTTGGAAGGCTTATAAGGTACATCATTATGATCAAACAACTTCTCTAGGGGCACTAATCCTTTGGGTATATCATTACTAGGCAGCTAAACGATGCTATCCTGACCAATCTCATCCTTTAGCTTAGACTGGTTGCATTCTTCAATGGTTTCGTTTTCTTGGTCAATGTGCATTTCAAAAAATTCATCAATGACTTGTAAAAACCTATTAATTTCATCATCATATTCAAAAACTTTCCAGTATTTGACATTGTCAGGCAGAGATGATCTATATTTCACTTGAACTTCATAAGTCAATTTAGGAGGCAAAGGATGAATAAACGTGCTAGCAGACACAACAAGGGAATCAGAAAGCTGGTTCTTCATTTTAGGCATGTAAGAAATGCTAAAACTATTAAAAGGACCCTTGAGCTTCCATACGTCATATATGTATGCTTTCAGCCTTGGATGCTTTTCTTGGAAAGTTTTGTTGACCTACTGAATGATAAGGTCTGCATCTCCAAACACCTGCAGAACTTTGATGCCCATTTCTTTAGCAGCGTTTAAGCCCAATATCAAGGCTTCGTACTCTACTATGTTATTTGTGACCTGAAATGTTAACTTGAAAGATAAATGAATGCATTATTGTGTGGGGGACAAGGACTACACCTGCCCCTGCAGCTTCCTTAGAGCAAGCTCCATCAAAGAACATGTCCCAATTTTGTTGGCCTTCTTGCTCTATGATGTGGCAAACCAGTTTCCTAAGCTGCATTCAGGCCAACTGGTATTCTTCAATCTGAAGAATACAGGCTCAAAAATTAGTGTCAACAACATAGATGGGCTGATTAGTGGGATTCCTTTCATCACTGATGATATGAGCCAACTGGGCTTCTATGTATAATCTCCTACTCTCACCTCCAAAAACTGGGACGGTAGCATAGGACAAATCATTTTTCAATGTTCCACCTAATCTCTTGATCCAACCTCTAGAAAGAAACATGCCAAACTCGGGGGGTACAACTTCTACCACAATTTCCATCATCATGCTCTTCATGGGTAGCTGAGACAAGGTGATGGCTAGGTCCTTGATTAATCCCAAGCATTTCACTTTTCTAGAGTAAAAAAAAAATAAGTCATGATAAGACTTGGTAATGTCAAGACCAAACTCATCCATGAGAGCCTTGGGCATTAGATTATGGCTGGCTCCTGTGTCTAGAAGGCAGTTGTGAAGGATTTTTTAATGAATAGTCAAAGAGACATAGAATGATGGGGAGTTGTCATCACAATTTTCAATCATTGGGCTGAGAACAACAACTAGTTTGTCGTCTTGCAGATTTACATAGTTCATGGAGGCTTGGATGGCTTTAGGCTCAAGGGCCTCGAGGATAGATCTTTTGAAGGACTCATTCTTCACTAGTTCAATCAGAGGTATAGGTATGCTTAGCTTCTGAATTTCTGATTCAAAACTTAAAGGAGAAGGAGACTTGTCAAGGCCTCTTACCTCGTGAGCTAGAGCTTTGAGGATGATGGGATCAATTTCTGGTCATTTATGCTTATTATCTTGCTATATTGCAACGACAACGGCTCTCTGAACAGGAGTTTCCTTGGCATTATTCATCTTCGACCTCAGATCATATATGTGTTGATCATCAGTTTGTAGAACAACTCCACCATTCCACTCTTGGCTGATCTGGTCATTGAATAATGAATTTTCATAGGTATCTAAGGTCAAAAAGGAGGCACTGCCTTTGTCTTCCAGACAATGGATCTCATCATCTTCTTCAAACTACTCTTTTTCCATGACTACATTCTAGAAAGGGATCTTCACCCTTTGGTCTTCATTAGCATCTTTACTTCTTTGCAGAATCTGCAACTGCTCATTAGTTCTTCTATATGGATTTGGATTTCTTGGAGCAAAGGTATTAGGAACTCTTTCTTTCCCAGGGTGCTTCTCAACCTTTAATTTGGAGATTTCAGAGGCTAATGACTCTATTATCTTGGTAATTTTATCTATCTTGGGATCTGAGGACGATGAAGATTCACCCCTCTGTCTCCTATCAACATTCCCTTTGAGCTTCTCTACAGCCATGACATTTGATTCTACTTCCAAGGCTGCATCCTACATATCAGCCAAGGTAGAACATTGTCTCACCCTCAATAGTAGACAAAAGTCAGAAACAAAGGCACTGGCATAGGTGAGTTTAACAAAGGTAGTGGTGGGTTTTACTTCAGCTGGTATCTTGTTGTACATGCGATTAAATCTCTTATTAAAATCAGACAACAACTCACCATTTTCCCTCTTTAAGTTCCCAAACTCGGTGTGGTATTAGAGTAGATCCTTCTTATCCACCCAATGCTTTAGGAATGCATCATCTAAAGCCTCAATATCTGCTATAGACCTTGGACAAAGACTCTCATCCATACATCATCTTCACTAATGTCAAGGTTATCAGCATAGCTATAGAATGATTCAAGATGTTCTTCAGCTATAACATCTTCAATCCCAGTGAACATAGGCATATACTTATGATATTCTCTAGTAGGCATGTCATCCAAAGGAGTGTGCAGTACTAGAGGTCCATACCTAGCAGCTATGATTCTTTCCATTTTGGTAGGTGCTACCATAGTTGTGGTGGCTACAAGGGTACTAGAAGTCTAAATGACAGAGGGTTGAGGAGTGACTGATAGGACTAAAGGAGTATGATGGATAGGAGGAGAGGCTTCCTTTGGGCTTACAATGAAATAAAAACCTAAAGAATAAGGAGATCTATGAATCTCTGATATATTTTTCTTCACTGCTAGTATTAGATGCTAAACTCTCAACATGTATTTGTCCCACTACAAGATTTTCTTGAAGAGATATAGAATATTGTTTAGAGCTACCTGAACCTGATGCTCCTTTCTACGACACCTTTCTTTCTTTGATGATTATTTCAGGGTCAGGTACTAGGTCAGCTCGTGGCTTCTAAGGATTTTTCTGAGTATACCTCACAAACTAAGCCATAACTATGGAGTGGAGTCGCCAAGAGGTTCGTCCTCCAGTAGAGTCACCAAATAGATGACTACAACCCAAATAGCGTCTATGCTTTGTCTATCATCAAAGCTGGATCTGTTTCGTCACCCAAGGAAGCTGAGCTTCAGTCTCCTATCCCTGGAAATGGTGCCAATTATGTTAGAACTCCAGGAAACTTTCCTAGGTGTAGCTCCCAGATGCCTGGTAACATATAAATTTTCAATAACATTCTCTAAACTATTGGAATGGATTGGGGTTTGGATCAATTCAGATGACTGTTTCAACTCTGTTTTCACTCAAGACATACATGAACACCCTTAGCTTGACAAGGCTTTTGACCACTAATGCTCAATAGTTTATAGATTCAATGAATAGATGGAAAATCCTGACTGTACCAGTAGATACATACATAAATAGATATGAATGGCTAGCTACAAAAGGTAAATGAAGCTTGCAAATCTAATTTATCAATGCAGAGATAAAATGACAATTATTTGGCATTAGACACAGAAAGAAAACATGAATAACCTATTCAAGTGCAAGATTATAATAGAGGAGAAGATGACAATTGAACATGTAATAGCAAAAAAATCTTGTATTATTGGAATGAAGATGAGATGCTAGGATGAATAGAGTATCCATAGTCTCCAAAAGTTGAACCCATCTTCCTTTGAACTTTCAAGCATTTATAGGCTTTTTATAATACTCTCGAACTCTCTGAGGCTCGAGATGTTGTAATCTTCTAACAAACATGGTAATAAAATTCTGGTAATTTCACTGCACTGTCAGGTGGTTCACTCATGCCACCGATGTTCCATGATCATTTCTATTGGTTCAGCTGCATCGTGCTATTGTTTTTTTCCCTTTTCAGCCATGCATTCTGTTATTTCAATTCACTATCCGACTCTCAAAAATGCTGACAAAGCCAACAAATTTCCTCCCCGGGTAACTGGTGGGAAGTGGGGTATGGGGGCCGTTGGATGGTGTGGATCGACAGTCGGGATGTTGGTCAGGCGACGGAGATCGATATGATCAGAGATCAGAGAATGGAGAGCACAACGGAAAGGAGATGAACGAGAGTAGACCCACCAATATTTATGGGCGTGGCTGTATAATTTTTTGAAGTGCGGCTTATGGTTTGGCTATGGCCATTCCTGTGTTTTCCTTTGTATTGTGATAATTGTATGTTCCTAGGTTTTTAAAGGCTTATGGCTAAAGCAGAGAAAGAGGAGACGTGGACCATCAGAGCTAAAATAGGGAACATTTCCGTTAAAATAGCAGCACTACACCTCAGGGCTAACATGCCTTATGAATAGCTCCAGAAACCCTTGTTTAGTCTGAAAATCTTGATCCAAGCTTCCTAATCCAATCCCCTATACACATGTACCACCCAAAAATATAATTTTTTCCCATCATGGAAGGTAGGTTATCATTTACTACCAATAATCAAAGCACATACATATATAAAATAACATCACATATAAGGGAGATAATTCAAAAATACTTTCATAAATCAAAATAAAAAAGTACATTATACATTGGTGCATTGATGAAAACCTCTTCAATCCTTAGCATAGCCCTTCCACTGTATTAATATATGATCGGTCTCGCCTCATATGCAAGAACTTCTAGTAGAAATCCACTAGCACAAGTAGCTATATTCTCTATAAGAACTCTCCTCTTGACATGCTCTCCATACATAAGACTTTTTATGAACTGATGAGGATATATATGTAGATATAGGTCCATGCATAGTTAGGAAACATCCACAATAATATATCCTAAAATAACTATGATAAAAGTGATTTGAGTTGATCTCCTCATGAGTGACCTATTCTATAAATTTCACCTCTATTTGTCGCATACCAAAGGAAGGTAGCGTAGCAAGGTGTTGAGTTATCCCACTGTAATGGAGACATGGGTGTTACGATGAAAATTATGTGGGAGTGATTGGATAATAAAAGTCAACATTTAAGAAGGTATAAGAATTAATTCATCACTACAAGTCATAAGATTGAATGCGGGTTTGTTTTCTAACATAATGTGGGAAAAATGGGCTATAACAGATGCCCCCTAATGCATGAGGTCAAAAGAGAAATTGCTGGCCAAAATACATTACAAAAACATTTTTCAAAATGCGAGGAAGGATTCGATACCAAAGGACCATATTAAATTCATACTAATACTGCAATCTAAATCATAAGATGATCATTCCTAACATGGGCATAGCCATACTTAGCATAAAGAGATATTGAACATGGATGCTGCTCATACAATTTGGATCTATGACATGAAATAATAGTACGTGGCCATGAGACATATACAATGGATCTATGTGATAGACTAAAATACCATATCCAACAAAGCTACGTTGTAGATCATGTCACAATTACATCAGCAAGACCATGGACACATATAAGATAAATTCCCTAGAGTAGCCTTCAATGTATATAAAATGATACATAAATTTAATCTATATTAGGAAGTGTTCCATATAAAAATGAGATGTCCCTATAAGTGAAATATCCTTCATATTTTAATTATAAAGGAAGAGAAGACAAGTAATATTAATTGTGTCTTTTTCCTAAATTTTTAATGAACCTAAGAAAGAGATAAAAGGATACTCAATAATGTGTCTTCTTCATGGTTTAATGACCTTGAAGAAGAGGTAATAGTGTGTTCGACGCAGGGTTCCTTTATCGAGAGGTTTTAATGACCCAAAAAAAGAGGTAAAAGGATGCTCGGTACCCTTAAGTGTTTAATGAGAATGATAATGACACAAAGGAAGCTTGTCCTAGAGGAATGACTAGTATAATGGGTAGCAACTTGTTTTAATCTTATGGAAGCACCCTAAATAGAGAGGAGTAAAGAGGATGGAAAGGAGAACCAATAATTGTAGAGTTCCCTCCAAGAAAGTGAAACACACTAAGAAAATACTAGCAAAAAGGTGAAGGTCAATGTGATTGTAGTGATGGGAATGAGACGAAAGAAAATTGTCATGCATAAGGGTCATGCCAAAGTAAAAAGTAGTGGTGGTATATCCACAGGGTTTAACCATAAGATGAAAAAAAAGAGAACACAAGGCTCATATTAAAAATAATGGAGGGTCAAAATGAGCGATTTTGGGATGAAAATTTGTTACATGGACACCAACATGGGAAACAAGTACTAAACTAGGGAATCCATGTGAAACAAATGCCTATTGCATAGGCTACACCATGCAAATATAGAGTGGTTTATGCCACAATGTAATAGGATAAATACTAAGGTGCAATGAATATGGTAATGATGGTCAATGATGGAACAAAAATGACAAGGAAAGGCCTACCCATATATCAAAGGTTCATGGTAATGCACCTAGTGTAAATTTTAGTAACATAAACTTGAAAATCCATAATTATGGTGATCATAATTGTCCATAATACTAAAAACAAAGAGTAATTAATGAGAAAATATGATGAAATGAAGGGTCACGCTCATGAATAAACATATTTAGAGATAGTAATTGACCAACATATGTAGTAATCCTTCACATGTTTGAACTCTTAATGGATAGTTAGAGGGAAAATAGAATAAGTCGAAGATCATTTGCATATATAGTAGTTGAGCATGGAACTTAGTGGAGAAAACAACCATTCCCCCCCGAAACTTGAGATCATGATTTGGGCATCTAAAATAAATAATTTGTTGTTCTACTTCCACTAAGTGAGTAATCAAACTCTCCTCTCAATTTTGATTACTTTCTTTTTCATTTTGGTGTGTCTTTGACGTTGGGGAGACCCTGCTTCAAGGGAAAGTTCGTGATCACTCACAAGAAAGTGTTGAAGAATCTAGGGCACATGTAGTTAATGAGACTATTCTTGACTTGATAACTATTTGTGAGGCCTTTTAATTTTCTTATTAGAAAAATCTTCTCTTTGATATTATTAGAGTGTGTGTCTCTTACTTCATCAAATAAATATCGAAAATAAAGAGACAAGAACACAAGATGTTGGCATTTTGCCAGGGCCAAAAGCTCTCTCTCTTGGAGCAAAAAACCTACACATAATTCTTCTTATAGAGATTCCAATTGATGAACACCAAGATCATGACCCTTTCCTTACTATGTCACTCCAAGACCAAGACACCAATCCTCTTCTTTTTCATTGTTGAAATCATCTTAATCACTGCTGCTTCACTGAGGTCATCATTACATTAGTACCATTACTGCACCTTCATCTAGATGACTGTTGAACTTTTACTGAGATCATCACCATGTCAACTAGATCTTTATATTGTCCTTGCTTTCATTGACATCATGACAATGTTTACATGATTACCTCTATGAGAGTATTGTTGTTACTTAGAATGTATGCCGAGACAGAGAACATTGCAATAGGATCACCAAAGTTATTATCATACAAGTTATGTCAAGAACGTGACTGTGTCTTTCTTACTTATGCCTTCACCAGATTGTAACTATATCTTTCTTGCGCTGAGATCATAGTTATGCTGAGACTATGAGAGAGTGTATCCCCTATCATATACATCCGAAAGCCATGGTATCTTTCTCCAACCGAGACACTGTAATACTCCTTCATTCAAGATTCCTGCAATACTAAATTTGACCAAGATTTCTAAGAGGTATGCGAGATCTTTGAGACTGTGATTACTCACTATAAATACCAGCAAAACTTCAGACACATCCAATATTTCTATTCCTATAATGTAGATATTTTCCATGCTTATATATAGTAGTTAGTATCCATAAATAATCCGACATGACCACTGAACTGATGTGTCATCTTTTATGATCCGAGTTGATACTTATATGAATTTTCTTCATCGTTTGGTGGCAATCTTCTGCTTTGAAGGGTGGTGCTTGTATTGGAGGACTACTCGACACTAGGTTCACACATATTCATGATCAAGAAGAGCTCTTTAATATGAATTTGATTCTTTCACTTTCCTAGACCTATGGAATGAGCAAGAAACTCATTTGAATAATTTACAAAATAATATTTATTTTCCTTGACATGTAAAAAGATCAAAATTATATTTACAAATACCGAACCTAGTTACATTTTTCTTCAACACTCCCTCTTAACTAGGTAGGTATTTACAATGGTAATTGGTTATTCTTAATCAGAATAATTTCTCATAAGAAGAATCAGATTGGTGATCCCATTTGTTTAGCATCATATCAACCAAAATTGTCACAATGCAAGGCCTTTACTAATAGCTCCATCTCTCCACAGGACCATGAGCTACAATGTTAGTGAGACCAATGATTATAGACACCTTCATCATTGTCTCTCAAGGTACATTCCCACCCGAGTGTTTAATAAGTATGACCTTCTAGGAATATTCTTATCTTGGGTTCCTAGCCCTTAAATAATATCGATCCTCTTGCCTACTCTTATCTTGGATTCCATACACATCCTCAAAGAGCATCGAATGCTAGATGATTACTCGGTCCTCCATTATTTCTTCCCAAATGAAGATAAGAATGTTGTGTTTATATCTCCCTCTTAACTAGGGAAGATACATCTGTCAAGTGTCTACATTTCTCTTCATGGCCTTCACTAAGACTTACAGTTGTTAGTCCTTGTCTAGTGCATGACACGTGAAATAGAAAAACACAATTGTCACTCCCTTTTAATCAAGGGTGACCCAACGCAAGCTCCGTATTAATCAAAGACCTGTCAGAGCTCCCTCTTAACAAGAGACTCTCCTTTCTCATCAACAACTTCTTCTTTGTGGGTCCTTCAATTTCTTGATCAACTTATTTCCTTGATGTCATGAAATTTAGTTGAGCTTCTTCCTTGTAAGGCATCAGTCATCTATCACTTTCCTTCTTGGTTTTTCACGTAAATCCTTTCGTCATGGAAAGTAGCCTTGTTGATACATATCTAGATTCTTCTTCATATCACTACTTCTTTCTCATCATGCTTCTTCCATTAGCCACATGAATTCTAGTTGTACTTGTACTTACAACTCTTATTCGTGTATCCCTGCATGAACTCATCCAGATATTATTCAAGAAATTAAAACATAAGATTAATTAAAATTATACCTTAAAATATGGATCTTCATCATGACACCTTCTGGTAGGTATCAACTTCTTGCATACATGTTGACACATCTCCCAAATATATCCATTTTCAAGGGTCTCATCATCATAGTCTTCATATATTTTCAGTATATTTCCTAGTCAAGTCTTATTGGTGTTTTAGATGTTGATCACCTTCATCAAGGTTACATATCGATCTCTTGCTTCGTCACGAATTCCATTCCCAACAAATTTCAATTAGAGTTTCTTCACTATAGTCAATCACCTCATACTTCATATGAGGACATATTATGTTGATTTCATCTAGTGTGACTTATGCCTTCTTGCATCCTTTCAGAGGAGGAGATAATTTTTCTCTTGATCATGATTCTTAAGATAGAAGCAATGATCCATGTTACCTACAACCATATGCCATGACATTATAACATATATACCTTATTTTACCTTCAAGTCATCGAGGCTTCTTCCAACAACTTTCTTGATTGAAATATATTCAATTCCTTGATTTGATTCATGTCATTGTATCATCATCTCATGGGTTCCATAAGTTTGATATCTAGTTGAAACACTTTCTTCCTCTCTAGATTAGTGAACCCTAAAATGAGGATTCCATCAGAGAATTTTGAGGATCTTGTATATCCCCAGTTGGCAAACGTTTTCTTTTTGACTTGATGTATGCACTACAAGAATAAAAGACATTGGTGAGGGGCGAAAAATGTCACCATAAGCTCATTGTTGATGGTCGAAAGAGCCTTCGTCACCAAAAAATGAACGTCACCAAAGGTGGCATTTCCAGAAGTATAGGTGTTATAATGACATTAAAAGTCCTTCATAAATAATTATTTCTAATGACGGATAGGGACCGTCACCATTTCATATGAGCAATGGTGACAGACCATAGCCTCTATCACCAAAAATTGAATGTCGCCAAAGGTAACGTCTCCAAAATTATAGGTGTTGTAGTGACATTCAAAGTTTGTCATCAATAATGATTTATAATGATGGATAGTGACCATCACCATTTCATATGAGCAATGGTGATAGACCATAGCCTTCGTCACCAAAAACTGAACGTCACCAAAGGTGGCGTCACCAAAAGTATAGGTGTTATGGTGACATTCAAGGTCCGTCACGAATATTGATTATAATGATAGATAGTGACAATCACCATTTCATATGAACAACAATGATTTATTGTGATGGATCTTTCATGGTTGTCACTATTGGTGCATGTATATGGTGATGTTCATTGACCATGACCAAAAGCCGCATTGCCAGAAGTATAGGTGTTCTGGTGACATTCAAGGTCCTTCACGAATAATGACTATAATGATGGACATCGAATGTCACCATTTCATGTCAACAACAACAATTTATGGTTACGGACCTTTGAGGGTCATCAATATTGATGCATATATATGGTGGCGCTCATTGACCGTCACCATTTCATATTTCGGTGAGGGTTGAAAAATGCCACCAAATCTCATTGGTGATTGTCAAAAGAGCCTCCGTCACCAAAAATTGATCGTCACCATTCCATACGGATGTCAGGGCACGATGGAATCAAACCACCAACCTCCTACTTGTAAAGCAGGTGCTTTTCCATTGAGCTATCACCCTTTAAAGAAAAATATGTCTAAAGATTAGACCTTGAAAGTTCATAAATTGTAAATTCTACAATTTTCAATAAATTAAAGTCTCAGAAATATTTTACTAACCAAGCAAAGAAACATCGAAGCTACAGGTCCCTACCTAATGGTTATGTAAGTTATGAAAAGTGGGTTGAGGGAAAAATAATTATGTATAAGAGAATCAATATGTTCAGTTGAATACTCAATTATGAGTGAACTATGAAGACATTTATAATTTATAAATGACCTATAACTAGAAAATGCACCAAATATTGCAAAGGAACTGTCATAAGTGGATAACATATGGAAGAACATTGGTGAAGACAGATGCAATATGTTATAGGTTTAGTGAAAGAAAAATATCAATGTTGTTGTTGCTTGGTGTTTAGATATATGAATGATATCTAAATTTTTGTGCAAATGTAACACAGATCTCTGGAAACCATGAATGACATATGTATATATATATATATATATATATATATATATATATATCCCCTTTACATAAAGCAACATGCAATTTGGAATTTAACAAGTCCGCACTCAAAACATGAAAATGACCAAAAAATAAAAGAAATTGACTTAGACAAAAAGCAATAGCTTCACCTTCATTCTTGAGCTACTTCTTTTTATTTGAATTTGACTTGTGACATTCTTTATCTGACAAGGAATCAAAATCATCACTAGTATTAAATTCATCCAAGACAGACTTTGGAGATCCCACTAACATCTGCGTTTATGTTGCCATGACTGAAAACCATGGAGATCCATGTCAATAGTAGAATAAAATGTGTGTTTGCTGCTCAAGAACACATTCCTTATTAACCATTTTTACCTGACAGAAACCAAAGAGACAACACAATATCAACATACAGAAAATCCCCTACCGAAATATAATCATAACTTAGCTAAGAAGTCTAAAATATGTTCTTAATTAATAAGCTTTGTATTTGGAAATTTTGTTTCTTTATATTTAAAAAAGACTATGTTGTACAACATTTCTGTCTATTCATCCAGGAAATTATATCATAGCATATGTCACACGGTAGCAATCTACAGTACCTAAAGTAAAAAGACAATTTTTCTCAATAAAATAGATTTAGAAAAGATCTTTGAAAACTATATGTTTGTCATCAAAGGTTTAATTAGTTTAACAACAAACTAGTTGGAGTTTGAAAATCAAAATCATTCATAGGAAATGAAAGGGACAATGACCAAAGTCACTTTCATACAAATAAAGTTAGAGTCACTATTGTCATTGCATATAATTGAACTTTGGGTATTGATCTAACAGTTAGAGCTTATTTGCAGGGAAGACTCATCAATACCATCTTTTTTTTTCCATGGGTTGTTGTGTCTCTAGATCCAGATCAGAAAGCTTGTTATTCTCATATTCTACTTACAAGTGTAGATTTTTGGCTCACCCTGTAAAACACAATTCTACCACTCCATTTGATTTTTTTTTGTCAAGAGAATTGGTAGGACCTTCCCATCCTCTGTTTTAAATCAATCAATAACCATCCATCAATGATATAAAGAATAATGGATACACAAAAAAGGAAAAAGATGCAATTTTTGTATACCTATGTTCTAGGAATCATATGACCTTACTGGTGCAAAGAGCTCACCCTGAAAAAATAACATCCATGTGGAATTTACAAAACTTTCTTAAATCAAGCTCCAAGTAAACCAATAAAAATGTGAACATCTTTTTAATCAATACAATCTACGACTTAAAATAAAAGTGGCCTAGAATTGAATGTGATATCAACCATGTCAATTAACTAAGATTGGGTGAGAAATATAGGCCATGCATATTGGATTAGCGAAATAATTGATGTGATAAAGCTCAAAATCAAATAGATGACTTACAACTAAGAAACATGAATAAATGACTTACAACTAAGACATGAGGTTTCCCTTTCAACCCTATTGTTAAATAACTCTTCTTTATGTCACAGACCATTAAACTTTTTTCTGATATCAGGTGGAAGTGGTATTGTAAAATTAACCTCTGATAGAGTCTTTGTCCATGACTAGTTCTCAAGATGCGCTCCATTACAAGCATTTGGGGCTACATAAGATACATGCAAAAGCCATCAACATGAAAATAAAATCTACATCCTTGTAAAAAAATGGGAGGTAAAAAAAAATCCACAAATTAAAATAGACTGTAGGATAACTAATTCCTACAACATGATTATCCTGCCATGAACAATGAAAAAATAAATTAGGAGAAATTTAATCTTTGTGACATTTTGACAATCATTTCCTTTTACATATTCTATGAGTAATTGATGAAAAAAGTCAGCTAAAGCTTGTCAACATCAAGATTATAGTAAAACATAAAGGAACCACTCCAACACATATAATCATAAACATAAGTATCAATGCATATAATTATATATTGAGGACATTGTATTTTGTGAAAATATGGAAGTCAAATCTTTGAAATAACACAATTTATGGTACTAGTGCCTTATGAAGTCCATTCATTCGAGTATTTGCAAAGTACATTAAGGAATTTATTCAAAGTTAAAAGTTCAAGCAATTAACATGTAGCCTCAAAAAACTTAGATTTAAAAAGGAGATAACCAAAAGATGTAGAGTATATATCTCACATTTATATATCCTAATTTCTAGACATTGAAATGAAACTTTTTAGCATACTATTGGGAATTCAGCCCAAAATGCTAGAAAAAAATATTGATGGTTATTTTTGTTAAAAATGGAAGCTAGGGCCAAATTAGACTTTGAACAACTCCTTTGGGGAATATAATTTTGGAATTGAATTCCCCTTTTTGAGAGGACCAAAATAGATCTAAAGGTTGTCAAATTTGGATAAGTAGAAGTGTAATTTTGAATTTATGTTTCTCTAATGTAAATTATTTATGTCAGCCTCAACTGTATGTCAGCTTAAGAAGATCAAAAGTCATGTCTGTTATAGGACAAATTGAACTCCTAATAAACTCAGAGGTGAAAGACAAGATGACTAAAGAAATGACCACAATTGCAGGCCCAGAATCCACACTAACGCTCTCTATACACTGACAACTTGCTTTATAAAGCTTGTTACCAAGCATAAAGGAGCCTTAGTCACCCTACTAACTCTTGTTGTTAGACCAAGGGGAGTGCTAGTGAACTTAAGTGATGTTCAAAAGGTTATGCCAATGATTCTACTCATA
Source organism: Pinus tabuliformis (assembly GCA_031772625.1). Taxonomy (NCBI): domain Eukaryota; kingdom Viridiplantae; phylum Streptophyta; class Pinopsida; order Pinales; family Pinaceae; genus Pinus; species Pinus tabuliformis. The sequence continues at coordinate 346,242,082 of CM062819.1, read as the reverse complement.
GATATCTAGATATTAAATCCCTAAATTTGTGCAAGAAAAGCAAGGAAACTCCAAAAATCAAGATATTTGTAGAAATTCTATTTTGAGAATGAAGGCAAATGGGAAAAATCCTGTAAACAGGGTAGATTCATGGTTTTTGCCCTAATGAACTACAGATGGAGCTTGGTAGCCCTAATTCAATTTCTATATAAGCAACGAGAGGGCCATTACAAAAGGGATCAGAGCATTTGGAAGGATAGCCCATAGAGTTGTTGTGAATTGTCATATTCTTCAAGGAGCTAGCTGAAAGAAGGAGAGAAAGAGAGAGGAAGAAGGGGTAATGAAGGCTGATACAATGGATTGCTATAATCAATCTTCCATTCTAAATATAGAACTGAAGTTGTGTTCCCTACTCCAAAGTGTTGGTGATATTGTGCATTTATTTGTTCATTTTGATGCTTGTCGAGTTGAGTAGTTAATTTATACATTTATATATGTTTGTTATGGATTCTTACATTTATTTTCAGAAGCATATGCTATGATTGGTTTTCCTTGTCCTTTGTGCAGGAATTGCCTTGGAGCCGACTTAGAAGGGGTTCTTCTTGCTGCATGGAGATCCCTAAGCGAATCTAGAAGGAACCAAAGGTGATCCTCTTTCCATACCTTGTCTATTTATGTTTGATAGATGAACATGTGTGTAACTGGTAGCTTTTGTAGATAATTTTAGGCTCTTTCGAAGGTCCTAGGAAGGCCTTTGAGGGTAGTTTTCATCCCATGCATTTTACCCCATAGCAAAATTGGCGACTCTGCTGGGGATGATACATCTAGTTCCCAGTTACCTGAACTCCTCCAAGATCTTCTCTTTCTTCTATGAGCTTCCCACTTCTTCAAATCCTTTTCTGATCCACCATCTATCTTGTTGCATCCTGTAAAGTTGCATTCTTCTCAAAAACTGATCCTAAAAGCCCTATTTTTGAGCTATTTCCCTCACTAACGCATGTTTCTAGTCTACACAGAGCTTTATAAAGCTCTTTGACTGTGCACAGGGAGCGTTAGTGGCCAAACTAACTCTCTGTTTACAAAGAGATTGAGCGTCAGTTAACCATTTCCATGTTTTTCAAAATATTTTGTGGACCAAAAGGGTGGGGAACTTGTCTCAGGGGCTAAAGTAAGATCTGCAACAGTATCATGCTAACAAATTTGGTGTCTTGAAAATTTATTTTTAAGAAAATGTTTTTATTTTTTCTCTTAAAGGACATTTTTTTTGAAAGAAAAGCTAATAAACTGTATTTCTCCTTCTACCGAAATAGTTGTAGGTCGCTTCATTTTGGTTTTCAGTAGTTGTTAGGGAATACTGAGAAAAGAAACTTTTGGTTAAGCAAGTGTTGAATGGCTTTAGATGCACTGACAAATCCATGAATATGTGAAAAGATACATGTGTAGAATAAGACTTGTTTGCATAAGAAATTGAATTTTTTTTTCAAAGCATTGTTCTACATGGTTTATTGAGTCGAGAGTCTCACCATATTCATATGTCAACACCCCTACCGAAGACAAATAAGCAAGTACACTAAAATTTACATTAAAATCAATCAGTTATTCGTTTTTGAAGAAACCAACATTAGCTAGATTAGGACCTTGGGATAAGCATGTGAGTGAACTGCCCAAGGTTGAAGATCAAAACTAGTGTCATTAATGAGTGGAAAATCCTTCTACACTCATATTACCAGGACAACTCCATTAACAATGGAGTGAAATACAAGACAACATCAGATTGTAATTGAAGGTAGCCCACCTTCTCTTACAACTCCTTTGGGCATTTTGTGTATTGGGGGTCCCTTCGGGGATTTTGGAACTGATTCAGGGACTCAGGTATCCTGCCCACAGAGCGTGTTGTCTACGACTATGTCCCCCTTGATAATGTCTATGATTTGAGGTATCTCTAGTGGCCAAACCTTCTAGGTACTTACACAAGGTAACTGGGACGGGCTGTCCTGGTACGTAAAACGGATGAACCTACTTTGTCTTCAGTTTTTGGGGGGGTGCTCGTCTTCACAAGAGTACTTGGCTCCTCAATCTGAGGTTCGAGTGAAGCTCAAAAGTAATCGTAATCGTACATTTGGCCATCCTTTTTTGTTACTCATTGAGAGACTGGGTTTCATCTCCAGTAATTGATGCTTATCAGATGAGGTATTCTCTCTCTGTTTGCTGATTGACATATTTAGTGTATTTAGGTACCTGAGTGCTATCGATTTTTAGACTTTAAAGAATATCACATTAAAATATATTTGATAAAACTTAACAGTCATTGTGGCTACATCCGGCCCTCATCATCAATGTAGACGATTGTTAGGACTTCCTCCACTCACTGTGGAGGATCTGTCGAGTTCCATTGACTCAGATTCCTCATCTTCGAGGAATCAGTCTCCTAAATCACACACGAGGTCTATGTGGATGACCGACGATTCTGGTTTTCCAGAGGATTTCTTTACGAAAGGATTTCTTCCTCATTTTAACACTCTACTTACAGATCTGTCGGAACCTATTGTTACTCCCATAGTACCAATACTTCCTTCTTCAGTAGGTGGAACTTTCCCATCTATCCAGTTGGTGCGTCAAGGGTTGTGGAATTATAGATACACTGTTGGTCCTCTCCCACTTCCCTAGTCAACGGTCATTACAACACCAGTAATGTGGAATCCCGCTATCCCGTTTGTCCTAGTTACTGCAACTCACATAACACCCTCTATAAGTGGAACCCAGCAGATGCCAGGTTCCACTCCTATGGTGCCACAAAGCATACCTTCAACTAGTGCCACATATAGTGCTCCATATAAAACTCAATGCGGCACTATGGGCGCGGTTCTAGTTTACCAACACCAAGGTTAGCCACCAATGTATAGTTCCAACCCCCAAATTCAAATATCTGGGGTGGCTCCCAATATGCACATGACAGCGAGGAATGTCACAGTTCCCCCACCATTCTCAGGCATGCATGGATAGTCGTTGATTGACATGAGTGTTCCCTCTATCAATCAAAGCCATACAGTTAGTTCTATGTCGGTTGGGAATCCACAAGGGATTCCCACCCAATCCATGGGAGCACCCTACTCACAAGCGCAGATGAGTCAAGGGGGCACCACTTATACTGGGGGAAACTTCATACCCCAGTATCAAAATCCTCATGGAAATCCAATCTACAACACCGTACTGCAAAGCGATTGTTACACCACATAGCCCATGTACACCATGGGGAACCAAATGATGGGAGTGTTATAGACATTTTTGTGCCTTATAGCATTGAGCATGAAATGTCCATAATCTAAGGGATCCAAAGTCCCTAAACATGTTGTTCCTACCCCTAGAGGAACAAGGCTAACAAACCACAACAATTCACAGAAGTTCTCCACCAGAAACTGCTCAAAAACAAGTCAATTCAGGATCAATTCAGTGGCTCCACTAGCTGTCTGTGTTGAATGTCAAAGCCAACACTGGCTACCTGCACTGCAATGCAGGTAGAAGCACTACTAGGGTGCGCTGAGTGAGAGTTGACAAATGGCAAGTTCATTCCAAGAGGTGTCAAGACCCAGGAAGCTTCCAGAATCTTCCTCAATGACACTTGCCTCAGTGAATTCGACTGGTGATGAGTAAGAGGTTCCCAATCTCCAAGTGGAAGCAAGAACTGACAGAGGGAGAGGACACTAGTCAGATCTCAATCTGACTCATCCTCTCTCCAAACATTTATATATGGATCTGTCCTCCATGAGATCTAGAGGCTGGAATTTTGTTATTGCAAAGAATTGCTGTTGGTTTGAGATTGGAATCATTGGGTGCTTAATGCTTTGAAGGGGGTGAAGATAGGAATTCCATTTGCTGGGAAGGAGATGCTGGATTGGAGCCCTCTGGGTTGTATCTCTTCCCGAACCTTGTTATTCATCAATAAATCTATCTTGGTTTCTCCTATATACTGATGTATCTTTGATGTATGATTGCATTAGTATGTTTAGTTTATTTCTAATCCTGAACTAGTTATGAATATGAATCCATGTCTTGTGTAGTGTTCTCTTCTTGTGATCTTGCAGAAACCTCTTGAAGCTGGGCGAGCAAGAAGGCAAGTAGTTGGGAACTCTCAAAGAGAAGAGAAACTAGATCGAGGGACAAACGGAAGACACCGATTAGTCCATCCATCTCTCTTCATTCTTAATTCATAAAGGAAGAATACTAGAATAACTGTCTCCGTTTGTTGCTAAGGCACTGTCACACCTTAGGTGGATAGGATCGTCCTGCATAGGCATTTTTCCCCACAACAAATTGGCGACTCCGCTGGGGAGATCTGTTTAGTAATTTTATTTGTGTCTCTACCATTGTTTGTTTCATAGACTCAACAACAACAATCGAACTGCATCCGGTATTCTCAGATGCGAAGTAGACAGCTGCTGCCTTGATCCAACCACTGGATTTGTCTATGATCTGAAAAATGGACTCACAAATGATTTGATGATCCTTTGTGATAGATCTTAGTACCCCCTCAAAGCATCCCTTTGATTGTACCTTGCTTGTTGCTTTTATTTGGCCTGAAACCGTAGATTAATCAGCAATCTGGACCCAGAACCCAGTGAAAAACTCTCGTTTCTCCTTTAGTGCAGACCCTGTGAAGAGGTTCTGCATTTCAACGCAGGTCCTGTGAAGGCTACCCACGCTGAATGTCAAAACCCCTGTGTTGAGGTTGCGCTGATCTAGTTAGGCCTTGTGCAGCTGGGGTTCTCTGCTCTGTTTTGCCTTGTTTTGATCTCTGATTTTTGCAGCCTGTAACCAGCATAGGTACCAGTCTGATAACTCCTTTTCTCTGCTTAAATTCCGCCTCCTTTTGTACAAAAATACTGTGAGTGTTTTCATGTGTTTGTGGCGTCATTTACAGTTTTCCTTTGCATGAGTGAAATAATCATCCTGTAGCCTTTGATTCAGATCTGTTGATTGTGATCTTAGGAGAGAGTTCATTGGCTGTTTGCAGTTGATTATACATTTACTTTTGCTTTTGGTTTGAGTTTGTCTCTTTTAAGTGTCGAAGCAAGTATTCATTTCAGAAATCGTTAAGTGTTGTAATCTCTTCTACCCTCTCTAATTTCGAAAAAGTAAACTTGTTTGTATTTGTCATTTAAAAGCAAATTCAAAGTTGTACAAAAAGCTTTCTTTGTAGGCATCAATACTAAGAAAGCAGAAAACAAACACCTGCATTGTGCATTTGCATCTTGATAGTTTTCATGTTTGATTTAGGAAAAGTGCATTAGAGTGTGCTGATTGCTCTTTGAGAAAGGATGGTGTCTTTCTTTTCCCTTAGTAGCTAGGATTTTCATAAGTTGAAAAGATATAAAGCTTGCTTATCATCTTTAGACTGAATTTAGGAATTGTATCATACATCTCGTGGTGAACCTCAAAAGGCAAACTTCTAAAAAGATCAACCTAAAATAAATTGAATGAACTTAACAACGCTTTGCAACATAACGCACAACATAGAGGTCTAGGCTAGAGACATGTTCCGGCGTCGTAAAGCCTGGTGACTGTCGATCTCGTTGATGGTGGGTGATTCCTCCTGAGGGACGATAACGCCAGTATGGATTGTGCTCCCACGTACCGTCGCGTATATATTGGGAGAACCCTATAGGTATAAAACCTTTATCCATAGGAAGCCGGGTCGGTTGCCCTACTGATCGCAATGCACTGAACACAGCATTCAGGAAGATCGATCGCCCGTACCCTAAAAAGTATTTTGTGGTTTTGCGAAAAGTTTGGCACACCCTCTGCCTAGAACTCTAGAGCAGTTCCTTTTGGCATTTTTCAGACTCTATAACGGAAAAAGTCCATCCGAGAATTTGTCACTTCGGGCTCGTTAAAACATCGAAGGAGACTAGAGTCATCTTTAGCGTTTTCTCGACTCTTTAAAAGTGAAAAAGCAAGTTGTGTCTAAAGCGTCGTTAATATTTATTTTAAACGGAACAATCACCCTTTATTCCTGCGTTGATCTTTAGGTTGAGAAAATGGAGCACACCAACCAAGGAATTCCCCTTGGTGGAAATCCTAGTCCCTTCTCCTCTTGGGGAGATGTTGGTGCGCCTCATATGGCCACATTGTCACTTCCAGGACTGACAATTGGCTTGCCGGTCTGGCTCTTCTCAACCAATGTCGTTCAGAACACCACTATTCCTGAATAGTCGAGTTAACAGTTAGACCAGACCAGAGTTGCTCACCAGCCTTCTACTTCATCTAATTCTTCCTCTCCTCCTTCCTCTTCGCTTGACGGAACTGGTAGAACAAAAAACCAAGTTCCTAAGGAGAAGAAGGAAAAGAAGAAGAAGAAGGAGCCAAAAGCGACTGGGGGCAAACAAGTGTCGTCTGACAAAAATCCACACACAGCACTGACTAGGCCTAAATCACCATGTGTCATATGCAAGGGAGACCACTTCCACAGAGATTGTCCCTGCATCCCTCGGATACTAAGGGACTGGTCTCCCCGTCTACACAATTCGGTAGGGTCGACCTCTGATAGCCATGTTGACAGCTCACCGTCAACTAGTGAAAGTGAAGTCACAGGACAGAGAGGGAAAGCTAGATTTCCCTGTAAACTGTGTGAAGGTGACCATGCCATCCACCGTTGTCCCTTCTTAGATCAGGCTAAAAGAGTTTTGGAAGATCGCCCGGTTTTACCAGTGCAACTTCCTCCTGGATATCAAAAACTCCTGCCAAGTCCTTCACCAGTTGAGAACCCGGCTGGCCCGCTCAGGTGGTCAGCCGAAGCACCTATCATTGAGGATGAACTGTCTGAATCCATACTTGACGAAAGTCAAAAGGTTGAGGCGGCAGTTGACTCGGTTTTGCCTTCAGAGGCTCTATCTTCGAATGATACCATCACAGAGGAGAATAAAGATGACACCGTCCAAATTCTCTTCATCAACACAGACTCCGACGAACAAGGGGGCAATTTGCCCATTCCTTTATCGCAGGAAGGAACTTCGTCAGAGTCATACCCGACCATCTATTCAGTCCCACCACCAAGCAACCTAGTTGTCTTGTTTGACTGGAACCAACTAGGCAGACCCCGTTTGCCAGCAAGAATACCATTCAGAATTATCGTTCAAATATACAGAATGGTAATGGCTCGCACTATCATTGATGAAGGGGCATCTGTGAGTATCCTTTCCTCTATTGCTTGGAAAGCACTTGGTTCGCCAGCGCTTTTGCCTGAAATGAGAAATCTATTAGGCTTTGATAAAGGAACCAGTCGACCTTTAGGGATCCTCCCCAATGTGCCCATAACATTGAAAGGGAAGACCGTTCAAATGAACGTGATGGTCATTCAAGGACCCTTGGATTATAACCTACTCCTTGGACGAGACTATATATATTGCATGGGAGCCATCGTCTCCTCACTCTTTAGAGTAATGTGTTTTCCGCATGAAGGAAAAGTGGTCAAGCTCTTGGACCAACTTTCATTTCCCGGATCACGCATCGCAAATAGTCATGTACCATCCCTAAATGGTCTCTTCACGTAAGAAGTGTCTCAACGCACGGTCCGTCCTCCTGATGAGCGCAAGTAATCCGGGAGGATATGATTGGAACCCAGGGGGCATGCGTCCTAGTCTGCTTCAGCAGGAAAACTTTGGGTATAGGGTAGGTTTCCGTGGGAGAATATGACTAGTCTGTACCTCGTCCGTCTTGGAAGAGGGGTTATTCTAGAATAAGATTCTTTTGTCAAAGTTACGTGTTTGGCACTGAGGTCATTCACCTTTGTCTATCTCGGTAGACACCGCCGAAGAAGTGTTTTGTTGAAAGAATAACAGAACAATCTTTGGGTAGCCTGAAAGGGGTATGCCCCTCCCGGTAAAACAAATGTTTTATTGGACTAAGAAGGGGTAACCTTGAAATCATACTTTATGCCTGGGGGCATGCAAACCTTTTGGAGTGCAAGCAAGGGGCGGCTATTTATTTTTTAAAATTTTTAGGTCCTCCCTTTAAACCTGTAGGTCTAACCCTTTAAACTCGTAGGATTAGTCATTTCCAAACTTGCATAATGAAAGGATGCGAGGCATAGCCTTGTAAGATGAAGCTCCATAAAAAATAGAATCTTAATGAGACACTCTTATCATATGATTGGATTGATTGAGCAGTTTTAGCACACAGTTCATGCTCGTTAAAAAATAAACGCAAGATCCGAGCAGTTTTAGCGCATAGTTCATGCTCGTTAAAAAATAAACATAAGATCGAGAAAATGTTTCCACCCACGTTTAAGCTCGTTAAAAAATGAACTATCCCAGTAAATAACCACTATGAATGTAATATCATCAGCCATTAAAGCCTTGGTCGTGTTTGGCCGTCACCTCCACTTTTCCATTGGCCGATCGTTCACCTCCATATGATTGTTTACCCATTTTGAGGAACAGCTGCGAAGAGTGATTTCACTAGCCATCCTTGTGACACTGCCGTGATTGGAAAATTCCAACCCGTACCTAGAATCAGCTGCTAACCCGTTTTATCACTCATTCCTCAAAAGACGAGTCTTCTTTAAGCTCTTTTCATCTGACTCGTAAAATATGAAAAGATTGTCGAGTCCTTGGCCTTCCAGCTCATTAAAGGGACAGGAAGTGCTATCCCTCCTCTAGATTTTAATCTTTTTGGACCTGAGGGATTATTGCACAAAAAGATCGAGCGCTTGTTTTATTTGGCTCGTTAAAACTATTGAAAACTCATCCCTTCTGTATTGTTTTATACTTTTGCGGACTTAAGGGATTAGATGACGAAAAAGGACTTTTGGAGTTAACTTTATGTACCTTTTCAGACTCTCTAAAAATGAAAAGGACCGAGTTATCTTTGTCATTAGACTCGTTAAAATCATTAAATAGCGACAAACTTGTCTTTAGATGAGAACGAGTTTCACTATCTCTAGGCTCGTTAAAACATAGCGATGGGCTTGCCCGAAGGGGAGGTTATAGAACAAGCATATGTTATCCTCCTCAAGCTTGACAAAAATAAAGAGGTACTGGTCAGCAATGACTGGGGAAAAATTGGGAGAAACTCAAGAAAACTTTGATGGTAGCAAGTCGCTCTTGAACATGACACTTTTCCTCCGTACCACAATCGGGTTGGGTTGTTTCATTCACCGGTCACATCCATGGTCTCGCCATACCATCCATATTTGGGGTAATGCTACCGATCCATCGCATTAGTGTCGCCATATGATCAAGAGAAGTCGTTCAGAAAAGTCAACCGTGTCCCATCCACTACCGTACATTATCCTTCATCCTTTCATGACCGCCACCCTGAATCATATGTCACAAATCGTTTTCACCTCCATCAAAATCATTAGCTCCGTTCCGTGTCATTGATGTCGGATTCATTAAGGCCCTCCTTTGATGGATCACTTCTTGTCGACATCAGCTCATTATCCAAGAAGTTGATCTAGGAACAACCCCTTCAGTACTTTGAAGCTTGCATGCCTCAATGGCAAGTTTCTCACTTCCGGCGACAGGTATACATCAATGACCTTCGACCGAAATATTTTGCGTGGTGTTCGACGCCAAGTCCTTTATTCACACCACGTGAATTGTACTGCAGTACCTTGAGGGTCATTATCATTATCGGTGATTCCTCTCGTGCTTGTTAACGGTTTACCTCATTGACCGGTAATCAAGCGATGTCTTTCCATGTTTGACTTCAGAACATTTCTCACATGGATTGACTTGTACTTAGAGTGAAGATCGAATGAGTTTGAAGACCACGGATCTAGTTTCATCCATCCAGGCTGCGATATATATTAAGAAAAGATAAAGAAATTGACATGTACATCATTGTAGCAGATAATCATCCTACTCAAAGGATGATAATTTCATCAAAATTATCAATCTACCATCAGACGATTGTCTGTTCTATGTACAAAAAAATGAATTTATAAAGCTGAGCATGGGAATGCCCGCCTTAGCTAGATCATGAAAGCAGTATGAAAAATAATGTATTGTATTGTATCTTATTACAGGTCTCCTCCCAGCATTGGATGAACTTCGGATCCTCCTGATAAAGCATTTCACCCGATAAACGGCCTCATACTTTAGGGGGCAACTGTTATAGAAATTTTTGTGCCTTACAACATTGAGCATGAAATGTCCATAATCTAAGGGATCCAAAGTCCCTAAACATGTTGTTCCTACCCCTAGAGGAACAAGGATAACAAACCACAACAATTCACAGAAGTTCTCCACCAGAAACTGCTCAAAAACAAGTCAATTCAGGATCAATTCAGTGGCTCCACTAGCTGTCTGTGCTGAATGTCAAAGACAACACTGGCTACCTGCACTGCAACGCAGGTAGAAGCACTACCAGGGTGCGCTGAGCGGGAGTTGACAAATGGAAAGTTCATTCCAAGAGGTGTCAAGACCCAGGAAGCTTCTAGAATCTTCCTCAATGACACTTGCCTCAGTGAATTCGACTAGTGATGAGTAAGAGGTTCCTAATCTCCAAGTGGAAGCAAGAACCTCCAAGTGGAATCAAGAACTGACAGAGGGAGAGGACACTAGTCAGATATCAAGCTGACTCATCCTCTCTCCAAACATCTATATATGGATCTCTCCTCCATGAGATCTAGAGGCTGGAATTTTGTTATTGCAAAGAATTGCTGTTGGTTTGAGATTGGAATCATTGGGTGCTTAATGCTTTTAAGGGGGTGAAGATAGGAATTCCATTTGTTGGGAAGGAGATGCTGGATTGGAGCCCTCTGGGTTGTATCTCTTCCTGAACCTTGTTATTCATCAATAAAGCTATCTTGGTTTCTCATATATACTGATGTATCTTTGATGTATGATTGCATTAGTATGTTTAGTTTATTTCTAATCCTGAACTAGTTATGAATATGAATCCATGTCTTGTGTAGTGTTCTCTTCTTGTGATCTTGCAGAAACCTCTTGAAGCTGGGCGAGCGAGAAGGCAAGTAGCTAGGAACTCTCAGAGATAAGAGAAATCGGATCGAGGGACAAACGGAAGACACCGGTTAGTCCATCCATCTCTCTTCATTCTTAATTCATAAAGGAAGAATACTAGAATAGTTGTCTCTATTTGTTGCTAAGGAACTGTCACAACTTAGGTGGATAGGATCGTCCTGCATAGGCATTTTTCCCCACAACAGGGAGGAGCACAGAGCTCCTCAGGTCATCTGTCATCCCCATGGTCCGAGTCAGGGGCACCCAACAATTTGCCTTTTTTGGAAACATTGGATATCCCCAACTTATACAAGTTGACAAATGATGCCATCTGCCACAACTTACAATGGTCACTGATCCTGCATAAAATACCGATGGACATTCCTAAGTTGGATGGAAAACAAGGGGAGGATTCGAGCACTCATGTCACCACCTAGCATCTCTGGTGTGTTTCTAACTCTATGGTGGATGATAGTGTCCAGTTACGTCTTTTTCCCTGCACCCTCACTGGCAATGCGACAAAGAGGTATATTGAGTTACCATGTGCATCGGTGAATACCTTCGATGCTTTAGCGATGGAGTTCCTAAAGAACTTTCAGTTACCTATCCATTATGAGACAGGGACAGAGCTCCTTACTTCGTTTTGTTTGGATACCACCACCCACATCTCCAATCATATCCATGAATGGAGACGTAGGTGGAGGTTAGTCAAAGCTCCCATCCCTGATTTTCTCTTAATAGACTAGTTTTGTAAGTCGTTACTCCCACAAATCGCTAGATATGTCTCTCTAGGTGGTGCGGTCACAGAGGATCAATCCATACGTCATGCCCAACACTTAAATTTGATCTATTCATAGTTTGGCACTCCCTACAACATTATTCCCTATGCTCCCAATAACCAAAATCCTCCCACCAAGTAGCACCCTAGAGCGCATGCCGATGGGATCGTCGGTGCAACCTCCGGGGTCACTGTAAAATAACTCAATGGTTCCATTGCCAAGCTGGAAGTGGACCCCCTACCAAAGTGACTGCTCTTCCTGCCACCATGGTTAATTCTGTGCAGTCTACACAGAAATATGGTAGCAAGAACAAGAAGAATAAGAACAAGACCACTCCTTCTGAGGAGCAGTCATCTAAGCAGCCCAACCCGAAACAGAAGGTTGTTGCACCTATTGATACAGAAAAGGATAAAGGCACCAACTATTCATGCAAACTCTGTCTTGAATAAAACATAACTTAGCATTGTCTGCATCTTCCGGAATGCATGGATTACCTTGCCAAGAAAGATTCTAGTAAGGCACCTGCTATCCTTAGAAATCCTTTTCCTAATCAACCGCAGTAAAATCTCATTGCCAACCAACTATAACCCATGTCAGGGGGCAACGACAGTTTGCAACATCCTTCCACCGGTGAAGTAAGTTCTACTATTTACAAATTCGAAACGGTAGAACTAGCCACAAGAGCCAAACCTTATGGAGCTTGTTATAGACATTTTTGTGCCTTACAGCATGAAGCATGAAATGTCAATAATCTGAGGGATCCAAAGTCCCTAAACATGTTGTTCCTACCCCTAGAGGAATAAGGTCGGCAAACCACAGCACTGAATATCAGTTCTCCACCTGAAAACACTCAGAAACAAGCTAATTCTGGATCATGTCAACTGCTCCACTGAGCATCTGCGCTGAATGTCAAGAGCTACACTGTCTACCTGCGCTGAATGTCAACTGCAAGGAAGGCTACCTACGCTGGGCGAGTTGGGACATGTGGCACAGTCATTCCTCAAGGTGTCAATGCCCAGGAAGCTTCCAAAATGACACTTGGATCAGGGAATTCGACTTGTGATGAGTAAGAGGGTCTAGATCTCCAAGTGGAAGCAAGAACCTCCAAGTGGACTCAAGAACTGAAGAATAACTGAAGTGGGAGAGGACACTAGTCAGCTTCATGCCAGCTACAAGATGACTCATCCTTTCTCCAAATCTCCTATATATAGAGCTCTCTCATGAGGTCTAAGGGAGGCTGGAATCTGGTGAATGTAAGGAAGTGTTGTTGGTTTGAGTATAGAACTATTGGGTGATTTGCTTGAAGGAGGTGAAGAGGAGATTTCTTTCTGCTGGGAGGTGATGCTGGATTGGGCCTTTTATGGTTGTATCACTTCCTGGACTTTACTTCTTCCATTAATAAAGCATTTGAGGTTCTTCTATATGCATGTGTTTCAATAGTGTATTGTTATGCTTGTGTATTTGATTTATTCTAATCCTTGAATCAATTATGAATGTATGCTTCTTGTAGTTTCCCTCTCTTGCCATTTTGCAGGATCTTGGTGTAGCTGGGCCAGTGAAAGAGCAAGGAGCTGGGAGCAAGCAACAAAGAGAGAAGATTGGATCAATCATTAACGGAAGACAACGGTTAGTGGATCTCTTTCTCCCCTCTCTTACATCTCATAAAGAAGTAATCTTGAATAGCTTTGCTTTGATTGTTGCTGAGGTACTATCACCCTTAGAGTGGGATAGGGTCATTCCGTATTGGATACTTTTCCCAACAACAAATTGGCGACTCCACTGGGGATCGTATCTTGTTGGTTGTTTGTGTTTTTGCTATTCATTTCATAAACACAGGGAGTACCGAATCGAACTGCATTTGGATCTTTCAAATGCAAAATAGAGGGCAGCTACTCTAGCTCAGTTTCTGGGCATGTTTATGATTTGAAGAGCTGATCCACAAGGACTCTAAATAGCTCTTAGTGATAGATTTTCATCCTCCTTTTCATCCCTTAGTGTGTACTTGACTGATAGCTTCTGATTTGGCCAAAAACTGTGAATTTTTGAGCAATCTGTGACCCGGAAACTGAGAAAAATGAAAGTTTGTCTCTTCAGTGCAGGCACTGTGAAGGCAGTCTACATTTCAGCGTAGTTCCCGAAGGGGCTACCTGCGCTGAAGGTCAAACTGCCAGTGTACTACCTGCGCTGAACCAGTTTTGCCTAGTGCTACTGGGGTTCCCTCCTGTTTATTGCCCTGTTTTCACCCTTGTTTTTGTAGCCTGTTACCAGTCAATGTACCTATCTGAAACCAACTTTCCTTGCCACTATTCCGCCTCCGTTGTATAAAGAAACTATGTTTGTTCTTTGTGTATTTCTTATATCATTTACATTTTCCCATAACGAAAGTGAACTAGTCTTGCTGTGGCCTCTTAGATCTAGACCTGTGATAAAGTGTCGTTTTGATCTTAAGAGTTAGTTTGTTTGCTGTTCATAGCTGATTGAGCTTTTGCTTTCGTCATATGGTTTGAATTTATATATTTCTAGTGTTGAAACAAGTAAATCTTAAGGTGTCTTTTGATTTTGGACAAGCTTGTTTGCTTTCACTTGAAATTGAATTCAAAGTTATACAACAACTTTCTTTTTGTATTGCACCAACATTAAGAAAGAGAAAAGAAATACCTGCATTGTGCATGTACATTTTGACAGTTTGCATGTTGATTTAGGAAAAAGTGCATTAGTGTGTGCTCTATGATCTGTGTGAAAAGATGTTGTCTTTCTTTTCCCTCAGTAGTTAAGATTTTCAAAGTTGAAAGATTGAAAAGTTTGCTTATCATCTTAGAATGCATTTAGGAGTGTTAATATACATCTCGTGGTGATCCATAAAGGCAAACTGCTAAACAAGATCAACCTTAAAATAAATTGAATTTACATAACAACGCATTGAAACATAACGCAAACACATAGAGGTCTAAGCTAGAGACGTGTTCCGGCGTCGTTAAACGTGATATCTTAGCGTTGAGTGGTTGGGTGATTCCTCCACGGTGAAGCGATAAGTATCAATACGGACTTGTGCTCCCACGTACCGTCGCGTATATATTGGGAGACCCTTATAGGAAACCGTGTCGGCCGCCCTACTGATCGCAATGCAGTGAACACAACATTCACGAAGATCGACCACCCGTACCGTAAAACGTATTCTGTGGTTTTGTGAAAAGTTTGGCACACCCTCTGCCTAGAACTCCAGAGTAGTTTCTTTTGGCCTTTTTCAAAATCTATAACTGAAAAAGTCCATCCGAGCATTTGTCACTTCGGGCTCGTTAAAACATCGAAGGAGACTAGAGTCATCTTTAGCTTTTTCTCGACTCTTAAAAAGTGAAAAAGCAAGTTGTGTCTAAAGCGTCATTATAAAATTTATTTTAAACGGAACATAATCACCTCCTATTCCTGTGTTGATCTGTAGGTTGAGAACATGGAACGCCCCAACCAAGGAATTCCACATGATGGAAATCCTACTCCTTTCTCCTCTTGGGGAGAAGTTGGTGCACCCCACATGGCCACATTGTCGCTTCCAGGACTGACAATTGGCCTGCCAATTTGGCTATTCTCAACCAATGTAGTTCAGAACACCATGGTTCCTGAACAGTCGAGTCAACAGTTAGATCAGTCTAGAGCTGCCCACCAGCCTTCAACTTCCTATAACTCTTCCTCCAATCCTTCATCTTCACAAGGTAGAGCCGGCAAAAGCCAAGCTCCCATGGAGAAGAAGGAGAAGAAGAAGAGAGAGAAGAGGAAGAAGGAGCCTAAGGCGACTGGGGGCAAGCAAAAGACATCTGACAAAAATCCACACACAGCACAGACCAGGCCTAAATTGCCATGTGTCATATGTAGAGGAGACCACTTCCATAGAGATTTTCCCTGTATTCCCTGGATACTAAGGGACTGGTCCCCTCGGTTGCACAATTCGGGAGCATCAACCTCTGATATCCATGTTGAATGCTTACCGTCAACCAACGAAAGTGAAGGTTCAAGACAAAGAGGGGGAGCAAGATCCCCCTGCAGACTGTGTGAAGGCGATCACGCCATCTACCGTTGTCCCTTCTTAGACGAAGCGAAGAGAGTTTTGGAAGATCGCCCAGTTTCACCGTTGAGACTTCCTCCTGGATACAAAAAACTCGTGCCAAGTCCTTCGTTGGTTGAAAATACAGCTGGCCCGCTCAAGTGGTCAGCTGAAGTGTCAGTCATTGAAAATGAACCTACTGGATCTAGACCGGATGAAAGTCCAAAGGTCGATACGGCAGTTGACCCGGTTCTTCCTTCAGAGGTTTCATCCTCAAATGACACCGTCACCGAAGATTCATCTTCAAATGACACCCTCACTGAAGAGAATAAGGATGACACCATCCAGATTCTTTTCATCAACACCGACTCTGATGAGCATCAGGGCAATGCGCCCATTCCTTTATCGCCGGAAGGAACATCGTCAGGGTCATATCCGGCCATGTATTCGGTCCCACCGCCAAGCAACCTGGTTGTGTCCTTTGATTGGAACCAACTAGGCAGACCTCGGTTGCCAGCCAGTATACCATTCAGAATCATAGTCCAAATTTATAGAATGGTAATGGCTGGAACTATCATTGATGAAGGGGCATCTGTGAGTATCCTTTCCTCTATTGCTTGGAAAGCACTGGGTTCCCCGGAGCTTTTGCCTGAGATAAGAAATCTCTCGGGTTTTGATAAAGGAACCAGTCGACCATTAGGGATCCTGCCCAATGTACCTGTTACATTGAAAGGGAAGACCGTTCAAATGAACGTGATGGTCGTTCAAGGACCCTTGGATTATAACCTACTCCTTGGACGAGACTATATATATTGCATGGAGGCAATAGTCTCCTCACTCTTTTGAGTAATGTGTTTTCCACACGAAGGAAGAATGGACAAGCTCGTAGACCAACTTTCATTTCTAGGATCACGCATTGCAAATAGTCACATACCAACCCTCAATGGTCTATTCACCCAAGAAATGTCTCCACCCCCAGTCCTCCTTCCCGATGAGTGCGAGTGATTCGGAAAGATGGGACTGGAACCCAGGGGGCATGCATCCTGGTCTGCTTCAGGCAGAGGAAACCTTGGGTATAAGGTAGAATTTCCGCCAAAGAATATGACTAGTCCGTACCCCGTCCGTGGATGGAAGAGGGGTTGTTCTAGAACAAGATTCTTTTGTTAAGGTTACTTGTTTGACAAAGGTCATTCACCATTGCCTACTTCGGTAGATAGTGCCGAAGAAATGTTTTCGTTTGATGGTGTTAACAAAACAATCTTTGGGTAACCAGAAAGAGGCAAGCCTCCCTCGATAACACCAATGTTTTATCTTTGAGTAGTGTTCTTCTCTTGTCGCAAGTAGCTTCTCTCTTGTCGCAAGTAGCGGTTCTCTTGCGATCTTGCAAAGAGCTGTCAAAAGTTGGGCTGACGGGAAGACAAGTACCGCATAAGACCTGTTAAAAATAACGAGAAGACAAGTATCGTTAACATTAGACTAGCAAGACAACAAGTAGCTGTGAACACCCAAAGAAAAGTAGAGGTGGGGGAGAGGAGGGGCAGCCTTGAAATTGTATTTTATACCTGGGGGCATGCAAACCTTTTGGAATGCAAGCTAAGAGTGGTTATTTATCGGTTTTTGGGATTAGCCGTTTCCGAACTTGCATAAAGAAAGGATGAGAGGGAGCATAGCTTATGTGAGGCGCGAGCTCTATAAAAAATGGGATCTTACAGGAGACATTTCTTATCTTATGACTGGGATAATCGAGCAGTTTTACCGCGGAATTTATGCTCGTTAAAAAATAGAAAAGCGAGATCCGAGCAGTTTTAGCACATAGTTCATGCTCGTTAAAAAATAAACATAAGGTTGAGCATTCAAGCTCATTAAAAAATGAACATACCCCGGTAAATAACCATTGTGATCGTAAATTTATTAGCCATAAAAAGCCTTGGTCGTGTTTGCACCTGCCACCTCCATTCCATTTGGCCAGTTGTTCACTTCCATATGATTGTTTACCCATTTTGAGGAACAGCTGCGAAGAGTGATTTCACCTAGCCATCCTTGTGACACTGCCGTGATTGGAAAATTCCAACATGTACCTGGAATTTGCTTCTATCCCTGTTTATCACTCGTTCCTCAAAAGACGAGTCTTCTTTGAGCTCTTTTCATCTGACTCGTAAAATATGAAAAGTTTGCCGAGTTTTGGCCTTCCAGCTCGTTAAAAGGACCAGAAGAGCTATCCCTCCTCTAGATTTTAATCTTTTTGGACCTGAGGGATTATTGCACAAAAAGGTCGAGTGCTTGTTTTATTCGGCTCGTTAAAATTATCAAAAACTCATCCCTTCTGTATTGTTTTATACTTTTTCGGACTTAAGGGATTAGATGACGAAAAAGGAATTTTGGATTTAACTTTCTGTACCTTTTCAGACTCTCTAAAAATGAAAAGGATCGAGTTTTCCTTGTCGTTAGACTCGTAAAAATGATTAAATAGCGACAAACTTGTCTTTAGACGAGAACGAGTTTCCCTATCGCTAGGCTCGTTAAAACATAGCGATGGGCTTGCCCGAAGGGCAGGTTATAGAACAAGCATATGTTATCCTCCTCAAGCTTGACAAAAATAAAGAGGTACTGGTCAGAAATGACTGGGGAAAAATTGGGAGAACCTCAAAGCTTTAATGGTAGCAAGTCGCTCTTGAACATGACACTTTTCCTCCGTATCACATCGGGTTGGGTTGTTTCATTCACCGGTCTCATCACCATGGTCTTCGCCAAACCATCCACATTTGGGGTAATGCTACTGATCCATCACATCAGTGTCGTTATATGTTCAAGAGATGTTGTTCAGAAAGAGCCAACCGTGTCCCATCCACTACCATACATTATCCTTCATCCACCCATGATCGCCACCCTGAATCATATTTCACAGATTGTTTTCACCTCCACTAAAATCATTAGCTCCGTTCTGTGTCACTGATGTGGGATTCATTAAGGCCCTCCTTTGACGGATCGTTTCTTTTCGACTTCAGCTCATTATCCAAGAAGTTGATCTAGGAACACCCCCCTCAGTACTTTGAAGCTTGCATGCCTCAATGGCAAGTTTCTCACTTCGGGTGACAGGTATACATCAATGACCTTCGACCAGAAGATTTTGCGTGGTGTTCGACGCCAAGTCCTTTATTCACACCACGTGAATTGTACTGCAGTACCTTGAGGGTCATTATCATTATCGGTGATTCCTCTCATGCTTGTTAACGGTTTACATTATTGACCGGTAATCAAGCGATGTCTTTCCATGTTCGACTTCAGCGTAATTCTCACATGGATCGACTTGTACTTAGAGTGAAGATCGAGCGAGTTTGAAGACCCCGGATCTAGTTTCATCCATCTGGGCTACGATATATATTCAGGAAATATAAAGACATTTGATATGTACATTATTACAACAGATGATCATCCTACTCAAAGGATGATAATTTCAGCAGAGAATTATCAGTCTACCATCAGACGATCGTCTGTTCTATGTACTAAAATGAATTTATAAAGCTGAGCATGGGAATGCCCGCCTTAGCTAGATCATGAAAGCAGAATGAAAAATAATGTATTGTATTGTATTTTATTACAGGTCACCTCTCAGCGATTGAATGAACTTCGGATCCTCCTGATAAAGCATTTCACCCGATAAACGACCTCATACTTTAGGGGGCAACTGTTATAGACATTTTTGTGCCTTACATCATGAAGCATGAAATGTCAATAATCTGAGGGATCCAAAGTCCCTAAACATGTTGTTCCTACCCCTAGAGGAACAAGGTCAGAAAACCACAGCACTGAATATTAGTTCTCCACCTGAAAACACTCAGAAACAAGCTAATTCTGGATCATGTCAACTACTCCACTGAGCATTTGCGCTGAATGTCAAGAGCTACACTGTCTACCTACGCTGAATGTCAACTGCAAGGAAGGCTACTTGCGCTGGGCGAGTTGGGACATGTGGCACAGTCATTCCTCAAGGTGTCAATGCCCAGGAAGCTTCCAAAATGACACTTGGATCAGGGAATTCGACTTGTGATGAGTAAGAGGGTCTAGATCTCCAAGTGGAAGCAAGAACCTCCAAGTGGACTCAAGAACTGAAGAATAACTGAAGTGGGAGAGGACACTAGTCAGCTTCATGCCAGCTACAAGCTGACTCATCCTTTCTCCAAATCTCCTATATATAGAGCTCTCTCATGAGGTCTAAGGGAGGCTGGAATCTGGTGAATGTAAGGAAGTGCTGTTGGTTTGAGTATAGAACTATTGGGTGATTTGCTTGAAGGAGGTGAAGAAGAGATTTCTTTCTGCTGGGAGGTGATGCTGGATTGGGCCTTTTATGGTTGTATCACTTCCCGGACTTTACTTCTTCCATTAATAAAGCATTTGAGGTTCTTCTATATGCATGTGTTTCAATAGTGTATTGTTATGCTTGTGTATTTGATTTATTCTAATCCTTGAATCAATTATGAATGTATGCTTCTTGTAGTTTCCCTCTCTTTCCATTTTGCAGGATCTTGGTGTAGCTGGGCCAGTGAAAGAGCAAGGAGCTGGGAGCAAGCAGCAAAGAGAGAAGATTGGATCAATCATTAGCGGAAGACAACGGTTAGTGGATCTCTTTCTCCCCTCTCTTACATCTCATAAAGAAGTAATCTCGAATAGCTTTGCTTTGATTGTTGCTGAGGTACTATCACCCTTAGAGTGGGATAGGGTCATTCTGTATTGGATACTTTTCCCAACAACAGAGCTCCTGTCGCTCTAGTAGCAGAACCATCCGTAGGTCAAAACCCATTGCCGCCCAATGATTTGCATATCGAAAGGCCAGTTGAGGACTTTGTAATTTGACCCCCCAAGGGGGCACCTCAACACACAATGCACAACACATCTGCACATGACGCCCAACACTACAACATTATAGAGCATTTGGTGCAAGCGCCATCGGCCATGTTAGTGCTCGAAGTATTACAAACATGCCCCAGCCAAAGGAAAGCTTTGCTTTCAGCTATTGGGGGTATTGAACCTACGGATTCCATGCTAGCTATTTTCAACATGGACAAGTGTACACCTCCCCTTTCCCACTAGCTTGCATGTCAAGTTCATATCACTTCGAAAGGTAAAGGTATACACCGAACTGTCATCGACGAAGGTCCTTAAACCAGCATCATGTCAACTTCATGTTGGCTTGCCTTAGGTTCCCCAACCCTCTCCCCACCGTCAAACTCCCTTAAAGCTTTCAACAACCACACCTTTGTCCCAAAAGGATACTTAGCTAGTTTTCCCATCACTTTGGCTGGGAAAACAGTAACGGTGGATGTAGAAGTCGTGGACAAGAGACTCAACTATAATCTGTTGTTGGGTCATAGTTGGACATATGCCATGACAACCGTCGTATCCAATATCTTTCGTATCATCCTATTTCCATTGGATGGAAAGGTCATTATAGTGGATCAGTTGTCTTTCTGCACCCCTGATTACTCACCAATTCCAAATGGCTCCGTACCCGTAGTAGGAGGTGTAACTGATAGTTTTGTCAGTATAGGTACCAGTCTATTGAAGGCTTCCTCCCTGATGGGTTTTTTTCCTCTTCTGTCACTGCAGGTTCCACAATTGGTAAACATGCTTTCATCAATTCCTCATGAACTGACTGATCCCTGGATCCTAATGGCGCCTTCACACCTTGACACATTCGGAGACCAGATGCCGCCGTCACTAGCTGAATCGGCCTACCAAGGCATTCAATCAGCACCCACATCTTCAGTCAGGTTGGTTATCACCGATGGTATGACGCCCCTTCCCATAACTGCTCCTCCTTTAGATCCATGCGATCAACTCCCATCAACGGACAAAGCCTTTCGAGAAATCATGAGTTTTGGAGAGCAACATTGGGAGGATTAGCATATTTGGGGTCCGACATCTTACTCGGACATGATGCCTCTTCAAGTCCTATCCCCTAACACAAATAAAATCATTTCCCCACCCTATACAAGCAACTCTTGGGGTGGGTGAAAATATGGACGACACTTCCAGTTCATTACCCATAGGTATTTCAGTCACGACAGGCACCATGGAAGAAACCCAAATGCGATCAGATTGTAGTCTTAAGGAAATTTCAAGCTCCACCTGCATAATTGAAGAATTGCATGAAAAATTTGTTTGGTCTCATGAGGAATGCCCGACTGTAATCCGTCATTTGTCGTGCATGAGATCCAACTTTACAACGAGGAAAAACAAAATGGGTGGCCAATTCCTTCCCTCAAATTAGCCGTTGAACCCATGCCCAACCCCACTACCGAAGAAGAACACCTACTATACCTCAAATAGCAGGATAAAACCCATCAATTTGCTAATTTAGCACTCGCAGCTCACAAGGAGTAGGTACAAACCCAATTTGCAAAAGCAGTAAGGTTTTCTTCTTTCCAAGAGGGCGATTTTGTATCGCTATATCATCCAAAAGATAATCTCTTGGAGGCATGCATGCTTCGACCCATATGGCTAGGTCCCTATGTCGTAACGAAAGTCCTCCCCTTGGGGGCATATGAACTATAGGACTGGGACATAATCCCACTCAAGTAGCCCACATATGGGCTCTATCTGAAAAAGTGTTGTGCCTACTATCGTGCTAGGAATGTTCTTTGTAATTTTATGTATTCATAAGTTTTACTTACCTTTTTTGATGTGATTGGATTGTTTTGTTATTTAGTGGAGTACTTGTCTCATGCATTCTTCTCGCAATGAAGATGTCGTCGTTGCCCTTAGCATACGTAGGATATGCGGATGGTGCCAGTCGTCACACACAGCACATTGCATCAGCTGCTTCGATCATCTATACACCCAAGTTGGAACTATTTTGCTCTAGGGGAGTCTTTCTTGGTACCACCACCAACAATATTGCCAAGACCATGTCCATCGTTTCGCTTCTCACAGAAGCATCATCAAGGAGCATCTCCAATCTGGTGGTCAGGTTAGACTCCCAGCTAATCGTTATGCAATTAAAAAACCATTATCACATCCATAATCCAACCTTGTTACGTAACTATCTAAGGGTGCGACTCTTGGAACGTCAATTTGAAATAATCACATATGAACATGTTCCTCGAGAATTAAATACAGTTGCTGATTTGTTAGCTAACTATGTATTAGATTGGCATTTGTCTCATTTGTTATAACAACATGCATGAGAAGTAAAACATTTTACTAAAGTGAAAATTTGTCACAAAAACCATTTTAAAACACATTTACACCACCAAAATACCAAAAATATTTGTATATATATATAGATCGAAATCTAGTTTTTTACATCAAAATATTCCAAAACTTGGATGATTTAAGTAAAAAATGGCTCAAAGCCCAGCTACAAACACTCATATGGCTACACCAGAACACCTGCTAAAATGAGCCTATTGCTCCAGAAAAGCTAAAACAGCTCTAGCTAACCTCCGAAGAGGAACCAGAAACTGCTCAGGTACACCAACGGTGTGTTGCTACATATGAGCAGGGATCTCCCTCATAGGAAGGGGGGGACACCCATAGTCAAACCCTATAGTTTCCTCAGAAACTCACGGAGACTATCGGCATCACCCCCTCCAGCATGTATTTGGTCGCCTCATCGCACATAGCGAGGTTCGCCTGCAGGTCATACTGGCGCCACATCTGTGTTAAGCATAAAAGTTTCATGTCAGTTCATATCTCATCATTAAAAAACATTACATATACATTCAAAAGCACAAAAATACTTAAGTACTATAAAAAATATTCTCACCTTGAGGACCCCAGTTGGTCTTGAGTGGTAGCATCAAGTCTAGGTCGTCGGTAAAGTCCATGCCTTCATAGGCATAGTCATCAACAATCACTATTTGGCTGCGAAGCCACTGGAAGAAGTCTTTGTAAAAGAAGTGTCAGAGTGGTCCTCCTCCTGTGCGAGGATCAAGTGATGAGTAGTGACCTTGCCTTGGCTCCCTCAGATCAAAGGGACCTAAGCTCACCCATGGGTGCATGACAGGTACCCTTTCAAGGAAAAATGAGACTATGATAGTACCGTACCCAAACCTGTGTTGGGTACAGGTCTTGCATGTTGTCAATTCTGCCTTCAATTGGTGAAGCACTCCTTGACACCAGTTGAACGTCTGGGGCTAGACACAGTTAATGGCAAGCAACAGTTGGGCCTTTGTCACTACGTGGGGACTTTTTGACCCCGCCAAATGCACAATCAACCATAAAACGGCCCTCATAGGATGAGATCGAATCCCCTCTATCGGGGCTCTGTTGCTGACTAGCCCACTCCCAGGGATGCAGTAGATATGTACCAGCTTTGAAGTAGATCGTGGATCTGACCTGCCACCGGTAAGGTTTACTGGTGCCCCACGGCATGAAAAACAATCCATTCTACATGATTTTTTATCATGCATGAACCCAAATAATAGGAATTGCTGCTTTTTTATACTTTTTACTGCTTTTGATGAAAGTACTTTCAGGAATGAAAAGCAGTAAAAGCTGCATGCAATCCTTTATAGAGCACTATTAGGGATATTTTATTGCTCTTTAAAAAATTCAAACATCCCCGAGTTTTCATCGTTAAGCTCGTTAAAATTTATCTAACTATGGTAAAGAACTGTTAGGGATATTTTATTGCTCTTTAAAAAATATAAACATCCTCAAGTTTTTGTAGTAGGACTCATTAAACATCCATACCACAATCAGTAAAGCACTTTTAGGGATATTTTATCGCTCTTTAAACAATATAAACATCCCCGAGTTTTTCATCATTTGCACTCGTTAAATATATGCAAACGATGCTCTGAGCACCTCTTTTTTGATCTTGTTCCAACTCATAAACTGAAAAAGACCAACAGAGCATCCTTTTTAGGCACTTTTTTCTCGCTCTTCAAACTGAAAAAATACTGAGCTCTATCTTGCTGGTCATTAAACATGCTAAAGATGATTCAAGCATTCTTTTAGGTACTTTTTCTTGCTCGTTAAAAAATGAAAAATCTCGAGTTTTTGTTACTGAGCTTGTTAAAATGTCACAACAAAACACGAGTTTATTCCGTTGCCTCGTACTCGTAACAAAATGAGGCTGACATCTATTAGAAAAAGGTTTCTCTTTATCCGAGTTCAATAGATTAAAATACAGAAAAGTAACTGATCCGGGTATACTATTAACCTTTTGTCGCACCCAGTTAACAACTATGACAAAGGGACCACCATGGAGTCTCTCTTTACGATCTTTTCATACTTCTAAATATGAAAAGACCACCGAGTTGTCTATTCTAGACTCTCTAAATACACAGACAAGATATAGAATCGTTCTTTTTACGATACTTTTCAGACTCTTAAAAGATGAAAAAATTGACGAGTTTGCCTATCTAGACTCATTAAACTAACCAGATAGGGCAAAGAGTAATTCTTTTTGCGATCCTTTTCAGACTCTTTAAACATGAAAAGGTCAATGAGTTTACCCATCTGGACTCATTAAAAAATAAGACAGGGAAAGTGGACAATACAACTCTATCCTTTATTCGAAAGCATGGTTTGGCATCATTCATTCCCTTGAACA
Source organism: Pinus tabuliformis (assembly GCA_031772625.1). Lineage (NCBI taxonomy): Eukaryota > Viridiplantae > Streptophyta > Pinopsida > Pinales > Pinaceae > Pinus > Pinus tabuliformis. The sequence continues at coordinate 346,216,768 of CM062819.1, read as the reverse complement.
TGGCACTCCCTCAGATAAACCTTCATTTTGATAGCCTCTCAGTATGAACCCTACCAACCTATGAGTTTTTGGCCTATATACCCTGATGTAATTGCATCTCCATATCTTAAACACTCTGTAGTGTTCATGAGTCTAGTGCTCTCTTGTTAAAACCATTGTCGTGCCTTCTATTGTTCAAGGGTTCCCATTTGTTTCCTCTATCAACCAATCCTACATATCCTTTCATCATGCCCTCCGTTGTTTAGACCCAAAAGCTCAAAAGATTCTTCAAAAAACAAAATTATCCTTGTCCGGTTTCACGTCGACTGATGTAGGACACATCATTACCTACCTTTCAACAGGTTCCTTCCTATCAACTTCAACACTCTATCTAGGAAGACAACCCAGAAACACATTCAGTGCCTTGGTGCTTGCAAACATTAGTGGTAGGTTACCTTGTGTTTGATCACGGGTTTTCATTATTGGCTCCTGGTTAAGTGATTCTACGAGTGTTCAATGATAAAAAATCTTTCACACTTGCTAGTTTTCATTGTGCATCTTAGAGACCATCACCATTATCAGTGTCCTTCCTCGAATTTGTTAACAGTCTCCATTATTGGCTGGTAATCAGATGATTACATGCATGTTTGACGTCAACTCATTTTATCACATGTACTAATCTATGCTATTCGGTGAAGCAAGAATCAAGACCTTGGGTAGAGGCTTGCATCATTTAGCCTTGATTCCTCTCCCAAGCTGCGATATTGTTCTTTGGAGACAAATATTTCAAGATGATCTATTATGACACTGGACCTGTGCCATATTGGTGGCCAACATTGTTATATCTCTGAGAAGAAAATTACTTTGACATAACTACTGAGCATGGGAATGCTCGACTTAGGACATGATTTTAGCAGTTTATATATATGTATCTTTGTTGTATCATGTTTTCCTTGCCACTCGAAACTTCTCTCTCTCTACAAAAATTTTGACAGAAAATTACAGTGTTTTTCATAAATTATTTCGGCCATTGTCTCTACCTCTGATCTCGTACTTTAGGGGGCATCTGTTATAGGAAAAATTGACCTCCTAATCAAATCCGAGGTGAAAGACAAGATGACTGAAGCAATGACCACAATTGCAAGCCGAGAATCCACACTAATGCTCTCTATACACTGACAACCTGCTTTACAAAGCTTGTTACCAAGCATAAAGGAGCGTTAGTCACCCTGCTAACTCTTGTTGTTAGACCAGGGGGAGCATTAGTGAACTTAAGTGATGTTCAAAAGGTTATGCCAACAAATCTGCTCATAAATATCTAGATATTAAATCCCTAAATTTGTGCAAGAAAAGCAAGGAAACTCCAAAAATCAAGATTTTTGGAGAAATACTATTCTGAGAATGAAGGAAAATGAGAAAAATCTTGTTAATAGGGCAGGTTCATGGTTTTTTCACTAATGAACTCTAGATGGAGCTTGGCAGCCTTAATTCAATTGCTATATAAGCAATGAGAGGGCCATTGCAAAAGGGATCATAGCATTTGGAAGGATAGCCGATATAGTTGTTGTGAACTGTCATATTCTTGAAGGGGCTAGTTGAAAGAAGGAGAGAGAGAGGGAGGAAGAAGGGGTAAGGAATGTTGATACAATGGATTGTTGTAATCACTATTCCATTTTGAATATAGAACTGTATTTTAGTTCCCTACTCCAAAGTGTCGGTGATATTGTGCATTTATTTGTTCATTCTGATGCTTGTCGAGTTGAGTAGTTAAGTTATACATTTATACATATTTGTTACAGGTTCTTACATTTATTTTTAGAAGCATATGCTGTGATTGTTTTGCCTTGTCCTTTGTGCCAAAATTGTCTTGGAGCCAGCTTAGGAGGAGTTCTTCTTGCCACATGGAGATCCCCAAGTGAATCTAGAAGGAACCAAATGTGATCCTCTTTCCATACCCTGTCTATTTATGTTTGATAGATGAACATGTGTGTAACTGGTAGCTTTTGCAGATAATCTTACAGTCTATCGAAGGTACCGAAAAGGCCTTTGAGGGTAGTTTTCATCCCGTGCATTTTACCCCATAGCAACGTCCCCTCAACTCCACTAAATTGTATATATAGTGGAGCATTCTCTCTCATTTGGGACAAATCAATCAAAAGAAAATGATATCTCTGTGGCAGCGAAGATTAAGGAGGATAAATTCTAATTATTGTTGAGATTGTTTTGCATAGGGTTTTTTCATAACAGGTCCAAGTTTGGAAGCAGTGATTCGCTATGGTTAAGGACAATATTATATATGGGTTGTGACTTGTTTCATATGGGACTTCTTCCTGTAGTTTGGTAGCAACTAGAAGATATTCTCACAGCTTGACCGCAAGCCTTGAATCAGTTGTCTAGGAAGTTGAAATACAACAGAAAGTCATTGACCTAATATGATAGTATTCAGGTGCTTGTTGAGGATGACATGGAAACTTAAAAATAGGCTAGGACTACTAGAAATAATAGAGCCCTTGTAAGAAGAAAAATGCCGCACTGTTTACAAAATTCAAAGGCTGGAGTAACATGCTTTAGAAGCCCTAATCTAGAGCTACTAAGATAATACCAATGTGAACTTAATGTGGTCATTAACCAGCTCCTTAAGCCAGCAAAAGGGAGCATCATGTGAAATAAGGAAGGTTGTAGTAGAAAGGAGGATTTTTGTATCAGTCAACTTAGAAGGTAGCCGACTGCTGTTGCCCTAACAATTCCGATATTGTACAATAATATGATTTATCCTCTATGAAAAAACTACCCAGATTACAGGATTGAATAGATCTATGAGAACTGATGCCTAATCTTCATATTGCAAAGTTATTTTATATTATTTTACTCTCTCTTTCTCTACTGAACATTTCATGATAATAATAAGAATATTTTGATCAAGGGTTTTCCCAATCTTGGAGTTTTTCCTTGGCTTGAGCCATATTCTCATGTCTTTCTATCTTGGCTTGTCTTTTGCATCTATCATTTATGTTATTTCGTCAGTTACTATTATATAAAGTCTAAAGTGATTTGTAAATGGATTAATGGGCATATGGTTGAATGAAGTGTCTAACCTAAGCAAAGAACATGTTAAATGAAAATTAACATGGTATCAGAGCTCAGGTGAGGACAAGCCCAAGCTTAAAGAGATTGCAATCACTAAAGAATTTCATTGATACCTCCATCTCTCTATGGTAAATCAAGCCAGAGTTCAAATCTGGGTTATTTCTCAAGGACTTATTCAAGCCCTAATTAGTAAAGATGGGCACCAATCCTAAAGATATTCAACTATCAAGGGAAAATTTGGAAGACAACAAGGTATGTTCTTGTACTTTATAATAGTCCTACTCATCAAGCTTAATATTGTATCATCATCGTAAGCTTAAGGAAATATATTTTCTATTATCCTTAGAGGTAAGGTCATTCCTCTACGTATCTCTGTTTGAAATATTATTCTCATCTCTAGAGGATTGATCAAGTGCAGGAGACATCTATCTAAGATATATCAAATACTTCAGATAACAAGTATATGATTGCATTCATTCTGTCATTAATTTTTAAGATGAGATTCTTTCCTAAGAAGTTACAGTCCTAGACATCAATTAAGATTACCAAATCCTATACCAAAACATATTTCAGAAGGGTCCCGGAATCTAAAATTCCTCCATCAAATTCTAAGCATGATCACCATGATCATTGATTAGTATCAACTATTCAACACCTATTCTCTCTATCAGTGCCTCGGGTTTTGGAAGGATATTTCGCTTTGAAGATAGAAATTTTTTGCGATAGGGTCAAGTCATTATGATGCCTTGCTTGAAGGATCGAATCATCTAACTTGCTGCAAGAATAAGGCTGAGGGATTGTGTAAGAGAAAAGTTAAAGAAGGATCATATTGATCTCAAGAGACATATTATGGTTATGTTGGAGGTGTCCCTAAAACAAGGTTATCGATAATTTGAGCATAGGAAGGTTTTCTTAGTCAACACTTGGCACTTGATGGTCATTTTACACAATCTCTCGACCTCCTTGAAGGTCATTGTTGTAGTGAAATTATATTATATTATTGTTGGTGAAAGCTGCAGTAACTATGCAAACTTGGTTATTATTATTTTGGAAGGCTCATATCTGAACCTTGTGGCATATTGAACTTGCTCGGTGACTGAAGCATGATAATCATTAACATAACTCTGTGGCCTCCTTGAGAGAGAACTGATTCATTACACCATCCTACAAATCACAAGTTGATGGCTATTAAATTTAGATATATGTGAGAATGAAATTTTAAATAATTCATCTTTGTCAAGATTCTGACAGAGCTAAAATATAGCAACAAGACCAAGATGACTCTATCCGATGGAAAACAATAACACAAATGAGATTAAATGAACATATTCCACATAAAATTGGTTTTAAACTTTTATTGTTGAATATCTTAGGATTATGATAATTATCATCAACACATGTATCTATTATCCTTTGATAACTCTATAATTTGATAACTTAAAAGAAATACAACTGAACATAAATAAAAAATTTACTACATGTAGAATTGTTTGCCAAGACTCTCATCAGTTTTGTGGTCATGTGTTTGTGCTTTATTGCTGTGACACTCACTATTTCAAAACTAAGGAAAACATGGACAAAGATAAAAATAATTTGGTGAAGTTAAAGGCTCTATTTTCCTTATTAACGTCTTCCTTTGACAAGGATATTGGTCATCTATAAGTCTTTGGGCACTCAGCACTGGATGTTAATTAGATGAATGCACAAGGTCAGATTCATGATACTTCCTTATCTCCCTTAGATAATCCGATGAAAGAGATCTCTAGGCAGTTCCAGATGATTAGAACCTATCATGTGTTTATAGAACTTAATAGTACAAAATAGACTCTCTCAAACAAAGGACTGCAGTATTAGGAGAACTAAGTTCTGGAGAAGGAATTCATTGGTGTTCATTTATCTTATTTAAGATAAAAGAATAACAGGTTCCACAACATGGTGACCTTCCTTCATAGCATTCATATCAAACTACATTCGTTTAACATTTTTACTTTGCAGTAAGAAGAGAAAGGTAATTTTATTGATGTCTAACAAATGACAAAAAAAATGCTAATGAGACTATAATGTACAATCAGTAATTGCCAATATGTAGGGGTGTCTTGGGATACCCTAAAAGCATAAAGAGAAACTTGTTTAGTTTTGTTAGAGTGCACATGTTCCAAAGTTTTAATTCTAAATTTGGTTGCTTTTTACATAAAGCTTCCATGCAAGTCTCCCTGATATCCCACTTTTATCAATAAATGATACCCACATTTAGTGCAAAAACCACTAGTGGAGTTTTAAGGCCTCCTAGTCATTAGGGAAGTTGATTATTAGGATTACTTGTGACATCCTATGCATTTTTCAAATGCCAATACACCATATATAATTCTTATGTATTTTAGAAACTTCAATACAAAATCAATATTACTAGGAGTCATCAAGGCCAAGAAATATATCTTCAAACATATAGTTGGCCTTGATGAATCCTAGTAATATTGTTTCCTTCACTAAATGTATATGTAAGATGAATTCTACGAACATCCAAACATATTCTTCTAAGAAATAGCTTGCAGGTTATTAAAGATCATTTAAGAGGTAATGCCCAAATCATGCAGGTTAATTATGTGTACAAGTGTTGTAAAATTTAAATATAACTAGGTCTGGTGTGTAGTTCTCTATTTACATTTTCCTAAAGGAAGATAGCATCATGTACCTCATGTGGAGTGCTCTATTTACTTTATCGTAAAGGCAGATAACATTTACTATAAGTGGTTAGGTATACTCATCTAGACAATTGAAAAAATCTATTTTGTTTATTGTCATGTCTTGAGGCTCCACTTCTCAACATACCACAAACACTTGAAACAATGTTGGTGGAAAGGCATGACACCATGGCAAAGGTTGTACCACACCTGTCAATGAACTTGTATGAACCTGAAGCTTCTAGAATTCCTGGAAACTATTTTTATTGATGTTGTTGCTTACCCTTCCCTTTGTTCTTAGAACTATAAGAAGCATAACGACCATCCATACTTGAAGCTTGTACAATTCTTGCAAGTTATTTCACTGTTATTGTTGCTTACCCTTCCCCTACTTCTCAAGATACTGAGAAGAATATTGGCCATGCTTCTTGCACTTGATATGGCCCAAATTATTCTTCTATGGCTAGAAGAGCTTGAATCTTCCTCCTTCTTCTAACTCTTCACAAATCCTATTTTATTTCCTCCTTTCCTCACCCTCCCAATGATGGCTAGCTTTGGTACATGCTTATCACTAGCTGAAACCATCTCCAATCTCATTTCCTCCTCAATAAATGCATCCCACAAACTTTCAATTGAGATTGGCTTCGCACAAGCACATAAAAACTGTACAAAATGGTGCCAAGATGGACCAATGCCATTCAAACTCTTCCAAATTAGTCCATTCTCTTCTACCTTGTTATCAAGTGTAACTCATTGATCTCTCAACTCTTGATATTTATTAGATAGATAACTAATCTAGTAGTGATGCTCATGCAAGTAATGGACGATTTCTTCATTAAGAGCATTCTCCTAGACATGTTCTCATTCCAATACAATATAATCAAGGTAATATGCATTTCCCTATCAATATTTTTCTCTACAATGAAAGGGGTTAGATGATTCTTCATCAAATCCAAAACTATTTATTCTAGTTTGACCAATTTCTAATCTTGCTCAGCCAACTCCTTGGTATCTGTTGAATGTAAAATCTCGTTCTCCACGAGGTACCACAATTCAACCTCTTCCAAGTGATGCTAGATCCTGGACTATAATAGAGTTGGAAGTTCCCTCAAACATGTGACAATATTAAAGACCCTGACTACTTATGATTACAACTCTTTAAACAAACATGAAAACATATCAAGAACTAATAATCAAACCTGCAACCTCTTAGAGGTGGAGTCCACCTTTTGCAAACACGCAAAATAACACTCCAATCCTTGGATCAAATGGGACATCACACTTGTTACAGGGAAAAGTGTCTATTTAGAACTGATCTATCCCACTAAGGTGTGATAGCTGCCTTAGAAACAAACAGAGAAAAACTACTTTTGTTTTTCCTTTATGAATTATAGATAGAGAGCGACAGAAAGACCAACCTCTGTCTTGTGCTAATCCTTCGATTCGATCCCTCTCTTCTTTGATAGTCCTCAGCTACCTGCTCCCTTGCACACCCAGCTTCACAAAGTACCTGTAAGATCACAGAAGCATAGCACTATAAAAAGACATGGATCTATAATCATAAACAATCTAGGATCAGATGTAAATTGACCATACAAATGTAACAAGCATCAATGATACAAAAGCATGGAGGAAAACTCAAATAGTTTTTATTGATAAACAAGAAAAGATCCAGGAGGAGTTACAACCAGTTGTTCCGACCCAGCATCAACCTCCCAGCAAAGGAGCCCCTCTTCACCTCAAACAAAGCTTAGATCACCCAACAATCTGATGTTTGTCTCTAGAAACCAACATCAATTCCTTACAATATGCAAAATTCCAGCCTCCGGATCTCTGGGATGAGGGACCCATATATAGATATCTGTAAGCGGGATGAGTCAGCTTGTGATTTCATTAGTGTCTTCTCTCTGATATTTCTTGCTTCCACTTGGACACTGAGGGCCTCTTACTCATCCTTGGTCGAATTCAGTGAGGCAAGTGTCACAGGAGAAGATTCTGGAAGCTTCCATTGCCTCCCCACCTCATGGAATGACACTGTCATTTGTCATTTCTCGCCCATCACACCCCACAGAAGGGACTTTTGAAATGCAAAGCACCCTCACAGTGTATTTAGGTGAGATGCAATGCACTTAGCCAGTGGAGCACCTACAATGATCCTGTTTTGACCAATTCTGAGCAGTTTCTCATGGAGAACTTCTGGGAGAAGCTGTAATCTGTTGACCTTATTCCTTTAGGGGTTAGAACAACACTTTTAGGGACTTAGGAGCCCATGGTTTATGGACATTTCATGCTTGGGGTTGTAGGGCACAAAAATTTCTATAACAGTTGCCCCCTAAAGTATGAGGCCGTTAACCTTTTGGTGTCGAGTGAAATGCTTTATTATGAGGATTCAAAGTTCTTTCAATGCTGGGAGGAGACCTGTAATAAGATACAATACAATACATTATCTTCATACTATTTTCATGATCTAGCTGAGGTGGGCATTCCCATGCTCAGCTTTATAAATTCATATTCATGCACATAGGACAGGCAATCGTCTCAGTGTAGACTGATGATTCTGGTAGAGCCATCATCCTTTTAAGTGGATGATTATCTGTGCAGCAATGATGTACATTTAATGTCTTTATTTTCCCTGAATATATATTGCAGCCCAGATGGATGAAACTAGATCTGGGGTCTTCAATATCGTTCGATCTTCACTCGAAGTACAAGTCGATCCATGTGAGAAATGTTCTGAAGTCAAACATGGAAAGACATCACTTGATTACAGTCAATGACGTAAACTGCTAACAAGCGCAAGAGGAATCACCTATAATGATAATGACCCTCAAGGTACTGCAGTACAATTCACGTGGTGTGAATAAAGGACTTGGCATCGAACACCACGCAAAATCTTTCGGTCGAAGGCCATTGATGTAAACTTGTCACCGGAAGTGAGAAACTTGCCATTGAGGCATGCAAGCTTCAAAGTACTGAATAGGGTGTTCCTAGATCAACTTCTTGGATAATGAGCTGATGTCGACAAGAAGTGATTGGTCACATGAGGGCCTTAATGAATCCCACATCAATGACATAGAATGGAGAAAATGATTTTAATGGAGGTGAAAACGTTCTGGTGATATAAGGTTCAGGGTGGCGGTCATGAAAGAATGGAGTATAATGTATGGTAGTGGGTGAGACACAGGTGAATTCACTGAATGACTTCTCTTGAACATATCGGCGACACTGATGTGATGGATTGGTAGCATTAACCCCAAATGTGGATGGTATGGTGTGACCATGGTGATGTGACCGGTGAATGAAATAACCCAACCCGACTCGGACACGGAGTGGAAGTGTCATGTTCAAGAGCAACTTGCTACCAATAAAGTTTCTTTGAGTTTTCTTCCCAATTTTCCCTAGTCATTGCTGACCAGTACCTCTTTATTTTTGTCAAGCTTGAGGAGGATAACATATGCTTGTTCTATAATTTGCCCTTCGGGCAAACCCATCGCTATGTTTTAACGAGCCTAGCGATAGTGAAACTCGTTCTCGTCTATAGACAAGTTTGTCACTATTAATCTTTTTAACGAGTTTAACGACAAAGATAACTCGGTCCTTTTCAATTTTAGAGAGTCTGAAAAGGAACGTAAAGGTAACTCCAAATTTATTTTTTCGCCATATAATCCCTTAAGTCCGAAAAAGTATAAAACAATACAGAAGGGATGAATTTTCAATACTTTTAACGAGCCGAACAAAACAAGCGCTCGATCTTTTTGTGTAATAATCCCTCAGGTCCAAAAAGATTAAAATCTAGAGGAGGGATAGCACTTCCTGTCCCTTTAATGAGCTAGAGAGGCCAATGGCTCGGCAATCTTTTCATATTTTACGAGTCAGTTGAAAAGAGCTTAAAGGAGACTCGTCTTTTGAGGAACGAGTGATAAAATGGGTAGCAGCTGATTCCAAGTAAGGTTTGGAATTTTCCAATCATGGCAGTGTCACAAGGATGGCTAGTGAAATCACTCTTCGCAGCTGTTCCTCAAAATGCGTAAACAATCAAATGGAGGTGAATGATCGGCCAATGAAAAAGTGGAGGTGATGGTGCAAACATGACCAAGGCTTTAATGGCTGAAGTACTACATTCACGATAGTTATTTACCGAGGAATAGTTCATTTTTTAATGAGCTTAAACGCGGGTGGAAACATTTGCTCATGCCTTATGTTTGTTTTTTAACGAGCTTGAACTATGTGCTAAAACTGCTCGATGCGGGTTTATTTTTTAACGAGCTTGAACCTTGCGGTAACACTGCTCGAGATAAGTTTACATGACCCCAACATAATAAGGCAAATAGAGGTGCATGCCCCCCAAGCTTCATTGCATTCAACTCGGTGGTTGGAATGAAGGTTTACCTTTTAGATTTGGAAAGGGGATTTGTTTCACTTTTTAATGAGGTTGACACAGTAAAAAAACTATCCTCATGACTCCTTGTTTCATTTTTTAACGAGGTTGGCACGAGATAAGAACCATCCTCAAACTCCACCGTATTTACAGTATTTGATAGGAAATCAAAGACTGAAGGATGATAAAGGTCATCTTGAGTATCTTCTGCACAATCCGGAAGAAGGGAACGATGGTGGGAATCATTCCATGGTGCTCCTTCAATTACCATTGATTGGACAATTCCTTCGTCAGTGATATGCACTCGCGACCAAGGATCTGAAGGGGTACCATATTCTTTAGACCTATCTATCCAAACACTTGATGAGCGTTGATTTGGGTTTGCCTCCCATGCTAGGAACATTGATTGCTACAATATTTCCGTTGGGCTTGGGGGAAAAACCATTGCATGATCCATGTCGATATCGTTTTCTGAGATCTTTTTAGAAGATATCATGTTGCAGGTTCCTATTGACGCTACTTCCGCCAGGTTGATTGGAGGTGGAAGAGCGAAAGTTCGCATTAGTATAGGATCTTTTAATAGGCCTACTCTGATATTTTGAAGTGAATGGAGGCTTCCATGGATCATGGGAATGCTTCCCGTAACTTGAGAACCATTGGGGAGGAAGTTTTGTTGATTGACGATTGTAATCCCTCCTTGAAAGGGAAATGCAATCTTCCTAAAATAGGTCGACACAATAGCCGCCATGGCATATATCCATGGCATTCCTAGTAGGATGTTGTAATCAAGATTTCTATCGATTACTTCAACATCTATTTCTACCGTTTTCCCTCCTAGTTCAACCTCCAAGTTATTTAGAATACCATATGGGGTATATGTCCTTCCGTCGAATGCTTTTAATGTCATCGAAGATCGCGACAAGGTTGGAGAGCCTAATTTTTTCCAGCAACTCATCAACATAATGCATGTAGATGCCCCCTCAGCAATAATTGTTCGATGAACAGTTTTGTTGAGGGCTTTCACTTGAACAAAGAAAGCTAGTTGAGCTGGTAATTGAGGATCGTATCCTTTATGATCGAAGGATACAAGATTGGAATCCTTTGGGTCTATCCCACCAATGGCTGATAATAAAGCCTGCCTTTGGGATGGGAAATTCTGTAGTACTTCAAGAGTCGACATAGCGGATGGCGATTGGGCCAAATCTTCCACTATATTATAATGTTGTGCTGCTCTAGCGCGGGGATTAAACATCCACTTGTGTACTACTCCCTTTGGCGGTTTTATTGTTAACTCAAGAATGGTATGCGGCGCAACTTCTGTCGAAGTTGTTGTCGAACTACTAGGTTGATCTTTATCCTTGTTGTTCGACAACTGAGGATTCCCATAATCTTTGTTCCTTGTCGATATCAAAGCATCATTTTGCTATTTTGAAACCGACAACATTAGCACTTGAGACAGGGAAGCATTTCCACTTTCAACCAGATTTTCTCCTGAATTTGGAAACGGATCAGTTAACACTGCAGAGGTTTTCGAATTCTTTAAGAATTTCTTAAGCTCAGCTCTGTGTGGACAATTTGCGGTCCAATGATCATCATCGCATATGAAGCATGGATTTTTTGGTTTCCTATCTCCAGGAGGGTTTGAAGAAGGTTTTTCAGGTGATGATTCCTCCTGTTTCTTCTTCTTCCCTTTGCCTTTCTTCTTGCTCCCTAGTTGTTTGGTTTCTTTTCCTTTATCTATCGATACGGCATTTACTTCCGAAGCAAGAAGTTCATCTTTTGCATTTTGACTTGAAATCTTACAGGCCTTTTTGGATGTAGCCTTTGTCGATTTCGTGTCTGTTGTGCCAATCATGCCATCGCTGGCATGAGAGTCATTGTTCGATTTAGGAGGAGGAGGAATTGAGAATTCCGGTCTAGCGGCGTCTGGTATTTTATCGTAGAGCGTGCCAGACTGAGTGTAACTCAAGTCTAGATATTATGCACGAGCGATAACTTTCTCTTCTGTTACGACTCCCCCCTTTGCGACATCTTCCATGATGGAAGGCAGTAATGGCTTGATAAACCATTCAGCTAAGAGCTGACCGGGGACATAGGTTTTTACCATTCTACGACGACGTCGCCACTCATGTATATGATCAGATATGTGAGTGGCCGTTGTCTGTTTGAAGTTGGTAAGAAGTTCTGTTCTCGTTTTGTAGCTTATTGGTAACTGAAAATGGGTTAAAAAGGTTGTGGCTAAGGTACTGAAGTTGTCGAACGAACCTCTAGGCAATTCGATGTACCATTTTTCCGCCGAACCCGTCAACGTCCTCTGAAAAAGGCGAAGTCTTATCGAATCATCATTTAGGGTGTTTGATGAACACCATAGATGAAAGGTCATCACGTGATTTGATGGATCTTCACTCAGATTTCCATTAAATTTAGGAATATCTGATGGAAGTTTATACGGAATCGCTGGACACCAAGGGGCGTAAGCGATTGGATTGATTGTTAACCGATTTAAATCAGGTAACTCTAAAGTTACCACAAAGGGTAACTGTTGATTCAGGTTAGGGGAAGCATACCCAGGATAAGATGGGATTTCCTGAGCAGTTGGTCTTTGCATACCAGCATAATGCATTTGATGCTGGTACATTTGGTACGGTTGGTGGGCATGACCATTGTAAAATGGTTGATTTTGACCGTTTTGAATGTACGGCTGTCCACTATTAGCAAAGATTTGTTGCTTAGAACCTTGGTATACTTGTTGGAATTGTGGTTGTTGGTATTGTACTAGCCATGGTTGTGAAGCCATGTGCTGTTGACCGATACTAACAGTTTGACCAAGATGAGGTGTAATTGTACCCGTCTGAACCTGTGTCATTCCACCAGTCGTCGATTGTGGTTGAGTTGCAGGGTCAAGGGGCTGTTGCATTGCAACCTGAGAAATTTGAGGTTGGCATACAACAGGTAGCACTTGAAATTGCGACACCGTCTCAATAGCTGGTGTAGTTGGTATATTTGACATAGGTAAGCATTATTGCATCGAGTATACAACTCTTGGTTATTGAGGTAGTATTGGTACCCAACCGCTTGAGGTAATTCCAGTATAACCTGAATGTTGTTGTGAACTCCCGTATGCATATCCTCCCAGAGGGGATAATGAAAGGGTATAATGCCCCCCATACGGTGGTAATCCAGAACTCAAGGGAATTGTTTGCCCTTGGCGATTGGACTGCCTAAATTGACCTCCAAATGGATCAACTTGTTGAGACTCAACATAAGAGTTTCCGGATATTATTCCAGATGAACAAACAGGAACAGACCATACTGTCGAAATAGCCCCTGAGTGGACTCCTTCTAGCGATTGAGAGCTAGTTGGGACAAATGGTATACCAGCGAACATTGTTGGAGTGATAGTAGGGAGTTCTGCCATCGCTGTGTCAGACGACACAGTCCTAGATGTTGACGGTTGTTCAAACATTTGTAGTCTATCCAAAAGATTACCTAGCGATTCTACAGGAGCATCTGCTGGTGGTAGACTAACTTCTGATGAAGAAGGATATAGAGTGACCACGACTCCAAATTGCGTTGGAGTACTTGTTGGAAGATCTTCTACAATTTCTTCTATGGAAATCAGACCAGGTGGAAGGGGAAGACCGTTAGGTCCGTAGAATATTTCTGGTGCCGAAGAAGGTGTGAAATCGGCAGCGACATATGTCTGAAGAGAAAGACTCTCCAAACCGGTTGTAGATGGAACTGGTTCGGTAACGCAAGTGTTTACTCTCAGACTAGGATCAGTATCACTGTCCTTCTGTGGCTGTTGAACTTCTTCTATAGAGGTAGGGATTCCAAAAATGTTTGGAGTAACCGGAGTCTCCGATGTCGTTGGAACACTTGTTCTAACTTTAATAGGAGATTTGGAATCGGTTAAACGAGTTCGCTTTGTCCATACTAGCTTCGATTCTGGAGACAAAGATGGTTGACTCGTAAGCCTCCACGAATGACGGGGTTTCAATTGACTTTCTTCCATGATTGCAGATTACTCGATCAACTAAAATAAAGGGGAAGTATGTTTCCGAATTAAATGAATTTTAGACGCTTTGACACAACTTGTTTTTTTAGTTTTTAAGAGTCGAGAAAAAAAAAAAGATGACTCTAGTCTCCTTCGATTTTTAATGAGCCTGAAGTGACAAGTTCTTAGATGGACCTTTTCCGTTAAGGAGTCTGAAAAGGAACGAAAGGGACTGCTCTAGAAATCTAGGTAGAGGGAGTACCAAACCAATCGCAAAACTGCAGAATACTTTTTACAGTACAGCAGTCAATCTTCCCGAATGCTGTGTTCAGTGCATTGTGATCGATAGGGCGGCAGACACGGCTTCCTATGGGTAAAGGATTAAGCCTATTGGGGTCTCCCAAAATATACTCGATGGTACGTGGGAGCACCAGTCCGTACTGGCACTTATTGTCTCAAAGTGGAGGAATCACCCAACCATCAGTGAGAACAACAGTTACCAGGCTTTACGACGCCGGAATACGTCTCTAGCCTAGACTTCTAAATGTTGTGCGTTAAGTTCCAAAGTGTTGTTAGATTCATTGAATTTATTTTAAGTTGATCTTGTTTATGAAGTTTTCCTTTCGGGTTCACCATGAGATGTAGATGTAATTCCTAAAATGCAATCTAAGATGATAAACAAACTTTTATCTCTTTTATGCAATGAAAATCCTAGCTACTAGGGAAAAGAAAGACATAATCTTTTCACAAAGAGCAAAGAGCATACTCTAAAATGCACTTTCCTAAATCAAGCCAAACAGACTGTCTATATGCAAATGCACATGGATGTATTTGTTTTTGACTTTCTTAGTATATGGATGCTAAAACGAAAGTTTATGCACAAATCTGAATTTCTTTTTAAGCGACAAATATAAACAAGTTTCTTTTCGAAATCAATAAATGGAGACGATTACAACACCTTATGATTTTGAAATGATTACTTGTTCTTGACACTTAGAAAATCGAAAATTCAGACCAAAAGCAATAGTAGCAGGATAATCGACCGTCAACAGCAATCAAACTTTTTCCTACGATCCAAATTGACACTTGTGATAGATTCAAATCAAAAGACGACAGTATGATTATGCTACTTTTGCAAAGGAGAACTGTAAATGACTCAACAAACACAAAAAAACATCTATAGTTCTTTTGTACAAAGGAGGCGGAATAACAGCAAGGAAAAGGAGTTTCAAACAGACATACACTGATCACAGGCAACAAAATTCAGGAATAAAACTGGAAAGAATGAAGCACAGAAGCCACAACTGCACAGAGCTAGTCTGATCAACGCACCTGTAACACAAAGAATCTGAAATGCAGCGCAGGTTGTCCACTCGGGAAGTGTGCGGAAATTCAGAATCTTTGAATAGTACCTGCGCTGGGCTAGAAACGAGACTCTGTTTGGGTTCCAGGTCATAGTTTGCAATTCAGTTCTTGGGTTTTGGCTGAGCAAAGAGCAATCAGTAATTCAACAATCAGGGGTATATCTAAGGAGGATCTAAGAGCTATCACAAGGGCAATCAGATAGTTTTTGAATCAATTGTTTAAATCATAAACAGATCCAGTGGATGGATTGAAGCAGCAATTATCTATTTTGCATTTGTTATGACAAATGCAGCTCGAATGCTACTTGTAAGTTTATGAAGTAGACAACAAGGAATGATAAACAAACAAACTAATTAGATCCCCAATGGAGTCACCATTTTGTTACAGGGAAAAGTGTCTATTTAGAACTGCTCTATCCCACTA
Organism: Pinus tabuliformis; assembly: GCA_031772625.1. NCBI lineage: Eukaryota > Viridiplantae > Streptophyta > Pinopsida > Pinales > Pinaceae > Pinus > Pinus tabuliformis. The sequence continues at coordinate 346,200,858 of CM062819.1, read as the reverse complement.
AGGTGTGATAGCTGCCTTAGAAACAAACAGAGAAAAACTACTTTTGTTTTTCCTTTATGAATTATAGATAGAGAGGGACAGAAAGACCAACCTCTGTCTTGCGCTAATCCTTCGATTCGATCCCTCTCTTCTTTGATAGTCCTCAACTACCTGCTCCCTTTCACGCCCAGCTTCACAAAGTACCTGTAAGATCACAGAAGCATAGCACTATACAAAGACATGGATCTATAATCATAAACAATCTAGGATCAGATGTAAATTGACCATACAAGTGTAACAAGCATCAATGATACAAAAGCATGGAGGAAAACTCAGATAGTTTTTATTGATAAACAAGAAAAGATCCAGGAGGAGTTACAACCAGTTGTTCCGAACCATCATTAAACTCCCAGCAAAGAAGCCCCTCTTCACCTCAAACAAAGCTTAGATCACCCAACAATCTGATGTTTGTCTCTAGAAACCAACAACAATTCCTTACAATATGCAAAATTCCAGCCTCCAGATCTCTGGGATGAGGGACCCATATATAGATATCTATAAGGGGGATGAGTCAGCTTGTGATTTGATTAGTGTCTTGTCTCTGATAGTTCTTGCTTCCACTTGGAGACTGAGGGCCTCTTACTTGTCCTTGGTCGAATTCAGTGAAGCAAGTGTCACAGGAGAAGAATCTGGAAGCTTCCATTGCCTCTCCACCTCGCGGAATGACACTGCCATTTGTCATTTCTCACCCATCGCACCCCACAGAAGGGAATTTTGAAATGCAACGCACCCTCATAGTGTGTTTAGGTGAGATGCAACGTACTTAGCGAGTGGAGCAGCTGCAATGATCTTGTTTTGACCAATTCTAAGTAGTTTCTCATGGAGAACTTCTGGGAGAAGCTGTAATCTGCTGACCTTGTTCCTTTTAGGGGTTAGAACAACACTTTTAGGGATTTACGAGCCCTTGTTTTATGGACATTTCATGCTTGGGGTTGTAGGGCACAAAAATGTCTATAAAAACACCCCATGGGCCACAACCTTTAACTAGTCCAAATCTGCTTCACTTGCTAAAACTCAAGTATCCCACCCTTGAAACCCTTCGACAACTCCCTCTAACAAGTTACAATCATAGACATGCACAACTTCCTATTAGTTTCAGTGAAAGTGCTCTGGTACCATGTAATCCAGACGATGGTAAGTAATTTGGCTCTAAGAGAATATTCCTAATATCCTAGGTAATTTAAAGCCCTTGATGGGTATACTAGAGTCTACAAAAACACACTGCAGAAGAATAATAAGAGCATGTACATTAGACCTGAACTCTCAATCACATCTATCTTCTATTAAATGTAGAGCAAAGAAAATACAATGAAATAACTCAAAACCAAAATCTTTTTAACCAACACAAAATTGTTTAGTACATCTCCTTTATAGAATAGGAAGATGAGAAAAGGTACAAAGTATATGGTCACATGCATGAAGCACTCAAGGTGACTCAGTCAAAGGCTAGCCCAAGTTTAATCATCTAGTGTACCTTTGCTGCATGGATAAGTGTGGCAGGTAAGTGCGTCTCAACTAGAAGACAAACAGAAGCATGCATCCCCTTCCTTGAGAATTGTGCCCCCTACCTAGATTGGAACATTATCATGCAAAAGAGCTTTGATTATCTATGGTTTTGTGCCCTACAAATATTAGATCATGCATGTAGAACTAAACTGAATTGAATCTAAACTACAAATTGAACTAAACTGAAGAAAAAATGGAATTGCTTAATCTTAAACAACATGCAAACTAAAATTAATTGAGGGTAGAAAAACTGGAAATATATTTTCTACTCTCTTACATAACAACACCTCCCTCATATGATAATGTGCACAGGAATCATGACAAACTGTTGCCATTATTAATGTTGTATGGGCCTGCAAAAAGTACACCCTTATTACTATTGTACGTGCCAATTAAGTGCACCCTGGTACTGTGGAGAAAACTGTCAAATTTAAACAAGGTAGAAAATCTAACAAAGGATATGAACCAACTGATAAAAAAAATATTACCACAGTGATAAATTGAATCCTCAAAAGAGTGACTAATGTGGGAAGACATAGAGTTAAGTTAAACAAATTATAAATCTTTTCCATAGATAACACAAAGTTTACTGCATGGTTTAAGAAAATTTATCTCAATCAGATAAATTGTTTCAAACCCCAAGATTGAAAGAAAACTGACTTAATGTATAGAAAAATGTTAGTATTTTGCTAAGGTACATCTACATTTACTCAGAGGTGTTGATTTGATGCTATATAATTCTTAAAGTCATGTTCAACCTAGAATGAGTCTCTAGCTTCTCTGTTGTTAAAGTTGTAGGCCTATGGCTTGACTTAATATACAACAAAATTTTAATATTTTGTTAAGGTGCATCTGCATTTACTCAAAGGTGTTGATTTGATGCTATATAATTCTTAAAGCCATGTTCAACCTACAATGAGTCTCTAGCTTTTTTGTTGTTAAAGTTGCAGGCCTATTTAAGCAAAGCCATAGGCTTTGATCATGATGAAATGTAGTTAAAGGGTTTTTTCTGGATTTATATATTTTTCACAGTTTAGTTTCAATTATGTATTTTTCCATACCAATTAAGAAATAAAGAAAACCATTAGCAAAGAAATAACATATCAATCACAACTAAACATGTAAAATAGAACAGATAAAGGATATACAAATGCCAAAAGGAAAGTTTTAACTCAGAAACCGAATAGAAAATGTGGTGTTAATAGTACCTATATAATAGGATTTGATATCAGGAGTAAAGACACACCAAGTCCATCGAATGCCTCTTTCGAGGAAACCTCAGTAAGACTTTGCCAAAGTCCCTTTGATTTCCCAAACATGCTAGTTTACATCTGAGTAGAAGTTGTGTCCAATGGATTTCCGAAACAAAATAAACCACCACGTAACTTGGTGTTTATGTATAAATTTGAGCAAGAAATGTACAATTCAAAATACCAAAATTTGGCTAGAAAATCCAAATCACTAGGACAATGGAGGAAGAAAAGGAGTTGTACCTGTGTTATCACAACTGTGCAAGTTCTAGTTGCAGCAGCTACCACCAAATTTGCCTTCCTTTCGATATACATGTTCCTATGTTTCAAGTAAAATAATCATATAGTGGCATCATACAATGCCCTCATATACGAGCATGAAGTTATATTTTGAGTTTTCAAAAACGTTTTTATTTTTCCACTTTTGTATTGCCCAAAAAAAATGGGGGAATTCTGATTGAAAAAAACTAAGAGGGAACATGTTAATCATACCCAGAGAGTATAATAGAACCATATAATACCGATCATGAAATAAAATGCATAAACATATAAAAACTAGGTCCCTCATCACAAGAAGAAAACAAACCCTATAAAGGTATTCTTGGACAAGAAAGGAGCTAAACATCAAGAAAACCTATGTATAACAAAAACATATAAAAAACGAGGTCCTTCATCTCAAGAAGAAAACAATCCATGTAAAGGTATTCTCAGACGAGAAAGGATCTAAACATCAAAAAAACATATGTATAACAAAAATTTTCGATAGAAATCTCCACCAAATAGACCAGAAGACAAACCTGTGATCTCAGAGAAACAGGGGCCCTCTGCCATTGATAACAACCACTCTGTCCATCAAGATCAATGCTAGCTCACCTATCACTCGCCTCCACCAAGGGTCTTTAATCAAACTCAACCTTCAACTTTATCCAATGTTACCCACCACAGAAACAATTCATATAGAGTCCAATCCTCATATAACCCTAACAACCTCACTCAGATCACCTACCACGATATAATCAAAGGTTGGATCTATTGATAGAGTATTAACAAGAAAAGAAAAGGTAATATTCTCATCCGTCAATCTCATAACATAATAATGATAACCACTAAATTATTACACTAAGAACTTGTAATGTTGCCACAATTCTTATCAACATTGATAAACACATACAATCCCCTCGGGTGATCACACAACAGATTCCTTGCCATGCTCCCTCTGTTAGAAGGCATCGAAGCATTGAGAATGGTATCTACCATCTCTTTCCTCAGAATTGCAAGCCATCAAAGCCATCAATGTGATATACAAACCTAGAAATATTTCTCGTGCTTGCACTCCATGAAGCATACCAATCTGAACTACGGTAATACATTAATACATAGCTTGAATTCACAAATCCTTGGTTAGGAAATATTGACACAAATGGTGTGCTTTTTCACCAGAAACCCATTTAGTTCGAGGTACATTTTGTTATTAATCACTCTTATTCATTGTTATGCTCCACTCTCTGAATCCATGAAAACCCTAGTCGTTTCATTTCTACAATGCCGTTAATTACTGTCAATTTTTGGTGGGATGTTGGCCTCCTATGTGACAACAAGAATGAACAGAAAAGTCATTGTTTCTTGTTCAAGGAATCCTTGGATGGGAAATTTCAAAAGCTCAGGTTTTCTAACTCCACTTCTTTCTGTCATTGAAAACCTTGTTCCATCCATCATCTTCTCATTGGCCAAGTCTAATGTTCTGTCTCAAACCAGACCAAATGACCAAAATAGAACTAGTTTATCCTGTGAGCGGCTACAGACTCTTTTTTTAAGTAATTTTAACTTATAAATCATACCATTTTAAAAGTAATTTCTACTTATTTTCATAATTTAAGTGTTTTCACCAAAAGAGTGAGCAGATCAGATCACAGAGTATTTGGTTATTTAAGGGTTTTCACCAAAAGAGTGAGCATATTAGAAGTGGGAGCAAGAGAATCATATACTAAAGGCCGAGTTCATTTTAGAAATCGAAACCTAGTCTAGAATTATTCCTGGTAGGTCGAGTTTATCTTAGAAAACCCTAGTGCAAATTGTTTACTTAAGAGGAAATGGAACTTGGGCTGAATTTATGCTAGGTTGAATCCCCTTAGAATAGTTGTGATTATATGCAAGATGGAAACAATTTTTGAAGCTGAGGGATCGGATTTGTGAGTAGCAGAAGATCAAGCCCATTTGGAGGGTCACTTCTCTAGAAATCGGAAACAAGTCTAAGATGGTCGAAGAATTGTTTCATGAGGAGATGAATTCATGATGCAGAGGGCAGAGATACTCAGGTTCGCATTTGGAGTTTCTTGGCCAGCCTCTGCGTCGAGCATCCTTGTCCAAACTCTGCTAAGCTGAGAGGAAACTTGGGCGTATTCGCAAAGCTGATACCATATCACTGGTGCATGGGATCAGTGAAAGGCTGATTCTAGTAGGGTTGAGGGTCCATTTGATGAGGAGTTGATATGTATGCAGTGTTGAAATTAGATACAACACCGAATTAGAAGTGATAGATGTAGCAACGAATTAGTATCAGATACACCTATAGTAGATAATAATACAAGGCTGAATTGTTGAGGTTTCTAAAGCGAGTCGAGCCAAGAAGGGGCCAAGTGCAGTTGGAGAAAAATTTTCTATAATAACCCTGAGGACAAACTTTGTAGATCTAGTATCAGGTTTCTGTAATCAATCTTTCTATGTAACCCCTGGATTTTTCCAAATAAATTGGGGTTGTTCCTTTCCTGCCAGAAATAGTTTGTTATGCAAATGTTTGAAAATCTACCTCTGCTATAATTATTTTTCTATTTTGTTAATTGTTTGCAAGAAACTTATGCTTTTCCATGTGTTTGACTATTTTTTTAATTATTTTCTGTGTGTTTGACGAGAGACCCTAAGGGCATTTTAATGGTGGTTTGTTAGCATAATCCAGAATCAATTTAAAGGGACAACTATGATGATCTAGGTGGATATTGGTGGCCACCTTCCAACTCCACTTGGACCACCACCATTGTTTCTTTTAGCTTTTCAGTTTCCTTAATTGTAGCATAGTTTACTATTTTTAGCAGTTCTTCGGGTCCTGAACTTTTGGAGCCATTTTGAGGCCCAAAATGACTTTTTTTGGGAAAACTAGGAGATCTTTCTAATGAGAGACTGTGCGTGTGAAACAAAGATCATATGCCAAAGTTACGACCTCGGGAAGTTGATGTACTAATTTACTTAAATGGGGCCCATAGTTTGGCGTTTCATCTTCTAGGGTTAGGTTTTTGGATGTTTAGGGTTTTCCATTGTTTCGCAACAATAAATAGCCCTTCGAGCCTCATTGTAACACAGTTAAGAGGCATGTATCCACCACATCTCTTCTTAGAGATAAGCTACCATCACCCTAGCTGGTTTATTTCCATTGTTGTTTGTAAGCATATTTCAATATTTTACAATAATGAAATGAAGTATTATTTCCACTGCATCTCTGTGTTTATAGTTATCTATGTAATTTGATGCATTCCTATTTAAATCTGGATCAGTGGTATTAGAGCGGTTTACTTTTTTCTTTGTTTTTCTTTGCATGTCCCCAACGAGGTCAGGATATAAGGAGTTAGGGCTTGAACTGGTCTAACCTTTGCAAGACTAGCCTCGCAAATCCCGACAGCCTCCCATGGTGGATGAAAAGAAATATGAGGGGGCAAGAGATCCTATCAAAATCTTGCTCGAAGAAGCCCTCGAGCGACAGAGGAACGTGATGATGGAAATTTTTTTCCAGATCCTTTAATGGCTACGTAGGGGTGGCACATCGGCTTCCAACAGCTACTCTAGAAATGGCACACCGTTTTAAGGTACATGTTAATTTTGAAATCCCCATATTCGAGGGCCAGATGTCGTCGATAAATGGTTAAACATACTAGAGGGTTATTTTTCTGTTCATGATTTTTCCAGGCGGGAAAAGACTATTTTCGCTCTTCTCAAAGCAACCTCACACATCAAGGACTGGTGGGAAACCTACTGCGAGTAGAAGGATGAAAGTATAGGCTCACTATTTTCAACTGCGCCCACTTGGGATTCATTCTGGGATGCCATCAAGGAGCAGTACTACCCTGTCGGAAGCTATGAGGATCAATACATAAAGTGGACCATGTTGCGCCAGGGAAGGTGTCACACGGAATGAGTCGTTAGTGCGGACACAACCGACCTCCCTAGAAGCCTAAGACTTTCTAGTGACAAACAAGACAAATAAGAGAAATCCTTCACTAAATATGCCTTTAAAATATGAGAAATCAAGTGTTTAGATCCTACCTGTAATCCAACGCTATTGTAGTAGTCCAGCTTCGTTGATCTGGATGAGCTCCTCCTTCCCTTTGAAACCTACATTCACTAACAATCAAACGATTAAATAGCACCTGAATATCGCATAAAATAAAACATATTTAACATATAGACTAAGGAGTATATGAAACAACTCATAAATAACAAATTGTTGAGAAGAATGGACTAATTTGTATTAAAAGGTAACAAAAGGAACCATTACAACCTGAGCCTTGGTGTTGTGCAAGTCCCTCCCAGGGTCCACAAGAGTCCTCCTTTACTCTGATCAGCTCACCCACTTCCAAATAGAACAAGCAAAGATGGTAATCTCTCCTCACAAGCTTCTACAAGGAAGTCCTAATTCCAGCAGCATCTACCCTTAGGAATGTTCAGCTTTCAACCTCCCCTCCCTTTGGCCCAATGCCTGTATTTATAGTGCTCTAGAGGAAGTTATTCAGGTCCACCATCAAAGGGATAAGCCCCTCTTTGGATGGGATAGCTCCCCTCTTGATGGGATAAGTTCCTCTTTGGTAGGGATACATGAACCATCTGGAGGCGCTTCATACACGTCAAACAAGCTTCTAGAAGACTCTAGAAATGACCACAAGTAACTTTTTTAAGATGAAACTCGCGCTTTTTGACCTTTACAGGGGTACGCACCCACCCCTTTACATACAGAGCGTACAAGTATGCAGGTATTGTGAACTTGGGTTGCATATACGAAGGTAAGGCTAAGAGAAACTGCGTACCAGAGATAATTGACTTTAAATGACTTTTCTCTCTTTCTTGAAGTTTGACATGAAGAGCAGAGGCATGAGACTTGCCAAGGAGGATAGTATGACAGTGGATGGAGTCGTACTAACTGCAAATAGTCCTGGTGACATTTTTTAGTGTAACAGATTGCCCCCTAAAGTGCGAAGCCTGTAGTAGATTAGGGTTTTTTATGATCTAGGAAGGGTGAAGTACTTTATCATTTCAAGGAGTATCTTGCGGAGAGCCTGGTCAGAACCTGCAAATATTCAACACAAAATACATATATAAGATGATATCATCGCTGAGGTAGGAATTCCCATACTCAGATTGAAAACTTTAACTAACAATCTAACTACTGCTCTGATACAAGAATGATTTTGCAGTACATCATAATCGTAGACTTTTGTAGACACAGTATGGACGTAGCCATCTGTTTATGGTTAGTCCACTATATAATGAATACAAAACTCCTCGCAGCCCGGATGGTGGAAACTAGATCCAGGGTCTTCATCTCTACTTCCTGAATTGGTACGATTCTATCCATGCGAATAAATGAGTTGATGTCGAACATGGTAGAAACCACTTGATTACCAGTCGATGATGTAAACTGTTAACAAGTGTGAGAGAGACCACCCGTGATGTCAATGGTTCTCAAAGTACCCAGTACAATCCATGAAATGTGAATGAATGAGTTGATGTCGAACACGTCATGGAATCCTTCGATCGAAAGTCAATGATGTAAATTGTCGTCAAAGGCGAGAAACCTGCCATTGATGCATGCAGACTTCAAGGTACTGACGATTTCTAAGTCATCTTTCTAGATAATTTGCTGATGTCGATAGAAAGCGACCCATTGCAGGCAAGCCCACAACACGAAATCATTGTTCAACTTGAAGAAATGTTGCTGTAAGGACTAACTCAGGGATGGTCAAATGGATGACAAGTATTTTGCATATGAATGGTTTATTTGCAGAGACCTCTTGAACACATAATGACACGACAGATGGCTTGGTGACGATTGACCCAAAGTTAATACCCAGAAATGGTTGAAGACTTTAAGAGTGGTTTTATCAGCTTTAAGGCAAAGGATTTCCCAACCCAGGTGAATGAAAAGTGTCGTGTTCAAGAGCGGTGATAAGGTTCTTTTGTAACAAAGGATAACAAATAGGTTCATTCTTCTCTCTTTTCCCCCACCATTTCTAGCAAGTACCTCTTTATTTTTTACAAGCTTGAGGAGGATAACATATGCTTGATTATAAGCTCATCCTTCGGATGAGTCCAACTTAGTTTAGATTCGGACCCTAAGAAGGAGTGGTCCATTCCTGTTTGTAATCGAACAGGTCCTTTACTGTGAAATTTTAACGAGTCCAGTATAGGAGAAACTCGGCGATTTTCAATTTTAGAGAGTCTGAAAAAAACTAAAGAAGACTCCAAGGTGAACTTTTTCGTAAATTTGTGTCTCCCAAGCCCGAAAAAGTATGAAATAATATCTGAGAGAACCGCTTGATCTTGCGACCAAGGAGTACTTTCATGATTAATGCCTTTGACCTGAAAAGTAAGAAGCGATCAGAGGCATGTCGTTTTATTTCCAGTATCAAATTTGAAACGACAAAAATCCGGCAATCTTTTCTTGTTTTTACGGTCAGAAAAGGGCTGTAAGAGGACTGTCTTTTAATTCCGTTTTAACGAGTGTAAAAGAAACGATCGGCAATCTTTTCATGTTTTAGGAGTCAGAAAAGGGCTTAAAAGATGACTCTGATGTCTTTGTTTGTGAAAAATGATGATTTTACCCTAAAGTCCTTTTGTCCTGCACAAAAACAACACATTACTCATACCTGTTTAAGATGGGCAAAAATACATTGAAAAACATCCTTTCATGGTGAAAAATAAACAAACTTAGCATTCATTTATCCAAAAAACCTATAAAAAGACTTTTTACCATGTCATTTTTACCATTTTACTGTTGAGGGTGAAAAAAGGGCTTTTGGCAAGAAACTTCCCGTGGACTTTGCGGAGAATCCGACCGTCGGAATCGAGTGCCGTCTCTTTCAGGTATTTCACAACATCCTCCTCTTCAATTTCATCCATTTAGAATTCCATTTTAAGTTCTAGTTTGATTTTTTGGAGGGTTTGGGTTTTAGGGTCCACTTTTCGGGGGACGCAAGTGCCCCATGGGCGACCTGCGTACCCCGACATTTTCGTATATAGGAAAATGGTCGGAGTACGCAACCCACCTTCAGAGCAGCTGCATACCCATGCTCTGTTTTCTGAACGCGGGGTGCTTACTCCGCGCAAAGCGGATTTTCAAAACCCAAACTCAAAATCTAACCATCAAAATTTGATTTAATGAATTCTAATCAATATTTTTTGGTGTGTAGATTGCCCACCATGCTAGATTGGCGTGAAACAGAATACGAAGATGTCGATTTTGCCGCAATAGGTCATCAACCTTCCATTGATGCTTTAAAGGCATGCGGTCTCTACAAGTACTGGGCCATACCTGGCATGAGGGCCCAGGTGCCATTCTTAGAGTGGCTGGCTGAAAGGTGGAACATTCAGGATCAATGTTTCTACATCGGAGAACACCAGCTCGAGATAGAGTCCTCCGACATATATTTTCTCATTGGCTTGCCTAACAGGGGCGAGCAACTCTCTCTATTCGGGACTAGGCCAGGTGGCCAATCCCTTGCTAGTCTCCGGCTAGAGTGGTGCAACAATCAAAACCAGGAGAAGGGGATAGAAATCAAATACATATCCCGACCTGAACTTATGGTAATTGCCTTTACAGTTACCATACTTTACGGTGCTGCCGCTTTGCACATAGCCACTGGTTCCCAAATGCGGATGGCTATAGGTTGCTTCTGAGGCACCATTTTCAACTGGTGCGATGCTGTGCTGGCCAATATGAAATGCCAACTGACTAGGGCAAAGAACGGACAACTGAAGACCTTTGGATATGGGCCTTTAGTTGTGAGCTTTGCCCTAGAGAGAGTTCCAATGCCGATCCCCCAGCATCTTACTGTTCCAGTTGGGCCTCCTCGGGAGCCTAAGTTGACGCGATGGGTTTCGGTAATGGCCCAGCATCCTGATGAGGGAGCGGGGGTTGTCCGATTTCCTGCGGGTTACTTTCACTGGTTGGAGAGCCAGGTCTTTGCGATTCAAGATTTTCCTTATGCCGGAGTAGATTTTCGCAATGATCCAGACATGGTTCTTCCACAGGGAGAACAATGGGACGACAGAGGTACTTCATTTTTCACAAGTTTTTAAATTATCTATTTTTTTTTTGTTTTTTATATATCGTCTCAAAACTGACAGCAAAAAATTTTCAAAATGCAGATGTAGGTCCACGGCGTCCGGCCAATCTCCGAGCTTTTGAGAGAAGAGTACCAGCTATACCAGTACCAGCCCCACAGGATGCGACCGCAGAGACCTTAGCCGAGCTGGAACAGGACTTAGAGCGTCTCACGGTAGGCATACCAGAGACGACTATAGATGATATTCCTATCCGACTTCAGCGCTATGTGGTCGCAGTCCCAGGACCTTTCAGGAGGTTCCTGTGTAGGGTAGCGCGGGCAGTGGTCTCATATAGAGAGCACCACCAATGATTGGCTAGTCACATTTTGTAGACACATGTGACATTTTTGGTTTTTTGTACTTATCATTTTTGTCGATCATAAGGTGTTTTTCAACCTATGATCGAAGACGATGTATATTTTTTGACACACTCCTATCTATATATATCATTATTACCAGCTTATTTTGTTAAACATGTGTGATGAAATGTTTATAAATTTACATTTATGATTGTTACAAATGTCTATTTAACATTCGAGACGCCATTGCATCTGCTAATGTATTTAAAGACCTTGGAATATGCTGATATTCAATGTAATCAAATTCACGTTCCAAGAGATGCACCCTCAAAAACAATCTTAATAACACTGGATTTCTAATGGCATGGACTCTATTAAGCTGTAATAGAACGAGTTCAGAATCTAACCTCACTACCAAACTCCGAATCCCAAATGAAATAGATTCAGATAATAATTCAATCACTGCACTGCATTCTGCAATGTTGTTTGTTGTTTGACCGAGGCTCAGCCCATGCATAGAAACTAACTCGTCAGAGGGCGAATAGATAACCCAGGTTGCGGAAGAGATATTCCATGTACTACAACAAGCACCATCAGCAAATCCAATGTACGTTTGGAGAGGCGTTGACATCTGCAATATCAAGAGTAAAACCAAGATAAGCCAGAATAACGACGGAAAACACAAAAAACTCTCTAAACTAAGCACACTGTCTAAATTAACAAAACACACCAGCTAGAAAGAAAAATTAAGTGAACTATTCAAAAATCATGAGAAATTAGTGCAATGAGTGCTAAGTGAACTATTCAAAAATCATGAGAAATTAGTCACTTACGACTACCTCTCATGGAAATGGTCATATGTGAATGATCTTACTTAACGTAGTTGAATCCCAAAATGATATCAAATATAATGCACTGCGTAAAACCCCCATACTTAAATTCAAAAAGAGTCAAGGGATCTCTACTTGAATGGTTCATGAGGCACAATACTTGCTAAGGTTTTGCAAATGGGGTAGCAAGCTAAGTGGGCTTGATTGTGGGGAAAAACTCCACAGTTAAGCGCGCTTGAGCCAGAGGAGTTCTAGGATGGGTGACCTCCTGGGAAGTCCTGGTTACCGGGTGCAAGCCCCGGAAGTGATGATTGATGCTATGTGATTCGTTCTCCACATTTCACTAGTTTCAATCCCACTTCTTCACCCCTGTGAGCATCACCCGATGCAATGAGTGCTAAGTGAACTATTCAAAAATCATGAGAAATTACTCAGTTATGACTACCTCTCATGGAAATGGTCATACGTGAATGATCTTACTTAACACAGTTGAATCCCAAAATGATATCTAATATAATGCACTGCGTAAAACCCCCATACTTAAACTCAAAAAGAGTCAAGGGATCTCTACTTGAATGGTTCATGAGGCACAATACTTGCTAAGGTTTTTCAAATGGGGTAGCAAGCTAAGTGGGCTTGATTGTGGGGAAAAACTCCACAGTTAAGCGTGCTTGAGCCAGAGGAGTTCTGGGATGGGTGACCTCCTGGGAAGTCCTGGTTACCGGGTGCAAGCCCCGGAAGTGATGATTGATGCTATGTGATTCATTCTCCACATTTCACTAGTTTCAATCCCACTTCTTCACCCCTGTGAGCATCACCCGATGCAATGAGTGCTAAGTGAACTATTCAAAAATCATGAGAAATTAGTCAGTTACAACTACCTCTCATGGAAATGGTCATACGTGAATGATCTTACTTAACGCAGTTGAATCCCAAAATGATATCTAATATAATGCACTATGTAAAACCCCCATACTTAAACTCAAAAAGAGTCAAGGGATCTCTACTTGAATGGTTCATGAGGCACAATACTTGCTAAGGTTTTGCAAATGGGGTAGCAAGCTAAGTGGGCTTGATTGTGGGGAAAAACTCCACAGTTAAGCGCGCTTGAGCCAGAGGAGTTCTGGGATGGGTGACCTCCTGGGAAGTCCTGGTTACCGGGTGCAAGCCCCGGAAGTGATGATTGATGCTATGTGATTTGTTCTCCACATTTCACTAGTTTCAATCCCATTTCTTCACCCCTGTGAGCATCACCCGATGCAATGAGTGCTAAGTGAACTATTCAAAAATCATGAGAAATTAGTCAGTTACGACTACCTCTCATGGAAATGGTCATATGTGAATGATCTTACTTAACGCAGTTGAATCCCAAAATGATATCTAATATAATGCACTGCGTAAAACCCCCATACTTAAACTCAAAAAGAGTCAAGGGATCTCTACTTGAATGGTTCATGAGGCACAATACTTGCTAAGGTTTTGCAAATGGGGTAGTAAGCTAAGTGGGCTCGATTGTGGTGAAAAACTCCACAGTTAAGCGCGCTTGAGCCAGAGGAGTTCTGGGATGGGTGACCTCCTGGGAAGTCCTGGTTACCGGGTGCAAGCCCCGGAAGTGATGATTGATGCTATGTGATTCGTTCTCCACATTTCACTAGTTTCAATCCCACTTCTTCACCCCTGTGAGCATCACCCAATGCAATGAGTGCTAAGTGAACTATTCAAAAATCATGAGAAATTAGTCAGTTACGACTACCTCTCATGGAAATGGTCATACGTGAATGATCTTATTTAACGCAGTTGAATCCCAAAATGATATCTAATATAATGCACTGCGTAAAACCCCCATACTTAAACTCAAAAATAGTCAAGGGATCTCTACTTGAATGGTTCATGAGGCACAATACTTGCTAAGGTTTTGCAAATGGGATAGCAAGCTAAGTGGGCTTGATTGTGGGGAAAAACTCCACAGTTAAGCGTGCTTGAGCCAGAGGAGTTCTGGGATGGGTGACCTCTTGGGAAGTCCTGGTTACCGGGTGCAAGCCCCGGAAGTGATGATTGATGCTATGTGATTCGTTCTCCACATTTCACTAGTTTCAATCCCACTTCTTCACCCCTGTGAGCATCACCCGATGCAATGAGTGCTAAGTGAACTATTCAAAAATCATGAGAAATTAGTCAGTTACGACTACCTCTCATGGAAATGGTCATACGTGAATGATCTTACTTAACGCAGTTGAATCCCAAAATGATACCTAACTAAACTAACTGAATCTCCATACCCACCATTTAAGCATAATACCTCTTTAGGTAAAGTCCGTTTCCGGGCTTACCCAAAGAGTCCCCATCAAAATCTACCAGCTCATAGGCCCCTTTTGCTAGCTTTCGCTTGACAATGTAGGGCCCATGCCACATGGGAACAAATTTTCCAGCACCTAACTTATCGTTATCTTGATCATATAATAGTACTAGGTCTCCTTTCGAAAAATTACGAGGGGTCACGTTACAATCATACTGAGCTTTCATTCTTTTTGCGTGAGTCTCGATTGCTAAAGCAGCATCACGTCGAGTCTCATCTAATTTAGCTAAGTATAATAGACGCTTCTCCTCTTCGGAAGTAGCTGGGAGTAATTGGATAGCCGTTTGAAGTGATGGGATTTCGCATTCAATCGGAAACACTGCTTCCAAACCATAAACTAGTTGGAAAGGAGTGAACTCTGTTGATGTTTTCACTGAGGTTCGGTACGCCCAAAGCGCTGAAAATAACATGTTATGCCAATTCGACCGATGAATACCAATGATTCGTCAGATCATGATAACTAGAACTTTGTTGATGGATTCAACCAAACCGTTTTCTTGAGGATAATAAGGAGTAGAACTATCATGGCGTAAACCAAGCTGGCTTGTTAGTTCTGTCATCATAATGTTTCGAAAATGGCGCCCATGGTCAGTGATTATCACTTGTGGGACACCAAACCTAGCAATAATATGATTGAATACGAAAATCGCAGTTGTCTTGCCATCTGCCTCGAATGTCGGCATCGACTCAGCCCACTTAGTAAAATAATCAACCGCAAGGATGATATACGCATGCCCCCCAGCCGAGTGAGGGTTACATGTAATAAAATCGATACCCCATTTAGAAAAAGGACCAACGGAAATTATAGGGTGGAGAGGAGCAGGTGGTGCGCGCATCTTGCGATCAAACACTTGACAGCTGTGGCATTTCCGGACCGCAATGATACAATCTTTAAACATGGACGACCAGAAATAGCCAGCACGCAACACCTTCTGAGCTGTGGCATACCCAGACATATGACCACCACATGCTCCAGAATGACAGTCATTCAGAACCCTTTCTACCTCTTCATGAGTTAAGCAACGATGAAAAACCAAGTCCGCCCCACGACGATAAAGAGTATCTCCAATAATTTTGTATTGTTGGGACTGGAATCGAATTTTCCGACATTCCGACTTTGAAGCTTCGGGCCGAAAGGATTGGGTTTGGAGATAGACGATTATATCCCCATACCACGGATCTAAAGTGCTGATAAGAAACAGAGATTCGTCCGCAATGGGTTCCTCTGCCACAGTTTCCGTGTCAGCACGCGGGAAGTCACACATCAATTCCGCAAAAACTAAGGATTTCTTAGACTTAGATTTTTCAAACTCCAAGTCGAACTCCTGCAAGATAACAATCCATTTGGAGTACTTGCCCCCTAGCAATTGTTTAGTCAGAATATAGATCATAGGGTTGCAATCCGAAATCACTGTAGTTTTACGGAGAAGAATGTAATGACGAAAACGCTGGACAGCCTGAACAGCTGCCAGGGCCAATTTCTCCACATGCGAATATTTTAGCTCAGTGGGATTTAACGTCCGACTAAGATAATATATCACATGTTCCATTCCGAATTCGTCTTCCTGAACTAAGACCATTCCAATGGTGGAGTGGGAGGCGGCGAGATACAAAAAGTAGTCCTGGTTGTAGTTGGGAGGATGCAACAACGGTGCATGGGTCAACGCGTGCTTAAGTGCATCAAAAGATTTCTAAGCTATCTCATCCCAAGAGAATTGAGCATTTTGTTTCAACAACCGAGTGAAACCCTTTGTAACCTCAGCGTAGTTAGGAATGAATCGACATAAAAAGTTTTCTTTCCCCTGCAAACTTTGGAGTTGGCGCAAACTCGAAGGAGGAGGCAATTTGATGATAGCTTCGACCTTCGAGGGATTGATGTGGATACCGGCTTTTGAAACGACAAATCCTAGCAATTGTCCTACTTCTATACATAAGACACATTTGTGTGGATTCAAATGAATTCGATAATGCCGACACCTCATAAAAATAGCTCGTAAGTGGACAAGGTGATCAGCTCGATGTAAAGAATGAGCAGGCAAATCATCCAGATACGGTTGCACAATGTGTTTGATGTCGTGAAACGCGTAAGACATTGCCCGTTGGAAAGTGGATCCGGCATTCTTAATTCCAAAAGGTAATTTGCAGTAAGCAAATGTCCCCCAGGGACAAATGAAAGCCGTTTTTGGTTGATCGGCAGGTAGAATATTGAGTTGGTTGTAACTGGAAAAACCGTCCATAAAGGAAAATATTTCACTGCCGGCACAATCATCAATTATTTGATCGATATAAGGCGTGGGATAGTTGTCTTTTGGACAAGCACGATTTATATCCCTATAGTCGATGCATATTCTTATTATTCCTTGTTTCTTATTAACCGGAACAATATTCGATACCCAATCCGTTAACGGGATCGGATAAATGAAACCTGCTTTCAACAGCTTCTTGACTTCTGCGTTAATCGCAGCCGCTTTCCTAGAGTGTATCTGATGCAGACGTTGCCGAACGGGTTTAGCGTCCGGGTAGGTCTTGATTTCATGAACAACAATGGAGGGATCAATTCCTGGCATTTCCTCATAGGACCAGGCAAACACGTCGCGGAATTCTTGAAATAGGACCTTGTATGTTTGAATTTCGTCATCTGTACACAAGGCACCTATATGAATGTTCTCAATAATTCCGGTTTTGACTGAAATGTCAATGGCAATAGTTTGGGAAATGTTTCCCAAATTCAACTCTGAATCATGATGTTTCATGGGATTCTGAGCGTCCTTGACATATTCAGCTATAAAAATTGATGAAAAATCATTTTCAAAGTCGTCACCTTCAGGTAAAAACGAAGATCGATGATGAAGATCTTCCCATGGTAGATCATCTACACTTAGGATTTCGCGAAGTTTTTCGTCAGATGACACAACTTCAGGAAACGTTATCCGTTCTGAGGTTGATGTGAAAAGTGATTCCTCACAGACCACATTCATTTGGTCAATTTGGGTTTAACTTGAGTCGGAAAAAGACTGCACGGCCTCATAAGCAATTTCATATGGACTCAAGGGCATTGCATTACCAAATGAGTCTACCTCAGATTCAGATGGGACAATCGAAGGATCATCATAGATAATAGTGTCTGAAGTAATCATATGAATGGTTGCGAATGAAAGGTCTACGTTGATTGGAGGGAAAGGAAAAGTTCCCAGTAAACCGGAATCTTTAACTAATCCTACACCAACATCCTTGTAAGGGATAGTCGTTTTACTGACATGCTGGATGAAGAGGCTGGGTCGGATGAAAAGTAACCCAGCTGGTCTATTTTCACGATCTTACCATTGTGTGGAAACTTTATAACTCTGAAGACCGATGACACGACCACTGTCATAGCGTAAGACCAACTGCGACCCAAAATAAGGTTGTAGTCTAGAGGGGCATCAACCACCTCCACGTCTAGACTAACGGTTTTTCCTTCAACCCCTATAGGCAAATCCTGTAGAATGCCAAACGGATGGAACCCACAGCCATCAAAGGCCTTAAGAATCATCAGGGATTGGTTCAGTGAAGGAGAGCCAAGCGATCTCCAACACTGAATCGACATAATACACGTAGAAGCTCCTTCATCAATTACAGTCCGATGAATTGGCCTGTTTTTTACTATCACTGGAATCTGGAAAGCCATCTGATGAGGGAGACGCGGTGTACTATTTTCTAGATCAAAGATTATCAGGTTTGGGTCTTGAACATCAACAGCTCCTATAGCCGACAAAAGTAATTTTCTCTGTGCTGGGCATGATTGCAGCACTTCCAAAGCCGACATTGCTGAGGGTGAAACAGCTAAATCCTCAACAATGTTGTAATTCTGGGCTGCTCTCGCATGTGGATTGAAAGCAGACCTACGAAGTACACCCTTGGCGGGCGGTTTTATTACTAAGTCAGGGTTAGGTTTCTCGATCTGTAGTGGATCGGAACCGGGAGCTGAGGTTGATGGATTTGAACGAGAAGATTCTGCTTCTTTCGATCCATCAATAGGACTTTTACTACCATAATCTTGTGATCGAGTCGCAATCCATACATGAGACATCATCAATATGGGTTCTTCACTGGCATTCGAGAAAGACCCTATCATTTTACTCTCCTGCTTTGGAAATGGATCTTTCAAAACAACAGGAGTTGGGGAACCTTTAACGATCTTCACAACCTCCGCTCGATGAGGGCAATCTCTTGTGAAATGATCTTCTTCACAAATTAAGCAAGGATAGCGAGGTTTGCGCTTTTCATCGTTAGATTACGACTTCTCTTTTTTCTCCTTTGGAGCCTTGTCTACTTTATTCTTCTTCTTACCTTTCTTCTTACCACCGTTTTTTGATTTAGCCGTAGATGACTCTACAGCGTGAATGTCGGCGGTAATTTAGGGAGAAGACTCTCCTGTCGGGGAGTCTGGTAAGGTTATTATTGGAGAAGAATTCTTTGAGGATTTCTTCTTACTTTTAGTGTTCACCATACCAATCATGCCATCAACAGCATGAGACCCCGAAGGAGCAGCAGCGATTTGATTCGACTTAGGAAGATCCGGGATCTTCTCGTGTAACGTACCCGACTGAGTGTAAACTAAGTCAAGGTACTGGGATTGAGCAATGACTTGCTCCTCAGTAACTACTCTGTCCTTAGCTACATCTTCAGTAATCTTCAGTAATAATGATTTTACAAACCATTCAGCTAAGATTTGGTCCGGAATAAAAACTTTCACTAATCACCGTCGACGTCTCCATTCATGAATATGATTGGAAATATAAGTGGAGGTTGACTGTTTTAATGAAGTTAATAGCTCCGTGCCGTTATCGTATCTGACCGGCAACTGAAAATGAGTTAGGAACGAGGTTGCTAACTGACTGAAATTGTAAAAAGAGGCCTGTGGTAACTCAATGTACCACTTGGCCGCGAGACCAATGAGCGTACGCTGGAAAAGACGTAAGCGGATCGAATCATCCGAGATAGAATTTGAAGCACACCAGAGGTGGTAAGTCATCACGTGATTGGACGGATCCTCTCCAGACTTACCTTCGAACTTGGGTATATCACTGGGCAACTTATTTGGCATTGGTGGCCAAAACGGAAGATATTGTATTGGATCGTTCGTTAGGCGCGTCAACTCGGGTAAATCCAAAGTTGCGATAAACGGTAATTGCCGATTAGGATCCCTAAAACTTTGGGTCACAAGACCAGTCCCAGGAGGAGGATATCCAGGATAACTTGGAACAGGAATCGCATTCGAGATATTATATCCTCCTGGAAAACCAGGATTAACCGGACCGTACTAGGGTTGTTGAGGTTGTTGATAAGTGTACCCAAGATACGGTTGATACTGGTAAACTGCTTGTTGGACAGCAGGACCGAATTGGTAGTGTCCCTGGTACTGTTGATAGGTAAATTGAGGTTGACTTGTTACAACAGTACTTAAACCAGGCTGCCCTACAGGCATCTGGACCGTGGTTTGAATCGTAGATCCGGACAACGGTAAAGATGTCTGAGGAGTGGTTGCAGAGACAGTAGAAACCGGAGCTGTCGATACTCCAGAAGTAAGTGCGGTAGATGTTGCGGTAGTTGTAGCAGCCGTTTGAGATGGAGTGCTAGGTGCAATTGGCGGCTGAGTAACTACCGAAGCTACAGAAGTTTGAATATTTGACTGGACGGGTTGTGGTTGCTGGGGTGAACCAGAAACTACGGGTTGTCCAGTTTGAGGTAACAACTGTATACTTGGCTGCAACACCTGTTGACCTTGTGATGGATCCCACACTATCATTCCGGGGTATTGACCCGTAACTGGTTGAGGATACTGAGATCCATAACCGGATTGAGGATAGGTTTGATAACTGAAAGGCACAGTTCCCATACCTTGAACATATGACTGACCTTGAGGTGGTTGATAACATTGACTCGAGTATTGACCTTGAGGTTGATAACCTTGGGGTAAATACTGATACTGAGGCTGACCTTGACCTTGAGGTTGATACCCTTGAGGTTGATACCCTTCAGGTTGATATTGATATTGAGGTTGACCGTGGGGTACATATTGAGGGTGGGGTTGACCTTGAGGCATGTATTGTACTATGGGTACATACTGTCCTTGAGGTTGCCCCCCAGACGCAATTTGTGTACCTTGAGGTTTCCCCCCAGGCGTTAATTGAGGCTGCCCCCGAGGCGGTAATTGGCCACCTTGAGGTTGAGAACTGGGAACTGAACCTGACATCATGTAAATGTCCCCTACTCCCAACGGTTTATTACCATTTTTTCCAGCTAATAACCCATGATCAATGGGTTGAGGAGATGCCCCCGCAAAGGTACCAGAAAGTGACTGATACCCGGAGGGAACAAAAGGACCGCCGTACAAGAAATATTTAGTAGATTGAGTGAACATGGATGACTGACCAGACATATTTACAGGAGTATAAATACCTCCAGGTGGAAAAGGAGTATGAGGTGGAGAAAAACCTATGCATGAGTTGTCTAAATAATTGGTTAACGAAAGGTACCAAGTAGTACTTCTAGGAGGACTGTAAAAGATAGATTCACGCTCCCTTAGATCAATAATAGGTTGATCGTCAAGGATAGATACCCCTAATTCTTCCTCTGGAGCAAGTTCTTCAATAGCTACCAAACCAGCAGGAAGATTTTAGGTGATGACTCTTTCTACCCTAGGTGAATCTGGTGCACTAGAAGTTGGAGTAACAGGTTCAAATACTTCAGGTTCTTCGCCTATATCACTAGTAGATGAAAAACTACCAGCAAGCTCAAAAACTGCAACTGCCTCAGGATTATAACCTGTTTCTAGACCTTGGTAATCTGGATGGACTACCAATGACGATTCTCCTTCTTCAGGTGAACCTACTTTACTACCACTAGGAGTTACAAGGACCTTTAAACCTTCGTAATGACTTGGGACGTCTTGAGGAGGCTCACCCCGAAGTCTACGGGATTTCCTCAACAATTCGGCCACAGAGACAACCTCAGGAGACTTGCCCCGAAGTCGACGGGACTGTCTCGTTAATTCCGCCACAGTTAAAAACTTTTAACTACTGGACACGCAAACAAAGTAAAATCTCAAAGCAAACCACCTAAAGTCTCTAAAGAACCAAACAAATTTGAATCACACGCCTGAAGAATCTATGGCATCAAACCAAGCACAAACAGTAGCCTTCCGGACCAAAAACGCTAGTTGGAGATGAAACCCAACATCGCCGGATTCATTACAGAAGTGGCGGGTGGAACAGTTACCTCGGCAACCTGCTTAATGAATAGACTGGCACAAGTTCCTCCACTTTAACCATCTCGAGCGAAGTGAACCCCCCGGAAAATCCAAGTGAGTCTAGCCGACGTCTGCTCCAGGTACAGTGGGATCTTCCCTCCACCGTCACCTCGGTAGAATCCTAAAGATAATGGTCACTAAGGTTACCAACAGCAACAAATGCACCTAGGGGAATAGTCTACACTCCGACAGCACGCAAGGGCAGAGTATCAAGCTCAATCCCCTTGCCGGCTCCTTGACAATAATCCAAGGTTTACTGACAAGTGACCCCTGGCTCCTCGACATTGGTTAATCCGAGGTTTACCATTTGTAATACGTGCGTGTCTGGCATCGTTCCCAACGAGGGAGGATTGATCCCCTCACTGGTTCGGACATGAGCTCGTGCTTCTCCTTTAAGAGGAGCTTTCCCAGAGTACAAATGAAACAATTGGATTTATTCTATCACAAGATAAGCTACTTGTTTGGTTTTGTTGTCTTGGAGAGTTAATTACTCTCCTACTCCAAGACACTAGCCTGATCTAAATTGGTGTTTCAGAGCCCTAGTAAATAAAAGTTACTAAGTTAATTTTACTTTAAGCGTTAATTTTATGGTTTTTCTTAAAGACAAAAAGGTAGTGGAGATGAAACTGGTGGTGTGTAGACTCGACTCGCAACCACTACAAAGATGCACCTAAGATGATTTACACTACTTTGCTTTTTCAATGAATCTCCTAACTAAGAGAGTTGGAAAATGCAAATTTTATAGAAAACAACTTTCTTAGTAAAGACAATCAAAGAAACAATCTCTTTATCTTTTCAAAACACACAACTCATGACCACTAATTACTCTACGAGATTTCCTTTTTCTCCCAAAAGTCTACAAATGCTACCAAAGCCAACTTTTTCCAAAAGAATTTTTGTGTTTTTTCTATATTAATAAAGCATGTAAAAACTATTTATCAAATGAAATTTAACAAATCTAAAACAATCAAATCAAATCCACTCAAAAGCAAATTAAAAGGAAATTTACCTAAAAGCAAAAAATAATGAGGACAAAAGCCTACGAGGATAATTCCCTGATGTTTTACTCAGTCAAAATGCAACTAAGGATCAGTTCATGCAGAACCATAAACTAATCAAAAAACAAAATCGAAATCTTTTTGTTCTTTTTTTCCAAAAAATGAAATTCAAGGTTTTAACAAACAAACTTTCCGAGATTTGCAAAGAGAAGACACAAAGGTAGGTCTCTCACAAGGGTGACTTCTATGACAGGCCCGACTCCTAAGAGGACTGATCAAAACCAGGGAGATCCAAAGTTTCACAACCTCTAACGCCAAAGTCACTACAGGACCAGTTAAAAATCAAACCCTAAGGCAAAATCCCTATGAATTCCACCAAAACACTCGACACTAACGGGACAAGTCCAGGTGAAGATATCTTACAGTAAACTAATTGATCTGGGCAGTAAAAACAAAGTAAAAACAAAATCTAAAGAGCAAAAAGAGGAAAAATGAAATTTTCTCAAATTTGACAGGGGTACGTAGGTGATCTGTTGACACAGGTGCGGGGACGCCCTGTGCACAAAGACACAGTGCGTACAAGTACGCACTGTGCCTAAATCAGAAGTTGCGTAGTGCTGGAAAAGCTAAGAAAAATAAAAATCTAAATTGACTCTAAGCTAACCCACCCAAATACACAGTTAGACAGCCAAAAATCAGAAAACAAGCGATTTTTCTCAGACCAAAATATCAAATCAAAAAGAACTCAAACACATTCACGGAGTCCCCAGTATGGTCGCATTTTGTCACACAGAATGAGTTGTTAGTGCGGACACAACCGACCTCCCTAGAAGCCTAAGACTTTCTAGTGACAAACAAGACAAATAAGAGCAATCCTTCACTAAATATGCCTTTAAAATATGAGAAATCAAGTGTTTAGATCCTACCTGTAATCCAACGTTGTTGTAGTAGTCCAGCTTCATTGATCCGGATGAGCTCCTCCTTCCCTTCGAAACCTGCATTCACTAACAATCAAACGATTAAATAGCACCTGAATATCGCATAAAATAAAACATATTTAACATACAGACCAAGGAGTATATGAAACAACTCATAAATAACAAATTGTTGAGAAGAATGGACTAATTTGTATTAAAAGGTAACAAAAGGAACCATTACAACCTGAGCCTTGGTGTTGTGCAAGTCCCTCCCAGGGTCCACAAGAGTCCTCCTTTACTCTGATCAGCTCACCCACTTCCAAATAGAACAAGCAAAGATGGTAATCTCTCCTCACAAGCTTCTACAAGGAAGTCCTAATTCCAGCAACATCTACCCTTAGGAATGTTCAGCTTTCAACCTCCCCTCCCTTTGGCCCAATGCCTGTATTTATAGTGCTCTAGAGGAAGTTATTCAGGTCCACCATCAAAGGGATAAGCCCCTCTTTGGATGGGATAGCTCCCCTCTTGATGGGATAAGTTCCTCTTTGGTAGGGACACATGAACCATCTGGAGGCGCTTCATACACGTCAAACAAGCTTCTAGAAGACTCTAGAAATGACCACAAGTAACTTTTTTAAGATGAAACTCGCGCCTTTTGACCTTTACAGGGGTACGCACCCACCCCTTTAGATACAGAGCGTACGAGTACGCAGGTATTGTGAACTTGGGTTGCGTACACGCAGGTAAGGCTAAGAGAAACTGCGTACCACAGATAATTGACTTTAAATGACTTTTCTCTCTTTATTGAAGTTTGACATGAAGAGCAGAGGCATGAGACTTGCCAAGGAGGATAGTATGACAGTGGATGGAGTCATACTAACTGCAAATAGTCATGGTGACATTTTTTAGTGTAACAGAAGGGACCAAGATGTTCCAGAGTTTACCAATATTTTCCATACCCTTCACACAAAGTTAGGTATCAAGGATTTAGAGTAGCATTTGGTACTCAAATACCGTGGCTTCCTACACAAGTACATCTAGGAAGAAATAGAATTCATGGACATCCCCTCACTCAGCATGGCATACCGATATGCCGTCAAGGTCAAACAAAGGTTTAAACATAAGAAGTGAGAATTTGGATCTATGAATCTGAAGCAAGGGAAAGGCATCCCCAAACTATAGAACAAAGGACAAAGCCAAGGCAGGGTGGCCCAAGACAAACCTCAAATGTTGCAAGCAAAGAACAATGATGTGAAGCCGAAAAATGACACAGGAAAGTGGTGTGAGTTCCATAAGAGCTCTACTCACAACATAAGTGAGTGCTGGGTCAAGTAGTCACTAGTGGTCGAGCTAAAGGTTTCAGAATCATATGCATGTTCTGACTCGGACTCAGAACCCAACAAGGGGAATGAAAAAGGGAAGCATATTATCGATGCGGAGCCCAATCCCACCATTGCCACCATGAAGATCTAGAAGGAGGAACTTGAAGATCCAGAGGAGGAGGAGCATCTTTTCCACTCCTAGATGTGGGTAAAGGGCTCGCCGCTATAATTAATTGGCGATAGCGGGAGCCAAAAGAACCTAACTTTGACAGAGGTTGTGAAGCGGTTGGGCTTACTGACCAAAGCACATCCACAACCATACACCATCGGGTGGATTCACCAAGGATGGGATCTTCACGTGAGCCAGTAGTGTCACCTTGCATACAACATCAAGCCCTTCACGGATGAGGTATTATGTGACATTGCTCCCCTTGAAGTTTGTTATGTATTATTAGGACAACCATACTTGTGGAAGTGATATGTTGTGTATGAATCAAGGCCTCGTGCTGTTATTGCTACTTTGGGAAATAAGTTGTACGGGATACCATAGGTAGCACTGCCTACCACCATCTCTTTGATTACTGCAAAATAATGCAGTAAGTTTGTTTCCAAAACCGAGAAATTTGTTTTCCTGATGATACACTCTCAAGGAAAGAAGAAGATGGTGGCCAAGACCTCCAGACAAGGCCCTTCCACATGAAAACTACAGATGGAAAAGTTCATGGAGGACTACGAGGACATCTACACCTCCCCCGCAGGGGTTCCTCTGCACTGTCAGGTCAAGCACTCCATTGATCTGACCCTAGGTGCGCCGCTTCCCAATGGACAAATATATCGGCGCTCCGTTCTGGAGAATGATGGAATCAAGAGGCAGATTCAGGAGCTGTTGTAGAAAGGTCACATCCATCCAAGTTCATTGCCCTGTGGGAGCCCGATCGTGTTGGTACAGAAGAAGGATGGGACTTGGAGACTTTGTAGTGACTATTGGGCACTGAACACGATCATTGTCCATAATAGGTGTCCAATCCCATGGATTGATAACCTCTTGCACCAACTAAAGGGGGAAAAATATTTCAATAAGATCAATTTGAAGTCAGGATATCACCAGGTACCAATCAAACCCTCCAATGTGTGGAAGATTGCCTTCAAAGCCAAGGAGGGTCTTCTTGAATGGTTGGTTATGCCTTTCGGATTGACCAATGCTCCTACAACCTTCATGAGGCTAATGGATGACATCTTGCAGCCATTCACCAACTCATTTGTAGTGGTATACTTGGATGATATCCTGATCTTCAGCCAAAGTTGGGAAGAGCACCTCCACCACATCCTACGAGTTAACCAAACACTGCAGCAACATAAGTTATGTGCCAATTTGGAGAAATGCACTTTTGGCATGGCCTAGGTTCAGTATCTAGAATGCATTATTGATGAACAGGGGGTGCATGTGGATCCAGCCAAGATCCAGATTCCAAGTCATTCGAGATTGGCCATCTCCAACCACTCTAACAGAGCTCCGCATCTTTCTAGATCTTGCCAACTTCTACTGGAGGTTCGTGTTGGGATTTTCTCATATCACTTATTCCTTAAGTCAAGTCACCAAGGGAGGAGCGAAAGCAAATTTTTTTTTGGTCTGAATCTCAACAGAAGGCATTCATAGAGTTGAAATATCGCCTCTACACGGCACCAGTGCTCGCATTACCAGACTTGCAACAACCATTTGAGGTTGAGACAGATGCCTCTGACTATGCTATTGGGGCAGTCCTTACTCAACATGGGAATCCAGTGGCATATCATAGTGAGACACTTTCAGACACAATCCAGAAGTATCCCACTTATGAAAAAGAGATGTATTACATTGTGTAAGCCTGCCGATAATTGAAGCATTACATTTTGGTGAAGGAAATAGTCATCCACATAGACCATCGACCCATGCTATTCATACAGACCTAAGGGAAATTGCAGAATGATCTCCATCATAAGTGGTCCATGTACCTGCAACAGTTCCATTTGAATATCAAGTATAAGAAGGGTAACACCAATAATTTTTCAGATTGCCTCAGTCGACCAACGATCATGGCGTTAACCACTGTGCTCAACTCTTGTGGGCACGGCACTTTTGATTGGCCACTTCTCTACAAAAGTGACGCAGAATTTGGCCACACATACCAGACACTCTTGGAGGGTCAGCATGTTCCAGATTTTCACCTCTAGGATGTCCTGTTACGACACTTGGGTCACCTTTGTGTTTCTTCAAGAGAGCGTGCCAAGATGATTTGGGAAGCACACTACAATTGGACTGCTGAACATTTCGAGGTTGAGAAAACGGTGGCAGTACTGCGGAAGTATTTCTATTGGCCAAATCTTCGACAAAATGTTGGGAAGTACATCAGATCATGCACTGCCTATGCCATTGCCAAACCAACCATCAAGAAGCAAGGCCTCTATACCCTGCTGCCTACCCCTAGTCGAACTTGGGAATCCATCTCCATGGATTACATGTCAGGCCTGCCTTCCACTAAGCATGGAAACAACTATTTTTTTGTGGTCATCGACAGGTTCTCAAAGATGGCCGTTATCACTGCCTGCAAGAAGAATATCACAACAAAAGTCACTGCTAAACTCTTCTTTGAACGAGTGTGAGTAAACTTTGGGATCCCACAGTCTATCATCTCAGATTGGGATAGCAGGTTCTTCAATACATTTTGGTCGAGTCTCTGGTTGATGCTTGACACCAAACTCACTAAGTCCACAACCTTCCATCCTCAAATTGATGGCAAGACAGAGGTTGTCAACAGGATGATCGTACACATTCAGCGCATGTACAACTCAAAGCATCCATGAACATGGGACGAGAGTCTCAACTATTTTGAACACAGCTACAACTGGACTCTGTTGAAAATGGCAACAAGAAATGCTAAAAATAGAAGTGCTAAAAATAGCACTGCTATAAATAACATTTTGGGTACCAGTGCTGGATTGAGCAACTGGGAATGAAAATGGAAGTGCTAAAAATAGCATTGTTATTTTTAGCAGTTCAGGATGGATTCCAATTTTAGTCAGTCCATGGACTAAAATAGGAAGTAAAATTCGAATTTTATCTTTGCAGTAGTTTGTAAATTAATTAATTAATTCACCATGAGTTAATTAGTTGTGAAAAATCAAACATGAAATCTATGTGAGGATATGCAATAGTTTCTCTATTAATTTAGGAATTTATCCATCAGTTAAAGAGATAAGGATGAGTTCTAATTTGAGTTGTAATTAGTTGGCTCAGTTAACTGAGTCAAGACCTATTAGGTTGTTTTAAATAGTTTGTTTAAATTAACATGAGTTCAGTTAGTTAATGCATACTTTCATATAACTGCTGCACTTCAGATAACTGAATATTCTCTCATGAATAACTCATGCATGTCAGTTCAGATAGAGACCTAGTTGAGATCAGAGGAGGGACAATATACTATCATTTGGATGGATTTTTCCTATAGAGGAAACTCATCCATGGAGAAGGATTTATCTCCTTCAGGATTGCCCAGTTAGATTAGAGGTTAGTGAGTGTGTGAAGAGGCCAATTCGCACATGTGGCTTCACTGAACCCCAAGAAAAATTGCGTAAAGTAATAGGAAGCTTGGAGGGCAGAGGAAAAGGTTTGAGAGAGGCCTTTGACTGTCTATGAGCAGTAGAGGGATTGGAGAGAGAGTAGGATAGCTTGTGAGCTGATTCTTTTTGTAATCCAGACTATATTTCCACTTATATGACAATAAAGAGTTGGGGTTTTAGGCTGAGGCTTTCCCCATGTTATTTCTTCTGTGTTATGTGTGATTGATTTCTTCTTATCAATTATATGTGTTCTCATTGATCATGCTCAAATTGATTAAGCTTCCGCAAAGTGTTGCAGAAGTAGATTTTGTATTGTGTTGTAGTATATTTTAAAATTTGTTGATCCACAGTGGTAATTTCTATGTGGTATCAGAGCTAGCTAATCCATAGAGAAATTTCTACATGGTTTCGAGCAAAGGTGATCAAGGCAAAGAATAGTATATAAGAAGGAGAAGTTTGAAGCTTGGTTCCTGAAGATAGAAATCGAGTTATTATCAAATGTCAATTTCACCTATGGTGTTTAGTGGTTTAAGGCTCAAGTATGCCGTTGATGGCAGCTCAAATAATATAGCCTAGAAGAATCACATGGAGGTAGTTTTAGAGGATAACAGTCTAAAGGACTTCATTGATCAAGAAGTCCACAAGCCGACTGATGCTACTCAACTTGCGGAATGGAAGAAATGTGTGCCTAGAGCATGGAGAATCCTCCTGGAGGGAGTTCAAGATCACATTGTCTCGAGCCTCCATGGGAAGGAGACACCTTTTTCAATGTGGAAAATATTGAAAGATTTATATCAAAATAACAATGATCAGAGGAAGCTGGCACTGAAGCACAAGCTTCAGAAGATCAAGTGTGAAAAGGGCGACATGATCTCTACGTATTTGAACAAGCTCACCACATGCACAGATGAGCTAGGAAGTGTAGGCATCGTGACAGTTGATGATGACATGGTGAGCCTTGCACTCCTCGATCTTCCTAACAGCTGGCATAGCTACTAGGACTCAGTTAATGGAAGAGAGAAACTGGCAGATTGGTGTGGAGTACTAAAAAGGTATGTTTTTAATGACCATTTCAGTGGATTTTCAGTGGGACTTATGAATCGTTTACAACATGAATGTGGAAAACAATAGAGAATTGTGATAAAATATGTGGAATTAGTATGCAAGACTTATCCGCTGATAATTGTCATTCTCCTGTGCAGGAAAGGGTAAAAACAAGGAGCTGCTGTTCCAAAGAAGAATATAAGAACAGGGTAACTACTGTCCCTTTGACGAAGGACCGAGTGCAAACGAGGCAAAGTAGGCTGAAGAAAACCGGTCCGGAAAAGGAGGAGAAGGCACCAGCTCGGTGGAGGAGAAAAGAAGTGATTAAGGATTAACAATTTGGCGAATCCCTCAAGATCGAGATCCTGAGGGATCACTGCTTTATTTATCTTATCGCTTAGACATCTCCGCCGTTACCCTTATATAAAGGGATGACACTGTTAGTCTGGATGACGATGCTTTTATGTAACTTCTTGTTAAAGATTGAACTTTGATCATAGAGTCTCGTTGAACTTGGCTCATTGTACTTTCTGTTTTATGCATTAATATAAAATTGGTGATTATCTTATCTTTGCGTCTAGATTAACTTAAAGCGGTGTACCCTTGAGGCTAAGGGCCCGACCCCGGAGGACACTTGCT
Organism: Pinus tabuliformis; assembly: GCA_031772625.1. Classification (NCBI taxonomy): domain Eukaryota; kingdom Viridiplantae; phylum Streptophyta; class Pinopsida; order Pinales; family Pinaceae; genus Pinus; species Pinus tabuliformis. Next base: position 346,170,403 of record CM062819.1, on the reverse strand, counting down.
TCTGTATCACTACGATTTGATTTCTGTGTGGTTTTCTTATCATCACTAGTTGGTAATCTGATATGCTTTATAAGTTACATCACATGCTCTGCTAAGATTCGTTCGTTAATGTTCTTTCTATTGACTCTGCATTATATCATCAATACTTTCAGAGTGGATTCAATATTATTAGACTTAATTGAACATTGTTATCATTGTGTTACGGAGCTTTTATGCTGTGTATGTGTGTTAAGGAAATTATCTGAAAGGTGTGTTCTTTATGATTCAGGATTCATGCTGTTCCATTTTGAACACAGTTGTAATTCCTGTTAACGATTGGTGTTAAATTAGATTACTTCTTTGGAGTGTTATGTGTGTATGATTTCCACATGCTATTCCATAATTAGTAATTAATGTTGTTCCATTTGTTGGTTGCGTGATTTTCTTGGAGAATGAAAGATTGGAGTTTTGGATTACAATGAGTGCATTTGAGTTGATAGGATAAAGTTTGATTATTGCTCGCGAGGTTTAGTTATAGCGATTGCTGTTCCATTTCAGAATTGTTGTTCCATTTTAAGCATTGTTGTTCCATTCTAGATTTGTTGTTCAATTTCCTATTTGTCGTTCCATTTTTATCTGTCGTTTCATTTACTCGCATTCGGTGTGAGAGACTATCTGTGGCTGTAGTGAGCCTTGGCATTTACTGCCTCGCTCCCAGATCCGTGATCCATGCTCTAAGTTTCCTTTCCATCAGTTTCCAAAGGGATGGGCTATTGTTGTCGAAACCTTGACTGATAAAGTTGCCCAGCTTTAAGAGTGTGTGCTTTAGTCATTTGAAGTAACTTAGTCATAGACAAGCATCAGTTTTCTCTTGTATTTTTGTAGGCCGCTGTACTACTAGCATTACTCTGACAAATAGCCTCAGATTGAGTCACTCTTTGAAATAACCAAACGCTCCCGGATTGACATATTAATGTGAGGTAATTAGAGGTGAAAGAGACCCTTTTTATAGATCTACATTTTGGCGTCGTTGCCAGGGAAAGAGTGTATCCATTTGTCTTTTTCAGAGTAGTGTACGAACCTGCTAGGGAAGAGTTGGATCTTAAAAACGAAAGGTAAGAACCTGCGTGCAGAGCATGTAAAAGCCCTGCTCCATTGTCTGCTTTCCTAACATATTTGCTCTTGCTTTGATCAAATAGAATTTAGCAGTTCATTTGAGTGCATGACTAAGCAGAAAAAACCAGAAAAGAATATGAAGCTTCCATCCAAACCTGAAAACGCTAAGGGGCCGGTGACCCTTGGCCGAACAACTTTCATAGACGAAATCTATAAGAAAACAGAATCTCAGCCATCAGTAGGTCCCAGGAAAATCATTTCTAAACAACCTACTAGTTCCCTTCAGGCCACAGGATCACCATCTGTAGCCTTTGCTGAGGTGCATAGTCAAACTGAAGAGCAGGACTTTCAGGAAATTGAAAATTCTACTCCAGAACTATTGTAGGAAGGGAATTTCAGCAACTTTTGTGAAGGAGAAGGAGAAATAGGGGAAACTGAGGAACCAAAATCTCCCATTGGAACAGATCAGCCATTAAACAACCCAGATAAGGGGAGCGCTGCGAAAATCATTGTTGAGGGAATTCAATCTCCTCAGACATCAGGTATTCCTCTTATCCCAGATAAAGGAAGTGCCATTAAAACTATCCCTGCTAAAATCATTCCCTCTCAACTTAGGAATACCCTCCTAGATATCCCAGAACGATATTGGCATATATTCAATCCTATGGCTCAGAATCAGCCAAATACTCAAACCTCTACATTACAATATCATATAGTGGATTTTGCAGCAAATGCGCCCATGAAAGCTATCCCTCCTCAACATATCCCTACCTTTCACGGCCTCACATCAGAAGATTCGGATGCATTTTTATTCGAATTTGACGTGTTGTGTAGGGGATATGATTACACCACCGATCCCCATAAATTGAAATTATTCCCTCGACATTAAAGGGGGCTGCTCTAAGATGGTTTATGGGACTAGGTGGTGGGGTCATCAACAATTGGGATCAAATGAAAGAATCCTTCTTAAAAAATATCAGGATTATTGTAGGTCTAGAGAATTGAAAGATGAAATATTTCAAATGACAGCCAAACCAAAGTATATGTGGAACGTTTTCAATATAATTTACAAAGATCTCCTTATGCATCACTACCTTTACCTGATAATGTGTTAAAAACTGCATTGATAAGGGGAATGAAGGAATAGTGGATTGAAACATTAAACATTATGGGAAAAGGGGATATTTATCAAGAGAATTTTGCTGACATTATTGATTTATGCATCAGGAGTTCGAGAGGCAGCACAAGAATAAAACCGGCAGAATATGATCGGTTTGCAAGAGACAATAAAATATCAACAGAAGAAGTAACACATGTGGAGATTGGAAATTTATTAGAAAATTTTAAAATTGATATTCTAGGAACACTAACTACACAACTTGATATTATGCAGGCCAAACAAAAGTAGATGGAGGCAGAACAGAATTTGGCAATCTTCTGCCCCCGATGCAGAAAAAAACATAGTCACAAGGAGTGTCCACTCGATACAGTCCAAACATGTGCCATCTGTACAAATGATCATCTTACGGAAAGCTGCCCCTCACTGTTACACTAAAAAATGTCACCTTGACTACTTACAGTTAGTATGGCTCAAATCAACAGTCATGCTACCCCTTTTAGGCAAGTCTCATGCCTCTGTTATCCATCTCAAACTCAAAGAAGAGAGAAAGTCTTGTAAAAACTATGTTTATCTCTGGGGTCGCGGGTTCTCTCTAGCCTTACCTGCGGGGACGTTGACCATGTTCACAAAAGCTGCGTCCATGGACGCTCTGTATGTTAAGGGACAGGTGCGTCCTTCTGTAAAAGGCAAAATGCGCGAGTTTCATCTTAAAAAAGTTACTTGTGGTTACTTCTAGAACATTCTAGAGGTCGGTTTGATGAAATGGATGCGCCTCCAGTTGGTTCATGTATCTCTATTAAGAGGGAACTTATCCCATCAATAAGGGAGCTATCCCACCCATAGAGGGGGATGATCCCATTGATAGTGGACCTGAATAACCTCTTTACAGCACTATAAGTAAAGACATTGAGCCAGAAGGAGGAGAGGTTGAAAGCTATAGATTTCTTTGGGTAAATGCTGCAGGATTTAGGACTCCCATTTAGAACCTTGTGAGGAGAGATTGTCTTTGCTTGATTCTACTTGGAAGTGGGTGAGCTTTGTCAAAGTAGAGGAAAACCCTTGATGGACCCTGGGAGGAACTTGCACAACACCAAGGCCAGGTTGTAAGAGTTTCTTTGTTTCGTTATTAATACAAACTGGTTTATTTTTCTCAATAGCTTGTGTTAATGAGTTATTTCATGTGTTCCTTGGTCTGCATGTTGAATATATGTTTTATTATATGAAATGCAAGTGCTTGGTAATTGTTTGATTGTTTGTGGTTGCAGGAATTGATGTGAAGGAGGAGCTCATCCGGATCGGCAAGGACGGACTACAACAACAGCGTTCTGGAATAAGGTAAGCCTAAACACTTGTAGTTTTCATGTTTTAAAAGGTATATTTAGAGAAAGATCACTCCATTTTGTTTTGTTTGTCATTAGAATGTCTTAGACTTCTAGGAAGGTCAGCTGTGTCCGCACCCTTGACTGATTCCGTGTGACAAATTGGCGACTCCGCTGGGGATAGATTCCATTGATGAGAAAAGTCTTTTCCTTTATGTGAACTTTGCTTTGAGAAAATTGGTTTATTTTTCTGGTTTTGGCTCTGTGATTCTGTCTCTGGGTGGGTTAGCTTAGGATTAGTTTTATTTTGGTTTTTCTTGAGTTTTTCAGACGGACGCACCCTCTGAGTGCTGCACAGTGCGTCCCTGGACGCACTTTTGCTGTGTGCACAGAGCGGGCCCGCACCTGTGCTAACGGGTTGCCTGCGTCCCCTGCCAAAATTTGAGAAAATTCCATTTTTTGCCTTTTTTGCTCTTAGATTTTGTTTTTTCTTAGTTTTTTCTGCCCAGATTCATTAGTCCCTTGCCCAGAATCTTCACCTAAGCTTGTTCATGCTCTTAGCTTTCATCAATTGGGTGTTTTGAGTCTCTTTCTTGAGAAATTCTTGATTTGATTTCCTTTGATCATTACTTGGAGGTTTGTCTCAGTCTTTTCACAATTTTGAATCTTTTTGCTTCCTGTATGAGTGTTAATCGCCTTTGAGTGTTTTTATGTTTTGATCTTTGGAACTCTCACCCAATTTTCTCGACTTGCACTTGATTGGTTCTTAGATTACATTAGAATCGTCTTGTGTTTGAGAATTCTCTTGCATAGATCACATTTGCATAATTAGAATTCTCATTTTCGGAATATGAATGAAAAATGTGCATAGATTACCTTTGCATACTTTTCAAGTGAATTGTGCTTAGATTACAATTGCATAGTTTACATTCTGAAAAATCAATCGTAGATTTAGATCAGTTTTCTTTGATTTGAATTTACACAAAAATAAAAAAAATGGTTTGGAATTGATTTGCATTAGTTCTTCTTGATGAAATTAGTGCATTAGAGAATTTGTTATATTTTCTCTTAGTGATCAATTTTTTGCATTGTTGGAAGTGAATGGAAACTCTCTCCTTACTTTAGTTAGGATTCATCGAATTGAAACGATTACATTATCATATTCGATTGCATTCAGTTGAGTCGGGTCATAACACCATTGGTTTCATCTCCATTTACCCATTTGAGTAATAACAGCCTTAATAACACAGCGCTTAATTAAAATCAATCTAGTAATTTTTATTTTCTAGGGCTCTAAAGCACCAACATAGCTTAGGCTAGTGTCTTGGAATAGGTGAGTACTTAACTCTCCAAGGCAGTAAAACAAACAAGTAGTCGATCTTGTGATAGAATCAAATCCAATTGTTACATTTACACTCTGGGAAAGCTCCTCTTAAAGGAGAAGCACGAGCTCGTGTCCGAACCAGTGAGGGGATCATTCCTCCCTCGTTGGGAACGACGCCAGATAGTACGTATTACAAACGGTAAACCTCGGATTAACCATTGTCGAGGAGCCAGGGGTCACTTATCGGTAAACCTTGGATTACTGTCAAGGAGCCGGTAAGGGGATTGAGCTTGCTACTCTGCCCTTGCGTGCTGTCGGAGTTTAGACTGTTCCCCCAGGTGTACTTGTGGCCGTTGGTAACCTTAGTGACCATAATCTCTAGGATTCTACCCAAGGTGACGGTGGAGGGAAGGTCCCACTGTACCTGGAGCAGACGTCGGCTATACTCACTTGGATTTTCTGGGGGGTTCACTTCACTCGAGACGGTTAAAGTGGAGGAACTTGGTCCAGTCTATTCATTAAGCAGGTTGTCGGCGTAACTGTTCCACCCGCCATTTCTGTACTGAATCCAGCGAGGTTGGGCTTCATCACCAACTAGCGTTTTTGGTCCGGAAGAATATTGTTTGTGTGTGGTTTAACTCCTAGATTTGATAGCGCGTGTTAATTTGTTTGTTTTTACTTTTAGAGACCATAGGTGTGAATTGTGAATTTTAATTGTTAGGTGTGAATTGTGAATTGTTAATTTTAGTTTTAAATTGTTAATAAAATTCACTGAAGTTGAATATAATGGCAAATGTTCCGGAATTTATCAACCTAGGAACCCCTCCTAATGAGAATCCTAGCACTTTTCCTTACTTTGGAAATGTTGGTCCTCCTTACATGGCTACTTTGTCATTACCTGGATTTACAATAGGATTACCGATATGGTTATTTTCAACTTCGTTGGCCCAAAATACTCCAATTGTTCCATCTCAACCGGATGCTTCACCTCAACAGAGTTCACCATCTCAACATCACCAACCTTCTGTTGACCCTTTACCTTCTTCGCCTAATCTTTCTTCCTCCATTTCTTCCTCTTCGCCTGGTAAAAGCCTTGATGTTAGTAACCAGGAGGCTAAGAAGAAGAAGAAAGGGAAGAAGAAGAAGAAGAAGAAGAAGCAAGATAAGAAGGAAGTCAACCAACCAACCATGGCTGTAAGTGTTAGTTGTGTTGAGGAAAATTCCGACATGCATCGTAAACCCAAATACCCTTGCAGGCTTTGTAAGAGTGACCACTTCCTTGTCAATTGTCCTGGTATTCCAAAGATCTTGGAAGTATGGTCAGAAAAATCTCATCAAATTTCCATTGATCCATCAACCAGTGATAGTCAGGTTCCTGGGAAAAACGGTAAAGTTAGGTTTCCTTGTAAGTTATGCAAAGGGAGTCATCAAACTCACATTTTCCCTCACATGGATGAAGCCTCAACATTGTTGGAAAACCTTACTGTTCCACAGCAAGAATTTCCAACTGGTTACCGTAAACTTTCTCCCAACCTACCGTCAACTGACGGAGTGATTGATCTAAATTCAAGTACAGTCGATCACACTCTCCCATTGGAGAGTGAAACTCATGTCACTCAGGTTGATGATCCATTAGTTGATCAAGTGGTCGATTCAATTTCACATTCGGTCGATCACACTCTCCTTCTCGAGAGTAAATTTCATACCGCTGATGTTCTTCTTGTTACATCGGATTCTTCTATGCCGGGGGGCATTTCACCTGTTTCTACAGAACCCCCTCCAAGTACTGAGGTCTTTTCCTTTGATTGGAATAGACTGACAGAACCTCGTCTTCCTTCCTCCATCCCTTTCCAAATCATTGTCAAGGCTGGTGGTAGGGACATACATCGTACTCAGGTAGATGAAGGTGGTTTTGTTAGTATTTTATCCTCAGCTGTTTGGAAAGCTTTGGGTTCCCCTCAGCTTGCGCCTATTACGCAGAATTTGAAAGCTTTTAACCGAACCATCAGTGAACCTTTAGGGATTCTTCCTAAGTTTTCTATTACCTTGGAAGGTAAAACTGTCTGTATTGATCTTATGGTAGTTCGAGGTCCCTTGGATTTCAATTTACTCCTTGGGCGAGACTATGTTTATGCAATGAAAGCTGTCGTATCGACACTCTTTCGCGTGATGTCTTTCCCTCACAATGGCAGTATTGTGACTGTAGACCAGCTTTCGTTCCCTAGTCTTTTTTCAACTACCAATAATATGACACCCCTAAATGTTCCTGATTCTAAAGTGGTATCTACCCTGCCACGGGTTAATTATGTGGCAACCGGTCCCATGATTTCAGTTACCGATGTAAGTGAGCCTCTCACTGTTTGCTCATCTTCCTTTGATTTAGCTCCGGTAATTGACATGGAAAACTCTATGGGATTACTTGAACACGATGTTCTTATCCCGTTTAAGTCCCTTGACATGTGTTCCTTCCCAAGAAGTATTCTTCCTTTGGATGAAGACCTCTTGGAAGCCATGATCAAGGTGTGTCCATTGACATGTCTTTCCTCCAGTTGGAAGCCATGATCAATGTTACGAGGATAGTTTTTTCTTGTATCAACCTCGTTAAAAAATGAAATAGGCTAGCACGAGGAAAGTTCCTTTTACTGTGTCGACCTCGTTAAAAAATGAATCAGTGAGTGTGAGGATAGTTTCTTCTAGTCTCAACCTCATTAAAAAATGAAACTGGAAGTCATGAGCATAGTTCCTTGTCTTGTGTCAAGCTCATTAAAAAATGAAACAAGGAGTTTTGAGGATAGTTCCTGCTACTGAGTCAACCTCGTTAAAAAATGAATCAGGCATGAGGATATTTCTTTTACTGAGTCAACCTCATTAAAAAATGAATCAGGTAGACTTTAGGATATGTAAGTAGATTGTAGAAAGTAAGGTTTTGAGGATAGTTCCTGTTTCTGAGTCAACCTCGCTAAAAAATGAATCAGGGTTAGGAGGATAGTTCCTGTTACTGAGTCAACCTCGTTAAAAAATGAATCAGGTATGAGGATAGTTCTTTTCTTGTGTCAACCTCTTTAAAAATGAAACAACTCCCTTTTCAAGTTAAATATTGAAAGTAAACCTTCATTTCATCTAGCCGGTTGAATGCAATGAAGCCTGGGGGGCATGTACCTCATTTCGCATCATTATGCTGGGGGCATGCGAACCTTTTGAGCATAGTTCCTTGTCTTGTGTCAAGCTCGTTAAAAAATGAAACAAGGGTAGGTTAAGTAGGTAGATTGTAGAGAGTAGTCATGAGCATAGTTCTTTGTCTTGTGTCAAGCTCGTTAAAAAATGAAACAAGGATTTTAGAGCATAGTTCCTTGTCTTGTGTCAAGCTCATTTAAAAATGAATCAAGGTTTTTAGAGCACAGTTCCTTGTCTTGTGTCAAGCTCGTTAAAAAATGAATCACGGTTTTTAGAGTAGAGTTTTTGTTAAGTAGATTGTAGAAAGTAGTTATGAGCATAGTTCCTTGTCTTGTGTCAAGCTCACTAAAAAATGAAACAACTCCCACGAGTCTTTCCAAGATTTTGAAAGTAAATCTTCATTCCATCCACCTCATTGAATGCAATGAAGCTTGGGAGGCATGTACCTCGTTTTGCGTCATTATGCTGGGGGCATGTGAACTTATAACAAGCATAGTTTTTCGTTTCAAGCTTGCGTAAACATGAAACCGAATCCGAGCATAGTTCTTTTCCTGTGTCAAGCTCGTTAAAAAATGAAACAAATCCTCCTCTACTTGAGTCGAGAGATTGACGAGATCTTATAGATGTTAAGTTTTTAGGTTAGTTATTTCAGTTTTTTGCATAATTTTCTTACAGTTTTAGGTCAAGTCTTTCAACGATCTCGTACTTGAACCTTCATTTCATCCACCTTAGTTGAATGAAATGAAGCAAGGGGGGCATGCGCTCTAGCAGTTACGCTTAGGGGGCATGAAGCATAGTTTTACTCTGTTTCAAGCTTTTGTAAAAATGAAACCTATCTCGAGTCAATTTCAGTTATTTTCAAGACTCGTTAAACTCATGAAAATCCCGAGATTATTTTGCTATTTTTCATTCTCGTAAAACAAATGAAAATGCCGAGTTCTTTCCGTCTTTTCCTGCTCGTAAATTAAATTGAAATTCGGCCATTTGAGTACATTTTTATCCCTTTTTCGAACTCATTAAAACTTACGAAAAAGTGAAAACCATGAGTACATTTTTATCATTTTTTCGAACTCGTTAAAACTTACGAAAAAGTGAAACCTCAGAGTCATCTTTTAAGCCCTTTTCTGACTCCTAAAACATGAAAAGATCGTCGAGCGTTTCTTTTACACTCGTTAAAACGGAATTAAAAGACGGTCCCCTTTTAGCTCTTTTCTGACCGTAAAATCAGGAAAATATTGCCGGGTTTTTGTCGTTTCAAACTCGATAAGGAAATAAAACGACGTGTCCTTGATCGCTTTTTACTTTTCAGGTCGACGACACTATCATGAAAGTACTCCTTGGTCGCAAGATCAAGCGGTTCCCCCAGGTATTATTTTATACTTTTTCGGGCTTGAGGGACACAAATTTACGAAAAAGTTCAACGTGGAGTTTCCTTAAGTTTTTTCAGACTCTCTAAAATTGAAAAACGCCGAGTTGTTCCTATACTGGGCTCGTTAAACTTTTACAGTAAAGGACCTGTTCAATTACAAACAGGAACGAACCACTCCTTCCTAGGGTTCGAATTTAAACTAGGTTGGACTCGTCCGAAGGATGAGCTTATAATCAAGCATATGTTATCCTCCTCAAGCTTGTTAAAAATAAAGAGGTACTTGCCAGAAATGGTGGGGGAAAAGAGAGAAGAATGAGCCTATTTGTTACCTTTATTTCAAAAGAAACTTTATTACCACTCTTGAACACGACACTTTTTCATTCACCTGGGTTGGGAAATCTTTTACCTCACAGTTGACCAAATCACTTTGAAAGTCTTTAACTGGGTTCCAGGGATTAACTTTGAGTTATTCGTCACCAAACCATCTGTCGTGTCGTTATGTGTTCAAGAGGTCTGCAAGTAAAACTTTCATCTACAAAATACTTGTCATCCATTTGACCATCCCTGAGTCAGTCCTTACAGCAACATTTCTTCAACTTGAACAATGATTTCGTGTTGCAGGCTTGCCTACAACGAGTCGCTTTCTATCGACATCAACACATTATCTAGAAAGATGACTTAGGAATCGACAGTACCTTGAAGTCTGCATGCATCAATGGCAGGTTTCTCGCCTTTGACGACAGTTTACATCATTGACTTTCGATCAAAGGATTCCGTGAAGTGTTCGACATCAAAACATCTATTCACACTTCACGGGTTGTGCTTGGTACTTTGAGAACCATTGACATTACTGGTGGTCTCTCTCACGCTTGTTAACAGTTCACATCATCGACTGGTAATCAAGTGGTTTCTAACATGTTCGACATCAAATCATTTAATCACATGCTTAGAATCGTACCAATTCGGGAAGTAGAAGTGAAGACCCTGGATCTAGTTTTTACCATCCAGGCTGCGAGGAGTTTTGTATTCATTATCTATGTAGACTAATCATAAACAGATGGCTGCGTCCATACTGTGTCTACAAAAGTCTATAAAAATGATGTACTGCAAGATCATTCCTGTATCAGAATAGTTAGTCCATTAGTTAAAGTTTTGAATCTGAGTATGGGAATGCCTACCTCAGTGATGATATAATCTTATACATGTATTTTGTGTTGAAAATTGCAGGTTCCAACCAGGTCATCCACAAGACAATCCTTGAAATGATAAAGCGCTTCACCCTTCCTAGAATTACAAAACCCTAATCTATTCCAGGCTTCGCACTTTAGGGGGCAATCTGTTACACTAAAAAATGTCACCTTGACTACTTACAGTTAGTATGGCTCAAATCAACAGTCATGCTACCCCTTTTAGGCAAGTCTTATGCCTCTGTTATCCATCTCAAACTCAAAGAAGAGAGAAAGTCTTGTAAAAGCTATGTTTATCTCTGGGGTCGCAGGTTCTCCCTAGCCTTACCTGCGGGGACGCTGACCATGTTCACAAAAGCTGCGTCCATGGACGCTCTGTATGTTAAGGGACAGGTGCGTCCTTCTGTAAAAGGAAAAATGCGCGAGTTTCATCTTAAAAAAGTTACTTGTGGTTACTTCTAGAACATTCTAGAGGCCGGTTTGATGAAATGGATGCGCCTCTAGTTGGTTCATGTATCTCTATTAAGAGGGAACTTATCCCATCAATAAGGGAGCTATCCCACCCATAGAGGGGGATGATCCCATTGATAGTGGACCTGAATAACCTCTTTACAGCACTATAAGTAAAGACATTGAGCCAGAAGGAGGAGAGGTTGAAAGCTATAGATTTCTTTGGGTAAATGCTGCAGGATTTAGGACTCCCATTTAGAACCTTGTGAGGAGAGATTGTCTTTGCTTGATTCTACTTGGAAGTGGGTGAGCTTTGTCAAAGTAGAGGAAAACCCTTGATGGACCCTGGGAGGAACTTGCACAACACCAAGGCCAGGTTGTAAGAGTTTCTTTGTTTCGTTATTAATACAAACTGGTTTATTTTTCTCAATAGCTTGTGTTAATGAGTTATTTCATGTGTTCCTTGGTCTGCATGTTGAATATATGTTTTATTATATGAAATGCAAGTGCTTGGTAATTGTTTGATTGTTTGTGGTTGCAGGAATTGATGTGAAGGAGGAGCTCATCCGGATCGGCAAGGACGGACTACAACAACAGCGTTCTGGAATAAGGTAAGCCTAAACACTTGTAGTTTTCATGTTTTAAAAGGTATATTTAGAGAAAGATCACTCCATTTTGTTTTGTTTGTCATTAGAATGTCTTAGACTTCTAGGAAGGTCAGCTGTGTCCGCACCCTTGACTGATTCCGTGTGACAAATTGGCGACTCCACTGGGGGCATGTGAACTTATAACAAGCATAGTTTTTCGTTTCAAGCTTGCGTAAACATGAAACCGAATCCGAGCATAGTTCTTTTCCTGTGTCAAGCTCGTTAAAAAATGAAACAAATCCTCCTCTACTTGAGTCGAGAGATTGACGAGATCTTATAGATGTTAAGTTTTTAGGTTAGTTATTTCAGTTTTTTGCATAATTTTCTTACAGTTTTAGGTCAAGTCTTTCAACGATCTCGTACTTGAACCTTCATTTCATCCACCTTAGTTGAATGAAATGAAGCAAGGGGGGCATGCGCTCTAGCAGTTACGCTTAGGGGGCATGAAGCATAGTTTTACTCTGTTTCAAGCTTTTGTAAAAATGAAACCTATCTCGAGTCAATTTCAGTTATTTTCAAGACTCGTTAAACTCATGAAAATCCCGAGATTATTTTGCTATTTTTCATTCTCGTAAAACAAATGAAAATGCCGAGTTCTTTCCATCTTTTCCTGCTCATAAATTAAATTGAAATTCGGCCATTTGAGTACATTTTTATCCCTTTTTCGAACTCATTAAAACTTACGAAAAAGTGAAAACCATGAGTACATTTTTATCATTTTTTCGAACTCGTTAAAACTTACGAAAAAGTGAAACCTCAGAGTCATCTTTTAAGCCCTTTTCTGACTCCTAAAACATGAAAAGATCGTCGAGCGTTTCTTTTACACTCGTTAAAACGGAATTAAAAGACGGTCCCCTTTTAGCTCTTTTCTGACCGTAAAATCAGGAAAAGATTGCCGGGTTTTTGTCGTTTCAAACTCGATAAGGAAATAAAACGACGTGTCCTTGATCGCTTTTTACTTTTCAGGTTGACGACACTATCATGAAAGTACTCCTTGGTCGCAAGATCAAGCGGTTCCCCCAGGTATTATTTTATACTTTTTCGGGCTTGAGGGACACAAATTTACGAAAAAGTTCAACGTGGAGTTTCCTTAAGTTTTTTCAGACTCTCTAAAATTGAAAAACGCCGAGTTGTTCCTATACTGGGCTCGTTAAACTTTTACAGTAAAGGACCTGTTCAATTACAAACAGGAACGAACCACTCCTTCCTAGGGTTCGAATTTAAACTAGGTTGGACTCGTCCGAAGGATGAGCTTATAATCAAGCATATGTTATCCTCCTCAAGCTTGTTAAAAATAAAGAGGTACTTGCCAGAAATGGTGGGGGAAAAGAGAGAAGAATGAGCCTATTTGTTACCTTTATTTCAAAAGAAACTTTATTACCACTCTTGAACACGACACTTTTTCATTCACCTGGGTTGGGAAATCTTTTACCTCACAGTTGACCAAATCACTTTGAAAGTCTTTAACCGGGTTCCAGGGATTAACTTTGAGTTATTCGTCACCAAACCATCTGTCGTGTCGTTATGTGTTCAAGAGGTCTGCAAGTAAAACTTTCATCTGCAAAATACTTGTCATCCATTTGACCATCCCTGAGTCAGTCCTTACAACAACATTTCTTCAACTTGAACAATGATTTCGTGTTGCAGGCTTGCCTGCAACGAGTCGCTTTCTATCGACATCAACACATTATCTAGAAAGATGACTTAGGAATCGACAGTACCTTGAAGTCTGCATGCATCAATGGCAGGTTTCTTGCCTTTGACGACAGTTTACATCATTGACTTTCGATCAAAGGATTCCGTGAAGTGTTCGACATCAAAACATCTATTCACACTTCACGGGTTGTGCTTGGTACTTTGAGAACCATTGACATTACTGGTGGTCTCTCTCACGCTTGTTAACAGTTCACATCATCGACTGGTAATCAAGTGGTTTCTAACATGTTCGACATCAAATCATTTAATCACATGCTTAGAATCGTACCAATTCGGGAAGTAGAAGTGAAGACCCTGGATCTAGTTTTTACCATCCAGGCTGCGAGGAGTTTTGTATTCATTATCTATGTAGACTAATCATAAACAGATGGCTGCGTCCATACTGTGTCTACAAAAGTCTATAAAAATGATGTACTGCAAGATCATTCCTGTATCAGAATAGTTAGTCCATTAGTTAAAGTTTTGAATCTGAGTATGGGAATGCCTACCTCAGTGATGATATAATCTTATACATGTATTTTGTGTTGAAAATTGCAGGTTCCAACCAGGTCATCCACAAGACAATCCTTGAAATGATAAAGCGCTTCACCCTTCCTAGAATTACAAAACCCTAATCTATTCCAGGCTTCGCACTTTAGGGGGCAATCTGTTACACTAAAAAATGTCACCTTGACTACTTACAGTTAGTATGGCTCAAATCAACAGTCATGCTACCCCTTTTAGGCAAGTCTCATGCCTCTGTTATCCATCTCAAACTCAAAGAAGAGAGAAAGTCTTGTAAAAACTATGTTTATCTCTGGGGTCACAGGTTCTCTCTAGCCTTACCTGCGGGGACGCTGACCATGTTCACAAAAGCTGCGTCCATGGACGCTCTGTATGTTAAGGGACAGGTGCGTCCTTCTGTAAAAGGCAAAATGCGTGAGTTTCATCTTAAAAAAGTTACTTGTGGTTACTTCTAGAACATTCTAGAGGTCGGTTTGATGAAATGGATGCGCCTCTAGTTGGTTCATGTATCTCTATTAAGAGGGAACTTATCCCATCAATAAGGGAGCTATCCCACCCATAGAGGGGGATGATCCCATTGATAGTGGACCTGAATAACCTCTTTACAGCACTATAAGTAAAGACATTGAGCCAGAAGGAGGAGAGGTTGAAAGCTATAGATTTCTTTGGGTAAATGCTGCAGGATTTAGGACTCCCATTTAGAACCTTGTGAGGAGAGATTGTCTTTGCTTGATTCTACTTGGAAGTGGGTGAGCTTTGTCAAAGTAGAGGAAAACCCTTGATGGACCCTGGGAGGAACTTGCACAACACCAAGGCTAGGTTGTAAGAGTTTCTTTGTTTCGTTATTAATACAAACTGGTTTATTTTTCTCAATAGCTTGTGTTAATGAGTTATTTCATGTGTTCCTTGGTCTGCATGTTGAATATATGTTTTATTATATGAAATGCAAGTGCTTGGTAATTGTTTGATTGTTTGTGGTTGCAGGAATTGATGTGAAGGAGGAGCTCATCCGGATCGGCAAGGACGGACTACAACAACAGCGTTCTGGAATAAGGTAAGCCTAAACACTTGTAGTTTTCATGTTTTAAAAGGTATATTTAGAGAAAGATCACTCCATTTTGTTTTGTTTGTCATTAGAATGTCTTAGACTTCTAGGAAGGTCAGCTGTGTCCGCACCCTTGACTGATTCCGTGTGACACTCACTTCCTGGATTAAAAGCAGTATACAAGGAAGCAGAGGAAGAACCAGAATCGGTATACTTGATCAACCAGCGCCGCCAGTGGCAACAAAGACAATCTAGTATGTTTTCAGACCCAAACTCTTCTTTTCAGCCTCCACAATATAATATGTGGCAAAATCAGCCCCCACCCCCATTCTCAAATTGGTCACCACCACCATTTCCTTCTTCAAACACATGGCTGAATCATCCAAACCAATCTGGTTGGCCGAATTTCCCTTATACTTCACCATATTGGCAAAATAGCCCATATCCTCTGCAATGGATTCCCCCTACTTCACAAGGTTCATCCTGGAAGACAAACTGGCAAAGACCGATGCAACAACCAGTAGGAACTATTCCGCTCCCTCAACCTACTCTTCCAGCTCTACAACAAAATCCCCAGTCTAATTTGAGACAGCAACTCCCAGCCCAACCCAACCCTAATCCAAATAACAGACCAGTCCAATCTCTTCAAATCATAGAATCACCAGAAATAGGACCCGACCTGCGGGAGTGTAATGATCTTCAATTATGATCTGGACGTATCATTGAACATGAGGGAGATAAAATAGTTCATAGTGAAGATCAGTTAGTAAGAGAACATAAGTTGCAACAAGAGGATGCAAATAAGCAGCAGTCTCATAATCAAGCAACCACATCCTCTCCCCCGTTCCCATAACGATTAGTCATACCTCGACCTTTACAGTATCCTGACATTGACATTCTGGCGGAATTACAAAATTTGTACATAAAAATCCCGTTCCTCCAAGCCATTCAAGATATTCCTATATATGCAAAAACTATTAAACAATTGTGCATAAAGAAACCAAGGAGGAATATAACAACTAATCTAAGAGTCCAAGTAGTGGGTACTTTATCTGATCTCTTATCTGGGGAAGAAACACCCATCAAATATGAAGAACCAGGAAATCCAATTATAACTATTCAAATTTACGGTCAGACCTTGTCTAATGCCTTAGTTGATCTAGGAGCTGCAATCAATATTTTAACAACCACCACCTATAAAAAACTCGACATTACATCCATAGAATCTACCTCTACTTTGTTAGAATTGGTCGACCGATCTGTGATTAGACCGGAAGGTACTCTACACGGTGTCATGGTCTCTGTAGATTCCTAGGAATATCTGACCGATTTCCTGGTAATTAATCCAAAAACCCGACTTGATGGACACTCGCTAATCCTAGGTAGGCCTTGGCTTGCCACCGCCGATGCTTACATTGGTTTCCGGCAAGGAAATATGACCATAACTAAAGGACCTGATATTAAGAATTTGGTTCTATACCCTCCAGCGTAGCCAAGTCTCACAATAAGTAAAACTAACAAGTATCCTGTATCATACCTTACTGATAATATTAGATCTCCATTGACTTACAAGAGGCACTTGATTTTAAAGACCAAACAGAAGATGATGCCATTAACAATTTCATTAGTCAAACCGAAGCTGAATCCTGCACACAATTTCACATGATAGAAGCAGAATTTGATAATGAATTAGAAGAAGATCCTCTGAAAGACACACATGATCAAATAATACCTGTTACTTCTGTTGCAAATAGTAAAATTGTGGAAATTGAACCGGGAAAAACTTTAAATATCAATGCCAACCTCACATCTGAACAAGAAACTAAGCTCATCCATCTGTTAAGAAAATATCAACAGGCATTTGCATGGGATTACCCTGATATGAAAGGAATCAACCCACATTTGTGTACACACCACATTTATATAGAAAAAGACGCTAGAACTGTCTATCAACCGCAGAGAAGACTTAATCCTCATCTAAAGGATGTGGTGAAAGCAGAACTTTAGAAACTGTTAGATGTTAATTTTAATTATCCTATTTTTGACAGTAAATGGGTCTCTCCGCTTGTGGTCGTACCAAAAAAGAATGGGAAATGGAGAATTTGTGTGGATTACAGGGAACTCAATAAAGCAACACAAAAAGACCACTTTCCACTCCCATTCATAGACCAAGTGCTAGATACTTTGGCAGGAAAAAAATTATTTTCCTTTCTGGATGGCTTCAGTGGATACAATCAGATTCAGATTGCCCCTGAAGACCAGGACAAAACAACTTTCACTTGTCCTTGGGGGACATTTGCCTATCGAGTTCTACCTTTTGGCCTATGTAATGCTCCTGCCACATTCCAAAGGGCTATCCTTAGCATTTCTACAGATTTAATAAATGATGGACTTGAAATTTATATGGATGACTTTACACCCTATGGAGATGATTTTGATCCAACACTAAATACCCTAGGAAAAGTCCTACAACGCTGTATAGCTACCAGACTTTGCTTAAGTCACGAAAAATGTTACATGATGATGACTGAAGGACTTATTCTGGGACACTATGTTTCAGCAGTTGGCATTCAGGTAGACCCGGCCAAAATCCAATTACTTTTGCTTATTCCCACTCCTACTACTCAAACAGAGGTACGCAAATTTCTTGGATTTTCTGGATATTATAGACGATTTATAGAACATTATTCACACATTGCTGCACCTTTATATGCACTAACTGGTAACGTTGATTTTCTTTGGACAGAAAAATGTGAACGTGCTTTCAAGGATTTAAAGAAGCTTGTATCCACATCCCCAATCCTGCGAGGACCAAACTGGGATCTACTATTTCAGATATCAGTTGATGCCTTAGATACAGCCATTGGTGCAGTCCTTGTGCAGGAAGAGGATAAAAAACCATATGCTATCTATTACATCTGCAAAAATTTATCCCCTGCTGAATTAATTTACACTGTTACTGAAAAAGAATTCCTAGTTGTAATACATGCTGTCAATAAATTTAGACATTATATTACAGGCTATCCTATTATTTCGTATACGGATCATTTCGCCATAAAATACTTAGCAAATAAGCCTGTCACAAATTCCAGAATAACTAGATGGTTGATTTTATTGCAGGAATTCGATATCACAATCAAGGACCGGCCTAGCAAAGAGAATCCTGTAGCCGATTTTCTCTCGAGAATGCCAAAGCCAATTGATACAGCAGCAGTTGAAGATCAATTTCCGAACGAACATCTGTTTTTTGTGTCCGTTCGAACACCCTGGTATGCCGATGTTGTCAATTACCTTGCAGTAGGTAAACTACCAAAACGCTTAACCCCTAATGAGCGAAAACAGATTGTTTAGAAGAGTACTTGATTCTCCTCGATTGGGGGCTATTTGTTTCATACAGGGGCAGACATGCATATCATGAGATGTGTTCAAGAAGTTGAAATCTTTGACATCCTAAAAGCCTGTCACGACGGACCATGTGGGGGACACTTCGCTGAGCGTAGAACTGGACACAAAGTATTACAGACAGGATATTACTGGCCCACGATTTTCAGAGATGCAAAGAAATTTGTCCAAGACTGTGACAACTGCCAGCGAGCAGGACGTCCTGGTCAAGCTGACGAGATGCCTCTCAAACCATAGATAGTCATCGAACCATTCGAGCGATGGGCTCTTGATTTCGTTGGACCCATCAACCCCTCATCAAATTAGAGAACATATATCTTGGTGGCAACATAATATGTCACCAAGTGAGTTGAAGCAGAAGCATTGCCAAGAGCCACAGAGGACTCTGTCATACAGTTCCTGTTCCATCTATTTGTACGATATGGCCTTCCAAGGGAAATAATTACAGACGGAGGACCACAATTTGCTGGCAATAGATTAGCGGCAACACTTAATAATTATCATGTCCAGCACAAAATCACTACTCCATATCACCCACAGGCGAACAGACAAGTAGAAAGCAGCAATAAGGTAATAGAATCATCCTAACAAAAACCATTGCGTCACATAGGCGTGATTGGGTTGCCCGACTACCTGAAGCACTCGGGGCCTATAGAACAACATGGAGAAGCACCATTGGTTACTCACCTTATCAATTAGTGTTTGGAAAACAACCCATTTTCCCTATAGAGTTTGAAATCCAAACAATACAAACAACATAGGAAGTTGGCTTAGATCTAACTGAGGCACAGATTAATAGACTACAACAGATCAATGAATTGGATGGAATTAGGCTCTCCGCACTACAAAATACAACATTGATTCAACAACAGTGAGCTAAATGGCATGATGCCCTCATCAAAAACAAAGTCTTCCACGAGGGAGACTGGGCCCTATTATATGACTCTCGGTTTCAGGACTTCCCTGGGAAACTCCAGACTCGTTGGTTGGGACCATACAAAATCCAGAAGGTACATGACAATGGGACCATCACTTTAATCACCATTGACGGTTCTGGATATACCTTCAAAGTGAATGGCCACCGAGTTCGTCTCTATCATAAACCACTCACTCGGGAATCCTTCTGCCAACAACTACGCAGAGACGCTGATATGGAGATTTTAGGAGAGGAAGAGAAATCTTCCTCACCTGTAATTCATTAAGGAATTCATTTCTTTTCACAATTTGTAAATAATTTCTTTTCTTCAAACTCGTTTGTGCACATATAGATTTCAATTTTTTTGTCGTTCCTGAAACGAATGGCATTTGCATGTTTCTGCTGTTCCTTTTCAAAAGGAACAACACTTTTGATTTTTCTGTTGTTCCTTTTCAAAAGGAACAACACTTTTGATTTTTCTGCTGTTCCTTTTCAAAAGGAACAACACTTTTGATTTTTTCTGTTGTTCCTTTTCAAAAGGAACAACACTTTTGATTTTCTCGTTGTTCTTTTTCAAAAGGAACAACACTTTTGATTTTTCTGCTGTTCCTTTTCAAAAGGAACAACACTTTTGATTTTTCTGTTGTTCCTTTTCAAAAGGAACAACACTTTTGATTTTTCTGCTGTTCCTTTTCAAAAGGAACAGCACTTTTGATTTTTTTGCTGTTCCTTTTCAAAAGGAACGACACTTTTGGTTTTTCTACTGTTCCTTTTCGAAAGGAACATCACTCTTTATTTTTGCTGTTCCTTTTTCAAAGGAACGACGTTCGCTTGTCTTGCTGTTCCTTTTCTAAAAGGAACAACATTTTGATCTTTGTTGTTCCTTTTTCAAAAAGGAACGCCATTGGTATGTTCTGCTATTCCTTTTTCAAAAAGGAACAGCATTGTTGTGTTTTGCTATTCCTTTTTCAAAAGGAACGACATTTGCACTTTTGAAACCTATGCTCCTTTATTGTTCTAGCATACTTTTTGTGAAACAGCTTATCCTTTTTGCTGGTCCAAGTTTGAGGATGCTTCTTGCCCTTATTATTTCAAAGTCCTTTAGAGACCAGCGATGAACTTATGCAATGAATACAAAATCACAACATACTGAAATCAGGCAATTATGAATCGCTATCTTTATAAGGCTATGTATTGGTAAGAGGACAGAAGGAAGGATATACTTATCTTTTGTTGTCATTGTCTTATTAATTTTTCCCTGATTGGTTATCTTTATCATGCCATTCTCTTTTTAATTCCCTTTGGTTTTTGTTCAGGAATAAGAGCAAAGGGTTTATACCCTCCTATTGAGACGATAAGACTTCTTCCACCATTCCTACTCTTAAGGAGTGTTGAACCACCCTTTGTGCATATATAAGGAAAAGTGATTTATGAAAAAAAAGAGAAAGAAAAAGCAAATGAATTATAAATTGTAAAATGCAGGATAGGGGGTCTCATCAAGAGCTAGCCTACCATGATCACGAGGATGGAAGTGAAGTGGCATTCCCACTATGGCTACCACACTAGGGATATGGTCCAAAAGGTATAGAAAATAAACAAACCTTGGAACAGGAGGTCTCATCACGAGCTGGCCTGCCCACTCTTCGCCCCCTCCTTGTGAATGGTATTATGGCTAACTGGTTACCAAGCCAGCATAATGGCCTACACTTTGACATCACATTCCTTAATATGCACATAAAGGATCATGGTTCTGGGGGTGAAATAAACAGCTCTGCCAAGGTTATGGACACCTTTCGGTAGCAGAGCACTGTTAATGGTATCAAAGTCACATTAATTACACCAATAGGTAGGATACTAATACTCTTTTGTTTCTTATATCCTAGGCACTAATCATACATTATTTCCCGACTTATATACCGCATGAACATTTACTACACCAATCATGGAAAAGGAGGTGACAATGACCACTTGAGATTTAGCAAGTACGACAAACGTCCTATCCCCCGGCCTCGCATCATATCACAGCAGCCTCTTACGTAATACGCATCTAACTTTACGCCTCAATTTCGGCAATCCGTTTTTTTTCTAAACATGGCATATTTTCATATGTTGTTCCTTTATGACTTGGTTACAGATCGGGTGTCGCTCCTTTCTTTGACGGCTGGGGTAGCCTATCGCATTTAGGGGGGGAGGTTAACCTCATTATTCCCCGAGTTATGTGTCAGCTCACTATTCGGGAAAGATAGTGTACCAGGAAATGGCACGGTTTAACAACATGACATTTCTATTTTTTTTTATACAAGTTGTTGTTCATAAGTCATTTCTGTTGCATACTCTGTGTTTTTTCTAAATCCGACGATTACTACCCTCTCTGTGTTTCAAACAGCACAAGCAATTGCTATTCCATTGAGAATCCACAGTGAAACCATGGGAGGCAGGGCAATTTGAAGCGAACCACAGGAGTTGACAGTCTCCGCTGCTGCTCGGGAGATCCTGGAAAGAGCAGGATGGCTGACTTATCTCAGTCGCCTGTAGGAGTCCAATGAAACAGTGGCGATGGAATTTCTGCAGAACCTGCAGGAGGATCACTCCACGGTGCAGGGGAAGCAGATAGCGGTCACCGACGATATAATTGCAGAAGTCTCGGGACTACCAGCCACCGGACCTGTATGGACATTAAAGAAGGAAAGACTCTAGAAGATCATGGAAATTTTCCAGGACGAAGGCCAGAGCTTAACAATTAAAGGGAAGGGAGTTCTGCCAGCAACGCTAGGAGAACCCTGGGCAGAATTAGCAAGAACAGTGCAAAGCTACATCACCTGCGAGGGGAGAAAAGACGTGGTAAGGCCACGACACCTTAAACTCTTAGCTGTTTTAAAGCAGAAATGCTCTGTAAATCTTCCTGCACTTTTGAATTCTTTACTTCATGATGTCGCACGAAGCCTGAAAAAGGCACAGCATGTAGAGTCAGTTGTCAGCCACCATGGATTAATCCGACTAATAGTTAGTCATAGCCTCACCCAGCAGCAAAGCAACTGAGAGGAATTAATTGCAATAATTGAGGGGAGATTGACAACACCTTCCCCAAAACGTAAACATACTACAAGCACACCAGAACGTCCGGAAAAATGCAGAGAATTAAGAAAACAAAAACATGTTGCAAGCACATCCGAATGACCATAAATACGCCAGGAATCAACAAATCGTAACCATGACACTGATACACCTGAATAGTCAGAGAAACACAGAAAATCAGTCCGGTTAGCCCGGATAAGAGGAAGGTTGGAAAAAATCCAGGAAAGCACCAGCCCTCCAGTGGTAATTGAGGACGAGCAACCCTCACGATCAGAAATAGAAGAAGAACAAGTCGAAGGAGAAAAGGAAGGAGAGGCCGAGGAGGCTGAGCAATCCGAAGAGGAAAATGACGAAGTAGCTGAGCATTCGGAAACAGAAGTTGAGCCTCCTGAGACAGAAGCTGAGCATCCTAAAATGGAAGCTGAGCATCCTGAGGCAAAAGATGGACAATCCAGGCAGGAGGAGGAAATGGGACAGCAGGTAGGTAGCCCACCACAAGACCTAGTGGGAGAAGAGGAATTGGCTGCAATCTTGGCCAATATGGGTGAGTATGGCCAACCTTCCACTCCATCATACCTCCATGAAAAACCCCAAGAAGAAGATGCACCTGAAAAACCACATGCAGAAGAGGCAGAAGAAGGAAATCTGCCTGTTCATGATGAAAAAGAGATAGGAGACACTTAGAGGGAACAGTCTGTTCCCACGACACCAGAGGAAATTCCAGAGGAAGTGAGGATAGAAAGCGAAGCCACGGAACCAGTTAGGGTTCTTACCCCAGAATAGCCAGCACAAAATAGTAAAGAAGCACCCCAAGAGAAAGATCCAGGGACTAGTCACGGCCCAGAACGCAGCAAAAAGCCTGCTGTTCCTTCTAATAAAACATTGGAAATTAGAGAATTATGAAAGGAACAGCGGAGGTTATTGAGCATAATAGCCCAGCTCCACCAGCAGATAAGGATCCTGAAAGCGAGGCAGAGGACAAGGAAGACCGCCGGGAAGAAAAAGATGACCACTGCAGTAAGAATCCGCAGGATAAAACGACGGAGGACTAAAAATCACTCTATTGATCAAAACCCTGCTCAAAATCCAACTGTTGTTTCGAATGAAGCTGAAGGTCTAGCTACTGTTCCTAGTGAAGTTGAAGGCCCAGCTGCTGTTCCAAATGAAGCTGAGGGCCCAGCTATTGTTCCAAAGGAAACTGAAGGTCCAACTGCTATTCCAAATAATGCCGAGGGACAGACTGTTGTTCCATTTGAAAAGGAACAGCTGCAAGCTGGTATTCATGTTAAAAAAGAAAAGGACAACAAGGAGATTCAAATAGAGGCACCACCCTCAGGGGTGATAAGGGTTCTGAACTCGAAACAATGCAACAAGAAAGTTCAGGTAAAACTCCCGGCCTCCACTGATGCATGGAAAAGAGATCCAAAGACGAGGACCTCGCACAAAGGATTGAAACAGGCTCAACAAGAAATGGAGAGGCTTAGAGAGCAAATAGTCCCTCCTGAGAAGTATGAAGAACTCCAACAGCAACTAAGGAATGCCAACCACTCTGAAAGCTAGGCCTTTGAAGGGTGGCAAAAGGAACAGGAGAAAGTTGCAAAGGTAACCCGTAGGCTAGATACTATTATCAAACAGATGGATACCTTGTGTTCTTTATACAATGACATTTTAGCATGTAGGGCCCCTGCCAAAAACTATGCTCTGTTTTTATTGGAACGATACTTACAATTAAAATAAAGGTTGTTAAAGCAGGCGCCCCGATACAAATTAACACTGTCAATGACTTTATAGATTGTTGTAAATATTATGGGGTGAAGGTCCAGATATTTCTATGTGAATTTTATTTGCATAACCTCGTGCTAGATCAGGAGACTAAGTTGAACCTTGGCCCTTTTGTTGGGGACATTCAATTGCAAGAATTCATCTCATTCGGGGTTAATCAGATTAAATGGCTCAAAGCCTATAACACTTTCCAGAGACAGGAAAATGGCCTAGATTTGTGGGTAAGGGCTGAGCCTAGGGACCCAGTACGATTATGGAAAGCACATAGAAACCTTATGAGAACTCTGGGTGTCATCGAAATGTTAGTACCCATGCACGAGG
Source organism: Pinus tabuliformis (assembly GCA_031772625.1). NCBI lineage: Eukaryota > Viridiplantae > Streptophyta > Pinopsida > Pinales > Pinaceae > Pinus > Pinus tabuliformis. Next base: position 346,145,957 of record CM062819.1, on the reverse strand, counting down.
CACTCATTCGACAAAGTTTAGAATATTTTATTTCTATCAAAGACCTCGCCATTGATGCAGCCAAATTCCGGTACCGAATCTCTAATCCAAACATCCAGCTCAGGCAGCCATTTAAGTATGAGAATTTTCAATTAGCTACCAATCGTTTGAACCTATATGGCGAAAGTATTTTGAGGGCAGGGCCATCCTGGTTAGCATATAGATTCCGTAGTCCAATTATTTGGCACCCTACACCCAGATATCAAGCCCTATATGAGATGCCTCAGGGTCAAACAGGCCAGTTCTTTGACTACCTAGTCACTCACCATGGTTGTAGGCCTCCGCATGAGATTCCTTCTCCAGCCTATTCTCTCACTGCTTTGCTTGTCAACTACAACGTTTTCATGAGGGCATGAAACAGGGTAAGCAGGGGGGTGTGTGGAGTACTAAAAAGGTATGTTTTTAATGACCATTCCAATGGCTTTTCAGTGGGACTTATGAATCTTTTACATCATGAATGTGGAAAACAATAGAGAATTGTGATAAAATATGTGGAATTAGTATGCAAGACTTATCTGTTGATAGTTGTCATTCTCCTGTGCAGGAAAGGGTAAAAACGAGGAGCTGCTGTTCCAAAGAAGAAGATAAGAACAGGGTAACTGCTGTCCCTTTGACGAAAGACCGAGTGCAAACGAGGCAAAGTAGGCTGAAGCAAACTGGTTCGGAAAAGGAGGAGAAGGCACCAGCTCGGTGGAGGAGAAAAGAAGTGATTAAGGATTAATAGTTTGAAGATCCTGAGGGATCGCTGCTTTATTTATCTTATCGCTTAGACATCTCTGCCGTTACCCTTATATAAAGGGGCGACACTGTTAGTCTGGAGGACGATGCTTTTATGTAACTTCTTGCTAAAGATTGAACTTTGATCATAGAGTCTCGTTGAACTTGGCTCATTGTACTTTCTGTTTTATGCATTAATATAACTTGGTGATTATCTTATCTCTGCGTCTGGATTAACTTAAAGCGGTGTACCCTTGAGGCTAAGGGCCCGACCCTGGAGGACACTTGCTTCTGTATCACTACGATTTGATTTCTGCGTGGTTTGCTTATCATCACTAGTTGGTAATTTGATATGCTTTATAAGTTACATCACATGCTCTGCTAAGAGTCATTCATTAATGTTCTTTCTATTGACTCTGCATTATATCATCAATACTTTCATAGTGGATTCAATATTATTCGACTTAATTGAACATTGTTATCATTGTGTTACAGAGCTTTTATGCTGTGTATGTGTGTTAAGGAAATTATCTGAAAGGTGTGTTCTTTATGATTCAGGATTCATGCTATTCCATTTTGAACATAGTTGTAATTCCTGTTGACGATTGGTGTTAAATCAGATTACTTCTTTAGAGTGTTATGTGTGTATGATTTCCACATGCTGTTCCATAATTAGTAATTAATGTTGTTCCATTTGTTGGTTGCGTGATTTGCTTGGAGAATGAAAGATTGGAGTTTTGGATTAAAATGAGTGCATTTGAGTTGATAGGATAAAGTTTGATTATTGCTCGCGAGGTTTAGTTATAGCGATTGCTGTTCCATTTCAGAATTGTTGTTCCATTTTAAGCATTGCTATTCCATTCTAGATTTGCTGTTCAATTTCCTATTTGTCGTTCCATTTTTATCTGTCGTTTCATTTACTCGCATTTGGTGTGAGAGACGATCTGTGGCTGTAGTGAGCCTCGACATTTACTGCCTTGCTCCCAAATCCGTGAACCATGCTCTAAGTTTCCTTTCCACCAGTTTCCAAAGGGATGGGCTATTGTTGTCGAACCCTTGATTGATAAAGTTGCCCAGCTTTAAGAGTGTGTGCTTTAGTCATTTGAAGTAACTTAGTCATAGACAAGCATCAGTCTTCTCTTGTATTTTTGTAGGACGTTTGTTGGGTCCCTATAATACTAGTGATTACCCCATTAATATTGTAGTTATACCCCTTATTTATATTGTTGTGCCCCTATTACCCCCATATTGTTATTTCTGTGCCCCATAGAATCCCTTATTGTTATTTGTGTGGCTTTATATTATTATTGTTAGGTCGGCTGGATTATATTGTGACTCCTTAGACTCCTATATATAGAAAGGAGGTTTTGTCATTTGTATCATCCAAGAATTGTTCATTTATGTAATGTAAAGGAGGTTGCCCCCTCGAAGAGGCTGAATTCTAAGGCGTGGATATCTCTTTTCTATCTTTTTGTGAGCTGGTTTCATAACATTTGGTATCAGAGCTTTGGATTCTAGGGTTTCGCTGCTCCAAACAGGTCATCGTGGCATTTTCGCTATAACTTTTTTTCTGTGACGTTTCAGAAGTCGCAAAAAAAAAACCCATTTGAGAAGAATTGGTGATGAACCTTGGGTCCGAATTTCAGAGCTTTTCGCGCGATATTTTCGGAGATATGATCTGAGGAAGTTGGCCTTTTTGCAGACTCCTGAATTACATTCAAAACAGGTGACCTGGGGAAAATTGTCATAACTCTCTCTCTGAGGATCGGATTGAAATTTCATAAAAAGGTACAGAAAGAGGACGGACTGTAGTTTCTTGTATGTGTGTTTCAGACTCAAAGGTTGAAACAGTGACTCGTGGCACGTCGTACAAGTTCGCTCTACTGAACCAGTCTAAAAGCAAGTCACTGTGGGAGATTTCACATAACTCTTCCTTGGAGAATCCAATTTGGCTCAGACTTGTGGCATTGGAAAGAGGACACAGAAGGCTACTACAGGTAGAAATTTTAGAACTGGATGATCTGAAATTACAGAGATACATCAGATTCAATATCAGGCTTCTATAAAGTGAAAAAAGGTGTGTAGTTTTTTTTTTAAATTTTTATGTAAGCTTGGTTTAACAGAATTCAAAGGGCATAGTAAAGCATTATTATCGGTAACTGATGCCCCGAGGAAAGAAAATGCAAACACCTAGTAAGGAACCTGAAAGCTCTAGCATGACTCATGAAGAAGAGGAAGAAATGCTACATGATATATCAAAATTACAAGAACAAGTGCAACAAATGTCACGCTCACAAAAGCTAACAGAAGCTAAGATAAGTGGCGTGGAATCTAAGATAAATGGCGTGGAATCTAAGATAAAGGGCATGGAAACTAAGATGGAGGATTCGATGGTAAATTTGAAGATAGATTTGAAGACAGACATGGAAGAATTGAAGAACTTGCTACAAGAAAGGGTCACTAATGGTGAAAAGGTAGTAAAGGAAACTCATGATGAGAACAAAAGAAATGTTAATCATGATTCCATAGACTCTAATGTTGGATCGAAGACTCACCATGTTCCAAAAATCGATATGAGGAAGTTTGATGGCAAGGATCCCGCCACATGGATATTACAGATGGAGCAATTCTTCGATCTCAATAATGTGCAAAACACACAAAAGGTACGTATGGCAACTTTATATTTGGAACCAAATCAGTTTGTATGGTATCAATGGCTTTGTTCTCGTAAACAATTTATCACTTGGGCAATTTTTACGGAAGAATTGATAGCACATTATGAGGATACAAAAAGCAACACTTTTTTTAGCCAATTGATAAGTCTCAAACAAAAGGGTTCAATAATGGAGCACATTGAGGAGTTCCAAAAATTGAACATAAGGGTAAAAGATATTCCAGAGGAGCATAGGATTGATGTGTTCATAGGGTCTTTAAAGGATAATATCCAACATGATGTGCGCCTTTGGGAACCTGATTCATTAGAGAAGGCATTCAGGTTAGCAAGAAAAATGGAAAGCAAAATTATGGCAACTAGGAAGCATACCACTCACAACTATAAAGATGGAAGTGTTGTTGCCCATAGTCTTCCACAACCTACAAGGTTGACACCACAACAATTGGAAGAAAAAAGAGCAAAAGGGCTTTGTTACAATTGTGATAGCAAATACACAAAAGGTCATAAGTGTGCTGAGAAGAAATTATTCTACATAGATTGTGAAGAGGAAGAAGAAAAGGAGCAAGAAAGGTCAAAAGAAGAGGATATATTCCAGGAACAAAGCCTAGATGAAGAACAAATAAATCCGACCATATCTTGTAATGCATTGGCGGGAATTACCACTCCTCAAACCATCAAGATAGAAGGACAAATCAAGAAGAAAAAGGTAATAGTGTTGATTGATTCAGGAAGCACCCACAATTTTATTCATTGTAGGGTAGCAAAAGAATTGAATTGCTTCCTATATCCAGCACCAGAGTGTCAAGTGATGATTGCAAATGGAGGAACAATAAATTGCTCTGGAAAGTGCCATAATATCAAGCTATCCATGGGAGAATATGTATTGACTAGCCCAATGCTTTCCATTCCAATGGGAGGTGCTGATGTTGTACTAGGAGTCCAATGGCTACAATCCTTGGGTACAATAGCTTTTAATTTTCAAGAACTTTTCATCAAATTTTCTTTGGAAGGAAAGGAAGTTGAATTAAGGGGTATTGCAGGGAAACCAGGAAAGATAATCAGCTCTAATGGTATGACAAAGCTTCTAAAAAAGGAGCAAAGAGGTGTAATTGCACAATTATGTTCGCTAGATGTTTCCACATTGGAATCATCTATTTCTCCAGATCTCCAAAAAGTCTTGGACAATCATTCCAAGGTATTTGAGACTCCCAAAGGTCTCCCACCTATGCGTGATCATGATCATGCTATTCATCTGATTCCAGGAAGTGTTCCTCCAAACATCAGGCCGTACAGATATCCCTATGTCCAAAAAAGTGAAATTGAACGTATGGTTGCAGAAATGCTAGAGGCTGGTATAATTCAACCGAGTCAAAGTTCTTTCTCAGCTCCAGTAGTATTGGTGCACAAGAAGGATGGATCATGGCGCATGTGTCCAGATTATAGGGAGCTCAACAAGCTCACTATTAAAGATAAGTTCCCCATTCCTGTTATTGATGAATTACTGGATGAATTGCATGGATCAATTTACTTCACCAAGTTGGATCTTCGTTCGGGATATCATCAAATCAGAATGAAGATTGAAGACATTCCAAAAACGGCATTTAGAACTCATGAGGGTCATTATGAATTTTTGGTCATGCCTTTTGGCCTTACCAATGCACCTTCAACATTTCAAGGTTTGATGAATTCAATTTTCAAACCATTCCTTAGAAAATTTGTGTTAGTATTTTTTGATGATATACTAATCTACAGCAAGTCTTGGAAGGATCATGTTGAACATGTTGACAGGGTGCTACAACTATTGGAGGAGAAACAATTATATGCAAAAAGATCCAAATGTTTCTTTGGAGTCCAGGAGGTGGAATATTTGGGTCATATTGTATCTCATGAAGGAGTTAAGGTAGACCCTAGCAAAATTAAAGCCATTAAGGAATGGAAAATCCCCACATCCATAAAGCATCTGCGAGGATTTCTTGGGTTGACAGGGTATTATCGCAAGTTTGTTAAGAATTATGGGAGAATAGCAGCACCTCTAACAACATTATTGAAGAAAGATTCATTTTCATGGACTCCGGAAGCAACAAAGGCCTTTGAACATCTTAAAGAGGCAATGTGCCAAGCACCGGTCTTAGCTACACCGGACTTCACAAAAACCTTTATTGTGGAATGTGATGCTTCAGGAAATGGAATTGGTGCTGTTCTAATGCAAGATGAAAGACCCATTGCTTTTGAAAGTCGTCCAATCAAGGGAAAGTTTTTAAGCAAAGCTATTTATGAGAAGGAAATGTTGGCAATACTCCATGCACTTAAGAAATGGCGACCCTACCTAATGGGAAGACACTTCAAGGTAAAAACGGATCATGATAGCCTTAAATACTTTTTAGAACAAAGATTATCCTCTGAAGAGCAACAAAAGTGGGTCACAAAGATGTTGGGTTATGACTTTGAAATCATCTACAAAAAAGGGAAGCAAAATGTGGTGGCAGATGCACTCTCAAGAAAGGATGAGGATGTGGAAGCATTGTTGTGTGCCATTTCTATTATCCAACCAGATTGGATAAACGAAGCAAGGGAGGAATGGAAGAATGACGAAGAAGTGTGGGCACTTATTCGAAAGCTACAACAAGATTCCAGTACTTCTGATACATTTAGCTGGAAAAATGATTCGTTATGGTACAAAGATCGCTTATACCTCTGTAAGAATTCCCAGCTAAAACAAAAGATTCTTATGGAATTGCACACTTCTCCCTTAGGAGGGCACTCAGGATTTTTAAAAACTTACCACAGGGTTAAGAAGGAATTTTTTTGGGATGGCCTTAAATCAGATATTCAAAAGTTTGTGGCGGAATGTTTGGTTTGCCAACAAAATAAAGTTGAAACAATTAAGACACCGGGTCTATTACAACCTTTATCCATTCCAAGCCAACGTTGGGAGGAGGTTTCAATGGATTTTATCACAGGTTTACCCAAGTCTGAGGGAAAGAGTGTCATCATGGTGGTAGTTGACAGACTTACCAAGTATGCACACTTTTGTGCATTATCACATCCATTTAAAGCCAGTACAGTTTCTACTGCATTTATGGAAACAGTTCAAAAGCTACATGGAAACCCAAAGATTATTGTAAGTGACAGAGATCCCATTTTCACTGGAAATTTTTGGACAGAATTATTTTCTTGTCTTGGTACTCAGTTAGCTCATAGCTCATCTTATCATCCTCAATCTGATGGGCAAACTGAGATAGTAAACAAATGTTTGGAAGGATATCTTCGTTGCTTTGTATCTGATAAACAGACACAATGGGTCAAATGGTTGCCTCTGGCTGAATGGTGGTATAACACTTCCTTCCATACAGCAACAAAAATGACCCCATTTATGGCACTTTATGGGTATCAACCACCATCCATCACATCATATTTAAGAGAAAATTCTAAGGTTCAGGCAGTGGAACATCACATCGAACATCAACAACAAGTCCTCCAACTCTTAAAGGATAACCTCGTGTTGGCACAAAATAGAATGAAACAACAGGCAGATCAACATCGCAGTGAAAGAAGTTTTGATGTAGGTGATTGGGTATTCCTACGGCTACAACCATATAAGCAAATGTCCCTAAAGCAAGCTAAGAAGGATAATAAATTATCACCAAAGTATTATGGTCCGTACAAGGTGTTGCAAAAGATTGGTACTATGGCATACAAATTGGAGCTTCCTGCAGCTTCTCGATTGCACCCAGTTTTCCATGTTTCATGTTTAAAGAAGGTTATAGGTGACAAGCTCCCAATTCAAACAATATTGCCAGAACTTGACGAGGAAGGAAAAATTATATTGGAACCGGAAGCAGTCACAGAAACAAGAACTCGACAGCTACGAAATCGATCAATTTCAGAGTATCTTATCAAGTGGAAGAACTTATCCGCTGAAGATTCCACATGGGAGGATGAGAATTTTATGCAGAAGTATCCAGAACTACTCAAGCGTTGAGGACAACACTTTTTTGAAGGAGAGGGGCATGTTGGGTCCCTATAATACTAGTGATTACCCCATTACTATTGTAGTTATACCCCTTATTTATATTGTTGTGCCCCTATTACCCCCATATTGTTATTTCTGTGCCCCATAGAATCCCCCTATTGTTATTTGTGTGGCTTTATATTATTATTGTTAGGTCGGCTGGATTATATTGTGACTCCTTAGACTCCTATATATAGAAAGGAGGTTTTGTCATTTGTATCATCCAAGAATTGTTCATTTATGTAATGTAAAGGAGGTTGCCCCCTCGAAGAGGCTGAATTCTAAGGCGTGGATCTCTCTTTTCTATCTTTTTGTGAGCTGGTTTCATAACAACGTTGTACTACTAGCATTACTCTGACAAATAGCCTCAGATTGAGTCACTCTTTGAAATAACCAAGCACTCCTGGATTGACATATTAATGTGAGGTAATTAGAGGTGAAAGAGACCCTTTTTATAGCTCTACAATTGGGAAGGACTTTGGTTGGATCAGATGCAGGAGGAGATAAGAAGAAGCACCAGAGATGGTTCTTCATCCATGGAGGATGAAGAAAACGACGCCTTAGTGAGTAAGGTGAAGAAGGGGAAGGAGAAGGATTCTCTTTCCCAATCTAGTTCTTCCTAAGGTGGGAAGAAGTTTGACAAATCAAAAGTGAAATGCTTTCATTGTCATGAGGTGGTCCATTTTGCTACAAATTGTCAACTGAGGAAATCCAAGAAGGGATCTGTGGAAGGATGAGAAGGTGAGGCATTGGCCTCATAGTTCGAGTTGGATTTCACACTGTTCGCATGCATGGTTTCATCCATGGTGGGAAGTGGTTGGTTTCTTGACAGTGGAGCTTCTTTCCATATGATTGGTGACAAGAGTTTGTTTAGTACTTTCGAGGAGAAAGATCTCTAGATACTCATAGTGATGGGTAATGATGAAAAGTATAGTGTCTTAGATGTAGGCACGGTTTTTTTCAGAGGGAGCAAGGAGCTCACATTACCTTGACTGATTTCGAGTATGTACCAGGACTGGAGAGAAATTTGGTGTCGATCGTGATGCTAGAAGATATAGAGGCTATCACGTAGTCTTCAGTAAGGGAAAGGTTTTCCTTAGACACATCATCACTAGATAGGTGAATTAGATCGGTTCACGGGTCAAGAACCTATATGAACTTGAGGTTCAAGATGCATGCAAAGCCTTGAGGAGTAAGGAAATTGTTGGAGACTTGGTGGTTGAGAGGGAGAGTACATTACCTCTCAACATGCAGCATTGGAAGAAGTCTCAGACGATTGTGGAGGAGCCAATGATTGGTGAAGCAGTTTCAGGAGGTTGTGGAGCAGCCACAATTGGGGAGGCTGAGAGGAGATAGAGTGCAGGCATCCACTCATGTAGAGACCTCCAATAAGGGGGAATTTTGATCCAGGTGGGCAGAGGGATCACATGCATCCATACCTACATGGAGGAGGTGGGGTGATGTGAAGTGATTGTCCCAAGAAGGCTGGAATAGGGGCAGGATCCTTGAGGTACCCAACCTCTTTTATTCAAATTTTCTACAGAAGCCCCAACAAGGAGTAGCAAGACTGGCTAATTGGGTAGAGATAGATGCGGATGGAGTGGCAGAGAGAGCTAGAATGTAGGAGTCCCAAGATAGTGTAGAGCTAGTAGGCTGCAACAATGCGAGAGGCACAAGAGTGTTGCACCAGTGCAGGATGGCAGAGAGAGGTGTGCAACAGTGTGGGATGCATGGAGTGTTGCAGCAACTCGGAGGTCAGAGAAGGAGCACTTGTCAACAACATGTAGAGCTTCAGCATCAGAGTATGTTTCTAGCCCAACAGAGAGGCCAATTGGGAGTTTTTTTTGTTTCTAGAGTTGCTAGAGCAACCACACTTGGCAGAAGTGTTGCATGCAAAACATTCCAAAGGTACATGATCAAGTTCGAGTTGAATGCCTTTCTTGTTGAGAGTGAGTGTTGAAAATGGCAAAAAGAAATTTTAAAAATAGAAGTGCTAAAAATAGCACTGCTATAAATAGCAGTTTAGGTACCAGTGCTAGATTGAGCAATAGGGAATGAAAAATGGAAGTGCTAAAAATAACATTGCTACTTTTTGCAGTTCAGGATGGATTCCAATTTTAGTCAGTCCCTGGACTAAAATAGGAGGTAAAATTCGAATTTGATCTTAGCAACAGTTTGTAAATTAATTAATTAATTCACCATGAGTTAATTAGTTGTGAAAAACCAAACATGAAGTGTATATGAGGACATGTAACAGTTTCTCTATTAATTGAGGAATTTATCCATTAGTTAAAGAGATAAATATGAGTTCTAATTTGAGTTGTAATTAGTTGTCTCGGTTATCTGAGTCGAGTCCAGTTAGATTGATTTAAATATTTTGTTTAAATTAATGTGAGTTCAGTTAGTTAATGCATGCTTTCATATAACTGTTGCACTTCAAATAACTGAATATTCTCTCATGAATAACTCATGCATGTCAGTTTAGACAGAGACCTAGTTGAGATCAGATGAAGGACAATGTACTATCAGTTCGATGGTTTTTTCCTATAAAAGAAACTCATCCATGGAGAAGGATTTATCTACTTCAGGATTGCGTAGTTAGATAAGAGGTTAGTGAGTGTGTGAAGAGGCCAATTCACACATGTGGCTGCACTAGACACCAAGAAAAATTGCACAAAGAAATAGGAGGCTTGGAGGGCAAAGGAGAAGGTTTAAGAGATGCCTTTGGGTGTCTATGAGTAGCAGAGGGATTGCAAAGAGAGAAGGATAGCTTGTGAGCTGATTCTTTTTGTAATCCAGACTATATTTCCACTTGTATGATAATACAGAGTTGGGGTTTTAGGCTGAGGCTTTCCCTGGGTTATTTCTTCTGTGTTATGTGTGATTGATTTCTTCTTATCAGTTATATGTGTTCTCATTGATCGTGCTCAAATTGATTAAGCTTCCACAAAGTGTTGTAGAAGTAGATCTTGTATTGTGTCTTAGTATATTGCATAATCTGTTGATCTACAGTGGGAAGTTCTACATGGTAGTTCAAGTTGAATGCCTTTCTTGTTGAGAGGGAGTGTTGAAAATAGCATTGTTATAAATAGAATTTCAGGATATATTCTGATTTTGATTTGTCTTTGAATCAAAATTGAGAATTAAAATTAAAATTTAGTCTCACTAGTTGTCTGAAAAATAATTAATTAATTCATATTGAGTTAATTAGTTGGAGAAACTCAAACATGAAGTCTTTGTGAAGACATGCAATAGTTATCTTTTTGATTGAGGAAGCTATCCCTTAATTAAGGAGATAAGGATGAGTTATATTTGAGCTGTAATTAGTTAGCTTAGTTAACTAAGTTAAGTCTAGTTAAATTAGGTCCAAACAGTTGGAGGAACTAATTGTGAGTTGAGTCAGTTAATGCATGCATGCATGCAACTAGTGTTCTCCAAATAATTGAATATTCTCTCATAAATAACCAATGCATGCCAGTTTAGAGAAAGACCTAGTTGAGATTAAAGATAGGGACATTGTACTATCAGTTGGAGGAATTTTCCTATAAAGGAAACTCATCCATGCAGAAGGAATTATCTCCTTCAAAATTGCACACTTATTTCAGAGGTCAGTGTTTTGCGTGAGGTGAGAATCACACAGGTTGTAGCTGGAGGACCCAGGAGAAATTGTGTAGGAAATAGGAGGCTTGGATGACTGAAGGAAGGAATATGTGTTATCTATTCTGTCTATGAGCAGCAATGAGGGATTGTACTGAAAGTTGGATAGATTGAGAGTTAAAGCTTTGTGTAATCTTGAGATATTTCCACTTGTATGATAATACAGATAGCGGGGTTTTTAGCTGAGGCTTTCCCCTGAGTATTATTATGTGTTTCATGTGTATGATTTCTTCTTCTTTGTTATATGTGTTCTTTTTTATCTTTCTCAAATTGATTAAGCTTCTACAATTTTTATTGTAGAAGTAGATTAAGTCTTTTACTTTAGTACATTACATAATCAGTTTGATCTATGGTATAATTTCTACATGTTATCAGAGCTAGCTGATCCATAGAGAAATTTCTACAGGCTCTCCACAACTCGACTAGCCACATCCCTTTTCATGTGGGATTGGGATTCTAGCCACTGTGTCCCATTGATGTGGCCATTCCATTTGCAACTACTCATGCAGATTTCACTCATGTCCAATCTAAAACATATAGGGCAGACAACTTCATTGACCACACATATTCACCAATAGGTCCATGACATTCTGGAGAAATAAAATTCCAAGTACAAGCAGTGACATGATCAACATCGGGTGCCACACAAGTTTCATGTGGGCAACAAAGTCTGATTGCATTTGCAAAAGGAATGCCTTATTGGAGCCTATCAGAAACTCAAACCACTCTGATATGGTCCTTACAACATTACCAAGGCTATGGGAGACAATGGATTTAAACTTAGCATTCTCCCATTCCTTGGCTTGCACCAAGTGTTCAATGTGGACCGCCTTTAGCCATACTTTCCACCATTACTAGACACATCTGACATTGTAAAACGAACTCACACCCATAGAGTTAAATCCAGATTGCATGGAATAAGCTACAACTAATTAGATCATGGACACACAAATTAAGCACACTCACCAGCAAAATATCCAACTGTATCGATTTGTCAAAGCAGGTCAACTCCTTCACCAGGGCAAGTGGCTCACCAGGGACCAAGTTCAGCAGAAGTTTCCTCATCAGGAGTAACTCAATGCAATGGGGACCATTGCTTCCTAAGGGGGGAGGAATGACCCAGGTGGATATTGGTGGCCACCTACCAAGTCCACTTGGGCACCCTCCATTATTTCTTTCAACTTTTCAGTTTCCTTAATTGTAGCACAGTTTACTATTTTTAGGAGCTTTTGAGGTCTTGAACTTCTGGAGCCGTTTTGAGGCCCTAAACGACATATTTTTTGGAAAAATAGGAGCAACATGGATTGATGTTTCTCATTCGAAAGTTGTAGTTCTCGAATATATCTTTCTAACCAAATATTGTGCGCATCAAACAAAGATTGTATGCCAAAGTTACGACCCTCGGAAGTTGATGTAGCAATTTAACCAAATGGGGCCCACGGTTTGGCGTTTCATTTTCTAGGGTTAGGTTTTTGGATGCTTAGGGTTTTCCATTGTTTCTCAACAATAAATATGCCTTCGAGCCTCATTATAACATAGTTCAGAGGCATGTAGCCACCACATCTCTTCTCAGAGATAAGCTACCATCACCCTAGCTAGTTTATTTCCATTGTCGTTTGTAAACATATTTTATTATTTTACATTAATGAATGAAGTATTATTTCCACTACATCTCTCTATTTATGGTTATCTCTGTAATTTGTTGCGTCCCAGTTTAAATCTGGATCATATGATTTCATAAAATCCCTTAAATTACCTAAAGGGATCATTACACATCCCATCTTTACTCATTCTCAGATCACAGAGTATTTGGTTATTCCACTCGTAGAATATCTACAGATTTTTTTTAACTAATTTCCACTTATAAATCATATTATTTTTAAGTAATTTCTACTTATTTTCATAATTTAATGTTTTTCACTGATCTAAAAATAGAGAATGAATAAATGGAACAAGAACATACTAGTGTTGACATCATGGTTGCCAACGCTCTCCCTACAAATAGTAACAAAATACAGCATAGGGATTAAAGCCTAAACATACAAGTTTGAAGCAAAAATATTGTGGATTTTGAACCAAAGACCTCAGATGTGTGTACTCCTCTCCTCTTTGTGTGGAAAACTGAAAATGCAATGAAGCTCCTCTCTATGTGGAACACTAAAAATGAAATGAAATTGAAAATGAAACATACCTTGGCGTAGTCAATGGAGTGAAGATTAGTTGGTGGGGTTCAATAACCCTAATTCACAACTCTCTTAAATAATAGAGTTCAGGCTTCTGTGATCCATATCAATTAAGAGAGAGATTTTTCGGCGAAAATCACATGGAAAATCATTTGTCGACGCGTTTCGAACCAACAAGTGTGGTTCATCGTCAGGACAAGTTGAAGAAACAGATCCAGCTAAGCAAGTTAAATAGGCAGAACAGAGACTCCTGACCAACGGCTAGTTTGACTCAAGGACCAGGGTCAAAAATATTTTAGGACCAAAATATAAATTGAAGGGTATTTGTTTTACATAAGTTTAATAAAAATTATTAGAAATTAGTTAAATAAAGGACCCTAAAAACAATATAAATATAAACTAATATTATTTAAAATACTATTAAAATTAGGAATAATAATAAATAGATGAATAAAAGAACTAACAAAGGTCAAAAAGGGGGGGGGGGGGGAAGTTAGTTAGGAAAATTAGTTAAAAATATTCAAAATAAAACAAGTAAATAGATAAATGAACAATAAATTGAAAATTAAAAATTAAAAACTAGTTGTAGTGAAAAACATAAAAATAATAATAATAATAATAATAATAATAATAAAATAGTAAATAAAATAATAAAAATAATAAAAAACAAATCAACACAAAGGACCTAAAAGACTATAAATACTATAAATAAATAAACTAGTTGTAGCGAAAAACATAAAAATAATAATAATAATAATAATAATAATAATAATAATAATAATAAAATAGTAAATAAAATAATAAAAATAATAAAAAACAAATCAAAACAAAGGACCTAAAAGTCTATAAATACTATAAAAATTATCGAAAAAGTTAATGGAAGAAAACCAACGAGGTTGGAAAAAATAAGACAAAAATGGTAATCATGAAACGAATAAATAATAAGAATAAAATAAAAAGGTTAGTTAGAAAAATAAGTTAAAAAGACTTTAGAAAATAAATTAATAGAACGAATAAATAGATAAAACAAGTGAATAGATAAATAAAACAAGTAAATAGATAAATGAAAAAGCCAGGTTAAGACGAGGATAGGTTAGTTCGGAATTTATTTAAAATATTAAAATAAAACAAATAAATAGATAATGGAAAATTAAAATAGAAATGAAAAAATAAATAAATAAACTAGTTATTGCGAAAAACATAATAAAATAATAATAATAATAAAATAGTAAATAAAATGATAAAAATCAAATCAACACAAAGGACCTAAAAGCCTATAAATATTATAAAAATTAACGGAGAAAACCAAGTAAAAAGTAAAATAAAGACCAAACAAAAAGTCTAAAAATATAAGAGGGAGGTTGAAGAGGGCAGACACCAACTATGAAGAGAGAGCAGTAGATGTTGATTTGTTTTTATAGTATTTATAATCTTTTAGGTCCTTTGTGTTGATTTGTTTTTATTATTTTATTTGCTATTTTATTATTATTATTATTATTATTATTATTATTATTATTTTTTTTTTTTTTTATTATTATTTTTTTTTATTTTTTTTTACTTCTGGTTCACGGACCTAACCCCAAGAGCTTTCGGGTTTCGACCCTGTGACCTCCCATTGGCGAGGCCCCGGCTTGACCGATTGAGCTAACCCTTGGGGCTTTTTATTATTATTATTATTATTATTATTATTATTATTATTATTATGTTTTTCGCTACAACTAGTTTATTTATTTATAGTATTTATAGTCTTTTAGGTCCTTTGTGTTGATTTGTTTTTTATTATTTTTATTATTTTATTTACTATTTTATTATTATTATTATTATTATTATTATTATTATTATTATTATTTTAGAGAAAGATTTCGGCGTAAATCACATGAAAAGTCATTTGTCGACGCGTTTCGAACCAACCAGTGTGGTTCATCGTCAGGACAAGATGAAGAAAACAGATCTAGCTTAGCATGCTATATAGAACGAGCAGAGCCTCCAACGGCTAGTTTGACCCAACCGCTAATATTGACCAGAGGACCAGGATCAAAATAAAGATAACCAGTAAATAATCAAAAATTAAAGGTCAAATTACTAATAAAAGAAAATTAGTTGCAAAGGACCGTTTCTAAGAAAGAATTAAGGGAGAATAACAAATTAAATAAATAAATAGATATAAAAACCTGAACTAAAATAGTAAAATAAAACAAATACACAAACACAAAAATAAAAATAAATAAAATAAAAGAGAAATTAAACAAAAATAGACCACGGATATGACTAAGAGTTAATCGAGAATAAAAATAAATAGATAAAATAAAGCGCAAAACAAAAATAAAAATAAAATAATAAATCAAGCGATAATAAATTAATTAAATTAATATTAACAATTAATAATATTAAAAATTAATAATAAAAATAATAAAAATAACCAACTAAATGAACGAAAAGTACTAATAAAACAACGAAAAAATGAAATAGAATAATAATAAATATATAAGAATGAATAACTAAAAGGGAATAAAATAAAATAATAAGCTTAAAAAATACTAAATTAATTGAATTAATTAATTAATAAAAGCTAAAAATAATAATAATAATAAAGTAACTAACTAAATAAAGGTAAAATAATAACAAAACACGAGGAATTAGTAAAAATAAGAATGAAATGAATAAATAGAATCGAATAATTAAAAGGGATTAAACCATAACTTAAACAGTACTAATAAATAAATAAACGAATAAAATAAATAAATAATAAAAATCAAAAAATAACACAAATAATAGTAATAAATAAAATAACTAAATAAGAATAAAAGGGAAAATAGAAGAAAAGAGTCCTGAATACAGCTAAATTGCGAGTAAAATAGTAACAATATAAGGAAATAAGTTACCACCAAGCCCTTAAATAATCAGAAACATAAAGGAAAGGCGATTAGAAGAATGACAATATGTGAAAAAACAATAAAAACCACAGAGGACGGAAAAAAGACTAGGAGGAGAGGGCAGGGACCCAGCATCTGCTGATTTTCCAACCATCGTCTCTATTGAGATTGCTAGGTCTCTTTTCAATCTCCAGAGCTTCCCTGAATTTTCGATGATGGAAATGCGGGACCTTAGCAATAACACTGGCTTCTTCGATACAAACCTGATGCTTGGTTTTCTCCACATGTTCAGCCAAAGCGGAAGACTTAAATCTCCTATGCTTCAGATCAGCTGCGTGCTCACTAATCCTCTGATTAATGGAACGACCAGTCTCCCCAATATAGGGGGTCCCACAAGAACAAGGGATCAAATAAACACCTTTCATATCTTTAGGGTCGATGGGATCCTTCACCGATCTGAGAGACGAACGAATGGTGTTCAGGGGCTTGAAGGATACCGGGATACTATGTCTCCTGAGGATCCTACCAATTCTATCAGTGGTCCCTTGAACATAAGGAAGAAGGACACCAGGAACACGATCTTTTGGCTCTCTTTTCACCAGAGAATTCTGTTTTTCGCTACAACTAGTTTTAAATTTTTAATTTCCAATTTATTGTTCATTTATCTATTTACTTGTTTTATTTTGAATATTTTTAACTATTTTTCCTAACTAACTTCCTCCCCCCTTTTTTGACCTTTGTTAATTCTTTTATTCATCTATTTATTATTATTCCTAATTTTAATAGTATTTTAAATAATATTAGTTTATATTTATATTGTTTTTAGGGTCCTTTATTTAACTAATTTCTAATAATTTTTATTAAACTTATGTAAAACAAATACCCTTCAAATTATATTTTGGTCCTAAAATATTTTTGACCCTGGTCCTTGAGTCAAACTAGCCGTTGGTCAAGAGTCTCTGTTTTGCCTATTTGCCTATTTAACTTGCTTAGCTGGATCTGTTTCTTCAACTTGTCCTGACGATGAACCACACTTGTTGGTTCGAAACGCGTCGACAAATGATTTTCCATGTGATTTTCGCTGAAAAAACTCTCTTAAATCTCATTTTCACTCTGACTTTGTGAAAAATGAACATATACTAACTGTTTGAGGACTTAAACAAAGATTAGGGTTGGGAGTGATTTTCAAATATGCTAAAATTTTCCCTCCTGAAAAAACAATAATTATATTATTTTATTTTATAGATATATTATTTTATTTTATAAATACATTATATTATTTTCACTTAAATACATTATACATTATTTTATTTTCTCTTGGATAGTATGTTTTTAGTTGTATTTCAGAAGCTAACACCCTTCGGAATTTTTTTTTGTTGTGTTTGAAAATATTTTTTTGCATATTTGGCATATTTATCATAATAATAATAATAAGAATTTAATTTTAAGATTATTGTTTTTATGCAAGTTTATGGAGGTGGACATACTCTATTTTTTGAATTTGAATGGGAGACCTCTCAGATGGAAACATGTACTCTTAACTTTCATGTATTGAAAATATTTAAGTGTTCTTGCATATTAAGTGGGTGCAAACAAAAGAGAGTACATAGTAAGTCGATTTAATAATTAAAAAAATGTGTTAGTTTCTTAAAAGTCATATGAAAAATTTGGAAGGAGTAGGGTTTTACCGTAGGTTAAACATATTCAAATTATTATGTGAATGGGTTTGTAAGAACCTATGTTTTTATCTTGATAAAATGGAGTCCTCTCCGAGTCACTCACATAGTTTAGGTTTTCATAAGCAAAGTAGGTGCTTTTCCTTATGATGTAAACATTTCATTTTAAATAGTGTGATGATGTGGTTTCTGCGAGGCATTAAAAGATGGAATGAGCTACACATTTGCGATGCTAGTGTTCTATTCTAATCGAGGCATTAGTGCATGTCCAAGAAGACTCTAAAAAGGGTTGAAGAGATGGAATACTTAGAGGGGTTGGGGGCTTGTGGTCTCACTTAGAGGTGTAGAAAAGCAAGTTGTGCACCATGAGAAGTTGTGAAGCTAACTTAAGACATTTGACAAGCTGCAAAAAGTCAACTTGGTAGCGATACTAAGTGAACATTCTTTGATTGAAGTTGATAGCCTCTCCTTGCACTACCACTTTGCAAGATCAATAAGAAATGTGAAATATATGCACAACCCACTAAAGAGGTTGGAAGGTTGTTGCAACATATATAGGTAGTTTTTTCATGTTGTAGAAGGAGGTATTGGAACTTGGAAGGTGACCATTGGAGTATATTTCTCATGGGGTGTTAAGGAGGTGCAAGTATTTGATAAAGATTGAATTACACAAACCTAACATATAGGCCATATTGGATTCAAATAGTATTTTTTTTGGACATCCAATGCCGAAGGTGCATTTTATGGAGGTGTAGTGCAAGTTATTAGATGTGGGCCACATCTTACAGTTATATTGGACTTTTGGTGTCTGTTAATGGTGTTAGTGCATTGTGTTTGATTAACACTAGCTATAATATGTTTCATGAAGGCAAAAAGCACACGAGTTTCAAATGGCTTAACCATTTCACATTGTAAGGTGAGTTATGTCCTAGTTTTGAAGAGACAATTAGAACCATCTTAGAGTGTGATTAGTTGTACCATGGACTTAGGTCAACTTGCATGGGTTGAGGTGTGAAGGTACCCCATGAGTTGAGGAAAATGATTCCAATGCTTACCTATATAGAGTGTCTATGATATAAGATTAATGATGTCCAACTAAGAGGGATGCACTTCCGATGGTATATTCACTCAAAAAATTAAACTGTTTACTAGAATGCCCATTCAAGTTTTTCACTGACCATTCCACTTTGAAATATTTAGTGAATAAGAATATCCAGTAAGCTGCTCGAGTCCTATTGCAAAACACATAATTGATCGCTCAAAGTCTTGGGCCTATTTTGATGGTGCCTCTTAAGGTGAGAACTATTGGGACAGGTAGGAAGCACCTTGCATACCAGTGAGTCTCATGTAACCATATTTAAGGTAAGCATTGGTGAATGGTTCAACAACAAGGATGATCTGATGGCACTAAAGCTTATCTAAACTCTGGCAGCAGAATATGGGGTTCAAGAATTTCTAATATTTGACAATTCTCAATATTCTATAAAATGGCTCAATAGGTAGTATAATCTACAAATATCTACCATCACTAATGAGAAAATTCTTGGTATAGTTGAGGGGCTTACCGAGGTTGCCTTTGCTTACATTTTCAGAGAAATAATTCAAGGGGTAGATCTCCTGTCAAAAGGTCTCAAGCTTTAGTGTGGGGAAGGGATTGTTTAAGAATATTTAAATGGGATGCACACTGAATATTCCCATTTTCCTTTCCTTTGATCACTGGACTCTTGGATTCTTTTTTATTTCTCATAGTTGAATGTACAGTTTTTGTATGAGAGGATTGTTTAAACTTTTTGGATCAGAATTGTACACCAACCTACCTAGAGGTATGCAATAACAGAAAGAAGCAAAAAATGCATAGGTTTTTATAGGTAACTTCTAGAGATGAATAGGTCTAGTCTTTTAGAATAATATCCATGAATAAAAATATAACCTTTTCCTATTAAAAAATGGTCACAGGAAAGACCATGATTAAGGAGAATTTCTCTAAGAAGTACAGTCATAAGCAAAAAGAGTTATGATATTTCTCCTCAATAGATACCAACAACACCAATAATAGCTAATAGGAAGCCATCAAATCCAAAAACAAACATATTGAATGCATACATCTTGTTCCATCCCTGAATGCCTTGGCAACACACAGTGGAGTTTTCTTCAATCCATCTCAGTTCACATTTTCACCCTAAAGCATTCAACAACACCGTCACAACGACCACGATGGTGGGGTTCGGATTCGATCCCTCGTATTCATCTACACTTGCATCTAGGTATGCTTTTTGATTGAGATCAATTGCAAGAGTGGTTCAACTACCCTCCCACTCCCACTCCTGCATTGGCAGAGGAAATTTCATCCCCCAAATGGATAGAAAAATGTTTTGGGTTATGGAAATCCAAGGTAGAGAGGAATGTAAAACAAGCAAGGTAGAGATATGACCCAGCTACAATGGTATTCTCAACTCTCGAACTTCGAGCGTGTAAGAGAAATAATATTAGAGTGATAATATTTAAAAAATTTAGTCATAGCAAAAATAATATTAGAGTGATAATATTTAAAAAAAATTGTCATAAGAAAAATAATATTAGAGCGGTGTAATATTTAAAAAATTTAGTCATAATGAGCCATATGCTTTGATATAAAATAAAATTTTAAAATGTCAATTTTTAAAATCTCTTGTGTAGTTATATATTGTCAAGTGGTATATCACAATAATTTATGTTAGTAATGGTGTGATCATTTACTTTAATTTTTTAAAGGAACTTTTTCTAGACCTACTTTTTTAAAGGAACCCCATTAAGCATAATTCGTTTAAACATATACCTACTTTTGAAGTAATATAAATCATCCTATGGCTATCCTCAAAAGAATTATCACCCATAGCCTTAGTGATAGTGTAAGGCTCGTGTCAAAGTGGTATGAGCTTCTTATAGGAGTTTGTTAATTTCCCTTTATGCAAGTTCAACCATAAGTCATCACTAACCTAAAACTTATGTCGAACCCAATTGATTTTGTATCTACTTGTACTTGGAGTTGGCAATTTTCTACAAAAGATCATGAATTCATTGTTGAATTTGTCAGATATGTTCCTCAAAATTGGTTTCTTTACTTATCTCATTCCAAGTATAGGAGGTACCTTCATGTGTTATACCATGAATATAGCTACATCAATTTGTGCCAATTGTTGGGACCCCAAGCACACCTGAAAAGGATTGTGGCAATAAAAATATGAAGACTTATGTCGAATTTATGTTGAAAATATGGAATGCTTTCAACATGTGTATGTGGATGCTCAGAATTGTATACTCAAAAGAAATCTATACTAATCCTATTGACTAATACTTTCTATTTATCAATCTAGGGATGGAAGGTAGTGATTTTGTCAAGCTTTATGTCCATCATGGACCAAAGGTTAAACAAAAAATACTAACAAACCTATTATACCTATCAAGGAATATGGAAACCCAAAGTGAACCAAAATATGCTCGAAGAAGAACTTATGAGTGGATTTTGTTGCAACAATCTTCTTACAAGGTACCAAAAATCTCATCCTAAGGAAGCAATCAAAAACAACAAAAACGATATGTTACCATGCTCAGTTGAGGGAAAACATGACATAAAATCTAGGGGCACTAACTCCCAACGATTATCTAGAGTAGTAAAAGGCCTACAATTGGTGTGGATTGTAATTTCCTTTGCTAGAATATAATTCTTCCATTGCTTACAGGCTTTGGCAATATAATGTAGCTTGTTTTCATTGGTTGGGTATCTTTGAAACCCAACATAGAGTGTTTTGATATGATAGACCGTTGAATGTTTGTGTCATGTGGACACTACATCGACAACATGAAATATTGGCTCATAGGGTCCCTATTGTGTAGCCATTCATTGAATAATGGAGTTGGAGATAATATTGTTTCCATAAAGAAGAGAACCAGAAATAGGCTCATGAACACCATCAATATCTACTAGAGGGGTTGCAACTAAAGCAATAATGAATACAAAATTTGTGTTCAATGGGATAGGGATCATCAAGATGTTGAGCCATCCAATGTAAAGATGGTTTTTAGTGCTAGTGATCTATTCACATAAAAGGCCCCATAAATTTGTGCTTTAGGATAGCCCCACGATTCAATATGTACTCTAAAGTGAGAGGATTTGTTGATAAGGTGACAATCCCAACAACCCTAAGTTGACCCCAAGTGACACCTTGTGAGTCTTGCACAATTAGGCTGCCAATTTGAGCATCAAAAGAAGGCACAATTGCACAAGTGGAAACATCTCACAGTTAGGGAACTTGCCCACAAATATTTACGCATTTTTCTATTGAGAGTACCTTTTACATTTCCTAAGGCATAAATCACATATTTGGAGGAATTTTGGATGACTTGTTGCATTCCACTAGCTTCATGCATGAAGAGGTGCTCTCAACCTTCAAGAATATTTTGGAGAATTTCATGGCATAGTCAAGGGTCACATGTACAAAACAAGAACACCATATTCAAGTATATGAAAATTGGAATTTGTATCATGTGGCGTAAAGGAGAAGGACATAGGTGAAGAGTACTCCATTTAGAAATGTCTGAAAGCTTGTTTATGTCCTGTTTCCAAATAAGAGAAGATACCTTGTGACAAAAGATCCAAATTTCCAACAGAGGAAGACTAGGGTAAGGGTTACTTTTTCTTTCACATGTTGACAAACATTATGTATTTTAAGGCATGGTTTGTTGTTGAGTTCACATATTTGGAAGAAAAATTTCACAAGTGGAAACATCTCACATTTAGGGCACTTGGATACAAATTTGTATGCATGTT
This sequence comes from Pinus tabuliformis, assembly GCA_031772625.1. NCBI lineage: Eukaryota > Viridiplantae > Streptophyta > Pinopsida > Pinales > Pinaceae > Pinus > Pinus tabuliformis. The sequence goes on along the minus strand of CM062819.1, from coordinate 346,123,319 downwards.
TTCTATTAAGGGTATCTTTTACATTCCCTAAGGCACAAATCAAATATTTCATTGGCTTCACACATGAAGATGAGTTCCCATCATTTAATAATGTTTTGGATGGTTTTCATGGCATAGTCAAGGATCACATTTACAAAAGAAGAACTCATAAGTTAAGAAGATGAAGGTTTCCAAGGGATTTTTAGATGTGGCAGGTGTTATGGAATGTCAAGATGTAAACTATGTTGCTTAGTTGTTTTATGGTCATGGTTAGATGTGAGCCTTGACTTGGTAACTTGTAACTTGTTAAGTGGGATAAGTTGAAATTGGACATGAGTAGCCTAAGTCGATGAGTTATAGTCAGTTCTGAGGTGAGCAAGGCACATTCTAGTTGTAGTAACTGTAACTTGGTTAGGTTGTTGTAGTCAAGGCAAGACTTGGTTGGGTTCCCAAGTCCTAAAAATAGTAAGGGTAGTTGTGAGGGCATGATAATTAAGGAGTGGTGGGGAATGCCAAGTAATGAAAATGCATGCTAACACATGTTAGATAGTTTCAATGCATGTTAAGGAGTGTTACAGAGTCCCAAAACAACAGAAGGGAGAACTAGGTGTTACCAGGAAAAGTGTCTATTTAGAACTGCTCTATCCCACTAAGGTGTGACAGCTACCTTAGAAACAAACAAAGAAAACTACTTTTGTATCTCCTTTATGAATTAAAGATAGAGGGGGATAGAAAGAACCGACCTGTGTCTTGTGCTAATCCTTTGATCCAATCCCTCTCTTCTTTGACAGCTTCCAGCTACCTGCTCCCTTACTTGCCTAGCTTCACCAAGTTCCTGTAAGATCACAGAAGAAGAAAACTATACAAAGACATGGATCTATATTCATAAACAACTTAGGATCAGATTTAAGCTAAACATACAAATGTAACAAGCATCAATGATACACAAGCATGTAGGAGAAACTCAAATAGTTTTATTGATATAACAAGAAGATCCAGGAGGAGTTACAACCGATGATTCCTGACCCAACATCAACCTCCTAGCAAAGAAGCCCCTTCTTCACCTCCAACAAAGCATAAATCACCCAATACTCTGATCTATATCTCAAAACCAACAACAATTCCTTGCAATGTACAAAATTCCAGCCTCTGGATCTCTGGGATGAGGGATCCATATATAGATGTATGCAAGGAGGATGAGTTAGCTTATGATTTGATTAGTGTCTTCTCTCTGTCAGTTCTTGCTTCCACTTGGAGACTAAGAGCCTCTTACTCATCCTTAGTCGAATTTAGTGAGGCAAGTGTCATAGGAGAAGATTCTGGAAGCTTCCATTGTCTTTCCACCTCGCGGAATGGCACTGCCATTTGTCATTTCCCACTCAACGCACCCTGATAGTGCATTTAGGTGCATTGCAACGAGCCCAGCTAGTGTGTTTAGGTGCTATGAAATGCAGCTAGCCAGTGGAGTAGCTGAAATGATCTTGATTTGACTGATTCTGAGCAGTTTTTGGTGGAGAACTTTTGGGAGAAGCTGTAATTTGTTGACCTTGTTCCTTTAGGGGTTGGAACAACACTTTTAGGGACTTAGGAGCCCTTGGTTTATGGACATTTCATGCTTGGTGCTGCAAGGCACAAAAATGTCTATAACAGTTGCCCCCTAAAGTATGAGGCCGTTAATCGGGTGAAATGCTTTATTATGAGGATCCAAAGTTCTTTCAATGTTGGGAGGAGACTTGTAATAAGATACAATACAATACATTATATTCATACTGTTTTTCATGATCTAGTTGAGGCGGGCATTCCCATGCTCAACTTTATAAATTCATTTTCATGTACCTAGGACAGACAATCGTCTGAGTGTAGACTGATGATTCTGATAGAGCCATCATCCTTTTGGTAGGATGATTATCTGTGCTGCAATGCTGTACATTTAATGTATTTATTTTCCTAAATATATATCGCAGCCCGGATGGATGAAACTAGATCCAGGGTCTTCAATCTCGTCCGATCGTCACTCGAAGTACAAGTCGATCCATGTGAGAAATGTTTTGAAGTCGAACATGGAAATACATCGCTTGATTACCAGTCAATGATGTAAACTGTTAACAAGCGTGAGAGGAATCACCGATAATGATAATGACCCTCAAGGTACTACAGTACAATTTACGTGGTGTGAATAAAGGACTTGGCGTCGAGCACCACACAAAATCTTTCGGTCGAAGGCCATTGATGTAAACCTGTCGCCGAAAGTGAGAAACTTGCCATTGAGGCATGCAAGCTTCAAAGTACTGAATGGGGTGTCCCTAAACCAACTTCTTGGATAATGAGTTGATGTCGACAAGAAGTGATCCGTCAAAGGAGGGCCTTAATGAATCCCACATCAATGACACGGAACGGAGCAAATGATTTGATGGAGGTGAAAGCAATCTGATGATATACGGTTCAGGGTGGCGGTCATGAAAGTATGGAGTATAATGTATGGTAGTGGGTGGGACACAGGTGACTTCTCTGGATGACTTCTCTTGAACATGTCAGTGACACTTATGTGATGGATTGGTAGCATTAACCCCAAATGTGGATGGTATGGCATGACCATGGTGATGTGACCGGTGAATGAAACAACCCAACCTGACTCGGACACGGAGTGGAAGTGTCATGTTCAAGAGTGACTTGCTACCAACAAATATTCTTTGAGTTTTCTTCCCAATTTTCCCCAGTCATTGCTGACCAGTGCCTCTTTAATTTTGTCAAGCTTGAGGAGGATAACATATGCTTGTTCTATAATTTTCCCTTTGGGCAAACCCATCGCTATGTTTTAATGAGCCTAGCGATAGTGAAACTCGTTCTCGTCTAAAGACAAGTTTGTCGCTATTAATCTTTTTAACGAGTTTAACAACAAAGATAACTCTGAAAAGGTACGTAAAGGTAACTCCAAAATTCCTTTTTCGTCATCTAATCCCTTAAGTCCGAAAAAGTATAAAACAATACAGAAGGGATGAATTTTCGATAGTTTTAACGAGCCGAACAAAACAAGCGCTCGATCTTTTTGTGCAATAATCCCTCAGGTCCAAAAAGATTAAAATCTAGAGGAGGGATAACACTTCTTGTCCCTTTAACGAGCTAGAAGGCCAAGGACTCGGCAATCTTTTCATATTTTATGAGTCAGTTGAAAAGAGCTTAAAGAAGACTCGTCTTTTGAGGAACGAGTGATAAAATGGGTAGCAGCCGATTCCAGGTAAGGTTTGGAATTTTCCAATCACGACAGTGTCACAAGGATGGCTAGTGAAATCACTCTTCGCAGCTGTTCCTAAAAATCGGTAAACAATCAAATGGAGGTGAATGATCGGCCAATGAAAAATTGGAGGTGATGGTGCAAACACGACCAAGGCTTTAATGGCTAAACTACTACATTCACGGTGGTTATTTACCGGGGAATAGTTCATTTTTTAACGAGCTTAAACGCGGGTGGAAACATTTGCTCAGTCCGGGTTTATGTTTTAACGAGCTTGAACCTCGCGGTAAACACTGCTCGGTTAATCTAGTCATATGATAAGAATGTCTCATATAAAAATGGCAATTTTTAGAGTTTTGCCCCACATCCTTTCTTTATGCAAGTTAGGAAACGACTAATCCAAAAAACAGATAAATAATCGCTCTTTGCTTGCACTCCAAAAGGTTTGCATGCCCCCAGGTATAAAACAGAGTTTCAAGGTTACCTCTACTTCTCTCTGGCAAAACACTTGTTCTGACGAGAGAGGCCTACCTCTTACAGGTTACCCAAAGATTGTTCTATTCGCGGCGCAAACAAAACACTTCTTCGGCGATGTCTATCGAGATAAACAAAGGTGAGTGGTGGTGCTCGCCAACTCACATAACTTTGACAAGAGAATCTTGTTCTAGAATAACCCCTCTTCCAATCACGGACGGGGTACAGACTAGTCATATTCTCCCGCAGAAACCTACCCTATACCTGAAGTTTTCCTGCCGAAGTAGACCAGGATGCATGCCCCCTGGGTTTCAGTCATATCCCTCCGAATTACTTGCACTCATCGGGAGGACGGACTGGTGATTGAGACATTTCTTGCGTGAAAAGACCATTCAGGGATGGTATATGACTATTTGCTCTGTATGATCCGGGGAATGAAAGCTGGTCCACGAGCTTGACCACTCTTCCTTCGTGCGGAAAACACATTACTCTAAAGAGTGAGGAGACAATTGCTCCCATGCAATAAATATAGTCTCGTCCAAGGAGTAGATTGTAATATAGGGGTCCTTGAACTACCATTACGTTCATGCGAACCGTTTTCCCTCTCAATGTTATGGGCACATCGGGAAGGATCCCTAAAGGTCGACTGGTTCCTTTATCAAAGCCTGTCATATTTCTCATCTCAGGCAAAAGCGATGGCGAACCAAGCGCTTTCCAATCAGTTGAGGAAAGGATACTCATAGAAGCCCCCTCATCTATGATGGTACCAGCCATGACCATTCTATATATTTGAACGATAATTCGGAATGGTATGCTTGCTGGTAAACGGGGTCTACCTAGTTGATTCTAGTCGAAGGAGACAACTAGGTTGCTTGGAGGTGGGACCGAATAGACGGCCGGGTACGACTATGACGAACTTCCTTCCTGTGGTAAAGTAACAGGTATATTGCCCCCATGTTCCTTGGAGTCTGTGTTTATGAAGAGAATCTGGACAGTGTCATCCTTGTTCTCCTCAGTGAGCGTATCATCTGAAGATGAAACCTCTGAAGGCAAGACCTGGTCAACTGCCGTCTCGACCTTTTGACTTTCATCTGGTATGGATCCAGATGGTTTATCTTCAATGATAGGTGCATCAACCGATCACCTGAGCGGGCCAGCCTGATTTTCAACTAGCGATGGACTCGGAAAGAGTATTTTATATCTAGGAGGAAGTCGTAACGGTGAAACCGGACGATCATCCAAAACTCTTTTAGCTTCGTCTAAGAAGGGACAATGGTGGACGACATGATTTCCTTCACACAGTTTGCAATGAAATCTATATTTTCCTTTTTGTCCTGGGACTTCACTTTCACTAGTCGATGGTATGCTTTCAACATGATCATCAGAGGATGATGACACCGGGTTGTGCAATCTAGGAGACCAGTCCTTTAATATCCGAGGGATGCAAGGACAATCTCTGTGAAAGTGGTCTCCTTTGCAAATGATACATGGCGATTTAGGCCTGGTCAGTGCAGTGTGTGGATTTTCGTTAGACGACACTCGTTTTCCCCCATTCGCCTTTGGCTCCTTCTTCTTCTCTTTCTTCTTCTTTTCCTTCTTCTCCTTAGGAACCTGAATTTTGTCTTTACCAGCCCCATCAAGCGAAGAGGAAGGAAGAGAGGAAGAATTAGATGAAGTAGAAGGTTGGTGGGCAACTCTGGACTCGTCTAATTGCTGATTCGATTGTTCAGGAATAGTGGTGTTCTGAACGACAGAGGTTGAGAAGAGCCATACAGGCAAGCCAATTGTCAGTCCTGGAAGCGACAATGTGGCCATATGGGGTGCACCAACATCTCCCCAAGAGGAGAAGTGACTAGGATTTCCTCCAAGGGGAATTCCTTGGTTGGTAGACACAACTTGTTTTTTCAATTTTTAAGAGTCGAGAAAAAACAAAAGATGACTCTAGCCTCCTTCGATTTTTAATGAGCCTGAAGTGACAAGTGCTTAGATGGACCTTTTCCGTTAAGGAGTGTGAAAAGGAATGAAAGGGACTTCTCTAAAGATCTAGGTAGAGGGAGTACCAAACCAATCGCAAAATTGCAGAATACTTTTTACGGTACGACAGTCAATCTTCTCGAATGCTGTGTTCAGTGCATTGCGATCGATAGGGCGACAGACACGGCTTCCTATGGATAAAGGATTTAAGCCTATAGGGGTCTCCCAATATATACTCGACGTTATGTGGGAGCACAAGTCCGTACTAGCACTTATCGTCTCAAAGTGGAGGAATCACCCAACCATCAGTGAGGACAACAGTTACCAGGCTTTACGACGCTGGAATACGTCTCTAGCCTAGACCTCTAAATGTTGTGCGTTAAGTTCCAAAGCGTTGTTAGATTCATTGAATTTATTTTAAGTTGATCTTTCTTATGAAGTTTGCCTTTTGGGTTCACCACGAGATGTAGATGTAATTCCTAAAATGCAATCTAAAGATGATAAGCAAACTTTTATCTCTTTTCAGCAATGAAAATCCTAGCTACTAGGGGAAAAGAAAGACACAATATTTTCACAATGAGCAAAGAGCACACTGCAAATGCACTTTCCTAAATCAAGCCAAACAGACTGTCAATATGCAAATGCACATGTGCATGTATTTGTTTTCGACTTTCTTAGTATTGATGCTAAAAAGAAAGTTGATGTACAAATCTGAATTTGCTTTCAAGCAACAAACACAAACAAGCTTCTTTTTGAAATCAAAAGGTAAAGCACTTTACGATTTTGAAATAAACACTCGTTTTTGACACTTGAAAATCAAAAATTCAGACCAAAGGCAAAATTAAAAGTATAGGGGACCATCAACATCAATCAAACTTTCTCCTATGATCGAAATCGACACTTGCGACAGATCTAAATTAAAGGACGACAATACAACTATTTTACTTTTGCAATGGAAAACTGTAAATGAGGCAACAAACACACAAAAACATCTACAGTTCTTTTGTACAAAGGAGGCGGAATTACGACAAGGAAAAGGGGTTTTTAAATAGACACATACACTGATCACAGGCTACAAAAATTAGAGACAAAACTGGAAAGAATGAAGCACAAGAACCTCAGCTGCACAAGGTTAGTCTGATCAGCGCGCCTGTAACACAGAGAAACTGGATTGCAGCGCAGGTTGCCCTTTCGGGAACTACGTTGAAATGCAGGATCTCTTCACAATACCTGCGCTGGGGCAGAAACGAGAATTCTATCCAGGTTCTGGGTCATGGTTTGCAGTTTAGTCTTTGGTTTTTGGCCGAGTAAAAGCAATCAGTAATGCACAATCAGGGGGTAGATCTAAGGAGGGTCTAAGAGCTATCACAAAGGGCAATCAGATCATTTGTGAATCAGTTGTTCAAATCATAAACAGATCCAGTGAATGGATTGAAGTAGCAGATGTCTACTTTTCATTTGTTATGGAAAATGCAGTTCGAATGCTACTTATAAGCTTATGAAACAAACAACAAAAGATACACAAACAAACTAATTAGACAATCCTCCCCAGTGGAGTCGCCATTTTGTTACCGGGAAAAGTGTCTATTTAGAACTGCTCTATCCCACTAAGGTGTGACAGTTGCCTTAGAAAAGAACAGAGAAAACTACTTTTGTATTTCCTTTATGAATTAAAGATAGAGGGGGATAGAAAGAACCAACCTGTGTCTTGCGCTAATCCTTTCATCCAATCCCTCTCTTCTTTGACAGCTACCTGCTCCCTTACTTGCCCAGCTTCACCAAGTTCCTGTAAGATCACAGAAGAAGAAAACTATACAAAGACATGGATCTATATTCATAAACAGCTTAGGATTAGATTTAAGCTAAACATACAAATGTAATAAGGATCAATGATACACAAGCATGTAGGAGAAACTCAAATAGTTTTATTGATATAACAAGCAGATCTAGGAGGAGTTACAACCGATGATTCCTGACCCAGCATCAACCTCCCAGCAAAGAATCCCCTTCTTCACCTCCAACAAAGCATAAATCACCCAATACTCTGATCTCTATCTCAAAACCAACAACAATTCCTTGCAATGTACAAAATTCCAGCCTCTGGATCTCTGGGATGAGGGATCCATATATAGATGTATGCAAGGAGGATGAGTCAGCTTATGATTTGATTAGTGTCTTCTCTCTATCAGTTCTTGCTTCCACTTGGAGACTGAGAGCCTCTTACTCATCCTTGGTTGAATTCAGTGAGGCAAGTGTCATAGGAGAAGATTCTGGAAGCTTCCATTGTCTTTCCACCTCGCGGAATGGCACTACCATTTGTCATTTCCCTCTCAACGCACCCTGATAGTGCATTTAGGTGCGTTGCAACGCACCCAGCTAGTGTGTTTAGGTGCTATGCAACGCAGCTAGCCAGTGGAGCATCTGAAATGATCCTGATTTGACTGATTCTGAGCAGTTTCTGGTGGAGAACTTCTAGGAGAAGCTGTAATTTGTTGACCTTGTTCCTTTAGGGGTTGGAACAACACTTTTAGGGACTTAGGAGCCCTTGGTTTATGGACATTTCATGCTTGGTGATGCAAGGCACAAAAATGTCTATAACACTAGGTCAAAATGCATGGAAATGGACAAATAAGAGTGCGTGCAAAGGAATTTCAATTGATTCCAACTGGCTCAAGGATAAAGTGTGTTAGGAGAAGGTCAGAATAATACTTGTAGGAGGAAATCCTATGGTTATAATGAGGGGTTGGAAAAAGAAATTTCTGACAAAGGGAGACTTTGGGTTGGGCACAACATTTGTTTCCAATGACTTGGTTAGGTTACCAAGTCATAAAAAACTAAGGCTATCTACGAGGGAATCAAGGTTAGGGAGTATGAAGTTGTATCGTGGAATGTCAGGAACTATGAGCACATGCTAGATGGTTAATCCAAGGTATTATAGGCATGCCAATATGTGTTAGGTGCCAAGGTGTGGCGTGAACACATGCTAGGGAGTGTGAAGACGAAGTTCTAAGGAAACAAAAGGGAGCACCAGTTTCAAATGCATGGAAATGAAGTGTCAGTGAGTTCCAGGTTTGCTAAGGAGAGAGTGACAAGGTATGATAGGTAGTTCCAAGGCATGCTAGAATTCTAAGTAAGCATACCAAGATGTGTCAAGTGCCAAGGTGTGCCAATGTGTGCTAAGGAGTGTTAGGGAGTACCAGGGAAACACAAGGGAGCACTAGGTAAAAATGCATGGAAATTAATTAATAAGAGTGTGTGGTAGGTAGTGTCAGCAAGTTCCAATTGTGTTAAGGAGGGAACAACATCGTATGATAGGCAGCACTAAGTCATACTAGAGTGTGAGGGCGACATGCATCCAAGAAGTGCTAGGTGCCAAGGTGTACAAAATGGGTATTGGCACCAACAATCGGTGCCGAGTGCCAAGTGTTAATGCATTCTAAGTGCCAAATATTCCTTCGTTTCTTCCCATTTATTTTCCAATAATTCATCTCAAATAAATTTAATATTAAACCATGCCAAAGCATACCAAGTCATCACAATGCATGCCAAACATGCTAAGACTTTTCAAGGGCCAACACTTGCCAAGTGCCAATGTGTTTCAGGGAGTGTGATGCATGATAGGAAGTGGCATAGCATATCGAAGAGTGCTAAAGTGTGCTAGAGATTTCCAATGCATGCTGAGGAGTGCTAGGGAGTACTAGGACAACACAAGGGAGCACTAGGTCAAAATATATGGAAGTGAATGAATATGAGGGTGTGTCAGGGAGTGTCAATTAGTGCTAGTTGTCATGGCAAGGAGGGAGTGATAAGGTATGCTAAGCATGGGTAAGGCATGCTAGGGAATATCAGGGAATGTCAAGAAGTGCTAGAGTGTGCTAGGTAATTCTAGGGTGTGCTAACATGTTCCAAAAAGTGCCAAGGCATGCTAGTTGCTAAGACATGTTAGGATGTGCAGGGTGCTAGAGTATGCCAATATGTGTCAAGGAGTTTCAAGGAAAAAAAAGGAATAACCAAGATAAAATTCAAGGAAATCAACATAGAAGAGGGTTAATAAGTCAAGACCTTATCTTTTTGAAAAGGGGCATGCTAGGCACACTAATAATATGTTCCAATACATGCAAAGTGCCAATGTGTGCCAAGTGCTAATGTTTGTCAACGCAATATTATGCCAAGGTGTTCCAGGGTATACTAGGGACTATAGGGCATGCCAACATGTTCTTGGGTGTCCTACTCATGGCAAGATGTTCTAGGTACAAAGATGTTCCAGGTAGAAAGGTATTCCAAGATATGCGAAGTGCCAAGGAATGTTAGTGTATTGTTCCAAAGCATGTTAAGGTGTGCCATGAGTTCTGAGGAGTGCTAGGTGTCTCTCACTAATAGAATTTATAGAACTTGATTATATATTAAATAATATATCTCCTACACACACTAGTGGAACTTTATTTAAAGGAAATTTTCTAGATAATAAACCTAATAGAGATGAATGATGTGTTGACACATAGGAAACCTATATTCTTATGACTTGAGGGAAATGGTACACACTAATTACTTCTTAATGGATTGACTTACTATTAGAGCCACTATGACCTTGGACACATAATAAAAAAGACTACACAACAATGGTCTTCAACCGTTATCTTTTGACAAAAAATATAGTAGCAAGTACATAATGTCATCAAAAACTCATTGCAATGATCAATGATGACAAACATTTTTTTACCATCACCAAAAGTAACCAAAAAGAGCATTGGTTAGGGTCAATAAAATCTCATCACTAGAAGTGTCACCAAAGAGAGAATTAGTGATGGGCCTTTAATGACCCTCACCAAAAGTGTGATCAAAGGGAGAAATAGTTACGGGCCTTTAATGAACCTCACCAAAAGTGTCATTGAAAATGGATTTGGTGACAAACCTTAAAGGATCATCACGATATACACTTACAACAATGATTTTTTAAAGAACGTCACCATATGTGACATTGGTGACAGACAGGCATGAAGCATCAACAAAAACTCATTGGAGTGATCAATGATGACGAACATTTATTTACCATCACCAAAAGTAACCAAAAATATCATTGGTGATGGTCAATAAAATATTGTCACTAGAAGTGTCACCAAAGAGAGAATTAGTGATGGGCCTTTAATGACCCTCACCAAAAGTGTAAAAAAAGAGAGAATTACTGATGGGACTTTAACGACCCTCACCAAAAGTGTCATTGAAAATGGCTTTGGTGACAAACCTTAAAGGACCATCACTATATACACTTACAACAACGCTTTTTTAAAGAACGTCACCATATGCGACATTGGTGATGAACCTTAAAGGTCCGTCACAGGAATGACCCTCACCAATGACCTTTCTTCTTTTAGTGATGATGAGCCTTACCTTAGATGACTTCTTCCTTTTTTTCAATGTCGACTGAGGTTCCCAAGAGCTATATCCTACATGTTTGTCTACCATGGATTTTGTTGTTCATGATTCCCATGGTGTTGTCACGAGCTCTTGTTTCTAATGCTTCCATGATGCCATGATGCATCTTATTATCATTGTCATATCTTATAGCACAAGATTTAGGATCTTATGATAGGACCCTTTTTGTGTGGGATACTATCTTACTCATAGCATAGATTTGTTACTTCCTCCTTCCTTGGCCCTTTTCTTCAACTTCTGCCATCTTTCAGTGATATGAGCTTCCAAAATATTTCTATAGCATTGAATATTAGGTATGCTTATTTTATCTTTCTTTTCTTGAGGACCAATATTTTGTGTAGGTCTAAGTGATGTGACCTTCTTTACTACAATTTTAGAGACTATATCTGCTACTATTTCATATATCTCTCTTTACGTCTCTTGTTTTGGCATGTGACAACCTTTGAGTGATTTCATACAATTCATATGAATCTATTGATGCATCAAGCACTGCTTGACCTCCAGAGACCTCTCCGTAAACATCAATGACTTCTCTTTTCTATGAGGATTATGACAATCCTCATTATTCTATGTAAGGACCTTTTTCATGAGGACTATGACTATCCTTCACTATTTCTATTTCCTTTCAAAATAAAGTTATTAAATAAAAAATTGATTGAACATAAAAGATACTTGGCATTTGAAGAGGAGATCTTCACCTTCATACTTCCTTTGCTTGAGCTTCCCATCACTAGTATCCTTTTGTCAAGACTTCCTTGGAGGCCTTCTAGCTCCATGACATTTGTGATTTTGACATCACCAAAATTTCATCATGACCTTGAGATCTTCTTGAATCCCAATTCATCTTTTAAGGTATTTGAGCACATTGTTGACATATTAGTGATACCACTATCCCACAAGTGGACTTTATCACACTCAATATTCCTCAAAGTACATCAAAAAACACCTACATCGAGCATTATCCAAACTATGATAGTTATATAAGGAGACTTATGTTCTCATCTGAGCATCATGTTGTTCAAGATCCGAGACTATGAGAAGTATTTTGTTATGACGTTGTACCAATATAGAGATTTCTTTGTGTAGAGATACATTTTATAGATAGACTCTCTTATCAATGAAATTTCCTTCTTACAGTAACTATATTGAGACAAAGGTATAATATTGATTATGAGAGGCACTCCTTAGATCAATTCTACCATATATATTTGAGTCTCTAATTTATGCCAAGAATATATTTTATTTCGTAGAGAAGGTTTAGTGACCAGTAAGTGAGGATCCAAGGAATGGTACCGATATACTCGATGAAACTAAACATGAGTTGAGTGCATGACTGTAACCACTAAAGTTGATACTCCATGTACTATTGTAGACTTGTTTGTTGTATACTTTCTCCTTTAAACCTTTCAACATTATTTGATTTCCTTGAATGCATATCCTTGGATGTCTCTTTTCTGCCCTTTCTTATACTACAACCATAACTCTAATACCATGTTCAAGAATCTAGGGCACATGTAGTTAATGAGATTCTTCTTGAATTGATAACTATTTGTGAGGCCTTTTAATTTTTTTATGAGCACAATCTTCTCTTTGACATTATTAGAGTGTGTGTTTCTTATTTCATCAAATAGCTATAAAAACTAAAGAGACAAGAACACAAGATGTTGGCATTCTGCCAAGGCCAAAACCTCTCCCTCTTGGAGAGGAAACCCCACACATAATTCATCTTATAAAGATTCTAATTGACGAAAACCAAGACCATGACCCTTGACTTACTATGCCACTCCAAGACCATGACAAAAATCCTCTTCTTTGTCACTGTTGAAATCATCTTCATCATTGTTTCTTCACTGAGGTCATCATTATAGTAGTACCATTTTTGCACCTTCATCTAGATGATTGTTGCACTTTTATTGAGATCATCACCATGTTGACTAGATATTTATACCTCCCTTTTCTTCATCGATATCATGAAAATGTTTACATGATTACTTGTACGAGAGTATAGTTTTTACTTCGAATGTATTCTGAGACAAAGAACATTACTATAGGATCCCCGAAGTTCTTATCATAATAGTTATGTCAAGAACGTGACTGCGACTCTCTTACTGGTGTCTTCACCAAGATTGTAACTATATTATTCTTGCACTGAGATCACAGTTATGCCGAGACTGTGAGAGAGTGTATCTCCTGTCATACCCATCCAAAATCCATGGTATCTTTCTCCAACCGAAACACTGTAATACTCCTTCATTCGAGATTCCTGTAACACTGAACTTGACTGAGATTTTTGAGAGGTATGCAAGATATTTGAGACTGTGTTTACTCACTATAATCACCGCAGAAACTTCAAAGACATCCTATATTTCTCTACCTATGATGAAGATACTTTCCTCGCATATATATAGTAGTTAGTATCCATAAATAAGTCGACATGACCACTGAACTGATGTGTCATCTTTTATGAGCCAACTTGACAGTTATACGACTTTTCTTCATCGTTTGTTGGAGTTATTCTTCTTTGGAGGATGGTGCTTGTCTTGGAGGGATACTTGACACTAGGTTGACCCATATTCATGCTCAACAAGAAATCTTTAATATTACTTTGATTATTTGAATTTCCTAGAACTTTGATTATTTACATATACCAAACCTAGTTACACTTTTCTTCAATAGAAAGGTCCCTTGGGGTGACCATGATGAAGGTGATCACATTGAAAAACACTCCCAGGGACTGAATTCTACCTTATAATAGGTAGCGTGGGAGTAATTAACCAACTCAACCTTAGATCTCTATTTAATGAAAAATTTTGTACACATGGGTTTTGTTCCTAAAGATGAAACTAATGTTTTTCTCTTGTTTTATATAGGTGACAAGGAAATATGATTGAATGCAGTGAGAGAGAACACCAAGGAATTGATATTAAATACTTACATGGAGCCCAATTTTAGCTTCTCTTAGATATTTTATCCTATTGAACTCCATCAAATATGATTGTATGAAAGGTAAAGTAGAGTTGCTTTGATGTCTTGTTGATATATAGAGTCTACATGGAGTCCCCAAGATAAACACTTCTTGGTGAAGGGAGAAATTTTGTAATTGGAGGTATAGAGTATTTATTTCCTTACCTATTTTTTAAGGTGAGGTTCTCAATACTCATGGATAGTGGGAAAAGTATAGTAGATGAGATTGTAGATGAGTATGTTGACTGATATTGTGGACCACAGGAATGCAAGGCCAACAAAAAATACCCATTAGAGAAGTAACTAACATCACTCTTTTCACCATCCTATTTACCATTACTCGGGTAGAAATATCCATGGGGCCTTAATTTCCCTATAGGGCATGGATGGATATAGTTATGAAATGTTTACAACCTACATTTTTCAACTTAGTGTGAGGGTTTGTTGGCCAACATGAAGTACCAACTCACACATTATAGGGTAGGAAAGAAAAAAAATCGACCATGGAATAGTTTTTGTATATTTATTTTTATAGTGGGTTCATGTGCTAACATAAAGGATATACTACTCGTATCCCCTCATATCAATGTATGATGTGATGGAATCAACTCATGAGTAGACTAGAGGGTGGACATGCACAATAGTGGTTCAACCACAAGTTTGTTAGATGGTATAATGATTAGATTATAATCATTGATGATTATTCTTATGAAGGAACTACCTTCATGTTACAACACCATTTACCACTCTTGGTAGATTTGATGCTCTGATTATGGCCTAGGGTAACCCTTCCATCCAGATTTGGTCCAAAATTTAAAAAACAATGTTTTATTCCCTATATGCTACTTTTCCCTGTGATAAAAGCGTGTACACACGGGTCAGCATATACCCAACCTGCGTACATATGTTAAAACACTTAAAAAAAATAAATTTCCTTAATTTCGGGTGGAGTTCACAGGTTTTACCTATTACTCACCTCCTATTGCCCGTGGCCCAACTGTTTCCAAACTGAAAAAACTAATTTGGAGAAATATAAACAAACCTCCATGGGAAGGCCTTAAGGGAGAAGATATGAGATATTGATACTATAGTGAGATTATCCCTGGTCGAGTTTGAAAAAATCCCTGTGCCTCGTGCACTCCACAAAGATTTAGGAAACCCTTGTTTCCTTATTGGAGATATCCTTCATCTTTCTTGAGATATCCTTGTATTCGTGATGGAGGAAGATTGCTGAGGCCAGGAAAGGACGGATTTGGAGGACAGTTCTACTTGGAGCTAGAGAAGGACTCCAACCGTATTTCTCCACTTTACTTGTAGCTAACTTCAATAAAGGAGTGTTGTTATGTTTATGATATTAAATGTGTTTATGCATCTATTTATATTTTAATTCGTTTATGAATCTTACATTGATGCGTAATTGTTCATTCATTTATATGATTTAAAGTTAATATCATGAACATGCTTTATGTTTCTACTCCTGTATATTTTTCATTGGAATAATTTTCAAGTTTCAAAGACATGAAGTGAAGCTGAGGGTTTGCACCTTGTGGGATATACTCAAACATAGGACTTCCACGTAAGGACACTCTTACACAGTTTAGTAGAATAAGAAGTTAGGTTGATTTCCTGAGCATTTCTTATTGCGGTTTGCCCTTTGCTATGTTGGGGTTCTCAACCCAAGACCCTAGGGTGTTCTCACCCACAATAGAATTGGCAACTCCACTGGGCATAACATTCTTGTTATTCCTAGTTTAGGTTGTTTGTTCTCAATCAGGGTTCCATTTATTGATTGCTTTCTTTTACAGTGTTGTTTGATTCATTAGTGTCCCATGCATCAAGTTTGATCTTCTTGATCATAATTTGATTATTTTTTCCTTAATTAAGCTTTGTATATGCTATTTCCTTGGGTTACAGTCATGTATACACACTGGTTTCTTCAAGAAGACTTGCGTATAGGCAAGTTTCTTGTATTAGAAATGCATGTGCACGCTTCTGTGTCTTTACACAGTCACGTATGCAATCTTTTGAATTGTTTTTTCAAATCTTATTTCCCAGTTAGGTCTACTGATTGGTGATTTATGTTGTTGTATGGTCACCTGCTGTCTGGAGAACTCATTTTTCTTGTAATATTTCTTTTTCATAATCTCCTTATCACTGAAAAATCTTGATTGGCCTAGTACTGCTTACTAAGCAAGTTCATATATTGTGTCTTGGGATCAAGGCTTCACTTTGAAGTTATTGGATGTTCTGGTTTTCCAGAGCAAGAAATTGATTTTGATTTCGTTTTTCAGCCTAGATTTCAAGTTCCCATGCTTTGCTTGTTTGGTGGCCTTGTTTATTTTCATGCTTCTTTGAGAATCTTTTTGGCAAGTTTGAAAGTATTTATTTCTTAACATTTTGTCAGTTTGTCAAAATATTTTGCTGCTTTTTCGGTCAGTTTGTGCAAGTTTGTAGTCTCTCTTGTTTCAAGTTTCATTTATTTATTAGTTTTATAACTTGCAAGATTTAAAGACTCCTTGTACTTATTTCTTGATCTTTTAAATTTTAGTAGTACTTTTGTGACCTCAAAAAGTTGCTTTTGTTTCCTTAAAAGAAAAAACACAAAAAAATCTCTTTTGTTTTTCTTTTTTCAATCTTTTTGTTTACGATTTTTTTTTATTTTATTTTGTTTTTGAGAAGTGACTTGTGATCTTTTGCAATTTCTTGTACTTTCTTTGGAGAGAGATTTGTTTTTAATTTTTCCCTCTTCATTTCCAAGTTGTCTTATTGTCTCTATAAATAACCACATTTGCTTATGAGTGTTGTCTAGGATCTTGCAACATCATTTTGACTTGCATTAGGTTAGTTTTCATTTTAAGCATTCTTAGTCTTTTTTAGATTTTAGGTGTGTGTGGATTGTTTCAGAAAAGAAAAGAAGAATATTTTTCTTATATATAGGTTTTCATAGAACCCAAGTATAAATCACTCTTCATCAAAGAACGTGACTGCATCCATATAGTTAGTTTTCTATTGGTTTGTTTTGTATCATAAAACATCATCAGTTTCACTCTTTAATTTCCCCTTACTTAAAAAAAATCTATATAAAACCGAGCGATCTAATAAAATGAGCTAAATATTTTATTGTTGTCATTAATAAGCACCAACAAGCTTAGGTTCATTTGGTCCTTGGAATAGGTGAGTGGAGAATTAACTCTCCAAGGCCACTCAAATTACAAAACTTAGAAGTTGAATAAAGAGTGAAACCCAATATCGTTAGAAAAACCGAGAAAGGTCCATGACTGGGATTTAAGCATGAGGGAGAGTGAAGAAAAGGATGCAAGATATCCACTCTCCTACTTGTTGGATCCTGCCTCACAACCGTTCAGCCCATATTTTGATAAGAGTTTCTTCCAATAGTTTCCTTTCCAAAGGATATCATAGGTTGCTGTAGAGGGGAACCCCATGGCACCTGAGCTAGACATTGCATCAGATTCATTAGTACTTCTGGAGGGTACCCTCGTAAAGCTTGGGTACTTTCATTGGGAAAGGCTTTTGTCTGGAGGTCAACGTAACTATTCATGTTACCTTCGCTGGTAGGCTTGGGCCATTATTATCCCAAACTATCTTCAGAAGGTCTGTTACTTCAATTCCTTCTATTTTGGTGTTTGGTCCTCATCACCTCGAATGGAAATACTTGGAATTTGATTGATTGGTTTCATATTTATAGACATTATAGCCAAGTGCTCTTTTCTCTTTGGATTTAGTTTTCTTTGGGTGGATTTGTTTTGTCACTTTTGGACCTTAAATTCTAAGTGACTGACCTACCACTTCACCGATCTTGAAATGCTTTTGATATTTCTTTTAAAAGTTGTGGAGTTGCCTCCTTAAGGGTGAATGTTTTAATTGTGCATCTCTCTTCCTTGGGATGTCATTTGTACATTCTCGCAATGGAAGGATCTGCAAATAATTTTGGTATGGCCAATATTCCTATGGAGACCAACCAACGTACCCTTCCAAAATGGGATCCTTGTGCTTTTTCTTTCTTTGGAAATGTTGATACCAAGTTTGAATATTCAACAGGTTGAATGTTGGACTACCAGTTTAGCTGTGGTCCACTCTGAATATTTCTAATGTTCTTGAAGCTTTTCAGATGAATGCTTTATTTCAAGGGCATCGAATGAGTGTTAATTGTTCATATTATTTAAAAGAGAAATCTGGAATTCCTCTTCCTCCTCCCTCATGCCATAAGATATCTAAAAAGAGGAGAAAAAGGAAGACGAAGAAGAATAATAATTTTATCCATGCATCACCAACCTCTGCTAGTCATTTTGGAGACGAGCTTTTACCAACCGTAAGTCATGCTCAGGGCATAAGTATAGTCACTGCAAGTCATACTAGCAATGAATCATCATCAATCTCTGGTAGTCATGTTGTAAATGAGCTTTCAGTTGCTACAAGTCACACTAGGGGCATAAGTCTAGTCACTGCGAGTCATACTAGAAATGGGTCACCTATATCTATGAGTCATATTTTTGTTGACTCACCTACTTCTTTAAGTAGGGTTGGGGACACAAGTCCTATATCTCTTGGGAAAGAGTCACTTACCTTTGCAAGTCAAGTTTGGGACTCTCCACAAACTACTGCTAGTCATGTTGGTGGAATTGATGTTGATAAGAAACACGGGCATGGAAGTTTTAAACCTAAGTTCCCTTGTAAGATATGCAAGGGAGATCATCTTACTCATGTGTGCCGTTGTATTACAGAGGTACAAAGGATATGGTCTGAGTCTGAAAGTTCTTCTACTCCTGAATCTGTTATGGTTTCTCAATAGTCTCATCAACCATTGGTTGATAATGTGGTAGAGCCAGTGCAATCTCTAGCTAATTACACTCCCCTTTTGGGGGATGAGGTGCCTAACAACAAAGTCTATTTGATTTCTAGTACATAATATTCTAGTATAGGGGGAACTTCAATTTCTTCAAATGTTCCCCCTCCAAGTTCTAGGAGTGTCTCCTTTGATTGGGATAGTCTTGTCGAGCCTCATCTTCCTTTAGCTGCACCTTTCCAAATAAAGGTTAGACTTAATTCCACAAACGTCTATCGATGTATGGTGGATGAAGGATCCTCTACAAGTATTATATCCTCCTTGACTTGGAAATCTTTGGGTTCTCCAAAGTTGTTGATAGCTGATAATTAGCTGTTAGCTTATGATAGAAGACCTAGTGAATCTATGGGTGTTCTTCCTCAATTGCCTATTACATTAGGTGGGAAGATTATTTTTATTGATATGATGGTGGTTGATTTCCCTTTAGACTTTAATATGCTACTTGGGCATGATTATGTCTATGCTATGAATGTTGTGGTGTCTTCACTCTTTTGAGTGATGTGTCTTCCTCATAATGCAAATATTGTCACTATTAATCATCTTGCATCTGATAATCACCACCCTAACTCAAATTTACTACAAAATACCCCTTGGTTTTTTCCAAGTGTTCAAGTAGACTCTCCCCCTCCATGGGTGAATTATGTGGCATTGAGTCCTCAATGTTCAATTGCTTCTAAGAAGGATCCCTTCAACTATTATTTTCCTTCTTGGGACTTGCTCCCGGAATTTGACCGAGTGATTACTCCTAGAGCATCTATTTTTTAGACACTCATTCTTTCCACTATGCTATAGCATTGTTTTATTATTTTTCAAGCTCCATATAACGGAATAAGACAAAAAAAAATTATATATTCCAAAAAGAGTGGGAACGGGACATTATTTCCATATTTGATGGCAACTAGAGTGAGTTGTCTCTCCCTTTAACAAAGCACTCAAAAGTGAGTCTTGTCCTCCATTGGGATGGGCTTTAGTTTAACTTAGGAGAGCCTTAACCTTATTATTGAGTCAGTATTCCTCCGATTGGTTACCTCTTCCAATCATATGGAGAGTTCTATAATGCTTACTGCATGACGAACTCATACAAAGTTATCATATGCTACCATGTAGTCAAAATTGAGTCATGCTTTTGTTCAAGGGAAGTAAAGCTGAGTCGGCCTCTCTGCGGTGTTCCTTAACCTATTTTTCTAGTTTTCCATCCCTAGTTTTCAGTGTCATGTTCATTATCACATCAGATATATTGGGCCTTTGCTTGTGCTGGTTTGAGAAGGTCTCCATTGACTTATTACTAGCGGATCTTGATCTTATCGACTACAAAAAAATTCTCTGAGGGTAGATCTAGAGTCACACCCTGGCCCTATTTTCATTATTGGTAGGTCACCTTGTGCTCACCATCGATCACTATCATAGGTCTTTGACTAAGTGGTTTCCCTTGTGTTCGACATAAACTTTCATTATCACACATTGGGATTCATGCAATGCCTTGGTTTCCATTTGACCCTATTGGTGGATTCCTCACCTATATCTCAGCTTTCATTATTGGTTGGTTTAGAGGGTTTCTATAATGCACTAGCCACATCTTGTGTACACCAGAAATGTGCCTCGGTTGGGTTACTACATCTTTGTTCATCTGATTCCTTCCACATTATTTTCCTACGAGTTACACTCGTACTAGATTGATTGAGGATGCCTTAATGCCTTCCTTCTAGTGGATCATTTCCCATCGACTTCAACTCGTTGCTCTAGGAAAGGGATCTAGATTCCATTTAGCAATACCTTAGGGTTTGCAGTCACTAGTGGCAGATTCCTTTGCTATCGATAGTGGGAAAACATCATTATCTCCTGATTAATAGATTCTTCCAAGTGTTCAAATACATCTCACTTATTCGCACTTGTTAGATTATATTGGATACCTTGACTCTCTTCATCATTATCGATGAGTAGCCTCACGTTTGTTAACGGTATAAATCAATGAATGGAAATCGAAATATTTCTCACACGGTCAAATTTAGATCATTTATTCCCATTATGTAGAAATGTACCATGGCAGTCGGTGAAGACCTTGGGTTTGCATCAGCATGTCTTGGTTCACTTGTCAATTGCTCTTGTTTCTGCCTGTTGATACCACCCACCTTATATATTGTAGTTCATTACAATGATATCTTATATGTTGGCACCTGAGCTGCAGTGTAGTACCATTTATTCCATCATGTTCACTTGGTACTATTTGGATTAGTTTCTTGACTTCAGTGATCAGCTTCATATGTGATATTATGACATGTACTTTCTTGATTATGACCAAATGATCCATTATGTATTTCTATTTCCTTTATACTTGTATGCATATTGGATCCACTTTTGTACTTGACATGTGGACATGCTTTACTATTTTTGAGCATGGGTATGACCACCTCAGATAAAAGTTTCTTTCTGATCTCTTTCACTAGCTTGGCAGGCTGAATTTTGGTAAACTCCTCCTCGGTCTCAGCATGATTCCTTCTATACATTTAATACATTTCAGCCATCATGTACCCCTTCTAACCTCATATATTAGGGAACATATGTTATAGCACCATTTACCACTCTTAGTGGATCTGATGCTCTGATTATGGCCTAGGGAAAGCCTTCCTTCTAGACCCTAGACCCTAGTGTGTTCTCACCCGCAACACTTTGTGAATGACTAACATGTTTTTCTACCCCCAACATGCCTTAAGGTGCACCTAGTAATGAAATGTATGTTATTGATTTTTATAATTTTTAAATGTTTTTGAGTTTTTGGAATATGTAATTTTTTTGGTTTTTTTGTGGACACCTAGTCACTTATATTTAAATGGCTTGATAAGTAGATGCGGGACCACCATAACTCCCAGGTTATTCACCCTTACATTGTGTTACAACACAAGCTAGGCCTGAAGCATCTGATGAGGAAGATGGCATAAAGCACAATGAGTCGGGAAAGTTCATGTGCAACATGGAGGGATTGACACTAGGGACATAGCCTTTATCAATTAATGAGATACCCCTAAACCTATAAAGGCACACTATTAGGGTTCACTCAACTCACTTCGAAGGCCTCCAACATACAATATGGGTCGTGTTATGCTACTGCTATCATGGTGAGGATTAACTTCTTAGTGTAGTGTTCTTTGATGAGAATTTTTAGCTTATGTAGTGGCTTGCAAGCTTGGGAATTAGAAGCCCAATTTTGACTAATTTGCCCAAATTTATGATGTAAAAAAATATGTTTGGATCTATTGTATATATATTAGGTTACAATCATGCTAACTTATACATGTTTTCTTATGATGTTTTCATTTATTATTTTGATGATCATATTCTATGCACAATTTACAATATTAATCAGAGAATTGTCAATCCAAGACATAACTAATTATTGAGTTAGCCAATGTGTTAGAATATCTACTAATATGAATGTAGGTAATTGCAAAAAAATTTCAGTCAAGGAGATGTACCTCAAATAATGATGAAATAATGTAGGATTCCTCACAAATAGACACATTTCAATTGGGATACTATAATTTGTGAGTCATGTTTAATGACAAAGTGATGAATTCCATGGGAAATGAATGATGACATTATATTCTACCACATCTTTTGTTGAAAGGCCAAGGAGAATGCCCTTTGAAATCATGAGCATGTCAGTGGATGAAAATAGAACCTAAACAATTGAAATTATCTCCTGAGGACTATGACTGACATCGTTTATGAAGCCTATGTAGTTCAGAGAGGGACATGGAATCTGTCCATAAATCTCCAGGCATAAGAGAATATTCAATGTACCATCGATAAACAATAAATAAAAAATGGAAAAACAAACCACACCAAGACCTGTATATTAGACTATGAGGTTTTATTTCTCTTTAGGTTTATATATATATATATATATATATATATATATATATATATATATATATATATATATATATATATATATATATATATATATATATATATATATATATTATGTATTTCATGTTCCTACAAATTATAATTGTGCATAAATTAGAGAAGAATGAAATAAAATCTCACAAGCTATGATTGAATATATATATATATATATATATATATATATATATATATATATATATATATATATATATATATATATATATATATATATATATATATATATATATATATATATATATATATATATATATATATATATATATATATATATATATATATATATATATATATATATATATATATATATATATATATAGATATTGGGAAATGTTTTTGAGAAAGAAACCCAGCTAGATGGTGAAGTAACTTTGCTCCCTTTCTCGAAATAGAAATTGACTGTGAGTAAAAAGAAGTAATGTCAGTGCTCCTTTGGATATTATAATGCAAAAATCCTCTTTGTGTTCTTTCTCTCTATCCACTTTAGCTACTCTTCCCTGATATGGAACAATATACACTTGAAAAGAATTGAACCCCTCTTCCTCCTAGTGGTTTGGTTATAATGTAGCCTAATAGCCTACCAATGGTTATATTTGACTCCAACTCATAGCTAAATTTGCAATATGCACTATCCTAGAGTCTCCTTCATTGTGATCATTTGGATGATCCAATTTTTCATGAGTAATGGGGTTAACAGGGAATCTTAATGAATTATGGTGGAAAAAATATGAAGGTAAACTTTTGAATGATATAACATTTTCATACAAACTTTGATTAAGGAAAAATATTGGAAACATATTTATGTGTAGAAAAGGAAAAAATGGCATGCTTCTAAACAATAAATTTTTTACCCCTAAAAATTGTCATTTGATGCCTCAAAACTCTCATAGAGGGTTTCAAACCCCAATATGCGAAACTGGGTCCTACAAGTAAAAATGGTCATATGAGTTGATTCCTAAAATTTTCCCACTTTGAAAGCATCGATATGGATGACAAACCATAAAATTATCTATCTAGTCCACAACTCCCAATTTTGGGAGGTGTTTAGTCCCAAAAGCTTCTAATCAATGAGGTGAGAAAAAATTTCCCACACCTTCTCTCAAGTGTAATATTTAGATTTGCATGGAATTTGTCCCATCACCCTATTTTCCAAAGTTCTTGTTGTCTGTGTCTCCTAGTTCTATATCTCTATTGAAAAATTGTATATTCTCTTAACTCTGGTTGATAATTTGGTTCCAAATTCTCTACGAAAGGTAAGAGTTGTTCCTGCTCTTTATCTAGCATGGAAGGCTCATAGAGTTTGAGATTCTCTACATTCACAATTGAGTAAATGTGCATGTATGGGGATATATTCGGTCTATAGGTGTTATCTCCCACCTTTTCGAGTATCTTAATGGGTTCGTATCATACAACCTTGATTTTATTATTAGGACTTTGAAGCCTCTCTTTATTCAACTGTAACCATACTTTCTCTCCCACCTTGAATGAATTCTCTATTCTATGTTGACCATTGCTAGCCTTGTATTTTTTTGTGACTTCTACAGTCTCTCCTATACTTGTATCTGGATTTCCTATTCTTGTCTACAAATTTCTTAGTCCTCAAGACATCCCCTATAAGATCCTTGTTACCGGGAATAGTGTCTATGCAGAGCTGCTAATTCCACTAAGGCTGGTAGCTACCTTAGAAACAAACAAACCAAAACTACTTTTGTTTTCCTTTATGAGAGATAGATGAGAGAAGAATAAAGGAGACCAACCTCTTTCTTGCGCTTGGTTCCTTGTTCGATTCCTCTCCCTTCTGATAGATCTTTTGATACTCGCTTCCTTGTCCACCCAGCTCCACAGGGTACCTATAGAATCAAAGCAGCATAATACTATCCAAGAACATAGATCTATTATCATAAACAATATAGGATCAGATGTACATTGACCACACAAATGCATAAAACATTAATCATACAAACATGTGGAGGAAAACTTGAATAGCTTTATTGATAATCAAGAAAGGGCCAAGAGAATTACAACCAATTGTTCTTACCCAGCATCATCCTCTTAGCAAGAAGCCCTTCTTCACCTCATGAAAATCTTAGATCGCCCAACACTATGATATTGCACCAAGAAACCAACAGCACTTCCTTACAAGATACAAAATTCCAGCCTCTGGATCTCTGGGATGAGGGATCCATATACAGATGTTTGCAAGGGGGGTGAGTCAGCTTTTGAGATTTGATTATTGTCTTCTCTCTGATAGTTCTTGATTCCACTTGGAGACTAATGATCTCTTACTCATCCCTGGTTGAATTTAGAGAGGCAAGTGTCACAGGAGAAGTTTCTGGAAGATTCCATGCTCCTCCACCTTGCGGATTGACCCTGCCATTTGTCCCTTCTCGCCCATCACACCCCATAGAAGGGCGTTTTGACATGCATCGCACCTACTGTGTGTATTCAGGTGGGATGCAACGCAATTTGCCTATGGAGCAGGTGAAATGGTCCAGTTTTGACCAGTTCTGAGTAGTTTTTCATGGAGAACTTCTGGGAGAAGATGTAATCAGTTGACCTTGTTCTTTTAGGGGTCGGAACAACAATTTTAGGGACTTAAGAGCCCTTAGTTTATTGACATTTATGATTGGGGTTGCAGTGCCCAAAAATGTCTATAACAGTTGCCCCCTAAAGCATGAGGTCGTTAATTTGGCAATGTCGGGTGAAATGCTTTATCATGAGGATCTGAAGTTCTTTCAAGCTGGAAGGAGACCTGTAATAATATACAATACAATACATTATCTTCATAATATTTTCATGATCTAGCTGAGGTGGGCACTCCCATGCTCAGCTTTATAAATTCATTTTTCATGTACATGAGACAGACAATCGTTTGAGTGTAGTTTGATGATTCTGGTAGAGCCATCATCCCTTAGATTGGATGATTAACTATGCAGCAATGATGTACATTTGATGTCTTTATTTTCCTGAATATATATCATAGCCTGGATGTATGAAACTAGATTCGGGGTCTTCAATCTCATTCGATCTTCACTCAAAGTACAAGTCGATCCATGTGAGAGATGTTCTGGAGTCGAACATGGAAAGACATCGCCTGATTACTAGCCAATGATGTAAGCCGTTAACAAGCGCGAGAGGAATCACCGATAATAATGATGACCCTCAAGGTACTACAGTTCAACTTACGTGGTGTGAATAAAGGACTTGGCTTCAAACACCACACAAAATCTTTCAGTCGAAGGCAATTGATGTAAACCTATCGCCGGAAGTGAGAAACTTGCCATTGAGGCATGCAAGCTTCAAAGTACTGAAAGGGTTGTTCCTAGATCGACTTCTTGGATAATGAGCTGATGTCGACAAGAAGCGATCCATCATAGGATGGCCTTAGTGAATCCCACATCAATGACACGGAAGGGAGCAAATGATTTTAATGGAGGTGAAAACGATCTGGTGATATAAGGTTCAGGGTGGCGGTCATGAAATAATGGAGTGTAAATGTATTGCAGTGGGTGAGACACAGGTGAATTCTCTAAGTGACTTCTCTTGAACATATCGGTGACACTGACATGATGGATTGGTAGCATTAACCCCAAATATGGATGGTGTGATGGAACCATGGTGATGTGACCAGTGAATGGAACAACCCAACCCGACTCGGATGCGGAGTGAAAGTGTCATGTTCAAGAGCGACTTGCTACCAACAAAGTTTCTTCAAGTTTTCTTCCCAATTTTTCCCCAGTCATTACTAACCAGTACCTCTTTATTTTTGTCAAGCTTGAGGAGGATAACATATGCTTGTTCTATAATTTTCCCTTCGGGAAAACCCATTGCTACGTTTCAATGAGCCTAGCAATAACGAAACTCGTTCTTGTCTGTTATGGACAAGTTTGTCACTATTAGGTTTTAACGAGTTTAACGACAAAGATAACTCAGTCCTTGTCTGAAAAGGGACGTAAAGGAAACTCCAAAAATCCTTTTTCATCATCTAATCCTTAAGTCCGAAAAAGTATAAAATAATACAGAAGGGATGAATTTTCGGTACTTTTAACGAGCCAAACAAAACAAGCACTCGATCTTTTTGTGTAATAATCCCTCAGATCCAAAAAGATTAAAATCTAAAGGAGGGATAGCACTTCCGGTCACTTTAACGAGCTGGAGAGGCCAATGCTCAGCAATCTTTTCCTATTTTACGAGTCAGTTGAAAAGAGCTTGAAGGAGACTCGTCTTTGAGGAACGAGTGATAAGTTCGAGTAGCAGCTAATTCCAGGTAAGGTTTGGAATTTCCAATCACGGCAGTGTTACCAGGAAGGATAACAGGATCACTCTTCGCAGCTATTCCTCAATCAAGTGGAGGTGAATGAACAACCAATACAGAGTGGAGGTGATGATGAGAACACGACCAAGGCTTTAAAGGCTGAAGTACTACATTCACGACGGTTATTTACTGGAAATTGGTTCATTTTTTATTTTAAAATGAGCTTAAACGCTGGGGGAAACACTTGCTCATTGCTTATGTTTATTTTTTAATGAGCTTGAAGTCCACGTTAAAACTGCTCGATCCAGTCATAAAATAAAAATGTCTCATCTAAAAATGGCATTTTTTCAAACCTTTGCCCCACATCCTTTCTTTGTGCAAGTTAGGAAACGACCAATCCTACAAGTTTAGAGGGTTAGAGGACCTACAAATTTAAAAAATAAATGGTCGCTCTTCGCTTGCATCCCAAAAGGTTTGCATGCCCCCAGGTATAGTGAAATAGAGTTTTGAGGTTACCCCTCAATTTGCGGACAAAACATTTGTTTTATCGGGAAAGGCCTACCTCTTTCAGGTTACCAAAGATTGTTCTATCTGTGTTACAAACAAAACACTTCTTCGGCGGTGTCTACCGAAATAGACAAAGGTGAGTGGCGTAGACGCCTCCACTCACATAACTTTGACGAGGGAATCTTGTTCTAGCCTAATCCCCATTTTCGTAAACGAATGGGTGTGTCAGACTAGTCATATATCCCTCGCGGAAACCTACACTATACCTGAAGTTTTCCTGCCGAAGCTAACCAAGATGCATACCCCCTGGGTTTCAGTCATGTCCCCCAAATCACTCGAGCTCATCAGATGGACGGACTGGGGATTGATGAGACATTCCTTGCGTGAAAAGACCACTCAGGGATGGTATATGACTATTTGCTATGTGTGAACCGGGGAATGAAATCTGGTCTATGAGCTTGACCACTCTTCCTTTGTGCGGAAAACACATTACTCTAAAGAGTGAGGAGACAATGGCTCCCATGCAATAAATATAGTCTCGTCCAAGGAGTAGATTATAATCCAGGGGTCCTTGGACTACCATTACGTTTATGTGAACGGTTTTCCCTCTCAATGTTATGGGCACATCGGGAAGGATCCCTAACGGTCGACTGGTTCCTTCGTCAAAGCCTGTTAGATTTCTCATTTCAGGCAAAAGCGATGGCGAACCAAGCGCTTTCCAATCAGTTGAGGAAAGGATACTCACAGAAGCCCCTTCATCTATGATGGTACCAGCCATGACTGTTCTATATACTTGAGCAATGATTTGGAATGGTACACTAGTCGGTAAACGGGGTCTGCCTAGTAGATTCCATTCAAAGGAAACAACTAGGTTGCTTGGAGGTGGGACTGAATAGACGGCCGGATATGAATCTGAAGAACTTCCTTCTTGTGGTAAAGGAATGGGTAGACTACCCCCATGTTCATCAGAGTCTGTGTTTACGAAGAGAATTTGAATGGTGTCGTTCTTGTTCTCTTCGGTGATTGTATCATCTGAAGATGGATCCTCTGAAGGCACGACCAGGTCAACTACCACCTCAACCTTTTGAATTTTGTCTGGTATGGATTCAGATGGTTTTTCTTCAATGATAGATTCTTCGGCCGACCACAAGGGCGTGTCAACCGGATTTTCAACTAGTGACAAACTCGGCAAGAGTTTCTTATATCCAGGAGGGAGCCATAACGGTGAAACCGGAAGGTCGTCCAAAACTCTTTTAGCCTCATCTAAGAAGGGACAACAGTGGATGGCGTGATCACCTTCACACAGTTTACAAGGAAATTTACATTTTCCTTTCTGTCCAGGGGCTTCACTTTCACTAGTTGACGGTGTATTTTCAACATGATCATCAGAGGTTGACGACACCGGGTTGTGAAAACGAGGAGACCAGTCCCTTAAGATCCAAGGGATGCAAGGAAAATATCGATGATAGTTGTCTCCTTTGCAAATGACACATGGCGATTTAGGCTTGGTCGGTGCAGTGTGTGGATTTTCGCTAGACCACGCTTGGTTGCCCCTTTTCGCCTTTGGCTCCTTCCTCTTCTTCTCTTTCTTCTTCTTTTCCTTGTTCTTCTCAGGTACTTGATTTTTGTCTTTACCAGCTTCATCAAGAAAAGATGATGGAGGAGAGGAAGAATTGGATGAAGTAGAGGGTTGGGGGGTAACTCTGGAATCGTTTAGTTGCTGACTCGATTGTTCAGGAATCGCAGTGTTCTAAACGACGGAGGATGAGAAAAGCCATACGGGCAAGCCAATTGTCAATCCTGGAAGTGACAATGTGGCCATATGGGGCGCACCAACATCTCCCCAAGAGGAGAAGGGACTAGGATTTCCTCCAAGGGGAACTCCTTGGTTGGTGGACTCCATTTTCTTCAACCTAAGACCACTGTAGTAAAGGTGATAATTATTCCATTTAAAATAAATTTTAGACGCTTTGACACAACTTGTTTTTCAATTTTTAAGAGTCAAGAAAAAACAAAAGATGACTCTAGTTGCCTTCGATTTTTAATGAGCCTGAAGTGACAAGTGCTCAGATGGACCTTTTCCGTTAAGGAGTCTGAATAGGAATGAGAGGGACTACTTTGGAAATCTAGATAGAGGGATTACCAAACCAATCACAAAACTGCAGAATAACTTTTACGGTACAGCAATCAATCTTCCCGAATGTTGTGTTCAATGCATTGCGATCGATAGGGCGGCAGACACGACTTCCTATGGATGAAGGATTAAGCCTATTGTGGTCTCCCAAAATATACTCAACGGTATATGGGAGCACAAGTCCATACTGGCACTTTTCGTCTCAAAGTGGAGGAATCACCCAACCAACAGTGAAAACAATAGTTACCAGGCTTTACGACGTCGGAATACATCTCTAGCCTAGACTTCTAGATGTTGTCTGTTAGGTTCCAAAGTGTTTTTAGATTCATTAAATTTATTTTATAGTTGATCTTGCTTAAGAAATTTTCCTTTCAGGTTCACCACATGATGTAGATGTACAATTCCTAAAATGCAATCTAAGATGATAAACAGTCATTTAATCTTCTTTTTGCAATGAAAATCCTAGCTACTAAGGAAAGAGAGTTGGCATTCTTTCAACAAAGAGCAAAGAGCACACACTATATGCACTGTCCTAAATCAAACTGAAAAATAGTCTAAATGCAAATGCACATGCATGTATTTGTTTTCAGCCTCTTAATGTGTAAATGATAATAAGAAAGCTAATGCACAAATCTGAATTATTTTTCAAAGTGACAATTACTAACAAATTTCTTTTCAAGACAAAATGAAGACAACAACACTTTGCGATTTGGAATTGAAAACTTGCTTTCGACACTAGAAAAACTACTAATTCAGATAAAATACAATATTAACAGTGTAACCGACTATCAAGAACAATTAGATTCTCTTCTATGACTGAAAACGACACTTGTGACACTTTCAAATCAAGAAACGACAGTACAATTACGCTACTTCTTTGTAAAGGAGAACTAAAAATGACTCAAAAAATACATAAAAACATTTACATTTCTTTGCACAATGGAGGCGGAATATCAGCAAGGAAAGGGGTTTCAAATAGAGGTGTACTGAATACAGGCAGAAAAACTCCTAAATAGATCTGAAAAGAGTGAACACAAAAACCAAAATTTAGGAACAAGGCCTCGTCTGATCAGCGCACCTGTAACACAGTGAAACTGAAATGTAATGCACCTACTACACTCAGGAAGTGCGCTGCATTTGAAGTTCACAGAACAGACAGTGCACTAGACCAGGGAAGATACTTTGATTGGGTTTCGAGTCACAGTTTGCAGCTCAGTTCAGGGATTTAAGTCGAGCAAGTGGCAATCAGTAAATCAATCACAGGGGTAGATCTAAAGAGGTTACTAGAGCCACCACGAGGGAAATTAGAGAGCTTGTAAATCAATTGCTTAATTCATAAACAAAACCCGGAGATTGACTGAAGTAGCGTTGATATACTTTGCACTTGCATAGAAAGTGCAGTTCGAAGGCTAGCTGGCTTGACTTCAAGCTCCGTCTGTAAGTTTATAAAGTAAACAAATGTAGATGAACAAACAATCTACTCGCTCCCCAACGGAGTCGCCATTTTGTTACCGGGAATAGTGTCTATGTAGAGCTGCTAATCCCACTAGGGCTGGTAGCTACCTTAGAAACAAACAAACTAAAACAACTTTCGTTTTCCTTTATGAGAGATAGATGAGAGAAGAATAAAGGACACCAACCTCTGTCTTGCGCTTGGTTCCCTGTTCAATTCCTCTCCCTTCTGATAGATCTTTTGCTACTCGCTTCCTTGTCCACCCAACTCCATAGGGTACCTGTAGAATCAAAGCAGCATAATACTATCCAAGAACATAGATCTATTATCATAAACAATATAGGATCAGATGTACATTGACCACACAAATGCATAAAACATTAATCATACAAACACGTGGAGGAAAACTTGAATAGCTTTATTAATAATCAAGAAAAGGCCAAGAGAATTACAACCAATTGTTCTGACCCAGCATCATCCTCTCAGCAAGAAGCCCTTATTCACCTCACGAAAAGGTTAGATCACCCAACACTATGATATTGCACCAAGAAACCAGCAACACTTCCTTACAAGATACAAAATTCCAGCCTCTGGATCTTTGGGATGAGGGATCCATATACAGATGTTTGCAAGGGGGGTGAGTCAGCTTTTGAGATTTTATTAGTGTCTTCTCTCTGATAGTTCTTGATTCCACTTGGAGATTGATGATCTCTTACTCATCCCTGGTCGAATTCAGAGAGGCAAGTGTCACAGGAGAAGTTTCTGGAAGATTCCATGCTCCTCCACCTTGCGGATTGACCCTGCCATTTGTCCCTTCTCGCCCATCGCACCCCATAGAATGGATTTTTGACATGCATCACACCTACTGTGTGTATTCAGGTGGGATCCAATGCACTTTGCCTATGGAGAAGGTGAAATGGTCCAGTTTTGACCAGTTCTGAGTAGTTTTTCATGGAGAACTTTTGGAAGAAGATGTAATCAGTTGACCTTGTTCTTTTAGGGGTCGGAACAACAATTTTAGGGACTTAAGAGCCCTTGGTTTATTGACATTTATGATTGGGGTTGCAGTGCCCAAAAATGTCTATAACAATCCTCCCTTACTCGTCTTTGTTTCCCGTATGAAATATCCAAAGTTGTAGGTGTCAAATATCCAAAACAAGTTTCAAATTGGGACTTACTAGTAGAAGTGTGAACCACTCTCTTATAAAAATGTTGTATATATACCATATTTTCATCCTAGGTCTTTGGATGCTTCTAATTATAACCCCTCAAAATATGCAACAAAGTCCTATTAACTACTTCTCTTTACCCATTTGTCTAAGGATGAAATGATTTAAAACTCTTCAACTTCATGTCCATCTTCTACCACAATGTAGTCCAAAATACATTGAGAAATATCATGTCCCTATTTGTAACAATGCTCCTTGGTATCGTAGACTGCACCCAGACCTATCCAAAGAAAATATTTGTTTCTTCTTTCCTACTAATGGTATTTTTATAGGGCATCATAACACAAATATTGGTGAACCTATCAACTACTAGGAAAAGGTAGTCATGTTCCTCCTTGGTTGTTGGTAAGCCTCCCATAAAATTCATGGAAATTATTTCCCAAGGATGAGTGGGTATAGGTAAGGTATAATATAGATGCTATCACTTGTAACTAGGCATGCTGGGACAACAAACAATATATCCTATTATGAACCTAGCTACCTACTATTTCATCTTTTGGCCCAATTCACATACCTCTCCAAGTTGTTCACTATCTTCCCTACACCAAAGTAGGTTGAAACCTTGGATTTATGAGCCTCTGTTACTAGCTACAATTTCTCACCTTGAAGAATGCATAACTTATCCATCATCTAGAGTAAATTTTCCTATAAATGGTAGTCAAGGGTGTTGTCGCAATTGTGCACCCCAATCTAGATTTGCAAGTGTCGAAACACCTCCCTAAATTATTCATCCTCTAAATATTCCTCTCTCTATATATCATGGGTTAATGGATCCATGTGAATCAAATTTCCCAAATTCATGATATTTGATGTTGGTGGCCTTGAAAGCATGTCAGAAAACTTGTTTGTGTTTCAGTTATTATACTTTATCTATAAGCATACAAGGATGTGTTCTAGGAAACTAAAGGGTCACCATCAAAGAAACAAGTGAAACATGAGATATAATTGTTGCTTGACTCTCCATTTCCAAAAAGTGGGTTATGTAGTATTTTATAGAAGAAAGTGATGTGAAGAAAAAACTGCAACAACTATTGGAACAAGGAATCATTCAACTGAGTACATCACCATGTGGATCACGCATCGTCATTATCCCAAAGAATAAAGTGATTTGGTGAATGTGTACAGATTACAGGGAATTGAAAATATTACACTCAATAATATGTATTGTTGGCATTATGACTAATGTGTTGTCCTTGATGGGTTCCTAGATAAAGATGTCAACCCTATGATAAAAACATGATTATGTAGGCTAGAAACGATGTTAGAAAAATGATGAACAAAGAAATGACAAATCAAATACAGATGGATGTTGAATATAAAGTTTTGGAAAGTATATGCAAATCCTATGTAGAAAATGTTGTTATTATGAATTATGTGTTGTCCTTGATGGCAACCTACCTAATGAATGGTAACCTACCCGATGATTTGTCCTTGATGACAAATCTACTTGATGATTTGTCCTTTGATGGTAGCCTACTTGATGAAGATGTAAACAGGATGTGTCTACAGATGTGACAAAGGCATACCAGTTCATAGGTAGAGGAATGACAGTTGAAATTGCAAGAAGTATATGCAAAGATCTATTAAGAAAATCTGCATACACATGTGAGTATGAAGAAGCGGGTGCATACATTTTCCATACCATGGTATTCTAAATAGCAAGGGTCCTCACCATGATATTGCCTTGTGGTATTGAGCTCAATAATAGATGTTTTGATCTTGTCTAAGAAAACCATCAACTGCAGTGTGTTTTTGACTTCTAGTATTGGATAAGGGCTAAGCTATATAGGGATATGAAGATCAAAGTGACAGTGAGTGTAAAAAGTGATGAATTTTTCATGAATAATTAGATCTGAAAGAAATATGCATGTAATGGGCTATTGATGTTTTTTCTTAATATAAAACTAAGTATGCACCCAATAATTTGATGATCGATCAGATAAAGATTTGAGATGACAATCTTGCTTACTAAGGGATTTGATCTGTGTTGATAGTGTCTTCACGCATGATTTTTTTGTGTATGTCGAGATCTAGGTATTGCTGAAGTTTTGTGTTGCAACGAAGGTCTGAATCAAGAATTGCAAATCTTTACGTGGGTTTTATAGCCTGCAAGGCACATACACATGCGAGTATGATACTGGTAATTTTGGATTTAAGAGATCTGTGGTTTGAATCTTTTGAATCAGTGACTGGAGAATCCACAGTATGAACATTTTTATACCAATGTTTCAAATCCCAAATGGGATCCATCATCAGGATTTTAGAATGATGATAAAAGAAGAGCTTCTTGGGGAATAAATAATAATGAGGAATTTTTTTTTAGGGAACCACACACTGTCGGCTTGGAATAATAATTTTATTTTATTTTATTTTAATTTAAAAATTACTTTTATTTTTAAGAAATTACTTTTATTTTAATAAAAATTTTATTGAAGGGTTAATATATTAATACAAAGCCTAAAGATAAAATTAGGGAATTGAACTAGAACTAAAAGTAAAATTAGATTAATGAACTAAAATATAATAATCTCTATATAAATTAGATTAATATATTAAACTACTTCATATTAACAATTATAAATAATAAATATTTATAATTGGTTAATATAATAATTAATATTTATATCGAAATTATTATATTATAGCATTAAAATGCTAATTCTTATATTAAAAGGTTATTTCTAAAAATATTAGGGAAAACTATATTAATTTCTATATAAATTAAACTAATATATTAAACCAAATCATATTAACAATTATAAATAATTAATATTTATAATTAATTAATATAATAATTAATATATTAATTAATAGCTATATAGAAATCAATATATTATAGAATTTTAATGCTAACTCTTCAACTTGATATTAATAAAAAGGTACAAACTAATAAAATAGAAAAGGAGAGGGATAACTTACCTATTGAATGCTTCACCTGGGGATGTGTTGGCGTTTTTGGCGTTTTTGATTTCCCTTATCAAGGGAAGCCAGCTCCCGCTAATCTCCATACCATTGTCTCTGTTCAGATTGTGAGGATGTTTGATAATTTCAAGTGCTTCTCTGATCTTTCGTCTCTGATGCTGCTCTTCCCTTGCGATAATGGATGCGCTTTCCAGGCAGATATGGTGCTTAGTCTTTGAGGAGTGTTCTGCCAGGGCTGAAGTACGAGATCTTCTATTCCTAATATCAGCGCCATGTTCCTTGAGCCTTGTCTGGAGGGAGCGACCTGTTTCACCTATGTAGCTTTTCCCACAAGAACAATCTATTTTATAAACTCCTTTAAGCTGATGTTTGTCAATATCATCTTTTACAGACTTCAAACCTTGCCTGATCGTACCAGGTGCTAAGAAATGAGTGATAATGTTTTTCTTTCTTAGGATTTTTGCGATTTTTTCTGTAACTCCATGGATATAAGGATGAAAAACCTTACCATATTGAGGTTGGTCCTGAGCCTTGGGCTCATGAGATAACAACCTTCGTTCAACTTTCTCTATGGTTTTTTTAATTTCTTTCTCTTTGTAGCCTATACTCTTAAAAGTTAAAACTAAATGCTTCTTTTCATCGTTCAGATGCTTTGAGTCGGAAATTCGAAGGGCTCTAATGGCAAGAGTGTTTAGAACACCAAACTTCTGAGCTGGGTGGTGGTGGGAATCAGCATGGAGGTAACTTTCTGTGTGGGTTGACTTCCTGAAAACCTTATAGCCCAACGAGCCATCCTCTTTTCTGATGATTAGAACGTCTAAAAAAGGAATGCTCATGTTTTCTTCAAGTTCCATCATAAATTTTATTTCTGGAGAGATAGAATTTAAGTGAATGAAAAACTTGTCAAGTTCTGCTTTACCATGAGTCCATTTTATATTGGTATCATCGACAAAAGGCTTCCACCAAGCTGGTTTTAACGGATATGATTCCAGGGACTTCTTTTCAAAGTATTCCATGTATAGGTTGCCCACGATTGGTGAAAGGGGTGATCCCATTGGCACACCAGATGTCTGCTCATAAAATATTCCTTGGAAGGTGAACATAGTTGACCTTAAGCAAATTTCAGCCAGCTTTGCAATCCTTGGATCAGTAACATCTTTTATAACCTGAATGGCTTCATCAAGAGGAATCTTTGTGAATAACGATACCACGTCAAAGCTTACAAGGATGTCATCACGCTCCATCTTTTCATTTTTAATAAGATTCACAAAGTCCTGGGAGTCTTTGATGAAGGAATCAGTATTTCCGACAAGGGGTTTAGGAATTTTAGCAACATATTTAGCAAGTTCATAGGTTGGGGAACCAATAGTATTAACTATCGGTCTAAGGGGGGCCCCTTCCTTATGGATCTTGGGTAATCCATAGATTCTAGGGATAGTTTGACAAGAGGGGATTAATTTCTTCTTTAATTTTTCATCAAGGTTGGAAATCTGAGATATATTTTTTACATCCTTCATGATTTTGGGGATGGGATTACTGTTCAGCTTCTTATAACTGCCACAATTTAGGTGATCATTCATTTTACGAACATAGTCTTCTTTGTCCAAGATGACCACTGCTCCTCCTTTATCTGCTTTAAGAACCACGACCTTGTCATTGTTCCGCAAGGATTTGAAGGCTTTATGTTCTTCTTTACTCAAGTTGCTTCTGGGAGTTTTGGCTTTCCTCATGATGAGAGAAAATTCATGCCTCAATGCTTCTTTATATTCCAGAGGAAGGTTACTAATCCCATCCTCTATGCTACATATCATCTTTTCAATGGGAAGGTTTTTAGGGGCCACCGCAAACCCCATACCTTTGCTGAGAACATTAATGGCTATAGGATCTAATTCCTGGGAAGAAAGGTTGACCACTTTTCTTTTTAATTTTGACTCATAGGTGTTTTCTGAAGACAAACTTTTTCCCTTTTGGAAACTCTTGTCTAAGCCTTGATTGCTATTGATTCTTGTGCTATCTTTATTTATGCACTCATTGTCTAACCAATTCTCATGGTCACCCTTGCTTGGCGCATTACCTTCGACCCTCTCATACTGGTTAAAACTGCCCTTTCTAATGCTTACGTTATGAATCTGCGCACCACCATTGAAATTGCTGACTAAGCCATGAGCATCTACTTTGGAATCCTGCATCCTTTCCAGTGTATCATTGCCATCTGCGCTGAGATTGTTTACTGTAATGTGCGAACCGTGGGTCAACGTATTAACTTCAGCATTCTGCGCCCTATCCAGCGTGATGTCATAATCAGTATCGCTGTTATTCATCAAATTTGGATATGTTTTGTGCCCCCCATTATGCTTAATATCACCTGCGCAGTTTTTAATGGACATGTTTTCAACGTTGTCATCCTTTGAATTAACATTACATGTGTTAATGCTTTCACGATATCCGCTGTCAATCTCCATTGTTATGCATTCGCTCTGACCGTGGGAATTAAACGCATTGACTTTAGCCTTCTGCATGTTGTCATAACCAATAACGTTGTTTTTCACCATACTCGGTTCTGGTATATTATCTGCGCAGTTTATAATGTCATTCTTTCTACAGTTGACATCCTTTGAATTATGATCTCCGCTGCCAGTCTTCATTGCTATGCTTACGTTCTGACCGTGGGTATTAAACGCATTGATTTTAGTAATCTGCATCCTATTCAGCATGCTACCATAACCAGTAACGTTGTTTATCATCCTACTCAGATCTGGAATGTGCAACTCATTCCGTTTAATAACATCTGCGTAGTTTATAACGTCGTTCTCTCTACCGTTGACACCTTTTCCCTCTGCGCTGTGACTGTTATCAGTGCTGAGCGAACTGTGGGTATTCAACAACTTTATTATGGAATCCTGCGTCTTATCCAACATGTTGTTATTTGGATCTGGTCTATTGTTATGTTCAATGTCCATTCCGCAGTTTTTATTGACATTATCTTTAATGCTGACATTTTGTGCAGGTTCAATGGCGGGGTTCGGAGTTTTGATTATCATCTGAGATCTATTTAATAGCTTGGACAATTTCTTGCACTCCCTTGCCTGAGTATTTTGTCCCTCATTATCTGCTTTCAGAGCAGTCTTGGCATCGATAATAACCGAGAGATTCTTATTGATGCTGTTAGCTAGTTTAAGGTGGGTTCAGAGGGCTAAACGTCCAAGATTTTCCAGAGAAGCCCTAACCCTTCTAATTTCTGACCGAATTAGAGAGAAGGTTAGTTGAGAAAACACCTTATTATTATATCTGTTTTGAAATCTATCATTTACTTGTGCAAATGGAGGAATGAGATTATTGTCCCGACAGTTTTTAAGAAAATGCAGATCTATAGCCCTTCTTGCTATCCTCACTCTAAATTTTTCGAGTAAAAGGATTTCACTCCAAGTATCCCCTCTGTACACATGGGTTTGTCTCTTGAGAAACACATATACATGCGATATGATTTGAGGAAGGCACGTACATAAAGTAGGGTTTTGATGAGAAGAATGTCTGATAAGTGTAATCAGTCTTATTGTCTTTAAGTTGCCTATCAATGAAGTATTTTTGATGATCTAGGCTTAAAAACTAATGTTTTGATTATGAAATAAATAATTGAAGAATGTGGAAGACACTTATTTTTGAGATTGAAGTTCAATGAAGGTTATATGAGTATTTCATAATGATGCAGTGGTTCTATGTATGACATAGTATTTAGTTCAGGATGACAGTGGTTCACTTTCACGATTTAGTGGCTTGATATTTGTACATGGGTATGCTTCATGGAAAGCACATACACACGTAGTTTCGCTATCATAAAGTAGCGTACATAGTTTTACATATGATTGATCAGGGTTTTTCGTAACATAATCTGATTTCTATGATCTGCAGTATGTTGATTGGTATTTTGGTTATAGTGTTCTGACTGTTATGGTTATTTATGTTGGTTGATATGGGTTTTGTTAATTGGTTGATTCAGAGATTGGTTGGGTCAGAGATTCATGATTGAGTTACACTGATACATTCTAGTTTTGATGATTGGTTTTGATATTAAATGTTGGTAGTGGGTCTAGTCTGAAAATTTGATGAAACGTGGCCTACAAGTTGTGATGTGTTGAAGCTAGTTGATCCAGTATGGAAATTTATGAAATGTGGTCCCCGGAAGTTCTGAGGGTTGGATCCTTCAATGAAAGAGTTTAAGCTTCCTTCAAGTGGTAGCTAGTAAATCAGATTAGGGGGTTGGAGCTCCCTTCCGATGGGTACCGATAAACAAAATCAGGGGGTTAGAGCTACCTTCTAGTAGGAGTTGGAGAACAAGAAAAGGTTGTAGCTTTTTGCAAGTGGGTGCCTACATACTGGTATGATTTTTCACCAGTACATGATTGTAAAATCTTTTCTTTATATTAAAAAGAAGACAGATGAAAACAGTAGGTGGTTTTTTCTCACATTGGGTTTCCATCTTAAATCATGGAGTTCATGTGCATTTCTTATGTGTGATTGTTTATTTTGTTCTTACTGCACATGCTTAGTATCTATTTAATGTTTAATGAAGTACTGATGCACTAGATCAAGATAAATATAAGATGAATTAAAATGAAAAGTAAGCTTACTGGACATATGCTAGTTATCTCAATAACAGTCGCATACACACACGGGTTCCCTTCAGTAAATTTTCTTAGAGTAAACATGATATGAATTTGAAAAGTATAATGATTTGAAACTATTGAGTCACCCCTGCCTCTCAGTATTTTTCCCAATAATTGGTATCAGAGCTGGTCCTTTTGGTAGAAGCTTGAAAACTTGAAGGAGATCCATTTTTTTTTTCTCGGTAAAACTATACTAATATATTATATACAGAAGTCAAAAATTTACATCAGATAAAAACAGAAAGAACCAGGCACCTGAGGTGTCAACCTGGAACAGCTGAGACTACAAGGTCCAAAGGACTAGACCATTCAAAAGAGCTAGTCCACGCAGGGGCCCCAACCAAAAATCCAATTGATCCCATGCAGGGGAGACAGACATAACCCAGACCATCAACAAAGGTTCTTGAACACATACAAAATGCATACATGACGAAACTAAGCTAACACAGACAACAATAGAAACCAAAAGACCAGACAGAAGAGCCATGTAGACCTTGAGCGAGGGCGTCTCTATTCTTCCATTTTCTCCTCCACTACCCGACACCATCCGTAAGCGTCCACCTCCGCAACAGTGGGGGCAGTGTCCATATGGATGTCTTTTGTTTTGCTGGTCCTCGCCTTCTGATCCAGAAGGCTTTTCAAGACATTCTCCAGGTCTGTAGCAGGATCCTTTGTTTCTTTCTCCAGGTCTGTAGCAGGATCCTTTGTTTCTTTCTCCGGGCTATCAGCATGCACCTGCCCACGATTGTCCAGAGAGTCATTGTCTTCCTGGGAAGTTTCAATGAACAAAACCGATACATGTGCACTGATCTGGGGGCTGTTCATAGAACTGCTGAAGTTAAAAATAGCAGAGCCGAAGGCGGGCAAGGAAGCTGAGTTCGAAGCACCAGCATCCATGAACCGACTATATTGAAGGGGCTTAGCTCTAGTAGAGCGAATGCCGTGGCAATGACAACAGTGGGCAGAAGTATCAGCAACGGGAGTGCGTGAAGTTCCTCCCCTGGAGGTGCCTCGACGGCTGAGCATGCGCTGTCGAGGCCTTACCATCCTTGCAGGGACCGAAGGGATGAGACCCAACTCCCGAGTGTGATACAAATCCTTCCTGTGAGGAATGCGAACAGACAGCGGAATAACCCAGACAGACAACGTAATGACCCAGACGGAGAGGCAGTTGCATGGAGCTGCGTAGAGCATCTGAGGTTGCATAGACCTGCCTGAAGGAAAAACCAGAAACATACCCTGACCCGACGCAGTGACATGGTTTTTAATCGCAACGACCTCACCTTGGAACGTGTCCGCCATAACTGCAACCTCCAAGCGAGCCGAATAGCCATGCAGGGCATTAACTCTACTCTGTTGAATGACCTTATACCTGCTTCCACTTACACATAAACAAGCTTGAGCCCAAACGTCTGCCACGTGATGGCACATGGCTGGCATGTGGGCAGCGTTAAACTCCCGTCCCATCCTCACTATCACCCGCATCCGGGGGAGCCGCATCTCTTTGGACCAGATGTGTGCATTCTTGAGCCTTGTCATGAGTCAAAATGGTATCCATTTTCCCGGTGAGTAGAGAGTTGTCATTTTCCACCCCCAAATTGGCCATGAAGTCGGCAACCTTGTTACCTTCCATTTTTATGTGATTGAAGGTGATAGCTCTGTTTCTGTGGAGCTCAAGCTCTATGGCCTCCAATCTTGCTTCGAGCCTCCAGCTGGTAGCTATTTTCCTGGCATGAGATCCATTTAGGAGATGCTTGGCCATATTTATGAGGATTTGAGAGTCTCCTTCCACCTCCAGGGGATGGAAGTTATGATTCCATGCAAGGAGTCCTTGCCATAGTCCCTCTAACTCAGTTGAGTTATTGGTGTCCCATCCAATGTTCCTGTAATACAGCATCAGGGTTTCACCTTCATGATTCCTTATTATTCCGCCAAAGCCTGCAATTCTGGGATTCCCTTTTGAGGCACCATCGAAGTTGAGCTTAAACGTGTGCTTTGGAGGGGGAGTCCAAGTAACTTTTTTTTGATTACTGCTTTCAGAATGGCCTTGCTTGTGAGATCCTTAAGGAAGATGTATTTGCCAATTTTCCAAAATGGCTTTCTCATTATCTAGAGTCAGAAAGTCCTCCCCATTCCAAGATCTTAGCATCAGAGTCTCTTTAAGATTTCTACAAAGAAGACTCCAAATATTATCTATCGAGGAGCGCTGATCTTTGAATATGCGTCTATTCCGTTCCTTCCATATGCTCCATAGTAGCAAACCGAGAATTATTTTCCATAGGTGATTAAGGATTTCACTTTTGTAAGGATCCTGTTGCCACTAACGTATTGAGTTGGTGATTTCATTCTCAAGTCTACATCTTCTTTGACATCTGAAGCTGGCCTTTTCCCATAGATGATTGGCCAAGGGACAGGAGTCCAGAAGGTGTTGGAGAGTTTCCTCATGGGAATTGCAATTAAAACAAATGGAGGGGCTATGAAAATTTCTGCTACTAATTTTGTCCCATGTTAGAATTCTCTGATGTCCTACCAGCCAAAGAAAGTGGGAGATTTTGGGCCAAGAGCCAAACTCCAGATTTTGCTCCAGATTGGGTCCTGGGGAGCAGAACTATTTCAAATGATTTTGTAGGCCTCAGATGTGGTAAAGGCTCCTTTAGGCTGGTATCCCCATCTTAGAATGTCTCTTCTTTCATCATATCTGATTCTTCTTTTGTGCAGTTCCCTATCCATCTCCTCAACAATTTGGTGATCTCCATTTGTGATTACTTGGTTGCCCTGTTTCCAATTCCTGAAGGCTTGCTCAGTTTCCTGAGTCCAGTAATGCCAAATATTTTCTTGCTGCTGCTCCTCCCTAATGAGGTTTGGTGGCAGGTTAAGTACTCAGCTGAGTTGAGGCATTTGATT
The DNA here is from genome assembly GCA_031772625.1 of Pinus tabuliformis. NCBI lineage: Eukaryota > Viridiplantae > Streptophyta > Pinopsida > Pinales > Pinaceae > Pinus > Pinus tabuliformis. The sequence goes on along the minus strand of CM062819.1, from coordinate 346,080,407 downwards.
CTAGGCATCTGTCCAGAATCTTGTAGTATTACCATTTCTTACCTCCCAAAAATTGTGCTTCTGAATCAATTGGAAGTGTTCTTTGGTTGCATTCCAAATTAGCAAGCCTTTTTTTATCATTGGGAGTGAAACTGATGAGCTCTTCCTGGGGTCAGTGATTGGCATACTTGGCTGTCCAAATTGTGACCCAAGGTTTTCCTGGGTTGGTGAGCCATTGCCACCGTATTTTAGCTCCCATGATGGCGTTGCTATGCTCAGGATCTCTTAGGCCAATGCCCCCTTTTTCTCTGGGCTTGCAAACAATTCTCCATTTTACCAGGGCCCATTTGCGATTGGTTGCGGTGTTTCCCCAGAGGAATCCTCGCTGAAGATTCCTTATTCTTTTTAGGACCCATTTTGGTGCAGCAAGGATAGAGAATAAGTATAGCGGCATTGCTTGAAGGACAGACTTTATGAGCACTGCACGACTGGCTAAGTTCAGAGCCCTATGCGACCATAGGTTGAGATGGGATTCAAGCTTCTCAATTAGATTACGCCAAGAGGAATGCTTGATGGCGGAGACAGTTAGGGGGGCTCCAAGGTACTTGGAGGGAAGAGTGGCAATAGGGAATCCCAAGATTCGGGTGATTGCAATCTTAACAACAGGAGGGGTGTTAAAGAAAAAGATCTGCGATTTTGAGCTGTTTATGCTGGTTCCAGAGGCTTCAGAGAAGTCATTGAGCATGGATTTAAATCTAGAGGTCTCCTAGATAGAGGGGTAACGGAAGAGCATAGTGTCATCTACAAACTGCTGATGGGAAATGGTAGGCGAGTGGTGAATGGAGAGGCCTTTGAGCTGTTGAGAGTGGAGGGCTCTTTTAATGTGACGACCCAGGCCTTCAACCATTAAAACAAAGAGGAAGGGGGAGAGGGGATCTCCTTGCCTGATTCCACGGGAGGGAGAGAAGGGGCGAGAGGGGATCCCATTCACGAGAATGGAGAAGAAGGAGGAGGAGATTAGACTCATAATCCAGCGGATCCACATGGGACAGAATCCGAAAGCAATTAGCATTTGTTGTATGTAAGTCCAACTGAGCTTATCAAATGCTTTAAAAAGATCAAGTTTTAGGAGCATAACTGCCTATTTGGAGTGCTTGAGGGAGTGCATGATCTCATGCGAGAGGATATTGCCATCCATGATCTGTCTCCCTTCCACATATCCAGACTGTTCCAGAGAAATGAGCAGTGGCAAGAGGGGTTTTAACGTGTTTGCAATGACTTTAGAGATGACTTTGTATTTGACGTTGCATAGAGCAATCGGCCTGAATTTGTCCGGGGTGATTGAGTCCTCCTCTTTAGGGATTAGGGCAGTGAAAGTAGAATTAAGTGAGGGAAGCAGCCAATGATGAGCACGCGATTCCTCTACCACTTTCCAGACTTCCAATTTTATCAGGTCCCAGAAATTGTGGAAGAAAGTTGTGGTGAAGCCGTCTGGGCCAGGAGCTTTTCCATGTTTGAGCTGGGCCATAGCGATATCCACTTCTTGAGTTAGAATTGGACAGACGAGAAGTTCATTATGTTCCTTCGTGATTAGTTTTGGCACATTGTGTGTAATTCTATCAATTCCAGGTCGCCTGTCTATTTCAGGCTCTTGATGAACTTGCTTGAAGTGATTAAGGAACTCCTTCTCAATTTCCTCATGTTGTTCTACCTTTTCCCCTCCTTGTTTTTGAATAAAAGGGATGTTATTGCTCATTCTTCATTGAACAGTGGTTTGGTGGAAGAATTTGGTGTTTCATTCCCCCTCTTTCAACCATCTAATCCTTGATTTTTGCTTCCAATATATCTCCTCCAGCTTTCTTCTCTCCTCCAGCTGGTTGTGGATGCGTTGCTCCTACTCAAGGGTTCTTTCTGTGTGTCCTCCTGTGCATATTTGTTGCTGTAGTTCCACCAATTCCTTTTGAAGGTCATGTTGCGCCTTGAAAATGTTTCCGAAGGTCTCACTATTCCATCACTTTAAGTTGAATTTTAAATGTTTGAGTTTCTGTTGGAACTGGAACATCTTGGAGCCTTCTAGCGGAATGAAGTTTGTCCAAGTTGTGTTAACAAAGTCTTTGAAGGAAGGATGGGTGAGCAAGAATTCTTCGAAGCGAAAGGGTCTTCTAGTGGTGCTGCCAAGATGTTGCCATTGAAGAGCAATATGCCAGTGATCCGATCCTAAGTGGGGAAGAATGGCCGCTGATATGTCTCCTCCCAAGTGAATCGAGTTGTCTGAAATTAGAAACCGATCTAGTTTGGAGGAAATTTGATGCCTTCCTGCTCTTCGATTGCTCCAAGTAAAAGTGCCATTGCAGAAATGCAGATCTATTAGAGAGGTGTTCTGGATGAAGTCTTTGAAATGGGTGTTTTCCTATTCCAATCTATTTCTTCCCCCAATCTTTTCCTCCAATTTGGTAATCATGTTAAAATCCCCCTTATAATCCATAGCGGGTACCTTCTATTGATATTTAGAGCTTCTATGATGTTGAGGAGAGATATTTTGTTTCCTGCTTCCTGCGGGAAGTAGACATTCGAAAGATTTCCATGAATATTAGTGCCAATAATGTGGAATGCAGCCTGGATTAGATGATGAGAAGCGTGGAAGTCCGAGAGAGTAAGCGCTTGAGTGTTCCATGCAATGGCGAGCCCCCCAGATGCGCCAGATGCATCCACTGCCACCGATTGACAACCTGGCCATGCCTTAGAGAGAATATTACCTAGAGTTGAGCTGTCACATTTGGTTTCCTGGAGAAAGCAAATTTGCGGCTTTTCCATTTTTATCATATTTTTTAACATTCTGAGTTTTCCTGGGCTGTTGAGCCCCCTTAGATTCCATGAAATGAGCTTCATGATTCACTATTGATAGAGGGCTTATAGTACTTCGTTAGCTTAGCATACCTGCCTGAGTCCACCAGGATTTTCGTTGGAGATCAGTTCTTCTTCCCCTTTCTTTGGAGTCTTTTGGGGGAAGGCCTATATCCCATTGACTTCCTGATTTTATGCCGAGCTGATGCTGATGATAAGCTCGAGAAATGACCACTTCCAGTTTGTTAAGCTGAAGCTCTGGGATACTTTCATAGGCCTTCTTTTTGCATGCTACTTCTAGTTCTAAAATATCTAGTCCATTCAGATCTATGCTTTCTGGTTCTTCCTCCATCTATTGCACCTAGCTATTTCCTTATGTGGGAATATTTGAGCTTTGGAGGGGATCTGAAGTTCCGTCTACTTCCATTCCATTGTCTTTTTCTACATGTTTCTCTTTACCTTCCTTGGGGTTTGCTAGGGTGGCTTTGGGGGATTCGGGTTCAGAGGGATGAGCTGAAGGAGGTGGCTGGGCGGAGGAGGAGGGGAGAGCAGAGCTAAGCTTAGAGAACGGGTTTTTCTCTTCCGTAGATTGAGCTAGAATTTCAAAGTTGTTTCTAACCACTGGATCAAAGGTATTGTCTTGCTGGGGATTTTTCCCCGCTAAAGGTTTTTGGTGTGCTCGTTTGCAGTTAGGAGCTTTGGTGAAGCCATGATGGGTCAGAGAGTCTGAGGGGGCAGGAGAATTAACTTTGGCATTTAGGGGACAGTCTCTGAAAAGATACCCTATGGCATGGCATTTACGGCATCGAAACGGGACATGTTCATAGTCTAATGGTTGAATCCATTCATAGTCACGGTGAGAGAGACTTATCGATTCTGGCAGAGCTTTGTCCAGGCGCATGAAGACGCAGATGTGGGCGTATGATGTATATCTTCGAATTTTTGTTTCTTCTGCCACCTTTATGTATTCCCTTAGACCATTTCCTATGTCTTTGAGAATATCTTCATCCCAGTACTCATCTGGAAGTGAGTACATTCTTATCCAGACTGGCGCCCAAGTGAGGTCTTCCTTGTCCAGATTAAATTTGGTTGTCCATTCCCTTAGGTATAGACCAGATGAGTTGAAGAAGTAGGGTCCTTCAACCAGGATTCTGTATTTGTCTTCCAGGCAAAATAAAATCGCAGTGAAGAATCCTTTTGGGCCTAGCTGCAGAGTCACATCTCCTTTAGGCTTCCACTTCGCTGCAATCCAGCTGTATAGGGCTTTTTCCGTCGGCCAGAACCCTATAAATTTCCCAATGAGGGCATGATCTCTCATATGTTCTTCTATTTTCTGTCCCAGTAGTTCTATTCTTGGCCGATCTGTTGCTATTGGTTTGCAAGTAGTCGAGGAAACCTTGGGGGCTCCCACTGGTTTGTTCATCCATCCGGGTATTCCTTCTGTCTTGTCTCCCTGACTGTCTTTTTTAGTGCGCTCATTCCATCATGGGATCTCCTTGTTTATCACTTCCTCATTGATCGAACCAAATAGAATCGTCTGTTCAGGTCCTTGCTGCAGGTTACTTGCTTTGGGGGAGGGCATTGAAGCCCCCCCCTGGGGAATGTCCATTCGCCTTTGATCTGTCACTGAACGGCTGAGTAGAGCAAGAGGTCAGGTCTGTGATGACTTTCTAAGCTAAGCAGACTGCACCATCTGAGATGTGGTCAGAACCCTAGCAGTCGAGTTCCCAGCGCTCCTGACCGTGATAATTCTCCAAAATTCACCAATAACTTGAAGGAGATCCATTAAGATGAGTAGTCACAAAGGATTATTTTCAATCAGGCCTCCTATATTTATTGGAACTAAATTTGTCTTTTTGAAAGCTAGGATGAGAGCATACTTGTGGGCACTAGGATCTGATGTATGGGAAATTGTTGAAAGTGGATATCAATATCCAACCTTTATTCCCTTAGATACTGCAAGAAAGAAATAGTATGAAACCAATACAAAATTTGTAAATGTTATCTTGGGAAGTCTAGTCGAGTTTGAGTTTGTGAAGGTAATGAAACTAAACAGAGCAAAGGGAATGTGGGATAATATTGTCCAAAGTTATGAGGGAGACACTAGGGCAAAAAGTGTTAAAATTCAAACATTCAGAATACAGTACGAGACATTGAAAATTGTAGCATTTTTCTTAGAGTATATGAAATTGTTAATTTCATCAGAATATTGGTGAAGAAATAAAAGATGCTACTTGTTACATAGTATTTTTTCATGCCTCTTATAGTTCCCTATGACATATCCTGAAGTGCCTAAAACATGATCATTATATAGTATACTCATCCATGTATACAACTCAGATCCCTCCTTTAACTTTTCTTCGAAAAAATCTAGAGATTTACCTGAAGAAATAGCTCTTAAAACCCTAAAATGACGGTCATCACCCTTATGAAGCTCAAAACCACGATGATCGCTTGTTGCACCATGTTAGGCCAATGATGGCACCACTTTGTTCCCTTCATACCTACGATGGTATCAAAAATGAATTTTTCCCAAAGACGATGAGAAGCTTCATGATCTAGAAGCTTCCAAAGGGGCAAGCTAGAGGCGGTTTCACATAGATGAGGTCTAATCTTACTAATTTTACCTCTTGGTATCGTCCCTACAAGCTACCTCCTTGAGGTGTGGGCCTAATCCTATCTTTGGAGGAGTCCTAAATCCCTCTCCTAGCCTATAAATTCCTCCTCTCCCATTCCCAAATGGTTGGGCTATGTCTATTTACAACCGTATGTTGAGCTTGTGCTTAGAAGCTATTCATTGGACTTGTAGAATGAGTGTTTGGAGAGTTTCTTGGATTAGATTTGGATTACCAGTCAATGAGAGCCTTTCAACATCAAGGCTATGGTTGTAAGCTTCCCTTTATTCTTTAAATAATATAAAACTACTGGTTCATCTTCCCAAAATATATATGTCCATGTATGTATTAGCTTGGCATTCCTGGATCAACTAAGTGGGTTATTATTGGATTTCCTATTGGTTTTCGCATGCTTAAATGTCTCTTGATCACTTACGTAGCTACATAAGTGCTGAAAGAAGTAGGAGAAAGCCCGTGACATAAGTGGTTCAAGTATCTCAACAAAGGAAATCAGAATAACATCAGAGCGAGGTAGGTCATCTCTCTCATTCTACTTTTCAATTATAATCTAGGAAGGTGTCTAGTTGATTTTCATTTTAGTTGCTAGACCCACTCATTGGGCTAGAGGGATCATCTCTATTCACAGAGAGAATTAACCTTTTCAAAATAATGGTCACTCCACTAGGGAGCCTATGACCATTTCCTTCCCTTCCTTCACCTTGTCTTTTGATGAGTTTGATCAACCATTGATTTTTAGACTTCATTGCTTGTCTGCAGTAAGTGTCACTTTTTTGTACATGTATGAAGGTTGTTAATTTCAACTATTCTTAAAGATTTTGAGTTTCTTTTTTTCTCTCAACCATCACAGGTTTGACCTTGACAGCCATGATGATATCATGGGTTTTCTAGTTAAAGTAGTGATGATCGCTACTTTCCCATTGACAGGTGTGATGATTGTAGAGAATTAAGAAATTTTAGCTTTTTCTTCTCATTTTTAGTTTTGTGTACCTTCTCCTAGTGATTTACCAGTGTGCTCTTCATTGACTCTTGTATTGTCTAATTGCAATTGTCTTTTAACCTAGTTTGAGTGTGCTTGAAGTTTGATTAGCCTTTAGGGTTTTTAGGTCTTCTAGGTCAACCTTCGTCCACTTGTTGGTCTTCCCATCAGAGATCAATTACTTGTGTTAAAGAGTCTTTGTGTGTTCAGACATACTTTGCAAATCACTTTTTGCTTCTTGTGCCTTAAGTTGTTTTCATTACTGAATATTGTGAAAGTCACTTAAGCTTCATTTAATGAATGACAGATTACAAATCGATTGTCTCATTGGAATAAAAAGGAAGTGTTTGCTTTGAAGTTTTTGTGTGTCAATAAGTGAAAGTGAAAGTGTAACTATTCTTTTCATAACTTTTAGAGCATTTTGAGTTGCATTCAAATCATTGATGTGAAAGAGATTTTCATATTTTTTGACTTGCTTGCATTCACTTTTACTTTTGCACTAGATTACATTAGTTTCATTTTGTAAAAGAGAAAAAATCATTATTATACCTTGAGGAAAGTTTTCTTTAAGATTTGTTTTGGCATTGTATTTGCTTATCATACGAAAGATTAGATTTCATATTTTTCATTTAGCATTTGAAGATTGTCATGGTTGCGCTCTTGCATTTGGTTTGATGCATGATTTGAGTGATCTTCTTCCCTACATAGATAGCTTTCTTCGAATTGAAGGATTTCATTTCATCATCTAGTTTTCATTTTAGGAACATGTAACATCATTAAGGACTTGAAATTGAAAGATAATTACAAGATCAACCTAACATCTATCAATTAACCTAAGGATCATTTCAAACATTAAAATTTATATCTAGTGGTCTAGGTTAGAGACGTGTTCCAACTTCTTTAAAAATTAGCACTTGTTGTTCACTTTAGAATTAGACAGTGCTAGCACGGACTTGTGATCCCCGTAACGTCACGTATATAAAAGGATGCACCCATAGGTTGCAAACCTTTATCCATAGGAAGTTAAGTCTGCCTCCCCATAAATGTGATACATCGAACATAGCATTCGGGGATATTACCTGCACGTACATCAAGTCCTTGGTAGCTTTATTTGCTAAGGTGTATATTGTAGTTCATGCTTACTTGGTACTCCTTTTACCTAGATTCACCTGAGCAGTCATTTTGATCTTTCCTGACTCTTTAAATTTGAAAATATCATTGAGCAACTTGTCCTTTCAACCTCACAGAACTATTGAAAGAGACTAGAGTCACCTTTTCGCCCTTTTCTCGACTCTTAAAATATGAAAGACAATGTTTTTGTCTCTAAAATATAACTACCCATGATAACCATGTTGATCCCAAGCAGTTGCTTCTTAGACCAAAATTGAGTAATTCCCTATTAATTTCAAGATTCTTAAAAACCCTAAATGAATCTATTTTCCTTTTTACATTTGAGAGGAAGACACTGTGGCTGAGCCATTGAGTTCATCTCATAGTTCCCCTTTCTTGTCTGATAGTGAATAGTCCTCCCAAGAAGTTTATCTGAAACTTCCTCAATCACTTGAGGATCAACGTTTTGAACTTAAAATTGTTCCTAGCATCCAACCTTTGTCTTCTTATCTGCCTCCATCAGGTTCCTAGTCATCTCAAGAGTCTGATCCTAGTACCTATAATAATCCTATTTATACCCATGAGAGTTCGCAGACTCCTGAAAGTTTGTGAGGGTTGGTCATCTATTCGTCTATTCCATTGTTCGATCCTATTTTGATATCTCCTCAGCATCCTTATAGTCTGTATGATCAGCCTGGTATTCCTTTGGAGTTATCTCCTCATACATCTCAGATTCCTCATCATCAATTGTTTCCATCTATGGATTCATAAGGTGAAATCCCATTCTCTGCTCTGGGTCATTCGTAAGTTTCCGCTACCCATACACCTCATAAAGATGATGAGAAGGGATATGAATTCCTTTCAGAGGGTTTTCCTTATATGGCTAGGGTCCCGTCTCTCTCCTATCTTGCCATGTTGCCACATGGCTATACCACTCTAGCTAAGTTAGTTTCGGGAACTCCTAGTGCCTCATCATTGTACCAGAACCCCATATGGTCTTCCAATGCTATGTCTACATCAATTCCATTTGTTTCAAACACGACCTCTCGAACTACTGTACAATCTACAATCACTTCAGTTCTGGTTCAACCTACCATTCTGTCACAACCTGTTTCATCATTTGAACATAATCTTCCAGTTCAACCAAATGTCTCAGGTCAAGTCTTGGTACGTTCTTCTACCCCACCATCAAGTGAACAACATGTGCCACCGCCTAGGTGGAAGATCCAAATACTCCTCTTATGTTAGGTGAAACCAATTTGAGTGGATTACAAGCTCACATGGTTAGAGTTAATCAACCTTATTATGGTGATATTCCTAACCCTACTGGTCCATCTGGGTCAGGTAACATCCCATATCAACAATCTTATATGGCTCAAGTCCCACTACAACCGACTTATGTTCCATATGGTTCACAAGCCTTGGTTAATCCTCCTTACATTCCTCAAGCTGCACCTTATGTTCAGCCTGGTCAATCCACTGTTTGTGGTGGATATGGCTAGATCTAATTCGAGAACTATCAATACCCTGAGGGTATAAACCTAGGATTGTTCAACTACCCTTGCAGCAACAAGGACAACCTTTGCAGCAGTAAGGCAAACCTTCACAATAGCAAGGGAAATCCTTGCAGCAGAAAGTGCAAGCATTACAGCAAAAGGGGAAAATACTACAACAATAAGGGAAACCTTTGCTAGAGTCGCAACAACCTTTGCAGTCTTAAACTCAGTTTGTTTAGTAGTCCTCCCAATATTTGTCCTTACATGGCCAACCGTTGCAGCAGAAAGGTCAAAATTTACAGAAGCAAAGTCAACCTTTGCAACAACAAAGTCAGCCTTGGTAGCAACAACCTTTATGCACATATCAAAAATGTCAAACTGTGCAACGCCAAGGTAAAATGATGCATCAACAGGGTCAATGTCCTTACGTCCAGGGTCAACAAGATTGACAAACTTATAACCCATATGTCACATACAATGCTTATCAGTGGCTTATGGCAGGGAAATATCAAGCCTACCTTGGACCCAATCCACCTTCAGTGAAAGGTAACCCTCAATGGGGAAAATATCAGGTTCTATACGGACAAAATCCTCCACTATGAGGGAAAAATCCTTACCAGCAAGGCTAGACTCTGCAGTTTGGGTCTCCTCAAACACTATATATGTCATTTAACCCACAATTTCCTTTATTGGCTACATTGTAACTTCCCGATGTCTTGAGGCTCATGAATGATCCCATTCTTGATTTGCCTTACTAGCCTCCAGTTCCAATGAAACTTTTGAGCAATTGCCCCAAATTTGAGGGAAGAGCGAAGGAGGATCCACAAGCTCACGTGCTAACATATCCCCTCTAGTGCTCCTCCAATTTGTATGTCAATGATTCTATCCATCTTCACCTCTTTCAGAGAAATCTCATAGGTTTTTCCATTAAATGGTACATCGAATTTCCTCGAGGTACCTACAGTGACTTTAACTCTCACTATGGCTTCCCTCACTCATTTCCAATTGCCAATTTGATATGAAACTGACACTCATCTCCTTACATCCCTTAAGCAAGTAACTGCGACCCACATTTCCAATCATATCCATGAATGGAGACATCGGCATCACCTGATTAGGTTTGAGATTATTGATGAGTTGTTGACAGAATGGTTCACAAAATAATTCATCAACAAAATTGCTAAGGACATAGCTATGGGTGGACATGTTATTGAAGCGAAATCTATCACCCTTGCCCAATATTTAGACTTGGTCTATTCATAAATGGCACATTGTATGAGATGTTACCTAATGCTTTGAGACCATCATTAGATTTGACAGCATTGAAGTCTCGAGATACACCACTTGTTGACGGTGTGATTGTTTCCATGTCTTAGACTTCTACGAAAGATTCTTCGAAGTAGAAATATGTCTCTAATAGTGGTTCCAATAATCCCTCCAAAAATTCATCCAATCCTAGTAAAACCTCTGAGGTACATGTTGTCCAATCTACCGCAATAGATAAGACCTCTAAAGGTAAAACAAAAGGAAAAGGTAAGGCGATAGCCTATGCCTCAAAATAGGACCCTCCTAAATCTTCTACCGATGATGCTTCTAGAAGAAAGCCAAAATATCCTTGCCTCATCTGTGAAGAGGATCATTACACTAAGGATTGTCACCGATGATCTAAAGTTAGTCTATTATTGAAAGGGACTCTGGTTGTCTTAAAATAACCCTTTCCCTCACAACAGACAAAGTTGGTATACCAACCTCGGTCTTATGCTTCCTTATGTTACAGGGAAAAGTGTCTATTTAGAACTGCTCTATCCCACTAAGGTGTGACAGTTGCCTTAGAAACAAACAGATAAAAACTACTATTTTTTTTCCTTTATGAATTATAGATAGAGAGGAACATAAAGACCAACCTCTGTCTTGCGCTAATCCTTCGATTCAATCCCTCTCTTCTTTGATAGTCATCAGCTACCTGCTCCCTTGCACGCCCAGCTTCACAAAGTACCTGTAAGATCACAGAAGAATAGCACTATACAAAGACATGGATCTATAATCATAAACAATCTAGGATCAGATGTAAATTGACCATACAAATGTAACAAGCATAAATGATACAAAAGCATGGAGGAAAAATCAAATAGCTTTTATTGGTAAACAAGAAAAGATCCAGGAGGAGTTACAACCAGTTGTTCCGACCCAGCATCAACCTCCCAGAAAAGAAGCCCCTCTTCACCTCAAACAAAGCTTAGATCACCCAACAATCTGATGTTTGTCTCTAGAAACCAACATCGATTCCTTACAATATGTAAAATTCCAGCCTCTGGATCTCTCGGATGAGGGATCCATATATAGATATCTGTAAGGGGTATGAGTTAGCTTGTGATTTGATTAGTGTCTTCTCTCTGGTAGTTCTTGCTTCCACTTGGAGACTGAGGGCTTCTTACTCATCCTTGGTCGAACTCAGTGAGGCAAGTGTCACAAGAGAAGATTCTGGAAGCTTCCATTGCCTCTCCACCTCGCGGAATGACACTGCCATTTGTCATTTCTCGCCCATCGCACCCCACAGAAGGGACTTTTGAAATGAAACGCACCCTCATAGTGTATTCAGGTGAGATGCAAAGCACTTAGCCACTGGAGCAGCTACAATGATCCTGTTTTGACCAATTGTCAGTAGTTTCTCGTGGAGAACTTCTGGGAGAAGCTGTAATCTATTGACCTTGTTCCTTTAGGGGTTAGAACAACACTTTTAGGGACTTAGGATCCCTTGGTTTATGGACATTTCATGCTTGGGGTTGTAGGGCACAAAAATATCTATAACAGTTGCCCCCTAAAGTATGAGGCCGTTAACCTTTTGGTGTCGGATGAAATGCTTTATTATGAGGATCCGAAGTTCTTTCAATGCTGGGAGGAGACCTGTAATAAGGTACAATACAATACATTATCTTCATACTATTTTCATGATCTAGCTGAGGCGGGCATTCCCATGCTCAGCTTTATAAATTCATTTTCATGTACATAGGACAGACAATCGTCTGAGTGTAGACTGATGATTCTGATAGAGCCATCATCCTTTTGAGTGTATGATTATCTGTGCAGCCATGATGTACATTTAATGTCTTTATTTCCCTGAATATATATCGCAGCCCGGATGGATGAAACTAGATCCGGGGTCTTCAATCTCGTCCGATCTTCACTCAAAGTACAAGTCGATCCATGTGAGAAATGTTCTGAAGTCAAACATGGAAAGACATCGCTTGATTACCAGTCAATGATGTAAACTATTAACAAGCGCGAGAGGAATCACCGATAATGATAATGACCCTCAAGGTACTGTAGTACAATTCTTGTGGTGTGAATAAAGGACTTGGCATTGAACACCACGCAAAATCTTTCGGTCGAAGTTCATTGATGTAAACCTGTCGTCGGAAGTGAGAAACTTGCCATTGAGGCATGCAAGCTTCAAAGTACTGAATGGGGTGTTCCTAGATCAAATTCTTAGATAATGAGCTGATGTCGACAAGAAGTGATCCATCACAGGAGGGCCTTAATGAATCCCACATCAATGACACGGAACGGAGCAAATGATTTTAATGGAGGTGAAAACGATCTGGTGATATAAGGTTCAGGGTGGTGGTCATGAAAGAATGGAGTATAATGTATGGTAGTGGGTGAGACACAGGTGAATTCTCTAAATGACTTCTCTTGAACATATCGGCGACACTGATGTGATGGATCGGTAGCATTAAACCCAAATGTGGATGGAATGGCGTGACCATGGTGATGTGACCGGTGAATGAAACAACCCCACCCGACTCGGACACGGAGTGGAAGTGTCATGTTCAAGAGCGACTTGCTACCAACAAAGTTTCTTTGAGTTTTCTTCCCAATTTTCCCTAGTCATTGCTGACCGGTACCACTTTATTTTTGTCAAGCTTGGGGAGGATAACATATGCTTGTTCTATAATTTTCCCTTCGGGCAAACCCATCGCTATGTTTTAACGAGCCTAGCGATAGTGAAACTCGTTCTCGTCTATAGACAAGTTTGTCGCTATTAATATTTTTAACGACAAAGATAACTTGGTCCTTTTCAATTTTAGAGAGTCTAAAAAGGAACGTAAAGGTAACTCCAAAATTCCTTTTTCGTCATCTAATCCCTTAAGTCCAAAAAAGTATAAAAAAATACAGAAGGGATGAATTTTCGATAGTTTTAACGAGCCGAATAAAACAAGCGCTCGATCGTTTTGTGTAAGAATCCCTCAGGTCCGAAAAGATTAAAATCTAGAGGAGGGATAGCACTTCCAGTCCCTTTAATGAGCTGGAGAGGCCAATGGCTCGACAATCCTTTCATATTTTACGAGTCAGTTGAAAAGAGATTAAAGGAGACTCGTCTTTTGAGGAACGAGTCATAAAACGGGTAGCAGCTAATTCCAGGTAAGGTTTGGAATTTTCCGATCACGGCAGTGTCACAAGGATGGCTAGTGAAATCACTCTTCGCAGTTGTTCCTTAAAATGGGTAAACAATCAAATGGAGGTGAATGATCGGCCAATGAAAAAGTGGAGGTTATGGTGCAAACACGACCAAGGCTTTAACGGCTGAAGTACTACATTCACGATGGTTATTTACCAGGGAATAGTTCATTTTTTAACGAGCTTAAACGCGGGTGGAAACAATTGCTCATGTCTTATGTTTATTTTTTAACGAGCTTGAACTATGTGCTAAAACTGCTCGATTAATCCAATCGTGTGATAAGAATGTCTCATATAAAACGGCAAATTTTAGAGTTTTTCCCCACATCCTTCCTTTATGCAAGTTAGGAGACGACCAATCCTACGAGTTTAAAGGGTTACTGGTCCTAAAATTTTAAAAAATAAATAGTCGCTCTTCGCTTGCACTCCAAAAGGCTTGCATGCCACCAGGTATAAAACAGAGTTTCAAGGTTACCTCTTCTTTAGTCCGTTAAAACATTTGTTCTATCGAGAGAGGCCTACCTCTTACAGGTTACCAAAGATTGTTCTATTTACAGTGCAAACAAAACACTTCCTCGGTGATGTCTACCGAAATAGACAAAGGTTAGTGAAGGAGGCTACTCCACTCACATAACTTTGACAAGAGAATCTTGTTCTAGAATAACCCCCTCTTCCAATCACGGACGGGGGTATAGACTAGTCATATTCTCTCGCGGAAACCTACCCTATACCCGAAGTTTTCCTACCGAAGTAGACCAGGGTGCATGCCCCTGGGTTTCAGTCATGTCCCCCCGAATGACTCGCGCTCATCGGGAGGACGGACTGAAGATTGAGACATTTCTTGCGTGAAAAGACCATTCAGGGATGGTATATGACTATTTGCTCTGTATGATCCGGGAAATGAAAGCTGGTCCACGAGCTTGACCACTCTTCCTTCGTGCTTAAAACACATTACTCTAAAGAGTGAGGAGACAATTGCTCCCATGCAATAAATATAGTCTCATCCAAGTAGTAGATTGTAATCCAGGGGTCCTTGAACTACCATTACGTTCATGTGAACGGTTTTCCCTCTCAATGTTATGGGCACATCGAGAAGGATCCCTAACGGTCGATTGGTTCCTTTATCAAAGCCTATCAGATTTCTCATCTTAGGCAAAAGCGATGGCGAACCAAGCGCTTTCCAAGAAGTTGAGGAAAGGATACTCACAGAAGCCCCCTCATCTATGATGGTACCAGCCATAACCATTCTATATATTTGAACAATAATTCGGAATGGTATACTAGCTGGTAAACGGGGTCTGCCTAGTTGATTCCAGTCGAAGGAGACAACTAGGTTGCTTCGAGGTGGGACCAAATAGACGGCCGGGTACGACTCTGACGAACTTCCTTCCTATGGTAAAGGAACGGGTAAATTGCCCCCATGTTCGTTGGAGTCTGTGCTTATGAAAAGAATTTGGACGATGTCATCCTTGTTCTCTTCAGTGACTGTATCATCTGAAGATGGAACCTCTGAGGGAAAGACTGGGTCAACTTCCGCCTCGACCTTTTGACTTTCATCTGGTATGGATTCAGATGGTTTATCTTCAATGATAGATGCTTCTGCCGACCACCTGAGCGGGCCAGCCGGATTTTCAACTAGTGAGGGACTCGGCAAGAGTTTTTTATATCCAGGAGGAAGTCGTAACGGTGAAACTGGACGATCATCCAAAACTCTTTTAGCTTCATCTAAGAAGGGACAACGGTAGACGGCGTGATCGCCTTCGCACAGTTTACAAGGAAATATATATTTTCCTTTTTGTCCTAGGGCTTCACTTTCACTAGTTGACGGTGTGTTTTCAACATGATCATCAGAGGTTGATGACACCGGGTTGTGCAAATGAGGAGACCAGTCCCTTAAGATCCGAGGGATTCAAGGACAATCTCTGTGATAGTGGTCTCCCTTGCAAATGACACATGGCGATTTAGGCTTGGTCGGTGCCGTGTGTGGATTTTCGCTAGACGACACTCGTTTGCCCCCATTCGCTTTTGGCTCCTTCTTCTTCTTCTCTTTCTTCTTCTTTTCTTTCTTCTCCTTAGGCACTTGACTTTTGGATTTACCAGCCCCATTAAGCGAAGAGGAAGGAGGAGAGGAAGAATTAGAGGAAGTAGAAGGTTGGTGGGTAACTCTGGACTCGTCTATTTGCTGATTTGATTGTTCAGGAATTGCGGTGTTCTAAATGACAGAGCTTGAGAAGAGCCATACAGGCAAACCAATTGTCAGTCCTAGAAGTGATAATGTGGCCATATGGGGTGCACCAACATATCCCCAATAGGAGAAGGGACTAGGATTTCCTCCAAGGGGAATTCCTTGGTTGGTGGACTCCATTTTCTCAACCCAAGATCAACGTAGGAAAGGGGTAATGAATATTCCGTTTAAAATAAATTTTAGACGCTTTGACACAACTTGTTTTTTTAGTTTTTAAGAGTCGAGAAAAAACAAAAGATGACTCTAGTCTCCTTCGATTCTTAATGAGCCTGAAGTGACAAGTGCTCAGATGGACCATTTCCATTAAGGAGTCTGAAAAGGAACGAAAGGGACTGCTCTGGAAATCTAGGTAGAGGGAGTACCAAACCAATTGCAAAACTGCAGAATACTATTTACGGTATGGCAGTCAATCTTCCCAAATGTTGTGTTCAGTGCATTGCGATCGATAGGGCGGCAGACACGGCTTCCTATGGATAAAGGATTAAGCCTATTGGGGTCTCCCAAAATATACTCGACGGTACGTGGGAGCACAAGTCCGTACTGGCACTTATCGTCTCAAAGTGGAGGAATCACCCAACCATCAGTGAGAACAACAGTTACCAAGCTTTATGACGCTGGAATACGTCTCTAGCCTAGACTTCTAAATGTTGTGCGTTAAGTTCCAAAGCGTTGTTAGATTCATTGAATTTATTTTAAGTTGATCTTGTTTATGAAGTTTGCCTTTCGAGTTCACCACGAGATGTAGATGTAATTCCTAAAATGCAATCTAAGATGATAAACAAACTTTTTTTCTCTTTTATGCAATGAAAATCCTAGCTACTAGGGAAAAGAAAGATATAATCTTTTCACAAAGAGCAAAGAGCACACTCTAAATGCACTTTCCTAAATAAAGCCAATCAGACTGTCTATATGAAAGTGCACATGCATGTATGTGTTTTTCGACTTTCTTAGTATATGGATGCTAAAAATAAAGTTGATGCACAATTCTGAATTTCTTTTCAAGTGACAAATATCAACAAGCTTCTTTTCGAAATCAAAAAATGGAGACGATTATAACACCTTACGATTTTGAAATGAATAATTGTTCTTGGCACTAGAAAATTACAAATTCAGACCAAAAGCAATAGTAACAGGATAATCAACCATCAACAACAATCAAACTTTTTCCTACGATTGAAATCGACACTTGCGACAGATTCAAATCAAAGGATGACAATACGACTATGCTACTTTTGCAAAGGAGAACTGTAAATGACTCAACAAACACACAAAAAAATGTACAGTTCTTTGTACAAAGGAGGCAGAATAACAGCAAGGAAAAGGGGTTTCAAACAGACATATACTGATCACAGGCAACAAGATTCAGGAATAGAACCGGAAAGAATGAAGCACAGAAGCCACAGCTACACACAGCTAGTCTGATCAGCGCACCTGTAAGACAGAGAATCTGAAATGCAGCGTAGGTTGTCCACTCAGGAAGTGCACTGAAATTCAGAATCTCTGAACAGTACCTGCGCTGGGCTAGAAACGAGACTCTGTTCGGGTTCCAGGTCACAGTTTGCAGTTCAGTTCTTGGGTTTTGGCCGAGTAAGAAGTAATCAGTAATGCAACAATCAGGGGTAGATCTAAGGAGGATCTAAGAGTTATCACAGGGGCAATCAGATAGTTTGTGAATCAGTTGTTTAAATCATAAATAGATCCAGTGGATGGACTGAAGTAGCAGTTATCTACTTTGCATTTGTTATGGCAAATGCAGTTCAAATGCTACTTGTAAGTTTATGAAATAGACAACAAGGAATGATAAACAAACAAACAAATTACTTCCCCAGTGGAGTCGCCATTTTGTTACAGGGAAAAGTGTCTATTTAGAACTGCTCTATCCCACTAAGGTGTGACATCTGCCTTAGAAACAAACAGAGAAAAACTACTTTTGTTTTTCCTTTATGAATTATAGATAGAGAGGAACAGAAAGACCAACCTCTGTCTTGCGCTAATCCTTCGATTCAATCCCTCTCTTCTTTGATAGTCCTCAGCTACCTGCTCCCTTGCACGCAGCTTCACAAAGTACTTGTAAGATCACAGAAGCATAGCACTATACAAAGACATGGATCTATAATCATAAACAATCTAGGATCAGATGTAAATTGACCATACAAATGTAACAAGCATCAATGATACAAAAGCATGGAGGAAAACTCAAATAGCTTTTATTGATAAAGAAGAAAAGATCCAGGAGGAGTTATAACCAGTTGTTCTAACCCAGCATCAACCTCCCAGCAAAGAAGCCCCTCTTCACCTCAAACAAAGCTTAGATCACCCAACAATCTGATGTTTGTCTCTAGAAACCAATAGCAATTCCTTACAATATGTAAAATTCCAGCCTCTGGATCTCTGTGATGAGGGATCCATATATAGATATCTGTAAGGGGGATGAGTCAGCTTATGATTTGATTAGTGTCTTCTCTCTGATAGTTCTTGCTTCCACTTGGAGACTGAGGGCTTCTTACTCATCCTTGGTCGAATTCAGTGAGGCAAGTGTCACAAGAGAAGATTCTGGAAGCTTCCATTGCCTCTCCACCTCGTGGAATGACACTGCCATTTGTCATTTCTCACCCATTTCACCCCACAGAAGGGACTTTTGAAATGCAATGCACCCTCACAGTGTATTTAGGTGAGATGCAATACACTTAGCTAGTGGAGCAGCTGCAATGATCCTGTTTTGACCAATTCTGAGTAGTTTCTCGTGGAGAACTTCTGGGAGAAGCTATAATCTGTTGACCTTGTTAATTTAGGGGTTAGAACAACACTTTTAGGGACTTAGGAGCCCTTGTTTTATGGACATTTCATGCTTGGGGTTGTAGGGCACAAAAATGTCTATAACACCTTAGGTTCCCAAGTGTTCATGATGTAAGGTTAATCATCTATCTCGATCACCACTCAAACTAAGGACTATCAGACCACTCCTAAGCAGATGATGGAGAGAAGCTACTGATACTCCTTCTACTTCTACTCCATCTAGTTTTCGTCTGCTCCATATCGACCACCCTAATAGTGATTCTGTCATTTTACCACCTCCAAAAGGTGTTCTTCAGAAGTCATCTTTTAATCCAAATGTCAGAGCTGCAAAACATTACAATATTATTGAGGATTTAGCTCAAGCACCTTTGGCGATATCTACCTTGGAGGCTCTTCAATCTTGTCCAAGATAGTGGAATTCACTGTTGTTCGCTATAGGTGCTATCGATCCTTCTAATTCAAGTTTGATTACTTTCGATCTAGAGAATCATGTGCCTCATCTTCCTCATCAAATTTCGTTTCTGATATAGGTCCTTATCAAAGGAAAGACGATTCATTGAACAATTATTAATGAAGGTGCTTCCACTTGCATCATGTTAGTTTCATGTTGGAAAGCCATTGGCTCTCCTTCCCTTAACCAATCTATGAACACCTTGGAAACCTTTGACGATAGAGATTCATGTCCATACAGTATTCTCATGAGTTTTCCAATCACATTGGAAGGAAGTACTATTGAATTAGAAGTAGAAATTGTAGATGAAAATCTCAACTACAACCTTCTTCTAGGGTGAAGATAGACCCACGCTATTTTCTGTGCGGTATCTTCTTTGTTCCACATACTTTGTTTTCTTGATGAAGGAAAAATTATCACAGTTGATCAACTATCCTTATTTTCTTTTGGTTCCTCGAATGACAACATTCCTTACGTGGGAAACACTGAGATTCCTTACAAGAGCATGGGGGTAGGTCTCTTCAAAGACTCTTCCTTAATGGGTAATTTTACTCTCCTACCTCCCGATGTTCATTTAGTCAATATGATCTTGGACTCTACGGATCCTTGGATTATCCCTACCACAGTTCAGATTGATTCATTTGGCGATGCTACGCCTTTAAGTCCATTAGATATAAATTATTAATAAATTGTCTTATCTTCGATGGACACTTCAGAAATTCATACCATCTTCAGTATGAACTTGGACACTTATGTTCCATCTCCTTGGCTAGGTTCTTGGGATTCTCCATATCCTTTGAACGAGACATTCCCCACCAACGAGAGTATCATTGAGGTCATGTCTCTGGATGAAATTCCATGGAATGATCTACATCATCGTTCTTATTTTCTTCCTAGCCTCGACAATATGCCTCCCTGTCTTAAACCATCTATTTCGGTTCTCCTACACCTCCACTTCAGACACCTGTCCTAGTTCATGAAATCTTATCAGAGGGTAATATTGGAAACATCATTGCTACAATTCCCCTCAACATTTTCGTTAAACCAACAATTGTCAAGAAGATTCACACAGGGGTTTCTTGTTCTCCAGATGAGATGAGGATTTATACTTAGCTTTTCAAAGAATTCTGAGACATTTTTGCTTGGCCATACGAGGAAATGCCTAGTATCAATCCAACCATAATGGTGCATGAGATTTTGACTTATCCTAGTGCTAAGCCTGTTCAACAATGGCTTCACCCTGTGCACCGTCGAAAGGCTGTTGCTATCAAAGCATAAGTAGAGAAGCTTTTGAAATCGGGTTTCATTTATCCTATTCAACTAACGGATTAGGTATCGAATATCATCCCTGTTGCCAAAAAGTAGGGCATGATATGTGTTTGTGTTGATTACCTTCATATCGATCATGTGTGTCCTAAGGACAATTATCCTACTCCCTCTATCAACCAAATCATCGACAAATGTGCTGGGAGTGATATTTTTTCATTTATCAATGGTTTTTTTGGATATAACTAGATTAACATTTCACTCGTTGATCAGCATAAAATGGCCTTTATCTATCCCTAGGGTACTTTCACTTACAAAAATATTCCTTCTAGTTTGAAGAATGTTGGCTTTACCTTCCAATGAGAAATTTCTTATGGATTTCATGACATTCGATACATTGCTCAGCCATACCTCGACGACTTACCAGCTCATTCGACTAAACTTCGTGACCATCCGGATCACTTAAGAGCCATCTTTTTATGATGTCAGCATTACAATATCCATCTCAATCCACACAAGTGTGTGTTTTACATCGAGTCTGGCTGACTCTTAGGTTTTTTTGTGTCTTGTGAAGGTATTAGGACTAATCCTTTGAAAGTTCAGGAGATAGTCAATTTACCCCCCCCTCCCCCGCCTACATTAGTACTGCAAGCATAGAGCCTACATGGAAAAGCTAATTTTCTCTATCGATTTGTCCCTAATTACGCCAAACTTGACAAGGATTTTACTTGCTTACTTAAGAATGGGATCCCTTTCATTTGGGATGAAGTTGCCCAGGAATCCTTCGATGCTTTAAAGAACATGTTGATTTTGCCTCTTTACTATATCCCCCCAATTACTGTCGTGACTATTTCCCTTATTTATCTGCAACTGATACCATTATTGTTGTGGTGTTAGTTAAGGAATACGATGGTGGAAACGAGCACATGGTTTTTTATTTGAGTCAGAATCTTCTCAATACTGAGTCTTGATATGCTCATGTCGAGAAAATTTCCTTGCCGACCGTTCATGTTGCTCAAATATTTCGACACTATATCCTTTTACTAAAAACCACTATGATTTATGATTGCAACCCCATGACATATTTACTAACTTGCCAGTTACTAGGGTGAAAGTACTCCAAATGGATCATCATCCTCCAGGATTTTGATTTGGAATTCACTGCTACCAAATCAAAGAAATCACTTGTATTTGTTGATTTACTCTGTGCTCTTCTGTCTGCAAGCACTCCAAATTATTTTACTTAGAAGATACTTGATGAAACTCTGTTTTTGAACAATACTCTTGACCCATGGTATGGAGACATTATTGTTTATCTCCAAACCTAGAATTTCTGATCTAATTTGTCCTGATCTGATTGACACCACATTCGACGTTAGTCCCAACCCTATTGGATCCTCGGTGATACATTGTATCAAGTTGGTGTGGGATTGTTCTTCACAGATGTCTCACCCTTGAAGTGGCTGAGCGAGTCTTAAATGATTGCTACTCTGGTGCCTATGGTGGTCATATGTATGTATATTCCACTGCTCAAAAAAATCCTTTATGCCGATTATTTATGACCTTATATCATCAAATATTGCATTCTAGATGTCCAAAAATGCCATGAGTGCTAGAATTTCAACCGCAAGAATCGTTCCCCACCCGCACCCCTACACCTAGTAATTATGTTGGCCCATTTGCTAAATGGGGCATTGATTTCAGGACATGTAACCCTCACTTGGTCAGGGGCATGGTTATATCATCGTCGCTATCGACTATTTTACTAAATGGGCGGAGGCGATGCCTACATACAATGTTGACGATTTTATTCATGCTCAGTTCCTTTTTAACCATGTCATAACACATTTTCATGTCCCTCAAGCTATCATGGCTAACCATGGATCACATTTTCATTAGAACATGATGGCAGAGCTGACTGCTCAGTTGAGCCTTCGACATGATAGCTCAACTCCTTATTATCCACATGCCAATGGCCAAGTTGAAGTAGTCGATAAGGTTTTGTTTACAATGCTTCATCGTACCAATGGGAAGCACATAAAGGATTGGAATTTAGTGTTATTCTCACCTCTTTGGGCTTACATAACTTCTTCTAAGATGGCCACTAGATTCACTCCCTTCCAGCTAGTCTATGGTTTAGAGGAAACTCTTCCAATCGAATGTGAAATCCCTTCCCTTAAGCTAGCTATCAAACTTCTTCTGAATAGCTTGTCTGAAGAGGAACAACTACTATATCTTGAGAGGCTTAACAATGTTATCACTCGGAATTTTCTCTAGAAGTTATTAGAAGAAAGAAAAATGACTGAGGTAACCACAAACCAATTTTTAAGCATAAGCTCTAACTAACCTATGGCTCAGAGAGGGCTCTCTCTATATGATTTACCTTTGTTTGTTGGGATTTCAGGCTAGTTCTAAATGTTCAGGGGGGTTTTGATTTGTATTAAATATTGGATGGTGGAATCCTTAAAACAGATGGATATAATGATTTCTTTAGACCATTGGGCTATGGAGTCAACAGATGGGTAGCAGAACTGGAATTAACTCACTAAAGGGAATGTTCAAAGGGCAAGAAAGCAGAGTAGAGTGCAGGTCTTCAGGCCAGAGGGGTGAAATGGTTTGAATCAGGGTGAGAGAGGAATCAAGAATTCTCAGACCAGGACTTAAACGAGGAACATGGGGTAATCAGAAACACAGGGCAATTAAGAATCCTTTGCTATAGATTATAAAGAGACAACCTAAACTAAGGACCAATTAAGAATTTCTTAACTTAGATATCAGTAGAAAACATTTATCTACCTAACTGTTAAAATAGAGCATAATTAAACAAATTCTAAGATAATACTTTAGTTATAGAATTCAGATTTAGATATACATTAAAGACTGTGGAAAAAATTTAAGGAAGATAACGAGAACATGGGAAAATACTTGTTTTCACTTCGCTCTACACATGAATCTTGTGAAATATCTTGTCTTTACATGAATCCTGTGAAATATCTTATCTTTATTCATCAATCCAGCTTGCTGGTCCAATTAGTGATACAATAGATTTACAGTCTTTTGATCAAGAATTCTATAGAAATGTCTAACAATCCACACTACATACTTTGAATTGTGAAGTATTTATAAAAAAATTATTACAAAATATCTCAACTAACTTGAGTTTTAATCTAGGAAATACAATTATCTTCTTGCAAGAAGATAGAGACAGTTATTGAATTGCTTTCATGCTATCCCATTTATTGTGGTACTACTAGCATTTATGGTTTGGTTTTAGCCCTTTATGCTCTTTTTTGTTGAATTATCATGTTGGGGGCTTTATTTACTTCAGGGTTTCATCTTATACTCTCTGTTACTGATACTCTTTCACTTTAATTACCTATCTTTATCCTTCACTCTGTTTTTACTGTTATTGTGCATTTTTACCTTTTACTGTGTGTTTCATGAGTAAATTCTTTTTTTTTTATGTGTATCAGCATATGGTAGTGGATATTGGTCATGTTTCTGTATGTTTTATCTATTTGTATTCTAACTGTATACTCAGTCTGGTTCCTCTATTTTGACAGTCAATGCTCTGTGTGTAATTGTCTTTTTCTTCTCAATACATGTTTTTTAATAGGTCTCTTGTCGAGTCTTGGAGTAAATAGGTTCAGCGACTAGTATCATAACTGTTTATACAAGCTTTGGTCTTCAGCTAATTACTTGCAAAATTTAACAATTACTAAGAAAACACAGGTAGGTTGGAAAGGCACTTGATGGCTTTATTTGCACAGGGATGCCTACGGAAGGATTTGTGGCAGTGTTTTGAACGGAATCGGAGGTTAAATTATGTTGTAGAGGTTCAGGGTGGCATCAAAGGATTTAATGGGATTTTACTGTGAAATAGGCAAACAACATGAAAATGAGGGTTTTCATGGTTTTAAGTATTAATGGGCAATTTTTTAAATATGAGGTGGAAATTCATATTTATAAATAATAGGTGGTTTTTCGGGTTGGTGTGGAGGAAATATTAAGGGTCATTGCACCACTTATGAGGCGAAGCCGGTTATTAAGAGGGGTCACCCGATATGCTCCAACACTTGACACGTAGCCATAGGGGGGTTGGGGAAAATCAATTTAATGGATGTGTATCGTTCAGCTATAAAGCATGGTAGATATGACTGTGGACCATTGGGTTAGGCAGAAGTTGATCTAATGGTAGTCAGGCGAGGGAAGCGAGTGGGAGATAAAAGCTTGGGCTTAAAGTTGCGGGGGGGCGGTACACTTTAAACTTCAGCGGTTTTGGTTTATTTAGGAATTAATCACAGGTTTAAAACCATTAGGCAGGGCTTAATAAAGGTTTAACTTAGCTTTGGGTAAAGGTCGGGTGTTGGGTGAGCCCGATATGGTTGTGTGCCATCGAATCTAGGCATAGATGATCGGACAATGGTTGGGTCATGAAACAATACAGAGGAAATATATGAATGTTTGGGGGTGGGGGCAATGCTTTAATCACAAGTGATTTGTGATTATTTAGGGTTAATTAGGGATTAATTTGTTTTGTTGGGATAAAGGGCAAATGTATTAGTTTCTATTAAAAATAGTGGTTGGGGGTATTACATGGGGATCTAGTTTATATATGGGAAAAGGGATATGGGGGAATTATATAATAAAGTTAGGAATTAATATGCAATTCGATGGGTAGAGAGGGTTTTTCCTAAGTAAAAAGGTAAAATGTATGAATTTCGCGCACTTTTCCTTATACTTAGGATAAAGTGTTTTTTGTGGGTTTTTGGGTGAAAAGGGATTTACATGGGGGGGTTTTACATTTCCTAGGCAAATGGTGTTTAACCTTATGAAAAGAGGTTTTCTTGGGTAATGAGGGGGGAATGTATTTTATGAAGGGGATTATAGAACTTGTGTCCATAAGTCATTAAGACGAGGGTCCGGTCCCACCAAAAGTTAGAGAAATGCTGTGAGCCTCTTTGACTTGTAGGATTTAAAGTACTAGAACATAATTGTGGATAGGAAATTAGTAAGTAAAATGGAAATATGAAGGAAGGGTAGTTAATCAGATGAACTTGTAAGCCTTTGCATTTGCCTTCATAATTGACCATACATTTTTAAATATGTATCTAAGCATGATGCATGTGTTTCAATCCAATTAACTTTGTAGTTAAACAACCTTTCTTCTACTTACCCATCTCTTATTCTAACATTTTTTCTTCATTTCTTTGGGTGTGTTTAGGATAGAAAACCATTATTCTATCTTTTCTTTAATAAAACAAACTATCTATTTCTAACCTTATATCATCCAAGGGCTCAGATTAAGCTTATGAGCTCCTTTTAATTTCTCTACCTATCTATGATCTACCAATATTAAACTGTTTGGTCAGATTTTATTCGCTAACTATAAACATAAAATTCAAAGCATGAAATAACCAAGATTAAATAGTTTGACTACCATGGATTGTTTCATGAATAACAAGTTGCAAACAATCATTATTATGCATAAAAGTAAATAGTAGTGGCATTTAGACTTGCACACTTTCATGGTCTCTTTTTTGTTTTTGGGGTTCATATATTTTCATTTTTTTGACCTTATCTTACTCTTTTGTCTTTTGATTTTTCTTTTAGGAAATACCCTCTTTACATTTTTTAATTTTTTTAATATGGAAATTTTTTTTAGAAAGCAAAGGTATGTACAATATTACAAGGCTTAACATTACTCATTCAAAATTATGACTCCTATTGGTATAGGAACCTAATAGTGGCTCCACTTGGGGATGGTATTTCCTTGTGAAATGTAAAGAACTTTAAAGATTAGTAGGCTTTGACTTGTTTTTGATGTTACCTTGCAAAGTGTACTTCTATGAATCTACATTATTGATGCAATATTGATAATTATGATAGTAAATATTTGAAAGCTTAGGGCCTTCTCTTCGGGCTTCAACATCAAAGATCACCATCCAATCCAAACTAAACTTTTGAAAGTAGAATGTGTACAATTGGGAAATGAAAATTAGTAACTAGGTTCAAAGTAGTGTTTTAGCATTCGACCATTCTCTATCCCATCTTTTGCTTCTGTCCCATTAATTTCTCTTAAGAAGAAAGCATTATTTCCTCTTTAAGCATAAATGACATAGGGACCTTTCCATAGGAGATCAAATTTCCCATGTTTTCCTTTATCTTCCCTCCTCGAATCCCACTTGAGCACTTTGTCTCCAATGTAGAAATCTTTAGCCTTGGTTCTCTTATCAAAAATATTTTTAAGCCTTTCTTGCACAACTTGAGACCTAATATAGACCTCTTCTCTAGTTTATTGTAGATGAATAATTTGGTTGATTCTTCTTTGGATAGAATTTGGTTCAACCTGTAATTCTTGAAGTATCTTCATTACTGGTACTCCCAAAGAGGATGGAAAGACAGCTTCCATCCCATAAACTAGTTGATAGGGAGAAGTACCAATTGATTTCTTAGTAGTCATTATGTCTGCCCATAAGGCATTGACTAGCTTTTTATTCCAAGTTTTCCTCTCGTAACTTCTTGATGATGTTTACTAGGCTTTTGTTTAAGGATTCTACCATTCCATTACCTTGAGGGTAATATGTTGTAGAATGGCCCAGGGGATATGATATTTATTGCAGAAATCTATCATTCTTTCAGATTTAAAGGCTGCTGCATTATCAGTACTGAGTTTAGCTAGACATCCAAATCTTGATAGAATATTGGTTTCAAGGAAGGTTATGATAACAATGTCTGTGGCTTGCCTTCAAGGTATGGACTCTATCTATTTTGAGTAGTAATCTGTGGCTGTCAGGATCCATTTGTGTTGGGCAGAGGAGGGTGGGTGAATTTCATCGATGAAGTCTAAACCCCATTGTTGAAAAGGTATTTCAGCAGAGATTGGCTTGATAGGTAAAGGTAAAATCTTTTTCTTCCCCTAAAAAATTTGACATTTGTGACAGGAGCTCACATATTTTTTAACATCAACAAAAAATGTGGGCTAGTAGAAACCAGATCTAAGGATTTTATCTGTAGTGGTCTTCCAGTAAAGGTGTCCTCCACAATCACCTGCATGAAACTCTTGCAAAACTTTGTCAGATTCTTCTTTTAATAAGCAATTAAGAAGAATACCTTCATGATCTCTCCAAAATAGAGCATTGTCTAATATACAAAATTTTAAGGATTTCATCTTCAAAAACCTACTTTTAGTCCTAGATAATTCAGGAGGAGCTTGTAAGTTCAATAAAACATAAATAATATCAGCATACCAAGGTGATTCAATAAAGGCCTGGCTGATTAGTGGAGTCACCATCTCCTCTTCATTATCTATTGTTGCAATAAAGTTTATATCCAAGGTCTGACAGTTCGATTCAACCATGAGCTTGGCTAAACCTTGGCCCTTGATTAACTTAGTAGGTTTGATTTCTATATCATACTCTAAAATAGTAGCAATCCACTTTCCCCTCTTTCCATCAGGACCATCCTGAGTTAGGATGTCTTTGACTACTGAATTTGGAACGTAGGCTACTATATGAGAATATAAGATGTATACCCTAAATTCCTTAATGGCTTTTACTAAATCCAATGCTTGTTTTTCCATTATATTATATTTCAAGGGGGAATCTCTTAGGGCTTTACTAAAGAAAGCAATGGGTTGTTCATAGCCCTGGTCATTTTTCTGCAATAGAATTGTGGCAATTGTGTGCTCAAAAGCAAAGGAAAACAAGATGAAATCTCTGTCAAATTTAGGACTGATTAACACAGGTGTTTTAGTCAAGGCTAGTTTAATGTCTTCAAAGGATTTTTTAGCCTCAACAATCCATTTTATGGTGGAGTTGTTTTTCAACCTTTTTTTTAGTGATCTAATTAATTCAGCTAAATTAGATATAAATCTCCTCAGAAAATTAATTTTTCCTAAGAAAACGTTTAGCTCTTTAATGTTCCTAGGGTGTTGTATTTACAAGATGGCTTCTATTCTCGCACGGTCTATTCTTATACCATCTTTTGAAATTATGTGATCTAACAACTTTCCTTCTTCTAACCCAAACACGTACTTTTTGCGGTTCAAGCAGATTCCAAATTTCCTGCATACAATAAAAACTTGTCCTAGATGATCCAAATGTTGATTGTCAGATTTTGAAAATACAGTAATATCGTCTAGATATATCACAAGGAAATCATGAATTTCCTTTGTGAAGGTTATATCCATAGCCCTTTGGAAAGTGGCTCCTGCATTCATTAGCCCAAAAGGAATTTTCACATACATAAATGTGGTCCAAGGAGTAGTAAACTTAGTTTTGGGTTGGTCATTAGGATGAACCAAGATTTGATTGTAGCCAGAAAACCCATCCAACAATGAGATTCTGGTTGATCCAACTACTCTCTGTAAAATGTGGTCCATTTTGGGGAGAGGGTAATTGTATTTTAGTGACACTTTGTTGAGGTTTCTGAGATCCACACAAAGTCTGATCTCACCAGTTTTCTTTCTAGTTGGCACCAAGTTTGAGACACAATCAGAAAATCTGATTGGTGCAATTATTTTGGCATCATACATCCTCTGAATTTCTTTTTCAATTGTAGGTAATAAGACAAGATTGATCCTTCTAAGCTTTTGTTTGAAAGGCTTTTGATTTTCTTTAATAGGAATTGTGTGTTGGATGATATTGGTGTCATAGCATTTGAGGTCCTCATAACTCCAAGAAAAGACATCCTGAAATAATTTCAACAACTCAATGTATTTTACTTTTGCAGTTGGAGGTAATGATTTTGAAAGGTTGATCAGTTTAGGATTTTCATCGATGCCTACATTATGTTCCTCTATATCAGACCTTAATGGTTCCACTTTAGGTTTCCTAGTAACATCATTTGAATCAAATAAATCTTCAAGAGGGGTTAATCCCTTTGGTAAGAAGTTATCCTTGAGATTAATTACTTCGGTTTCTTCACTAATTATTTCATCAATCTCAATTGGATCTAAGTTATCTACATCTAATTTAGTAAATTTAGTTGGGTTGAGTATATCTATTTCATCACCTTCTATCTCATCCTTAGTGTCAGGATCTGTTGATGTATCAGTATCTATACTGTTATTTACAAAATCTTCTTCTAAAAGTAAAAATTTATTTATCTATTTATCATTATAAAATATTTTCCAATTTTTCAAATTATCTGGAATTTCAGGTCTATGCCTAACTTCAGCAGTGTATTAATGGTTAGGTTGGAAGGGTAATTTGCAAGTGCTAGCAAACATTGCTAAACTATGGGCTTACATATTGTGTTTTCTAGGAATTAATTCAAGATTTGTTTCTAGGAAAGTATTAAGTATTTCTACAATAGTTCCCCTATAACAACTTAATCTAGGGTCCTTTGTCATATATACAACATCAATCTATTTTACAATTAATTTAGAGTCTCCCATGACAGAAACTCTTTTAGCTCTTAGATTCCTAACTAACTTAAGACCTAAAATTAATGCTTCATACTGGGCCATATTATTGGTACATTTTAAATTCCATCTATATGCATGGCCTTCTAAGTGATTATTTTCCAAATTATATATCCACACTCCTGCTCCTGCTCCTAACCTATTAACTGATCCATCAAATTCTAAATGTCATAATATCTCATGATCATAATTTTCACTATCTGGTGCAACAATTTTATCATTATTTATAGCAATTTGACCTTCTTGTTCATTGAATAGTTTTGTAGTCTCGTCAGTTTCATTTTGTGTTGAAACAACAATTTCTTTTGGTTCTGTATTAGTATTGTCTAAAAACATTTCTTGTGTTTGATCAACATTATACATGATAAAAGAATTAATATTTGAGTGTATGGAGTACATGGAAAAGATTTGAGGCCGATCCTAGCTACTTAACATATATTTCATTAAGGTTTCTCGCTATAGTTTCTTAGGTTGTTCAAAAACAGAGATTGTTGCATATGACATATCTAGTTGTAAGGATCCTTGAAGTTTGGCTCCCAATGATCTGGATAAAAGCATGTGATACTTTGGAGGGATGCCAACAACTACAATATCCATAAGGATTATTTTGGCAATATATTGGAGTAAAGTGACACACAGGTCTTTAATCAATCCTAGACATTGTACCTGACTGGAGTCAAATTAGAATAAGTCTTTGTAAGGTCTTGTAATGTCTAGGTTTAATTTCTCCATCACTGATTTGGGCATTAAGTTGTGAGAGGCCCCAGAATTCAACATTGCATTGTGTAGAATTTTGTCATGGATACTAAGGCTAATGTAAAAAGGTGGAACTCCTCCTTCTAATGGTTTTCCATTAACATCTGGACCAAATATGAGTTCTGGTTGGTCATCAAACAGGTTTATTGAATCCTCATTTTTAGAAATTTTTAAGGTCTGGTTTATCTGTCATTTGTATGTTTCATTCTTGATTAGTTATGTCAAAGGAACTAAAATCTTTAGCTTTTCTATCTTTACTCCCAGATTGAATGGAAAAGAGACTTTTTTTGTTTGAAGGTTTTGAATTTTTGTAACTGGGACTTAAGTAGGCTTGTCTTCTTTTCCTTTATTGGGGATCTCCTTATGTGGATTTTCAGATCTGATGTTTTGAGTTTTGTCCATTGGTTCCTTAGGTGGAATTGAAGTGGATGGTGGATCAACAAAAGGTTGATGAGAGGTTATATCTACAATTGTGGGGCCAGAAGGATTTGGGCTTTGCCGAGGGAGAATTTGGAGGATCTTTGAAAAAGGGGCTTCTTTTATTTTCTTGGGTTGAATTTGAACTGCTTTCTTGGTTTCGTCAGGGAAATCAAAATTCTTTTTGCTTAGATTATACTGTTTATGTACTTCAAATATGGCAGAATCATATCCTTGTTTGTAATAAAATGATTCTCCACACTGTATTTGTAATTGTTGTAGCATATGCAATTCCTGCTCATCTTGGGTTAGAAAAATAGTGTCCTCATAATTTATTCCCATTAGGTTAATTTCTGTATCTTTTTATGGATCTTTTCGATTGGATGTCTCTGCATAATGTTCTTGAAAAGGAGGCCTAATGTTCTGATCTGGTCCATTTTTCCCAATGTTTTGGTTTTGGTTTTTTTTCTAAAATTCAAGTTTCTAACTCGAGGTGCTTGTTGGTTATCCCATTGGGGTTTCCATTCTATGTTCTCTATTCTATCTATTAGTCTTTCCATACTTTTGGCTAAACTTTCTATCTTGATGTTAGATGGTGAAGTTTCATCCTTAGCAGTTCCTCTTTTTTCATTTTTGACTCTAGCCCTTTTAGCTAACAAATTAGCTTCAACACTAACAACTACACTTTGCATTTCTTCTAATGTTGGGGGGTTTCTTTCCCTAAGTTGGTATGCCATATCTGTGTCAAAACCATCAAGGAACTTTATTAATGCTAAGTCAGGTAGGGGTCTAAGATTAACTGGGATGGCGTTATATATATTATTGAATCTGGTACAATAATCTTGAACAGTTTCATTAGGTCCTCTTCTAATATTCTCATATTTTGAAAGGATTTGTAGGGGATTCTTTTTCTTTTCCCATCTGTTCAAACATTGCTAGTGAAATGCATCTAAGTATCAATACTATTAGCAAGCAATGCTCTAAACCATTTCCTAACATCACTAGCCAAAGTCTAGGCAAAGAGTCTCATTTGAACATTATCTGTGTCAATCTTGTGAAACTCAAAGTAATCTATTATCTTGTTGACATGTTACTGAGCAGTGTGATTTCCTGTGCCATCAAAATGAACAATTTTTCTTTGGTAGTCTGTTGGCATAGAAACAAGTTGGGCACGTAAAACAAGAGGATCATATCTATTTTCCATTGCTCTAAGTTGGGAAGGGCTAAGATGTGGGGTTGAGGTACTTGGAGATGATGCGGTAGTGGATGAAGAACCAGGACTAATAGCTGATGAATGGGTAATGATAGGTTCGTGAGGGAGAGTAGGTATAAATGGTGGTGAAGAATGGACTTCAGAAGGTATTATTGATGAAGTTGAAGGGAACAATTGTGAACTTAAAGTAATGGATGATTGTTCATAAAGGTCAGGGGTTGTGGTGGAATTAATGGATGATTGTGTAGTTTTCAGAATGTATTCATCAATGGATTTTTTGGCTTGTTGAACTTCAAGGCCTGCAATAAAATCGAGATCTACAACAGCTTCACTGAGTGCATTTACGGATTTTATTTTAAATAAGGAAAGATCAAATGGCACATCAAAGGGAAGTTCTAAAAATAACCACTCGTCAAGATATGAATTTGCTTTAACTAATGGTATCTCGCTAACTAAACTTTCTTCCTTCTTGGATTTTCTTGAAATTAGATTAGGATTATCAACTACTGGGGCGGAGTTTGGGTCTGGATTAGCCCTAGTAAAATGAGTCTTCCTAGAAGCCAGAATTTCAAATTTTTAATTATTTTTGTGAGATTTTTTCAAGATAACTTCTAACAAATGATTTTAAGAGGCTCATAATGTAGATTTATAATTTTCTTAAAGCTTTGTTAGGATTGAGGATTCAACTCCCCAGTGTGGTTGCCAGTATGTTATCACTCAGAATTTTCTCTAGAAGTTGTTAGAAGAAAGAAAATGGCTAAGGTAACCAAAAACCAACTTTTAAGCATAGGCTCTAGCCAACCTATGGCTCAGAGTGGGATCTCTCTATATGATTTAGCCTTCTTCGTTGGGATTTCAGGCTAGTTCTAAATGTTCAGGGGGTTTTTTATATGTATTGAAGATTGGATGGTGGAATCCTTAAAACAGATGGATAAAATGATGTCTTTAGACCAT
Organism: Pinus tabuliformis; assembly: GCA_031772625.1. NCBI lineage: Eukaryota > Viridiplantae > Streptophyta > Pinopsida > Pinales > Pinaceae > Pinus > Pinus tabuliformis. The sequence continues at coordinate 346,047,383 of CM062819.1, read as the reverse complement.
TGGGCTATGGAGTCAATAGAAGGGCAGTAGAACTGGAATTAACTCACTAAAGGGAATGTTCAAACTGCAAGATAGCATAATAGAGTGTAGGTATTTGGGCTTGAGGGACGAAATGGCTTGAATCAGGGTGAGAGAGCAATCAATAATTCTCAGACTAAGACTTAAACAAGGAACAGAGGGTAATCCGAAAGAAAGGGGAATTAAGATTCCTTTGCTATAGATTATAAAGAGACAACCTAAAATAAGGAGAAATTAAGAATTCCTTAACTTAGATATCAGTAGAAAACGTTTTTATTCCTAACTGTTAAAATAGAGTGTAACTAAACAAATTCTAAGATAATACTCTAGTTATAGCATTCAAATTTAGATATACATTAAAGACTGTGGAAAAACTTTAAGAAAGATAACAACTTGGGAAAATACTTGTCTGCACTTCACTCTACACATGAATCCTATAAAATATCTTGTCTTTATTCATCAATCCAGCTTGTTAGTCCAGACAGTGATACAATAGCTTTACAGTCTTTTGATCAAGAAGTCTCTAGAAATTTATAAGAATCCACACTACATACTTCGAATTGTGAAGTATTTATACAAAAATTATTACAAAATATCTCAGCTAACTTGATATTTAATCTAGGAAATACAAATATCTTCTTGCAAGAAGATAGATACATCTATTGAACTGCTTTCATGGTGTCCCATTTATTGTGGTATTGTTGGCCTTTATGGTTTGGTTTTAGCCCTTTATGCTCTTTTTTGTTTGAATTATCACACTGGGGGATTTATTTATGTCAGGCATTCATCTAATACCCTCTTTCACTCATACTCTTTCACTTTGATGACATGTCTTTATCCTTCATTGTGTTTTTATTTTTACTACGCGTTTTTACCTTTTACTGTGTGTTTCATGAGTAAATTCTTTTGTTTTTATGTGTATCAACATATGGTAGTGGATATCGGTCAAGCTTCTGTATGTTTTATCTATTTTATTCTAACTACATACTTGGCCTGGTTCCTCTGTTTTGAAAGTCATTGCTCTATGTGAATGTTTTCTTCTTGGCTCTGTGTGTAATTGTCTGTTTCCTCTCAATACATGTTTTTGAATAGGTTTCCTATTGAGTCTTGGAGTGAACAGGTTTTGCGACTAGTATCAGAAATGTTTATCCAAGCTCTGGTTTTTAGCTAATTACCTACTAACTTCAACAATTATTAAGAAAACACAGATAGGTTGGAAAGGTACTTGATGGCTTTATTTGCACAGGGATGCCTGGGGAAGGAGTCATGGCAATGTTTTTAATGTAATCGGAGGTTGAATTGTGTTGCAGAGGTTTAGGGTGGCATCGAAGGGTTTAATGGGTTTTTACTGTGAAATAGGAAAAAGGCATGAAAACGAGGGTTTTCATGGTCTTAAGTCTTAACATGCAACTTTTTAATTATGGTGCAGAAATTCATATTTATGAATAATAGGTGGTTTTTTGGGTTGGCAGGGAGGCAGTATTAAGGGTCATCACACCGCTTATGAGGCGAAGGCCATTTTTAGGAGGGGTCACCCTATATGCTCCAGTGCCTGACATACAGCCATAGGGCGGTTAGGGAAAATCACTTTATTGAGTGGGTATTGTTTGGTTGTTGGGTGTGACCGATATGACTGTGGAGCATTGGATTAGTCGGAAGTTGATCTAATGGTAGTCAGGCAAGGGAAGTGAGTGGGAGATAAAAGCTTGGGCTTAAGGGGGGGCCCAGGCTTTAAACTTCACCGATTTGGGTTTATTTAGGAATTAATCACAGGTTTAAAACCATTGGGCGGGGCTTAATAAAGGTTTAACTTAGCTTTGGATAAATCTCAAGCTTCGAGTGAGCCTGATATGGCTGCGTGTCATCGGATCTGGGCGTAGATCATTGGACGGTGGTCGAGTGATGAAACAGTACGGAGGAAATATACAGAGGTTTGGGGGGGATGCTCTAATCACAAGTGATTTGTGATTGTTTAGGGTTAATGAACGATTAATTTATTTTGTCAGGATAAGGGGAGAATGTATTAGTTTCTATTAAAACAAGGGGTTGGGGTTATTACATAGGGATTTAGTTTATTTATGGGAAAAGGGATATGGGGGAATTATATAATAAAGTTAGGAATAAATATGAAATGTGATGGGTGGAGTGGGTTTTTCCTAAGTAAAAAGGTAAAATGTATGCATTTCATGCACTTTGCCTTATACTTAGGATAAAGTGTCTTTTGCGGGTTTTTGGGTGAAGGGATTTACATGGGGGGTTTTTACTTTTCCTAGGAAAATAGTGTTTAACCTTAGGAAAAAGGGTTTTATTGGGGTAATGAGGGGGAAATGTATTTTATGAAGGGGATTCTAGTACTTGTGTCCATAAGTCATTAAGCCGAGGGTTCGGCCCCACCAAAATTCAGATGAATTCTCTAAGTCTCTTTGACTTGTAGGATTTAAAATACTAGAACATAATTGTGGATAGGAAATTAGTAAGTAAAGGCGAAATATGTATTAGGGGGAGTTAATCACATGAACTTGTAAGCCTTTGCCTTTGCCTTCATAATTGACCATACATGTCGAAATATGAATCTAAGCATGATGCATGTGTTTCGATCCAATTAACTTTGTAGTTCAGCAACCTTTCTTCCACTTAACCATATCTTATTCTAACATTTTTTCTTCATTTCTTTGGGTGCATTTAGGCTAGAAAACCCTTATTCTATTTTTTCTTTAATAATGTAAATGATCTATTTCTAACCTTATATCATCCAAGGGCTTAGATTAAGCTTGGACCTCCTTTTAATATTCTCATATTTTGAAAGGATTTGTAGGGGATTCTTTTTCTTTTCCCATCTGTTCAAACATTTCTGGTGAAATGCATCTAAGTATCAATACTATTAGCAAACAATGCTCTAAGCCATTTCCTAACATCACTAGCCAAAGTCTAGGCAAAGAGTCTCATTTGAACATTATCTGTGTCAATCTTGTGAAACTCAAAGTAATATGTTATCTTGTTGACATGTTATTGAGCAGTGTGATTTCCTGTGCCATCAAAATGAACAACTTTTATTTGGTAGTCTGTTGGCATAGCACCAAGTTGGGCACGTAAAACAAGAGGATCATATCTATTTTCCATTGCTCTAAGTTTGGAAAGGCTAAGATGTGGGGTTGAGGTACTTGGAGATGATGCGGTAGTGGATGAAGAACCAGGACTAATAGCTGATGAATGGGTAATGATAGGTTCGTGAGGGAGAGTAGGTATAAATGGTGGTGAAGAATGGACTTCAAAAGGTATTATTGATGAAGTTGAAGGGAACAATGGTGAACTTAAAGTAATGGATGATTGTTCAGAAAGGTCAGGGGTCGTGGCGGAATTAATGGATGATTGTGTAGTTTTCAGAATGTATTCATCAATGGATTTTTTGGCTTGTTGAACTTCAAGGCCTGCAATAAAATCGAGATCTACAACAGCTTCACTGAGTGCATTTACGGATTTTATTCTAAATAAGGAAAGATCAAATGGCACATCAAAGGGAAGTTCTAAAAATAACCACTCGTCAAGATATGAATTTGCTTTAACTAATGGTATCTCGCTATCTAAACTTTCTTCCTTCTTGGATTTTCTTGAAATTAGATTAGGATTATCAACTGCTGGGGCGGGGTTTGGGTCTGGATTAGCCCTAGTAAAATGAGTCTTCCTAGAAGCCAGAATTTCAAATTTTTAATTATTTTTGTGAGATTTTTTGAAGATAACTTCTAACAAATGATTTTAAGAGGCTCATAATGTAGATTTATAATTTTCTTAAAGCTTTGTTAGGACTGAGGATTCAACTCCCCAGTGTGGTTGCCAGTATGTTATCACTCAGAATTTTCTCTAGAAGTTGTTAGAAGAAAGAAAATGGCTAAGGTAACCACAAACCAACTTTTAAGCATAGGATCGAGCCAACCTATGGCTCAGAGTGGGATCTCTCTATATGATTTAGCCTTCTTCGCTGGGATTTCAGGCTAGTTCTAAATGTTCAGGGGGTTTTTTATATGTATTGAAGATTGGATGGTGGAATCCTTAAAACAGATGGATCGAATGATGTCTCTAAACCATTGGGCTATGGGGTCAATAGAAGGGCAGTAGAACTGGAATTAACTCACTAAAGGGAATGTTCGAACTGCAGGATAGCATAGTAGAGTGTAGGTATTTGGGCTTGAGGGACGAAATGGCTTGAACCAGGGTGAGAGAGCAATCAATAATTCTCAGACTAAGACTTAAACAAGGAACAGAGGGTAATCCGAAAGAAAGGGAAATTAAGATTCCTTTGCTATAGATTATAAAGAGACAACCTAAAATAAGGAGAAATTAAGAATTCCTTAACTTAGATATCCGTAGAAAACGTTTTTATTCCTAACTGTTAAAATAGAGTGTAACCAAACAAATTCTAAGATAATACTCTAGTTATAGCATTCAAATTTAGATATACACTAAAGACTGTCGAAAAACTTTAAGAAAGATAACAACTTGGGAAAATACTTGTCTGCACTTCACTCTACACATGAATCCTATAAAATATCTTGTCTTTATTCATCAACCCAGATTGTTAGTCCAGTCAGTGATACAATAGCTTTACAGTGTTTTGATCAAGAAGTCTCTAGAAATTTATAAGAATCCACACTACATACTTCGAATTGTGAAGTATTTATACAAAAAATATTACAAAATATCTCAACTAACTTGAGATTTAATCTAGGAAATACAAATATATTCTTGCAAGAAGATAGATACAGCTATTGAACTGCTTTCATGTTGTCCCATTTATTGTGGTATTGTTGGCCTTTATGGTTTGGTTTTAGCCCTTTATGCTCTTTTTTGTTTGAATTATCACACTGGGGGATTTATTTATGTCAGGCATTCATCTAATACCCTCTTTCACTCATACTCTTTCACTTTGATGACCTGTCTTTATCCTTCATTGTGTTTTTATTGTTACTACGCGTTTTTACCTTTTACTGTGTGTTTCATGAGTAAATTCTTTTGTTTTTATGTGTATCAACATATGGTAGTGGATATTAGTCAAGCTTCTGTATGTTTTATTTATTTGTAATCTAACTGCATACTCGGCCTGGTTCCCCTGTTTTGAAAGTCATTGCTCTATGTGAATGTTTTCTTCTTGGCTCTGTGTGTAATTGTCTGTTTTCTCTCGATACATGTTTTTGAATAGGTTTCCTATTGAGACTTGGAGTGAACAGGTTTTGCGACTAGTATCAGAAATGTTTATCCAAGCTCTGGTTTTTAGCTAATTACCTACTAACTTCAACAATTATTAAGAAAACACAGATAGGTTGGAAAGGCACTTGATGGCTTTATTTGCACAGGGATGCCTGGGGAAGGAGTCATGGCAATGCTTTTAATGTAATCGGAGGTTGAATTGTGTTGCAGAGGTTTAGGGTGGCATCGAAGGGTTTAATGGGTTTTTACTGTGAAATAGGCAAAAGGCATGAAAACGAGGGTTTTCATGGTCTTAAGTCTTAACATGCAACTTTTTAAATATGGTGCAGAAATTCATATTTATGAATAATAGGTGGTTTTTTGGGTTGGCAGGGAGGCAGTATTAAGGGTCATCACACCGCTTGGCGAAGGCCCTTTTTAGGAGGGGTCACCCTATATGTTCCAGTGCCTGACACACAGGCATAGGGCGGTTAGGGAAAATCACTTTATTGAGTGGGTATTGTTCGGTTGTTGGGTGTGACCGATATGACTGTGGAGCATTGGATTAGGCGGAAGTTGATCTAATGGTAGTCAGGCAAGGGAAGTGAGTGGGAGATAAAAGCTTGGGCTTAAGGGGGGGCCCAGGCTTTAAACTTCACCGATTTGGGTTTATTTAGGAATTAATCACAGGTTTAAAACCATTGGGTGGGGCTTAATAAAGGTTTAACTTAGCTTTGGGTAAAGCTCAGGCGTCGAGTGAGCCTGATATGGCTGCGTGTCATCGGATCTGGGCGTAGATCATTGGACGGTGGTCGAGTGATGAAACAGTACGGAGGAAATATACAGAGGTTTGGGGGGGGATGCTCTAATCACAAGTGATTTGTGATTGATTAGGGTTAATGAAGGATTAATTTATTTTGTCAGGATAAGGGGAGAATGTATTAGTTTCTATTAAAACAAGGGGTTGGGGTTATTACATAGGGATTTAGTTTATTTATGGGAAAAGGGATATGGGGGAATTATATAATAAGGTTAGGAATAAATCTGAAATGCGATGGGTGGAGTGGGTTTTTCCTAAGTAAAAAGGTAAAATGTATGCATTTCATGCACTTTGCCTTATACTTAGGATAAAGTGTCTTTTGCGGGTTTTTGGGTGAAGGGATTTACATGGGGGGTTTTTACTTTTCCTAGGAAAATAGTGTTTAACCTTAGGAAAAAGGGTTTTATTGGGGTAATGAGGGGGAATGTATTTTATGAAGGGGATTCTAGTACTTGTGTCCATAAGTTATTAAACCGAGGGTCCGGTCCCACCAAAATTCAGATGAATTCTCTAAGTCTCTTTGACTTGTAGGATTTAAAATACTAGAACATAATTGTGGATAGGAAATTAGTAAGTAAAGGGGAAATATGTATGAGGGGGAGTTAATCACATGAACTTGTAAGCCTTTGCCTTTGCCTTCATAATTGACCATACATGTCGAAATATGTATCTAAGCATGATGCATGTGTTTCGATCCAGTTAAATTTTTAGTTCAGCAACCTTTCTTCCACTTAACCATATCTTATTCTAACATTTTTTCTTCATTTCTTTGGGTGCATTTAGGCTAGAAAACCCTTATTCTATTTTTTCTTTAATAATGTCAATGATCTATTTCTAACCTTATATCATCCAAGGGCTTAGATTAAGCATGGACCTCCTTTTAATTTCTCTACCTATCTATGATCTGCCAAGATTAAACTGTTTGGTCAGATTTTATTTTCTAACCATAAACATAAAATTCAAAGCATTAAATAACCAAGATTAAATAGTTTGTTTACCATGGGTTGTGGCATAAATAACAAGTTGCACACAATCATTATTATGCATAAAAGCAAATAATAGTGGCATTTAGACTTTCACACTTTCATGGTCTCTTTTTTGTTTTTGGGGTTCATATATTTTCATTTTTGTGACCTTCTCTTATTCTTTTGTCTTTTGATTTTTCTGTTACGACATACCCTCTTTACATTTTTTAAATTTTTAATATGGAAAAAAATTGCAAAAAGAAAATGTATGTACAATAGTACAAGGCTTAACATTAGTCATTCAAAATTATGACTCCTATTGGTATAGGAACCTAACAGATGAAACTCATCGCATTGTAGCAATGGTCATCAAAGCTCAAAAGAAATGAGTCAAAGCTGATTTTGACCAAATCGTTTCCCTTCACACTTTTGTGGAAGGTAACTTGGTCCTTCTTTACAATCAAGCCAATGGTAAATTGGGGGCAAGCAAGTTCAAACCCATGTTGCATGGGCCCTACATTGTCAAGTGTGTCTTACAGGAAGGTTCCAATGAAGTATGTGATTATGAGGGAAATGCATTGTCACAATCCCATAATGGGTTGTATCTCAAAAAGTATTACGCATGAAATTCATGCAATAACTTTTCTACATTAGTGTGTTAATTCATTATTGTGTGTTTTTTATTTTAGTTGTGTATTTTTTCTTTGCAGACATGTTTTTTTCTACACACCCTGCATTCCACTCAGTTTTTCAAATGTCATTAGGTCATTACATTGGTTTTGTCGATGGTGCTTGTTGTAGCACACAGAACCACTCTTCCGCAACATGGGTACTCTATGACTCTAATGGCGAGTCGATTAATTTATAAGGTATCTGCATTGTTTGAACAACCAATAATATTGTTGAATATAGTGCAGTTATTAAACTCTTGTCAAAAGCAGTTTCTCTTGGCATCATGGATTTAGTTGTGAAGTTGGATTCGCAACTCGTTTTGTTACAATTAAACAATCATTACTCGGTAAGAAATCTACAAATATTTTGTATGTATCTATGTTTTAGATTGTTGGAAAGAAATTTTGATTACATTACATATCAAAATATTCCACGTTATTTAAATACGTTAACCGATGCATTAGAAAAAAAGAACAAATCTTGATAGGCATTTGCGTCATTTTTAAAACTGAATCATGTTATGAACACATAAGTAGAGTGTTTACATCAAAATGTCAAAAACTAGAGTGTTCTGGGACACTTGGCTTTCGAAGCATACAAAATGTGTAAAAGACTAGATAAACAATCAAACTGCACGGTGCTCATGATAGCACGAGACTACCCTAATCACTCAACCTAGTAGCCGATGCAGTCTCGCAGAAACTCCCACAGTGTGTCTCTACCAACACAGTGGAACATCATCAATAGTGGCATAATCTGGAACTCCTCGGGTTATCACTTCTAGATTGTGCTCCATCCCGGTTAAGGAGTCAGCCCCTTCTGCGTAGTTTGCACCCACTATCAGATGATAAGCTCGTCGTGATATTGGCGACATGCCTGGTGATCTCTCTGGTCTCACATATACATATTTATCATAAGTTGAGTCTCAGTTTACACTTTTACAAAAAATCATAAAATTTGAAAAACAGGTTTTTACCTGCATCGGTTCATTTTTTTCCTAGTGGTAGAGGTAGATCTGGGTCCCACTTGAAATTTGTGCCAGCATAAGTGTAGTCATCTACCAGAAGTAGTTGGCATTGTAGCCAAGTGAAAAATTGTGGTGGATAATGCATATGTTGACTCGTGCCTCCTCGAGGCATGACCTGGCTCCATCTCACGAGTCTCGGATCTCACGGAGTAGGATCTAGTACCTTTGCCCACTAATACTAGAATAGGTGTACTCGCTCCAAAATTAATGTCACCTGTGTGGAACTGAACCCATGTTGCTTCAGGTGTCAATGATTCCCCTTGATTAGTCGACATTTCATGTTTTCCAAAAGGTCTCCACACCAGTTGAAGAAGGTGGGGGTCAAGCATGTGATAGCGTATTGGAACTGAAATTTTGAAGCCTTATGCAAGTCTTGCATGCTAGATACACGCGCCATAGTGAACAAAATCGTTCTCAGGATGAGGTTGTTGGTGATTGTGGCAATCTTGACCTTACGTCCATTAGTTATTTCGGCACCAGGATAATACCTCTGGAGTGGACGCCTGGTACTCTCACCTCCTTAGTGAAATACAAAGAGTTGAACTGCTTCCCCTCGTCGGGACAATCCCATGATGAAGTATATATCCATCTCCTCCAATTATAGGTCTTGGCCTTTTATAATGAAGATCTCTCGATCTACATCCCAGAGGCTAATCAGATAGGGAAACAACTCCATCTGAGACCTCAACCCTGTCATCCTGAAGAATTTTAGCATCTCGCAATTCGTCACAGCATTTAGACTTTCACACTTTCATGGTCTCTTTTTTGTTTTTGGGGTTCATATATTTTTATTTTTTTGACCTTCTCTTATTCTTTTGTCTTTTGATTTTTCTTTTAGGACATACCCTCTTTAAATTTTTTAATTTTTTAATATGGAAAAAAATTGCAAAAAGAAAAGGTATGTACAATAGTACAAGGCTTAACATTAGTCATTCAAAATTATTACTCCTATTGGTATAGGAACCTAACAGATGAAACTCGTCGCATTGTAGCAATGGTCATCAAAGCTCAAAAGAAATGAGTCAAAGCTGATTTTGACCAAATCGTTTCCCTTCACACTTTTGTGGAAGGTGACTTGGTCCTTCTTTACAATCAAGCCAATGGTAAATTGGGGGCAAGCAGGTTCAAACCCATGTGGCATGGGCCCTACATTGTCAAGTGTGTCTTATAGGAAGGTTCCAATGAAGTATGTGATTATGAGGGAAATGCATTGTCACAATCCCATAATGGGTTGTATCTCAAAAAGTATTACGCATGAAATTCATGCAATAACTTTTCTACATTAGTGTGTTAATTCATTAGTGTGTGTTTTTTATTTTAGTTGTGTTTTTTTTCTTTGAAGACATGTTTTTTTCTACACACCCTGTGTTCCACTTAGTTTTTCAAATGTCATTAGGTCATTACATTGGTTTTTTCGATGGTGCTTGTTGTAGCACACAGAACCACTCTTCCGCAACATGGGTACTCTATGACTCTAATGGCGAGTCGATTAATTTATAAGGTATCTGCGTTGTTTGAACAACCAATAATATTATTGAATATAGTGCAGTTATTAAACTCTTGTCAAAAGCAGTTTCTCTTGGCATCATGGATTTAGTTGTGAAGTTGGATTCGCAACTCGTTTTGTTACAATTAAACAATCATTACTCGGTAAGAAATCCACAAATATTTTTTATGTATCTATGTTTTAGATTGTTGGAAAGAAATTTTGATTACATTACATATCAAAATATTCCACGTTATTTAAATACATTAACCGATGCATTAGAAAAAAAAAAACAAATCTTGATAGGCATTTGCGTCATTTATAAAACTGAATCATGTTATAAACACATAAGTAGAGTGTTTACATCAAAATGTCAAAAACTAGAGTGTTCTGGGACACTTGGCTTTCGAAGCATACAAAATGTGTGAAAGACTAGATAAACAATCAAACTGCACGGTGCTCATGATAGCACGAGACTACCCTAATCACTCAACCTATTAGCCGATGCAGTCTCGCAGAAACTCCCACAGTGTGTCTCTACCAACGCAGTGGAACATCATCAATAGTGGCATAATCTGGAACTCCTCGGGTTATCACTTCTAGACTGTGCTCCATCCCGGTTAAGGAGTTAGCCCCTTCTGCATAGTTTGCACCCACTATCAGATGATAAGCTTGTCGTGATATTGGCGACATGCCTGGTGATCTCTCTGGTCTCACATATACACATTTATCATAAGTTGCGTCTCAGTTCACACTTTTACAAAAAATCATAAAATTTGAAAAAATCCAAAAAACAGGTTTTTACCTGCATCGGTTCATTTTTTTCCTAGTGGTAGAGGTAGATATGGGTCCCACTTGAAATTTGTGCCAGCATAAGTGTAGTCATCTACCAGAGGTAGTTGGCATTGTAGCCAAGTGAAAAATTGTGGTGGATAATGCATATGTTGACTCGTGCCTCCTCGAGGCATGACCTAGCTCCATCTCACAAGTCTCGGATCTCACGGAGTAGGATCTAGTACCTTTGCCCACTAATACTAGAATAGGTGTACTCGCTCCAAAATTAATGTCACCTGTATGGAACTGAACCCATGTTGCTTCAGGTGTCCATGCTTCCCCTTGATTAGTCGACATTTCATGTTTTCCAAAAGGTCTCCACACCAGTTGAAGAAGGTGGGGGTCAAGCATGCGATAGCGTATTGGAACTGGAATTTTGAAGCCTTATGTAAGTCTTGCATGCTAGATACACGCACCATAGTGAAAAAAATCGTTCTCAGAATGAGGTTGTTGGTGATTGTGGCAATCTTGACCTTACCACTCCATTAGTTATTTCGGCACTAGGACAATACCTCTGGAGTAGACGCTTGGTACTCTCACCTCCTTAGCGAAATACAAAGAGTTGAACTGCTTCCCCTCGTCGGGACAATCCCATGATGAAGTATATATCCATCTCCTCCAATTCTAGGTCTTGGCCTTTTATAATGAAGATCTCTCGATCTACATCCCAGAGGCTGATCAGATAAGGAAACAACTCCATCTGAGACCTCAACCCTGTCATCCTGAAGAATTTTAGCAGCTCGCAATTCATCACAGCATTTAGACTTTCACACTTTCATGGTCTCTTTTTTGTTTTTGGGGTTCATATATTTTCATTTTTTTGACCTTCTATTATCCTTTTGTCTTTTGATTTTTCTTTTAGGACATACCCTCTTTACATTTTTTAATTTTTTAATATGCAAAAAAATTGCAAAAAGAAAAGGTATGTACAATAGTACAAGGCTTAACATTAGTCATTCAAAATTATTACTCCTATTGGTATAGGAACCTAACAGATGAAACTCGTCGCATTGTAGCAATGGTCATCCAAGCTCAAAAGAAATGAGTCAAAGCTGATTTTGACCAAATCGTTTCCCTTCACACTTTTGTGGAAGGTGACTTGGTCCTTCTTTACAATCAAGCCAATGGTAAATTGGGGGCAAGCAGGTTCAAACCCATGTGGCATGGGCCCTACATTGTCAAGTGTGTCTTACAGGAAGGTTCCAATGAAGTATGTGATTATGAGGGAAATGCATTGTCACAATCCCATAATGGGTTGTATCTCAAAAAGTATTACGCATGAAATTCATGCAATTACTTTTCTACATTAGTGTGTTAATTCATTAGTGTGTGTTTTTTATTTTAGTTGTGTTTTTTCTCTTTGCAGACATGTTTTTTTCTACACACCCTGTGTTCCACTCAGTTTTTCAAATGTCATTAGGTCATTACATTGGTTTTTTCGATGGTGCTTGTTGTAGCACACAGAACCACTCTTCCGCAACATGGGTACTCTATGACTCTAATGGTGAGTCGATTAATTTATAAGGTATCTGCGTTGTTTGAACAACCAATAATATTGTTGAATATAGTGCAGTTATTAAACTCTTGTCAAAAGCAGTTTCTCTTGGCATCATGGATTTAGTTGTGAAGTTGGATTCGCAACTCGTTTTGTTACAATGAAACAATCATTACTCGGTAAGAAATCCACAAATATTTTTTATGTATCTATGTTTTAGATTTTTGGAAAGAAATTTTGATTACATTACATATCAAAATATTCCACGTTATTTAAATACGTTAACCGATGCATTAGAAAAAAAAAACAAATCTTGATAGGCATTTGCATCATTTATAAAACTGAATCATGTTATGAACACATAAGTAGAGTGTTTACATCAAAATGTCAAAAACTAGAGTGTTCTGGGACACTTGGCTTTCGAAGCATACAAAATGTGTAAAAGACTAGATAAACAATCAAACTGCACGGTGCTCATGATAGCACGAGACTACCCTAATCACTCAACCTAGTAGCCGATGTAGTCTCGCAAAAACTCCCACAGTGTGTCTCTACCAACGCAGTGGAACATCATCAATAGTGGCATAATCTGGAACTCCTCGGGTTATCACTTCTAGATTGTGCTCCATCCCGGTTAAGGAGTCAGCCCCTTCTGCGTAGTTTGCACCCACTATCAAATGATAAGCTCGTCGTGATATTGGCGACATGCCTGGTGATCTCTCTGGTCTCACATATACACATTTATCATAAGTTGAGTCTCAGTTTACACTTTTACAAAAAATCATAAAATTTGAAAAACAGGTTTTTACCTGCATCGGTTCATTTTTTTCCTAGTGGTAGAGGTAGATCTGGGTCCCACTTGAAATTTGTGCCAGCATAAGTGTAGTCATCTACCAGAAGTAGTTGGCATTGTAGCCAAGTGAAAAATTGTGGTGGATAATGCATATGTTGACTCGTTCCTCCTCGAGGCATGACCTGGCTCCGTCTCATGAGTCTCGGATCTCACGGAGTAGGATCTAGTACCTTTGCCCACTAATACTATAATAGGTGTACTCGCTCCAAAATTAATGTCACCTGTATGGAACTGAACCCATGTTGCTTCAGGTGTCCATGCTTCCCCTTGATTAGTCGACATTTCATGTTTTCCAAAAGGTCTCCACACCAGTTGAAGAAGGTGGGGGTCAAGCATGCGATAGCGTATTGGAACTGGAATTTTGAAGCCTTATGCAAGTCTTGCATGCTAGATACACACGCCATAGTGAACAAAATCGTTCTCAGGATGAGGTTGTTGGTGATTGTGGCAATCTTGACCTTACCTCCATTAGTTATTTCGGCACCAGGACAATACCTCTGGAGTAGACGCCTGGTACTCTCACCTCCTTAGCGAAATACAAAGAGTTGAACTGCTTCCCCTCGACGGGACAATCCCATGATGAAGTATATATCCAGCTCCTCCAATTCTAGGTCTTGGCCTTTTATAATGAAGATCTCTCGATCTACATCCCAGAGGCTAATCTGATAGGGAAACAACTCCATCTGAGACCTCAACCCTGTCATCCTGAAGAATTTTAGCAGCTCGCAATTCGTCACAGCATTTATGCATGCAGGATATTAAGATGCGTGATGGTATTCAGCCTCATGGCCTCTTTCTTTCCATTCCAAGACCATATTCTCCTACAAAATAACATTTAAACACTTATTAATGCCTTTTTCATGGATCAAAAACATCATTTTTTGCTTAAAATGGAGTTTTATTTCTTTGAAAACCACCCTCGACTCCATCGCACATGTTTTTACAAACATCACAATTGCATCGCATGAGCCTTCAGGCTCAAGTGTGACCATCATAGGTTCGATGACCATACCCGCGATGGTCATTGGCACCATGTGTTTAAATTCTCCTTTCTAGCATGAAAATGACCATTTAAAATGCATAAAAAAAAATAATAAAATGAAAGAGCAGGCATGAGGCTCTTACCTGTCGCAGACGGTTCATGAGATAGTACCCAGAATCTCTTGCAGTAGCCACTAGAAAATCAAGAGAATTATGGCACAAAAATCACTTTCAGAGATCAGTTTGGTAAAATGATAAAAATTGAAATTAATTTTACCTATTTATAAGTTTCGAAAGTTGTTTTGTCAATATTTTTCGTAATACTTTAGTATTTTCTATCGATATTGGTGATGGGTGTGTTTCTTGTGCATTTACAGGTGCCTTCAATGTGAAACGTGATCATTATTGACCGATTCTAGCTAGTTTTGTTTTATCTCTTTTAAAGACTCATTAAATAAACGAAAAAGGAACCCTCCTGGAGTCATCTTTCAGCTCTTTTCTGACTCTCGAAAATTGAAAAGATTTCCGAGTACTTGTCATTTTGAACTCGTTAAAGTAAATGAATCGACGTCACCTCACTATACATTTACCCCTTTTTCAGGTTGAGATTGACTATTTATGAAAAAGGTACACCTTGGTCGATATGGTCAAGTGTTACCCTCGGATTTGGTTTTCTACCTTTTCGGATTTGAGGGAAAAATTACAAAAAGGGACATGTTGGAGTTTTCTTTTTTTGTCTCTTTTTCAAACTCTCTAAACATGAAAAATATACCAAGTTATTCTTATGCTAAGCTCATTAAAACTTTGCGACTCAAGACTCGTCACCATGATGAGATTGATATAGGGCTCGTAAAACTTACTAGGATCATTCAAAGAATGAACTTACATGACAACAATATGCTATCTCCTTCAAGCTTGTGTTAAAAATAATTGGGGTACTCGCTAGAAATACCGGTGGAAAATGAAGATGAGACATCCTTTGTATAGGTAGCATGTCACTCTTAAACATGACACTCTTATGCTCTTGTGTCGAGTTTGGGATATCCTCACTCAGTCACTTGTCCTCCCAAGTTTGGGTGATCTATTTTTCCTCTCATTTGAATATTCCACATTGTCGTCATGACCGTTACTCCTACGTTGAGCCAAATGGTGCCACACTCCATATTCATGTCGCCAATATGTTCAAGAGAAGTCCAATCTACAGTTATTTACCTATACATTGTTTGAGTCATTGCTACAGTGTTGAATATTATTCCACTTTATTCCTTGTTTTGTGTCGATTATGGGGGATTCATCATTTCCCTCCTCTGATGCATCACTTCCTATCGACTTCATCTCATTATCCAGGTAGATGTCTTAGGAACTCCCTTTCAGTACCTTAGAGTTGGCATGCCTTAATGGCCAGTTCTTCGCATCCAACGACGGGTTTTCATTATTGGCTTTCGATCAGGTTATTTTGTGCATGTTTGACCTTAGCTTCATTATCACATTACTTATTGTACTATTTTACCTTGAGATCCATTTTCATTATTGGTGGTTTCTCTCGTACTTGTTAACGGTCCACATCATTGGCTGGTAACAGGTGATTTTCTAGTATGTTCGACTTCAACACGTTTATTCGCATTGTTAGGATTTGTACATTGATCGGGTTGGGATGGAAAGAAAGACCCCGAGTGTTGTCTGTTATGGCTTAGGCTGCATGGAGCTATATGGAATTCATGATTATACACATGTTTCTATTATACGGATGGCTATGACCATATCGTGAGACTTTATATTTATGATGATCCTTGTTATTTGGATGGTTCCACCCAAACCATGGATATTTTATCTTGTCTTCATTATCTGGATGGACACATCCATGCCATGGATTCATGTTCTGATCTCAGATATGTATATGTATGTGCACACTTGATCTACAAGTCTCATGACAGTACATGTCCTTGTCCCTACCAAAATCTCATAAACCATCTCAGCCATCACCCCTCATTCTACCTTCATGCTGTAGGGGCATCTATTACATAGTATTTTTTCATGACTCCTGCACTTCCCTGTGACACATCTTGAAGTTCCCAAAACATTATCATTATACAGTATACTCATCCATGTATACAGCTCAGATCCCTCCTTTAACTTTGCTTAGAAAATATTTGGAGCTTTCCGTGAAGAAATAGCTCTTAAAACCCTAAAATGAGGGTCATCGCCCTTATGAAGCTAAAAAATGTGATGATTTCATGTTGCACTGTGTTAAGCCAGTGATGGCATCACTTTTTTCCCTTTCATGACTACAATGGTATCAAAAAGTAATTTTTCCCAAAGAGGATGAGAAGCTTCATGATCTAGAAGCTTCTAGAGCGGTGAGTTGGAGGTGGTTTGACATAAATGTGGTCGAATCCTCCTAACTTGACCTCTTGGTCTCATCCCTATGAGCTACCTCCTAGAGATGTGGGCCTGATCATATCTTTGTAGGAGTCCTAACACCCTATCCTAGCCTGTACATTTCTCCTCTCCCATGCCCAAATGGTTGTTCTATGTCCATTTGCAACCCTATGCTGAGCTTGTTCTTAGAGGCTATTCATCAAACTTGGATAAGGAGTGTTTCGAGAGTTTCTTCACTTGGACTTGGATTACCACTCAAGGAGAGCCTTTCAGCATCAAGGCTATGTTTGTATGCTTCCCTTTATTCTTTAAATAATATACAACTATTGGTTCATCTTCCCAAAATATATATGTTCATGTATGTATTAGCTTGGTATTCATTGATCAGCTAAGAATGTTATTATTGGATTTTCTATTGGTTTTGGCATGCTTCATTGTCTCTTGATCACTTTTGCATGTACATAATCGCTGAAAGAAGAAGGAACAAGCTATGACACAAGTGATTCAAGGATCTCAGCAAAGGAAATCAAAAAAGTATCAGAGCAAGGTAGGTCATCTCTCTCAGTCTACCTTTCAATTATAACATAAGACGGTGTCTAGTTGATTTTCACTTCAGTTGCTAGACCCACTCATTAGGCTAGAGGGATCATCTCTGTCCGCGGAGAGGATTAACCT
The DNA here is from genome assembly GCA_031772625.1 of Pinus tabuliformis. Classification (NCBI taxonomy): domain Eukaryota; kingdom Viridiplantae; phylum Streptophyta; class Pinopsida; order Pinales; family Pinaceae; genus Pinus; species Pinus tabuliformis. Next base: position 346,029,997 of record CM062819.1, on the reverse strand, counting down.
TGTCAACACTACTATTATTGAAAAGAAATTTAGATCTCTGACTCGAAAGTCTCTGCTATTGAAGAAATGCAGGATCTAAAAAGTCTTACACATGATCAAATCCATGGAATATTAACAGCATTTGAGATGAGGAAAGGTGCTCCTTCAGACATGAGAGAAGAAACCTTCAAAGCTACTGCAAAAGGAAAACAAAAGGAAGAATCAGTTTATGTATTAGAAGAAGAAGAGGAAAACTTCGTAAAGAAACTCCAAGTAGGTACTGGAAGATTCAAAGGTATGTTTCCTTTCAAACATTTTTCTTATGGTAGAGTTGGTCACTATGCTGCTAAGTGTACCTATAAGAAAATCAAGAGAAAGGAAAACAAGCTACAAAAATAAATAGGAAGAGGTTTGAAAACAAGATGAAGTTTGTATACACATGAAGACATTGATGGTATTTCAAATGGTGAAGAAGGTGAGCCTGATCAGTATTATCAATTACTTATGGAATTTGAAGATAAAAGTAATAATGGCCTAGAAGAAAAGGGTACTTTTATTGAAAATTTTGATAGGAATATATCAGATGCAGTGACAGTTATAGGTATCAAAAAATATTTAAGTTTAGGAGCAACTCGATTTCTATTGTTTAAGGAGGAAGAAGACGAATCATCATCAAGTATGGTTTTTTATTCAAAATGTGTTCCATTTTCTTGTCTATGCAATAATGATGGTGATGATGGTAATGAAACCACTAAGCATGTACTTATGGGTAAAAGTGAAAGTAAGCACTCTAAAGAGAAAACATATTAAAAGATGATTCCTCTTGAAATAGTGGATCAAGGAAAGATAGAATCAATGGGAAAAGTAGATGTGGCTATGCTAAGCAAAGATAATTATAAAAAATGGAAAGGAAATATGAAGTATAATCTAATGAATCTCGATGTCTGGAATCTAATGTGCAATGGTTACACCAAGTTTCCTCCATCAGACAAGGAAGCGCAAAAGAAAATAATGTTTTTTAGTAACATCTTTTGTAGCATAAATGTTTCAATATTGAATAAGGTTATGCATTATACTACTGCAAAGCAAGTGCAGGATAAACTGAAAACAATACATGAAGAAGACCCAAAGGAAGATTTCTCAGGTAATCCTATATCTAACAATGTGTCCAAAATGCCATATGTAGTTGATGATTCAAAAGAAGACGGGTTAGATTAAATTTTTAATCTTAGATTAAAACTTGATATTGCTTTGAAAAGGATTGTTAATCTCAACAATAAGTTGCACGCTTATGATAAAAAGGATCAAGTTGTATGGTATCTAACCAATATTGTGAAGGTCTTGAAGATGAGGTCATCTCTCTAAACGTACATATTGAAAAATAAGATAAGTGGAATGAAGAACTACTTCAAGCATTTGAAGAATAATAAAATGGGATGAAAGAAGAGAAGCTCAAATTAAAACAAGAAATGGAGGAAGGAAGAAAGGTTGAAGAAATTGTGAAAACGAAGTATAGAGAAAAGGAAAATCAATATCAGGTTGAGGTAAATATCCTAAAAATTAAATTAGAAGAAAAGGATAAACATTTGAAATTTCAAGATAGTAGAAGATTTTGGATAATATTCTTAGTATTCAAAGGTCTCCTTCCATCATGAAACTGTTGAAGGAGAATCTAGTTCACAAGCTGAGGCAAGGAATTCTAATGAAAAATCTGAAATGCTCAACAAAGGGATAAGAATTCAACCTTGTCAAAAACCAAGGAAATAAAATCTTCAAAGAAAATAATTTACTCATAACTATGGAAGTGTTAATCGATTTTCTCCTCTGATCCATAATGTAGAATGTTCTACATGTCACAATTATGGACATGTTGCAGCCAATTGTAGAAGTATAATGTCTCAAGCTAATAACCATCTCACAAAAAGATCATCATCTTCCAAGTACTTTAAGGGATATTTTTTTTCTTGCAATATGTTTGGTCACAAAGCCATTGATTGAAGTAGAATCAATACGATACATATAAGATGGTATTCTTATAACAAGTTTGGGCATGTAGCAAAAGAATGCAAGAACAAGTCTATGGATTGTCACAGACAACAGGGTAAGCAACTAGATAAGAAAATTAATGTTAAAAGATCTGAAAAATATAGATCCACCAAATTTTTTCATAATAAGAAAGAAAAGGAAGAGCAGATAAGTTGTGGTCTTGCTCTTTACTCATTTGAAGATGAAGATGAATGGTACGTAGATAGTGGATGTTCTCATCACCTGACTAGAGATAAGAGTAAAATGGAGTCACTCAGGAAAATCCAACATGGTAATGTTATTCATGGAACTAATGTTTCACCAAAATTATAGGACAAGGTAAATTCGGAATTAATAAAACTGGAGAAGCAACTGATGCTTTATTAGTTCAAGGACTAAAGCAGAATATTCTAAACATACGTCAAATGGAAGGTAAGGGAAATATAACTGTGTTTACATCAACCAAATGTAAGGTTATGGATGAAGTAACTGGAAAATTCATAGAAAGAGGATATATAAATCGAGACAAATTATGTGTTTGAAGAACAAAATTCTCTTAGATATGAGAAAGATTCCGACTTAGAGTAAAATAATATGGTTCCTATTGTAGTCCATTATTCTTAATTGAATACTTCTAATAGTGACTGCAGAAGTGGTGAGAGTTATTTGACCTCATGAAAACAAAAGATGATTATCAAGTCCTTAGAATCAATGATGTGTAATCTCAGGGGAATTAATACATGTTTTGTCTTGATGATGAATCCCATTGTTTTTTACTTTCATGTTGCTTATACTATTGACATTGCCTCTAGTGTAGTAACACTACACATTTACAGATAGAATAGGCTTAGGGGGAGTTGAAGGTATGAAATTTCAGTATTTCACTTTTTGTAGATGGATCCTATAAGGATAAGTCGCCTGTATACATGAGTTCTAAACTGAATAGTTGTGTATATCTTGGTATGATGAGGAAACTGTGGGACAGACTCAAGAAAAGGATCTGATAGACTTTAGACAATTATTATTTGGTTTTCATGATTCTGATGGTTGATGATTACAATACGTTGAGGCTATTTAGAAGTTATTTTGGTCTTTATAAGTTGTTGATACCTTGATGGATGACTGGTTGATGAAGATGCGTTGATGATTCTTACTGATATATGAGATGGTAAGATCAGATATGACAATGAATGGTTGGCATAGGTTCAGGGGGAGAATTTACTATGTTTCAAATAATGCATTGTTGGCATTATATTTGATTGATACATAATGATGCCTATCAATAGGTGATGTTGTTGAAGTTCTTGAATATGATATCTTCTTGAGTTGCATATTGGTGAAATAAGTTCTTGATGAAGTGGTGTTGGTATGATAATTCTTCTTTGTATGAAGAATGATGTTTCTAAGACACGCTTGTTGATATGTTACTGCTACATATGCTGGATGATACTTGGAAACATTGCACTTTTTTATGATGTTGAAGAATGATGCTAGACTACCCTATCTTAATTTATGATGATATGCTTGGTCCTCACGTATGTTTTTGTTGTTGCATACCTGGTCACATGTTGATGATATTGAGGCTACATTATCTTATCTTGTGAATTGATGATGGAAATGTACCTGTTGTTGTTCTTGGTGCTACTAAGAGATTTTCATGATGTAGATCGTATGTGGTGTATGATAGTTATTGATGACTATCATGGTCTTGTTTATCTTGGTTATAAATTTCATATCTATCATTTGATGTAAAGGTCATGTAAAGACCTATGATGTAGTCATTGTCAAATTCAGTCATGTATGGACTATTGTGGTCAAGTCCTTTTGGACATGTGATGCAATTTGTAAACCCACTGTGATTGGGTGATTGATGTAAGTTATTGCTAATAGGATAAGTCATATGAGTCATAAAGTCATGTACCTCATTATACATCCTTCATAAATTTCATCATGTGCTCGGTGAGAGCATGACCAATATTGATCACTCAGCAGTTCATATCTACAACACTCATGAGAGAAGCTTTCAGTCAGTATGGGTTAGCCCTTTTCCCTTGATGCCAAAGGGGGAGAGTCACTTGGTGTTTGCAAAGCTTGGCACTTTACTTGATGTGTTTTATAGGTATTTATAGGTTGTGGTGACCAAACACAAAAGTGGTTGCCATCAAATCTAGAGGGGGAGATTGTTGGCATTATGAATTATGTGTCGTCCTTGATGGAAACCTACCTAATGAATGGAAACCTACCTGATGAGTTGTCATTGATGACAAACCTACTTGATGAATATGTAAATAGGATATGTCTACATATGTGATAGAGAGTTTTGACAAAGGCATACCATTTCAGAGGCAGAGAAATGAAAAAGTTGAAACAAGAAGTATACATGGGTTTTGTTAAGAAAAGTTGCGTACACATGTGAGTATGAAGAAGAGAAGGTGCATATAGTTTTCACACCATGGTATTCTAATACCATGGTATTGCCCCATGGTATCGACCCCAGTAACTGATGTTTTGATCCCATCTAAGAAAACCATCAGCTCGAGTATGGTTTCGACCTATTGTATTAGATAAGGGAAAATCTATATAAGGAGATGAAGATCAAAGTGACAGTGGGTCCTCACCATGGTATTTCCCAGTGGTATTGAGCCCAGTAAAAAAAAATTTGATCCTGTCTAAGAAAACCATCAGTTGGAGTATGGTTTTGAACTATGGTATTGGATAAGGGCTAAGATATATAAATAAATGAAGATCGAAGTGATTAATGAATGTTTCATGAATAATTAGATCTGAAGAAAATATGAATGCAATGGGCTATTATGTTTTTTCTTGATCTAAAACTAAGTATGCACCCAAGAATTCACTACAAAAAAACAGGCAATTTGTGCCAAATTTAGCACCAGATTTTAGTGCATTATTTTCTCAATTGGGATGAGCAGTGTGGCACTAAATCTGGCTCTATTGTACAATATTTAAAGCGTCCTTTTTTGCACCAAATTTTGCATCTTTTTTACGCCAAATTTTCCATCATTTTTTGCATCATACTTTGCACCAAGATTTTCATTTGGTTTTACAACAGGTTTTGCTTCTAGTTTTGTGACATTTTTTGCATCTACTTTTGCATCATTTTTTGCTTCCTCTTTTGTGGCATTCTTTGCTTCTAGTTTTGTGTCATAATTTGCACCGATTTTTACACCATCTTTGGCATTTGATTTAGTACCTTTTTTTACATCCAGTTTGTGCCAATTTTTGCATCTTGTCTTATGCCATTTTTTGCTTCTAATTTTGTACTTATTTTTACATCTATTTTTGTGCCAATTTTTCTCCCTTTTTTTACACCATTTTTTCCATCCAATTTTGCACCATATGTTGAATCTGATTTAGTGTCAAATTTTTCATGTATTTTTGCAGAATTTTTTGCATCCACTTTTGCATTTTATTTATGTCCCTTTTTTGTATCCTATTTTGCACCATATTCTGCATTTAATTTTGCAATTTGTTTCATCCAATTTAGCATCATTTTTAACACCATTTCTTGCATCCAATTTTACATCCTTTTGAGCATCTAAATTTGCATCCTATGTTGAACCATATGTTGCATCCCATTTTTTGTCTATTGTTACATTCAATTTTGAGCCATTTTTTTCGTCTAATTTTGCATATGTTTTTGCACCAAGTTTTGAATGATTTGTTGCACCTCATTTTACATCCAATGTTGCATCTCAATTTGCATGCAAATCTGAGCCATTTTTATGCCCATTTTTGCACCATTTTTCTTCTTTTGTGTCCAATTTTGCACCATTTTTTATGTCCAAATTTGCATCCATTTTGGTATCTATTTTTCATCCTTTTTGGCTTCCAAATTTGCATCCTTTTTTCTGCCACATTTTGTGTCCACATTTGCATCTCATTTTGCACCTAGATTTTAGTTTGAATTTTCATCTAGTTATGCATCATTTTTTACATCCTTGGTTTTACCCTTTTTTAGTCCCATTTTTGTTTTGTGTCTTTTCTTACATCGTTTTTTCATCCTAATTTTACACCATTCTTTGAATCCTCATTTTGGTGTCCATTTTTACATCCTTCTTTGTGCCCAATTCGGTATCCTTTCATATTCCTTGTTTTTTCCCTTCTTTGTGTCTAGTGTTGCACCATTTTTTGATTTTACTTTAAAACCCTTTTTGTGTCATTGTTTTCATCTTCTTTTGATGGCTAGTTTAACATGCAATTCTACTCCCAATTTTGCATCCATGGTTAAATCCACTTTTGGCTTCTTGTTTAGATTTTTACTTTTATTTCCATTTATGACCCCCTCTATGGGTTCATTTTACCAAGTTCATTTACATAGTGAAATATATTAAAGTTTCTAAATATCATTTTGCTGTAGGATTTAATGCATGGTTAGATGAAAATAAAACCCTATCAGTTTATCCCAGAAACCTGGGACAAACCAATTAAGATAAAGGTTGTTCTAAGGCTTAGGATTCTTAGTAGATCAAGATGTAGAGTATAGATTAAGAAAAAGAGAATGAATTCTTGTGAGTCCTCGCATGCAGGTCTTCTTGGAATTTTTAGTATATCTAGGAAGTGCTCCTAGATAGCTCCAAATCTTGGTCCTACACATAAGAGAGAGAATAAAGCAACCTTCATAGAATAATAACTTGATAATCGAAACTATCATAAACATATAAATATTATTGAATAAATAAATACAAACCAAAATTTCATACATCCATTAGTTAAATAGAAGAAGTGAAGAATGAATAGGAACATATGGAAGGAACAAAAACTGATCTATATGAATAAAGGAGTTGGAGGAAAGTTACAACAATCAGATGTAGTTGCAACAACACCTCCCCAAACTCATAGCTCCAAAACTCTCCCTCTCGAGATAGATCTCAACAATGTGACAATACAAGAATTCCCATCATTTTTCAATGGCCAAGCCTCCAATATACAGGAAAGTGAAGGCTATGAAGATTTCCCAAATTCCTCATTAGTTCAATTTGGGAAAAATATTTTGGGTGAATAATGTTTCCTCATATAAAAATGGCCTTTTCCACATTTTAGATGCTTTTGTGCGTAGGAAAAAGCTTCCCGATGCTTTATGGATCTTTCCTGCTTTTGATGCTTTTATTTTTTAGGAAAAATCTAAAGATGAGGATAAAGAGATCACTTTCCACCATATGAGTTTCCGAGCGTGAACAAGAGTGTCAAATTCAAATTCTAGTTTGCTTATGTTTTTTTTTTTTTTTAATATGTATTTAGTTTTAGTATTTTTTTATTTTCTAAAAAAATATATTTAGTTTTTGGTATTTTTTTCTATAAGAAAAATTATATTTTGTTTTTATAGAAATGGATTTTAAAAGTTCCATTCATGCTAAATTTGTGATTTTATGATAGGAGTTTAAATTATATATAAAAAAGTAACTCAATGCCATGTGTTGTGTCGTTGACATGGGCGTTATGCATCTCTTCCTTGCTAAGTTATAGAATGTGCTTGGGTTTTCTTAATGTAATAAAACTAATTATGTTCTTCATGATATTTTGAAATGTTAATCTTGAACCAGGCTAAAAAAACAAGAAAGTTAAAATAGGTTTGCCTTTGTCCTTTGTAGATATTTGTCCCCATTAATCTTGATCTTAATAGATTAATTGTCTTATGGTGGCCTTGAGTGGTCACTTTGATTAGTTGTGTGCTTCATAGTTTTCTGTTAGTGACATTTTTTAGGCTTGATAATATGTTATTTAATTTATCAAAATGTGTTATTGTCCATATTATTGTTAAATATGTTAGCTTTTGAGCATGTTTTAGCAAAACGTTCCCAAAATGTTTATAGATTGTATTTTATAATGCAATGATTCATTGCTTGATGAAATTGTTTTGGATATTTTTTTTAATGATTCATTGATTGATGAAATTGTTATGGATATTTTTTTTAGTATATTAAATTGTATGTGATAAAGTCAAAAGTCACCTCTTTTTTATATTTTCATTGGTCAATTTCCCTTAAGGCCATCAAGTTCACCATTTGGTCCCAGGTTAAGGAAATATAGGAGTCATGAAGTGGAATTGTCCAAGCACTTAAATCTTGAGACATGTTTTTTTTTAGTCACATTATAATTCCTTTCTATGTAAATTCTCGATGAAAATAGTCTCATGGAACATGAGGGGCCTCAATAGTAAATGAAAACAAAGACTCCTAAAAGAAAAATGGTACGCAAAGCACCCATCAATAATGTTGATATAAGAAGAAAAAATATTAAGTGAGGTTCTACCTCATACAATTAGTAAATGGTGGAGGAATTTCCAAGTAGTAGTGGTTGATGCTTAGAGATACTTGGGTGGAATGGTTATTATTTGAAATGATCAAGACAAAAAGGTTACCAATATGTTTACCTCTTTTGCATTATGACAATACAATTTTAGTTAATTGACATCGAGGACTACTACCATGTATCCAATGTCTATGACTCCAATATCTCAAATGGAAAACCTCTGTTTCTCAATTCTATTTCTAACACAAGTAATTTATACTTCCCATCTCCATGGATTATTGGGAGTGACTTCAATATTATCAAGTGTCTCAAGGAAAATAAAGGATGAATCGCAATGTTTAACAAGATATTTGGTAATATATACCATTAAATCCATAAAGTAGCCTCCATTAATGTTCTCAAGCAACGAGTCTCCAACCCACACATCTGGATCAATGAGATGTAATAAATGTGTGTGTGGTGACTAACTTAATACACCACTCTAATAACTCCACAAACTTATGTATTTCACTCCGTCACATAAATTGACAATAGTGTGACATAAGTAAACCAAGAGTAGACATGAAAGCCTTAGGTAACAAACATTCCCTACATCCTCAATTAGGTGCTTAAATGATGAAGTGAAAATGCAAGGAGAAAAGAGGAATTCATGATTTAACCATCACAAACATGTGATCAAGTGTGACTAGGAGTGTATATATTCATATATTTTCCAAAGAGGGAGTGAATACATGAGTTACCATTCATTGGCCCTTATTTTTATTTCTTTTTCATTTTCTTAAATATAGGACTTAGGGAATAAGGTTTTCATAAGTTTGGCACAACTCATAGATATAAGATACACATGAATTTTCACTTCAACCTTAGAGTTTAGACTTAGATAAATCAATATAGTGTATCTTTAATGATTTTGGCTTTCACATTTTGATTTTATTTCATCACAAAGGACAAAAGGGGAAATATTTTGCCACAAATCTATGAATGCTTAATCATAAATGCGTCATGTGATGAAAACAAATTAATGATGTTATTCTCTATGAAAATGATGGGTATTCTTGAGAAAATCTTATGCTTGTGGATGTCTCCTCTCTAGTTGAGAGGGAGTAAGGGTAGACACCATATTATCCATGTGTCATGTACTATGGCTAGGACTAACAATCGTAAACCTAGTAAAGACACTAGTAGGGAGAATGGTGGATTGGATAAACATCTGGGACCAATATTCTTTGAGAATCTGGACATTGACTAGGACTAATGGCCATAATTCAAGTACATTAATCCAAGATAAGAATAGTCACGAGGATTGACATTTCCTGGTGTCAAATATTATGATAGTGGATTGGGAAATGATCATGTGAGGACATACCTAATGAACATCCTGGTGGGGTAAGTGCCTAGAGAGGCAGTGGTGTCCAAATTTATGCATCCCAACGTTGTGCTATGATCTAATGGAGAGATAAACTTGTTAGTCAAGGCCTTACTATTTTGACAATGTTGGCTATGATGATGTAAATCATCATCGATGCTTATCAATACAGATCCCTTCTTATATGAATATTTCAACTTGAGAGTACTTTTTTGTCTCATTATGAGTACCTCCCTAGTTTAGAGGGAGGGTCATCATCTTCATTATCGCCATCATCACCACCATCAACATCATCATTATTGTCATCATTTCATTATCGTCATAATCACCATTCATGTCTTCATCATCATCATCATCATCATGATTATGGATATTGTCATCAATTGTTCATAATTATAGGCATCATAAGAAATATCATCAACCTAAAAAATGTTACGAGTGCTCGAAAAGGGTTGTTAGGAAATATGATATATGCAAGAAAAATAACAACTTTATTTTTTAGAGATGATCGATGATCATCATCATTACTACCATTATCATCGTCATTATAATTGTCATCATCCCCATCATCATAACTAATATAATTTTTATCATAATTGTTGTCATCTTCATCATGAACATCATAATCATCATTCATGCCATTATTGTTCTTGATGATGACCAAGATGAAAATAATGATAATGATGATCAGATGATGATGACTTCGAAGATGACGCCAAAGATAATTATTATGATTTTGAGTCTTGACCATGACAACATTTAAAAATTGGGAAGAATGGCCAAGGTCATTAGCATAATCATGATCATCATTGTCATTGTAACTCTCATCGTCTTTATCATCAATGTCATTATCATAACAATCACAATTCATGTCATCATCATCATCTTCATTATCATCATCGTTATTTATTGGCAGTCATCAGTTGTTCATAATTTTCAATGTCATAAGAAATATCATTAATGCAAAAAATATGATGTGTGTTGGGAAAATTATGCAAAAGTGAACAAAAAAGTGGGGGTAAAAATAGACGTAAATTTGGATGAAGAGTGGACACAACATGAGTAGATGCAGAACAAGACAGAAAAATTGATACAAAAGTGGATGAAAAAATAGATGCAATAGTTGATGCAAACTTGAACACAAAATAGGATTCAAACATGGATGAAAAAGTGGAAGAAAACATGGGCATGATAGTAGGCATAAAACTTAGCATGAATTTTGGTGAAACAAATGTGGATACTACAATGAATGTAAGAAAAAAGGCACGAACTTGAATGCAAAAGGGAAGAAAAATTGGATGAAAAAAGGGATGTAAACATGGGCCAAACATGGGTGCAATAGTGAACACAAAATTAGTTGCAAAATTGGACAAATCAAAAGTGGATGTAAAAGTAGATTCAAAATGGGATGCAAAAAACATAAACAATATTTGATGCAAACTTGGACACAAAAGAGGATGCAAATGTGGATGCAATAGTGGAAGAAAATGTGGGTTGCAACGATAGGCATAAGATATGGCACAGATCATAGAACAAAAAAAGTGGATGAGAAAGTGGATGTAATAATAGACAAAAAAAAGATGCAAACTTAGATGCAAGACAAGATGCTATAAGGGATGTAAAAGTGGATGAAAACATGGGTGCAACATGAGAAACAAAATTGGATGCAAAATATGGATGCAATAGAAGTACATGCAAAAGAAGATACAAAATGAGATGCAAAACCCAAAACAAAAGTGGATGCAAAAATAGATGCAATGTCTTATGCAAAGGAGGATGCGAAGATGGATGCAAAATTGGAAGAAAACGTGGGTACAATAGTAAGTACAAAGCATGGCACAAATTGTGTCACAACAAAAGTGGATGTAATGATAGATACCAAAAAAAAAAGCAAATGAAGATAAAAATAGGATGCAAAAAGAGATGTAAAAGTGAGCGTAAACATGGGTGCAACAATGGATGTAAAATATGATGCAAAAGTTGATGCAACAAAATTCTATGCAAAAGTAGATGCAATACAAGACACAAAACCTGATGCAAATCTTGACACAAAAGTGGATATAAAAAGGAATTAAAAATAAATGTAAAAGTCGATGAAAACCTAGATGTATATGAGGATGCAATTGTGGATGCAAATTTAGAAACAAAAAAGGGTGCAAAGGGAGGTGTCAAACTAGGTGCAAATTATGGCACAAGAAAAATGGATGCAATAGTGGACACAATAACAAATGAAAAAGAGTATGTAAATATGGATGCAAAACATGATGTAAAAGTTAATGCAACAAAAGTAGATGCAAAAACTAGACACAAACCTCAATTCCAAACTTGGAACAAAGGGGATGCAAAAAATGATTTAAAAAATGATGCAAAAGAGGATGAAAGAGATGATGCAAAAGTTGATGCAAGTGTAGGCGCAAAAAGTGGATGCAATAGAGGATGCAAAAGATGGTGAAACAAAATTAGTTGCCAAACTTGATGCAAAACATGGTGCAAAGGATGGCACAAAACTTGGCATAAAACGTGGCGTAAAACTTGGCATAAAATCTAGTGCAAAACCTATTACAATACCTGGTGCTAAACTTGATGTAAGACTTGGTGCAAAACTCGGTGAAAACTTTGCATCAAGTTTTGCACCATATTTGATAAATGGACACAAATAGCACCAAAAATGATCTCTAGACGCAAGAAGGGAAGCAAAAAGGGATGCTAATCATAGGGTTTTGTTGTAGTGATTTGATGACGGATCAGATCCAATAGATCTGAGATGACAATATTGCTTATGAAGTGATTTGATTTGTGTTGATAGTGTCTTAACGCATGATTTTTCAGTGTATGCTAATATTTGGGTATGCTAATATTTGGGTATGTCTGAAGTTATGTGCTACAGTGAAGGTATAAATCAAGAATTTCAAACCTGTACATGGGTTTTATATCCTGCAGGGTACATACACACGTGACTGTGATACTAGTAAGTCATGTACATGTGGGTTTGTCTCCTGAAAATCATGTATACATGAAAATATGCTTTGAGGAAAGCATATACATAAAGTAGGGTTTTGATGAGAAGAATGTATGATAAGTTTAATTAGTCTTGTTGTCTTTGTGGTGTCAGCCTCTGAAGTCTTCTTGATGATCTGAGCTTAAACAGTGATGTTTTGATTATGAAATAATTGATTGAAGAATGTTGAAGACGCTTGTTGTTTGTGATTGAAGATCAGTGAAGGTTCTGTGATTATTTCAAAATGATGTAGTGGTTCTGTGATTATTTCAAAATGATGCAGTGGTTCTGTGTATGAAACAATGTTTAGTTCAGGATGACAGTGGTTCACATTCACGATTCATTAGTTTAATATCTATACACAGGTATGATTCATTGAAAGTGAGTACACATGCGGGTTTGCTATCGTAAATTAGCATACATATTTTGACATATGGTTGATCAGGGTTTGCAGTAACAGAATATCATTTTTGTGATGTGGATTATGTTGATTGGTATTTTGGTTACAATTTTTTGACTATTCTGGTTATTTAAGTTGATTGATTTGGATTTTAGTTGATTTGATTGATTCGGTTATTGGGTTTCAGTAATTGGTTGGTTCAATTGATTCAGAGATTGGTTGGGTCAGAGATTGATGATTGAGATACAACAATAAGTTTCAATTTTGATGATTTATTTTGAGCTTAAATGTTGGTAGTGGGTCTAATTTCAAAGTTTGATGAAATATGGCCTACAAGTTGTGATGTTGTTATAGACATTTTTGTGCCTCGCGACATGGAGCATGAAATGTCAATAATTACAGGGATCCTCAGTCCCTAAACATGTTGTTCTTACCCCTAAAAGAACAAGGTCATCAAACAACAGCACTTCCAATCAGTTCTCCACCTGAAAACACTTCAAAACAGGCTAATTTTGGATCATGTCAGCTGCTCCACTGAGCATCTGCGCTGGAATGCAACTGCTCCTCCTTGTACCTGCGCTGGAAGTCAAATCTAATGAAGACTACCTGCGCTGGGCGAGATTGGCCAAGTGGCACAGTCATTCTGCAAGGTGTCAACTGCCCAGGAAGCTTCCAAACTGACACTTGGTTCATGAGATTCGCTCTGTGATGAGTAAGAGGTACTTGATCACCATGTGTAAGCAAGGATCTCCAAGTGGACTCAAGAACTGAAGATTAACTGAAGAGGGAGAGGAAACTAGTCAGCTCTATGCCAGCCTCAAGCTGACTCATCCTCTCTTCTTCTCTCCTATATATAGAGCTCTTCTATGAGGTCTAAGGAGGCTGGAATTTTGTGTAAAGCAAGGAGGTGCTGTTGGTTTACAGTTAGAGCTATTGGGTGATTGTTTTACTAGAGGTGAAGAGGAGAGTTCTTGCTGCTGGGGAGGTGCTGCTGGATTGGAGCCATCAATGGTTGTAACCTTCTCAGAACCCTGTTACTTCTATCAATAAAGTTTTGCATGTTCTCCTATATACTTGTATTGTATTTACTTGTATATTTGATTCACTCTAATCCATGCATCAGTTATGAGTACATGTATCTTGTAGTTTCCTCTCTTGTTTTGTGCAGGATCTGTGTGTAGCTGGACCGGCCAAGAGAGCAAGGAGCTGGGAACAAGAGATAAAGAGAGAGGATAAGGATCGACTAAGCGAAAGACACCAGGTTGGTTAATCTTTTCTTCCTTCTCTCTGTACTTTCATAAAGGAAAATATCAAAGCTTTACTTTCAGTTGTTGCTAAAGACTGTCACCTTTAGAGTAGGGATAGGGTCATCCGAGTCGGATACTTTTCCCCACAACAAACTGGCGACTCCGCTGGGGAGCCTAGTATCTTGTTGGTGTTTGTAGTATCTTTGCTATTCATTTCCTGAACCAAAGAGTACCGAATCGAAAAGCTTTTGACTATATCAAAAGCGAAGTAGAGGGGCTGCTACTCTTGCTCATTTTTTAGCAGATTCATGATTTGAAGAGCTGATCTACAAAAGACTCTTGTACTCTTTGTGAGAGCTTTTCATCCTCTTGATCATCCCTTAGCCTGTACTTGACCTATAGCTTTTTATTTCAGCAAAAACAGTGCATTTTTGAGCTTTTTATGACCCGAAAATCCTTGTAAACGCAACTCTCGTGTCCCAGAGCAAGCTGTCCACAGGCAGTCTGCATTACAGCGCAGGTACTCCCTTCGGGAACTGCGCTGGAAGTCAATCTGACAGACCAGAGCCTGCGCTGGTTCAGTTAGCCAGTGTCTTGCTAAGGTTTCCCTTTGTGTCTGAGCCCTGTTTTCACTGATTTTTTGCTGATTGCTTGCTGGTCATTGTACTTGCTGTAAACCATTTTCCTTGACATTATTCCGCCTCAGTTGTGTGATGAAACTGTGAATGTTCTTTCAGTATTTCTTGTTTCAGTTACAGTTTCCCATTGTGAAAAGCGAACCAGTATAGCTGTGGCCTCTTAGATCCTGAACTGTAAAAGTGTCTTTGTGATCTTATGAGCTAGTTTTTTTACTGTTCATGGCTGTTTGAGTTTGTTTGTTTTTCATATTATGGTTTGAATTCATATATTTTTAGTGTTGAAACAAGTACATGTAAGGTGTCTTTTCATTTTAGACGAAACTTGTTTGTTTACGCTTCAAATTGAATTCGAAAATTATACAACAATTTCCTTTTGTCTACATCAACATTAAAGGAAAAGAAAAGAAATACATGCATCTTGCATTTGCATTTTTGATAAGTTTGCGTGTCTGATCTAGGAAAAAGTGCATTAGTTTGTGCTTTGTGCTCTGTGTGGAAAGATATTGTTTTTCTCTCCCCTCAGTAGTTAGGATTTTCAAAGCTAAAAAGATTGTGAAAGCTTGCTTATCATTTTAGCTGCATTTAGGAAGTTGTACCAATACATCTCGTGGTGATCCTGAAAGACAAACTGATAAACAAGATCAACTTAAAATATATTGAATGAATCTAAAAACGCATTGTAACATAACGCTCACAATAGAGGTCTAGGTAGAGACGTGTTCCGGCGTCGTTAAACGTAGTGACTGTCGATCTCTACGAAGGTGGGTGATTCCTCCTGAGGGACGATAGCACTAATACGGACTTGAGCTCCCGCGTACCGTCGCGTATATTGGGAGACCCCTATAGGCAATTATCCTTTATCCTTAGGAAGCCGTGTCGACCGCCCTACTGATCGCAATGCAGTGAACACAGCATTCACGAAGATCGACCACCCGTACCGTAAAACGTATTCTGTGGTTTCGCGAAAGGTTTGGCACACCCTCTGCCTAGATCTCCAGAGCAGTTTCTTTTGGCCCTTTTCAAACTCTATAACTGAAAAGGTCCAACCGAGCATTTGTCACTTCGGGCTCGTTAATACATCGAAGGCGACTAGAGTCATCTTTAGCTTTTTCTCGACTCTTAAAACATGAAAAGGCAAGTTGTGTCTAAAAGCGTCTAATAAAATTCATTCAATACGGAAACCTAATTCCCTTTTTTTTGTATTTTAGTTGATCGAGTAATCCGCAACCGTGGAGGAAAGTCAATTAGAACTCCGTCGTTCGAGGAGACTCGCGAGTCAACCGTCTTTGTCTCCGGAATCGAGAGTAGTACGGACAAAGCAAACTCGCTTGACCGGGTCAAAATCTCCCATTAAAGTTAGAACAACAGTTCCAACTACATCTGAGATTCTGGTCACTCCTAATATTTCTGGAAACCCTGCCTCTATTGAAGAAGTTCAACAGCGACAGAGGGACAGTTGTATTGATCCTAGTCTGAGAACAAGTACTTGCATAACTGAACCAGTTCCATCTGAAACCGGTCCACAGAGTCTTGTTGCTCAAACAACTGTCGCTGTCGAAGCAACCCCTTCTTCGGCACCAGAAATCTTTTACGGACCTGACGGTCTTCCTCTTCCTCCTGGTCTGATTGCAATAGAGGAAATCGTAGAGGACCAGCAAGCAAATACTCCAACTCATTTTGGAGTAGGCATCACTCTTTTTCCTTCTGCATCAGAAGTTTGTCCATCGCCAGTGGAAGTTCCTATAGAATCGTTAGGCAGTTTATTGGATAGACTTAAAATGTCTGAGCAACCGTCGACATCTAGGACTGTGCCAAATGACACAGCGACAACAGAAGCTCCTGCTGTCACTCCGACGATGTTTGCCGGCATACCAGCTGTCCCGACTAGCTCTCAACAGCTAGAAGGAGTCCACCCAGGGACTATTATGACAACTTGGTCTGCTCCAGTTTGTTCTTCCGGTATAATACCTGGTAATTCTTATGTTGAAACTAGACAAATTGATCCCTTTGGAAATCAATTTGGACCATCGAGTTCTCAAAGGCAATCTATACCCTTGAGCTCCGGATTGTTACCGTATGGGGGGCAATATGCCCTTTCACTTCCCCCTCCGGGAGGATACCCATACGGCAGTTTTCAACCACATTCAGGTTTGACTGAAGTTACGACGAGTGGTTGGGTGCCTATGTTGCCCCAACAACCGAGAGTTGTATATTCCATGCAACAGTGTGTACCTATGTCTAGTATCCCGACGACGCCAGCAATTGTAACCGTGTTGCAAGTTCAATCGATGCCTGTTGTATGTCAACCCCAAGTTGTAATGCAACAGCCCATTGACCCTGCAACACAACCACAATCGCCAACTTCCGGGACGACACAGATACAAACGGGAACCATAACCCCGCAACTTGGTCCGTCGGTTAGTGTCGCACAGCAAAACATGGCTTCACAACCATGGATGGTGCAATACCAACAACCTCAGTTTCGGCAGGTGTACCAGGGATCTGAGCAACAGATCTTTGCGAATAGTGGGCAACCCTATATTCAGAACGGGTTAAATCAACCACTTTACAGTGGCCAAGCCCACCAACCGTATCAGTCATATCAACATCAGTTGCATTATGCTGGTATGCAAAGGCCTACTGCTCAGGCGATTCCATCGTATCCTGGGTACGCCTCGCCAAACCTGAATCAGCAGTTGCCATTCGTGGCGACTCTAGAATTACCAAATTTACATCGATTGACGAATGATCCAATCGCCTATGCCCATTGGTGGCCAGCGATTCCTCACAAACTTCCTTCGGACATTCCTAAATTCAATGGAAATCCTGGCGAAGACCCGTCGAATCATGTGATGACTTTCCATCTGTGGTGTTCGTCGAATACCTTGAATGATGATTCGATAAGGCTTCGCCTTTTCCAGAGGACATTGACTGGTCCGGCGGCTAAATGGTATATTGAATTACCTAGAGCCTCTTTCGACAATTTTAGTTCCCTAGCCATGACTTTCTTAACACACTTTTAGTTACCTATAAGGTACGAAACTGGAACCGAGATCTTAACCAATTTCAAGCAGACAACGGCCACACATATATCAGATCATATACATGAGTGGCGTCGTCGTCGCAGAATGGTAAAGACTTATGTTCCAGATCAGCTTTTAGCTGAGTGGTTTATAAAGTCGCTTCTTCCTGCTATAACAGAAGATGTGGCCAAGGGAGGTGTCGTAACAGAGGAGCAAGTTATTGCTCGTGCCCAGTATTTAGACTTAGTATATACTCAGTCTGGCACGCTCTATGACAAGATACCTGACGCCCCTAGACCGGAATTTTCAATTCCTCCCCCTCCTGGATCAAATAGTGACTCTCATGCCGGCGATGGTGTGATTGGCACTGCAAACGCAAAGTCAATACAGGATTCGTCTAAGAAAACCCGTGAGACTTCGAATCAAAATGCAAATGAAGAACTTCTTGCCTCGGAAGTAAGTGCCGTGTCGGACGACAAGGGCAAACAACTGAAGCAACCAGGAGACAAGAAGAAAAAGAAAGGGAGAAAAGGGAAACCCCCTTCGGGGTGTCATATATGCGATGAGGATCATTGGACAGCGGATTGTCCATGCAAAGCTGAGCTTAAAAGATTCTTTAAGAGTCCAAAAACCTCAGCTGTGTTGACTGATCCGTTTCCTAATCCTGGTCAAAATCTGGTTGCTAATCAAAATGCTTCCCGATCCCAAGTGCTTATGTTGTCTACCTCAAAGCAGCAGAATAATGCTTTGACAAGGAATAAAGATTACGGGAATCCATGGCTATCAAATAACAAGGCTAATGAACAACCTAGTAGTTCGACGACAGCTTTGACCAAAGTTGTGCCACCCATCATTCCTGAACCAATGGTAAAGTTGCCAAAGGGAGTAGTACACAAATCGACATTTAATCCTCGTGCCAAAATAGCACAGAATTATAATATAATAGAGGACCTGGCCCAATCGCCGTCCGCTATGTCGACACTTGAGGTACCGCAAAATTGCCCCTCCCAAGAGCAAGCTTTATTATCAGCTATAAGTGGGATTGGCCCAATGGATTCCAATCTTGTGGCCTTTGACCATAAAGGATATGACCCTAAGTTACCAGCTCAACAAGCTTTCCTTATTAAAGTGAAAGCCCTCAACAAAACTGTTCATCGAACAATTATTGATGAGGGGGCATCTACATGTCTTATGTCGATGAATTGCTGGAAAAATTTAGGCTCACCACCCTTGTCGAAATCGTCAACGACGTTAAAAGCATTTGATGGACGATCATACACTCCATACGGGATTTTAAGTAACTTGCAAGTTGAACTGGGGGGCAAAACAGTAGAAGTTGATGTGGAAGTAATCGACGGAAACCTCGATTACAACATCCTACTGGGAAGACCTTGGATATATGCCATGGCCGCAGTCGTGTCGACCTACTTCAGGAAGATTGCATTTCCCTTTCAAGGAGGGATTACAGTCGTCGACCAACAAACTTTCCTCCCCGACAGTTCACAAGTTACGGGAAGCATTCCAATGATCCATGGAAGCGATCATTCGCTT
Source organism: Pinus tabuliformis (assembly GCA_031772625.1). Taxonomy (NCBI): domain Eukaryota; kingdom Viridiplantae; phylum Streptophyta; class Pinopsida; order Pinales; family Pinaceae; genus Pinus; species Pinus tabuliformis. The sequence goes on along the minus strand of CM062819.1, from coordinate 346,010,497 downwards.
CAAAATATTGGAGTAGGTCTCCTAAAAGACCCTGCCTTAATGGGTACTTTTGCCCTACCGCCTGCAAGAAATCTGGCGGAAGTGGCCACAGTGGAAACCTACAATATGAAATCTTCTATATCTAATGGATTCGGAAGATTCCTGAACATTTTGTCAGCATGGATCATCGCCCTAATGGAAATACTGTAAATACAGTGGGCCCCGAGGACGGTTCTTATCTCGTGTCAACCTCGTTAAAAAATGAAACAAGGAGTCATGAGGATAGTTCTTTTACTGTGTCAACCTCATCAAAAAATGAAACAAATCCCCTTTCTCAAATGTAAACCTTCATTCCAACCACCGAGTTGAATGCAATGAAGCTTGGGGGGCATGCACCTCGATTTGCATTATTATGCTGGGGGCATGCAAACTTATCTCCGAGCAGTTTTAGCACATAGTTCATGCTCGTTAAAAAATAAACATAAGTTTGAGCAGTGTTTTGGCGCATTCAAGCTCATTAAAAAATGAACCCATCCCGGTAAATAACCATTGTGTATGTAACCTCATCTGCCATAAAAGCCCTGGTCGTGTTTGCACCGTCACCTCCACTTTTCATTTGGCCGATCATTCACCTCCATTTGTGTGTTTACCTCTTTTGAGAAACAGCTGCGAAGAGTGATTTCACCTAGCCATCCTTATGACACTGCCGTGATTGGAAAATTCCAACCTGTACCTGGAATCTGCTGCTATCCCTGTTTATCACTCGTTCCTCAAAAGACAAGTCTTCTTTGAGCTCTTTTCACTGACTCGTAAAATATGAAAAGTTTGCCGAGTTTTGGCCTTCCAGCTCGTTAAACGACCGGAAGAGCTATCCCTCCTCTAGATTTTAATCTTTTTGGACCTGAGGGATTATTGCACAAAAAGATCGAGCGCTTGTCTTGTTCGGCTCGCTAAAAGTACCGAACAGCCATCCCTTCTGTATTGTTTTATACTTTTTCGGACTTAAGGGATTAGCTGACGAAAAAGGAATTATGGAGTTAACTTTCTGTACCTTTTCAGACTCTCTAAAAATGAAAAGGACCGAGTTTTCCTTGTCGTTAGACTCGTTAAAATGATTAAATAGCGACAAACTTGTCTTTAGACGAGAACGAGTTTCCCTATCGCTAAGCTCGTTAAATCATAGCGATGGGCTTGCCCGAAGGGCAGGTTATAGAACAAGCATATGTTATCCTCCTCAAGCTTGACAAAAATAAAGAGGTACTGGTCAGAAATGACTGGGGAAAAATTGGGAGAACATCAAAGTTTAATGGTAGCAAGTCACTCTTGAACATGACACTTTTTCCTCCATACCACATCGGGTTGGGTTGTTTCATTCACCGGTCTCATCACCATGGTCCTCGCCAAACCATCCACATTTGGGGTAATGCTACCGATCCATCGCATCAGTGTCGCTATATGTTCAAGAGAGGTCATTCTGAAAGTGGCATCCGTGTCCCATCCACTACCATACATTATCCTTCATCCATTCATGATCGCCACCCTGAATCATATGTCACAGTTTGTTTTCACCTCCACTAAAATCATTAGCTCCGTTCCGTGTCATTGATGTGGGATTCATTAAGGCCCTCCTTTGACGGATCGCTTCTTGTCGACTTCAGCTCATTATCCAAGAAGTTGATCTAGGAACAACCCCATCAGTACTTTGAAGCTTGCATGCCTCAATGGCAAGTTTCTCACTTCCGGCGACAGGTATACATCAATGACCTTCGACCAGAAGATTTTGCGTGGCGTTCGACGCCAAGTCCTTTATTCACGCCACGTGAATTGTACTGCGGTACCTTGAGGATCATTATCATTATCGGTGATTCCTCTCGCGCTTGTTAATGGTTTTCATTATTGGCCGGTAATCAAGCGATGTCTTTCCATGTTCGACTTCAGCGCAACTCTCACATGGATCGACTTGTACTTAGAGTGAAGATCGAACGAGTTTGAAGACCCTGGATCTGGTTTCATCCATCCGGGCTGCGATATATATTCAGGAAATATAAAAGCATTTGTCATGTACATCATTGCAGCAGATGATCATCCTATTCAAAGGATGATAATTTCAGCAGAAAATTATCAGTCTACCATCAGACGATCGTCTGTTATATGTACCAAAATGTATTTATAAAGCTGAGCATGGGAATGCCCGCCTCAGCTAGATCGTGAAAATAGAATGAAAAATAATGTATTGTATTGTATTGTATTACAGGGCGCCTCCTCAGCACTGGAATGAACTTCGGACCCTCTAGATAAAGCATCTCACCCGATAAACGGCCTCATACTTTAGGGGGCAACTGTTATAGACATTTTTGTGCCTCGCGACATGGAGCATGAAATGTCAATAATTACAGGGATCCTCAGTCCCTAAACATGTTGTTCTTACCCCTAAAAGAACAAGGTCATCAAACAACAGCACTTCCAATCAGTTCTCCACCTGAAAACACTTCAAAACAAGCTAATTTTGGATCATGTCAGCTGCTCCACTGAGCATCTGCGCTGGAATGCAACTGCTCCTCCTTGTACCTGCGCTGGAAGTCAAATCTAATGAAGGCTACCTACGCTAGGCGAGATTGGCCAAGTGGCACAGTCATTCTGCAAGGTGTCAACTGCCCAGGAAGCTTCCAAACTGACACTTGGTTCATGAGATTCGCTCTGTGATGAGTAAGAGGTACTTGATCACCATGTGTAAGCAAGGATCTCCAAGTGGACTCAAGAACTGAAGATTAACTGAAGAGGGAGAGGACACTAGTCAGCTCTATGCCAGCCTCAAGCTGACTCATCCTCTCTTCTTCTCTCCTATATATAGAGCTCTTCTATGAGGTCTAAGGAGGCTGGAATTTTGTGTAAAGCAAGGAGGTGCTGTTGGTTTACAGTTAGAGCTATTGGGTGATTGTTTTACTAGAGGTGAAGAGGAGAGTTCTTGCTACTGGGGAGGTGCTGCTGGATTGGAGCCATCAATGGTTGTAACCTTCTCAGAACCCTGTTACTTCTATCAATAAAGTTTTGCATGTTCTCCTATATACTTGTATTGTATTTACTTGTATATTTGATTCACTCTAATCCATGCATCAGTTATGAGTACATGTATCTTGTAGTTTCCTCTCTTTTTTTGTGCAGGATCTGTGTGTAGCTGGACCGGCCAAGAGAGCAAGGAGCTGGGAACAAGAGACAAAGAGAGAGGATAAGGATCGACTAAGCGAAAGACACCAGGTTGGTTAATCTTTTCTTCCTTCTCTCTGTACTTTCATAAAGGAAAATATCAAAGCTTTACTTTCAGTTGTTGCTAAAGACTGTCACCTTTAGAGTAGGGATAGGGTCATCCGAGTCGGATACTTTTCCCCACAACAGATGTGTTGAAACCAATGGATCTAGTATGAACATTTATGAAACATGGTCCCCAGAAGTGTTGAGGGTTGGATGATTGAGCCTTCAATGAGGGAGTTGAATCTTCCTTCCAGTGGTAGCTGTTAAATCAGATCAGGGGGTTGAAGCTCCCTTCTGGTGTGTGCCAGTAAACGAGATCAGGGGGTTGGAGCTCCATTCTAGTAGGAGATGGAATGAGTGAAGGTTGTAGAATTCTACAGGTATGTGCCTATGTACTGGTATGGGTCTGTGCTAGTACAAGATTGTAAAAGCTTTTCTTTATATTAAATAGAAGACACAGACAACCGCAATAAGAGGTTTTTCCCACATATGGTTTCCATCATAAATGCCAGTGTTCCTGTGTGTTTCTTATGTGTAATGGTTTATTTTGTTCTTACTTCATGTGGTTACTATCTATTAATGTTTAACGAAGTACGAATGCACTAGTTCAAAATAAACAGAAGATGAATTAAATTGAAAAGTAAGCTCACTGGATATATGCTAGTTATCTTAATAACAATCACATACACACATGGGTTACCTTCAATAAAGTCACGGGAAGAAAATAGGATATGAATTTGAAAAGTATAATGTTTTGAAAATAATGATTTACCCCCCCATATCAATATTTTTCCCTACAGAGAAGTCGCATACATACATGGGTATTGTGAAGAAAACTCGTGCACATAATCTACACCATGGTAATTTGAATAATAGGGGTCTTTACCATTGTATTGACCCATATGAATGAGTGTGACAATGGTTATTTGATCCCTTCAAAGAATACTAACGGAATTACTAAGGGATTGTCCTAAGGTATTGGCTAATGCTAAAGCTATATAAGGACATGGAGATCAAAGTGTTAGGTGTGCAAGTATTGTGTTGTCTATGAATCATTTGATATGAAATAGGTGTGTAGTAGGGAGTAAGTGGAAGACTCATATTTGAAAGATCTGAAATATGTTGTCTTATATACTTAATTTATTTACTTGTTGCAAATGTCTAATATTGATGAACCTGTGATGTTACGATCTAAAAAGTTTATCCAAAAGTATGTAGCATTGAAACTCAAGGTTCTGGAAAGTAAAATTATGTTTGCAACCAGATTTTCCAGAACTATATGTAGGTATGTTTCATAATGGTCATGTACATATATAGGTCCACCTCTAAAGGGTCGTGTATATATTCTGTGAAATGATTTATCACTATGTACATATCTGTGGATGGGTGTTGTCTATGGTAAGCATGTACATACACTGATGTTCCTTACAGAGATCATGTACATAAACCAAGGTTTGATCTATTGATAGATGATTATAGATTTTATGATTGATGTTTACAGTTAAGGTTATCTTGTTTAATTTCCACTCCATATTGATGATGTCTTGATCATCATTAAGGTGCCTTGGTTAAATGCTCAAATTTAATAGAAGTGTGGCTAATTGTATGATCTCTAATTGGTTATAAATTTGTGATTAATTCTATGATCTATAGCTGGTGAAATGGTCTATGAATGGTTCAGTGATTAATGACGTAAGTGTTCAATATTCTAAGATCTGTCCATAGATTTTATACAAGTGTGTATATACGCGAGCCTTATTCAGTACAGTTGCATAGATAATTCGATATTTATTTCTTTTGGTTGGGTTTTCCATTTAGTGACTTGCATTTCAATTGATTTACAGTGTGGTAGTGCCTCATATTCAGTTCTCCAGTTTGTTTGGGTTTATGGTTGATATGGGTCTAGTATGAAAATTTAATGAAAGGTGGCCTATAGGTTGGTTTGATGATTGTTTAATGGGTGGATATAGTTTGAAACATTCTAAAAAGTTGTCCACAAGGAGCTGAGGGTAGTATCCCCTTCCAATAAGAGTCGGTAGACAAGTTCAAGGGGTTGTATCTCCCTTCTAGTAGGTGTTGAATAATGAGAGAAGGTTGTATCCTTGTGAAGGTGGGTGTGTGTGTACTATTTAGGGTTTATGCTAGTATAATATTTTAACAAATTTTCCTTTATAGCAAAAGAAGAAGACAAAGACGACAATAGATGTGGTTTTCTCCCACATTGGGTTTCCACCTAAAATCCTTTTGTTCATGTGTGTTGATATGGTTCTTATGTGTTGATGATCAATCTTTTCTTTAACACTGCTTAATGAATGAATAATGAAGTAATGATGCACTGGTTAAAGATGAGCAGTTAATGAAATTAGTGATAAACTAGTTATCTGGATGTATGCGGGTTGCATTAATCATAGTTGCATACATACACTTTCTTCCTTAATATCAATAGCGTACATAAATCATAATAAGAAATTTAAAAATTAAAGTGTGTAAAATACTGATTCACCTACCCCCTAGTATTTTTCCTAACAATTGGTATCAGAGCAAGTCCCTCAGAAGAAGCTTGATCATTTAAAGGGAGATTCATTAAGAGGGAGTATCTTCTATCGATGCACCCTTATTTAATGGAACTAACTTGGTTTTTTGGAAAGTCAAAGTGAGAGCATATTTTCAGTCCCTTGGAGCTAATGTTTGGGAAATCATTGAAGGAGACTATCGGTATCCATCCTCTATTCCCACAAATGATGCAGTGATGAAACAATATGAGACCAATTCAAAGGAAGTAAATGCTCTCTTAGGAATCTTGGCAGGATCAAAACTTGTGAAGGATATGGAGCTGAATACTGCAAAATATATATGGGACAAGATTATCTAGAGTTGTTGAGGTGACATTAAGGTAAAGAGTGCTAAAATTCAAATGTTTAGAATTTAGTATGAGACTCTCATAATTCATACTAATGAAAGTATTGTAATTTTTTCATTAAGGTAGATGAAATCGTTAACTCAATGAGAAATCTTGGTGATGTAGTAAGAGATTCAATTTTTGTTGAGAAAATTATAAGAACTTTAACCCCAAAGTTTGATTCCAAAGTCTCTGCCATTGAAGAAATGTAGGATTCGAAGAACCTCACTATTCAATAACTCTATGGGATATTAAAAACTTATGAAATGAGAAAATGGGTTCCATAAGATATCAGAGAAGCGACATTGAAAGCTACATACAAAGGAAAGGAAAACGAAGAGCTTAAGGAAACAGGTTACATTTTAGACAACGAAGAAGAGAATTTTTTGAAGAAAATCTGAATAGGAAGTGGAAAGTTTATAGGTAACCTTCCTTTCAAACGCTTTTCCCATGGAAGGGTTGGTCACTATGCCACTAAATGTCCTTATAAGAAAAATCATGAGATAGGGAAGAATTATTCAAAAGGGAATGTTAAAGGAAGGTTTGATAACAAGAAAAGATTTTATAACCATGAAGATAGTGAATATTATTCCAATAATGAGGATGTTGAATCTGATCAAGATTGTCAATTTCTTATGGCATTTGAAGAAAAATTTGTAGATGAATCTGATGATGTTTTTATGCATTCTCTATAAGAAAAGGATATTTGTAAGGTAAATACTCTTATCGAAGAAATAACTCAGTTAAAATCCATCTAACAGAAGCTAAATTAGTTGAAGAAGTTTTTAAGAAACAAGTTCTAGAAAAGGAAAGGCACAACCAAAGTTTAAAACTGGAAATAGTGGGTCTAAGAAAGGAACTTGAGAAAGAGAGGGCTCTAAATCTTAGATTTTCAAAGGATTTGAGACTTTAGAATAAATCATCAAAGTGAAATTCCTTCCTCTAATTAAGACATGTCTTGGATGTAATTCAAATGGTGAACCATAAAAAACTATAAAATATTCTTATACATATACAAGAATCTATCTCAGTGCAGTAAAGGGAAGCAATCATTAGAATAATAGCTCTCAGAAAAATAATAAAGGATCACACATATCTCAAGAAAAATAAACTTACCATAATCAAAGGAGAAGCTACTCAAGAAGGTATTATACTCCTAGGTACTCCTATTTTAATGGTCATTGCTTCACTTGGCATAACTTTGGTCACAAAGTTGTTCAGTGTTTCGGTTATAAAACTATTATGACTAGAAAATCAAGAAAACAAAATAATGAGACCAAGGCAAAGAAATTCTCTTATAATGTTTTCTCACCTCTTCAAGATGAAATTGAATGTTCTTTATGCAATAACTTAGGTCATAAATAAATTGAATCCAGAAGCAGAATGGGACCATCTTACTAGCATGAGCAGAAGACAATAACACCCAATGTATGGAAAAATAAAACTACAGACTCTGGAAATTGTGGTCTAGCTTTCTATGTAGGAGATCAAGAAAATTTGTAGTACATTGACAACAGATGTTTGAAGCATATGCTAGGTGGGAAAGATAATTTTATATATTTTAATGAAATAAAGAAAGAAAATAATTTAACCTTTAGTAATAACTAACCTACTACTTTCAAAAGGAAAGGAACTGTGTTGTTAAAGAAAAAGGTCAAGGTTGGGAATGTTTTATTCGTTGATGGATTAAGAAATAACTTGTTGAGTGCTAGTAAAATGTGTGACCAAGGGCATGAAGTTTTTTTCATATCGAAGAAATGCATGGTAATAAATGTAAATATAGGTAAGATCATAATAAAGGGAACAAGAACTCTAGCCAATGTCTATGTCTTGGAAGGCATCTAAGAACATTGTTACTTAAGAAATTCTAAAGAAAGTTGGCTATGGCATAAAAGGTTGGGAAACCTTAGCTTTTCTCAATTATACAAATCAAGAAGAATGGGAGTAGTTTGTGACTTGCCCAACATATCTCCACCTAAAAATAACATATACAAATCATGTCAATTTGGTAAGCAAACCATGTTCAATTTAATGCTAAAGAATGTAATTCAAGTTAGTCACTTGAACTTATTCATACTGATTTATGTGGTCGTATGAGAAATATCTCCCCTCTTGGTGAACAATACTTCATATTATTAATTGACGATTTTAAAATAATATGTTGGATCAACTTACTAAAATATAAAGATTACGCATTTGGTAATTTAAAGTATTCAAGGCTTTGGTAGAAAATGAGTTAGATTTGAAAATCAAATGTCTTAGATCTGATAGAGGAGGAGAGTTTATATCAAATGAGTTTTTCAATTTTTGTGAACAACATGACATCAAAAGATAGTGTGCCATAGCTAAGACTTCTCAACAAAATGGAGTAGGAAAAATAGTTAATAGAACAATCCAAAAAATGGCACATGCCATGCTTGATGAGTGAGGAATTCTGCATACTGCTGGGTGGGAGCAGCACACACAACCATGAATATTATTAAAAAATATCATCTTCGAGTAAACAATAATAAAACTCCATATGAACTATTGTATGGTAAGCCTACAACTGTCAAACACTTTAGAATTTCTGGAAGCAAATGTTACATAAAGAACAATGATGATAAGCATGGAAAACTTGACTGTAGAGATGATGAAGGAATCCTTATTAGATACTCTTATAGAATCAAGGGATATAAATGCTATAATAAAAATCTTCAAAATATTGTTTAATGCATATATTTCGTAATTGATGAAGTATCCACAAGTACCAAAAAGGAAGAACCAGTAGATGACAAACCTCTCCCTACTACAATCCAAAAGGTTGTAGGAGAAGGAAATAGAGAAGCATGAGAAGAAAGAAATGAAGATACAAATACATCAGGAAATACTCTTTCAAGGTATGTTCAGAAAAATAATATTGAATCTCAAATTATAGTTTAAAATGATGCATGAATACAAAATATAAGAACTCTTGTTGGAACTTCTAGTTACCTAGTCTTACTATCCACAATTGAACCACAAAATGTGAATCAAGAAAGAAAGACTAATATTGGGTTAAGGAAATGAATGAATAACTTAATCAAATAGAAAAGAACCATACATGGGAATTAGTACCAAGGCCTCATGATAAAAATATTATTCGGACAAAAATGGGTGTTCAAAAACAAACTGAATGAAAATGGAGAAGCAATTTGAAACAAAGCAAGACATGTAAGCAAAGGTTATTCTCAATAGGAAGGGATAGATTTTGAAGAAACATTTGCACCTGTAGCTAGACTTGAAGCCATAAGAATTTTTCTTTCATTTTCAAGTTTTCATAGCTCAAAAGAATATCAAATGGATGTCAAATCTAAATTATTAAATGGGGATATAAAATAAGACTTCTATATAGAACAACGTAAAGGGTTAATTCTTGGCAATGATAAAAATCTTATGTGCAAACTTGAAAAGGAATTGTTGTTGGAAAAAATGTTAATACTTACAAAGTGGGGTGAATCAGTATTAAGGATAATTTAAAATTTTATGCAAATTTTCCTTTACTCATTCAAACTTTCCATCCACTAAATGAGAGAAACCATAACAAAAGCCATATGAATAAACCCAACAATACACATCATGAGAAGTACAAATATGAGATAGAGGTTTAATGTGGAAACCTTTCCAGGAGAAAAATTGCCAAATCTTGTTTTTGTTATTGATGTAAAAATAAGAGCACCTACTCTATTACATCAATCTATTTGTGAGCCAACACTCAAAGGAGGCACCAACTCCCTTTGATTGTCTATTAGAACCCACTAGCAGGAAGCATCAACCCCCTTCTTTTGTAGACACCTTATCAACTTACCAGAAGCACCATGTGAAATGCCAACTTCATGGATTTATTGCAAGCACCAACTTGCAGATACTTGGATTTATGGAAGCACCAACTTGTAAGAGGTACCAACCCCAAAGCTTTCTTCAAAGACCCACTAGATATGGAGGCACCAACTTCCTATATGTAGGCTCCAACCCACACTCAATAAGGAACTAATGTTCTCTATAGATGGAAGCTACTATATATGATATCATTTATGTTCTCCTCAACAACATTTCCTCTACACAGCCTACATAGCACTATGTCTTTTGTACACTCTGCAACAACTCACTGTTCCGCTCAACAACATACACTCATCTCCTGACCTTCTTCTTCTTCTGCTCTAGCACTTTCAACCTCTTTCCTCCACATAGGAATTCTCAGCCTCTTCTATGTAGCACAAGCTCACTTGACCTCGCACAACATACACTAAGCTCTTGGCCCCTTCTATTCTATAGGCTCTCTCAACCTCTCACACAACAGCATAGGCTCTCTCAGGGTCTCTTTCCTCTGCATAGGCACTCTTAGCCTCTCTCTACAACATTGATGGACTTGGCCTCTCTTCAGTAGTGGACACACAACCACAGAGATATCCACACTACTCACTAGAAAAGGTGTTTCTTTCCCCCACTTTGCATAACTGCTCTCCATGGTTTTGTTCCTCTCATGCATTGTGATCAATGTTGTCTTTATCAGCCATCACTTCACCATTCAAGTTTCCCAAGTGTACTTTGTTGAAAAAATGAACAAGAAAAATCCTAAATTAATTTTTCCTTGACTTAAATTATGAATTAAATTGTAATTATAATTCTCATAGCAACTTGTACCAGTTAATTAAGTTAAGTTGACTTAATTGGCTCAATAAATTCAAGTTGGAAGTCTATCTAGAGTCATGTAGATTGATCCCTAAATTTTAGGGGCTTGTTACCGGGAATAGTGTCTATGAAGAACTGCTAATCCCACTAAGGCTGGTAGCTACCTTAGAAAAAAACAAAGTAAAACTACTTTCATTTTCCCTTACGAAAGATAGATGAGAGAAGAATAAAAGAGACCAACCTCTGTCTTGCGCTTGGTTCTTTGCTCGATTCCTATCTCTTTTGATAGTCCTTTGCTACTTACTTTCTTGTATACCCAGCTTCACAGAGTACCTGTAGAATCAAAGAAGCATAACACTATACGAGAACATGGATCTATTATCATAAGCAATATAGGATCAGATGTATATTAACCAAACAAATGCATAAAACATCAGTCACACAAGTGTATGGAGGAAAACTAGAATAGTTTTATTGATAATCAAGAAAGAGCCAAGAGAATTACAACCAATTGTTCTGACCCAGCATCATCCTCTCAGCAAGTAAACCCTTATTGACCTCATTGAAAGCTTAGATCACCCAACACAATGATGTTTCCTCAAGAAACCAACAACAATTCCTTACAAGATGCAAAATTACAACCTCTGGACCTCTGGGATGAGGGATCCATATATAGATGTCTGCAAGGGAGATAAGTCAACTTGTGATTTGATTAGTGTCTTCCCTCTAATAGTTCTTGATTCCACTTGGAGATTGATGATATCTTACTCATCCCTGGTCGAATTTAGATAGGCAAGTGTCACTGGAGAAGTTTCTGGAAGATTCCATGCTTCTCCACCTTGCGGATTGACCCTACCATTTGTCCCTTCTCGTCCATCGCACCCCATAAAAGGGCTTTTTGAAATGCAAGACACCTACTTTGTGTATTTAGGTGGGATGCAATGCACTTTGCCTATGGAGCAGGTGAAATGGTCCAGTTTTAACTAGTTCTGAGTAGTTTTTTATGGAGAACTTCTGGGAGATGCCATAATCAGTTGACCTTGTTCTTTTAGGGGTTGGAAGAACACCTTTAGGGACTTAGGAGCCCTTGGTTTATGGACATTTTATGCTTGGGGTTGCAGGGCCCAAAAATTTCTATAACAGTTGCCCCCTAAAGCATGAGGTCGTTAATCTTTTGATGTCAAGTGAAATTCTTTATCATGAGGATCCGAAGTTCTTTCAAGCTGGAAGGAGACCTGTAATAAGATACAATACAATACATTATCTTCATAATTTTTTCATGATCTAGCTGAGGTGGGCATTCCCATGCTCAGCTTTATAGATTCATTTTTCATGTACATGAGACAGACAATCGTCTGAGTGTAGACTGATGATCCTGGTAGAGCCATCATCCCTTAGATTGGATGATTATCTATGCAGCAATGATGTACATTTGATGTCTTTATTTTCCTGAATATATATTGCAGCCCGGATGGATGAAACTAGATCCGGGGTCTTCAATCTCGTTCAATCTTCACTCAAAGTACAAGTCAATCCATGTGAGAGATGTTCTGGAGTCGAACATGGAAAGACATCGCCTGATTACCAACCAATGATGTAAGTTGTTAACAGGCGCGAGAGGAATCAACGATAATGATAATGATCCTCAAGGTACTGCAGTACAATTCACGTGGTGTGAATAAGGGACTTGGCATTGAACACCACGTAAAACTTTCGGTCAAAGGCCATTGATGTAAACCTGTCACCGGAAGTGAGAAACTTGCCATTGAGGCATGCAAGCTTCAAAGTACTGAAAGGGTTGTTCCTAGATCGCCTTCTTGGACAATGAGCTGATGTCGACAAGAAGTGATCCATCATAGGAGGGCATTAATGAATCCCACATCAATGACATGGAACGGAGCAAATGATTTTAATGGAGGTGAAAACAATTTGGTGATATATGGTTCAAGGTGGCGGTCATGAAAGAATGGAGCAAAAATGTATTATAGTGGGTAAGGCACAGGTGAATTCTCTGAGTGACTTCTCTTGAACATATCGGCGACACTGACATGATGGATTGGTAGCATTAACCCCAAATGTGGATGGTGTTATGGAACCATGGTGATATGACCAGTGAATGGAACAACCCAACTCGACTAGGATGCGGAGTGAAAGTGTCATGTTCAAGAGCGACTTGCTACCAACAAAGTTTCTTCAAGTTTTCTTCCCAATTTTTCCCCAGTCATTGCTGAGCAGTACCTCTTTATTTTTGTCAAGCTTGAGGAGGATAACATATGATTGTTCTATAATTTTCCCTTCGGGCAAACCCATCGCTATGTTTTAACGAGCCTAGCGATAGTGAAACTCGTTCTTTTATGTTATGGACAAGTTTGTCGCTATTAGCTTTTAACAAGTTTAACGACAAAGATAACTCGGTCCTTTTCAATTTTAGAGAGTCTGAAAAGGAACGTAAAGGAAACTCCAAATATCCTTTTTCGTCATCAAATCCCTTAAGTCCAAAAAAGTATAAAATAATACGAAAGGGATGAATTTTCTGTAATTTTAACGAGCCGAACAAGACAAGCACTCGATCTTTCTGTGTAACAATCCCTCAGGTCCAAAAAGATTAAAATCTAAAGGAGGGATAGCACTTCTGGTCACTTTAACGAGCTGGAGAGGCCAATGGTTCAGAAATCTTTTCATATTTTACAAGTCAGTTGAAAAGAGCTTAAAGGAGACTCGTTTTTTGAGGAACGAGTGACAAATTTGGGTAGCAGCTGATTCCAGGTAAGGTTTGGAATTTTCTAATCACGACAGTGTCACAAGGATGGATAACAAGATCACTCTTCGCAGTTGTTCTTCAAAAGGGGTAAACAATCAAGTGGAGGTGAATGATCGGCCAATACAGAGTGGAGGTGATGGTGAGAACACGACCAAGGCTTTAAAGGCTGAAGTACTACATTCACGATGTTTATTTACTGGAAATTAGTTCATTTTTTAATGAGCTTAAATGTGGGGGGAAACGCTTGCTCATTGCTTATTTTTATTTTTTAACGAGCTTGAATTCCGCAATAAAACTGCTCGATCCAGTCGTATAATAAGGATGTCTCATCTAAGATGCCGTTTTTGTGGAGCTTGCACCTTACAAAGCTTTGCTTCGGATCCTTTCTTTATGCAAGTTAGGAAACGACTAATCCTACGAGTTTAAAGGGTTAGAGGACCTACAAATTTAAAAAATAAATAGTCGCTCTTCGCTTGCATGCCAAAAGGTTTGCATGCCCCCAGGTATAGAGAAAAACTTCCAGGTTACCAAGAAGGTTTCATTCACGTAGCAGATAAAATTCTTTCTCGGCGATGCCTATCAAATAGGAAAAGAGGAGTGTTGTCACGTGACATAACCTTAACGAAGGTGTCTTATTCCAGTCTATTCCCATTTTCCTTTAAGGATAGGTTCGCCAGATTAGTCATATATCCTTCGTGGAAATCAACCCTATACCCAAGGTTCTTCTGCTGAAGCAGACCAGGATGCATGCCCCCTGGGTTTTAGTCATGTCCCCCGAATCACTCGCGCTCATCAGGTGGATGGATTGGGGATTGATGAGACATTCCCTGCGTGAAAAGACAATTCAGAGATGGCATATGACTATTTGCCATGCCTGAATCGGGGAACGAAAGCTGGTCTACGAGCTTGACCACTCTTCCTTCGTGCGGAAAACACATTACTCTAAAGAGTGAGGAGACAATGGCTCCCATGCAATAAATATAGTCTCATCCAAGGAGTAGATTATAATCTAGGGGTCCTTGGACTACCATTACGTTCATGTGAACAGTTTTCCCTCTCAATGTAATGGGCACATTGGGAAGGATCCCTAATGGTCGACTGGTTCCTTTGTCAAAGCCTGTTATATTTCTCATTTCAGGCAAAAGCGATGGCGAACCAAGCGCTTTCCAAGCAGTTGAGGAAACGATACTCACAAAGGCCCCTTCATCTATGATGGTACTGATCATAACCATTCTATATACTTGAGTGATGATTCGGAATGGTATACTAGTCGGTAAACGGGGTCTGCCTAGTAGATTCCAGTCAAAGGAAACGACCAGGTTGCTTGGAGGTGGGACCGAATAGACGGTCGGGTATGAATCTGACGAACTTCCTTCCTACGGTAAAGGAATGGGTAAACTGCCCCCATGTTCATCGAAGTCTGTGTTTACGAAGAGAATTTGGACAGTGTCATCTTTGTTCTCTTCGGTGACTGTATCATCTGAAGACAGAACCTCTGAAGGAAAGACCGGGTCAATTGCCGCCTCGACCTTTTGACTTTCGTCGGGTATGGATTCAAATGGTTTATCTTGAATGATAGATGCTTCGGCTGACCACAAGGGCGTGTCAGCTAGATTTTCAACTAGCGATGGACTCGGTAAGAGTTTCTTATATCCAGGAGGGAGTCGTAACGGTGAAACCGGACAGTCGTCCAAAAATATTTTAGCCTCATATAAGAAGGGACAATGGTGAACGGCATGATCGCCTTCACACAGTCTACAAGGAAGTTTACTTTTTCCTTTTTGTCCAGGGGCTTCACTTTCACTAGTTGACGGTGTACTTTCAACATGATCACCAGAGGTTGATGACACCGGGTTGTGAAAGCGAGGAGATCAGTCCCTTAGGATCTAAGGGATGAAAGGACAATATCTATGATAGTGGTCTCCTTTGCAAATGACACATGGCGATTTAGCCTGGTCAGTGCAGTGTGTGGATTTTCGCTAGATGATGCTTGGTTTCCCCTTTTCGCCTTTGGCTCCTTCTTCTTCTTCTCTTTCTTCTTCTTTTCCTTCTTCTTCTCAAGAACTTGATTTTTGGCTTTACCAGCTTCATCAAGCGAAGAGGAAGGAGGAGAGGAAGAATTGGACGAAGTAGAGGGTTGGGGGGTAACTCCGGTATCGTTTAGTTGCTAACTTGATTGCTCAGGAATTGTGGTGTTCTGAATGATGGAGGTTGAGAAGAGCCATTCCCTGGAAAGCCGATTGTCAATCCTGGAAGCAACAATGTGGCCATATGGGGTACACCAACATCTCCCCAATAGGAGAAGGGACTAGGATTTCCTCCAAGGGGAACTCCTTGGTTGGTGGACTCCATTTTTCTTCAACCTAAGACCAACGTAGGAAACGTGATAATTATTCTGTTTAAAATAAATTTTATACGCTTTGACATAACTTGTTTTTCAATTTTAAAGAGTCGAGAAAAACAAAATATGACTCTAGTCGCCTTCGATTTTTAATGAGCCTGAAGTGACAAGTGCTCAGATGGACCTTTTCCTTTAAGGAGTCTGAAAAGGAATGAAAGGGACTGCTCTGGAAATCTAGGCAGAGGGATTACCAAACCAATCGCAAAACTGCAGAATACTTTTTACGGTATGGCAATCAATCTTCCCGAATGTTGTGTTCAGTGAATTGTGATCGATAGGGCGGCAGACACAGCTTCCTATGGATAAAGGATTAAGCCTATGGTGGTCTCCCAAAATATACTCGACGGTATGTGGGAGCACAAGTCCGTACTGGCACTTATCATCTTCAAAGTGGAGGAATCACCCAACCAACAGTGAAAACAACAGTTACCAGGCTTTACGACGCCAGAATACGTCTCTAGCCTAGACTTCTAGATTTTGTGTGTTAGGTTCCAAAGCGTTGTTAGATTCATTAAATTTATTTTATAGTTGATATTTCTTAAGATATTTTCCTTTCAAGTTCACCGCGTGATGTAGATGTACAATTCCTAAAATGCAATCTAAGATGATAAACAGTCATTTTATCTTCTTTGTGCAATGAAAATCCTAGCTACTAAGGAAAGAGAGATGGCGTTCTTTCAACAAAGAGCAAAGAGCACACACTATATGCACTGTCCTAAATCAAACCAACAAATAGTATAAATGGAAATGCACATGAATGTATTTGTTTTCAGCCTTCTTAATGTGTAAATGATAAAAAGAAAGCTATTGCGCAAATCTGAATTATTTTTCAAAGCGACAATTACTAACAAGTTTCTTTTCAACACAAAATGAGGACAATGGCAACACTTTGCGATTTGGAATTGAAAGCTTTCTTTGGACACTAGAAAAGCTAATAATTCATATCAAATACAATAGTAACAGGGTAATCAACTATCAAGAGTAATCAGACTCTCTTCTATGACTGAAAACGACACTTGCGACACTTTCATTTTCAGAAAACAAGAGTACAATTATGTTACTTCTTTGTAAAGGAGAACTGAAAATGACTCAAAAAATACATAAAAACATTTATAGTTATTTACACAATGGAGGTGGAATAACAGCAAGGAAAGGGGTTTCAAATAGAGTTGTACTGACTATAGGCAGCAAAACTCTTGAATAGATCTGAAAAGAGTGAACACAGAAACCAAAATTTAGGAACAATGTCTAGTCTGATCAGCGCACCTGTAACACAGTGAAACTAAAATGCAACGCACCTACGAAAATGCAACGCACCTAGTTTGAGATTCATAGAACAGACAGTGTGCTGGACCAGGGACGAGACTTTGATTGGGTTCCGGGTCACAGTTTGCAGTTCAGTTCAGGGATTTTGGCCGAGCAAGTGGTAATCAGTAAATCAATCATAGGGGTAGATCTAAGGAGGTTACTAGAGCCACCACAAGGGCAATTAGAGAGCTTGTAAATCAATTGTTTAATTCATAAAGAAAACCCAGAGATTGACTGAAGCAGCATTGATCTACTTTGCACTTGCATAGCAAATGCAGTTTGAAGGCTAGTTGGCTTGACTTCAGGCTCCGTCTGTAAGTTTATAAAGTAAACAAATGTAGATGAACAAACAATTTAATCGCTCCCCAGTGGAGTCGCCATTTTGTTACCGGGAATAGTGTCTATGCAGAACTGCTAATCCCACTAAGGCTGGTAGCTACCTTAGAAACAAACAATGTAAAACTACTTTCGTTTTCCTTTATGCAAGATAGATGAGAGAAGAATAAAAGAGACCAACCTCTGTCTTGCGCTTGGTTCTTTGCTCGATTCCTCTCTCTTCTGATAGTCCTTTGCTATTTGCTTTCTTGTATACCCTGCTCCACAGAGCACCTGTAGAATCAAAGTAGCATAACACTATATGAGAACATGGATCTATTATCATAAGTAATATAGGATCAGATGTATATTAACCACACAAATGCATAAAACATCAGTCGCACAGGTGTATGGAGGAAAACTAGAATATTTTTATTGATAATCAAGAAAGAGCCAAGAGGATTACAACCAATTGTTCTGACCCAGCATCATCCTCTCAGCAAGTAATCCCTTATTCACCTCATGAAAATCTTAGATCACCCAACACTATGATGTTGCCTCAAGAAACCAACAACAATTCCTTACAAGATGCAAAATTCCAGCCTCTGGATCTCTGGGATGAGGGATCCATATATAGATGTCTGCAAGGGAGATGAGTCAGCTTGTGATTTTATTGGTGCTTTCCCTCTGATAGTTCTTGATTCCACTTGGAGATTGATGATCTCTTACTCATCCCTGGTCGAATTCAGATAGGCAAGTGTCACTGGAGAAGTTTCTGGAAGATTCCATGCTTCTCCACCTTGCGGATTGACCCTGCCATTTGTCCCTTCTCACCCATCGCACCCCATAGAAGGGCTTTTTGAAATGCAATGCACCTACTATGTGTATTTAGGTGGGATGCAACACACTTTTCCTATGGAGCAAGTGAAATGGTCCAGTTTTGACCAGTTCTGAGTATTATTTTATGGAGAACTTCTGGGAGATGCTGTAATCAGTTGATCTTGTTCTTTTAGGGGTTGGAACAACACCTTTAGGGACTTAGGAGCCCTTGTTTTATGGACATTTTATGCTTGGGGTTGCAGGGCCCAAAAATGTCTATAATAGGGCCCAGGTTAAGTTATTATTGAGTTGTAATTATTTAATTTAGTTTAACTGAGTTAAATTTAGTTAAACTAGTTCCAACTGATGGAGGAATTAGTGGAGATCTAGTAGTGGGGTATGACCTACACTACTCGACTAGTAAACTCATAATTAACTCATGCACGTCAGATCATAGAAATACCCAATTGAGATTAGAGTTCAAGGACAATTTACTATCAGTTGTAAAATCATCTAAATTAAACATGTGCTACATGCAATGAGAGGAAGGCCTTTGGATGGATTGTGAAGTTATGGATGAGTAATTTCCCAATTAAATATGTTCTAATTCCCAAGGAAACTACACAAGGAAATATGAGCTTGGAAGGCAACATATTTGGCTAAGTATTGGCTTGAGTTGTTTTGAGAAGCAGTGAGACAGATTTTACTTGTGTAGAGATTGTTTAGGTTCAACAAGCATTGTATTTTATTCTCAGATCTTCTAATTAATGCAATATACAGATAGCTGGGGTTTCTAGTTGTGGTTTTCCCCATAAAATTATTGTGTTATGTGTGATTAAAATTCTTCCTTTTGTACTTTGTGATTTCATCGATCAATTTTTTTATTTTCGCTAATAAGTAGAGCAGATTCAAGTCAATTTTTTTAGCATATTACAATTTGTAGTTTGAATCTACAAGAAAATTCTACATGGTATCGAAGATGAAATCAGTATAGAAGAGGAGAATATGATTTTTTTTGGCAGGAGAAATTGAATTTGCAGTATCATACTTCAGAGCCAACAAGATGTCATTCTACGAATTGAGACTCAAATATGCCCTTGAGGGTAGTTCAAACTATATTGCTTTGAAGGATAGGATGGACGCAGTGTTGGAAGACAATGGGCTGAAGGAATTCATAAATCATAATATCCCAAAGCCTCCAAAATCTAATGCTAAAGATCTGACTGAGTGGTTAAAGTGTGTGGAAAAGGCAAGAAGGATTATCCTAGAAGAAGTTCGAGGTCATATTGTCTCGAATCTCCACAGTAAGGAAATTCCATTTTCAATGTGGAAGGCCTTGACAAACCTATTTCAAAACAACATTGACAATAGTAAGCTAGCACTCAAGGACAAGCTCAGAAAGATTAAGATGGAGAAGGATGACTCAATACCAAAGTACATGACCAAGTTCACCGAATGTCGGGATGAGCTTGGAAGATTCAATTTTACTGAATGTCGGGATGGGCTTGATCTTCCTAAGAGTTGGCACAACTACCAAGACTGAGTTAATAGGAGGGAGAAGCTACCAGAGTGGGAGTGATTGTGGTTTGACTTGGTATAGGAAGAGATTTAATGGAAGACTAGAGATGGATACTCATCCAAGCATGATGATGAGGAGAACTGTGCCTTAGCTAGAAAGGTGAAGAAAGGGAAGGAAAATTCATCTCATTCTAAATCATATTCTAGTCAAGGTGGCAAGAAGAAGGACATGTCAAAGATTAAATGTTTTTATTGTCATGAGCTGGGACACTATGCCACAAAACGTCTGCACAAGAACATCGGTAAGAAGCCTTTAGGAGGAGTGGCAAGTGAAGCTATTTCTTCACAATTAGAACTAGATTTCACCCTCATCTCTTGCATGGTGACATTAGTGATGGGTAGTGTGTGGTACTTGGATAGTGCACTCTCATTCCATATGATCGGCAACAAAGAGTTTTGTTAGCGCTTGGAATTCACCTAGGCTGAGATAGACAAACTCTCAAGGCTACATCAAACCATTTCACCTCGTAGCTAGCCATACGAGGTATGAGAAGGCTCTCTCGGGTCAGATTCGATAGATCTTTCAATATGATTAGGCTGACCAATTAATAATAAAGATTTTAGGCTAGTAAATTGATAAGGGGGTTGATTTAATGATTTTTTTGGGTTTTTGGTGGCAATTGGTGGAAGTGCAATTCAAGGTGCAGGGATTGAGCACAGTTTTCACAAGGGGATCTAAGGGGCAAGGTAGGAATGAGTGCTGATGCCTTAATTTGAGATGGATGATCAGAGATGATAGAGGAGAAGCTAAAGAGGGCAAACACACAATTCGAATCCTCTCTAGACAGTAGAAAACATTAAAATTGAACAAACTAAAAAGCTGAGCATGTCAAAACATGAGTTCAAACTTTACCACTTCATCTGTCCAATTTAGAAGCATAAGAGAGATGTGAAACACATAAACAAACTTACAAGAACATGTAGAGAACACACCATCAACAATAAGATCCACAAGAATCCTCAAAGATGTCTGTAAAACCCTGGCTTTCCTTGCCTTCAATTGCAGAAATAGATGCACAATATACAATAAAGCTTCCTTACACAAGAGTCCAACCACCAAAATGAGAAGGAGAGAGCATAATATAGACCATCTAGACCATCTAACTCCTTTCCCCACCTCTAGGGGTCGAGCTCAACTTTCTAGGAGCAGTTTGAACAAATTCTAAACTAAGAACTAGAAAATAGGCAGCCAAACAACTTGCCTCTATTACTTAGCTAACTCATCCATGCATTAATTTTTCACTTTTTACATCATGGAAACTTCTAGAAGGGTAAAGAAAGATAAAATCTACCAAAGTGCCATGAAAATATTACATTTATCCATCATCTACAAGTAATAATAGTCAACCATAGTCAAAACAGTGTTTTTTGACCGAAAATGTGAATTCTGGCAAATCTGGAAGTTCTGGTCACACCCCTGGAAGTTCTGGTCGCGCCCCTTCACAGCTGCTTTTGAGTGGGTTCCACTGGTCCAAATCCGGTGAAAGATGGCTCATTGGAAAGCTTGGCCTGTCTACTTTCCATCCCAAGTGGAATTTCTGAATTTAGTGTTGATTTGACCCCTCAAAAACCATTTCTCCCAAGGTCACTTTCTGCAACTCAAAAAGTGGGCAGAAAGTCATTTTTTTGATGTATTTTGAGCTTTTGGAGGCTCAAAACTCAAAACCAGGCTTCTCCCAAGCATTGGTAATTTTTCTTTTTGCATGCCCTTTCCAAAAATGCCAAGTTTTCAAAATTCCGAGCAATCCTCCAGAATGGTCGCGTGTGAGGCGCGACCATTTCATGGGCAAAAACCTGTAATTTTACCAAAAATTCACAAATGACAACATTTTCTCCAAATTTCTTGAAATTTGGGCTGGGAGTCCCCAATCAAGTACCATGCTCAGTCAAAGAGGCTTTGGCCAAAGTTTGGAGTGGATCGGGCGTTTTCCTTCGTTTTTGTGCTTTGGCCAACCGTCCTTGGAGCACCTTCGTTCTCGCCGGTATTTTTGACATTTCTCTCAAACCATGACACCTGTGTAAAAAATGAAAGAGGTTTTTCTTCCTTGGCATGTTGTGGACAAAAATCTCTCTCAGTTTTGCAAAATTCATCTTTGATTGCTCAGAAACAACTTTTGAGTGAAACTTTTCCCGATGTGTGAAGCAAGGAATGTTGTCGAAATGGAGCGAGATGAAGGGGATAGGGGTCTTCTAAATTCTTGGGGAAATTTGTGGGAGTGGGGAGGGATGTTAGGAAGCAGGGGAAAGTGAAATCTTAGAGATTGAGTGAGGGGAAGGGGTCGAAAAGGACAAAACACAGGCCAAACCTAGAAAATTGCCAAGTTGTAGCTAGAAACTAGGGTTTGTGCAAATGATTTAGGGGTAGGATTTGTATAATTGACTTGCAAATGAGATCAATAAGTTTGACATGTTAACACATGTAATTTGTATGGGAAAATAAATGGAGGGATAAAGGAAAAATTGCCTTGAAAAATAACAAACTGTCACACATATTGCTTGCAAAAAACAACTATCATTTAACCTATCTTTTTATGGATTTCTTGCATATAACCATGGCCATAATCTTCTTTTGCAACCCTAATACCATCACCAAACATGCGAAATAGGCATACCTTAACAATTTGAGAGAATTTGAGGGTGATTTTGGCGTTTGAGTGAGTTTTACGGCAGACAGAGTTTTTGGTCGCGCACGCTCTGAGAATGGTCGCGCTCCTCCGTTTGGTCGCGCCCGTGTTATTTAACACTGTGCGTTGGCCTCCGTTTGGTCGCGCCCACCCAGGTGGTCGCGCACACCTGTGGTTTGGTCGCGCACCAGTTTAACCCTTGTAATTTGCAGAAACTTGCCCGAATTGCCTCCTCTTGCCTCTAACACGAATTTTTGACTTTCATTTGCACAATAAGAGTGACTAGAGAGGGAAAATAGCTTTTATAGGTTCATTTAAAAAAAAAAATTAACTTTAGAACCCACTTTATAATGTTTTGAAATTGCTTTTCTCTTTAACACTGTTTAGAGTCTTTTTGTCCTGAAATAAGCTCTTTGGATGCGTTTGACTCCGTTCTTTTTGCAGGTTGACCGCCTGATGGACTGTAGTGAAGGAACCAGGGTTGTTGCCGGCACTTTTACAAATTTTTGAAAATTTCTTTATTTTTACAAATTCCTCATGACCTTGGATTTAAAAACAGGGTTTTTTAAATCCAAGGCATAAAGTGAGCTGTAGCTGAAGAAAATGATAATGAAACATATGTACAAAATTCCTTCCGGCTTGCTGGCCACTTACTGACCATGACTCATTACCTTGAAATGATTTGGACTCAAAACCCTAGACCTAAGACCATGGGATCTCAAGACAAAAAATAAGAACAAGCATGACTCAATTACATTGTTGTATGACCTGATCAGCAAAGCCAAGAAGGGAACAAAGACCAGCTCCTCCATTCAGTGTTATGGCATGCCTAGTGGGATGCAAAATTGATGCTGATGAGACACCTACATATGCATATGCAAAGAGCTGTTGATCACCGATGGAGGGCTCAAGACCGACACTAACATTGGCTCCAATGGGGATGGTAGCTCCTTGGAGGTACCAAGAACCTTAGACCTCTTGGGAGAGCAGACCAGTGTTTTATTCATTGGGTAATGGAGTCAACTAGTACAAATATAACCATACTCAAAAAGACTTTATTTGACTTTGACTATAAACTGAAAACTCTCAAAGGACTATGACTCAAACAAACTGACTTTTTGCAGAAAGTAAACAAACTGAAAATCCCACACCAACCAATCTTCATGCTTGGAATTATAGCCTTCACTTCGGGCCCCAAACCAAGAATGAAAGATCAGTTCACACTTGCTGTAGTAAAGTAAAATGATATATACAATGAAGATGATTTAGAGCAGCATTGCTCAAGCATGATATCTCTTGAGAAGCCGGCCATTCACCGACCCACCGGGACATTCATCGCCATTCAACTCCTTGAGAATGAAAGCATTAGGACCACGAAATGCAGCAATCTTATAAGGACCTTTCCACAAATTATCAAATTTACCGTGCTTACCTTTGTCCTCATTTCGGGCATCCCACCTCAAAACAACATCCTCCAGCTGAAAATTTTCTGATTTTGCCTTCTTATCATAGATCTTCTTGATGCGTTCTAGTAGCTTCAAAGAGTTTTGGAGGACTTCTTCCCTCGTCTGCTGTAGGTGGACCATTTGACTGATTCTCCGTTGCATTGGATCCATATCTTCTCCCGTTTGTTGGATTAATTTTGCGACCGGTACACTAAGTGATGTAGGAAAAACCGCATCAACTCCGTAAACAATCTCAAATGGCGACATTCCAATGGACTTCTTTTGGCTCACCCGATCAGCCCATAATGCATTTACCAATTTCTTGTGCCAACTTTTCTTGTTAATTTCCAGCATCTTCTTGATAATGTTCACTAGTGACTTATTTGACGATTCGGCCAGCCCATTACCTTGCGGATGATAAGCGGTGGAGTGACCCAAGCTGATGTTGTACTTATAACAAAAATCCACCATCTTATTGGACTTAAAGGCAGCTGCATTATCTGTGATTATTTTGAATGGACAGCCGAAACGTGACAAGATATTAGTTTCAAGAAAAGAGATAATTACCGAATCTGTGGCTTGCCGAGTAGGAATTGCCTCTATCCACTTAGTGAAGTAGTCGGTAGCGGTCAAAATCCATCTATGCTGCCCGGACGAAGCTGGGTGGATTTCACCAATGAAATCAAGGCCCCACTGCTGAAATGGCGCACTAATCTCCACCGGTTTGAGAGGCAATGGCTGCAACTTTTGTTTTCCTTGAAATATTTGGCACTCATGGCAGCTCTTTACCGCTTTGTACACATCAGAAAAAAGAGAAGGCCAATAAAAACCAGCTCGCAAAATCTTGTTGGCTGTAGTTTTCCAAAATAAATGACCTCCACAGTCACCTTTATGGAAGTCTTCTACCGTCGCTTTTGCTTCCTCTTCAACCAAACAATTTAGCAAGATGCCCCCGGGATCTTTCCAATACAATGCTGATTTCATAATGCAAAATTTAGCAGCCTTTAATTTCAAAGTCCTAGCTTTGTTTTTCGACATTCCAGGAGGCGCGGACACATTCTGAAGTACATACACTATATCAGCATACCAAGGAGAATTAATAAAAATATCTGATACCTGAACCGCTGAATTTTCTCCTTCACCATCGGATAAGGCAGCGATCAAGTTGATATCAAGGGCATGAAGGTTTGTTTCAGCCATTAGTTTAGCAAGTCCTTGTCCTTTAATCAGCTTGGTGGGCTTGATTTCAACATCATATTCCAAGAGAGCAGCAATCCATTTACCTCTCCTACCTTCCAGCTCTGTTTGTACCAAGACATCCTTTACCGCTGCACTAGGAACATAAGCTAATACATGAGAGTGAAGAATATAAACCCGGAAATCTTTCAATGCCTTAATCAGGGCCAGCGCTTGTTTCTCAATGATATTATAGTTTAATGCCCCATCTCTAATGATCCGGCTGAAAAATGCAATTGGCCTTTCAACACCCTCTCTTTTTTGCATTAATACGGCTGCTAATGTATGCTCGGAAGCAAAAGAAAACACAATGAAATCCTGAGTATAATCAGGGCTGATTAAGGTCGGGGCTGAAGACAAGATTACCTTGATTAAATTGAAGGATTTGACTGCCTCTTCGGTCCATTTGATCTCGCTGTCCTTCCAAAGCATGTTGGTCATCTCTCTAAGGTGCTCTGCAAGATTAGGAATGAAGCGGCGCAGAAAATTTAATTTGCCATTAAAAGATTGTATTTCCTTCTTGTTTCGGGGCTGCTCTAGCTGCTGAATTGCCTCCACTCTTGCGGGATCAATATGTATACCATCTTTGGAAATGATATGTCCCAACAATTTACCTTCACTCATGGCGAAGAGACTCTTTTTTGGATTTAAAGAGATGCCATATTTTCTGCATTTTTGAAAAACTTTCGTCAAATGAAAAAGATGCTCCTCATCGGATTTGGAAAATACTGTTAAGTCATCAAGATATACAACTAAGAATATGTCCTTTTCATTGGCAAAAGCCATATCCATAGCTCGCTGAAATGTAGCACCTGCATTCTTCAAACCAAAAGGCATTTTAGCATAGTGAAATGTTCCCCAAGGTGTAGTGAAGGCTGTCTTATCACGGTCATCCTCATGGACTAAGATCTGATTGTAGCCGGAGTATCCATCTAACAATGACATTTTTGAGGCACCCACTACCCTCTGCAATATGTGATCCATTTTAGGCAGCGGATAGTTGTCCTTTAGCGACACTTTGTTTAAATTTCTGAAGTCTATGCACAAGCGAATCTCACCGGTCTTCTTTCTCACAGGCACTAGGTTGGAGATCCAATCTGAAAAGCGAATGGGAACTATGATTCCAGACTTGTAGAGCCTATTGACCTCTTTCTCAATCAAAGGCAGCAGCTTGGGATTGATCCTCCGCAACTTTTGCCGAAAAGGCTTTTGATTTGGCTTTATAGGAATAGTGTGCTGGATGATGCTTGTATCATATGTCTTTAAATCTGAATAATCCCAAGCGAATACATTAGAAAATGATGACAGCAATCTAATGTATTGATTCTTTACCTTGAGTGGCAGAGCCTTTGATAATTTCACCATCTTTGGATGTTCTGCTGTCCCAAGGTTCACATCTTCCACACCTTCTTCTGTTGGCATCAAAGTTGGCTTGCGAGCCACATCATCTTGATCAAAAAGTTCTTCTAAAGGAATCAGCCCTTTAGGAATATGATTATCTTTCATCTGCAAAACATCCATTTGATTAACTCCTTCAGGCTCCATGTCTATTGAAATTTCTTCAAATTTACCTTCTCCATGCAAGAAATCTTTGATTTCCTCATCATCTTGAAAGACTTGCCAGCTCCTTTGGTTGTCCGGGATTGTAGGGCGATGCTTTACATAGATTTCAAACTTGTTGCTCGAATTCATTGGTATTTTCAAATTGCTTGCTGCCCTGGCCAAGGCATCCGCAACTCCATTTTGTATCCGGGGTATGCATGTTAAAGTATGCTCTGAAAACCGCTTCAAAATGTCTAAAACAACATTGCGATAAGCCCGCATACGAGGATGTTTAGCTTGAAATTCCCCCTTTACTTGTTTGATCACTAACTCGGAGTCGCCATAAACTGCTATCTTCTTTGCTTTTAATTTCCGGAGGATTTTCAAACCAGCTATAAGGGCCTCATATTCTGCTTCATTATTCGAACAATCAAAAGCCAATTTGTAAGAGCAAACTTGTACCTTGTTTGGAACTTGTTTAGAGACTGAAAATGGACTGCGGATCCATACACCAATGCCTGCTCCATCGCTGCCTACTGCCCCATCGAAATCCATGGTCCAAAGACCCTCTTCATCATCATCCAAGGGTTGTACTTGTGATGTTGTTGCAGTCATGACTTGCTGCCCATTTGTCTCAGCAATTGACCTTATGGCAGCAGTCTTTTCTTCACTATCTTTCCTCAATGTTTCTCTGAAATCTTCAGCAATGCCTGGGATATTTTCTATCTGAACTAATTGACTATCTACTTCATTAAAACTATCAGCAAATAAAACATAGGATTCTAGATCTGTCTGTACATAGTTTACAGGATGATTCACTGGTTTTTCCTTGCTTGTAATCATATACTTCATCTTTTGCTCTCGATAGACTTTCCTCATTTGTCCAAACACCGGAATAGTGGCATATGAAAAGTCCAGCTGTAAAGTACCTTTAAGTTTTGATCCCCATGACCTTGAAAGGAGCATGCCAAACCTTGGAGGAATGTCTGCTACTACCACATCCATCAAGAGATTTTTTGCGGGAATTTGATCCAAGCTAACTACCAAATCTTTAATCAAACCGATGCATCTAACTCGGCTGGAATCAAATGAATATAGATCATGGTAGTTACGAGTTATATCAAGTCCCAACTTCTCCATTATTGCCTTGGGCATTAAATTGTGTGATGCTCCCGAATCGAACATAGCATTATGAAGCACATAATCATGAATTCTTAAGCTGATATAAAATGGCGGGACATCACTTTCCGAAGACTCACCGTTTAGAGCTGGCCCAAAGATTAATTCCGGCCGATCATCCTCCACATTTACCGCATCTAACATTGGATCAGTATTGAACATCTTAGAAATTTGTGCTCTGTAAGCAGTGTTCTTCATGACTTCTGTTAGTGGAATGGACAATTTCAATTTCGAGACTTCGTTCTCAATGCTGAATGCTTGACTTCTCTCACTTTCTTTGGCCGGATTATCTCTTTTTTCTGCTCTATCTTTAGGCACATTTGATGGCTGATCCATCTTATTTGCTGGAGCTGTTGGGGCTGATGAAGAATCCATGACTTCTTTACCCTTTCTTTGTGGAACAGCAGCACCATTCTTTGCCACATTTTCTGCCCTCTTTTGAAGTGGATGTATAGGTACTGTTTGGTTTCTCAGCTGTCTCTCTTTGCCTTGTTGAGCTGATAAAGCATGTAGGTAACCTCTTTGATACTCTTCAGACTCATCTTGAAGTGCCACATCATTAGATAGAATGTAATGCTCATCTTGAGGTGCATAAGCATTACTTACCAACTCATCTTCTTCCGTGATGTAAGTGAGCATGTCATCGGGAGTGAAAAAATGATTTTCTTCACCGGGTCCTTCACCCTCATCATCAGATTCTTGAGTGACATAATTTTGCTGAAATGGAGGTTGGATTGGCTGCTACACGGCCGCTTCTTGTCCTCGTGGCTCCCGCTATTTGATCCTATATTGGGGCTGTTGTTGTTGGCCTCTGAAGTTTGGATTTCGAACTTGTGGTTCCGGTTTGCTAAGATTAAGATTTTGGAATGCCTTTTTCATCTCTTCCACTGTCCGAAGAACTTGAGAAGTGGATGCTGCCTCTTCCTTGATTGTGACCTTCTTTTCCGCTTTCATCCT
This sequence comes from Pinus tabuliformis, assembly GCA_031772625.1. NCBI lineage: Eukaryota > Viridiplantae > Streptophyta > Pinopsida > Pinales > Pinaceae > Pinus > Pinus tabuliformis. The sequence goes on along the minus strand of CM062819.1, from coordinate 345,981,555 downwards.
TGCCCTTTTGTCATTCAAATTAGCCTCCACACTGACTGCAATTTTCTGCATTTCCTCCAAGGTAGGTGGATCTCGGTCCCGCAGTGAATAGGCCATCTCCGGATCGAAACCATCCGGGAACTTAAGCAAGGCGGACTTTCTTGATGGTCTCAAATCATCGGGTATAGCGTTATACACTGAATTAAATCTGATGATATAATCTTGAACCGACTCACCCGGATTTCGCTTGAGGTTGTTGTACTCGGCATTGATTTGCAGCGGGTCTTTCCTTATTTCCCATCGGTCCAAGAATTGATCTTCCAGTGCTTGCAAGGTGGTGATGCTGTTAGCTGCCAACCCTCTAAACCATTTTCTTACTTCTCCGGCAAATGTCTGCACGAACAACCGCATGGTAACATCTTCTTCATCTAACTCATATAGATCAAAGAAAGTGGACATTTTATCGATATGTTGCTGTGCTGTAATACTCTGTGGAGTGCCATCGAACATGGGAATTTTGCTTTGATAGTCAGCTGGCATGTCATGAAGATTAGCAGGCAATACAAGTGGGGCAAAACGGGCAGCCATGGCTCTAGGTGGAGGAGGCGGGGGAGTAGGATGAGTTTGAGGAGGGGGAGGTGGAAGTATGATAACAGGAGCTGTAACAAGGGGAAGAGAAATTTGTGGAGATGGAGGGGTAGAAGGAGTGCGAGGTGTGGAAGGAGAACCAGCCGAAGATTCGGGGTAAGTGATTATCGGTGAAATGGAAACAAAGGGAGGGGACGATGCTTCGTGAGCCGTGATAGTAGCTGCAATATTCTCAGAGATATTCTCAAGTAGATCAGCAAGAGTAGTGGTATGCAAGTCGTTTTGGAGATGTCTCAAAATGAAATTGTCAATCAGCTTGTTGTGTCTTTCGTAAGCAAGAGAAGCTGCAAAATCAGGGTCAAGGACTAAAGAATCGAGAGCACTTTCAGATTTAGCTTTAAACAAAGATAACTCAAAACTTTCGTCGAATTCAAGATCTTCAAAATATTCAATAACAGCAGGTGATGAATTAGATCTAACAATTGATCTTGAAACAGAAGCCAGCTTGCTTTTACGAATAAACTAGGAAAGAAAAAACCGCTCAGCCGTATGAAAACTCTTAGCCTATCATCCAAAGCTTAGAGTTCCATAATGATACTGGGATAAAGATGTCAATGAAGTGCGGGTTTCAAAAGCTCACGGAGATTGACTGAAGCAGCGTTTATCTACTAACGCTGATGTAAAACAAGAGCGTTTTCGAAGGCTTCTGGCGTAACTTCAGGCTCCGTCTAAGACTTAAGAAATCACACTACAATGAACCAATTACAAATTTGGTTTTCCCCAGTATGGTCGCCAATATGTTAGCGCTTGGAATTCACCTAGGCTGAGATAGACAAACTCTCAAGGCTACATCAAACCATTTCACCTCGTAGCTAGCCCTACGAGGTATGAGAAGGCTCTCTCGGGTCAGATTCGATAGATCTTTCAATATGATTAGGCTGACCAATTAATAATAAAGATTTTAGGCTAGTAAATTGATAAGGGGGTTGATTTAATGATTTTTTTGGGTTTTTGGTGGCAATTGGTGGAAGTGCAATTCAAGGTGCAGGGATTGAGCACAGTTTTCACAGGGGGATCTAAGGGGCAAGGTAGGAATGAGTGCTGATGCCTTAATTTGAGATGGATGATCAGAGATGATAGAGGAGAAGCTAAAGAGGGCAAACACACAATTCGAATCCTCTCTAGACAGTAGAAAACATTAAAATTGAACAAACTAAAAAGCTGAGCATGTCAAAACATGAGTTCAAACTTTACCACTTCATCTGTCCAATTTAGAAGCATAAGAGAGATGTGAAACACATAAACAAACTTACAAGAACATGTAGAGAACACACCATCAACAATCAGATCCACAAGAATCCTCAAAGATGTCTGTAAAACCCTGGCTTTCCTTGCCTTCAATTGCAGAAATAGATGCACAATATACAATAAAGCTTCCTTACACAAGAGTCCAACCACCAAAATGAGAAGGAGAGAGCATAATATAGACCATCTAGACCATCTAACTCCTTTCCCCACCTCTAGGGGTCGAGCTCAGCTTTCTAGGAGCAGTTTGAACAAATTCTAAACTAAGAACTAGAAAATAGGCAGCCAAACAACTTGCCTCTATTACTTAGCTAACTCATCCATGCATTAATTTTTCACTTTTTACATCATGGAAACTTCTAGAAGGGTAAAGAAAGATAAAATCTACCAAAGTGCCATGAAAATATTACATTTATCCATCATATACAAGTAATAATAGTCAACCATAGTCAAAACAGTGTTTTTTGACCGAAAATGTGAATTCTGGCAAATCTGGAAGTTCTGGTGACGCCCTTGGAAGTTCTGGTCGTGCCCCTTCACAGCTGCTTTTCAGTGGGTTCCACTGGTCCAAATCCGGTGAACGATGGCTCATTGGAAAGCTTGGCCTGTCTACTTTCCATCCCAAGTGGAATTTCTGAATTTAGTGTTGATTTGACCCCTCAAAAACCATTTCTCCCAAGGTCACTTTCTGCAACTCAAAAAGTGGGCAGAAAGTCATTTTTTTGATGTATTTTGAGCTTTTGGAGGCTCAAAACTCAAAACCAGGCTTCTCCCAAGCATTGGTAATTTTTCTTTTTGCATGCCCTTTCCAAAAATGCCAAGTTTTCAAAATTCCGAGCAATCCTCCAGAATGGTCGCGTGCGAGGCGCGACAATTTCATGGGCAAAAACCTGTAATTTTACCAAAAATTCACAAATGACAAAATTTTCTCCAAATTTCTTGAAATTTGGGCTGGGAGTCCCCAATCAAGTACCATGCTCAGTCAAAGAGGCTTTGGCCAAAGTTTGGAGTGGATCGGGCGTTTTCCTTCGTTTTTGTGCTTTGGCCAACCGTCCTTGGAGCACCTTCGTTCTCGCCGGTATTTTTGACATTTCTCTCAAACCATGACACCTGTGTAAAAAATGAAAGAGGTTTTTCTTCCTTGGCATGTTATGGACAAAAACCTCTCTCAGTTTTGCAAAATTCATCTTTGATTGCTCAGAAACAACTTTTGAGTGAAACTTGTCCCGATGTGTGAAGCAAGGAAGTTTGTCGAAATGGAGCGAGATGAAGGGGATAGGGGTCTTCTAAATTCTTGGGGAAATTTGTGGGAGTGGGGAGGGATGTTAGGAAGCAGGGGAAAGTGAAATCTCAGAGATTGAGTGAGGGGAAGGGGTCGAAAAGGACAAAACACAGGCCAAACCTAGAAAATTGCCAAGTTGTAGCTAGAAACTAGGGTTTGTGCAAATGATTTAGGGGTAGGATTTGTATAATTGACTTGCAAATGAGATCAATAAGTTTGACATGTTAACACATGTAATTTGTATGGGAAAATAAATGGAGGGATAAAGGAAAAATTGCCTTGAAAAATAACAAACTGTCACACATATTGCTTGCAAAAAACAACTATCATTTAACCTATCTTTTTATGGATTTCTTGCATATAACCATGGCCATAATCTTCTTTTTCAACCCTAATACCATAACCAAACATGCGAAATAGGCATACCTTAACAATTTGAGAGAATTTGAGGGTGATTTTGGCGTTTGAGTGAGTTTTACGGCATACAGAGTTTTTGGTCGCGCACGCTCTGAGAATGGTCGCGCTCCTCCGTTTGGTCGCGCCCGTGTTATTTAACACTGTGCGTTGGCCTCCGTTTGGTCGCGCACACCTGTGGTTTGGTCGCGCACCAGTTTAACCCTTGTAATTTGCAGAAACTTGCCCGAATTGCCTCCTCTTGCCTCTAACACGAATTTTTGACTTTCATTTGCACAATAAGAGTGACTAGAGAGGGAAAATAGCTTTTATAGCTTCATTTTAAAAAAAAAATTAACTTTAGAACCCACTTTATAATGTTTTGAAATTTCTTTTCTCTTTAACACTGTTTAGAGTCTTTTTGTCCTGAAATAAGCTCTTTGGATGCGTTTGACTCCGTTCTTTTTGCAGGTTGACCGCCTGATGGACTGTAGTGAAGGAACCAGGGTTGTTGCCGGCACTTTTACAAATTTTTGAAAATTTCTTTATTTTTACAAATTCCTCATGACCTTGGATTTAAAAACAGGGTTTTTTAAATCCAAGGCATAAAGTGAGCTGTAGCTGAAGAAAATGATAATGAAACATATGTACAAAATTCCTTCCGGCTTGCTGGCCACTTACTGACCATGACTCATTACCTTGAAATGATTTGGACTCAAAACCCTAGACCTAAGACCATGGGATCTCAAGACAAAAAATAAGAACAAGCATGACTCAATTACATTGTTGTATGACCTGATCAACAAAGCCAAGAAGGGAACAAAGACCAGCTCCTCCATTCAGTGTTATGGAATGCCTAGTGGGATGCAAAATTGATGCTGATGAGACACCTACATATGCATATGCAAAGAGCTGTTGATCACCGATGGAGGGCTCAAGACCGACACTAACATTGGCTCCAATGGGGATGGTAGCTCCTTGGAGGTACCAAGAACCTCAGACCTCTTGGGAGAGCAGACCAGTGTTTTATTCATTGGGCAATGGAGTCAACTAGTACAAATATAACCATACTCAAAAAGACTTTATTTGACTTTGACTATAAACTGAAAACTCTCAAAGGACTATGACTCAAACAAACTGACTTTTTGCAGAAAGTAAACAAACTGAAAATCCCACACCAACCAATCTTCATGCTTGGAATTATAGCCTTCACTTCGGGCCCCAAACCAAGAATGAAAGATCAGTTCACACTTGCTGTAGTAAAGTAAAATGATATATACAATGAAGATGATTTAGAGCAGCATTGCTCAAGCATGATATCTCTTGAGAAGCCGGCCATTCACCGACCGACCGGGACATTCATCGCCATTCAACTCCTTGAGAATGAAAGCATTAGGACCACAAAATGCAGCAATCTTATAAGGACCTTTCCACAAATTATCAAATTTACCGTGCTTACCTTTGTCCTCATTTCGGGCATCCCACCTCAAAACAACATCCTCCAGCTGAAAATTTTCTGATTTTGCCTTCTTATCATAGATCTTCTTGATGCGTTCTTGTAGCTTCAAAGAGTTTTGGAGGACTTCTTCCCTCGTCTGCTGTAGGTGGACCATTTGACTGATTCTCCGTTGCATTGGATCCATATCTTCTCCCGTTTCTTGGATTAATTTTGCGACCGGTACACTAAGTGATGTAGGAAAAACCGCATCAACTCCGTAAACAATCTCAAATGGCGACATTCCAATGGACTTCTTTTGGCTCACCCGATCAGCCCATAATGCATTTACCAATTTCTTGTGCCAACTTTTCTTGTTAATTTCCAGCATCTTCTTGATAATGTTCACTATTGACTTATTTGACGATTCGGCCAGCCCATTACCTTGCGGATGATAAGCGGTGGAGTGACCCAAGCTGATGTTGTACTTATAACAAAAATCCACCATCTTATTGGACTTAAAGGCAGCTGCATTATCTGTGATTATTTTGAATGGACAGCCGAAACGTGACAAGATATTAGTTTCAAGAAAAGAGATAATTACCGAATCTGTGGTTGCCGAGTAGGAATTGCCTCTATCCACTTAGTGAAGTAGTCGGTAGCGGTCATAATCCATCTATGCTGCCCGGACGAAGCTGGGTGGATTTCACCAATGAAATCAAGGCCCCACTGCTGAAATGGCGCACTAATCTCCACCGGTTTGAGAGGCAATGGCTGCAACTTTTGTTTTCCTTGAAATATTTGGCACTCATGGCAGCTCTTTACCGCTTTGTACACATCAGAAAAAAGAGAAGGCCAATAAAAACTAGCTCGCAAAATCTTGTTGGCTGTAGTTTTCCAAAATAAATGACCTCCATAGTCACCTTTATGGAAGTCTTCTACCGTCGCTTTTGCTTCCTCTTCAACCAAACAATTTAGCAAGATGCCCCCGGGATCTTTCCAATACAATGCTGATTTCATAATGCAAAATTTAGCAGCCTTTAATTTCAAAGTCCTAGCTTTGTTTTTCGACATTCCAGGAGGCGCGGACACATTCTAAAGTACATACACTATATCAGCATACCAAGGAGAATTAATAAAAATATCTGATACCTGAACCGCTGAATTTTCTCCTTCACCATCGGATAAGGCAGCGATCAAGTTGATATCAAGGGCATGAAGGTTTGTTTCAGCCATTAGTTTAGCAAGTCCTTGTCCTTTAATCAGCTTGGTGGGCTTGATTTCAACATCATATTCCAAGAGAGCAGCAATCCATTTACCTCTCCTACCTTCCGGCTCTGTTTGTACCAAGACATCCTTTACCGCTGCACTAGGAACATAAGCTAATACATGAGAGTGAAGAATATAAACCCGGAAATCTTTCAATGCCTTAATCAGGGCCAGCGCTTGTTTCTCAATGATATTATAGTTTAATGCCCCATCTCTAATGATCCGGCTGAAAAATGCAATTGGCCTTTCAAGACCCTCTCTTTTTTGCATTAATACGGCTGCTAATGTATGCTCGGAAGCAAAAGAAAACACAATGAAATCCTGAGTATAATCAGGGCTGATTAAGGTCGGGGCTGAAGACAAGATTACCTTGATTAAATTGAAGGATTTGACTGCCTCTTCGGTCCATTTGATCTCGCTGTCCTTCCAAAGCATGTTGGTCATCTCTCTAAGGTGCTCTGCAAGATTAGGAATGAAGCGGCGCAGAAAATTTAATTTGCCATTAAAAGACTGTATTTCCTTCTTGTTTCGGGGCTGCTCTAGCTGCTGAATTGCCTCCACTCTTGCGGGATCAATACGTATACCATCTTTGGAAATGATATGTCCCAACAATTTACCTTCACTCATGGCGAAGAGACTCTTTTTTGGATTTAAAGAGATGCCATATTTTCTGCATTTTTGAAAAACTTTCGTCAAATGAAAAAGATGCTCCTCATCGAATTTGGAAAATACTGTTAAGTCATCAAGATATACAACTAAGAATATGTCCTTTTCATTGGCAAAAGCCATATCCATAGCTCGCTGAAATGTAGCACCTGCTATCTTCAAACCAAAAGGCATTTTAGCATAGTGAAATGTTCCCCAAGGTGTAGTGAAGGCTGTCTTATCACGGTCATCCTCATGGACTAAGATCTGATTGTAGCCGGAGTATCCATCTAACAATGACATTTTTGAGGCACCCACTAACCTCTGCAATATGTGATCCATTTTAGGCAGCGGATAGTTTTCCTTTAGCGACACTTTGTTTAAATTTCTGAAGTCTATGCACAAGCGAATCTCATCGGTCTTCTTTCTCACAGGCACTAGGTTGGAGATCCAATCTGAAAAGCGAATGGGAACTATGATTCCAGACTTGTAGAGCCTATTGACCTCTTTCTCAATCAAAGGCAGCAGCTTGGGATTGATCCTTCGCAACTTTTGCCGAAAAGGCTTTTGATTTGGCTTTATAGGAATAGTGTGCTGGATGATGCTTGTATCATATGTCTTTAAATCTGAATAATCCCAAGCGAATACATTAGAAAATGATGACAGCAATCTAATGTATTGATTCTTTACCTTGAGTGGCAGAGCCTTTGATAATTTCACCATCTTTGGATGCTCTGCTGTCCCAAGGTTCACATCTTCCACACCTTCTTCTGTTGGCATCAAAGTTGGCTTGCGAGCCACATCATCTTGATCAAAAAGTTCTTCTAAAGGAATCAGCCCTTTAGGAATATGATTATCTTTCAGCTGCAAAACATCCATTTGATTAACTCCTTCAGGCTCCATGTCTATTGAAATTTCTTCAAATTTACCTTCTCCATGCAAGAAATCTTTGATTTCCTCATCATCCTGAAAGACTTGCCAGCTCCTTTGGTTGTCCGGGATTGTAGGGCGATGCTTTATATAGATTTCAAACTTGTTGCTCGAATTCATTGGTATTTTCGAATTGCTTGCTGCCCTGGCCAAGGCATCCGCAACTCCATTTTGTATCCGGGGTATGCATGTTAAAGTATGCTCTGAAAACCGCTTCAAAATGTCTAAAACAACATTGCGATAAGCCCGCATACGAGGATGTTTAGCTTGAAATTCCCCCTTTACTTGTTTGATCACTAACTCGGAGTCGCCATAAACTGCTATCTTCTTTGCTTTTAATTTCCGGAGGATTTTCAAGCCAGCTATAAGGGCCTCATATTCTGCTTCATTATTCGAACAATCAAAAGCCAATTTGTAAGAGCAAACTTGTACCTTGTTTGGAACTTGTTTAGAGACTGAAAATGGACTGCGGATCCATACACCAATGCCTGCTCCATCGCTGCCTACTGCCCCATCGAAATCCATGGTGCAAAGACCCTCTTCATCATCATCCAAGGGTTGTACTTGTGATGTTGTTGCAGTCATGACTTGCTGCCCATTTGTCTCAGCAATTGACCTTATGGCAGCAGTCTTTTCTTCACTATCTTTCCTCAATGTTTCTCTGAAATCTTCAGCAATGCCTGGGATATTTTCTATCTGAACTAATTGACTATCTACTTCATTAAAACTATCAGCAAATAAAACATAGGATTCTAGATCTGCCTGTACATAGTTTACAGGATGATTCACTGGTTTTTCCTTGCTTGTAATCATATACTTCATCTTTTGCTCTCGATAGACTTTCCTCATTTGTCCAAACACCGGAATAGTGCCATATGAAAATTCCAGTTGTAAAGTACCTTTAAGTTTTGATCCCCATGACCTTGAAAGGAGCATGCCAAACCTTGGAGGAATGTCTGCTACTACCACATCCATCAAGAGATTTTTTGCGGGAATTTGATCCAAGCTAACTACCAAATCTTTAATCAAACCGATGCATCTAACTCGGCTGGAATCAAATGAATATAGATCATGGTAGTTATGAGTTATATCAAGTCCCAACTTCTCCATTATTGCCTTGGGCATTAAATTGTGTGATGCTCCCGAATCGAACATAGCATTATGAAGCACATAATCATGAATTCTTAAGCTGATATAAAATGGCGGGACATCACTTTCCGAAGACTCACCGTTTAGAGCTGGCCCAAAGATTAATTCCGGCTGATCATCCTCCACATTTACCGCATCTAACATTGGATCAGTATTGAACATCTTAGAAATTTGTGCTCTGTAAGCAGTGTTCTTCATGACTTCTGTTAGTGGAATGGACAATTTCAATTTCGAGACTTCGTTCTCAATGCTGAATGCTTGACTTCTCTCACTTTCTTTGGCCGGATTATCTCTTTTTTCTGCTCTATCTTTAGGTACATTTGATGGCTGATCCATCTTATTTGCTGGAGCTGTTGGGGCTGATGAAGAATCCATGACTTCTTTACCCTTTCTTTGTGGAACAGCAGCACCATTCTTTGCCACATTTTCTGCCCTCTTTTGAAGTGGATGTATAGGTACTGTTCGGTTTCTCAGCTGTCTCTCTTTGCCTTGTTGAGCTGATAAAGCATGTAGGTAACCTCTTTGATACTCTTCAGACTCATCTTGAAGTGCCACATCATTAGATAGAATGTAATGCTCATCTTGAGGTGCATAAGCATTACTTACCAACTCATCTTCTTCCGTGATGTAAGTGGGCATGTCATCGGGAGTGAAAAAATGATTTTCTTCACCGGGTCCTTCACCCTCATCATCAGATTCTTGAGTGACATAATTTTGCTGAAATGGAGGTTGGATTGGCTGCTGCACGGCCGCTTCTTGTCCTCGTGGCTCCCGCTATTTGATCCTATATTGGGGCTGCTGTTGTTGGCCTCTGAAGTTTGGATTTCGAACTTGTGGTTCCGGTTTGCTAAGATTAAGATTTTGGAATGCCTTTTTCATCTCTTCCACTGTCCGAAGAACTTGAGAAGTGGATGCTGCCTCTTCCTTGATTGTGACCTTCTTTTCCGCTTTCATCCTTGCCCTTTTGTCATTCAAATTAGCCTCCACACTGACTGCAATTTTCTGCATTTCCTCCAAGGTAGGTGGATCTCGGTCCCGCAGTGAATAGGCCATCTCCGGATCAAAACCATCCGGGAACTTAAGCAAGGCGGACTTTCTTGATGGTCTCAAATCATCGGGTATAGCGTTATACACTGAATTAAATCTGATGATATAATCTTGAACCGACTCACCCGGATTTCGCTTGAGGTTGTTGTACTCGGCATTGATTTGCAGTGGGTCTTTCCTTATTTCCCATCGGTCCAAGAATTGATCTTCCAGTGCTTGCAAGGTGGTGATGCTATTAGCTGCCAACCCTCTAAACCATTTTCTTACTTCTCCGACAAATGTCTGCACGAACAACCGCATGGTAACATCTTCTTCATCTAACTCATATAGATCGAAGAAAGTGGACATTTTATCGATATGTTGCTGTGCTGTAATACTCTGTGGAGTGCCATCGAACATGGGAATTTTGCTTTGATAGTCAGCTGGCATGTCATGAAGATTAGCAGGCAATACAAGTGGGGAAAAACGGGCAGCCATGGCTCTAGGTGGAGGAGGCGGGGGAGTAGGATGAGTTTGAGGAGGGGGAGGTGGAAGTATGATAACAGGAGCTGTAACAAGGGGAAGAGAAATTTGTGGAGATGGAGGGGTAGAAGGAGTGCGAGGTGTGGAAGGAGAACCAGCCAAAGATTCGGGGTAAGTGATTATCGGTGAAATGGAAACAAAGGGAGGGGACGATGCTTCGTGAGCCGTGATAGTAGCTGCAATATTCTCAGAGATATTCTCAAGTAGATCAGCAAGAGTAGTGGTATGCAAGTCGTTTTGGAGATGTCTCAAAATGAAATTGTCAATCAGCTTGTTGTGTCTTTCGTAAACAAGAGAAGCTGCAAAATCAGGGTCAAGGACTAAAGAATCGAGAGCACTTTCAGATTTAGCTTTAAACAAAGATAACTCAAAACTTTCGTCGAATTCAAGATCTTCAAAATATTCAATAACAGCAGGTGATGAATTAGATCTAACAATTGATCTTGAAACAGAAGCCAGCTTGCTTTTACGAATAAACTAGGAACGAAAAAACCGCTCAGTCGTATGAAAACTCTTAGACTATCATCCAAAGCTTAGAGTTCCATAATGATACTGGGATAAAGATGTCACTGAAGTGAGGGTTTCAGAAGCCCACGGAGATTGACTGAAGCAGCGTTTATCTACTAAAGCTGATGTAAAACAAGAGCGTTTTCGAAGGCTTCTGGCTTAACTTCAGGCTCCGTCTAAGACTTAAGAAATCACACTACAATGAACCAATTACAAATTTGGTTTTCCCCAGTATGGTCACCAATATGTTAGCGCTTGGAATTCACCTAGGCTGAGATAGACAAACTCTCAAGGCTACATCAAACCATTTCACCTCGTAGCTAGCCCTACGAGGTATGAGAAGGCTCTCTCGGGTCAGATTCGATAGATCTTTCAATATGATTAGGCTGACCAATTAATAATAAAGATTTTAGGCTAGTAAATTGATAAGGGGGTTGATTTAATGATTTTTTTGGGTTTTTGGTGGCAATTGGTGGAAGTGCAATTCAAGGTGCAGGGATTGAGCACAGTTTTCACAGGGGGATCTAAGGGGCAAGGTAGGAATGAGTGCTGATGCCTTAATTTGAGATGGATGATCAGAGATGATAGAGGAGAAGCTAAAGAGGGCAAACACACAATTCGAATCCTCTCTAGACAGTAGAAAACATTAAAATTGAACAAACTAAAAAGCTGAGCATGTCAAAACATGAGTTCAAACTTTACCACTTCATCTGTCCAATTTAGAAGCATAAGAGAGATGTGAAACACATAAACAAACTTACAAGAACATGTAGAGAACACACCATCAACAATCAGATCCACAAGAATCCTCAAAGATGTCTGTAAAACCCTGGCTTTCCTTGCCTTCAATTGCAGAAATAGATGCACAATATACAATAAAGCTTCCTTACACAAGAGTCCAACCACCAAAATGAGAAGGAGAGAGCATAATATAGACCATCTAGACCATCTAACTCCTTTCCCCACCTCTAGGGGTCGAGCTCAGCTTTCTAGGAGCAGTTCGAACAAATTCTAAACTAAGAACTAGAAAATAGGCAGCCAAACAACTTGCCTCTATTACTTAGCTAACTCATCCATGCATTAATTTTTCACTTTTTACATCATGGAAGCTTCTAGAAGGGTAAAGAAAGATAAAATCTACCAAAGTGCCATGAAAATATTACATTTATCCATCATCTACAAGTAATAATAGTCAACCATAGTCAAAACAGTGTTTTTTGACCGAAAATGTGAATTCTGGCAAATCTGGAAGTTCTGGTCGCGCCCCTGGAAGTTCTGGTCGCGCCCCTTCACAGCTGTTTTTGAGTGGGTTCCACTGGTCCACATCAGGTGCAAGATAGCTCATTGGAAAGCTTGGCCTGTCTACTTTCCATCCCAAGTCGAAGTTCTGAATTTAGTGTTGATTTGACCCCTCAAAAACCATTTCTCCCAAGGTCACTTTCTGCAACTCAAAAAGTGGGCAGAAAGTCATTTTTTTGATGTATTTTGAGCTTTTGGAGGCTCAAAACTCAAAACCAGGCTTCTCCCAAGCATTGGTAATTTTTCTTTTTGCATGCCCTTTCCAAAAATGCCATTTTTCAAAATTTGGAGCAATCCTCCAGAATGGTCGCGTGCGGGGCGCGACCATTTCATGGGCAAAAACCTGTAATTTTACCAAAAATTCACAAATGACAAAATTTTCTCCAAATTTCTTGAAATTTGGGCTGGGAGTCCCCAATCAAGTACCATGCTCATTCAAAGAGGATTTGGCCAAAGTTTGGAGTGGATCGGGCGTTTTCCTTCGTTTTTGTGCTTTGGCCAACCGTCCTTGGAGCACCTTCGTTCTCGCCGGTATTTTTGACATTTCTCTCAAACCATGACACCTGTGTAAAAAATGAAAGAGTTTTTTCTTCCTTGGCATGTTGTGGACAAAAACCTCTCTCAGTTTTGCAAAATTCATCTTTGATTGCTCAGAAACAACTTTTGAGTGAAACTTGTCCCGATGTGTGAAGCAAGGAATTTTGTCGAAATGGAGCGAGATGAAGGGGATAGGGGTCTTCTAAATTCTTGGGGAAATTTGTGGGAGTGGGGAGGGATGTTAGGAAGCAGGGGAAAGTGAAATCTCAGAGATTGAGTGAGGGGAAGGGGTCGAAAAGGACAAAACACAGGCCAAACCTAGAAAATTGCCAAGTTGTAGCTAGAAACTAGGGTTTGTGCAAATGATTTAGGGGTAGGATTTGTATAATTGACTTGCAAATGAGATCAATAAGTTTGAAATGTTAACACATGTAATTTGTATGGGAAAATAAATGGAGGGATAAAGGAAAAATTGCCTTGAAAAATAACAAACTGTCACACATATTGCTTGCAAAAAACAACTATCATTTAACCTATCTTTTTATGGATTTCTTGCATATAACCATGGCCATAATCTTCTTTTGCAACCCTAACACCATCACCAAACATGCGAAATAGGCATACCTTAACAATTTGAGAGAATTTGAGGGTGATTTTGGCGTTTGAGTGAGTTTTACGGCAGACAGAGTTTTTGGTCGCGCACGCTCTGAGAATGGTCGCGCTCCTTCGTTTGGTCGCACCCGTGTTATTTAACACTGTGCGTTGGCCTCCGTTTGGTCGCGCCCACCCAGGTGGTCGCGCACACCTGTGGTTTGGTCACGCACCAGTTTAACCCTTGTAATTTTCAGAAACTTGCCCGAATTGCCTCCTTTTGCCTCTAACACGAATTTTTGACTTTCATTTGCACAATAAGAGTGACTAGAGAGGGAAAATAGCTTTTATAGGTTCATTTTAAAAAAAAAATTAACTTTAGAACCCACTTTCTAATGTTTTGAACTTGCTTTTCTCTTTAACACTGTTTAGAGTCTTTTTGTCTTGAAATAAGCTCTTTGGATGTGTTTGACTCCGTTCTTTTTGCAGGTTGACCGCCTGATGGACTGTAGTGAAGGAACCAGGGTTGTTGCCGGCACTTTTACAAATTTTTGAAAATTTCTTTATTTTTACAAATTCCTCATGACCTTGGATTTAAAAATAGGGTTTTTTAAATCCAAGGCATAAAGTGAGCTGTAGCTGAAGAAAATGATAATGAAACATATGTACAAAATTCCTTCCGGCTTGCTGGGCACTTACTGACCATGACTCATTACCTTGAAATGATTTGGACTCAAAACCCTAGACCTAAGACCATGGGATCTCAAGACAAAAAATAAGAACAAGCATGACTCAATTACATTGTTGTATGACTTGATCAGCAAAGCCAAGAAGGGAACAAAGACCAGCTCCTCCATTCAGTGTTATGGCATGCCTAGTGGGATGCAAAATTGATGCTGATGAGACACCTACATATGCATATGCAAAGAGCTGTTGATCACCGATGGAGGGCTCAAGACCGACACTAACAAGTTCTTTGATGACTTGGAGGAGAAGGACCTTTAGATGAACATCGAGATGGGAGATGATGGGAGGTATAACGTGACCAAAATCGATATTGTTACCTTTCATAGGGATTCTAGTTCTCCCTACACATTAAAAAATGTCATGTATGTTCTGGGTTTGAAGAAGAACTTGGTTTCTATTTCCATGTTCATTAGGGGAATTTTGAGGTCTAAAATGGGCTTCATAAGGAAAATGTACAACCAAAATAAACTTTATAAGAACCAAAAAGATTCAAGATGAAGATGTCAACCATGGGGGACGATTCACCATTTTTTGGAGTAAAAAAGTAAAAAGATTAAAAAATAATAAAATAATAAAACTATTTTCTCAACACGTATTTTCAACTTATCTCCCTAAGGTTTTACTCCAATTTCTAGCAAGAGTACTCATTGGATGTAAAATTTAATTCCTGATCCAAAGAGTATGTATATTGCATACTTTTGATGGACCTTGTTAGACGAAAAATGAGAAATGTATGAACAAATGTGATTGCAATCACATTTTTCATGTATTTTTCATTTTTCATGTAGCAAGGTCCATTAAAAGTATGAAACATGGGTACTCCATAGATGAAGAACCAAATTTTTCATCAAACGAGTGTTTTTTCTCGAAAGTTGAGTAAACCCATAGGGAGATAAGTTGAAAATATGAGTTATTTTTTTCTTTTTTCTTTTTTTCCCTCTAAAATTTGATGATCTAATCTAATATTGTTTTATTATTTCCACTATTATTTTATAATTTCTTTGGGAGGCCCATTTTAGATATCAAAACTCTCGTAATTGAGGACAATGGATACGATGCAATATTTAGTAAGGGAAAGGTTTTCCTTCGTCACATAGCCTTAGGACAAGTGAAGCGGATCGGGGTTCAGTGGAAGAACCTCTACAAAATGGATGTAGAAGATTGCACTTCTTTGGTCACTAAAGCAGAAAATGTGCAAAGTCGAGACATCGGTGAGCTGTGGCACAGAAGATTGGGTGTTGGCTTATATGGTCTTAACCTAGGTTCGGAAGAATTATTTAACCAAAAAATTCCCACAGCTACTGGCCCTTTTGCCAACAGCCCGCGAAGCGCAGACTAACGTCTCACCTGAGATAGTAGGGGAGGTTGTTGGAACCAGCTTTCCACACCCTGGGGATGTCTTGGTTTTGGTTTGGGGCTCACACGCTATTTTGTAGCCTCACTCTACACTAGATCCGCGTAGGTCAGAATACCCTTATCGCGCTTATTACAGATTGAATCACTTATTACTAGTTTGATCTAGTTAAAACGGTCTTTAAGTAAACATTTACTACTTTTGGTTACTTCGTGCATCAAGATTAATCCAGTTCACATGAATTCAACCATAGTAAATGTAGAAAACATAACAGTTCTTTTATCATAAAAGAGTAAAGTTGCAACCAACACAGAATTTAGAAGAAACTTATCTTTGTTATCAATCTTCAACAATACATTCAGATCCACCCTGCGCACTCAGCTGCATGGGTCCACACACATAGCTGCAGACTTTCTAGGCCTCTGTGCATACAACGGTAGAGCCTCTACTTTCTAGCCTACTCCCTCGACTCAGACTTATAGACACATTCAAGATGTTTCCTTTCAGAACCCATTACATTCCATCTTTCAAAAGAAATACTTTCCCTCATAGAGCCCCACTCTATTTATACTTTCCCTTGGCTGGTGATCCCTCCGCGGGCCGACTCTATTACTATTTCTTTACATTATTTTTGGGCAAACTACCCTTAGACTCAACCTACTACAGTTCACGCTATGCGCTTTCCTTGGAGTCTTTTATCATAATATTGCCCAAAATTCTGGGCTTCGCACCCCATAGTCGTTCTGCAGGGCTTGCACTACCGAACAGTCCCCCAACACAATCATCATGACTCATCCTGAGTCACTTACTAGCATGGCTAGACACTTAGTCTTGGCTTCGTGGTTCGCCTTTCGCTGAGTGGAACTCGTCATCTAGCTGCTCCTACTTTGTCTCCTACAACACTTTTCGAGCTTCAGTGTTTCTACCCTATCTCGTAATCTATGATGTTCATTCTGCTCTGCTCGGTTAACACAGAACACCCCCTCCAAGGATTTTAGCCCAAGCAGGGGAGCCGCATATAGGACCTCTTAGTTCCACCATATCCCTTTCCGACTGACATATCCTTTCTTCACACCATCCGCTGCAACCTATGTTGCAATTTTGCAAGACCCTGGCTATTGTTTGTCGAATCCCACTCATCGACAACCATTAGAGGCAACTTATTGACTACATCTCCACCCATGGTCACCGTCTGTCCATCCTTCTGTTGTTCTGTTGTAACGCGCCATCCTGCCCTTAGGTGGGGCAACGGTGTTAGGTTCCCATTTTGTCTATTTTTTACTATATATTTTGCCATTGTATTACCCTCTTCAACCCTTAAGTGAAAGCCTTTGCTAGGTGTTTTGGCTTAATCACTCCAAAAGGTACAGAATAACTTTCCTCATTACTACATGTTTAATTATTTAACATGTAATCATGCTATCTTTATAATTATTTCCTGAAGATGATTAAAGTGTTGACTAATTGCTGAAACCACCTAACCGGCAGGATCACATTCCGTCATTGCTGAAACAGCGGAAACAGTGCAAACAGTGAAGCTGAAACAACAAGAACAGCATGAACTGCGATGCTGAAACACCACAAACAGCATGCAAATTTTGAGGAACAGTTGGGATTTGTGTAACAAATCTGTATCGACAAAAGAGTCTGACCGATTACTATATTGGTCATGACCTTCATGGCTGTAACAATATTTTGTTATTGAAAATTGGCTTCCTTATTTTTGGCACAAAAGGGTTGAAACTGAATGTATGAAAATCTGTTGTAATAGATGTCTCCTCTATAAAGAGGAGACATCTACATTAGAAAAGTGGGGTATAACAACTGGTAATACATAACTTGTAGTGAAGTGATAGAACTGAATCTCTTTCTGTAATATGGTTTATTGGCAGATGAATACAATTCTGTTCTGAGCATTTTGTTTTAATTCCTGTGTTCTAGGGAATCTTGTGAGAAGGACAGGGCCCACCTTCATCACAAGATTCACCCATCTTCTTTCTGTTGTGTGGTGTGTGTGTGTGATTTCTAATTACATTACAGTTACTGCTTCTAATGATATTTACTTTTGCTAAACTCTGTTTTCCTTCTAGCTGATTACTGTTCTATATGAAGACTTCACCGGTGATTAGGATTCACAGAGTGTATGTGTGAACTGGCCAATAGAGGCAAGTGCTGAAAGTCCTTACTCTGAGGATAGGGTCCTGATCCTTTGTTGTAGGACAACTATCACTTCCTTTTGCAAACTTGTTTCTTTTAAGATATTTGTTCTTACTTCATTTTCTGCAATAGGTTGTAACTACTATAATTGCTGTAACACAGAGTATGGATTTCATAAGATAGTAGATTGTCTATACTACAACTTTTAATACCATTAAGATTGAGTACATACAGTATGTAGTCACCTTTGGAATAATCAGACTTTCCCGGATTAATGTGGCACTCGACTGTTTTATTATTAAACAATTAAAGTGACCAACATTTTGGCGCCGTTGCCGGGGAAGGCGACTAAAGATTTCAAGGGTATTAACATTCTTTCTTTAGGAATGCAGGATGCATGAGAGGACACAAGAAGGTTAACCATTCAGGTGGGAAAGGCAAGGGAGGAGGAAGAAAAACTTTTATTGACGATATTATTTCAAAAGCTAAGACATCCCAGAGGTTAAGCTCTCGAAGGCCACAGATCCAACACTCTTCCCAGACATATTTTCAGACAGAGGAAGTAGTGGGGCTAGAAAGGGTCATAGGATTATCAGAATATACTGAGGAACTGGTGGAAGAAGACGAACGATCGGTGGAAGAACCAATAGAGGAAGTTAAGGTGGAGGAATCAGTGCAGGACATTGAAATTCCAACAGAAAATTTTGAAGACCGGGCAAGTGCATCAGGAAAACAACCAATGGAGGATAACAATGAAGAACTTTTCGGTGGAGGCCGCAGAATAGAGGGAAGGGGAGAAAATTCTCTCTCTACCCTGGAATTCCCCATTGTAGATCTCCCCAGAGGAGCAACTCCTATGAAGAATATACCACTTTCAACATTACCCAACTTCCATGGGTTATCCACAAAAGATCCCGATGAATTTCTTTTTGAATTTGATATACTATGTAGAAGCTATGACTATGTTAATTCTGCTCAGAAATTAAAATTATTTCCAGCCACATTAAAAGGGAATGCATTAAGATGGTTCATGAGCTTGGGGGCTCATGTGATTACAACATGGGACCAGATGAAGGAGAATTTTTTGGCTAAATACCAAGATTATTTTCAAACAAGAGACAGGAAGGAGGAATTATTCAAGATGACTCAGAAGGAGGACAAGAGTCTGGAAGATTTTGTGGAAAGGCTACAATATAACTTACAGCGATCTGATCATCCTAATATGAGTAAGGACATTCTCAAGTCAATGTTGCTAAGAGGGGTACGAGATGATTGTTTAGATATGTTAAATATGCTTGGAAAAGGAGACATATCTAAGGAATCCTATGATGAGATTATCAATCTCTGTAAAAGATGTTCAAGAGGAGCAGCAAGTAGACCAAAGAGCAAGGATAGTACATACTCAAGAGTCCAGAAGTCAGCAAGTGGAGGAGCAACATGGGTCGAAATAGGTAACTTACTTGAAGAATTGAAAACTGAAATGTTAAGCTCTTTTGCTTCACAAATTGATACCTTGCAGGTTAGAAAGAAGTAGGCAGAAGCAGAAGTTGCTCTGGCTATTTTTTGTTCTAAATGCAGGGAGAAACACCCACTAAGGGAATTCCCCCTGGACAAGGTACCAATTTGCACTATCTGTGAAAAGGACCATGAGACCCAGAAATGCCCTTCTTTGCTAGGAATAAAGGCAGCACTACAACCAACTGAAGAAGAGGCTAAAGCTGTGTAACTCCTCACACAGAGAAGACAATGGAAACCACGAGGACTAGGTACGAATACATGTCGTTTCATCGTTGGAATAATCATCCTTCTTTTCAAACAAATTACCCACCCTTCAACCAAATGTAGTACCCACACCTTAATCAAATGAATTTTCCACCCATGCAGCAACTAGGCCCTCCTTTTGTTGATCCGATCATGTGGAACACATGGCCTTTACAGCAACCCTATCAATGGAACCCGAATTGGACAGCTCCATAGATCCCATTTCCAAACCAATTACCTCAGTATCAGAAATCTCTCTCCTTACCATCAAATGCCCCACCTAATAATCAGACAATAGGACCTCAGTTGCCTATACAACCTAACCCCAACCCGAATAATAATAAATCTCTGCAAGTAATTGATGTTCAAAACTAACTAGTTTCCCCTCTGAAATCCAATGACATTCATTTATGCTTAGGAAGAATACTTGAACCCATTATTGATGACATCACTTCTGATTCTAATAAAGAAGAAATCGGAAAAAAAAAAAGTCATCTAATGTTGAAACAGTTGGATCATCTTCTAATGACAATGCTGAAATAGTTGAAACATCCTCTAAAAAGACTGCTGAAACAGCAGAGCCACCATTCCCTGAACGTTTGGCTCTTACCAAAACACTTGAGCCACCTGCTTTTAATTTGTTAGGAGAAGTGTAGAATTTATATGTTAAAATTCCACTTTTACAAGCACTAAGAGATGTACCGATTTATGCTAGAACTGTTAGAGATATTTGTATTAAGAAACCTGGAAGAAAAGCTAAGGACCCCCTCACAGTTCATGTGATGGGTGATCTAGCTGCTCTAATGTCAGAAAAAAACCCTCCTGTAAAATATGGTGACCCTGGTCACCCTACAGTTACAGTTCAGGTTGGTAAAACCTTTGTTTCTAGAGTTCTGGTAGATCTCGGTGCTGCAATAAACATCATGACACTTGAAACAACACAGTTATTGCAGTTAAAATTTTTTATTAGGGAAACCCCAACCATTCTAGAGCTAGCTGACCGCTCCACAATCAAACCTGAAGGAGTCATTGAAGACCTGATAATTTCAGTCGAATCTTGGAACTACCCAGCTGATTTTGTGGTGTTACAGACCAAAAATAAGTTGGGGGGTCATCCATTGATTTTAGGGAGGCCTTGGTTGGTTACAGCAAATGCCTTCATTAGCTGTAGTTCAGGATCAATGACAATTTCTAATGGATCTGAAACCAAGCAGCTTACTCTGTACCCTCATGCCACACCTATGCTTAACAATGATAATTCAGTATGGTTAGATTATGAGGATGATGAGACTCAACCCATTTTGACTGTCGAACAAGCCCTAACTTTTAAAGATTCAACCGAAGACTAATTAATTGTTAGTTTTATTTCTGAACCTTCTTCGGTTAACTCTAAAATACATGATCACTTGACTTCAATCTTGGAATCTGAATCACAGCAGAATCTTAAAACTGAAGACCTATCTCAAACATCAGCTGGCACCCCCTCCAAAAGTATAGCAGTTGAAATCGAGCCTGGCAAAACATTAAATATAAACCCTAACTTAACAGATGCTGAAACACAACAGTTAATGAAGTTACTCCACGAAAATAAACAAGCATTTGCATGGGATTACACATATATGAAGGGAATTTCTTCTGAATTATGTACTCAATGAATTTATATTAAAGAAGGGTCCCACCCAATCTGCCAACCCCAACGACGAATGAATCCCAATTTAAGGGAAATTGTGAAAGAAGAACTTCAAAAAATGTTGAATGCAGGATTCATATATCCTATATCTGATAGTGAATGGGTTTCACCATTAGTGCTAGTACCTAAGAAAAATGGAAAATGGAGAGTGTGTGTGGATTATAGAGCTCTGAATAAGGCTACTCAGAAAGACCATTTTCCCTTACCATTTATTGATCAGGTGCTAGATAATTTGGCAGGTAAGAGATTATTTTCCTTTTTGGACAAGTTTAGTGGTTATAATCAGATCAAGGTTGCACCCCAAGATCAGACAAGACCACTTTTACTAGTCCATGGGGAACTTTTTCCTATAAAGTTCTTCCATTTGGACTATGTAATGCCCCAGCAACATTTCAAAGGGCAGTGATAGGAATTTTTTCTGATATGCTTAATGATTCCTTAGAAATATTTATAGATGACTTTACTCCTTATGGTGTGACTTTTGAAGATGCCTTACAAAATCTTGAAAAAGTACTTAAACGTTGTATAGAAGCACATCTTGCCTTAAGTACTGAAAAATGTCATATGATGATGAATCAAGGTATTGTTTTGGGACACTTCATTTCATTCCTAGGAATTCAAGTTGATCCAGTTAAGGTGCAAGTAATTCAGACTCTGCCTATCCCAAAAACACAAACTGATGTAAGAAGTTTTTTAGGACATGCTGGATATTATAGAAGATTTATCAAGGATTTTTCTAAAATAGCTTCTCCTTTGCTTGTGTTACTTATGAAAAATGTTGAATTTAAGTGGACTGATGGTTGTCAAAAAACATTTAATGAACTTAAACATCAATTGTCTACAGCTCCTATTTTAAGAGGACCTGATTGGGCACTTCCCTTTCATATATCCTCTGATGCTTCAGAAACTGCAATAGGAGCTGTCTTGGATAAAGAAGAAAACAATCTTCCTTATGCTATCTATTTTATTAGTAAAAATATGACCCCTGCTGAGCTCAATTATACAGTCACCGAAAAAGAATTCTTAGTAGTTATTTATGCTATTAACAAGTTTCGACATTATATTACTGGTTACACTACTTTTGTGTATACTGATCACTCGGCCATTAAATATTTAATGAAAAAATCAGTTACAAATGCTCGAGTTACCAGATGGTTATTATTATTACAAGAATTTGATATCACAATTGTAGATCGGCCAGGTAAAGAAAATGTAGTTGCTGATTTTCTTTCTCGGTTAAAAACTGATGAAAATATTCCAGTAGATGATTCTTTTCCTGATGAATATTTATTTGCAGTATCTGCTCACTCACCTTGGTATGCAGACATTTCCAACTACTTAGTTGCAGGAAAACTACCATCACACCTATCACACAGAGAGAAAAGAAAGATCGTTCAGCAGAGTGCTAGGTACAACTGGATAAGTGGGTGTCTCTTTCACACAGGACTTGATCAGGAAATTCGAAGATGCATCAGAGAAGATGAAGTTTATGATATATTGAAGGCTTGCCATGATGGCCCTTGTGGAGGGCATTTTGCAGATAAAAGAACAGCACACAAAGTTCTCAGAATGGGTTACTATTGGCCCTCACTTTTTAAGGATGCAAAGAAATATGTCAGGGCTTGTGATAGCTGTTAGAGAATGGGCCAGCCTAATCACAGGGATGAAATGCCACTTAACCCCCAGGTAATACTTGAACCTTTTGAAAGATGGGCACTAGATTTTATAGGTCCCATCAATCCTCCATCCAATCAAAGAGTCTATATACTGGTTTGCATAGATTATATGACTAAGTGGGTAGAAGCTAAGGCACTTATCAAAGCTAATGAAGAATCAGTATTAACTTTTCTATTTGAAGAAATCTTTGTTAGGTTTGGTTTACCTAGAGAACTAGTCACAGATGGAGGACCTCCTTTTAATTCTCATGGCTTCAAAGATATACTTCAAAAATATCACATTAAGCATAAGATGACTACACCTTATCACCCCCAAGCAAATGGGCAAGTGGAAAGTACAAATAAAGTCATAGAAGCCATTTTAACAAAGACAGTCAAGGAGAATAGAAGGGACTGGTTTCAAAGGTTGCCTGAAGCATTATGGGCTTACAGAACTACTTAGAGGAACAATATGGGTTTTCCACCTTATGAATTAGTCTATGGTAAAAATGTTGTTTTTCCTGTGGAATTTGAGATCAAAACCTTAAGGACTTCTTTAGCTGTTAACCTCGATTTTACTGATGCACAGACAGCTAGGTTGCAGTAGCTTCAGGAATTGGACGAAAAAAGGTTGGATGCCATCCATCAAACAACCATGATACAACAGAAAAGAACCAGGTGGCATGACAAAACTATTAAGCACAAGCAGTTCTAAAAAGGTAATTGGGCTTTACTGTATGACTCCCATTTTGAGAATTTTCAGAGGAAATTAAGAACAAGGTGGCTAGGACCTTATGAAGTAGATGTTGTTTTTCCAGATGGAACAGTCAGACTCCTAACGATTGATGATAGCAAAACACCATTATTAGTGAATGGGTATCGACTCCGTTTGTATCAACGACCTATTTATAAAGAGGATTTCAAAGTTACTTGCATGACAGATATACACTACACCTTTTTGGGGGAATCTGCTATCCCGCAATGCACTTAATTTCCTGTTTACGAACTTATTTTTAGATTAGATTTCTTAGCTAATAATCCCTGTCAAGGGTTACCATGTTACAATTAATTATTTTGCAGATCTTAGCTTTGGATGGTGGCTGAAAAAGAAAAATTCCAGTGTAAGAGGAACTAATCTGCAGATTGGAAAAGCATTGTCATTCCAGATCATAATCCATTTCCCGTTGCTGATACACCATTTCCCGTTGCTGATACACCATTTCTCGTTGCTGATACACCATTTCCCGTTGCTGATACACCATTTCCCGTTGCTAATACACCATTTCCCGTTACTGATACATCATTTTCATTGCTGATACACCATTTTCCTGTTACTGATACACTATTTTCCTATTACCAAGACACCAAATCCCACTGCTTAAATGCCAATCTTTTCTATTTTTCCTAAATATCCCTATCCTTATTCCAGAGGATGAGTTATTACTTCAAAAACAAATATATCATTTTTGATTCAAAGGAATCAACCATTTATCCTGTTAATAATACCTCTTCACTACTGCTTCTTGTAAATAATAAAAACCCCGGGGATAAAAACCCTCACACCTTACAAATCTTTGTTGATCATTAACCTATTAAGGACGACGTAACACTTTTCGGCGCAGCAACCAAACGTAATTGTAAAGGTACGCATGATATGTGTGAATATTAAATTGTAGATAATGAGGAGATAGTTGACATGACCGCCAAAAGCGTCGTACTGCCGACCATATCATTCAGCCGCAGTTGGGGGGGATTACCGAAATATTTCAATCATTATAGGACACGCCTATTGCCGCCATCCCTATTCCTCCTGGTTGTGTCTAATCCACCCCGCTTATGCCTGACCACATCATAATTCTATTTTTGCAACGTTCTGCTCTGTTTCGACTTCAGCAACTCGGCTCTGCACTCTGTAGTTTGCCTAAAACAGTAACCATGGGTGGAGATGTTGTTAGACATGAACTGGGCTCGACGGCATTACTAGAATTTTACCCAGACGCATACCAAATCTTCCTTCAGGCAGGATGAGTGGACTATTTTAGAAGACTTATGGAATTCGATTTGCAGCAAGTTCTTGAATTTGCATGCAACTTGAGGGAGGGGTATTCTACTGTCCAAGGGGTCAGAATCCCAGTAACAGAAGAAGATATAGCACAAGTTTCAGGGCTTCCAACCAACAACATTCGCTGGTTCAGCAGGAAGCATCTTATCGTCAATGCGCAGCAAGATTTCCTACTACCCGGGGAGCAGGTGGAAGCAAAAGGCAGGGGTGTTGCGCTTCGGTCATTATCACCACCTTGGCCAAAAGTTGCAGAATTCGTCAAGCACTACTTCACTTGCGAGGGCTGCTACCAAGTAGTCTACCAACATGACATTGTCTTATTGAATCATTTGCGGCATGGTCTTCTAGTAAATATGCTTTATTATCTCCTTGGATGTCTGAAAAATATGGCACATTACACTGCGAACGCTAGGCATCAACTCCTCTGTCTCACACACCATCGCTTAGTCCAACTCCTGATAAATAGAGGCTTCGCTATGCATAATCCACCTCCCCCCATTAACCCTCCCAAGCAAGCTGAGGAAATTCCTCAGCAAAATGAAGTAAATTCCCAGCAGGAAGCTGAAACTCAGCAACCTGCAGCAGGAACACCCCAATTAAGCACTGAGAATCCACTGCACTCCTCATACCATGATGAAGCCGAACCATCCACTCCTATAGTTCACATTCCTACCGATGATTCAAACGAGGATATCCTCATCACTTTCCTAAAAGGAAAAAATAACAGAAAACTGCATCCCCGTCAAAAAGAAGAACAAGGGCTTCAGTAAAGGTAGCCACTAGTCCTGATGAATCCCCGAGTAAAAGTCCTCGCAAGAGGAAGAACATTGTTTCTCCTGATTCCCTATCTCGGAAGCGAACGAGGTTGTTTGCAGCAACCGAGGCCATTCCTCCTATTATCTTAAAACCTCGTATTTCCCATAGCCCTGAACCTTCGTCCCCTTCACCTTCAGATGCCGAAATCCAAAGTGTTCATGAATTTGTAACATCATTTCTCTGAACAGAGGCAGTTGTTCCACAAGAACCAGCTGCCAAAAAATTCAACCCAGACATCCAAGCTGATATAGGACATGTGGCTGTTACACAAGAACCATTCACAGACCCAATAGGTGAAACACAAGAACCACCTGTTGGGGAGCAAAAAGAAGATGACATGCATGTGGCTGTAACACAAGAACCAGCCACAGGCCCAATAGGTGAAACACAAGAACCACCTGTTGGGGAGAAAAAAGAAGACGACCTGCATGTGGCTGTAACACAAGAACCAGCCACAGATCCAATAGGTGAAACACAAGAACCACCTGTTGGGGAGCAAAAACAAGACGACCTGCATGTGGCTGTTACACAAGAACCAGCTACAGACCCAATAGGTGAAACACAAGAACCACCTATTGGAGAGCAAGAAGAAGGTGCCCTAGGTGAAACTGATGCACAAACAGACTCAATAGGTGAAACACAAGAACCACCTGTTGAGGAGCAAGAAGAAGATGCCTTAGATGAAACTGATATACAAACAAACCCAATAGAGGAAACACAAGAACCACCTGTTGGGGACACATATGAGGAAGATAATGCTGAACAACAATTTTCTGTTCCTTTGGAATCTGTAACTGTAGAAGCCCCAGTCACTCTAGCCTCCCTACAAGAAGAGAATGAGTTCTTAAAATCAGAAATTGAGGCCTATCAGAAAGAATTAGCAATGGCTAGGGAAGCCTATAAAGAAGAACTCAACATGTACATATTAGCTCAAGTAGCATCTCAAGCTGAAAAAAAGTGTAGAGAAAGAACAATACAGTGAATACATGTACAGTGAATGTGGGGATATCTATACTCATGCAGGATATAAAATAATTGCAGTCCCATTGACTGGAGCCAGTCCTGTTATATTTAAAAAGGAACACCCTGTTGTTCCACAGGAACCAGCAGGGTCTTCAAGGATTTCAGAGGAGGAAGCAGAACCACTCCGGCCTACCCAAGTTATTGATGAGTAGAAACCTGAAGCAGAACCACTCCAGCCTACCCAAATTATTGATGAGCAGAAACCTGAAGAGAAAGCAGAACCACTCCGGCCTACCCAAGTTATTAATGAGCAGAAACCTGAAGAGGAAGCAGAACCACTCCGGCCTACCCAAATTATTGATGAGAAGAAACCTGAAGAGGAAGCATAACCACTCCGGCCTACCCAAGTTATTGATGAGCAGAAACCTGAAGAGGAAGCAGAACCACTCCAGCCTACCCAAGTTATTGATGAGCAGAAACCTGAAGAGGAAGGAGAACCACTCCGGCCTACCCAAGTTATTGATGAGCAGGAACCAGAATCCAAATCTTTCACAACTATGCATATACAAACTGAACCTCCCTGTGTTAGTGATGCTCATGCATAGACTTCTACTTTTCAAGAATTAAGCTACACATGGAAAGCAGAATATGAGCTTTCCCAAGGAAAGGCATTTCAACAGCAGAAATCATTATGGTGTAACTATGCCTATAGGAATTGGGAAGCAATGGAACAGTCTCGTGCATAGTACAAAGAAAATAAGCAATTAAAAGCCAGACTGTCCCTCATCCTTGATTTGGTCTAGCGCTTACTGGCTTCAAGAAAGCCTTCTTTTAATTACTCGGTATTCTTGAGAGAACGCTTGGCGTTCCTTCAATTGAAAGAAATAAAGGATGGCATACCACACCAGGTCTCTACAACACAAAAATTCATTGAAATGTTTTCAAAAGCACCAACCAATGATCAGAATTTGTTGTGCGAACTCTATCTTCATAACGAGGCTATGCCTGAAGATAGAAAGATTAATTTACTTCCTATTTGTCGTGATATTCAAATAAGAGATTTTATTTCCTTTTTGGCCAATCAATTCACTTGGCAGAATGCTTTCATCTCTGCACAACACAATGAGGAGAACTGTCTTCTCTGGATTTGCCCGGAACCACGGAATGCAGCCATCTTCCTCATGGACCATCAACGGAATCTACAAGAGATAGGCATGACCGATCACATTAGGAATTTGCAAGCAGTAGTCTTGGAAGACTGCCAGCACTATGTCAAAGCTAAAGGACCTTTGGCCATAAAAGCAAACGAATTTTTCTGGGAATAGTGTCCCAAAGAAAGAAGGGAATACCATCCCTACAATCCCCTCAATCTGCAGGCAGCAATCTCAAGGATACCTGCTTATGTAAAATGCGTAAGACAATGTGCTGAACGGTGGATTGGGTACCGTTTTCATTTCCCTCTCTTATGGCTTCCTGGAGAACAATACAAGGCTCAATTTTCATTGACTAAAAATGAAGAATTGGCAGCATGGAAAAGTATTCAGAATGCCCAAGGGTTCAGAGATATGGCTAACAACACTTTCTACACTTACTGTATAAGCAATCTACACTGTTCAGCTCATTATTCTGATTCCAATTCAGATTAGGCGTTGCATGTGGACATGCAACATGTTCAGTTGGGGGGATGTTAGGTTCCCATTTTGTCTATTTTTGACTGTATATTTTGCCATTGTATTACCCTCTTCGACCCTTAAGTGAAAGCCTTTGCTATGTGTTTTGGCTTAATCACTCCAAAAGTTACAGAATAACTTTCCTCATTTCTACATGTTTAATTATTTAACACGTAATCATGCTATATTTATAATTATTTCCTGAAGATGATTAAAGTGTTGACTAATTGCTGAAACTGCCTAACCGGCAGGATCACATTCTGTCGTTGCTGAAACAGCGAAAACAACGCAAACAGTGAAGCTAAAATAGCAAGAACAGCATGAACCGTGACGCTGAAACACCACGAACAACATGCACATTTTGAGGAACAATTGGGATTTGTGTAACAAATCTGCATTGGCAAAAGAGTCTGACCGATTACTATATTGGTCATGACCTTCATGGCTGTAACAATATTTTGTTATTGAAAATTGGCTTCCTTATTTTTGGCACAAAAGGGTTGAAACTGAATGTATGAAAATCTGTTGTAATAGATGCCTCCTCTATAAAGAGGAGACATCTACATTAGAAAATTAGGGGGTAACAACTGGTAATACAGAACTTGTAGTGAAGTGATAGAAATGAATCTCTTTCTGTAATATGGTTTATTGGCAGATGAATACAATTTTGTTCTGAGCATTTTGTTTTAATTCCTGTGTTCTGGGGAATCTTGTGAGAAGGACAGGGCCCACCTTCATCACAAGATTCACCCATCTTCTTTCTGTTGTGTGGTGTGTGTGTGTGATTTCTAACTACATTATAGTTACTGATTCTAATGATATTTACTTTTGCTAAACTTTGTTTTCCTTCTAGCTGATTACTGTTCTATATGAAGACATCACCGGTGATTAGGATTCACAGAGTGTATGTGTGAACTGGCCAACAGAGCCAGGTGCTGAAAGTCCTTACTCTGAGGATAGGGTCCTGATCCTTTGTTGCAGGACAACCATCACTTCCTTTTGTAGACTTGTTTCTTTTAAGATATTTGTTATTACTTCATTTTCTGCAATAGGCTGGAACTACTATAATTGTTGTAACAGAGAGTATGGATTTCATAAGATAGTAGACTGTCTATACTACAGCTTTTAATACCATTAAGATTGAGTACATATAGTCTGTAGTCACCTTTGGAATAATCAGACTTTCCTGGATTGATAATTATTGTGGCACTCGACTGTTTTATTATTAAACAATTAAAGTGACCAACAGACGGCATCTGGACCAATTCTACTTTGCATTCCCTTTTTTCTGATACATCCCCTGCTAGTGATGTTGCAGCCTGTGGGATACCCGCAACTATCAATACCAGACTCCTTAGAGAGTCCTGCCCCTTCTTCAGCTAGATTACTACCTTCGGGCACATGCCGGGTGCAAAGATGATGAACAGTTCCATCTGTATTTTCACAGCGTAGGTTGTCCAGCGGATTCCCCATGGTACTTTATAAGCCATGCGAACTTCAAATGCCCAGATTGCCGCTCATTCCAACTCATATAACCTTCCTGTGTGAAATCTGTGGTCGATCATTTCATATCTGGCTCGTACTGTGGCTCTTAATTTCCCGTTGCCCGCTCCCTTTGATATAATTCAACCATCTTGTCATGAATAGTGGTATTAACGGTCATCATTCCTTGGAGCAGCGCACCCACGTGGCTCTGTCCACGAAACTACGCCCTTGATTGTTGGCCAATCGCACCCTGATACCTACACATCTGTCCCCCAGAATGTTTTATCATCCCTCGCTCTCTTTCTACTGGTCAGAGCACTAAGAATCTCCATGGAATCGTTAGTCAGGCAGTCGGCCTGCCCATATAGAACTTCAGTTGACTGCCATTCACTCTTCCCGAGAAGGAGCCTCCGTTGAGCTTAGCCAGCTAAACTGTGCCCCCATCAGTTACTTCTTTAACGACATAAGGTCCCAACCAATGCATACGGAGTTTACCTAGGAATTTTTCGAACTTACTATCATATAATAATACGAGATCATCCATCTTGAACGTGCGCACCTTCATATGGCGATCATGTCATGCTTTCTCGTGCTGTTTTTTTACATGCTAATGAAATCCCACCAGAAATCATTCTTCCTCCAGTTCATCGAGTTGTGTGAGCCTTTCCTCCAATGCCCCATGACCTGCCATTCCTCTAGTTGCTGCAATCTGTAGGCTGGGCACGATATATTCCATAGGCATCATGACCTCCTTACCATATACTAGTCGAAATGGTGTCTGGCTTGTCAACTTTTTACACGTGGTTCAGTATGCCCATAGCACAGTAGGGATGCGCAAGTCCCAATCATTCCATCACGTATTCTAGATCTTAGTCAGTGCAGTTTCCAAAAAAAAATTGAATGCCTCAATGGTCCCATTTGCTTGCAGATGGTATCGCGTGCTCTGTTGGTGATATATTTGGAATTCCACAGTAAGCGCACTAATGGTTTCATTCAAAAAATGCGTTCCTCGATCACTCATGAAAATCTTAGGACACCCAAACCTGGTCAACACATTCTTGAACAAGAAATTTGTTGTTGTCGTGGCTGTGCAATCTTTAACTGGTTGTGCTTCTGCCCATTAGGTCAAGTATTCAATCGTAGTGATAATATAGCACGAGCCCGTCTTCCCTCGTAGTTCAATAGGCCCGACGAAGTTGATCGCCCATTTCTCAAATGGTTGTAGTGTTATCTCTGGGTGAAGTGGCATTTCATCCCTTCGCGGTGTCTTGCCTGTTTTTTGGCATACATCACAAGCCCGACAGTATGCTTTTAAATCTTGATGTAGGGTGGGTCACCATAACCCAGAGCGAAGAACCTTCTGGGCTATGGCGCGGCCCGCATAATGTCTGCGAGCAACCCCTCCATCTGCTTCGTCAAGGATCCGTTCTCGCTCAAACTCGCGTAAATATCTGCGTAATATCTCATCATGGCCCATATTGTAGAGATGGTTGGCAATTACAGTGAAATTTGTTGCTCGTGTCACTAATTCCTTCTTTTGTTGCACAAAATACCCCTACGGCACAGTGCCGGTAGTCAAAAAATAGATTATATCTTCAAAGTGGTCATCCGCAATGTGCGCTGCATACAACTGTGCATCTAGGAGTCCTTCTTCTAGATTCATGGGTTCCTCGCCCATCTCAATCTGGGATAAATGGTTTGGACTGGCATTCAGATGTCTTGGCTTTACAACAACCTCAAAATCATATTCTTGAAACAATAAAAACCATCGACAGATGCGCCCCCCCAAAATAGGCTTATTCACTAGGTATTTTAGCGCAAAGTGATTACTATACATCTTAAAATGTCCTCCAAGCAAATAGTGACGATATTTCTGGAGTACGTACACCATCGCCAATCCCTCTCCCTCAGTAGTAGAGTAATTTTTTTTGGCTTTGGACAACCTTCGACTTGCAAACACAATCGGGTTTCAACTCCCTCCGTGCCTTCCTAAATAAGTACTACTCCTAATGTGATATACGAAGCATCGACATGCACGTGGAACTCCACGTCCCATTTTGGAAATATCAAGATAGGGGCAGATACCATTTTTTCCTTCAGAAATTCTAGGCTTTTGTTACATTCCTCGTTCCAGTAATACGTGGCATCCTTTTTTAGCAATTGTTCCATTGGAGCCGTGATATAAGCGTAAACTTTTAAGAACTTCTGATAGTACCCCATGTGTCCTAGCGTAGTGCGGAGCTGTTTGACGCTGCGCGGTGCTTGCAGCCCTATTATGACAGTGATCTTCACTGGATCTACCATCAGGCCTTGCCTACAAACTATATGACCTAGCAAGTTCCTGAAAGGAACAAGGAACGTACACTTCTTCAGATTGAGTGCAATCTGGTGTCAATGGTAGGTATCTAGCATTAATCAGAAGCTCTCAGTATGTTTCTTAACCAGGCCAAAGACAGTCTAATCATTGAGATAGACTTCCAAGAATTTATGGATAAATTCCTTGAATGCAGCTACCACAATGCGGGAAAATATTGCCGACGCATTATTCAACCCAAATGGCATCACCATATACTGAAAACAACCCCAATCTGTAGCAAACATTGTCTTCCTTCGATCTTCCGGTGCAATCTTGATCTGATGGTATCTAGAGAACCCATCCGTAAAGGAATACGCTTCTTGTCCGCCCACATTTTCTAAGACTTCATCGGTAAAAGGTGTGGGAAATGGATCGTTAACACAAGCATCATTGAGATTTCGTAGATCCATGCAGACACAAATCTCACCCTTCTATTTCTTCTCCTGTAACGCCATCGGACTTACCCAATCAGAATCCTTGACTGGTTCAATGATCCCTGCTTCCAGCATCTTGTCTAGCTCTTCTCGTACTTTTGCTTTGTATTTTGGATTCAATAGGTAAGGTCGCTGCGTTACTGGCTTTGCGTCAGGCTTCAAGGTTATCTTCATCATTCCTAGTTCACCCTGAATTCCTTTCAGCTCCGTAATCTTATTAGGGAAGAGGTCTTGATACTCCTTGAGTAGCTCGATGACCCTTTCCACGGAGGCATCGTTCCGGTAATCCCCAAGCATAGCATACTTCAGTTCTTCCTCTTTTCCGATATTTTTTTGCTTCATTTTTAATGGCGCTGCAACATCTGGATCTTCCATTTCGGGGTTGTGCACTTCTAGAATTCCTTTGGAATCTGGTATATTGATGTCGTGCGGATCATCCTCATGCCCTTCTGCTTTTACATTGTAACATTCCAAGGCCTGGCTCAGCTGTCGCGACCAGTCTGGTTGCACGACTTCTTCCGGCTCAAGCGGCAATGTGAAAATTGCAGTCTTTACTAGCTTTAATGCGTCATCCACTATATCCATCCATTGATCCACAAAAGGAAATGTTGACAACAACCTTTCATGCAAGATATCCCACTCACTTGTGCCACGTCGGAGCTCTGTTTCAGTATACCAATTCCTTGGGATGACATATAAGGTATGATAAAATAGGTACACCCATTCTGGTTGTGGCTCTTTGCCATAGGCTTTGGTCCATTTGCTTAGATGTATATGCGGATTTTCTCGTCCATCACATTTCTCCATTAGTTGGAGTGCTGGCTTCCCAAATCATATCTACATCATGCACTTATAGCTTCGCCAATCTGTGAAAGTGCCTTCATGGGTACCCCACCATCGCACCACTTTCACACACAAGGCCCATTTGAGTGCATCAAATCGTTGGTACTCTGGTACTGCGCTCTCAAACTTCTCCAGAAATTCATTTACTACTGTGAGCCTGTCATACACCGGCAGCTCGGGGTCCTGAGCTTTAACGCAATACAAGGATTTTGTCAGCATATTGTAGCTTAACGTACTTGCCTCATTCATTATGTTTTTCCATTGCTTGTCTTCTTCCTCTGAATTGTCGGTGTATGGTTCCATGTAACCTTGTGAAATTCATCATTCCTCCATTACCTTACCCTTTATTGGCCTTTTTGCAGCGATTTAGTAGATGTAATCCAAGGCTTCATCCTACTTGTCGTCGCGCACAGGTTCCGTGTAGCGGGGTCCCTTGGTTGGATCTAGCGGAACAACTACACAGCATGACTTTTTCTCAAATATCATCTTCATGTGCTTGAAATTAATAATCCCATTCATGGCAATGGCCCAGTCGATTCCCAACAACGCGGGGTATGGGATTTTCTCATCCACTATCTCAATAACTTCAAAATCCATTCTAGTGCTTGCACCATCCAGGTCTATGATGATTCCTTTCAGCGTACCCAGGGGAAAGATCTTTTGCTGATTTTCCATCCGTAATTGGATCGGAGACCATTGGAGTGGGGGCTTACCGATATACTCCCACATTTTCTTGGGCAAGAATTTTGCGTCTGAACCGAGGTCCAGAATGACTTGATCCATCTCATAGTCACCAATCCATGCTGTTAACCGCATTTCTTGTCCGGTCCGCAACGTATGGCTCCCCATGCATCCTATGGCCAGAACCCGAGCACGATTCGCCAAAGAAATGTAGTTGAATCAGGAAGATTTAGCAGGTGCAAGCTGGGAATAGTAGGTTCCAAAATCCCCATGAACACCACGAAGGCATAAGATGAAGCAGAAGACCCACACAGTTCGATCCTCACCACAGCTCACCAAGCAAGTTGCAGCTGATAAGAGCAAAGCCGTTTCAACAGACAACGAGGAAGAGGATGAGGCTCTTCAGGAGCTCCTTAACTAGATCGATGAGGATGAAGTAGATGCATTCCAAATTCTATCATTTCCCCCATATCTATCTCCATGGATAGGTCCACAAAGATACCAAAGGACTTAGATGGAGCGAAAGCCGAACTTCAAACCCCACTTCTTCTAGATGATATAAAGATTGAAGGCTCATCGTGGGGACGCGTTCCGAACCTCAAATTTGAAGATTGGGATCTGGCCGACAGTGAGAATTTCCTTGAATTAGCCATAGACAAATTGTTACCACAGGTGTGGCTGCTGGGTATAGAGAGGGTCAGGATCCTCAACCTCTGATGGCTACCTCGGTACTACCACGCGACTATTACAGCCTTTGTGATCCAGCAACTTCTATGTCTTATATAAGATGGATTCTTATGGTTGGAAGAGCTGATTCTGATCACAGCTGACTTAATCCACCGCATAACGTGCCTACCACTGCAAGGAGATGACCCCGCTAATGCTACAGGAACTAGGAAGAAGGTCGGCCTCGCCAGAACAATGAAGACGCGGTACAAGCTGGTGAAAGGAAATCATGGATATGTCATAGATAGCATCAACGACCGGGATCTCCAAGTGGCTACACAACTCCTCGGGGAAACTCATGAGGAGGTGTTGTGCAGATGAGGTACCCACCTCTGACATTACGCTAGCCGGGCAGTGTGCCCAGGGCATTGAGTTAAGTTGGGCACAATTCTTATGCATAGAGTTTTTGACCAACTATCGAGAAGCACAACACAAAGGTAAGACATTTCATTATGCTTGGTTGCTTCTATCAATATTTTTGGTAACAAGTGCACTGCCAGTGGATAGCTAGTTCCCTAGCATTACGGATGACCTACCTAAGGCCGTACGGTTTATGGCGCTATGATCAACAAGGGATGTGACAAGGGTTTTTGCAGTTTGAGCATTTTTTATTTCCAAGGCAGAACAAATACAGATCTGGATTGCTCGCCGACCATGCATTCTCCAACAATCTACAATAATATCCAAACCATGGCCGAGTTTAAAGCTAACATGCATCATGTGTACATCCGGGCGTGAAAGAACCCGAACCAATCTTGGACCACACTCTTGTTCATTGCAACATACGAAGCAATCTATGGGGTTTTGGAAAAATGGCCTCTCGAATGGCACGCTCTCGACAAGGCCATCCTAGACCAACTCGCTGCCAAACAGTAGGAGAAGGAACAACAACAGCGGTTCCAACATCTAGTAGAAAAACCATGACAGAAACAACAGCTCGCTTTGTAACAAGCAGTTTTCCAGAACCCGCCAGCCGAAGAGACTTCGGTGGTGCAGGTATTGGAACTAGCACAAGAGACAAACACTCAAGTTCCCAGAGAATAGGTCAAACGGTCGCGGTGGGAGGAACCACCAAGTATCAGGAAAATGTCCAAAGTAATAATAGGGGTGGAGAACGAATTCACAGCAAGCCCTACAGTGCCTTCTCTACTTACAGAATAGACAAATGTGTTCGGGGAAATCAAGAAGCAGTTGGAAACATTGCATGCACAATATCGGGGGGAGGATCACCTCGCCAACAACACAGGTATGACTGAGCCACTGATGAGCGCACCTACACTGACTATAACATTGCCAGCCACTTTTATTACAAGACCCGGTGATGAGGGTAGTTGGGATTTAGATCTAGCCACCCTACCTAGTAGCATACTTTTTCAATTATAGGAGGGGCTCATTAGTGAACTCTGCACTAGGGAAGGTCGTGCCCTCCACACTTTACGAAAGCAGAAAGCTAAAATAGAATAGGTCAATCTTTAGCATGTTGTCTGGGTCGAGCACTACAAAAACGTTGAACAAGCCATCACAGAAGCATGCCACACAGTTCTGAGGGTAGCTATCCCTGAGGATATTCCAACTCTGACCAAGGTTCAACGCATGGCCGCAGAAGTCTGCACGGTCTAGGAAGAGGCCGCAAAAGCACAAGGAGAGTTTTCCCTATAGATTGCAGTGTTTCGGCTCCACGCACAGCAACCTCAACCTGATGATAAACACTGTCATGCAGAAATTCAAGAAGGCATGGAAACCGTGCAAAGCATGGTTCGAGAATATTTAGGACTTTTGGATTAGTCTATTGGCCTACTTACATCTCTACAAGAGGACCCCACCATTCATCGCGTCGAAGCTGAGGTACGCACATTGCAACAAGCCTATGATAGAGCTCGCGGAGAGGCAAAAATGGTCACTATCACACAATGGTTAGCTAAGATGAGGGAAGCTCAGGTTCTCAAGCCCCAAATGGATGTTGCAAGGCAAAAGGAGGCAGAACTTAAAGACTGCATTCAGCCATGGATCGATGAAGCGTTTACCATTTCTACAATGATGGAGGGCAAGATAGCACAGATGCAGGCAGCCTGTGATTCTGAGTAAGCGAATCCATTAGACACAGATACATTAGCGACCCAAGTGGTACTAGTACAACAGACCGCCGCAAAATTTGTTGAATAGACACGCATAATGCAAAACTTGTTAAAGGACCTTCACGTAAAGATGGATGCACCAACTAAGTGACTCAGGATGAGTCACAATGATTGTGTTGGGGGACTGTTGGGTAGCGCAAGCCTCACGAAATGAGTATGGGGTGCAAAGCCTGGAATTTTGGGTAATATTAGGGTAAAAGACTCCACAGAAAGCGCGGAGCACGAACTATAGTAGGTTGAGTCAAAGGTTAGTCCGCCCAAAAATAATGTAAAGAAATAGTAATAGAGTTGGCCCGCGGAGGGATCACTAGCCAAGGGAAAGTATAAATAGAGTGGGGCTCTATGAGGGAAAGGAGTTCTTTTGGAAGATGGAATGTAATGGATTCTGAAAGGAAATAGCTTGAAAGCGTCTGTAAGTCCAAGTCAAGGGAGTAGGGTAGAAGGTAGAGGCTCTGCAGCTGTGTGTGTAGAGGCCTATAAAGTCCGCAACTGTGTGCACTGACCCTTGCAGGTGAGTGCGCAGGGTGGATCTAGATGTATTGTTGAAGATTGATAATAAAGATAAGTTTCTTCTAAATTTTGTGTTGGTTGCGACTTTTATCCTTTATGATAAATGAACTATTATGATTTCTGCATTTTCTATGGTTGAATTCATGTGAACTGGATTAATCTTGATGTGCAAAGTAACCAAAAGTAATAAATGTTTGCTTAAATACCATTTTAACTAGATCAAACTAGTAATAAGTGATTCAATCTGTAATAAGCGCGATAAGGGTATTCTGATCTGCACGGATCTGGCGTAGCGTGAGGCTACAGAACAGCACGCAAGCCCCAAACCAAAACCAAGACATCCCCAGGGTTTAGAAACTTGGTTCCAGCACCCTCCACTACTACCTCGAGTGAGACCTCAATCCCGTAGCTACCAACCTTTTCGGTAATAGCCCACGAAGCGTGGAATGAGGTCTCACCCAAGGTAGTAGGAGAGGGTGCTGGAACTAGGTTTCCGCACCCTGGGGATGTCCTGGTTTTGGTTTGGGACTCGCGCGCTGTTCTGTAGCCTCACGGTACGCCAGATCCGTGAAGATCGAAATACCCTTATCGCGCTTATTACAGATTGAATCACTTATTACTGGTTTGATCTAGTTAAAATTGTCTTTAAGAAAACATTTATTACTTTTGGTTGCTTCGCACATCAAGATTAATCTAGTTCACATGAATTCAACCATAGCAAATGCATAAATCATAACAGTTAATTTATCATAAAAAAGTAAAGTCGCAACCAACACAAAATTTAGAAGAAACTTATCTTTATTATCAATCTTTAACAATACATCTAGATCCACTCTGCGCACTCAACTACAGGGGTCCACGCACATAGCTGTGGTCTTTCTAGGCCTCTGTGCACACAGCTGCAGAGCCTCTACTTTCTACCCTACTCCCTCAACTCGAAACTACAAATGCTTTCAAGCTATTTCTTTTCAGAACCCATTACATTCCAACTTTCAAAAAAACTACTTTCCGTCATAGAGCCCCGCTCTAATTATACTTTCCCTTGGCTCGCGATCCCTCCACGGGCCGACTCTATTACTATTTCTTTACATTATTTTTGGGCAGACTACCCTTTGACTCAACCTACTATAGTTCGTGCTTCGCACTTCCGTAGAGTCTTTTATCCTAATATTACCCAAAATTCGGGGCTTCGCACCCCATAGTCATTCCGCGGCGCTTGCGCTACCCAGCATTGGGTCACTTGCACCATGAAGCTTAAAGGATCATCGAACAAATTTCTACAGGACTTTCCAAGGGTACACTAGAGAAGAGAGACACATGCAAAGGGTCTACATTGGGGAAGTACACCAAAGCTTCCTTTCATAATAAAGGCATTTGAGTGCAAACAACCCTTGATCGAGTTCACTTAGATGTGTGTGTATCGTTCTCGACAACATCCATGGCCAAGCATATGTATTATGTAATATTTGTTGATGGCTTTTGTAGTAAGTGTTGGATATTCTTCATTTAGAAGAAAGATCTAACGTTCCCTAAATTTTGTGAATTTAAAGCACTTGTCAGGAAACATACTAATAGGAAAGTTAAAGCTCTCACAAGTGATAACAATGGAGAATATGTGTCTAATGAATTCAAGAACTTGTGTGCACTAGAAGACATTCGATAGGAGCTAATACCATATCATAACCCACAACATAATGGGGTGGCTGAAACGAAGAACAAAAGTATTTACGTTATTATTCAAGTCAACATTGTTTTTTTCAATTTAGAATATATTTTATTTTCATATTAAAGTGAATATGTTTCAACTCTAGATTGAACACGAATGGAATCTCACAACATCCTTATGTTAAACTATAGAATGTACGGTGAGACACAATTAATCTAATATTAAGTATTTACATTTTTTAAGAAATAAAAATTATTTGATTGTTTTCTTTTATTTTCTAAATATTTGATATTATTAATATTTTTTTTAATATATAAATAAATATGTATTTAAAATATTAAGTTACAATATTATTGTGGATTAGATATGGTTGGCACCTCTAGTTAGGAGGGCCAAGAAAATAAAAATAAAATACTCAAATCTCCAACAACTACAATACATGGAAAAAAAATTAGTTACATAAATACAACGCCAACCATATCCACATTCAACAAACTGAGAGAAACTTGCCTCACATGGAACCTACTGCAACTTAAGCAAACATCACTGCTAGAAAATAACCTATAAAAAACGAAATTAAACACAAAACCATTGTTGCAAGTAATAAAAGAACACAAGAATCCATATTCATATTAACATCAACAAGAATTTACATCAAGATAAGCAACCCTCCCTACCATGGTTGGAGGAGGCTGCGTAGTCTCCACCATTTGCTCATACAGTCCACAAAAGGCCCCTTGCAACACTCTCCAAGTAAAGGGAGAGTCAAATCCCTAATACTTTCCCATACAAAAACCCTTAACCCTAAGAGCTCGAGAGAATATTTCAATATTTTCACTAAAATATCTCTAACCACCCTTCCCTCCAAACAAAATGATAATTACATTTTATTTCATTGATATCCCATGGCATTTGCATTTAAAGTTACTACCATTACACTTTCATTTACATTTAAATATTCTAATAGTTACATCCAAGCTCCAAGAGGGGCACAACATGAAATCATGGCTCTTCCTCTAGCCAATGGTAAGAAAACACCACATTCACTTGCCTACTATTGCGTGATCCATGTCCTCCTCTAAGTTCAGGTTGCTCCCCTACTCTAGTCTACACTGCACATCCCTTTTGCGTACTTCCTCCTCTTTGGGCATCCCATCCCCTTGTTCGAAAGACCCCATGTCATTTCTCCTTCTCTACTTTACTACCTACTACAAGTTACAATTAGCTGCTTCTTGTTTTCCCTTGTTCTTCTATCCTTGTCCCCTACCTTGTTCGGACACTCTGTCCTCTATCACTACTAGTGTTTTTGGAATTCCTTGTTGGCTTCGGGTTTTGTCAACAATGCTCTATCTCTTTCTCTTCTGGGTTGCTTGGGTTCAAGAAGACAAGATGTCAATAAAAATAACACCACTCAAAATGGCCTCCATCAGAAATTAAAATATTGTTGTACAGATTTCTAGGCCCTTCATATTGTGAAAGGTGGCTCCGGAGGCACAATTTGGTTGCCAATTTTTTTAACACTATGTGAGCTCAGTATCTACATTAAGCTCACTCCTCATCAACTCTAGTGCTTCATCTAAAGTTTCTAACCATCTCAAAATTAGTCATATCCTTAAATATATATGCACTTAGGATTGGAATTTCAAAATAGACACACCCATTATATTTAACAGTTTTCACACTTTCTCCACTCATCTCACACTTTCTCCACTCATCTTCATAGTTTCAATGAAAAATATTTTTTTTGCAAATTTTAAAACTGTCTTTAACAAGAAAATCGTCATGTAACTAGCGATTAACTAGCGATTTACCGATCAAATTACATGCCTCCATGTAATTTCTTGGACTGGAGTCTAAGTATACCAGACAAGCAAGGCCGTAGGGTCCAATTGCTTTCGGTGATGCTAACCTCCTTTGGTGGTTTGTTAATCTTAAATGGACCGTTTACATAAACGTGAAAAACTAAGAACATGTATCGATGTTGGACTCGATAATAAATGGTTAACAAATAGTTGAGAGAGACCCTACTTTAAAACACATCCACTCTCCAACGGGTCCTCTTACGCAATTGGTCAATGTCAAGAGCTAACATCCATCTAGAGCAGAGTTGCTATCGATTCTGACAAAGTCCATGGCGTTGGTGGGTACTTTCCCAATAATCCTCCTGCGAAGGGCTCAAACATCAGGTAGATGTGATGAATTTTGGAAACTTCAGGTAGCTGTGGTGAATTTTGGAGTGCACAAGGGGGGGACGCTAATCGTTGTTTGCTTCTTCGTCAAAGCTTCCTGTCACTGCGCTATCTCCAGCTTGGCGCTGCGTTGTTCTGTGCACCACGCTCCAGAGCATTGCTAGCATTGCCTGCCAACTCCGCACCGCTCGAGCACCGCTAGCAACAAAAATAGAGCCATCCTGCCTACGACACAGGAGTGCTCCTACGCTGTCATGGCTAATGCTCCTTTGTATCTCCGTGGAACTGGCTATCCGCTGTCACTTCTTTTTTTCACTGCGCGTGCCTCCCTGGCACTGCGCAATCCTCTACTACGTCGGGGTCGCATTCTACCACATGTTGACTCCGTGGCGTTGACTCCACGGCTTTTGATCCACGGCATCCATCGAGACCCTCCTTGATGCAGCCTCTTGCCACCGCATCTTCCCATTGCATCTCAATGCAGCCCCATCTTAACTTGAACTGTACGTAGGTTTTTGGATTCCTCTGTAGTGACGGCATTTTCCCAAACATTTCGGAAGGATTCCAGTATCCTTCCAGTGCGAAGTATTTTAAGGGAGACCGTCCTCTACCCGCCTAGGTCAATATCCATGGCCACTATTATCACATTTCTCCGCTATCCAACTTTCCCAAGGGTAGTCACGTTCTTTATCATTGCTTCCAAAGCCACCGTAACATCTTTTTTCATAACGAAAACATTAGAAGAGCCCGTGGAACAAGAAGAAATATCTAGAAACGCAGAAGCAACCGCGAAATTTATGATTAGGCACCAAATTAATAAAACTTAAAAAATTTCTACTTAATAATTCAAAGATGTTGGTGATCTGAAAATCACTCTTGAGCGATCTCAGTTAATTAATTAATGAATGAATTACACACTCATGTGCTGGTGTGTGTCTATATTATCTTAACCAACGAATCGATCAGAATACAAAATACACAAACACTGGAAAATGGAAAACAGTAAGAAAAACACAATAAGCAAGTACAAGAACACAACAAATTAATAAGGAGTTCACCCAATCCTCTTGGGCTACGTCTCCAGTCCAGCTTTTAGTGGTGGTTTTTTCTTATTGTGTCTTTAAAGCAGAGTTTTTACGAGGAGCTCAATTTGAGTCTCCTGAAACAGATGATGCTTAGCAGGGTGGTTCATGGATTCCCCAAGCCACTAGAGTGCACAGACTCTTCCTTATCAAGTCTCGACCTCAACTAGTCTTGAATGGGATGAGTCCAATTTGGTACCCACTTCCCAGCGAATATCCTCTCAGGGATTGCTCGAACCTCTCAAGCCTTTTGTCTGCTCAATGCTACCTTACTCTGCAGGTTAGCTCAGATCTTTATTTTTCTGCTTCTTGTTTATTCTCTGTTCTGTCTCTCTGTCTCATTGTCTCCTTCTTTCTTACAGTGCTCGCTTCGCTCTCACTTTGCGCTCTCTCTCCCTCTCTCCGTCTGTTCGTGGCTTAAAGCCAATTTGTCTCGTCATTGTTTGCTTCATCTTCCGCCCCTTTGGATCGCCTGTTGTTGTTCCCTTGGAGTTCCCTGCCTCTGCATCATCTCCACTATTCAACGTCTCGCAGGGAAGTGGCCACTCGTCCTCTCACGAACTGTGCCAGCTCTTCCTCAAACGGTTCGGTATTTCGGTTACGCTATGTAATTATTCATCTGCCAACTCAGCGGTCAAATCGAACTTCAAACTTTTATATGCCACGACTTAATTCTCCCTCTAGATCTGGTCATTCATCGGGCACAATCTCTGCCGTCAGATCTGGAGCCCCCAGATCCCACAATGTTCGCTCTTATTGCGCGGTTGACTTGTTCGACCATTAGTCTGTGATGAGAAGTGGTTTTCTCTCTCATCTGCTGGACACACCTTGTGTAATGTATGGAATCGCTCGTTCTCCTGCCAAATCCGCTTACCGCCCAACATGCCTCCGATATTCCACCAGTTTTGGAGCATGGGGCCCGCCTTTTGCTTTAGCGCTCTCCCTATGGTTTCCTAACTTCCCATGTGACCGAGCACTCAAGGCTTTTCCTTCTCGAGGAGTTTTTCCCAGCTA
This sequence comes from Pinus tabuliformis, assembly GCA_031772625.1. Taxonomy (NCBI): domain Eukaryota; kingdom Viridiplantae; phylum Streptophyta; class Pinopsida; order Pinales; family Pinaceae; genus Pinus; species Pinus tabuliformis. The sequence goes on along the minus strand of CM062819.1, from coordinate 345,938,081 downwards.
ATCGCACATCAGAAACGACCTCCATTTTCTAATCCGAACTTCCTAATTGCTAGTTTGCATCTTGCGTGATCTCCATGGGCCTCGGTCAACGCGCTTTGACTGAGGTCCTCATCGTTCCTTGCTGGCTACAAACTGCCACTGTCTAGAGGTCTTCCTGATAGCTCTTTGTTCATAAGTTTTTGAATTTTGTCCTGATTTGATACAGTTATAGCACTTTGATCATTTTCATGGATCCAATTCGGATCATGGCCTCCCCACTGAAAAAGCTTTTGGACCACCAAAAGTTGGTTTTCAAGCATCAACTAAGGGAGGGTACAATTGTCTCACTTGTCCAATCTCTATCCACTTTGCATTGCTCGGCTTTGAACCCTTGAGCCCAACTCTGAGGTACTCAACATCTCCCCTGCGTGTCGTCCTCACGTTCCAATCCAGAACTGTGTCTTCCTACAATTCATTAAGATATTCAGGTAATAGGTCATCAATAGAAGGAAATTGACTCTGCTCTTCGGGATCTTCAATTAGTGAAGGTTCAAACAATCTCAAGCAATCTACATTTATGACTGAGTAGATGTGCATATAAGTTGGTAGATCAAGGCGAAAAACATTCTCACCAATCTTCTCAAGTATATTGAAGGGTCCATACTTGATATGCTTTAGCTTTTTACCTTCACCTTGCATCCTGTCCTTGCTGATATATAGCCAGACTTGGTCACCAACTTGGAAACTATGCTCTATCTGATGCTTGTTATGCCTTGCCTTGTATTTAGCTTGGCTCTTTTCCAGCTGTTCCTGTGCTGCCTGATGGATCTCTTGGATCTATTCAATGAACCTAGTTGCCCTGTCCACATCACTATGTCCTTCAACTGTGGTGTCTTTACCAAAGACAAAATCCAAAGGAGACCTTCATGTCAAACCAAAATAGGTCTCAAAAGGATATCTCTATGTAGAAGAATGTTTTTCTCTGTTGTAAGCATGCTTCACATAACATAAATGTTCATCCCAAAGCTTAGGATGCTTGCTGCAATATCCCTTGAGTAATTGGATCACTATCATGTTAACTACTTCTGTCTGGCCATCAGTTTGCGGATAAAAAGTTGTGCTTTTCTTCAGGATGGTGTACATCAATTCTCACACACTTAACCAAAACTTCTCCACAAATCAAGTGTCTCGATCAGATACAATGGAAGTGGGTAATCCAAAATGAACCCATACATGTTGAAAGAACAGTTTTGTAGTTTGTTCAGTTGTAATCTATTTATTACAAGGTATCAAAATACACATTTTGCAGAACCTATCCACAACAACATAGAGATAATCATGACCTTTCCTAGATTTAGGTAATCCTCCAATAAAGTCCATGGAAACACTTTCCCAAGGATGAGAAGGAACTGGCAATGGAGTGTACAAGCCTAGTTTTCTGTTACTGGGCTTACTTTTAGCACACATAGTACACCCTCTTACATATCTAGAAATTGTCTCATTAGTTTTTGGCCAATAACAAAATCTTTGCAGTTGTGCAACTGTTTTACTTACTCCAAAGTGGCCTGATATTAGAGAAGTCTGTGCTTCTCGAATTATCTTTACTCTTTTAGTTTGTGGAATGCATAACTTCCCACAATGGTATAAGAGTCAGTCCTTTACATGATAATCCAATTCTTTTACCCGTTTTCCTCGACTTAAAGTTGCATGTACATCTCTAAAGTCTATATCTTGGGCATATTGTTCAATGTAACTCTCATGTAACACAAAATTATGCTTAAGTACAGTAGATGCATTTATAATGGGTCTACATAACATGTATGCAACTTTATTGTGTATGCCCTTTTTATATCTGATGACTAAATGAAACTGTTGTAGAAAACCCATCCATCTATAGTGCCTTGATTGCTGCAACTTAGTTTGGGAGTGTAGATGTTGAAGTGGTTGATGATCAATATGTATTACTGTCTCTTTGCCCATTAAGTAATGTTTCCACTTTTCCACGCTCTGTGCTAATGCATACAATTCTTTATCATATGTAGGATAGTTAACTACTGCAGAATTAAATGTCTCATAATGATAACATATGGGTTTACTATGTTGTGCCAATACTGTTCCCATGGGATAGTCATTGGCACCCGTTTGGACCTCAAATGGTCTTTGAAGATCAGGTAGTGCTAGTACAGGTGCTGTACTAATATTTTTTTTCAAGGTGTCGAAGGCTTTCTGCTGTTTACCTCCCCACTGAAACACCTTGTTCAATCTTGTTAAGCATGTAAGGAAGCTACAATTAAGGAAAAGTTAGAAATGAACTTCCTCCAATATTGTGTTGCTCCTAAGAAGCTTCAAAATTTTGTAGCAGATTTGGGTTTAGGCCATTTCACAATGACTGCCACCTTAGAGGAATCTACCTTCAATTCACCACTCTCTACTATATGACCCAAATAATTCAAAGATGTGTTGCCAAATTCACATTTTCAGAGTTTAACATAAAGTTTTTCTCTTTTCAAAACATCTAGTATCTGTTTAACATGGTTTAAGTGTTCTTCCCACGTTTTGCTAAATATCAGAATGTCATCCACATTAACAAAATCATCAAGAAAAGATTTGAGTACATCATTCATTAATCTCATGAAAGTAGCAAGAGCATTAGTTAAGCCAAAAGGCATAACCAGCCACTCATACAATCCCTGCTTTGTTTTGAAAGTAGTCTTCCATGCATCTTGTTCTACAACTCTAACCTGATGGTATCCACTATGCAAGTCTAGCTTGGAAAAATAAACAACTTCTTTCAATTGATCTAAAAGATCATCTATGCGAAAGGGGGATAATGGTTTTTTATTGTTATCTTATTCAGTGCTCGGTAATCAATGCACATTCTCCACGAGTCATCTTTCTTTCTCACCAAAACGATTGGTGACCCACATGGTGAGGTGCTAGGTCTAGTGAACCCTTTCTCAAGCAACTCCTGCACCTACTTCTTGATTTCTGCATTCTCTAAAGCGGACAACATGTACATTCTAATGCTAGGAAATGGAGCATCTTGCTTCAAAATAATATCATACACTATTTCCTTTTTAGGTGGCAGACCTTTAGGTTCTTGAAACAAGATATCACACTCTAAAACAACCTTTTCTAAATCAACTTGTTGTTTAACATTACAACCCTCAAATACATTGGTTTTATAAGGTTTTTTTCCTTTACAACTATCAGTAAGAATTGTTTGCATGAATTTATCATTCTTTTCATCTGCCCTGAGTTTATGAGAGTATAATTATTATTGAGCTTGTGAGCTCTTACAAAGTATTGGATTCCCTCTTTAACAAGTAGATACTTGTTCTCAGCTCTATAGAAAATAGTTTTTTGTCAAGCAAGGACTTCTTAGAACAATCCATATATGTCCAAAGGAATTATGTCTAACTCAACTTCATCTACAAACGCTGACTCAAAAGAAAACTTGAGTTTGCATTGTCTAGTCATTTGTAGTTGTGCTTTATCATTTAACCATCCTAATGGGTATGGTTTCTTGTGAGGTGTAGTCACTAATCCCAACTTCTTTACAATTTCTTCAGAAATTAAATTTACTTGTGAGCCACTATCAAACAAAGTATCAATCTTTTGATGTTTGGAAATAACTCGAATACGGAAAAGCTCATGTCTTTTTCTCTCATTTTCTTCATCAATAGTAGATTGTGCAGAATTACTAATAGATGCTTCGGAATTCTTAGTATCTTACCTCTTGTACCTGCGGCTGCAATAATTGTTTCATCTCCTGAGTCTGCCCCAAGTCTTTCTGAATAGCTGCAGCAGTCTTCTTCTTCTTGCCCTCGAACTTCTTAGGTCTCATCTCTGGATGCAGAACCCAATAGTGCTCATCATCATGCCCATATTTTTTACAATGAGTGCATGAAGCCTTGCTTTTCTGTGCAGTGTTAACCTTCCTTGCTTTCCATTTCTGCTTTCTTTTCTCCTTATTCTTGCTTGTAGTGGGTTGGGATGATCCTTACTTTTGGACATCCATTCTTTCCTCTAGCTTCTAGATGAGTAGTTTGTACGGATACCTCATCTATACTAGTGGGATTAAACATGAAGATAATGTGCCTTATGTAATTGTGTAGACCACCAATGTTTCAACAGAGTCTCAAGTGAGTCTAATGAGATTCCTAGAATCAATGCTCTCTTTCTAAATTCTTGAGTGCATCCTTGTACACTTTGCCCTTTCAAATTTTGAAGAGTTTTCCAGTTCATCATGGCTTGCTGCATGTAGGCCAAAGGATAGAATTGCTTTTTGATTGCAGAAACAAATTCACTTTAGACAGAGATAGTCTTTCCATGTCTCTTCAGGTCAGCTTGGATCCTGCGTTCCCACCAAACCAAGGTAGTGCCTCCAAGGCATAGGCTTGCGAGTTGAATCTTGCTCTTGTTTGAATCGATATTCTGCACTCTGCAATAAACATCAATTTGTCTAACCCAATTGTCCAGCGTTTCTACATTCAACTCTCCATCATATATAGGTAAATCAAATTTGACATCTAGTTTAACTAAAGATGCTTTCTTCTTATGTTCAGGGCTATTAGGAGGTGTGAGAAAGCTTTCTTCTTTCCCCTTGCCTTTTGATTGGTCATGGAATTGAGACTCATCTTCTCCTTTATCTTGTTTGGAGCCTGATGAATCTTCATCTTTGTGTTTTCTAAAGTCCCTATACATTTCCTCTACCATAGACTTTATGGCTAGGAAACTATCTTGAAATGAGGGTGTGGCCCCATAGAACCTTCCTCTGACATTGTCCTCCGAGGATAGACTCTCCCAATTTCAGGATTAGTTTCTACCAACTATCCTTCTCTTAATTTGAACTTTGATCTAGTTAGCATTCAACAGCTAAGTCCAACACAAGCTTGTCTAACCTTAACAGCCTTGAGATCTGATACCACTTGATCTAAAAATCACTCTTGAGTGATCTTAATTAATTAATTAAGGTATTACAGACTCATGTGCTAGTGTGTGTCTATGTTATCTTAGGCAACGTATCGATCAGATTGCAAAATACACAAACACTAGAAAACGGAAAAGAGTAAGAGAAACACAGTAAGGAAGTATAAGAACACAACAAATTAATAAAGAGTTCATCCAATCCTCTTGGGCTACGTCTCCTGTCCAACTTTCAATGGTGGCCTTTTCTTATTGTGTCTTTAAAGCAGAGTTTTTATAAGGAGGAGCTCAATTTGAGTCTCCTGAAATATATTATGCTTAGCAGGGTGGTTCTTGGATTCCCCAAGCCACTAGAGTGTACAGACTCTTCCTTAACAAGTCTCGACCTCAACTGGTCTTGAATGGGATGAGTCCAATTTGGTACCCAATTCCTGACAAATATCCTCTTAGGGATTGTTCGAACCTCTCAAGCCTTCTGTCTGCTCGATGCTACCTTACTCTGTAGGATAGCTCGGCTCTCTGTTTTTCTGCTTCTTGCTTATGCTCTGTTTTGTCTCTTTGTCTCACTATCTCCTTCTTTCTTATAGTGCTCTCTTCGCTCTCGCTTCGCACTCTCTCTCTGTCTCCATCTATTCATGGCTTAAAGCCAATTTGTCTCATGACTGTTCGCTTCCTCTTCTGTCCCTTTGGATTGTCTGCTGTTGTTCACTTGGAGTTCCCTGCCTCTGCATCATCGCCACTGTGTAACGTCTCGGAGGGAAGTGGCCACTTGTCCTCTCACAAACTGCGCTAGCTCTTCCTCAAATGGTTCGATATTTCGGTTATGCTATGTAATGATTCATCTACCAAATCAGCGGTCAAATCGAACTTTAGACTTTTATACGCCGCAACTTAATTCTCCCTCCAGATCAGGTCATTCATTGGGTGGAATCTGCGCCGTCAGATTTGGAGCCCCTAGATCCTACGGTGTTTGCTCTTATCATGCAGTTGACTTGCTCGACCGTTAGCCCACGATGAGAAGCATTTTTCTCTCTCATCTGTTGGACACGCGTTGTGCAATGTATGGAATCGCTCGTTCTCTTGCTAAATCTTCTTACCTCCCAGCATGTCTCCGATATTCCGCTGGTTTTGGAGAGCGGGGATCACCTTTTGCTTTAGGGCTTTCCCTACGGTTTCCCGGCTTCCCATGCAACCGAGCACTCGGGGCTTTTCCTTCTCGAGGGGTTTTTCCCAACGATGTGCAATTAGCGCTAATCGCGCATCAGAAACGACCTCCGTTTTCCGATCCGGACTTCCTAACTGCTAGTTTGTGTCTTGCGTGGTCTCCATGGGCCTCGATTAGTGTGCTTTATCCGAGGTCCTCGTCGTTCCTTGCTGGCTACAAACTACCACTGTCTAGAGGTCTTCCTGATAATTATTTGTTCACAAGTTTTTGACGTCTGTCCTGATTTGATACATTCATATCACTTTGATAATTTTCATGGATCCAATTTAGATCAGTTGGGCTCTTCCTGAAGTTATAGGCTGGCCAGGCCCATAGCCTCCCTCAGACTAAAATTTCGTTTGCCTAGCCTTCTCTCCACCATTGCTGCCACCCATCTGAAGAGGGACTAGCCTACTAGGTACTTCTTAGGCAGTACCGTTGTTGTCACCTGTATGAAAAGGGACTAGCTACTTCTTGGCCGAAACAATTTGTTGACACCTCCGCCTATGAGGGCCAACAAAATAAAAATAAAATACTAAAATCTGCATCCTGCAACAACTATAATACATTTACAACATAACAGTTGCAGAAATATGACACCAACCACATCTACATTCAACAAACTCACATCAAACCACATCTCATTGAACCTACTTCAACTTAAGCAAACATAACTACTAGAAAATAACCTAGATAACACTGGAAATTAATCTCAAAAACACTAATACATTGACAACATAACAGTTGCATAAATATGACACTAACTGCATCTACATTCAACAAACTCACATCAAACCGTATCACATGAAACCTACTTCAACTTAAGCAAGCATAACAGTTGGAAAATAACCTAGATAACACTGGAAATTAAACTCAAAAACACGGTTGGAAGTAACAAAAAAAACACAAAAATATGGATTCATATTAACATCAACATAAGCAGCACTCCCTAGCATGGTAGAACGAGGTTGCATAGCCTCCACTCTTTGCTCACACAATTCATGAAAAAACCCTTGGAACACTCTCCAAGTAAAGACACAATCCACAAAAAAAAAAAAAAAAATCCCTTGGAACTATAGAATATGAAATGGCCTTTTTAAGCCAGTTGATAAGCCAACATAACTATGAAGAAAAATACATATAAAAAGAAATTAACAAATAAAACACATTTAGTGTGTGACCTCAAAATTGTTGTAAATCTCATATTCTATTAACCCAGTAACTACATTCTTGTATAGTAAAATTATTACTAATATGATTATCAATCAAGTGTCTAATATGAAATAAATTTACTCACACTACCAATCTTGTGAAAGCTAAACCACCCTAATAATTCGTTGCCCTAATTTTGCAGAGAGAACACAAAATTAGACTAATTTGTCAGCAATTTACATAACAAATTAAACATTATTCCCAACACCGTTAATGATTAATGAAGATTTACTATCTTATCTCGTAGTGCTAAAAATTGGGTTTTTGCAACTGCTTTGGTGAAGATATCTACTAGTTGATGCTTAGTATTTATATGCTTCAATTCAAAATCCTTATTCTGCACCAAATCTCTAATGAAGTGATTTTTTCATGTCAAAATTCTTTGTCCTCTATGATGAACTGGATTCTTTGCTAACTTTATAACACTTACATTATAACAATAAATCATTCTAGGTTGAATTTGTTTTTCTCCAATTTCTTCCAAATTTTTTTGGAGCCAAAGAGCTTGTGTACCTACTAAGGTAACTGCAACATACTCCGCTTTTGTGGATGAGAGGGAAACAAGGCTTTTTTTTTTTGAGCTCCATGTAATCAAACTAGAACCAAAAGAGAAACAACTTCCAGATGTGGACTTACGATCATCAATACTACCTCCCGAGTCTCAATCACTAAATCCAATAAGATCGAACTTTTTAGAAGAGTAGTAATAAATACCAAAATTTAGAGTGCCTTTTGTTACACAAAAATATCGTCACCATGATTATTTGCAGTCAGTATGGGTCTGCCATCACTTGTACTATCCTCCTAAGCAAGTTTCAGACCTTAGCTCTTCAAGTCAAGCTTTGAAAATGGGAGAAAGACATTGAAAATCAATGAAACTTTGGTTCCGCACTTTCTCTCACTGTTACCTGCGGTCCCGCACCTTCTGTTTACAAAAACTGCAGACCTGCCCGCTCTGTCCCTAAAGGTGTGGGTGCGTACCCCTGTGAAAGTCAAAAAGGCGCAAGTTTATTCTAGAAAACTCACTTTGGGTTAATTCTAGATGACTCTAGAAGGAATTTTGACGTGGATTTGCCGCTCTTTGGTGGTTCATGCATCCCAAAAGAGAAGGAGCTAATCCCTTGATGAAAGGAGATATCCCTTTGAAGGAGGGTTTTATCCCTTTGAAGGAGGACCTAGTAACTTCCCTCCATTGCACTATAAATTCAGGCATTGGGCTGGTTGCTAAGGAGGTTAGAAGCTGAACATTTTTTAGGGTAAATGCTGGTGAAATTAAGACTTCCTAGTTGAGCTTAAGAGGAGAGATCACATACCTTTTTGGCTTCATTGGAAGTGAGTGAAACTTGTCAAAGTAGAGGAGATTTCTTGCTGGACCCTGGGAGGAGCTTGTACAGCGTCAAGGCATAGGTTGTAAAGTTCTTCTTCTTTTGAATTAATACAATCAAACTCATTTTTCTCAACAAGTATCTCATGTTACTTGTTTCATGAACTCCTTGACTTTCATGTTAAATATGTTTTATGATATTGGCTTTTCAGGTGCTATTTAATTTGTTTGTTTGTTTGTGTTTGCAGATTCGCGACAAAGGAGCTCATTTGGATCGAAGGAGCGAGGGCATCCACAAACTTGCGTTGGACCTAAGGTAGGCCCTAAAAAACACTTGTTTGCCTTTGTTTATAAAAGCATATTTAGAGAAAGATAGTGTCTGGTTGGTTTGCTTCTCATTAGGTCTTCTTTAGATTCTAGGAAGGTCTACTTGTCCACAAGATCGACTTATTCCGTGTGACAAAATGGTGACCATACTGGGGAATTGATTGTTTTCCTTGTTTTTACTTTGACCTGAGAAGCTGTGTTTTTTTTTTTCTGTTTTTGGCTTGTTATGTGCAAAATTGGGTAGAGTTTATAGATTCAGGGTTATTTTTCATTTTTCATAGCTTTGGAAGAGGACCGCACCCTAGCCTTTTGACACAGTACATACCTATCTGCACCTTTGCTTTTAGCACAGAGCAGGACCACACCTGTGTTAACTGTGGGCCTGTGGACCCTGTCAAAATTTTGAAAAACCTAAGATTTCCTCTGTTAATCAGCTTAGTTTTTTGTTTAGAAATTGTTATCCACTGCCCAAACCTGCATATAATCTGTCAAAAGCTTTCCTTAGGTTGGTTTCATTAGTGTTAGGGTTTTGTGAAATTCCTAGGAGTTTTGCTTGTTGGGCTTGTTTTTTCATTTTGGTTGTGTAGTGGCTCTGAGCTTAGAAGCTGTATGGACCTCAAATCACCTTGGTGTCTACCAGTATTCTTATGAGTCTGACCATTTATGAAATCTTCCCTTATTGAGGAATCCGCTTTGAGTTTTCTCTTTACAAAACTTCGAAAATCTTGTGTTTAAAAGTTTGGATTTTCATTTTCAAAAAGAAAACAAAATTGGTTTTTCTTAACTGATTTGTGATTCTGCATAAATTGGTCCTTAGCTTACATCTAGCTAAGTAAAACATCCTTAAAAAAGACATCTTGTAGGCTTTGACTTCAAATAGGTTTTTATAGTTTATAGATCTCAAAGTTAGTCATTTCCATAGTTTTGAGTGTTTTATAAAAAATAAAATAAAAAATCTCTTTTGGAAAAAAGTTTGTTTTTGTAGTGGTTGAGTGCTTTGAAATGAAAAAGGGAAATTTTTGTGAAATAACTAGTTGTCTCGTTTTGAGTGCATTGGAAAGGACAAAAGCTCTTCTTTTAATTTGTTTGATTAAGAAAGATTTGTGTTTACAAAAGTATTTGCATTCTCAAACTCTCTCCTAGTTTAGAAGTTCATCGAAGAGAAAAATATTGTTTAAATCATCTTAGGTGCATTTTTAGTGATTTTGAGTCGATTCTTCATACCACGAGTTTCATCTCCGCACCTTTTGACTTAAACAAAAACCAATAAAAAATAACGCTTAAAGTAAAATTCATCTAGTAACATTTTTATTTCTACGGCTCTGACACACCAACTTAGCTTAGGCTAGTGCCTTGGAGTAGGAGAGTAATTAACTCTCCAAGACAGTAAAAACAAACAAGTAGCTGTATCTTGTGGTAGGGAAGAAATCCAATTGTTGCATTTAGGCTCTGGGAAAGCTCCTCTTAAAGGAGAAGCACGAGATCGTGTCTGAACCAGTGTGGGAATCAATCCTTCCTCATTGCGAACGACGCCATAGATTCACATATTAAAAATGGTAAACCTCGGATTAACCATTGTCAAAGAGCCTGGGGTCACTTGTTGGTAAACCTTGGATTATGTCAAGGAGGCTTCAAGGGGATTGAGCTTGCTACTCTGCCCTTGCGTGCGTATCGGATCATATACTGTTCCCCCAGGTATATTTGTTTCAGTTGGTAACCTTAGTGGCCATATTCTTTAGGATTCTTCCTAAGGTGACAGTGGTGGGAAGATCCCACTGTACCTGGAGCAGATGTCGGCTAGACTCACTTGGATTTTCTGGGGGGTTCTCTTCACTCGAGATGGTTAAGTGGAGGAACTTGTGCCAGTCTATTCATTAAGCAGGTTGTCGGGGTAACTGTTCCAATCACCATTTCTGTATTGAACTCTGCGATGTTGTAATTCATCACCAACTAGTGTTTTCAGTACAGAAAGTTACTGTTTGTGTGTGTTTGATCTCCTAGATTCTTTAGGCGTGTGATTCAAATTTGTTTGGTTATTTAGAGGCTTTAGGTGGTTTTCATTGAGATTTTACTTTGTTTTTGTGTGAAGTAGTTAAAAGTTTTTAACCGTGGCTGAATTACCGAGGAAGTCCCGTAGACTTTGGGGTCAACCTCCTGAGCTTTCACTGAGCCAGCTTGAAGGCTTGAAAGTCCTCGTAACTCCTAGAGATAATAGAGTTGGGTCACCTGAAGAAGGAGAATCTTCTTTGATAGTACATCCTGATTTTCAAGCATTAGTAGCAGATTATAATCCACAGTCAGTGTCTATTTCCAAAGTTATTGGTAGCTTTTCATCTACTAGTGATATAGGTGAGGAATCTGAAATATCCGAGCCTGAAAGTGAATTTGCTGCTACTCCGACATTGGGGTTTGCTTCTCCAGCTTCTAGTGGTCCTGGTTCACCTAGGGTAGAAAGAGTTATCACCCAAGATCTTCCTTCTGGACTTATAGCTATTGAAGAACTTGCTACTCCGGAAGAAGAAGTAGGCATCCCTATCCCTGAAAATCAACCTGTTATTGAGATAAGGGAGCGTGAATCAATTTTTACAGTTCACCTAGGAGCAGTACTTGGTATCTTTTTTTGACTAATTTCTTAGAAAACCCAGGGTTAAGTTTTTCACCACCTTGTATTCCCTATCACCCAACACCTAGAGGTTATTATCCTTTATTAAATATGTCAAGACAGTCGTCCATGTTTACTCAATCTCTTGAATCCTTTTTGTACGGCGGTCCTTCTGTTCCCTCTGGGTATCAGTCACTTTCCGGTACATTTTCGGGAGCATCTCCTCAACCCATTGAGCAAGGGTTATTAACTGGAAGCAATGGTACTAAGCCGTTGAGCGTAGAAGACATTCTCAAGATGTCAGGTTCTATTCCCAATCCTCAACCTCAAGGTGGCCAGTTACCGCCTGGGGGGCAGCCTCAATTATCGCCTGGGGGGCAACCTCAAGGTACCCAATTTGCATTTGGGGGGCAACCTCAAGGACAGTAAATACCTACGAGATAGTACGTTCCTCAAGGTCAACCCTAGAGTCAATATGTACCCCAAGGTCAACCCCAGTATCAATTTATACCTCAAGGTCAACCCCAGTATCAGTACGTGCCTCAATGGTATCAAACTCAAGGTCAGTACTCGAACCAAGGTTTCCAACCACCCTCCGGTCAAACATATGTTCAAGGAATGGGAAATGTACCTTTAAATTATCAATCCTCCCCTCAACCCAGTTATGGTCCTCAATATTCTCAACCTGTTATGGGTCAGTACCCCAGAATGAATATAGTGTGGGATCCATCGCAAACTCAACAGGTGTTGCAGCCAAATGTATAGTTGTCATCTCAAACTGGACAACCCTTAGTTTTTGGTACACACCAGCAATCAGTCCAGTCTAACATTCAAACTTTTGTACCTTCAGTAGTTTCTCAGCCTGGGCCTAGTACGCCTCGTACTCCGCCTCAAACGACTGCTACAACTACCGCAACATATATTCAATCTACCCCACCTACTTCTGGAGTATCAACAACTCCGATTTCTACTGTTCTTGTATCTACTCCACAGACATCTTTACCACCGTCTGGATCCACGATTCAAACTTCGGTTCAGATGCCTGTAGGACAACCTGGTTCAAGTATGGTTGTTACAAGTCAACCACAATTTACTTATCAACCGTACCAGAGACAGTACCAATTTGGTCCTGCTGTGCAGTAGTCAGTCTATCAGTATCAACCGTACCCTAGGTGCACTTATCAACAACCTCAACAACCCTAGTACGGTCTGATTAATCCTGGTTTTTCGAGAGGATACAATATCCCAAATGCAATTCCTATTCCTAGTTATCCTGGATATCCTCCTCCTGTGGCTGGTCTCATGACCCAGAGTTTTAGGGACCCTAATCGTCAGTTACCGTTTATTGCAACTTTGGACTTACCTGACTTATCGCACCTAATGAACGATCCCATTAATTATCTTCCATTTTGGTCGCCAATGCTGAATAAGTTGCCTAGTGACATTCCTAAGTTCGAAGGTAAATTAGGAGAGGACCCGTCGAACCATGTGATGACTTACCACCTCTGGTGTGCATCTAACAACATTTCATATGATTCAATCCGTCTTATACTTTTCCAGCACACTCTAATTGGTCTCGCGGCCAAGTGGTACATTGAGTTACTATGAGGCACTTTTTATAATTTTAGTCAGTTAGCTACCTCGTTTTTAACTCATTTTCAGTTGCCATTCTGATATGACAATGGCACGGAATTGTTAACTTCGTTAAAAAAATCGACATCCACTTAAATTTCAGATCATATTCATGAGTGGAGACGTCGACGACGTTTAGTGAAGGTTTCTATTCCGGATCAGGTCTTGGCTGAGTGGTTTGTAAAATCTTTGTTGCCAAAGATCATTGAAGATGTAGCTAAATCCAGAGTTGTTACTGAGGAGCAAGTAATTGCTCAAGCCCAGTACCTTGACTTGGTCTATACTCAGTCAGGTACGTTACACAAGAAAATCCCCGATCTTCCCAAGCAAAATCAAATCGCTGCAGTTCCTTCGGGATCTCATGCAGCCGATGGTATGATTGGTACGGTTAACACTAAAAGTAAGAAGAAATCTTCCAAGAATTCTTCTCCTATCATAACCTTGCCTGATTCCCCAACAGGAGATTCTTCTGCAGAGATTTCCGCCGATATTCACGTTGTAGAGTTATCTACAGCCAAATCAAAATCCGGTGGGAAAAGGAAAGGAAAGAAGAAGAATAAAATGGACAAAAATTCAAAGGATAAACCTAAAAAATCGGAATCCAATGATGAAAAGCGCAAATGTCGTTATCCTTGTCTCATTTGTGACGATGAAAATTTTACAAGAGACTGCCCTCATCGTGCAGAGGTTGCGAAGATTCTCAAAGGTTCCAAAACTCCTGCTGTTTTGAAGGATCCTTTTCCAGGTCAAGACAGTAAGATGATAAGCTCTTCCTCGAGTGCCAATGAAAAACCCATACTAATGATGTCCCATGTTAGGATTGCGACTCGATCGCAAGATTATGGTAGTAAAAGTCCTGTTGATGGTAAAGAAGCAGAATCTTCTTATTCTAATCCATCAACCTCAACTCTCGGTTCTGATCCACTACAGATCGAGAAACCTAATCCAGACTTGGTAATCAAACCACCTGCCAAGGTTATACTTCAAAAGTCAGCTTTCAATCCACATGTGAGAGCGGCTCAGAACTATAACATTATTGAGGATTTAGCTATTTCACCCTTAGCAATGTCAGCTTTGGAAGTGCTGCAATCATGTCCAGCACAGTGTAAATTACTTTTGTCGGCTATAGGAGCTGTTGACGTTCAGGACTTGAACCTAATAATTTTCGATCTCGAAAATAGTACACCGCGTTTACCTCATCAAATGGCTTTCCAGATTCCAGTGATAGTCAAAAATAGGCCTATTCATCGGACTGTAATTGCGGAGTTAATGTGTGATTTCCCCCATACTGATACGGAAACTGTGGCGGAGGAGCCCATTGCGGACGAATCCTTGCTTCTAATCAGTACTTGAGATCCGTGGTATGGGGATATCATCGTTTATCTCCAGACCCAATCCTTTCGGCCAGAAATATCAAGGTCAGAACGTCGGAAAATACGATTCCAGTCCCAACAATACAGGATTATTGGAGATACTCTTTATCGCTGTGGGGCGGACTCTGTTTTTCGACGTTGCTTAACTCACGAGGAAGCTGAAAAGGTTCTAAATGACTGTCACTCTGGAGCGTGTGGTGGTCATATGTATGGGTATGCCACATCCCAAAAGATATTGTGCGCCGACTACTTCTGGCAGTCTTTGTTTAAAGATTGTATTACAGCAGTCCGAAAATTCCACAACTGCCAATTTTTTTATCGAAAGATGCGTGCTCCACCTGCTCCTCTCCACCCTATAATTTCCGTTGGTCCTTTTTCCAAATGGGGTATCGATTTTATTACATGTAACCCTCACTCGGCCGAGGGGCATGCGTATATCATCCTTGTGGTAGATTATTTTACCAAGTGGGCCGACGCGATGCCTACATTTGAGGTAGACGGCAAGACAGCTGCAATTCTCGTGTTCAATCACATAATTGCTAGGTTTGGTGTCCCACAAGCAATAATCACTGATCATGGGCGTCATTTTCGAAATTTTATGATGACCGAACTTACAGGCCAGCTTGGTTTGCGTCACGATAGTTCAACCCCTTATTATCCACAAGCTAATGGTCTGGTTGAATCCATCAACAAAGTTTTAGTCACCATGATCCGACGAATCATTGGGATTCATCGGTCAAATTGGCATAACATGCTATTTCCAGCGCTTTGGACGTACCGAACTTCAGTAAAAACATCAACAGGGTTCACTCCTTTCCAACTAGTCTATGGTCTGGAAGCTGTGTTACCCATTGAATGTGAAATCCCATCACTGCAAATGGCCATCGAGTTACTTCCAGCCACTTCCGAAGAGGAAAAGCGTTTGTTATACTTGGCTCAATTAGATGAGAATCGACGTGATGCTGCATTGGCGATCGAGACTCACGAAAAATGCATGAAATCTCAGTATGATCGAAATGTGACCCCTCGAAATTTTTTGGAAGGAGATCTAGTCTTAGTTTATGATCAAGCTAATGATAAATTAGGCACTGGAAAATTCATTCCTATGTGGCATGGTCCCTATGTTGTCAAGCGAAAGCTAGAAAAAGGGGCCTATGAATTGGTAGACTTTGACGGGGACTCTTTGGGTAAACCCAGAAATGGTCTTTACTTGAAGAGGTATTATGCTTAAAGAATGGGTATGGAGATTTTTAGTTAGGATAGTTTTTCTTTCTAGCTGGTGTGTTTTAGTTTAAACAGTGTGCTTAGCTTAGAGAGTGTTTTTTTTTCGTCATTATTCCTGCTTATCTTGGTTTTGCTCTTGATATTGCAGATGTCGATGCCTCTCCAAACATACATTGGTTTTGCTGATAGTGCTTATCGTAATACACAGAACATTTCTTCCGCAGCTTGGGTTATCTATTCACCCTCTGACGAGTTAGTATCTATGCATGGAGTAAGCCTCGGTCAAACAACAAACAACATTGCCGAGTATAGTGCAATGATTGAGTTATTATCTGAATCTATTTCATTTGGGATTCGGAGTTTGATAGTGAGGTTAGATTCTGAACTCGTTGTATTACAGCTTAATAGAGTGTATGCCATTAGAAATCCAATATTATTAAGATTATTTCTGAGAGTGCATCTCTTGGAACGTGAATTTGATTATATTGAATATCAGCATATTCCAAGATCTTTAAATATATTAGCAGATGCAATTGCTTCTCAAATGTTAAGTAGACATTTGCAATAATCATACATGTAAATTTAAAACCATTCCATAACATGATTTACAAGGTAAGTCGGTAATAGTGATATATATATAGGAGTGTGTCAAAAAAATACATCGTCCTCGATCATAGGTTGAAAAACACCTTATGATTGGCAAAAATGATAAGTACAAAAAACAAAAATGTCATATGTGCCCACAATAGGCGATCATCCTATCACTGGTGATGATATCGATAAGGAACCACTGCACGAGCCACCTTGCAAAGGAACCTCCTAAAAGTTCCTGGGACCCCAATCACATAGCGCTGAAGTCGACGAGGAATGTCATCTATAGTGGTCTCCGGAATATCTCATGTCAAGCGCTCCAGATGACCCTCCAACTCGGCCAAAACCTCTGCTGATTCATCCTGTGGGGCTGGCACAGCTGCAACTGGTTATTTCCCCTCGTAAGGCCGGAGAGCGGCTGGTCGTTGTGGACCCACATCTGCATTTGAAACTTTTTCTATCAGTTTTGAGAAGATGGAAAAATAATAAAATAAAATAAAATAGGAAAAATGTTGAAAATGATTTTACCTGAGTCATCTCACTGCTCTCCTGGTGGAAGAGCCATGTCTGGGTCACCACGAAAATCTACCCCAGCGTAAGGGAAGTCTTGAATAGAAAATACCTGGTTTTCCAACCATTGGAAATACTCAGGTTTGAATCGAGCAACCTCTGTCCTCTCGTCCGGGTGACGGGCCATAACTGCGACCCATCACATCAATTTGGGCTCTTGAGGAAGCCTAGCTCCAACAGTAAGGTGTTGTGGGATCAACATGGGAACCCTCTCCAGACCAAAACTCACAACCAAAGCCCCATAACCAAAGGTCTTTAGTTGTCCGTTCTTAGCCCTGGTCAGTTGGCCTTTCACATTGGCCAACACAGCATCGCACCAGTTGAAGATGGTGCCTCGAAAGAAATCAACTGCCATACACATCTGGGATCCGGTGGCAATATGTAATGCGACACTCCCGCAAAGTTTGCTGACAATGAACGCAATCACCATGAGTTCAGGATGAGATATGGTCTTTATGTCTATCCCTTTGTCTCTAGCCTGGTTGTCGCAAAACTATAGCCGGAGGCTATCAATAGACTAGCCACCTGGCCTAGCCCCAAACAGAGTCAAGTCTTCGCCTCCCTTAGGCAAACCAGTCAAGAAATATATGTCCGCCGACTTGATTTCGAGCTGGTGGCCACCAATGAAGAAGCACTGGTCCTGTATGCTCCATCTCTCAACCAGCCACTGTAAGACATTCACCTGAGCCCTCATGCCAGGAATGGCCCAGAATTTGTACAAGTCGCACGCCCTCAAAGCATCAAGTGAAGGTTGATGGTTCCATATGGCAGTGTCCACGTCCTCATGCTCTCGTTCACGCCAATCTAGCATGATGTACACTCTGCATCAACTATAAAGATAAATTAAAATGCTAGAAATTATTTTGTTTGGTCCAATTTTGAGAATTTTTGGGTTAAAAACCCTTGCGGCGGGGACCGCACCCTCCGAGTTAGACACAGTGCATGGGACTGCACCTTGTCTACATGGAAGGTGCGGACCCCTGACTTTTTCCCAATGGAGAAAAAGTCGGGGTCCACAGGCCAGCAGTGGTACACCTGCGGGCCCCCGCACATGGGTTTTAAGCCTAAAAACCCTCCAAAAAATGAAATGAATGACTAAAAAAAAATGAAATGGTTAAAAATGAAGAGTAGGATGATGTGGATTACTTAGAGAAGACGACGTTTGATTCCGACGGTTGGATTTTCTGCAATCTTCACGGGAAGTTTTTTGAACAAAAGCACTATTTTCTCACCCAAAACTCAAACGGTAAAAATGAACTGACAAAGGCCCTTTTTATAAGTTTTTTGAGTAAATAAATTGCAAATTTGTTTATGTTTCACTTTGAAAAGGTATTTTTGCGACATTTTTATCCATTTCAAACAGGTATGAGTAATGTTTGCGTTTTGTTCAGGATAACGGATTATTCAGGTGAAATCTATCATTTTCGACGAAAAAACATTTAGAGTCACCTTTAAGCTCTTTTCTGACTCCTGAAACATGAAAAGATTGCCGAGTTTTTCTTTTAAATTCGTTAAAACGAAATTAAAAGACGGTCCACTTACAGCTCTTTTTTTACCGTAAAAACATGAAAATATTGCCGGATTCTTGTCGTTTCGAATTCGATATTGGTTATAAAACGACGTGTCGTTGATCGCTTATTTTTACTTTTTTGGGTCAAAGGCACTAATGACGAAAAGTACTCCTTGGTCGTAAAAGATCAGGCGGTTCTCTCAATTATTATTTTATACTTTTTCGGGCTTGGGAGACACAAATTTACGAAAAAGGTCAACCCTGGAGTTTTCTTAAGTTTTTTCAGACTCTCTAAAATTGAAAAACGCCTAGTTTCTCCTATACTGGACTCGTTAAAATTTCACAGCAAAGGACCTATTCAATTACAAACAGGAACGAACCACTCCTTAGGGTTCGAATTTAAGCTAAGTTGGACTCATCCGAAGGATGAGCTTATAATCAAGAAAATGTTTTCCTCCTGTTGTGTCTAGCAACAACCCCCCCTTTTTCCATTTAAGTGTTGTCCAAAATACTAAATGAATGGGGACCCTTAGTTAAAATTTTAGGAAAAGCAAGAGTTTCCTTTCTTCAAAATAAGGTTACCATCATAAGCTTAGGAAGATCTTTTGAATACTTTAAAACCTAAGTTTAAGATAAGAAAAATCTTTAAAAAAGTCGCATCATAAAATGACAGAAAAAACACCTCCATTTGGGTATAATCCTAGTATGTGCAAGATTCTCGTACTAAGCGGTATATCGCATTGCAATAAGGTAAGGCCAATGAGAAAGACCGCAAGATTTTCCGATTTGCGATAATCCCGATCGCAAGATCGCATATCACAGGGAATGGGTTAACAAACTATGGCAAGCATAAAACTTCTGCGATCTGCGATGTTGCGATATCACGATAGCGCGATGGTGCGATAATACGATGTCGCGATCTACGACGATTGTGAACCAAATCTCAAAATCACTCCATCACGACTCTTTCAGGCGCGGTATTCAAGAAAAGCCACTTACCATAATCTGACTCAAGATCATGCACTTTTAATGATAATAAAGGAATTAGTTGTCATCTATTAAATGTAGACGCGTGCTTTTGCAAAGAATTACTTCACGTAAGGTGGCATATTTGATATATCTGCTGCATTTAAGACTCTCCCATCACCTTTCTTGATCAATCATTTCCATTTGTGAGCTGCAGAAACGAAGAACGAAGGGCGATACCAAGCCATACGCAGGAAGAAATGGGTAAGAAAACTAAGGCTCAGGGCTCAAAGGTGAAGGAGATGGCACCTTTATATACAGACACAGCTTGTAACAGAGATGCAGGGATATCGACGTGGGAAAGCATGTACAGACTGCTTGAAGAAGAAAACCCCAGAATAATGAAGGTTACCGCTGTCGCAGATTCACAGGGCTCTTCTGAAGCATCCTTAGAAGAACTAGCGTGCTCATTCCTTCTTCGGATAACAGCAAGACCTAAAATTCTTCCATATACGGATATGATCAAGTGGACACTTGACAATGCAAAAATGAACGACAGACAGTTCAAGATTCAAGGACATGGGCTTATCGGGTCATTTGCTGCACAAGGCTTAAAGCTCATGTATCATCTTCCTAAACCACAGGCGACTTACAATGCACAATTCATTAAAAAATTTGTGGCGGAGAACCCGAACCTATCAGAGACCAGTAAAGATTGGTCCAGAAAAGATGAAATGCTCAAAAAAGATAAAAACGGTATGTACAGCACTGGTTCCCTCACCTCTCCGTATTGTTTTGCTGCGGCCATGCTTTGTAGATTATTTGGGATTCCAGATATCAATAATTTTTCGTCTGATTGGTTACCATTGATTGATGCTGCCAAAAATGCCATTATTATAGATTGGGCCAAGATCTTTTCTGATAACCTATTCACGGCTATTATCAATTACCGATCTAAAAGGTCCATGTCTCAAAGGATCTATCCTCCTTTTTACTTATCCGCATATGTTATGGATTCTATTTGTTATGTGTCCAAATTTCCCTCTATGGGTTGGAAATGGACAACTCAGGACCCATTATCCATCCATGTTTATCATAAGATATTATGGGATTCTCAGTTCATTCCACATTTCTACCAAATTTGTCATGGGCTTATCTTACCCATGAATAGAATGATGTATGATAAAGAACCCCCGAGGTGCTCACCTGAGGCACAGATAGATATCATTCGCATCGCAAGATGGTTCGGGGAAGAATGGTTCACCTATATTAGAGTATTTAGAAGCACCATCCCTCTTTATGTCCTACCTTTGTATATTCCTGACAAACTGCTGGCTCGAGAAATTGCATATCAAACCTGCTCAGAAGGCGGCCTAACCAAAGACCTAAAAGACAAAAAGAAGGCCATATGGCCCCAGTTTCCTGTAGCTTATGGGGCCTTTTCATTGTTCGATGTAGGTCACGCGTTCACTGAGGTGGAGAATATGACGTGTCTACAATTATTTAAATTCCCGGCAAGGCCATTTGACCCAAATGAAGTTGCCCAAGATTTCACAACGAACGTCAAGATAAAAGTATTCGTTGGAAAGAAGGATTTATTTGATGATTTATTTTAGAATAAAAGCTCACTCCAGGAAATTTTGCGGGAAGCTCAATCGCGATTTTCTCCAGATGACCTCCAAAAGTTCATGGTATACAGTGAAAGAAGACTAGCTAGTGTTCCTCTAGAAAAGCTGCAACTACCTGCCAGAGAACCTACTCCAAGCATTAGCCTTAGTGGGAATTCAAGCGCTTCCGGATCTAAATATAAGAGTGGACAAGAGATGCTTGAGCATCCTAAAAAATCCGAAAACAACCAAGATATAGGCGAAGAGTCAGCTAAGGACATCGCTCAGTCAATGGAATTCCCACAGCAGCAAGTTATCGCCTCCCCGCCAAGAGATGTCCCCCCTCTCATCATTGAAGCACCACCCATCACAACAGAATTAGATAAAGAATGGGAAACCTTCAACGAACTGATCAATCTTGAAGGACAGGCCCCAAAAATACCTGTGAGAAATATACCGGTAGCACAAGAAGTGGGCTCAGCGTTGCTCTTCCACAAGTGGGACAATCAAATCAGGGAGGCAGAACAAGCAGAATGGAAACAGAAGGCACAAGAAAAGGAAAAAGCGGTCCAAGGACTAGACAGGTTAAATTGGGAGTGTTACTGGGCATACTTGGTGAAGCCGCATAGTCAGCAAATGACTGTGAAATGTATCATAAATGCGGCTGAGAAAGTAGTGCCAGCTCTCATAGATTCTGTTTTCTCAGCCCAGCTCAAAGAAGAAGTGAGCCAGCCGACTCTCCTCAAACCCATGATGAATACATGCAATTTTAAGGATCAGATTCAGAAGTAACTTTATTTAGAATGTTGTTTTTTCTTTAAAATTAGATTAGAAAAAGGACGGTCATTTGAAAACCGCATCCTAAATTTTGTAAATAAACTATTATTAGAATTAGGAGGTAGTATTTTAACCCTTCTCATGCATTTGGAGAAGGGTCCGGTAATTTGTCCAAAACTTGTCCTCAGAACATGCACTTTTGCACCCTCAGAGGAGGTTTTGATGAATGAATGGATCAAGGTTTATTAATTTTTGCATTTGATATCTGCTACTGATGTTTCACTTCTGTACTCTTGGTAGATATCAGAACAAGGAGAGATAAATCATTATTACTTGAAGCTTATGAGTAGGACCAGTCATAAATAGTACTTTTATCTCTTGGCCATTTTTGCTTATATTCTTAAAGTGATATACAGTTTTTAGTTGTTTATATGTTATTGCATGAATGTGTGAGTTACCATTTGACACTTTTGTACGGTGGAGTCATTTATTTACGCTTGATATATGAATAACTTATTATGCGATATGCTGTTCACAACTGTTTTGCCTAACTTTTTATGCAAAGTGGTTCATCTTAATTGATTTCCATTCTTATGATAGCTGAATGATCTTTATTACCAGTTATTGTTTGAAATCTCTTTAGATCGCATAATAGAAGAAATACACCCCGGGTTAGCATAGATTAGATGTGTTGTTTTCATTAGATTACAATATCATAGAATTAGACTAAAGTAGCTTAGATTAGAACTCTTAGATCAGCATCATCCAACTCTGCACACACACACACCCTTAAGTTTGGAAATTGGTCCCATTATCCACAGTAGGACCTGCTATACCAAACAGATAAGGAGCTTCCAACCAAGGTTCGGACCGGGTGGGTATCCCACTTGTTGTCGACCTGATTTTTGGGGCTTCAACATATTTGGCGCCAGAAGGAGGGCCTGAACATAGTGCCTGTTGGAATGGTTTGAAATCGTAATCATTTGAATTAGGATGGCTGCTCACAAACTTCCCATTTGGAGTTGCATCCATGTTCGTGCCTATTCCAACACTCCACCTGAAGTGGTAAGACTCTTGTCTCAGGTAAAATTCAATGGTAAGAATAATTCTTCTGCTTTTAATCATTCTCTTCAATTTATTCAAAGATTTATTCAAAGTTCGAACGTTCAAAGAATTGATGAAGGGGTTTTATGCAGAATTTTTACTCTCACATTCACGGTGGAAGCTAGAAAATGGTGTAGAACCCTCCCAGTTGCCTCAATTCACAGCTGGGACCAATTTGTCAAAGCTTTCATCTGTAAATTTGATTGCTATGATTATGATCAGGTATATGATGAGATTGAGTATCTACGAAAAGAAGATGAATCTGTTAGGGATTTTAATATGTGATTTCATCTTGATTGTCTAAAATATGATCTTGAAAATAAACTCATGAATGAAGAATCTTCAGATTATGCTGAACATTCCCTACCTCTTATGTCTGATCCATCAGAAATTAGTTCGAGTCTTGTTTTATTTTCTTCTCATAGGAATGAAAATTCCAATTTAAATGTGCGAATCACTCATGATGAAGAAAATTCCAAAGATTAGGAAACACGCCTGCTCTAACGCAAGAAGACAAAAGCGAGGATGTTGCAAGAAAGCCTGCCTTGGAACCAAAAAGCAACTTGGAGACAAGGTTCGATAATATCATCACAAGTCAACAAATGCAGACGCCAAGGTTAGAACAGCAAATTAATTCTCTTTCGGAAAATACAAATGCGCAAAGGTATGATCTAAAGCCCGATGTCTACGGTGAATGTGATGAACAAGAATTTTTTCACGATGATATTTTCAAATGCATTGTTTCAGAATCACATTTTTCTCTTTATCCTGATGTATTTAGTGATGATAATTTTTTCCCCCACAGTATTAATGATATCTCAAAAAGTACAAAGAATTATTCAAATGAATCACCAATAGGTTTTCAAAATAAAGAGGCAGCTATAGAACATCCTTTGGTCATTGATAAACAAGAACGACTTGACCTTCCTTTTCTGAAAATATTGGATGAAAAAGAAAAATCTAGAGAGACCTGTAAAATCATTTATGATAGCTACTATGATGATGATGATGATGTTGATTTATCTCAAGTAACTCAACAGAGCTCAGATAATGAGAGATATTCTAATTCAAGAATCATATCAGTCGATCCTCATTCCAGAGCGACAGTTCATTTGCATGATTTTACTATCCAGAACAATATCCCAATCTATGATTCGTATCATGAGCAAACCCCTATGCCTGTTCCCAATCATAAATTGGTTTCTGATTCACAAGACATAATTCGAAATTACTCAGATCCCATAATTCTGGCCAGCTCTTGTGAAGAAGAAGATATTTCATGTCAATCCCAGTTGTGCTGTAACATTAGCTGTACAGATAATCATTGCATTCTTTTTCGCTTGCACTCATTTTGTACAAAATCGGATTGTATTTTAAATTTTCAGACTTTTGATAAATTACTATGGTATATTGAGCACCTTATCAAAGAAAATTTGAAAGATGTATTACCATTTTGGAAAACTAAATTGTGTCAAGGAAATACAGAACTTTTTCAATTCCACGATCAATCAATATCAGCCTTTCAGAAGAAACTTCTGTGTCATCCAAAACATCATCAACAAAAAAAAGTATTTTCGGAAACTTGCCAGCAATTCGCGTTAATTGATAAATCTCTTTCCAAAAATTTCCATCTATTCTTCATTGATTTATTTAGTGATTTATATATGGAAACTTTCCTTTTACGAGAAATTGCTAAAAGCTTGACTTTAACGCATAGTAGATTACAGGCCATTAAAACTAAAAAATCATAGTCGCAATCTAGCTTGTCATCTTTCCTATTACATGATCACCAATCCATAACAGAAATTCATCCCGATTTTTATGATCCAATAGGTATCCAATTGGACAGAAGATTTCATAAGAAAGAAATTTCAGGCGGAATTCCAAGTGAAGTTACACTTTCTAATCCTACATCCAATATTCATAGTCCAAGAAAAGTTTTATTATTAACACTAATGTTTAAAAGGTACATACATGTAGGAATCAAAATTAAAAGATGGTTCCACTGGAAATATCATTTTACCTAGTTAAATTTTTCTGTTTATAGTTAGAATAGGTGTAGGGGCAGTTTAGCTAGGTTGTTAAGTGGATAATTTAGTTTTTAAATATTGATAGGCAAAATAAGGAAAGAAATTATCCCTATCATGTACATAATCCAAGGGAATAGTTACCTCTCATTTCTTTAAATTTTTCCTCCCTAATAAAATTTGCCTGTGGTTAATAGCATTTGAAATTTACTATAGACACCATTTCTCTATCAGACTTTGAACTTCTACTCGTATAAATAGCAAATCTTTTCGAAACTTGATCTTTATTATTAATAGATACAGTTAAAAACTTTAAACCAGATATGACACTAATTTCAACTTCCAAAAAAATTGACGAAAGCAATCTTAGTGAAGAAATTATTTTATATCAGTACAATGAAAGGTATCAATAACAAAATGAGGATTCCCTGTAGAACAACCATGTCCAAAAGACTCCATTATTGTCATCCAGGGTTTTCTTAAGGAAAAAATTGACTTCCTCCCTACTAAAGAAAATCGCAGCATTTAGAGAAATGACCCAAGGATACACTATATCTTGAAGAATAAGAGGTCTCATCACGAGCCGGATTATCATGATCACAGATATTATAACTTTGTTGACTTTTCCAAACATTGTCCATCAAAACAGGGCAATGACTCAAGATTGTTTAAATCAAAAGACAAGGGGTCTCATCACGAGCCAGCTTGTTTAGCGAAAGTGTAAATCAAGTGAATGACTGTGTCATAATCTGGCTACCAAACCAAGACATTGTTCTTTAAGAATAAAAAAGGAAAAAGTGTCAATATGGGTTTTTCTTTGAAAGTTGTAGATCACCTTAAGTAGGATAAAGGATCATTACTGGGTAATAGGTAACCTTGTCGAGGCTATGAACGCCTGCTGGCAGCAGAGGCTCTACCTGCAACAAATGAGCATATTTTAAAAACCTGGTACACAGGGAAGACCTTATTTTATCTTCAGAAGACCAAGTAATTGCTGATGTAAATGCAAGGACAAGCTGAGGAAGCAAATAATTAAAGTAGAAACAGGTTGGAACAAAAAGTCATTGACAGTTTGGGGTATAATACACTTTATCTTTTTATAATAAAGTTTAATTTTCCAAAAAAAATTGTTTTGGAAATTTGAAAAGTTCAATAGAAAATCAAAGATAAATGCTTCTCCCAAGTGAATCGCCAATTTTTGTGGCCAGCAACAACCCCCCCCCCCCCCCCCCCTTTTTTCATTTAAGTGTTGTCCAAAATACTAAATGAATGGGGACCCTTAGTTAAAATTTTAGGAAAAGCAAGAGTTTCCTTTCTTCAAAATAAGGTTACCATCGTAAGCTTAGGAAGATCTTTTGAATACTTTAAAACCTAAGTTTATGATAAGAAAAATCTTTTAAAAAGTCGCATCATAAAATGACAGAAAAAACAACTCCATTTGGGTATAATCCTAGTATGTGCAAGATTCTCGTACTAAGTGATATATCACATCGCAATAAGGTAAGGCCAATGAGAAAGACCGCAAGATTTTCCGATTTGCGATAACCCTGATCGTAAGATTGCATATCGTAGGGAATGGGTTAACAAACTATGGCAAGCATAAAACTTCTACGATCTACGATGTTGCGATATCGCGATAGCGCGATGGTGCGATAATACGATGTCGCGATCTGCGACAATTGCGAACCAAATCGCAAAATCACTCCATCACGAATCTTTCGGGCGCGCTATTCAAGAAAAGCCACTTACCATAATCTGACTCAAGATAATGCGCTTTTAATGATAATAAAGGAATTAGTTGTCATCTATTAAATATAGACGCGTGCTTTTGCAAAGAATTACTTCACGTAAGGTGGCATATTTGATATATCTGCTGCATTTAAGACTCTCCCATCACCTTTCTTGATCAATCATTTCCATTTGTGAGCTGCAGAAACGAAGAATGAAGGGCGATACCAAGCCATACGCAGGAAGAAATGGGTAAGAAAAGTAAGGCTCAGGGCTCAGAGGTGAAGGAGATGGCACCTTTATATACAGACACAGCTTGTAACAGAGATGTAGGGATATCGACGTGGGAAAGAATGTACAGACTGCTTGAAGAAGAAAACCCCAGAATAATGAAGGTTACCGCTGTCGCAGATTCACAGGGCTCTTCCGGAGCATCCTTAGAAGAACTAGCGTGCTCATTCCTTCATCGGATAGCAGCAAGACCTAAAATTCTTCCATATATGGATATGATCAAGTGGATACTTGACAATGCAAAAATGAACGACAGACAGTTCAAGATTCAGGGACATGGGCTCATTGGGTCATTCGCTGCACAAGACATAAAGCTCATGTATCATCTTCCTGAACCACAGGTGACTTACAATGCACAATTCATTAAAAAATTTGTGGCGGAGAACCCGAACCTATCAGAGACCACTAAAGATTGGTCCAGAAAAGATGAACCGCTCAAAAAGGATAAAAACAGTATGTACAGCACTCGTTCCCTCACCTCTCCGTATTGTTTTGCTGCGGCCATGCTTTGTAGATTATTTGGGATGCTAGATATCAATAAGTTTTGGTCTGATTGGTTACCATTGATTGATGCTGCCAAAAATGCCATTATTATAGATTGGGCCAAGACCTTTTCTTATAACCTATTCACGGCTATTATCAATTACTGGTCTAAAAGATCCATGTGTCAAAGGATCTATCCTCCTTTTTACCTATCCGCATATGTTATGGATTCTATTTTTTATGTGTCTAAATTTCCCTCTATGGGTTGGAAATGGACAACTCAGGACCCATTACCCATCCATGTTTATCATAAGATATTATGGGATTCTCAGTTCATTCCACATTTCTACCAAATTTTTCATGGGCTTATCTTACCCATGTATAGAATGATGTATAATAAAGAACCCCCGAAGTGCTCACATGAGGCAAAGATATATATCATTCCCATCGCAAGATGGTTCGGGGAAGAATGGTTCACCTATATTAGAGTATTTGGAAGCATCGTCCCTCCTCATGTCCTACCTTTGTATATTCCTGACAAACCGCTGGCTCGAGAAATTGCATATCAAACCTATTCAGAAGGCAGCCTAACCAAAGACCTAAAAGACAAAAAGAAGGCCATATGGCCCCAGTTTCGTGTAGCTTATGGGGCCTTTTCATTATTCGATGTAGGTCACGCGTTCACCGAAGTGGAGAATATGACGTGTCTACAATTATTTAAATTCCCGGCAAGGCCATTTGACCCAAATGAAGTTGCCCAAGATTTCACAATGAACGTCAAGATAAAAGTATTCGTTGGAAAGAAGGATTTATTTGATGATTTATTTCAGAATAAAATCTCACTCCAGGAAATTTTGCGGGAAGCTCAATCGCGATTGTCTCCAAATGACCTCCAAAAGTTCATGGTATACAGGGAAAGAAGACTAGCCAGTGTTGCTCTAGAAAAGCTGCAACTACCTGCCAGAGAACCTACTCCAAGCATTAGCCTTAGTGGGAATTCAAGCGCTTCCGGATCTAAATCTAAGAGTGGACAAGAGATGCCTGAGCATCCTAAAAAATCTGAAAACAACCAAGATAGAGGCGAAGAGTCAGCTAAGGACACCGCTCAGTCAATGCAATTCCCACAGCAGCAAGTTATTGCCTCCCCGCCAAGAGATGTCCCCCCTCTCATCATTGAAGCACCACCCGTCACAACAGAATTAGATAAAGAATGGGAAACCTTCAACGAACTGATCAATCTTGAAGGACAGACCCCAAAAATACCTGTGAGCAATATACATGTAGCACAAGAAGTGGGTTCAGCGTTGCTCTTCCATGAGTGGGACAATCAAATCAGGGAGGCAGAACAAGCAGAATGGAAACAGAAGGCACAAGAAAAGGAAAAAGCGGTCCAAGCACTAGACAGGTTAAATTGGGAGTGTTACTGGGCATACTTGGTGAAGCCGCATAGTTAGCAGATGACTGTGAAATGTATCATAAATGCGGCTGAGAAAGTAGTGCCAACTCTCATAGATTATGTCTTCTCAGCCTAGCTCAAAGCAGAAGTCAGCCAGCCGACTCTCCTCAAACCCATGATGAATGCATGCAATTTTAAGGATCAGATTCAAAAGCAACTTTATTTAGAATGTTGTTTTTTCTTTAAAATTAGATTAGAAAAAGGACGGTCATTTGAAAACCGCATCCTAAATTTTGTAAATAAACTATTATTAGAATTAGGAAGTAGTATTTTAACCCTTCTCATGCATTTGGAGAAGGGTCCAGAAATTTGTCAAAAACTTGTCCTCAGAACATGCACTTCTGCACTCTTCGAGGAGGTTTTGATGAATGAATGGATCAAGGTTTATTAATTTTTGCATTTGATATCTACTACTGATGTTGCACTTCTGTACTCTTGGTAGATATCAGAACAAGGAGAGATAAATCATTATTACTTGAAGCTTATGAGTAGGACCAGTCATAAATGGTACTTTCATCTCCTGGCCATTTCTGCTTATATTCTTAAAGTGATATACAGTTTTTAGTTGTTTATATGTTATTGCATGAATGTGTGAGTTACCATTTGGAACTTTTGTATGGTGGAGTCATTTATTTACGCTTGATATATGAATAACTTATTATGCGATATGCTGTTCACAACTGTTTTGCTTAACTTTTTATGCAAAGTGGTTCATCTTAATTGATTTCCATTCTTATGATAGCCGAATGATCTTTATTACCAGTTATTGTTTGAAATCTCTTTAGATCGCATAATAGAAGAAATACACCCTGGGTTAGCATAGATAAGATGTGTTGTTTTCATTATATTACAATATCATAGAATTAGACTAAAGTAGCTTAGATTAGAACTCTTATATCAGCATCATCCAACTCTGCACACACACACACACCCTTAAGTTGGGAAATTGGTCCCATTATCCCGAGTTGGACCCACTATACCAAACGGATAAGGACCTGCCAACCAAGGTCCGGACCGGGTGGGTATCCCCCTTGTTCTCGATCCGATTTTCGGGGCTTCAACATATTTGACGCTAGAAGGAGGGCCTAAACATAGTGCCTGTTGGAATGGTTTGAAATCGTAATCATTTGAATTAGGATGGCTGCTCACAAACTTCCCATTTGGAGTTGCATCCATGTTCGTGCCTATTCCAACACTCCACCTGAAGTGGTAAGACTCTTGTCTCAGGTAAAATTCAATGTTAAGAATAATTCTTTTGCTTTTAATCATGCTCTTCAATTTATTCAAAGAGTTTCAAGTTCGAATGTTCAAAGAATTGATGAAGGCATTTTATGCCGAATTTTTACTCTCACATTCATGGTGGAAGCTAGAAAATGGTGTAGAACCCTCCCAGTTGCCTCAATTCAAAGCTGGGACCAATTTGTCAAAGCTTTCATCTATAAATTTGATTGCTATGATTATGATCAGGTATATGATGAGATTGAGTATCTACGAAAAGAAGATGAATCTGTTAGGGATTTTAATATGCGGTTTCATCTTGATTTTCTAAAATATGATCTTGAAAATGAACTCATGAATGAAGAATCTTCAGATTATGCTGAACATTCCCTACCTCCTATGTTTGATCCATCGGAAATTAGTTCGATTCTTGTTTTATTTTCTTCTAATAGGAATTGAAATTCCAATTTAAATGTGCGAATCACTCATGATGAAGAAAATTCCCAAAGCTTAGGAAACATGCCTGCTCTTACGCAAGAAGACAAAAGCGAGGATGTTGCAAGAAATCCTGCCTTGGAACCAGAAAGCAAATTGGAGACAAGGTTCGATAATATCATCACAAGTCAACAAATGCAGACGCCAAGGTTAGAACAACAAATTAATTCTCTTTCGGAAAATACAAACACGCAAAGGTATGATCTAAAGCACGATGTCTACGGTGAATGTGATGAACAAGAATTTTTTCACGTTGATATTTTCAAATGCATTGTTTCGGAATCGCATTTTTCTCTTTATCCTGATGTATTTATTGATGATAATTTTTCCCCCTCAGTATTAATGATATCTCAAAAAGTATAGAGGATTATTCAAATGAATCACCATTAGGTTTTCAAAATAAAGAGGCAGCTATAGAACATCCTTTGGTCATTGATAAACAAGAACAACTTGACCTTCCTTTTCTGAAAATATTGGATGAAAAATAAAAATCTAGAGAGATCTGTAAAATCATTTATGACAGCTACTATGATGATGATGATAATGTTGATTTATATCAAGTAACTCAACAGAGCTCAGATAATGAGAGATATTCTAATTCAAGAATCATATCAGTCAATCCTCATTCTAGAGTGATAGTTCATTTGCATGATTTTACTATCCAGAACAATATCCCAATCTATGATTCGTATCATGAGCAAACCCCTATGCTTGTTCCCAATCATAACTTGTTTTCTGATTCACAAGACATAATTCGAAATTACTTAGATCCCATAATTCTGGCCAGCTCTTATGAAGAAGAATATATTTCATGTCAATCCCAGTTGTGCTGTAACATTAGTTGTATAGATAATCATTGCATTCTTTTTCGCTTGCACTCATTTTGTACAAAATCGGATTGTATTTTAAATTTTCATACTTTTGATAAATTACTATGGTATATTGATCACCTTATCAAAGAACATTTGAAAGATGTATTACACTTTGGAAAACTAAATTGTGTCAAGGAAATACAGAACTTTTTCAATTTCACGATCTATCAATATCAACCTTTCAGAAGAAACTTCTGTGTCATCCAAAACATCATCAACAAAAAAAAGTATTGTTGGAAACTTGCCAGCAATTCGCGTTAATTGATAAATCTCTTTCCAAAAATTTCCATCTATTCTTCATTGATTTATTTAGTGATTTATATGTGGAAACATTCCTTTTACGATAAATTGCTAAAAGCTTGACTTTAACGCATAGTAGATTACAGGCCATTAAAACTAAAAAATCATATTCGCAATCTGGCTTGTCATCTTTCCTATTACATGACCACCAATCCATAACAGAAATTCATCCCGATTTTTATGATCCAATAGGTATCCAATTGGACAGAAGATTTCATAAGAAAGAAATTTCAGGTGGAATTCCAAGTGAAGTTACACTTTCTAATCCTACATCCAATATTCATAGTCCAAGAAAAGTTTTATTCTTAACACTAATGTTTAAAAGGTACATACGTGTAGGAATAAAAATGAAAAGATGGTTCCATTGGAAATATCATTTTACCTAGTTAAATTTTTCTGTTTATAGTTAGAATAGGATTAGGGGTAGTTTAGCTAGGTTGTTAAGTGGATAATTTAGTTTTTAAATATTGATAGGCAAAATAAGGAAAGAAATTATCCCTATCATGTACATAATCCAAGGGAATAGTTACCTCTCATTTCTTTAAATTTTTCCTCCCTAATAAAATTTGCCTGTGGTTAACAGCATTTGACATTTACTAAAGACATCATTTCTCTATCAGACTTTGAACTTCTGCTCATATAAATAGCAAATCTTTTGGAAAATTGATCTTTATTATTAATAGATACAGTTAAAAACTTTAAACCAGATATGACACTAGTTTCAACTTCCAAAAAATTTGACGAAAGCAATCTTAGTGAAGAAATTGTTTTATATCAGTGCAATGAAAGGTATCAATAACAAAATGAGGATTCCCTGTAGAACAACCATGTCCAAAAGACTCTATTATTGTCGTCCAGGGTTTTCTTAAGGAAAAATTTGACTTCCTCCCTGCTAAAGAAAATCGCAGCATTTAGAGAAACAACCCAAGGATACACTATATCTTGAAGAATAAGAGGTATCATCACGAGCCAGCTTATCATGAACACATATATTATAACTTTGTTGACTTTTCCAAACATTGTCCATCAAAATAGGGCAATGACTCAAGATTGTTTAAATCAAAAGACAAGGGGTCTCATCACGAGCCAGCTTGTTTAGCGAAAGTGTAAATCAAGTGAATGACTGTGTCATAATTTGGCTACCAAACCAAGACATTGTTCTTTAAGAATAAAAAAGGAAAAAGTGTCAATATGGGTTTTTCTTTGAAAGTTGTAGATCACCTTAAGCAGGATAAAGGATCATTACTGGGTAATAGGTAACCCTATCAAGGCTATGAATTCCTGCTGGCAGTAGAGGCTCTACCTGCGACAAATGAGCATATTTTAAAAACCTGGTACATAGGGAAGACCTTATTTTATCTTTACAAGACCAAGTAATGGCTGATGTAAATGCAAGGACAAGCTGAGGAAGCAAATAATTAAAGTAGAAAGAGGTTAGAACAAAATTTCATTGACAATTTGGGGTATAATACACTTTATCTTTTTATAATAAAGTTTAATTTTCCAAAAAATTTTGTTTTGGAAATTTGAAAAGTTCAATAGAAAATCAAAGATAACTGGTTCTCCCAAGTGAATCGCCAATTGTTGTGGCCAACAACAACCCCCACCCTTTTTTCATTTAAGTGTTGTCCAAAATACTAAATGAATGGGGACCCTTAGTTAAAATTTTAGGAAAAGCAAGAGTTTCCTTTCTTCAAAATAAGGTTACCATCGTAAGCTTAGGAAGATCTTTTGAATACTTTAAAACCTAAGTTTATGATAAGAAAAATCTTTAAAAAAGTCGCATCATAAAATGACAGAAAAAAACACCTCCATTTGGGTATAATCCTAGTATGTGCAAGATTCTCGTACTAAGCGATATATCACATCGCAATAAGGTAAGGCCAATGAGAAAGACTGCAAGATTTTCTGATTTGCGATAACCTCGATCGCAAGATTGCATATCGCAGGGAATGGGTTAACAAACTATGGCAAGCATAAAACTTCTGCGATCTGTGATGTTGCGATATCGCGATGGTGCGATAATATGATGTCGCGATCTGCGACGATTGCGAACCAAATCGCAAAATCACTCCATCACGAATCTTTCGGGTGCGCTATTCAAGAAAAGTCACTTACCATAATCTGACTCAAGATCATGCGCTTTTAATGATAATAAAGGAATTAGTTGTCATCTATTAAATATAGATGCGTGCTTTTGTAAAGAATCACTTCACGTAAGGTGGCATATTTGATATATCTACTGGATTTAAGACTCTCCCATCACCTTTCTTAATCAATCATTTCCATTTGTGAGCTGCAAAAACGAAGAACGAAGGGTGATACCAAGCCATACGCAGGAAGAAATGGGTAAGAAAAGTAAGGCTCAGGGCTCAGAGGTGAAGGAGATGGCACCTTTATATACAGAAACAGCTTGTAATAGAGACGCAGGGATATCGACGTGGGAAAGCATGTACAAACTGCTTGAAGAAGAAAACCCCAGAATAATGAAGGTTACCGCTGTCGCAGATTCACAGGGCTCTTCCGAAGCATCCTTAGAAGAACTAGCGTGCTCATTCCTTCATCGGATAGCAGCAAGACCTAAAATTCTTCCATATACGGATATGATCAAGTGGATACTTGACAATGCAAAAATGAACGACAGATAGTTCAAGATTCAGGGACATGGGCTCATCGGGTCATTCGCTGCACAAGACTTAAAGCTCATGTATCATCTTCTTGAACCACAGGCGACTTGCAATGCACAATTCATTAAAAAATTTGTGGCGGAGAACCCGAACCTATCAGAGACCACTAAAGATTGGTCCAGAAAAGATGAACCGCTCAAAAAGGATAAAAACGGTATGTACAGCATTGGTCCCCTCACCTCTCCGTATTATTTTGTTGCGGCCATGCTTTGTAGATTATTTGGGATGCCAGATATCAATAAGTTTTCGTCTGATTGGTTACCATTGATTGATGCTGCCACAAATGTCGTTATTATAGATTGGGCCCAGATCTTTTCTGATAACCTATTCATGGCTATTATCAATTACCGATCTAAAAGATCCATGTCTCAAAGGATCTATCCTCTTTTTTACCTATCCGCATATGTTATGGATTCTATTTGTTATGTGTCTAAATTTCCCTCTATGGGTTGGAAATGGACAACTCAGGACCCATTACCCATCCATGTTTATCATAAGATATTATGGGATTCTCAGTTCATTCCACATTTCTACCAAAGTGGTCATGGGCTTATCTTACCCATGTATAGAATGTTGTATGATAAAGAACCCCCGAGGTGCTCACTTGAGCCACAGATAGATATCATTCCCATCGCAAGATGGTTCGAGGAAGAATGTTTCACCTATATTAGAGTATTTAGAAGCACCGTCCCTCCTCATGTCCTACCTTTGTATATTCCTGACAAACTGCTGGCTCGAGAAATTGCATATCAAACCTATTCAAAAGGCGGCCTAACCAAAGACCTAAAAGACAAAAAGAAGGCCATATGGCCCTAGTTTCCTGTACCTTGTGGGGCCTTTTCATTATTCGATGTAGGTCACGCGTTCACCGAAGTGGAGAATATGACGTGTCTACAATTATTTAAATTCCTGGCAAGGCCATTTGACCCAAATGAAGTTGCCCAAGATTTCACAACAAACGTCAAGATAAAAGTATTCGTTGGAAAGAAGGATTTATTTGATGATTTATTTTAGAATAAAAGATCACTCCAAGAAATTTTGCGGGAAGCTCAATCGCGATTGTCTCCAGATGACCTCCAAAAGTTCATGGTATACAGGGAAAGAAGACTAGCCAGTGTTCCTCTAGAAAAGTTGCAACTACCTGCCAGAGAACCTACTCCAAGCATTAGCCTTAGTGGGAATTCAAGCGCTTTCGGATCTAAATCTAAGAGTGGACAAGAGATGCCTGAGCATCCTAAAAAATCCGAAAACAACCAAGATAGAGGCGAAGAGTCAGCTAAGGACACCGCTCAGTCAATGGAATTCCCACAACAGCAAGTTATCACCTCCCCGCCAAGAGATGTCCCCCCTCTCATCATTGAAGCACCACCCGTCACAACAGAATTAGATAAAGAATGGGAAACCTTCAACGAACTGATCAATCTTGAAGGACAGGCCCCAAAAATACCTGTGAGCAATATACAAGTAGCACAAGAAGTGGGCTCATCGTTGCTCTTCCATGAGTGGGACAATCAAATCAGGGAGGCAGAACAAGCAGAATGGAAACAGAAGGCACAAGAAAAGGAAAAAGCGGTCCAAGCACTAGACAGGTTAAATTGGGAGTGTTACTGGGCATACTTGGTGAAGCTGCATAGTCAGCAGATGACTGTGAAATGTATCATAAATGCGGCCGAGAAAGTAGTGCCAGCTCTCATAGATTCTGTTTTCTCAGCCCAGCTCAAAGTAGAAGTCAGCCAGCCGACTCTCCTCAAACCCATGATGAATACATGCAGTTTTAAGGATCAGATTCAGAAGTAACTTTATTTAGAATGTTGTTTTTTCTTTAAAATTAGATTAGAAAAAGGACGGTCATTTGAAAACCACATCCTAAATTTTGTAAATAAACTATTATTAGAATTAGGAAGTAGTATTTTAACCCTTCTCGTGCATTTGGAGAAGGGTCCGGAAATTTGTCAAAAACTTGTCCTCAGAACATGCACTTCTGCACCCTCAGAGGAGGTTTTGATGAATGAATGGATCAAGGTTTATTAATTTTTGCATTTGATATCTGCTACTGATGTTTCACTTCTGTACTCTTGGTAGATATCAGAACAAGGAGAGATAAATCATTATTACTTGAAGCTTCTGAGTAGGACCAGTCATAAATGGTACTTTTATCTCTTGGCCATTTCTGCTTATATTCTTAAAGTGATATACAATTTTTACTTGTTTATATGTTATTGCATGAATGTGTGAGTTACCATTTGGGACTTTTGTACGGTGGAGTCATTTATTTACGCTTGATATATGAATAACTTATTATGCGATATGTTGTTCACAACTGTTTTGCCTAACCTTTTATGCAATGTGGTTCATCTTAATTGATTTCCATTCTTATGATAGCTGAATGATCTTTATTACCAGTTATTGTTTGAAATCTCTTTAGATCGCATAATAGAAGAAATACACCCCTAATTAGCATAGATTAGATGTGTTGTTTTCATTAGATTACAATATCATAGAATTAGACTAAAATAGCTTAGATTAGAACTCTTAGATCAGCATCATCCAACTCTGCACACACACATACCCTTAAGTTGGGAAACTGGTCCCATTATCCCCAGTCGGACGCGCTATACCAAACGGATAAGGAGCTACCAACCAAGGTCCGGACCGGGTGGGTATCCCCCTTGTTGTCGACCCGATTTTCAGGGCTTCAACACCTCCTCAAGCTTGTCAAAAATAAAGAGGTACTTGCCAAAAATGGTGGGGGGAAAGAGAGAAAAATGAGCCTGTTTGTCATACTTTGTAACCACTCTTGAACATGACACTTTTATTCACCTGGGTTGGGAAATCCTTTGCCTAACAGTTGATCAAACCACATTGAAATTCTTCAGTCGATTTCTGGGTATTAATTTTGGGTCAATTGTCACCAATCCATCTGTCACGTCGTTATATGTTTAAGAGGTCACTGCTAATAAGCCATTCATCTGCAAAATATCTGTCATCCGTCTTGACCATCCCTGAGTCAGTCCTTGCAACTAAATTTCTTCAACTTGATCTATGATTTTGTGTTGTGGGCTTGCCTACGACAGATCGCTTTCTATCGACTTCAGCTCATTATCTAGAAAGATGATCTAGAAATCGTCAGTACCTTGAGATCTACGTGCCTCAATGGTAGGTTTCTCTCCTTTGACGACAGGTTGCATCATTGACCTTTGATCAAAGGATTCCGTGACATGTTCGACATCAACACATTTATTCGCATCTCATGGATTGTACTGAGTACTTTGAGAGCCATTGACATCACTGGTGGTTTCTCTCACACTTGTTAACAGTTTACATCATTGACTGGTAATAAAGTGGTTTCTACCATGTTCGACATCAACACGTTCATTCACATGTTTAGAATCATACTGTTTCAGGAAGTAGAAATGAAGACCTTGGATCTAGTTTCCACAATCCAGGCTGCGAGGAATTTTGTATTCATTATATAATGGACTATTCATAAACAGATGGCCGCATCCATACTGTGTCCACATGAATCTATACTTGTGATGTTTTACAAGATCATTCCTATAT
Source organism: Pinus tabuliformis (assembly GCA_031772625.1). Taxonomy (NCBI): domain Eukaryota; kingdom Viridiplantae; phylum Streptophyta; class Pinopsida; order Pinales; family Pinaceae; genus Pinus; species Pinus tabuliformis. Next base: position 345,900,032 of record CM062819.1, on the reverse strand, counting down.
CAGAGCAGTAGTTAGTTTTCTAAGTTAGTTTTGATCTGAGTATGGGAATGCCTACCTCAGCGATGACATGATCTCATATATATATCTTGCATTGAATGTTTTTACAGGTTCCAACTGGGCTCTCCACAAGATGATCCTCGAAATGATAAAGTACTTCACTCTTCCTAAATGATAAATGAAATCCTCATCTACTACACACTTTGCACTTTAGGGGGTAATCTGTTACACAAAAATATCGTCACCATGATTATTTTCAGTCAGTATGGGTCTATCATCACTTGTACTGTCCTCTTAAGCAAGTCTCAGACCTCAGATCTTCAAGTCAAGCTTTGAAAATGGGAGAAAGACATTGAAAACCAATGAAACTCTGGTTCTGCACTTTCTCTCACTGTTACCTGTGGTCCCGCACCTTCTGTTTACAAAAATTGTGGACCTGCCCGCTCTGTCCCTAAAGGTGTGGGTGCGGACCCCTGTGAAAGTCAAAAAGGCACAAGTTTATTCTAAAAAACTCACTTTGGGTTAATTCTAGATGATTATAGAAGGAATTTTGACGTGGATTTGCCGCTCTTAGGTGGTTCATGCATCCCAAAAGAGAAGGAGCTAATCCCTTGATGAGAGGAGCTATCCCTTTGAAGGAGGGCTTAATCCCTTTGAAAGAGGACCTAGTAACTTCCCTCCATTGCACTGTAAATTCAAGCATTGGGCTGGTTTCTAAGGAGGTTAGAAGCTGAACATTTTTTAGGGTAAATGCTGGTGAAATTAAGACTTCCTAGTTGAGCTTAAGAGGAGAGATCACATACCTTTTTGGCTTCATTGGGAAGTGAGTGAAACTTGTCAAAGTAGAGGATACTTCTTGCTGGACCCTAGGAGGAGCTTGTACAACGCCAAGGCATAGGTTGTAAAGTTCTTCTTCTTTTGAATTAATACAATCAAACTCATTTTTCTCAACAAGTATCTCATGTTATTTGTTTCATGAACTCCTTGACTTTCATGTTAAATATGTTTTATAATATTGGCTTTTCAGGTGTTATTTAATTTGTTTGCTTGTTTGTGTTTGCAGATTCGCGACAAAGGAGCTCATTTGGATCGAAGGAGCGAGGGCATCCACAAACTTGCGTTGGACCTAAGGTAGGCCCTAAAAAACACTTGATTTCCTTTGTTTATAAAATCATATTTAGAGAAAGATAGTGTCTGGTTGGTTTGCTTGTCATTAGGTCTTCTTTAGATTCTAGGAAGGTCTATCTTGTCCGCAAGATCAACTTATTCCGTGTGACACCTTTCACATACCTTAAAATCCTCTTGGCTACCTTCATATGTATTACAGATTAATTTGTCATATACCTTGAAACAAGTGAAACTGAATATGTAATATCAGGCCTTCTATGGGTTAGAGATATCAAGCTCCCCACAATACTTTTGTAAGTTTTCTCATGAACTAAATCAACACCACCATCTCTACATAACACCTCTCCATGATGAATTGGAGTAGGGGATGGATTACAATCTAGCATATCAAATTTATTTAGCATATCATGTGCATACTTTTTCTGACAAATGAAAATCTCATCCTTACTTTGATAAACCTCCATTCCTAGAAAATATTTCATGATGCCTAAATCTTTCATCTCAAATCATTCACCATAGCAGCTTTGATTTTATCATTCATCTTATAACTACTACCCATATATAATAGATCATCAACATACAAACTTATGATTAGAATATCAATACCTTCTTGTTTGTAGTAAAGGGTAGGATCACTCTTACTTCTCTGGAAACCATTTTCCTGAAAGTATCCATCAATCCTAGCATACCACACTCTTGGTGCTTGCTTGAGATCATACAAAGCCTTCTTCAACTTGTAGAAATTATTCTCCTTTCCTTCCACTTCAAAACCTTGTGGTTGCTCCACATATATTTCCTCTTCTAAGTAACCATTCAAGAAGGCACTTTTCACATCCAAATGATGTATGCTCCACTTTTTCTGAGCTGCTAATGAAATCAACATTCTAATGGTCTCCTGTCTTGATACTGGTGCAAATGTCTCTTCATAACCAACTCCATACTTTTGTGTGAATCCTTTAGCAGCTAATCTTGCTTTGTGTCTTTGAACACTCCCATCAATGGTAAATTTAGTCTTATAGACCCATTTGGTGTCAATATTTTTCTTATCATTTGGAAGCTCTGTCAACTTCCAAGTGTCATTCCTTTGAATGGAATCCATCTCTTCTTGTATGGCTTGCATCCAAACCTCATTAGCACATGCATCTTCAAAACATGATGGTTCAAAATCAGCCTTGGCTAATAAAGAAAAATTGACTATCTCGCCTATTGGGCTTTCTTCATGTGCTTGATTTGCACTCCTCTCACAAATATTATTCAATCTTCTTACCTTCCTTGTTGAACTTGGAGAAGAAGTTGGACTTGAACTTGATGTTGAAGAAATTGATGAAGGGCTACTTCGTGGAGTTAACCCACGAGTTACATAAACATTAGTTAGCTGGTCATGATCAATATCAGCAATTATATCATCATTCAAAATAGATTGTGTCTTCTCAACATGGCCTTTTTGATGACCATAAACTCCCCCTTCATAAAAAATTACAACTCTTGAGACAATAAGCTTGTTATTTAGAGGATTATACAATTTGTAAGTCTTGCTTGTATCACTATACCCAATAAAGATACATAACTCACTCTTTGCATATAAATTTTTTCTATTTTGACTAGGTACATGCACATACCAAAACATTTGAAATGATTAACATCAGGCCCTTTTCCGTACCAAGCTTCATAAGGAGTCATCTTTTCCAGTGCACTGGTGGGGTTACGGTTGAGGATGTACACGGTTGTAGCAACTGCATCTCTCCAATAAGAATTTCTCAACCCCTTAGTTTGTAACATGCTCTTTCCATTTCAACCACAATATGATTCTCCCTTTCAGCTATGCCATTCTATTAGGGCGTGTATGTCGTAGTATGCTACCTCCTGAAGCCATTCATATCATGATAACTCTAGAAATATTTTGAGCAAAATTCTCCTCCACTGTCAGTCTACAAACATTTGACCTTGCACCCTTTCTCATTTTCAACAAGGGCTTTGAACTTCTTGAATGTATCTTGAGCTTCACTTTTCGCCTTCAAAAGATATACCCAACAATTTTGTGAGTAATCATCACTAGAAGTGATGAAATATAGTGACTTACCCAAACTCTTAGTCTACATAGGACCACATAAGTCTGAATGAACAAGATAAAGTGGGTGATGAGCCCTCCATGCGGTGCCCTTTAGAAACCTTTCCCTTTCATGCTTTCCTTTGGCACATCCTTAAAAAACCTCCTTATGCTCTTCTACCTTGGGCAAATAAGAAACTAATGCATGTGAGGTTAGAAACTTCAAACTGTGAAAATTTAAATGTCCATAACTGAGATGCCATGACCAACTTGAATCCTCATAAGCCATATTTGCAATATTGTTGTTATGTTCATCAAAACACAAGGGAAACATCCTTTTTCTTGTCATAGGAACAACAGTTATCACCCTATTTCTTGTCATGAATACTCTTCATACCTTCTTTTGTTTAGACCTCCATAGCTCCTTTAGCACCAACTTCCAATGATTTATCATCACAAGCTGGATCTTGGATTTGAAACTTCCATCCTTTGCTGAAAACAACTTCTCATTCCCTGTCATATGGTTAGAGCATCCAAAATCTAGGTACCAAACATCTTTACTAGTATTTTCACCTTTGGCATAAGATAAAAATAAATGATCTCGAGAATACTCACCACTTTCTTGAGCATAGCTATCATTTTTACCTTCTTTCAATCTGCATTCTCTTTCAAACTAGCCATACATGTTACAATAGTAACATTGAACATTTCTCTTATTAGATCTACCTCTACCTCTTCCTCTGAAACTACCTCTTCCACTTGAGCCACCTCTTCCTCTACTTCTTGAAGAATTTTGGCTTTTCCATTTACCTTGACCTTGATTTCTTTTAGCACTACTGCTGCTTGCACCTTCATTCTTTGAAATTTGTAATTTAGACGAAAAAACTTTCTTTACACCTTCAAAAGTTCCCTTCAATCTTACTTCATGAGATATCAAAAATCCAACCAATTGTTCAAACTTTGGTTTTTTCAAATCCTTACTTTCTTCCATGATTATGGCAACATGATTCCATCTATGCGTTAAAAATCTCAATACATTTTTAATTAAAATTTCTTTACTTACAGTTTCTCCAAGTGTAGTCATTTTATTGACCACATCTTTAACTCTCACACAATAGTCACTCACACTTTTAGCTTCTTGCATCTTCAAATTCTCAAACTCTCGCTTCTCACACAATAGTCACTCACACTTTCATCTTCTTGCATCTTCAAATTATCGAACTCTCGCTTCAATGTCTGAAGCTTGACCACATTAACTTGTTCACTACCTTCGTAAGCTTCTTGTAGAGTCTCCCAAGCATCTTTGGCAATTTTTACTCCCGATATTCTTGGAAATAAGCTTTTACCAAGAGCTATCTGAATGTGAAACAAAGCTTGAGCATTCTTCTTCCTTGCTTCCTTTCTTATTGTTCTTTCATTGGTTGTAAGGGCATTCCAATGAGCTGACTCCTCATAACCTGATTCAACAATCCCCCACAGATATTTTCCAATAAAAAAGGTTAACATCTTAATGCACCAATAAGCATAATCGTTCCCATCAAATTTTGGAACAGGCATATGTTAGAATTCGACATGATTAACTTTTGGCACAAATTCCAACATAAAAAATTAAACCCAAAACAATTTTACCTTGCAGAATATGAAATGGAATCTTTAAGCCAGCTGATAAGCCAACATAACTATGAAGAAAAATACTTATAAAAAGAAAAATTAACAAATAAAACACAATTACTGTGTGAGCTCAAATTTGTTGTAAATCTCATATTCTATTAAACCATTAACCACACTCTTATATAGTAAAATTATTACTAATATGATTATCAATCAAATGTCTAATCTAAAATAAATTTACTGACACTACCAATCTTGTGAAAGCTAATTCCCAGCACTTACCACCCTAATAATTTGTAAGATAATTTCCAACACTTACCACCCTAATAATTTGTTGCCCTAATTTTACACAGAGAATACAAAATCTGGTGACTAATTTTTCAGCAATTTACACAACAAATGAAGCATTATTCACAAGAACACATGAAGCATTATTCACAAGAACACTCTCGAAGAAAAGACATACTTGAACACTAGTTCAATTTCTATACAAAAATCCTTAACCCTAAAAGCTGGAAAGAATATTATAATTTTTTCACTATTTAGTAAACATCCTTCCTTCCACGAGAAGTGGCATTTGCATTTACACTTGCTATGACTTTATTTTCATTTAAGTTAATTATTTTTCAACTTTTTATTATAATCCTTTTTTTTAAAAGAGAATATGTGAAGATGACAAGACAATCCTTCAAGGGGTGATTTGTTGCAAAATCTTATATATCTTAATTTTTATATATTGTGTATATATTGACAATGTAAATATTTATGATGCATAGAAAATTGATTTATAATACATTACTATTATATATAAATTAGTATAAATTCAATATAATCATTGATCAACTACATAGAAACTTTATGTTTAAGGCATTATTATAACATATAAACTAGCACAGTTTGAATAAAATTCCTAATCTATTAAATTAGGAGATAAACCAAATCTGTTAAAGTGTAAATTTTATTTTGAGTATAAAACTTGAAAAGAAAATTTATTCATGATTTTATATGTATTCATTTATAGGAACATGTAAAGTCCTATATATCTTAATTTCTATATCTTTACAACATATAGCATATATTGACAAAATAAATATTTATTATACATAGAAAATTTAAGTTTGACACATTACTATTATAGATAAGCTAGAATAGATTCATCATGATTCCCTATCTAATAAGTTAGCAAATAAATCAAATCTTTAAAAATGTAAATCTCATTTTGAGTATAAAACTTGGAAAGAAATTGCATCTTGAAAATTTTGGTTCCTCTCAATTTTTGTTAAAATAGATTTATATTGATTCTTAATAACATTATTTATATTTATAGAAATTTCACAAATGAATATTCTTATTTTAAGTTTTATCAAAAGCATAATACATATAATTGCATATTTTACCAAACAAACAAGATAACAGAGACCTACCATGATAGGGTAGACAATTTAGAATCATTTCCAACCACTACACCATTTCCTCATATTGAACTAATATTTAAATATTTACATTAATTTATACATTACAACATCTCGCATATTAAACTATAAAGTGCTCCTATTAAATTGTAAAGTATCTAGTACAATTTGTATTTGATTATTTGATTATTTTCTTTTCTTCTCGAAATATTTAATAATATTAATATTTTTTCAAGATATGAATAAATATGTGTTTAAAATATTAAGTCATAATATTTTATCGTGGATTACAGATACAAGTTAAGAATAAAGTTTTTTAAGTTAATCATTTTTCAACTTTTTATATATATATATATATATATATATTATAATTTCCTTTTGCTTGCTATGATATTAAGACTCGGTATGAAACGATATTAGTATTTATTATTTATAAATATTAAACTAGCATGTTAGGTTGATAGCATTCCTGCGGCTAGCCATTTTTACGTTTACGTTGCACATGTGATCATTCTGGGCTAATATAAAATAACATGCGAAAAGGATGAAAGACGAATCCTTTGAATAAATAATGTAAAGGACAATATGCCAAAATAAAATGGTGAAAGGCAAAGAAATAAATAAGCGAGGCCTATTGGCAGCTGTTTCATTCATTAGTGCAATTCGTTGGGCAAAAGAATAAGAATTCCCAAACGTTCAATACAGTAGGATACGTAGGAAGCTCCGTAACACAAGAAAACCAGCATCACGCATGTATATTGGAGCTGGCATTTGGAGGATCGCTTACTAATTAGAAAAGTAGATCAGAATTGAATTCTAGTTTTAGCAAGATACGGGGGGGCTTACGGAATTAACGCTAATCCCTTTGGCATTCTTACACACAGCTTGAGCTCCACTATTTGCAATTGCATAATTCAAATTCACTGCTTGTAGTTGGACACCTTCACATGGCACGCTCTTACTGCATGCCAAATTAATGGCTTCCTCAGTTGCTGAGGTTCCACTTATATTCTGGTACACCACGTTGCTGAGCTGCACGTTGGTAACGGATTCCTACACCGCGAAGGCAATATAAATACCATTAATGTCAATTACAAAACTCAGCTGCGCTCACTTCAATATGTATGTATGTATGTAAAGAAATAGAAATATTAAAGTTGTTGAGAATGAGTTATGACCTGGCCAGAGCAATGTGGACAGTAATACTGGTCAATGATTATTGGATTCTGTACGTTGCTCATTACTATGTTCTTAAATGTTAAGCCTTTAGCAAAGCCCTTGCCTCCTGGCCATGTTTTGATCCTAACTCCATTCTGAGTCCCGCTCAATTGAGCTCCGTCCACAGTCACGTTCGTCACTCCATTCGCAGATGGATATTTGCCAAGGCTTCCAACGCTGCATATATATACAAAATCCATGCTCAACTTTCCAATTATAAGTGCTGGCCGCGATATTGAAAATTTATTTATGCACTAATTTAATTTAATTTACCTGATTCCGTGGCCGGGTCCACAAGTAACCTGTTCAACCAGAAGATTGGAAGTACCTTCCAAAATACCGATGCAATCATCTCCTGCACACCACCGCACCCAGAGGTAATCTTTAATAATAATAATATTATTATTATTAAATCTTTATCTTTGATACTCTTATATTAGTTGACCATGTAGCTCCAACGTCGCTACTTTAGAAATGGTATGGTATGGTGATGGGAAATTATATGATCCACCTGTTCCGATGTGGACATTTCGAATATGGACGTTAGAAGAAGCAACGTGAATCCCATCGGTGTTGGGGCTGTCACCGGGGGCCTGGATAGTCAATCCTTCTGCCAGCACGTTGTCACATGAATCAAGGGAGATGTGGAACTGCCTGCTGTTAATGGACCTAAAGCCTCTCAACACCACATTCTTATTTCCCGCCAATCGTAATGTCTGCACATTAATTATCATTCCATCAATCAACATCAGGTACGTACGTATCTGCTTATTCATTCATGCAAAACACTCAAATTCTTTATAGACATGATATATGTTATATAAGAATGGCTGGAGGCAATACCGCAGGCCCTGGTTTGCACTGCACACCACCACCGCCGCCAGCGCCACACAACGTAACGTATTCCAGTCAGAATGGGGATACAGTAGTGTGATTCTATGCTCTTTCCAAATCACGAAAAATATATAAACGAATAACATTTTTTGCAGCTACCTGTTGATTCTTACTACACACGTTGTTCCACCACGAGGCTCCATTTCCATCCAAACTACCCCCGCCGCTGATGGTTAGACCATCTACATTCGTGAACTCTAACCAGTACAAGTTGCTGTCACCTTTCCACACACTATTGTCCGTTGGTGCAATGAGATCCCCAATTACCTGCATGCCAAAAAACAAAATTTCTTGTCGCTCAAAACCAATTAAATATTCTATCACAACATCTTCATACCAATTAGCTTCGGGAATAGATATATTATAACGTTAGCTCCAGCAATTACCTGCACAGTTATGCCAGCATTCTTACAAGGTCCTGTAAACGAAACTGGACCAACCACATATTTTCCGTTTGGTATATTGATGGTAGACGGTTGAGTAGAAGAACAGGCCGCATTCCAAGCTGCCAAAAAAGCCTGGATATATAGCACACATGATGATCAAATTCTCAAACATAAACCCATAACCGAACATGTCATTCATTATTCATTTCATCACTTCATTCATTCATTCATATAACTCACTCAACTAATTCTCACCTTGCTATTGTCTGTGATGCCATCACCTTTTGCACCATACTGCTGAACGTTGAGCGTAGTACCACCGGAATTAGCTAAACTAGGGGTGCGTATTGAACTCGCTCCTGGCAACACAGAAGAGCCTGTGAAACTCACAGCTAATATAAGGACAAGAAACCTCATCTTTATTAAAATAAATGCAATCGAGTGTTCCGATTTTGAAAAAAAAAATGCAATCGAGTGCCTTTTCAGCGAAAAAGCAGTCGACTGCCTCTTCACCACGACGGGCACTCGAAAGCTGAGTTTCAACAGAGCTCTTGATTTGGGATTGAAGTCCCACTCCTTTATATACACCATGAATTGCACTCTCTAGAACCGGAATTCCCTCAACCAACTTCATTTTTTAATTTCTTTTCTAATTGTTTTATTAGTTTCCACAGCGTTTGCATTGATGCTAATTATCATAACTTATTTGCTTGCTTAATATAGATTTAAGCCACAGAAACAGGGGTTCGTTTCGTAAATAAGGTATTTAATTGTTAATTTGTTGTTGACTGGTTCTAATCACTATAGAATTTATACAGCTATGTCAAGAAACCTGTTTAGCATTCTATAGACCAAGTTGAATCCTCTAAAATTAAGTAGTAGTTATGATCACTGGGGTAAAATCGGTATTGATGATATTAATTACGCGTTTCCTTAATCACTTTCAACGACTATATTTCATCATTTTCCCCTCATTCAATGACTACGCCTAGCCTATACACGGTTCCACCAACCAAGATCTCTTTTATTCCATCTCCGCTAACCAACTTCAAATAATGCTTGAAACCAATTTCGACTATTGATAAAAATAACCCAAAACTCCAAAAATCTTTCCCAAAAGAAAATGCATGAGTAACAAAATCATTAAAATCACAATTATCATATTCTATTTTAGGTGTAGCAATTATCACGAGTCCTTAACAGATGAGCAATCTAATACACAATGGAACTCTTAACCCTTCCACACTCTATGGGCTTACCGTGAAGGATGATAACAAGAAAGGAAAGTAGAAAACGCTGTATTTTTATGGTATAATGGAGAATGCTATCAATCTAGTAAGGAAACTAAGATTCCCAAAAGAGAAAAATCTAAGACAAAAAAAATTGTATCTATTGTCACATCGGTTTCCGTCTAGAGGGTATAATAGATATATTGGTTGGAGTACTTCAATAGCGTAGTCTAGATAACTACAATCTAAAAAATGTTAAGAAAAAGACTAAAGACAAGCCATGAGATGATAACTACATTGATTTTGCTTTGAATGACACTACTTCATCTAATAAATCAATTTTAGACTCAAGTTCCTCTAATCATATGTCTACCTCAAAGCATTCTTCTTTGATACCTTTCGCTAATCCTACTATGTTATCTAACACCTCTTTTCGCAAAGATCTTAAAGACTACTTTGCATACTTTCTGAATGTTTAGTTAGGATCTAATTTATATGGCCTTACATATTCAAATCACATGCCATCGAGGGTGCATCATACTATACATTCAGCTAACTAGTGAGTGAAATTACCATGTCATAGGGAACTAGTCTTCCATTATTTTGTATTGCGTGAACTCTCGTTGCTAATGCTAGAGTGTACAAGTCTCATCCATTGAAAAATGATACTCATATTATTTTATAAGAATATCATGAGGTATATTCATGATGGGATTAATTAGTAGCAACATCATTCTTTATAACAACCACATAGTTGACATAGTATGTGTTATATTTGGGCAGATGCATTTTGTCCTCTGAAGTTTTCTTTCTTTACACCACTCTTCTTATACATTATCTTACATAATTTGTTGAACATTAGTACCTAACATGGATAGGAAATTCTGACACACATTATCTAGCATACTAGCTGGTTGGGATTTTGGGGGGTGGCAAGTTACATTGCCCTTGGTAGTTCATCAAGGCATCATAAGAACCTACAATTTGACCATAATTAGAAACTCTTATATACATTATTATGGGCACATATTACCATTTTTCATTCTTTGCTAGACATTCCCTATCAATTGACACATTTTCTCTTCTTAACGTTTTCAATTTTTAGCAAATCTACTTTTAGGAGGGGTGCCAACAAGGATGAGGTGGTCCTCCTCGCTTTCCGCTGTTAGCGCTCCTTCTGGCAGCACTATGGTGTTGGCCATTGCTGAGGTACCTGCGGCAACGTAGGCAGCTATTGTTCCTTCCTGAGAAGCCCACACCTAAAGTTCCTGCAGCTGTGCCCTTAGGGCCCCCAACACATTTTGTTGCTCCATCATAGCTTCCTAGAGCACTTCTCGGGTGACCTCGTGAACTGTGTTGCCAATGTCAAAGAGGTCACCCTCTGTCAATGCAATTGGCTCGATGTCTAGTTTGAAACCCTGGCCTTCTTTCGTGGACCTGACCGCTCCGTGACGTGCAGCCATTTCAGTTGGGTGGACATCGTGCTCAGGTCCGTTCCTTCTGCTGTATCTGGTCCATGTCCTGTAGACATGTTTTGGCCCCCTTCCTCCTGCGTCGTGGTGGCCCTATTGATTGTGTTGTTGCTGCTATTTCGGCGGCCTTTGCCTATTCTATCGTTACCTTTGCTGCTTCGTGGGCAGTCCTTACCTCCGTGGCCGCTTGTTCATTGCGCCTCTGTTGGGCCAACTTCATGACATGCAACTTGGTTGCATCCTTCTGCTCCTATGCTACTGTTCTATGCCTTTCTGCCAGATCTAGGGCACGTCACTTGGGAGGCCATGATTCAAGCACGGAGAAGATGGCGTCATCAATTGCGATGAAAGGAAGCTTGGTCCGGGTTTGTGTCGGATCCTTAGCTCTTAATTCATGTCTTAATTGACCGCACCTGCTTCCTTTTGCCTTAAATTGAACATCTCATCATGAAAAGTAACATCAATGGTTACTTCCCAATTGACCCGCGCAATAGTGCAGTTCCCCGTGCGTAGGCGCGAACCCTGTACAATGTTGATTCTGCGCGTGCCTCCTTCACCACGCAGTTCCCAAACAGACATTTTTAGAGTCTCGCACTCTCTTTCAACTGTCTGGAGCATTGAGACTATGCTCCCTATGGCTAGTCACGTGGTCGCACCACCTGTGTGAGACTTCAACCTGCCTTCCAGTATAGCCCGCGAAAAGTCCTCAATTGTCTACATGACCGCTGGTGCTGTGTGTTCTACCGTATGTAGTGCGATCGTCTAGTTACTGTGTTTGGTGAGGTGCATTCATAGCCATGGTAACAGAGTCATAAATTCGCGGCGACATTCTTCTAATGCAATGGTACTATCACCTGTATCTTGCCTTATCATCTTTGGTTTATCGGTGAGACATGCCTACATGATCTCGTTTTCCAACCTTTTGACCTCAGTGTACATCAAAACGGTTCTCCTCTTCAATTGTACTCGGTCCTTTTCGAGTGCACGAAATCTAAGGTTCCCTCATCCGATGGCTTCGTGAATCCTTATATGTTCTACCTCAAATAGATGTGTGATGTATTCCTTCTGGTTGTCGTGCACGGTCACTATTACAGGGTCCAGTACGTGCAGATTCCTTTTTGTATTTTATGGAGTAAGTACCATTTCCATTATGTTCTGCTCCTTGGGAAGTGTCTCCGCATTCAGGCTTTGACACATTATCTGGTAGGCCCATCGAACTGCTGGCACGCGTAAGTCCCAATCATTTCGTCTCGCCTGGTGAACTTTGTTCAGTATTCTGCACACCCTATCGAAGGCTTCATCATGTAGAACTGGTAGCGTGCGTTTCCTTTCATGCTGCTGCACTTTGCTCCAATTTGTTAGTCTGGGACTGGTGTGCGCTTGTGCAGGTTTTACAGCATATGTCTGTACCCATTGAGAAAGGTGGTGCACAAGTTGTTCTGGCCCTACTGACTGACTTGCATTTGAAGCTTGGGTTTTCCAAACTGTAGGCGCATCATCCTTCTGCATCTTTGCCAGTCCTCAAAATTTCCTTGATGGGTACCCCACCATCGTGCGGGTGTTGCGCACAGTGCCAACTTCAGCGCATCAAACCACTGTTGTTCTGGTACTACACTTTCGAATTTACTTAGAAATTCATCCACCGCTGTCAATCCATCATATGTCGACATTTGTCTTGCCTCTATTGTTACACAACGTAATGACTTGATCATCATGTTGCAGTTTAGTGTTGTTACTTCATGCATCCGATTCTGCCATCACTCTATCTCTTCATCTAAATCTGAAGTGCAAAAGCTTTCACGCTCCCATGAACTCCTTCCATCTGCAGTTGGATTCACCCAATCCTCTCTTTGTGCAGTTGTCTTGTAGATACAGTCGAGATCACCATCACTATCATCATCGCGCATCGGTTCAGTGTATCATGCTCCTCAGGCTGGATCTAGCGGTACTACTAAGCGTAGTGACTTTTCTCAAAGGTCATTTTATGCTTCTTCATATTTATGGCTCCGTTCGTATCGGTAGCCCAATCTATTCCTAGTAGCGTGGGATAGGGATTGTTGTCATCGACAATCTCTATCACTTCAAAATCCACCTGGGCGTTCGTCCCTTCAATATCAATTGTCACCCCTTGCAATCTTCCCATGGGCAAAATCTTCTGTTGGTTCGCCATTTGTAAATGAATAAGGGACCATTGTAATGCAGGTCTTCCCATGCATTCCCATGTTTGCTTGGTAGTAAATTCGCGTCCGAACCCAGATCCAGGATTACCTGATCCATTTTGTACTTACCTATTTGGGCAGTCAACCTCATCTCCGTTCTTGTGCACAATGCATGCTTTCCCAGTTTTCGGACCATGCGCGGTTCTTCTGACCCTGCGCCTAGTGATAAGTTCCTATAGCCCTTTGACTCCCTTACTATCATGCAACAGTTTCATGCATGTCTCTAGAAAGGTAGTGAGCATGGAAGGATCCATCCCTGGTTCTAGTTGTTCCTTACTACCTGAAGTGGAGGCCTCCGTGAAGCTCTTCTTAGCTTCCATAAATGTATCCTTTGTGCGTTCTAAATCAAACTCGGGTTCCTTTGTAGGAGCCTTTTGAACCCACGCGCTATCTTCTGACTGCTTTCCTTTATCATCTCCTATGGCCATACTACTCCTGAGCATCATGTTTACATTTGGGTCTTCTTCGCACAGTTTATACCTCATTATTTGTACATTCTGGGTCGAAGGGGGCTGGAGAACCCCTTTTCACACATCTTTGCTATCAGCGCAGGGAAATCTTCTGCCTCGTGATCAAATTGATTACAGTACCAACATGATATCCTAGTCGGGTTCATACAATCGCGGGCATAATGCCATGTCCCTACGCAATTTAACAATTTATCTGTTTGCGACCCCTTCCTGGTCCCGTTTGACCTCAACCCCGACCGCGCCCCTGAAACCCAGTGCATGCCATCCCTGCATTTGGGTTGAGGGCTCGCGTTTTGGCTTGCACCCTATAGGAAAGAGTTTGATCCATCATTAGTTCATAGCTTCGGCAGGTGCATTCATCATGGCCTATTGACCTGCAGAAATTACAAAACAATTTCGGGGACGTCTGCGTATACTTCTGCAACAGATGACAATTATTCGTGGTGTGTTTTCCTCCTATCTTGTAGATCGTGCACCATAATGTTGACGCCGTGCTCGACCCTACTTGTGCCTCTGGTCTTAATGGCATTGGCCCTCCCCCTACCAAGTAGTTCGCAAACATTAGACAATGGTCCTTGTCATGACCTTGGCCTTTACATTTTATGCACTATACTTCCTCGCGCACCTCCAGTCGAGTTGTCCTGTCCTGTTTCAAGATTTGCATCTCCAAACACAGATTCAGCAGTTGTGTGTGGATTTTTTGGACTCCCAACGAAGGGTCTTGTATAGGGGTCACATGAAATCTCATTTCCATCTCCAACGCTTTGGCTTGGGTGGAAAGTTTTTGATGTGGCAGTGCCGTCCTTAAGTGTGGCATAGGTGAGGCCACAAACCATGCGCAATGATGTGCACCTGTTAGCATCATATTGGCTTTGCAGATCATACTCTTCAGACTTTGGTTCAGGTCTCACTGGGTCTTGCTCGAGAGCATCGTGGTCTCCTTAAACCTGATGATTGATTATGTCTCTGATTTTGGCCTGCTAAATTCCCTATTCAGCGTGGTCTGGATCTCTGCAATTCTTGCGTTCTGGTGGTCATTAGAATTCTTGATATACCACGTTAATGCGCGATCCTGCAACACACTCACCAACGTAGCCTTTTTAATATTATCATCCATGATGGCCTCTGCTTCCCATACTGCTCTTACCATGAACCAGAATTGGTCTAGATCTTCATTTCCTACTCCTCTGAACACTGGAAATTTGATTGCACTTGCCATACTGAGCTGAAGTGGCAGTAGAGGTGGAGTAGGTGGAGATAGAGGTAAGAAGAGTGAAATGGGTGGCGGTGGGGGTGGGGGTGGTAAATGTGGAATTCTCTGTCTTATCAAACTGACCGCGCTTCTCGGAGATACTTTCACAAGCTCCTCCCCCCTTTCCCGTGAGGGTGAAATTAAGGGATTGTTTTCCAATTCCTCACTACTTCTGCTTCTGTAGATCTTTCCACTTCGCTTAGTCCTAAACATTAATTTATTCACATAACCGGCTTTTCACACAATAGCATCTTAATCCAAGTGTTCAAAGATTTAATATACTTACCTCGCGGTCCCTTGAGAAAATGTTGCTCGGCCTCATTGTAGCTGACGGTTGTGTCTACCGTGAACTCAGTGATAAATCCTCCTATTATTCGATCAAGCCAGTGGTCCACAGCTCGTGTTATCTTCTCTTATGAGGCTTCTAGTCTGCGCACTAGTTCCGAAGTCCACACTATTGGTTTGTCGAGCTACACCTTCCCTGGTTTTCTGCTAACTTTGCAATCCACTCGTATAGCTCAGATGGAAAAGATGCAAAGAAAAATTTGTGGATTTCAGTGTACAAGTAGCGATCCAACCATTTTTCCTTAGATACTCACGGATTTTTGTTTTCCTGCGCTGCGAACTAATGAATCTTCTTGTCTAATCACTCTTCAATTTCTTTCTTTGTCAGATTCTAGTGGCACGACATCAGAAATCCTTTATGCAGATCCCAGTCTCGGGAACGGAACCATTTGTTGGCTTGTATTGTCCTAACCCAGGTTCAAAGGTGATTTAGCCAAAAAAATCCCGGTACTATTTGCACTTTCAGAAATAGTCCATGGAGCACGGACTGAGGTCTCACCCAAAGTAGTATGGGAGGGTGCTAGAAAGAGGTTTCTATACCCTTGGGATGTCTGAGGGGCTTCTGGAGGTCCGCGATATGACCTATCGCTACACGCACTTGCGATCCCTTCGTAACCTGTGGTGTGGCTTCCATGCAGCCCTACTCGTGGCGCGACCCTTATAATACCCAAGTTCCTTGCTAATTAACCGATTACTTAACTTGTGTGTGTAATATTTATCGTTATTACAACATACTCAGCAATCATATTAGTGCGCATGATACATAAATGAATACAGGCATAAACAAGATAACAATTACATAGAAATAGGAATCAACTTCTCTTTATTTAACCTTCAATCTTGCTTACAGACTCAACACCGCCTTGCGCACTCAGCTGCAGGGGTCCGTGTACGCAGCTACAGAATCTACTAGGCCTCTACGCACTCAGCTGCAGAGCCTCTTCCTACTACTACGACCCAATACACTTAGAATCCTACTCTAAGCTCGAACCATTCCTTCACTACTCTCTCTATCATCCACTCCAGTTACAACTTAGAGACTCACTCTATTTATACAACCCCATGGTCCTCAGACCATGAGTAGGCCGACTTTACACTAGTTTACAATATAATTTTTAGCACGGACAACCATATGACTCAATTGTACACTTCGCGCTTTGCGCCATCAATTCACAGAGACTTATAATATTGTTTTCCAAAACTTGGGTCTTGCACCCAAAACCTGCTATGTGGGACTCGATGCCCAACAGTCATGCTAAGGATTGAGGAGGTATTCATCAATGCACCAATGTATAATATACTTTTTTATTTTGATTTTTGAAAGTATTTTTGAATTATCTCCCTTATATGTGATGTTATTTTATATATGCATGTGCTTTTATTATTGATAGTAAATGATAACCTACCTTCCATGATGGGAAAAAATTATATTTTGGGGTGGTTTATGTGTATAGGGGATTGGATCAGGAAGCTTGGATCGACATTTTCAGACTAAACAAGGGTTTCTGGAGCTATTCATAGGGCTTGCAAAATTTAGCGATATGTGAGGGTTTCATGTATGCTTCTCCTATCTTTTGTTATGTGATGAATGGAATGTGTTTGTTTCAGATTTTGAGAATCCATTGCACTTTTCTGCACACTTTCTGAAAAATATAAGAGAGAGATCTATGGACAAATATCTCCCTACCTATAAATATTCTTAAAAAGTAAGAAATTATTTATAAATTTCATTGTTATAGTTTATTTAATCATCTAGTCCGCATGCATTTTCTTGGCTTCCCGAGCCTCTCTTTTATATCTTTAGTACTTTACAAGAAAAATTTAACCATATGTCCTAATTTCTACAATAATTATAAGTCTTATGATTCCTACTTTTCTTCTTCATTCCATATCATCATGCTTCTTCTCAACAACCTAACTAATGAAATACCATTATTTCCCTTGATTTCCCACTCAAGCTCTCCCTTTATAGTTCCATTAGTATTTACCTTCATCCTTCATCAAGTACGCCTTTTTCTTGAGTTCAAGTTTCCCTTAATAAGGGAATTTGAAGCTAATTATTAAACTACATAAATGATAAAAAGGAAAACCAATTATTATATTATTTTATGGAATCCATAATAACAAAAATGGTTGAACAAGATATATTTTAGGGGTGTCTTCAAATTAAAAAATAATAATTATAAAAGTTGACCATTCTTTTTGGCCAAATCTAATCAACGTGCATCCAATTTTAATTATATTAGTTCCTTGCTGCAACCTAAATAACTTTGAACTCTTTGATAAGATAATTTTAAGAGACAAACTCATCAATCTACATAACATAAACTTCTTCAATATTATCAAATAGAGTCATGAACGTATTTCATACTTCAATTGGATAGAAAATGTTTAATGTTTCCTGTATTGAGGTGATTTTCCTTGGATATGTACGTTGTTATGACTCCTATATATAAGTTATCCTTCTTTCCCTATATGAAAATTTTCAACTCATCATCCTTTATATCTAAAATTAGTGTTTGTAAAAATAAAAGCTTTTTAGTTTTTAATAATGTTACTGTATTGTGTTCCCATGTACTACTATTATGGCCATTGAGAAGCAAAATTCTTGTTGGAACCCATGATCATTATCTATAGACTTGTAATATGGTACAATATTAAAGTAAAAATGTTTGATGCATTTTACTGGGGAGATTTAACACATAACAAGCTTGTATAACATCCAAAATTCTTGTAGATAATAATCTAGGGCCAAAAATAGTAGCTCTAATACCATTTTGGGGAATTGGGGGATGAGATATATCATGGAGCCATACATTCCATGAGAACGCTATGTCTAAAGACAAAATTACAATATTTAAGTCTAAGTAAGAATAAATTAATATCCTAATAGAAAAATAGTCTAATCAAGTTCATCATATGTTTAAATCTTCCAGGGACAATTAATTGATAGTCAACAACCTAGTCGGAGAGTCAACTAAGTAGTAGAATTAGTGGTTGAGTATGCACTTGATAAATTAGTTGGGATAACTATGGCATTTGAATTGTGTGAAAAGGATGAATTTAATATGTCTGTTATGTGACCAATCCATTCAAATAGGACCATGTATTCCTCACTCCAAGGGTGCTAGTTACACTTTAGTGCTATATATGGATGCTTTTAGGGAACAATATATTATGACTATCGAACATTTGACCTAAATATTATGTTTAAAAATTAGAATTTGCATGCTTTAGAAATGTCCTAAGTATTACATATGGTTGGAAAGTTAGACTTTAAAAAATTCTTGTGAAATTTGAAATAAATTTAGGCAATTCCAATAAAACATTATAACTTTAAAATGAAATGTAACCATCCTTATCATGTTGTATTTGAAGTATAACGTAATTCCATGGATTTAATATCTATGATTAGATATAAAATTCCAAAGTTAAAGAAGGATATGCTCCCATTTACTATAATTAATATGAGAAGTGATAATCGCTTGTGCAACAGAAGACGTCACCATTAAGTGTTTTCTTGCCTCAAGCAATCAAATTGATTTGTGTATAGGGGATATTTTATTTTCGATGGTCATCAAAGGAGGTTCGAGGTTTCTTTGGATTAGTTTTGGGATGGATCCAATTGAATCAAGTGTTTGTGCTGAAGACGAGTAGTGGTTGAGCAGCACAGGAGGTGACACCTTCGATAGGAAAAATATTGAGAGCCACAAGCTTAATCAAATTAATATATCTGACAATTGATTTCAAGTTAAGGGAGACGAGACTCTACAACACATTTTTGGATCTCTTACTCCCTACGAGTGATGATCTTTGGAGATCTAGTGTTGTTTACATAAATCGAGTTTATGGGGATCAAGGGCAAGTGTTTCCACTTGCAAATCTGATATGGCAAATGCAGCTCCCTAGAGATCTCCTGGTAGGATCTCTCAATCCATTTCTGGCATGGTTTCCACCCTGCTTAAACATGGATCGGGACATGATAAAGCGTGTTGAAACTTCAATAATTATAAATGTTCCTTATATAGCCCCAGATTTGACAGAGAGGTGTAAGAATAATAATCTTATGACAACGTTGGAAGAATAAGTCTCCTTTAAATTTTTTGCAAAGACTCTAGTTGGTAGATCACTTCTTATAGGGGTTCGAAACAACTTCTTGGTGTTGGATCTGAAATGAGAGATCTATAAAAGATTAAATATTCCAATGGAGATGCAAACTCTGTTCTGTGCAGATAGATCTATGCAAGATGAAATGTTGCTACCAAATCAAGGAGTTGAACAAAATTCCTCAATATTTATCAATCTAAGGTTGGGGTGGGGTTTTCCTGGATCTATTTTCCCCAAAGGATCAAAGTCAAACAATATGGGACAAGTAAATGGAGGTACTTCATTCAACACTTAAAAGGGAATTTTAATGCCTCATCCAAAATAGATCAGACTCTTAATATACCCAACCCCTATATTGTGGAGCAACTGAATCAAGTCCGAGAAATGGCAGTAGATCTATCAGAGAAAAATTATCTACTTACAATCTTTGAATCCCATGCAGTCATATGCAGATTCAATAGTTTTTGGCCAAAACAAGTGGATCTATTTTAGTAGATTTTCACAAATTGAACAATTAATTGTGAGATTCACCTATGATCCATGGGTTTCTTCATAGTAAAGTTTCAATCATTGGAGGCACGAGAATATATCTTACGAGATGGACCATGATTCTAGGGCAATGTGGGATGTTTTATTATGCCATGGTTCATAAAAATTGATGCCAATATAATGGTGGTATCAAGAATGCCAGTTTGGATTAGAATGCATAATCTACCCCTTCATTTATAACACCACAAAGTGCTAGAAGGAATTGAGAATACCATAGGGAGGTACATAAAGACAAATATACAAAGAAACGAATACATAATCTAGACTTTCACCAGAATTTGTGTGTAGGTGGACCTCAGCAAAGGATTCCCAAATCACATCCTCGTGGCACATAAAAACTAGTGTTCGACACTATTTCTAGGCTTTGAAAACATGACCTTTAGGTTTCAAATATGTCGACAAATAGCACATATATAAAATAAATTTCCTATGGTGAAGAAAGAGATAAGGAGGAAATAGAAACTAGTGAAGAAGCACAAGGGATGAAACTTTCCAGAGAAACAATCTAAACACGAAGAGGATGATGGCAAAATGTGTATCCCTATCAATGAAGGAACTCATAATTCATAAGAAAGCGTAGCAAATGGGTGAGATAATCAAGAAGCATCAGGAACCCCAATCTCAACAATGTAGCACGAGAAGATCCCTAAAGAAAAGGAAACGAGAGGCTTCTAACAACATCATGTTTCTAAGAGTTTGAATTTAGATAAGGAAATTCCAAATGTGAATAAAGAGAACCAGCAAGCACTTGTAATGACCACTCCAAATCAAGGAGGATGGTAGAACGTAGAAAAGAAGAAAGGATGAAAAAGGTAATCAAATTTTTCCTTTTAGCAGTAGTTTATATTTTTGTATTTATTCCGTACTGTTTCTCTGAGCACCAGATTTGACTGGTTTGACTAAATGCTCTTTGAGCATCTACAACATGTAATTTTGTTTTAATTAATAAAATTATGATTTTTTCTTAGGGAAAAAAAATATATAATACATAAATGAATACTAAATAAATAACTAATCAATTTTTGAAATATTAAAAAAAAAAATTCATTTTCTTAAAAGATTTTGTAAATATTATAATTATAAAATTGAATGTTTATTATTTGATTTTTACCATTAATGGGTCATGTCATTTAAATTGGTCTTAATTTTCAACCTAAAAACATTTTGAAATCAGTGGATATGTAAAATTAACAATAAAATGGAATTTGGAATAAAGATGTTAGCACAATGTAAATTTATTTCCACTATTTTCAAGCCGAGGAATGAACATTGTTTTCAATATATTCATTTTTGTTTTTATTCAATTCAAGTTTGTTTTATTTAGTTATTTAGAGTATATTTTATTTTTAAATTAAAGTGAAAACATGTTAACTCGAGATTGAATGTGAATGGAATCTCACAACACCCTTATATTAGACTATAGAATGTACTTCTCAACAAAATTAAACTAATATTAGATATATATGTTGGGAAAAATACTGGTGATGGGAGGTGGTGGGGGGCAGGAGGGGGGGGGGGGGGGGGGGTTGGGGGGTGAATCAGTATTTACAAATCAATAACTTTTTAAATTTCATATTCAGATTTCTATACACGACTTTACTGAATGGAACTTGCGTGTGTACGCAACTGTTCTTAAGAAAATTAGCATATATACGGTGAACTTACGATTCAGTTAATCCATCAAATGTTTGTTTTTAGCTGATGCATTAGTACTTTATTAACCATTAGATAAACATTAACCATGTGTTGTAATAGATAAACCATCCCACATAAGAAACACCCATGAACATTAGATTTAAGGTGGAAACCCAATGCGAGAGAAAACCACCTGTTGTTGTTTTTGTCTTCTTTTTAATATAAAAAAATTGTTTACAATCTTGTACTGGCACAAACTCATACCAGTATGTAGGCACCCACATGCAGAATGCTACAACCTTCTCTCATTCTCGAGCTTCTACTAGAAGGGAGCTACAACTCCCTAGCTCTTGTACTAGTTGATATGTTCACCAGTATGTAGGTGCCGACCTACAAAAGGCTACAACCTTCACTCATTCTCCAGCTACTATTGGAAGGGATCTCCAACCCCCTAGGTCATGTACTAACTTATATGTTTACCAATACGTAGGCGCCAACCTACAGAAGGCTACCACCTTCACTCTTCCTCTAGGGACCACGCTCCATAATTTTTCAGACTGGATACTCCTAGTACACATTGACACAATATGTAGACCATGTTTCATCAAATTTTCATACTAGACCCATTAGTAACACTGAAGCTAAAAATCAATCACCACAGCAATACAACCGTCAAATACAACTGCATCAACCAATCACTTAAACTCATCAAATCTAAAACTCAATCATCAATCTTTAAATCAACCACAACTAAATCAATCAATAACTAAAACCTCTAACATAACTGAACCACCCAATCGTCAATTTTTGATACAACTGTATCAATCATTCACTCAAAGCCCAATCAATCGACACTTAATCAAAATACAACCAATCAACTGGGATAGTCAGATCACTGTAACCAGAACACAGATCTGAACTCAGAACATTGCATCAACAACCAAAATCAACTACAACCTCAAAAATCATATGTCAGGATGTATACGCTACTTCAATGAAGCCAACCTGCATGTATACGATACTTTCTGTAACCCAACCTGCGTATACCTCTAAATATATTGAATCATAAAACCTCTGAACCAAAAACTGTACCAACCAATGACATTCTGAAGATCCACTGGCATATTACAAATTTATAAACAAATAGTAGCAAAGATCACACTTCTTACTCAAACAATCAATCAACCAAACTCAATCTCCTTAAACAATTAGTTTGACTTTTAGATCTAATGAAGACATCATTGAAAAATAGGAATAAAATAGCAGCACTGACTAGTCATCTCTAAACAAAACGATTTTCTTCTGCATACGCTATTTGGAAGTGTCGAACTAGTGTGTATATGTGCCTTCACCAATGCGAACCAACGTATAGATCTACAAATAATAACTTATAACTTCGCGGCTATTACAGTCTTCAGATATACCCATATCATATCATATAAAGGATAAAATATGTGTTAGCACTCAAATCTAGCCTATCCATTATCATGTCATACAATGATCAGTCATTTAAGGTCTCATGATCCTAATCCGTCATTCAATCTCATCCATTATCAAACACTCAGGTGCATACTTAGTTTAGATCAAGCAGAGCATCAATAACCCATAACATGCATATTTTCTTTGGATTTAAATCTTCATAAATTTTCATTACTTGCACACCTTCTCACTTTGATCTTCACCTCCTTATATAGTTTTAGCCTTTCTCAATACCTCGGGTGAAAACCATAGTTATGATGATGGTATTATTTTTTGAGATCAATATTCTTTGCTGCACTCATTACTATGGGCCATTACCATGGTAGGAACCCCTGGTATTCTCTAACCTTAATTTTCCATCCCATACAGGCCTTTCCTCTTGTGAAAGTTCATGCATATGTATACTCTCCTTTTATTTTGTCTACCCATGTGTATACGCTACTTTGACTAGGGTAAATAACATATACAACTTAATACAACTTAAACCATTCTTTTTCTTCAATTGCTTGATTTTGATCCAAAATCCTTTATCCTATCATCCTATTCTTATGTGCCATTACTTTGTTATCTCTGAATTGTCCTATTACAATGTGAGTTGCCATCATGTATCACTTCTAAACTGATTTCTCTGAATTGATCTGCATTTTGTCACATCTGTAAAGACAACTACCATGAATTCTGTCACATCCTGTTTATACCATTGTTAAGTATTCCATTCATCAAATAGGTTGTCATCAAGGACAACTCATCGGGTGGGTTTCTTATCAAGGACAACACTAATAATTTCCCTGTATCAAACCTTTGAACATTATTTTGTTCCATCATTCTGTCACCTTTGATATCTTCATTCAATCTTTCTGTCACCTCTGATCTGACCTATAAATTCATATAGTTACCATATACTTATTCTACTTCTAGTGAGTTTCCATCAAGGACAACACATGCATCATAATGCCAACAATATAAAGTTCTTAAAAAATACATATTTTTCCAAAGAGAAATCGTAATTTTATTCAACCTGAAAACAAAGGAAAAAAATTACATTTGCAGATGGCTCGAAGAGTTTGATCATATCAGCCTTTCAGGCCAATGCACATAAAGAGGGGAAAAAATAAAAAATAAAAATTACATAAAATTGGCAGGGCTTCGTCTGATAATAATCAATTAGTTTCCTCTTTTTCCTTTCCTTTGTTCCACCTTTCACAAAACTTCTTAATTGGGAGCGGCTGATACTATTTCCAGTTGCATGCCTTCCACCTTCAGGGGGAACTTATTTGTATGAATTCAAACTCTCAGATGTATGGGTTCGCTTTATGCCCCATATTTCATTTTGAAAGGGTATGACCACCTTATACTTCTCTACTATTATGATCTATGCTGCTTCTTAGATGTTTTAGATTTCCTCATGCTGATTTCCTCTAGTTTGGATATCTACTAAATTGTTGGCTTTTTCGACATGTTTAGCATAATCATTTTTCTTCTCTTCTCACTCCTCCACTTGGGAGCCTTATTGATTCTATGCTTCTGGTCGTTGAAGACTCTAATCCATTTCTTCATCTTCCTCATCTAAAGAAGGAAAATCTGAAAATTTCCATCCATTTGGATTTTGAGAACTTTTCTCTATCCCTTTTCTTACTTGAGGGCATGTGTTCTGTAGGTCCCATGTCTGATGGCAGATCTGACAACTAAATGCAGTATTTTCAAAGTCTAGCTATTGTGTACACTTGAAATCTTGATGAATGAGATGGATGTTATCTAGTAGGCCTTTCCTTAAGTCTATCTCCACGTAGATGTGGGTAAAAGTAAAGATACCTTTGTCCATTCTTTCTCGATCCATATTTATAAATCTCCCCAATGAATTTCCAATGCATTCTAAAACATGATGGCGCCAAAAAGGAAATAGGATATTGTGCAACCTTACTCATACATTTATCTTTATAACGACCATTGTTGTGGCATCAAAAGATGGAAACCATGGAGTTACAAAGATACCCATTGTTCAACAAAACCATGGTCCTTCATTATGACATAGTCTAGATATGTCTAATTATTGAATTGAAACAAAAAGGCTCCATTTCCACTTAGGTAGATATCACAATTTTTAGTCTTGGAGTTGAGGTAGATCCATTGATGTAGATCTTTAAACTTGGGCCAAAATCCATTAAATCGATACACCAAACCTATATCTTGGAGAATAATAAAATGAGCACAAACTTCTACCAATTTTATTACCAAATCGAGTGCTTTCTCTTCCTTCTCAACTAGGTAAGGCCCTAGGATAGTCAAATTTTGGGTTTGTGTGGAAACTTTCCCTCTCAGTGCACCCTTAAAATAACTTGGACCATTAATCGTTGAAGTTTTTCCTGGTGGAATGCTTGATCCTGGGGCTCCACCGAGCAATATCAAATTTACGATAATGAATGAATCTTAAACAATGTCATAGTTGTGCAATTGAAACAAATTTTTCAAATCTTTCCATGCATAGATCATACTTTGTGAATTCATCATAATTCCTAGCTTATCGTGAACCTTATGCTTCATTTCTTGCACTCAATCCTCAACCCCAACACTTATTTTGATTGATTTCCCATTTAGGGTTTTAATAACCATTGCATCCAATTAGATTTTTGGATAGATCTCCCGACTTCCACACTTTTGCATATATCTAAGCAGAATCTTCCAGATGCGTGGTAGTGATAAGAAATACAAATTCTTTGACTATTTTCTTTTATTCTCTAAATGTTTGATAATACTAATATTTTTTAAATATATAAATAAATATGTATTTAAAATATTAAGTTATAATATTATTATGGATTAGACATAAAAGTTAACTTGTAATTTTATATATATATATATATATATATATATATATATATATATATTTTAAGTTATTATATTTTTTTTGTTTTTTTTGCACAATTTTAGCTACACATCTTGGTAGTCTTGTCTAATGTAAAAGAGAATATGTGAAGATGACCAGACAATCCTTCAAGGGGTAATTTGTTGCAAAATCTTATATATCTTAATTTTTATATATTGTGTGTTGACACCTAATCCGAAACGGATGAGGTGAAGCTGGACAGTCATCTAGAAGATGAACTGATCCGTTTTGTATATGTATAAATAATGTGGTAGCTAATGAATAAAATCAATCAGTGTTTTCTCTCGTTCAATGTGGAGTTACCCTGGCCTGACATGGTATCAGAGCTCAGGTCCCAGTCCCTAAAATAGTAGTAACTCCTGTCCTGCTCTGGCGTGATTCCATGGCTCTGCCTCTGCCTAAATTCGCTGCGCTCTGCCAGAGACTGCGCCTCTGGAGACTGCGCCCTCAGACCTTGAGTATTGCGCCCTCCGTTACCTATGCGTTGATGCTGTTGAACTGAGAGCTGAGGTATCGTTTTTTTCAATGGTGACTGTGGTATGCATTCAAGATTTTGCGTTTTTGGTGGCTGCCTTCTTAGTTTAATGAATACTGATTCATGTGACTGCGTTGAAGACTGATGGTGACTGCGTTTTTATTGAAGTCTGAGTTTTTGTAATGGTGGCATAACCTACAACTATCAGAAAACTTCTGTAGATCGGGCCTGTTTGTGGAGATGCGGAGTAATGCGAGTTTTGTATGCTTTATTACCTGCGTTTTTATGGTAACAGTCCCTGCGTTTTATTACCTGCGTTTTATGGTAACAGTCCCTGCGTCTTTATGGTAACAGTCCCTGCGTTTTATGAATCAGTCACATGGTATATTGAATGCTGCCTGAGCGCATTGCCTGCGTTTTATGCCTGAAATTTGCTGGTAATTAGTTTAAAAGTGATGGATCCGAATACGTGACATTGAGGGCGTCCGATGTATTGGCTGTACTCTCTTAGCTTTAATATTGAATGCCTTTAATATTGAATGCCCTGTAAGTGTTGTTAGTGCGGCTTTTTAATTGGATGTTGTGGAAGAATGTCAAACCATGGGCATATGCAGCAAATCAGTATAATATCTGCAAGTCAATACTTACTGCCTTTTTAATGGTGACTGCGTTTTGAATCTCAGAAAAGTTTTGTGCCAGCCCATGGTCCGTAAGTTGATTATACACAATAAAATGCATAAAGAATGACTGCGTTTTTTATTGCAAGAATGGTGACTGCTTTGATACCTGCGTTCTATTGTAAGAATGACTGCGTTTTCCATTAGTGACAATCAAAGACTCAGAACGCAAGAGCCTCAAAAGTCGCGAAGACTGCTAGGACTTCAGTATTATGCAGTTGATTTTTTGACCTTGTATGGCGTTTTTTTGTATAAGGTGGAGATGTGTTTTTTTTGTAATGGTTGAGCAGTTTTGTTGAATTCAAAGTAGTTTGCTGAATTCAAAGCAGTTTGAGATGCGTTTTTTTTATAGTGGCTGAGCAGTTTGTTGAAATCAAAGCAGTTTGTTGAATTAATATATGCAGTTCATATTATTCAAAGCATTGTTGTTTCCAGAAGAAAATAAAGTGCATAGGGCTATGGCATAAGAAAAAAAAAAAATTCCAGCAGAAGTCTTTTATCAAGAGAAGTTTTTTTTTTTTTTAGCAGAGATATTTTGTTACAGTATGCATTCAAGAGAAAGAAGAAGATACTTCAGAGGCATGGGGGGCAGACACCCTCAAGAAGAAAAGGCAGACTTACATTGCATTCGCTGCAAACAAAAAGGATCTCATGATGCTTCTACATGCAAGCTACCATGGGAAAAGATTGAGCAGAGAAGAAATCAGCAGAAAGGTAAAACTGATGACTCAGACAAAGGTAAAGCACCTGAATCCGCTCACTATATTGAGGCACAATGTAACAT
Source organism: Pinus tabuliformis (assembly GCA_031772625.1). Taxonomy (NCBI): domain Eukaryota; kingdom Viridiplantae; phylum Streptophyta; class Pinopsida; order Pinales; family Pinaceae; genus Pinus; species Pinus tabuliformis. The sequence continues at coordinate 345,871,762 of CM062819.1, read as the reverse complement.
TGGAGTAAATGAAGATCTGTTTAATGCTTCACTTACTTCTTCGAAAAATGACTGGTTGCTTGATTCAAGAGCAACCTGTCATATGACTCATAGGAAAGATTTTTTTGAAGATTTCACTGATAATGTTGATGGAGCAGTATACTTTGCAGATCAGTCAAAAATCAAGCCATCAGGGCTTGGCACAGTCAGGCTTAAACTGCCTGATCTTCCAGACTTTCTTCTGGATCATGTTCTATATCTCCCACAGCTCAAGAGAAACTTGTTGTCCCTGGTCCACATCCGCCAGCAAGGTCACTCCATTCATATGTTTGATGGAAAGCTTGAGGTAAGAAAGGCATCTGACCATTCACTTGTCATGAGGGGTATAGAAGAAGAAAGACTTCTTAAACTGCAAGGAACCTCTGCTCATGCACAACATTTTTCATATATTTCTCATCATGATGAAGGTACACTTCCATCAAGTTTATTATGGCATGCTAGATTTGGACATTTAAACTATGATAGTCTCCGCTTGTTGAAGAAAAATGGTGTTGCTGGTTTGCCTACAATTCCTAGAAAACATAAACAATGTGATGCTTGCATTCTAGGAAAGCATAGCAAACAGTCTTTTCATGATTCACATTCAAGAGCACATAGGAAGCTTGAACTTATTCATTCAGATTTATGTGGTCCAATGCCTGTTCCTTCTGCAAATGGAAATAAGTATATCATGACATTTATTGATGATTACACCAGAATGTGTTGGGTTTACTTATTAAAGAACAAATCTGATGCTTTTCAAACATTCAAGAATTTTCATAAGTGGATTGAAAATGATGCACAATCTCATATTGGGTCTATTCGCACTGATAATGGAAAAGAATATACATCAAATGAATTTGAACAATATCTTCGCCAACATGGGATTAAACATCAAACAACTGTGCCTTATAATCCTCAACAGAATGGTGTAGCTGAAAGAAGGAACAGAACAATTTTGAATATGGTACGATCCATGCTTTTCTTCAAAAATGTAAAGACAATGTTTTGGGCTGATGCTGTTCTATGTGCTGCATATATAAAGAATAGATGTCCATCTAGTGCTATAAGAAACAAGACTCCTTATGAATTATGGTATGGACATGTTCCTTCGGTAAAACATCTCAGGATATTTGGTTCCACCTGTTATGCTTTAATACCAAAGGTACATAGAAACAAACTTGGTGCTAGAAGTCGTAAGTGTATCTTCCTGGGGTATTCAAACACATCTAAAGCATACCGCCTTTATGATGAAGTAAATAAAAAGTTTGTTTTATCTAGAGATTTCATTTTTCTTGAATCATCCAAATCTGACAGTGTTGTTGAGCGGCAACTTGATCGCTTAGATAGATTCACAAAACCGAAATCATTTCAAGAGTTTGATAATCAGATTCCACATCTTGAAGGGGGGATTCCTATACTAGATCAACATGTGGAATCTTCTTCTGAAGAACAACCTCCCCTGCATGACACTCCAACAACGGATGATGCTTTAAGTGATGTAATTGATAGAATTGGGAGACTCAATCTTGATTCAGACCCAACTCAATCAATAGAACAGCCTGGACCATCTCAGAAAGGTCCTCCAAAGTGGCTGACAAAGACACTTGAAAGTGTTCATCCTGATGAAATTGGAAAAACAGGAACCAGAAATTCAAACCGACAAGATGGAGGTGATGTAGATAACTCTAATTCACCTGTTGATATGGATGTTACTTATGATTGTGAATTGAACTTGTCTACAGATTTTGAACCAACTTCCTTCAAAGAAGCTGCTTGTCATGATGAATGGAAAGAAGCGATGCAGAAGGAGTATGATGCCCTCATAAAGAATGGCACTTGGAAGCTGGTTGATCCTCCATTTGGAACCAAACCAATTGGCTGCAAGTGGGTCTACAAGAACAAGTACAAAGCTGATGGCTCACTTGACAAGCACAAAGCTAGGCTTGTGGCAAAAGGTTTTGCACAGAAGGAAGGGGTCGATTATGAGGAAACTTTTGCTCCCACAGCAAAATGGGCCACCATCCGGACACTCTTTGCACTAGCTGCTCAGAACGGTTGGAAAGTCCATCAAATGGATGTAAAAACTGCATTCTTGAATGGAGATCTAAAAGAGAATGTTTTTATGTTCCAGCCTGAAGGATTTGCTGTGAAAGGACATGAACACAAAGTATGCAAACTTGTGAAGTCCTTGTATGGCCTCAAACAAGCACCACGAGCCTGGTATGAAAAACTAACTGAGCATCTTCTGAAACTCAACTTCAATCATTTTGATCTTGATGATGCAACTTTATTTGTCAAGAAAGTTGGCAAAACAGTTGTATATCTTGTGGTATATGTAGATGGTCTTTTAATGACAGGGAACAATGAAAGCTATATTGCATCCATAAAGAAAGAATTAGGAAAATTTTTTGAAATGACTGATTTGGGCTATGTTCATTACTATCTTGGCATTGAAGTAACCCAACATCCAAAGTCCATATTTCTTTCTCAAAAGAAATACATTGGAGATTTGTTATACAGATTTGGCATGACAGAGTGCAATCCCCTTTCTACTCCAATGGAACAAAACTTGAAGCTCACATCTACTGAAGGAAAGGAATTTGAGGATGCAACAAAGTATAGACAGCTTGTAGGAAGTCTCATCTACCTCACTACTACCAGACCAGACATTTCATTTGCTGTTGGAATCCTCTCCAGGTTTATGCAAAAGCCTTGTGAGGGACATTGGTCTGCTGCAAAAAGAGTTCTAAGGTACTTGAAGGGAACTCAAGACCTTGGAATCAAGTATACACAGGTGGACAACTTCAACTTGATTGGATACTCTGATTCAGACTTCGATGGAGACAAAGAAACTGGGGTATCTACTTCAGGATATGCTATGAATCTTGGATCGGGAGCTGTCTCCTGGAGATCACGCAAACAATCAGTACCAGCAGATTCCACAACAGAAGCAGAATATGTGGCAGCAGCTGAAGCAACGAAAGAAATTGTGTGGCTCAGGAAAATTCTTGAAGATTTGCAGGTAAAGCAAATACAATCAACTCCACTCATGATTGATAACACATCTGCAATAAAGTTGGCCAAGAACCCAAAGTTCCATGATCGTACTAAGCACATCAATACTAAATATCATCTGATCCGACATCATGTTGAGGCCAAAACAATCCATCTCCGTCATTGTTCCACAAACGAGCAAATTGCAGACATCTTCACCAAAGCGCTTGGAAGAGAAAAGCTTGAAAGATTCAGAATGATGCTTGGACTCACCAACATCCCTTCAGATTAAGGGGGGAATGTTGACACCTAATCCGAAACGGATGAGGTGAAGCTGGACAGTCATCTAGAAGATGAACTGATCCGTTTTGTATATGTATAAATAATGTGGTAGCTAATGAATAAAATCAATCAGTGTTTTCTCTCGTTCAATGTGGAGTTACCCTGGCCTGACATTGTGCATATATTGACAATGTAAATATTTATGATGCATAGAAAATTGATTTATAATACATTACTATTATGTATAAATTAGTATAAATTCAATATAATTATTGATCAACTACATAGAAATTTTATGTTTAAGGAATTATTATTACATATAAACTAGCATAGATTCAATAAAATTCCTAATCTATTAAGTTAGGAAATAAATGAGATCTTTTAAAATGTAAATTTTATTTTGAGTATAAAACTTGAAAAGAAAATTTATTCATGATTTTATATTTATTCATTTATAGGAACATGTAAAGTCCTATATATCTTAATTTCTATATCTTTACAACATATAGCATATATTGACAAAGTAAATATTTATTATGCATAGAAAATTTAAGTTTGACACATTACTATTATAGATAAACTAGAATAGATTCATCATAATTCGCTATCTAATAAGTTAGCAAATAAATCAAACCTTTAAAAATGTAAATCTTATTTTGAATATAAAATTTGAAAAGAAATTGCATCTTGAAAAATTTGGTTCCTCTCAACTTTTGTTGAATAGATTTATATTGATTCTTAATAACATTATTTATATTTATAGAAATTTCACAAATGAATATTTTTATTTTAAGTTTTATCAAAAGCATAATACATATAGTTGCATATTTTACCAAACAAACAATATATCGGAAACCTACCTTGATAAGGTAGACCATTTAGAGTCATTCACAACCACTACACCATTTCCTCATATTGAACTAATATTTAAATATTTACATTATTCTATAGCCATTACAACATCTCCCATATTAAACTATAAAGTGCTCATGTTAAATTATAAAGTATCTAGTACAATAGGTATCAAAATTAGTTTTATGCTAATAGAATTATGAATTCATAATTTTATATTAATTAAAAAATTAAATTAAATTAAATTATACTCTATGTGAAAATAACATTTCTTTTTAGGTTTAGTCCCACGGGTAGGCGATTTTGTAATCACAATGCGGTGAAGTTCTCAATGCGGTAAAGTTCTCTAGAAAAGCGAGCCCTGTACTGAAGGTGACGAGTTCAAAGGTGACGAGTTCAAATCCCCACTTACCCAGGGACTGTATAGAGGGGTCGGTGCAGCAAAAAAGAACAAAAACATTTCTTTTCAAGGTTAGAGGAGAAGTTCAATTAAATGTAGTTGGTATTGAGAAGTTTTCCGAAGCACAGTTATATGTTTTCAATATAGTGGAATATAAATAGAGGTGGTATCCGGGGAAATCATTAGGGAAATTGATTTTTTTATTGGAAATATTTAATTTTATTATAGATAAAATTAATATTAATATTATTAAAATAATGTAAATAAAATTAATATTGAAAAATGATTTAAAAACAATAATTTTACAATTAATATTAATATTAAAATTTGCTATTATATTATTGGTTTTATTTTTAGTATTAATTATTAAATTGATATTATGATTGTAAGTGTCTAGATATTATAATTATAATTAAATCTGTTTGATCGTTCTCGAGTAAGACATCACGATATTAGTATTTATTATTTATAAATATTAAACTAGCATGTTACGTTGATCGCATTCCTGCGGCTAGCCATTTTTACGTTTACGTTGCATATGTGATCATTCTGGGCTAATATAAAATAACATGCGAAAATGATGAAAGACGAATCCTTTGAATAAATAATGTAAAGGACAATATGCCAAAATAAAATGGTGAAAGGCAAAGAAATAAATAAGCGAGGCCTATTGGCAGCTGTTTCATTCATTAGTGCAATTCGTTGGGCAAAAGAATAAGAATTCCCAAACGTTCAATACAGTAGGATACGTAGGAAGCTCCGTAACACAAGAAAACCAGCATCATGCATGTATATTGGAGCTGCCATTTGGAGGATCGCTTACTAATTAGAAAAGTAGATCAGAATTGAATTCTAGTTTTAGCAAGATACGGGGGGGCTTACGGAATTAACGCTAATCCCTTTGGCATTCTTACACACAGCTTGAGCTCCACTATTTGCAATTGCATAATTCAAATTCACTGCTTGTAGTTGGACACCTTCACATGGCACGCTCTTACTGCATGCCAAATTAATGGCTTCCTCAGTTGCTGAGGTTCCACTTATATTCTGGTACACCACGTTGCTGAGCTGCACGTTTGTAACGGATTCCTACACCGCGAAGGCAATATAAATACCATTAATGTCAATTACAAAACTCAGCTGCGCTCACTTCAATATGTATGTATGTATGTAAAGAAATAGAAATATTAAAGTTGTTGAGAATGAGTTATGACCTGGCCAGAGCAATGTGGACAGTAATACTGGTCAATGATTATTGGATTCTGTACGTTGCTCATTACTATGTTCTTAAATGTTAAGCCTTTAGCAAAGCCCTTGCCTCCTGGCCATGTTTTGATCCTAACTCCATTCTGAGTCCCGCTCAATTGAGCTCCGTCCACAGTCACGTTCGTCACTCCATTCGCAGATGGATATTTGCCAAGGCTTCCAACGCTGCATATATATACAAAATCCATGCTCAACTTTCCAATTATAAGTGCTGGCCGCGATATTGAAAATTTATTTATGCACTAATTTAATTTAATTTACCTGATTCCGTGGCCGGGTCCACAAGTAACCTGTTCAACCAGAAGATTGGAAGTACCTTCCAAAATACCGATGCAATCATCTCCTGCACACCACCGCACCCAGAGGTAATTTTAATAATAATAATAATATTATTATTATTAAATCTTTATCTTTGATACTCTTATATTAGTTGACCATGTAGCTCCAACGTCGCTACTTTAGAAATGGTATGGTATGGTGATGGGAAATTATATGATCCACCTGTTCCGATGTGGACATTTCGAATATGGACGTTAGAAGAAGCAACGTGAATCCCATCGGTGTTGGGGCTGTCACCGGGGCCTGGATAGTCAATCCTTCTGCCAGCACGTTGTCACATGAATCAAGGGAGATGTGGAACTGCCTGCTGTTAATGGACCTAAAGCCTCTTAACACCACATTCTTATTTCCCGCCAATCGTAATGTCTGCACATTAATTATCATTCCATCAATCAACATCACGTACGTACGTATCTGCTTATTCATTCATGCAAAACACTCAAATTCTTTATAGACATGATATATGTTATATAAGAATGGCTGGAGGCAATACCGCAGGCCCTGGTTTGCACTGCACACCACCACCGCCGCCAGCGCCACACAACGTAACGTATTCCAGTCAGAATGGGGATACAGTAGTGTCATTCATGCTCTTTCCAAATCACGAAAAATATATAAACGAATAACATTTTTTGCAGCTACCTGTTGATTCTTACTACACACGTTGTTCCACCACGAGGCTCCATTTCCATCCAAACTCCCCCCGCCGCTGATGGTTAGACCATCTACATTCGTGAACTCTAACCAGTACAAGTTGCTGTCACCTTTCCACACACTATTGTCCGTTGGTGCAATGAGATCCCCAATTACCTGCATGCCAAAAAACAAAATTTCTTGTCGCTCAAAACCAATTAAATATTCTATCACAACATCTTCATACCAATTAGCTTCGGGAATAGATATATTATAATGTTAGCTCCAGCAATTACCTGCACAGTTATGCCAGCATTCTTACAAGGTCCTGTAAACGAAACTGGACCAACCACATATTTTCCGTTTGGTATATTGATGGTAGACGGTTGAGTAGAAGAACAGGCCGCATTCCAAGCTGCCAAAAAAGCCTGGATATATCGCACACATGATGATCAAATTCTCAAACATAAACCCATAACCGGCCATGTCATTCATTATTCATTTCATCACTTCATTCATTCATTCATATAACTCACTCAACTAATTCTCACCTTGCTATTGTCTGTGATGCCATCACCTTTTGCACCATACTGCTGAACGTTGAGCGTAGTACCACCGGAATTAGCTAAACTAGGGGTGCGTATTGAACTCGCTCCTGGCAACACGGAAGAGCCTGTGAAACTCACAGCTAATATAAGGACAAGAAACCTCATCTTTATTAAAATAAATGCAATCGAGTGTTCCAATTTTGAAAAGAAGAAAAAGAAGAATGCAATCGAGTGCCTTTTCAGCGAAAAAGAAGTCGACTGCCTCTTCACCAAGACGGGCACTCGAAAGCTGAGTTTCAACAGAGCTCTTGATTTGGGATTGAAGTCCCACTCCTTTATATGCACCATGAATTGCACTCTCTAGAACCGGAATTCCCTCAACCAACTTCATTTTTTAATTTCTTTTCTAATTGTTTTATTAATTTCCACAGCGTTTGCATTGATGCTAATTATCATAACTTATTTGCTTGCTTAATATAGATTTAAGCCACAGAAACAGGGGTTCGTTTCGTAAATAAGGTATTTAATTGTTAATTTGTTGTTGAGTGGTTCTAATCACTATAGAATTTATACATCTGTGTCAAGAAGCCTGTTTAGCATTCTATAGACCAAGTTGAATCCTCTAAAATTAAGTAGTAGTTATGATCACTGGGGTAAAATCGGTATTGATGATATTAATTACGCGTTTCCTTAATCACTTTCAACAACTATATTTCATCATTTTCCCCCATTCAATGACTACATGTCGTCTACACACGGTTCCACCAACCAAGATCTCCTTTATTCCATCTCGAGTAACCAACTTCAAATAATGGTTGAAACCAATTTGGACTATTGATAAAAATAACCCAAAACTCCAAAATTCTTTCCCAAAAACCCAAAACTCCAAAATTCTTTCCCAAAAGAAAATGCATGAGTAACAAAATCATTAAAATCAGGATAATCCTATGATAGCATATCTTATTTCAGTTGTATTAACTTCATGTTAGGATATCTAAACATAACCCCTCTTCTATCATTGGACTTCACACCTAATCACAAACAACAAACGGAAAATCCAAGTCTACATACGTATGAATAGAGAAAACATCAGAGCTACCACATGCGTTATTTATTTAAATATGCATCCATATAATATAATCAACGACAATAGGCAACTTATAACCAATACAAATATTCTCCTAATTTGGATGTCGATGCTTCTCCACCAAGCTTGTTCTTTATTTGCCATATCTTTCAATGGCACCCTCCTCCCCATGTGGCTCCTGACTTTACAACCTTACAACTTCAAAGGTTTTAGGATTTTTGGGAGAGCTTGATTTGGGTGTGAAACATAAATCATGCTTCCCTTGAAGTTCTCATGGAGGAAGGTCAAAAGTGTCTTCTTTGTGACATGGTATTTTTAACTTTGTCATATAATGATCTCTAGTTGGGTCACTTTTATCTATTAGAAAATCAGAGAGTTGCACAAGAATGAAATCAAATTTTATTGATCAAACTGTTTGGACAACTAGTACATTATATAGTCACAAATAGACATCTTCTAGGAGAATCTAGATCCAAATAATTCGGATCGCCAACTCACAACACAAACTACTAAGACACAACTCACTACTACATAAAGGGGGGTTTTAAGACAATATTTGAGACAATTTTTGGGTAATTGTCTTAACTTGAGACGAAAAAAACTTGTGTATTGTCTTAAATATTGCCTTTAACCGAGTGTCTAAAAAATTATTGTCTTAAAAAATTGTCTGTATAAAGACAATATAACACAAACATTATTGTCTCTTATGAGACAATTTCATTTTTTGTCTCTCTTGAGACCATTTCATTTTTGTCTCTCTAGAGACAATATAAAACAATGAATCCATTATTGTCTCTTATGAGACAATTTCATTTTTGTCTCTCTCGAGACAATTTCATTTTTGTTTCTCTAGAGACAATATAAAACAATGAATCCAGAAACATCTCACCATTGAAATGAATCCATATAAAAAACATTTAATTAAAACTAAACTACAAAATCATTGATTAATTCATGTTAGCACATAGTGGAATCGAACCACCAACCTCCTGCTTGTAAGAGGCATGCACTCTTCCATTGAGCTAGAGCAATTTAGAGAATTATGTGAAGATTTATGGCAATCCCGAAAACTACATTTATAGTAACTGTGTGTGTAACTGAATCTTTAGAGTTGGGAGAAAAAAAAATAGTCAACAAATATTAAGTTACTAGCATTTTCACCAAAAGGTGCAAGGGCACATTGATAGTGTTTCGTGGTTTTTTGAGCTTTCAAATATATATATATATATATATAAACAGTTGAAATACATGCAGAAGGATATGCAGTCTTGGAAATGAAAATGGTGCTAAAGGATAGGTGGGCCCAATAACAAAACCATCAATGGTTTGAGAGACCCCTGTTCCAATTTTGAAAACCCAAAGTGGAGGAAGGAAACCCCAAAAAGAATACAAGGTGTATATGTTGTATAAGGAAAGTAGAGTGTCTTTTTTGAATAGTGAGTTGTGGCCTATTATGTCCCAATAACAAGTGGTTGCTAGTAATAGACTATCAACTAGCATTTGCACCAAATGCTGCAAAGGAAATGTCGTAAGTCGGTACCACATATGGATGAAGAGCATAAATGAAAAAAAGTGATATGTTAGGTGATCTAACTTTAACCAAATCAATTTCACCATTAAATCAAAGTTATACAACTGCCTTACATTACCTTTGTCTTAAGGCATGCTTTTAAAAGCTAATCACTCTAATGGGAAGTGAAATCTTCAAGTCATAGATCAAGAACCCAAAACTCTTTTATTATGTACCAAGAACTTGTCTGTACAGTGATTCAATACAATTCTTCTTCATTTTGATTGGTTGCCTTTTTCGTTGGATGAAAAGGCTTCTTGAGCATAGAGACCGAAAGGTGGCAACATGCTTATTGTGAAATCTTCCTAACAAAAACCCAACGTCAACATCTAAAACAAATGAAATAGGAAGGAAATGAAAGTGATGGTGGGCACTACAGAGAAGGAAGGGGATCAACAAGGATGGAGGTCGAAGGGGGGAGGCGGGAGAGTTTGAAGGGGCCCTTTTCTGTTCTTTACTGCCCATGCCATTTTCATTCACCATGATGTGTGAACCTCCAAATGACAGTGCATGAACCACAACCCTGCATATATTCCATGGATATTGAGTAAACAAACATTATTATAATTTGCATCTATGCAATGATATGATTTAATGCAAAGTTGAATGGGAAATGAGTTGAGATTATGTGAATATTTTGTAGGTATTACTTGGATTGTTTGCATGGAATCTAATAGCAGTCCAACCTCCTTTGGGAACTACCACAATGTTTCTCTCAATAGAGTAAATGAGGTTAAAGTTGGGCGCATATGTTAATTCATTATAGTTTCAAACACCTTGGCCAACCACAATGAAATTGAAACCATGGAGATGGACAGGATGCCTTTCTGTGCTGAAGATGTTGGTGTCTTGAAGAATTAATTGAACAATTGCATTCAAGGGAAGGACTTTTACTCTTGCCCCATTCACATCCTATGTATCATTGGGTGGCGTGCCAGTGTAATTGAATGGGAATGGAGGATTGTCTGGAAAATTGTTCTTAGAGACTCCTTTCATCTACTTGAAATAGTGGGACTGAAGAAGAGAAGTGCTTGGGAGAACAAAAGAAATGTTGTTGACAGAGGCAGTGAATCTTGTTTTAATGGGTGCCTGGCATGTGGCATTTCCCATCCCCTCTAGACAAGGATTCAATCCCAGACTAACTGTAAAGAAAAAGTTCTTGTCCACTGTTTGATGAACCAATGCAGGGAATTGTGAGTTAGCCAAGCTTCTCAGTTTTGCAATAAAGTTGGCTGTAAAGGAAGAGCCATTAAGGGTAGGAAATTTAGGCATCATAATGATAAAAGAGGTATTAGAGCTGGAAATGTTGTAGCTCACAATTCCTACAACAGTGGAGTTATCAAATGTTCCACCACCTGTAACAAATGCGTGAGCTGCTATGTAAAATTAGTTAACTCCTCCAACATTAACAGTAGCATTAACAGTGAATAACACGCTGGTGATTTGGCCGAGCGTTACAACAAGAGTGTCTGTCTGGAAAAGATTCACATAAACTACATCTACTTCCACCATAGTCATGTTGTGATTTGCAATGGCAAGGAAGATCTCATCATTAAGGGAAGCATTGATGATTCGAAGGAGATATGTCTTCCCATGATTGACATTTAGAACAAATGTATCTACATAGCATGCCATGGTTAGTAAATGAGTGAGATCCTCTTTTTGTAGCCAATATATCAAACAAATAAAAAATTTAAATACAATTATCATTACCATTGGAGTATGTTGGAAATAATACTGAGAGGGGGGGTGAATCAGTATTATCAGATCAATCAAACTTTTTCAATGCTCAGAAACATATACGCTACTTCAGTTAAGTGAATCAGCATGTACACGCTACTGTGACTAAATAAAACAGCGTATAAGCAGAAAACTCATAATTTAGTTAGCTTATTCTTCAGTTAAGTTCATCAGGACATTATTCACCACATTAACAGTAAGCAGATGCAGTATAACAGAACAGACCAAAAGCCACACACATGAACACCAAGATATAAGGTGGAAACCCAATGTGGGTGAAAACCACCTGCTGCAAGTTGTCTCTATCTTTCTTTAATAAGAAACTTCAGTTTACAATCTTTTGTACTGGTGCAGCCTTATACCAGTACGCAGGCTACAACCTGCAGAAGGCTACAACCTTCTCTCGTTCTCCAAACTTCCTTGGAAGGGAGCTCCAACCCCCTTTGCTCTTGTACTAGCCAAGATACTAGTACGTAGGTGCTGACCTACAATCTTCTTTCCTTCAGGTACCACCTTTCATACATTTTCAGACTGGATATTCCTGAAGCACAACATTACAATCTATAGACCTCAATTCATTCAACTTTCACAACAGATCATTGAAGCATAAAACAACCAATACTAGTATTATCAAGCTTTGAATCACTGAACCACTGAACCCTGTCAATCACCAGATGCCAGAACACAGAGCAGTCTACAGAACTCTGCAATAACAGTCAGATCCAACTGCAAACCCAAAAATCAAGCTTTAAGAGATATACGCTACTTCAATGAGCGTAACCCGCGTATACACGCGCTTTTACCGAAGCCAACCTGCGTACAGATCTAAAAATAAACTTTCTTAATTTGCAGCTGTACCAGACATCAGTTAGACCCAGAACATAACATTGCGACAATATGTAGATCTAGAAATACGCATAATCAACCATATCATGATAGTGCATTTCAAACCATTAGATCCCGATCTATCCTTAGATCTAGTCTTCCATCAACCGATGTGATCTCTCCTTGGCTTAGATCAAGCAACCCAGAACCTGCATATCAGATCTCTTTCTCTCTTAGATATTCAAGCCTTGTCAAAAGATGAATTTGCCTAATGATCTTCTTCTCCTTATATAGCCTTAGGCCTTGCTCAATACCAAGAGCCAAAACCATAGTAACATAATACCATCAACTTCAAAACTAGGGATCGACACGCCCGTCGAGACACAATGGTCCGAAACCATAGGCACAACTTCCAAGGTCTAACCACCATGGACCAAAGGTACTTTTCCACATACACGCGCTTTTTCTGAATCCAACTAGCGTGTACACGCGACTTGGGCTTAACGGACCTGCGTATATTAACTTCCTTGGCATGCTGTACTAAGATCTGTCTTCTGATTAAGTTGCCATCACCTGTACCAACCTCTGAGCACCTGTACCAACCTCTGAGTGAGTTGCCATCAAGGACAACACTTGAATCATAATGCCAACAATCTCCCCCTTTGGACTTGATGGCAACCACCACACCAAGTCACTCTCCCCCTTTGACATCAAGAGCAAAGGGCTGTGCTCCCCCTGAGGACATGCTGATACCTCTGCTTGGCTGTGCGGACTCATGCTCCCCCTGACAGTAGGCCAGATCTGCAAAAGATGTTCTTCAACAAGAACCAAGACTTATACACCACAAGGGACATTCCTATCACAAAAAGACTCAATACTTACATCCATACTCCCTACCAAGAGGGAACATATCAGAAATAACCAATTATATTACAGCATTCATCCCAGGCATAGTGGGGAAACCAACATAGGCCGTTACATGACCTTGACACCATAAAAGGAGATATCACAAGAGATACATGACATAGAGACAACAGATCTAGACCAAGACTTATGAAAATCATCAGCATCATATTATAGACATCTTTTTAGATCAGCAACCAGGATTTATTTCTGAGCTCCTTTTCCTGAAATCAACAACCAAAACATCTGAATGCCAACAATGCTTTATGAGACTTTTAAGCTGCTCCCCCTGAACCTGTACCTGCTGCACTCCCTGAAACCGTGCCTGAAGAATTCTGACATACCCATTGCTGTTCAGAACTCCAGAGTTTGCCCTTGCTGTTCAGAACTTCATATACGCGATTTCTCCTGCATGAACCGGCGTATGGACGCGGATATACTCTCTGCAACATGCGTACACCATACACGCGACTTTCCCATCATAAATCCGCGTGTATACACGTATATACCTTTCATAACTTGCGTATACCAACTTTTCTGTAGAACAGACAAGCTTCAACAGCAGGATGAAGCATCTACTACTCCCAGCTTTTGTCTGAGATATTCAAAAGTTTCCCTGGGCAGTGGTTTTGTAAGAATATCAGCAACTTGTTCCTTAGAAGGAACATACTCCAACTTAACCTTCTGCTCAAGCACTTGTTCCCGAAGAAAATGGTACTTGATTGGTATGTGCTTGGTCTTTGAGTGCATGACTAGATTCTTTGAAATGCTGATTGCACTTGTATTATCACATAAGATAGAGACGGGTGGAGTGCAAGTGATTTGAAAGTCCTGCAAGGTCTGCATCATCCAAAGAAGTTGTGTACAACAGGATGCTGCAGCCACATATTCTGCTTCAGCTGTAGATAAGGCAATCGAACTCTGTTTCTTGCTGAACCAAGATACTAGTCTGGAACCCATGAAGAAAGCACCACCACTTGTGCTTTTCCTATCATCCACACTTCCAGCCCAATCTGCATCTGTGTAAGCATGAAGAGTGAGATCTGTATTTCTAGGATACCATAAGCCATAGTTTTGGGTCCCTTGAAGATATTTGAAGATTCTTTTGACTGCCTGAAGATGAGTTTCCTTTGGGTTGGCTTGAAATCTTCCAACCATTCCTACTGCATGTGTAATATCTGGTCGAGTACCTGTCAAATAAAGCAAACTCCCAATCATGGATCTATAAGTGGGTTGGTGAACTGCTGCTGATTCATCATTTGCACTGAGGCTGCATCCTGTAACCATGGGTGTACATACTGGCTTTGACTCTTCCATTCCATACTTCTTCAAGATCTGCTTGAGGTATTTGGTTTGAGACAAGAAGATACCTCCTTCATTTTGTTGGATTTGCAATCCAAGAAAATATGTCAATTCTCCAAGAAGTGACATTTCGAATTCTTTCTGCATAACCAAGGCAAAGTTTTGACTCATAGTCTCTTCATTGCTGCCAAAAATAATATCATCTACATAAACAACAAGTATTAGCAATTTGTCATTTTCAACTTTTATATAGAGATTGCTATCTGCTGATCCTTTTGAAAAGCCTTGTTGGTGAAGATATTTGTCCAACCGATAGTACCAAGCCCTTGGAGCTTGTTTGAGTCCATAGAGTGCCTTTTTCAATCTGCATATAAGGTTTGGATCATTCCCAAGAATGAAACCATCTGGCTGCTCAATATATACTTCTTCTTCTAAGTCTCCATTCAGGAAGGCTGATTTCACGTCCATTTGAAATACTTTGAAGTTTTGAAAGCTTGAGAGAGCAAGGAACATTCGGATGGCCTCAAGTCTTGCCACAGGAGCAAAGGTCTCTTCAAAATCTATTCCTTCTTGCTGTGCATATCCTTTACAAACAAGTCTGGCCTTGTTTCTAATTACTTCTCCATTTTCATTTAATTTATTCTTGAAGACCCATTTTGTTCCTATTACATTCTTATCTTTTGGTCTAGGAACTAATTCCCAAGTGTTGTTCTTTTCGATTTGCTCAAGTTCTTCATCCATTGCTTTGACCCAACATTCATCTTTGCATGCCTCTTTCACATTTTGTGGTTCAATGGAGGAGAGTAATGCCAAGTAGCTTGAAGCTTCTGCAAGTGTCCTTCTTGTTTGTACTCCTGCTTCTTTCTGTCCCACAATCTGAGTTTCTGGATGATTCTTTTGAACATATCTGGATGGAGTCTTCTCTTCTATTCTTGTCTGCTCCTCTGGTTCTTCTTGAGATTCTTCTTCTTCTTGAGGCTCTTCTTCTTCATCATTCCGCCTTTGGGGGTAACCTTCATCTTCTTCAATGTCTTCATGATGAACTTGCCTAGGAATATATCCCTTCTCGTCAATCACTACATCAATGCTGTCAACAATTCTGCCAAGTCTTTTATTGTAGCACTTGTATGCTTTGCTATATGGAGAGTAACCAAGAAGAATGCCCTCATCTGCTCTTGGTTCAAGTTTGCCAAGTTGCTCATCAGTATTTTTAATATAACATTTGCTCCCAAAGATTTTGAAGTGCTTCACCGAAGGAGTCTCACCACTCCAGAGCTCATGAGGTGTTTGAGTGCTGTTTACTCGGACATTTGTTTTGTTGAGAATAATAACCGCAGCATGTGCAGCTTCACCCCAGAAGGTTGTGGGAGTACCTGATTCATCAAGCATTGCACGAGCCATTTGTTGGATTGTTCTGTTCATTCTTTCCGCAACCCCATTTTGCTGAGGAGTTCTAGCTGTAGAGAATTCTCTTCTTATCCCATGTTCTTCACAGAAATCGAAAAATTCGTTTGAGGTAAATTCCCCACCTTTGTCAGATCTGAGGCACTTAATTTTGTGTCCTGATTCATTTTCAACCAAGGCTTTGAAGGATTTGAATTTTTCGAATGCTTCATCTTTGTGCTTCATGAGCCCTAACCAAACAAATCTGGAGAAATCATCAATGAATAATATCAGATATTCTTCTCCTCGAGGTGTCCTCTTCCTAAATGGACCACATACATCTGTATGGACTAGCTCGAGAGGCATGCTAGCTGATCCTTCCTTTTCTGGAAAGTTAGTTCTGGTTTGCTTTCCAAATTGACAAGATTTGCATATGGTATTGTCTGGAATTTTGATATCTGGAAGACCACGAACTGCCTGATATTTGCATGCTTTCCTTATTTGTGAAAAACTTAGATGTCCCAACCTCCGATGCCATAGCCAATGTTCATCATCCTTGCTTAAGTAGCATTGTTGTCTTTCCTCAAAGATATATAGATTATTTGGAGTCCTTCTTCCTTTGATCACTGTTTTACCTGTATCAAGATCGCGAACACAACATCCATTTGATCTAAATATTACCTCAGTTCCTTGATCGCACATCTGACTGACACTGAGAAGATTATGCTTCAATCCATCAACATATAAAACATTTCCTGCTTTGACCTCTTCTTTCAACGGAGCAACACCTTTTCCTTTTATGGCTGCAGAGATATCGTTCCCGAAATAAACTTTCTTCCCCTTTTCTAATGCGGTATATGACTCAAGCTTTTCTTTGTCCCCTGTCATATGCTTCGAACATCCGCTGTCAATGTACCATAGACTTTCTTGACCTTCTGCATAAAAGGCTATCCCACATCTTTCTGGTTGTGATTCTTTTATTCTCCATGTTTTGGTGCTTGTGGCTTGTTCCTTTTTCTCCTGAAACCTGCTCCTGCATTCAGAGTCTTTATGACCAAAATTATTGCAAATAGAACATTCAACTTCATTTTCAAGAACCGAAAAGTTGTTATAGGTCCTTTTTGTAATCCCTGTCATACTTCTTTGTTTTTGAGCTTCCCTAGTCATGATTGTTTTATATGCAACACATTGAGCTGCTTTGTGACCAAAGTTATGGCAAGAAAAGCATTGTCCATTGAAGAAGCTTCTGCGGTTATTGAATCTACCAGCCAACTGATTGTAATTTCTATTTTCATCTATTCTTGAGCTAAACTGAGAAGATTTTACCTGTGGTTGGTTGTAGCTTTTGTTCACCCTTAAGAAGGATTGTCCCTGATAGTTTCTGTTTGTAATTCGTCCCTGCTTTACCTGATTATCTTCATTGTTCTTTTGCTCATTTCTTCTTGCTGCATCAAGATAACTTTTTGAGGTGGATGCTTGAGAAGTTTCTCCATTATAACCCAAACCTATCTTGTTTAGAGGAGACCGCTGCACATTGATAATCTCATCCAAAGTTTCAGATCCTTTGACAAACTTAAGATTAATAGCTTTTGTTTTCTCAATTTCTTTTCTGAGACCAACAATTTCACCTTCTAGTTTTTCAAGATGTTTTTCCTTTTCATCAATTTGAAATTGCAAAGTATCAATGATCACATTCTTTTCTTCTATGCATCTCTTGAGTCTAGTAATTTCATTATAGAGATTATCCACATCTACAGCATCCTCATAATCATCATCTTCAAATGCCATTAACAGCTTATATTTATTACCTTGTTCATCTTCATCACTGTTTGATAAGCCATCACTATCTTCATGGGTGTAGTAACTTTTCTTATTTGCACTTTGTTTCTTGTTCCATCTAGCAGGTTCTTTTCCTTTATCCTTATAAGGACATTTTGCAGCATAATGACCTACTCTTCCACAAGCAAAGCATTTGAAAGGTAGCTTACCTCTGAACCTTCCAGAACCCCTTTGGAGATTTCTGACAAAATTTGATTCTTCTTCCTCTTCTTCTGGAACATGGTTTGCTTCATAGTAATCTTCTTTTCCTGATGCCTTAAAAGCAGCTTCCCTTCTGTCTGATGGACCTCCCTTTCTCATTTCATAAGCAGTTAGAATTCCATGTAGCTGAGACATAGTGAGAACACGAAGATTTTCCTTTTCTTCTATTGCAGATACTTTAGATTCAAACTTGGGGGATAATGATCTTAGAATCTTTTGAACTACTATAGTCTCTTTTATTTCTTCACCCAAATTTTTCATACAATTAACAATCTCATCTACCCGAAGAAAATAATTAGCCACACTTTCATCATTATACATCTTGAGAGTCTCATATTGAATCCTGAGAGTTTGAAGTTTAGCTTGCTTTACCTGTTCATCTCCTTCATAGCTAGTGATCATTTTGTCCCATATCTCTTTTGCTGATTTGAAGTGCATGACCTTCATGAATTCTGTTTGGGATATACTTCCTAATAGAGTACTGACTGCTTTTGCATTTGTTTCATACTGCTTTTTCTCAGCTGGATCTGTAGGAGTAGCTGAAGGAAAAGCATAGCCTGTTTCTACAATGTTCCAAACTTCTGTACCAAGAGATTGAAGATATGCAGTAACTCTTACCTTCCAATAATTGAAATTTGTCCCATCAAAAATCGGTGGCCTGATTGATGCTTCTTTCTCGTAGTTGCTCATGATGAATGATCTTCCTTCAAGCGATCAAGCTTCTCTGAAGGACCTGCTCTGATACCAATTGTTGGAAATAATACTGAGAGGGGGGGTGAATCAGTATTATCAGATCAATCAAACTTTTTCAATGCTCAGAAACATATACGCTACTTCAGTTAAGTGAATCAGCGTGTACACGCTACTGTGACTAAATAAAACAGCGTATAAGCAGAAAACTCATAATTTAGTTAGCTTATTCTTCAGTTAAGTTCATCAGGACATTATTCACCACATTAACAGTAAGCAGATGCAGTATAACAGAACAGACCAAAAGCCACACACATGAACACCAAGATATAAGGTGGAAACCCAATGTGGGTGAAAACCACCTGCTGCAAGTTGTCTCTATCTTTCTTTAATAAGAAACTTCAGTTTACAATCTTTTGTACTGGTGCAGCCTTATACCAGTACGCAGGCTACAACCTGCAGAAGGCTACAACCTTCTCTCGTTCTCCAAACTTCCTTGGAAGGGAGCTCCAACCCCCTTTGCTCTTGTACTAGCCAAGATACTAGTACGTAGGTGCTGACCTACAATCTTCTTTCCTTCAGGTACCACCTTTCATACATTTTCAGACTGGATATTCCTGAAGCACAACATTACAATCTGTAGACCTCAATTCATTCAACTTTCACAACAGATCATTGAAGCATAAAACAACCAATACTAGTATTATCAAGCTTTGAATCACTGAACCACTGAACCCTGTCAATCACCAGATGCCAGAACACAGAGCAGTCTACAGAACTCTGCAATAACAGTCAGATCCAACTGCAAACCCAAAAATCAAGCTTTAAGAGATATACGCTACTTCAATGAGCGTAACCCGCGTATACACGCGCTTTTACCGAAGCCAACCTGCGTACAGATCTAAAAATAAACTTTCTTAATTTGCAGCTGTACCAGACATCAGTTAGACCCAGAACATAACATTGCGACAATATGTAGATCTAGAAATACGCATAATCAACCATATCATGATAGTGCATTTCAAACCATTAGATCCCGATCTATCCTTAGATCTAGTCTTCCATCAACCGATGTGATCTCTCCTTGGCTTAGATCAAGCAACCCAGAACCTGCATATCAGATCTCTTTCTCTCTTAGATATTCAAGCCTTGTCAAAAGATGAATTTGCCTAATGATCTTCTTCTCCTTATATAGCCTTAGGCCTTGCTCAATACCAAGAGCCAAAACCATAGTAACATAATACCATCAACTTCAAAACTAGGGATCGACACGCTCGTCGAGACACAATGGTCCGAAACCATAGGCACAACTTCCAAGGACTAACCACCATGGACCAAAGGTACTTTTCCACATACACGCGCTTTTTCTGAATCCAACTAGCGTGTACACGCGACTTGGGCTTAACGGACCTGCGTATATTAACTTCCTTGGCATGCTGTACTAAGATCTGTCTTCTGATTAAGTTGCCATCACCTGTACCAACCTCTGAGCACCTGTACCAACCTCTGAGTGAGTTGCCATCAAGGACAACACTTGAATCATAATGCCAACAGAGTAGTCATACAGTGGTCCAGGAAGTCCATTTATAGTGTAGGCATATAACACATTTGGACCTCCTCCTGTTTGGAGGGTTTGCTGAATAACCTTTTTAGCATCTGTACTCCACCATTCTCCTACAAGGTGGTCTGTGGAAAACCATTAAATTCCATCTCGTATGCTCTCTGGCCATTGTTACAAGGTCTAGATTATCCACAAAAGGTATTAAGATATATGAACTTACCTGGAATAATGGTGACTTCTTTGGATGGCTTGGGAAATGGGTAGGGAGTGTGTGGCTTAGGATATATAATGATGACACCCTGTACACTACATCTTAACCAAGAAATGTGTGCATGCCACCATAGAGTTCCTCTTCGTCCTATGATGGTCAAGTTATAAACGTAACTCATTCCAGTTTGAATTGGACATTGGGTGATATAACCAAGACCATCTTCCCATCTAGACCTCAGCTGTTGAATCCACCGTCTGCATGTAGAAACAATATACATGATATCTACAACTATTCAGTAGCTTCATGCAAGCTAGATAAGTACTATGATCACATATAGAAATCAATCCGTAATAATCATCAAAACACTTACTTTATCATACATATCATAAATTTCTCCTTACTAAAATTTAAAAAAACCATAAATATAATTACCAATGAATAGTCACATTTTTCTTAACGTGGTTTTATGAGCTTTATAATAACTTGATCTCACTCCTAAGTAGAAATTGTAGATCTTGGATACTGCCCATTCACTGTGATCAAAGGTTTTGTGTTGCAAAGACGTATCATATTACTTAGCCTCACTTGCAACCCAATGCATGTATAGTTACGTTAATATAATCAAACACCCAAACACCCTAGTAAACACCAACATAGTATAAATGATTTTCACTCGAAATGGTTACATTGAACTTGTAATCCGTGGTTGCCTGCCAGTGCTTTCCCGTTGCTATATCTAGGTTCTGAATGATGACTAGCAGGATGACAATTAAGAATTACTTCACAACTGCTACCTAGGAAGGGCAAGGATAGAACAATGTATTTGAGTTCAACATTTTCCTCCTGCTAACTTAACTTAGAAACTATGAAACATTATCTTGAATATCGTTGTGATCAATTGGAAAGCCTTGGAATTTGTACATGCACCAAGATTTCCCTGAAGATTGCCACTAAAGATTGAAGGTTGTGGGGTATAATTTGGTGGTGAATTGTGATGAGCCTCATAAATGGGTAATTATATGCGCTCATTTTACCTCCTAAGCTAGTCAAATCAACTATTCTCTTAGCTTATTGTATGATTTTCTGATTATATTTATGATTATAGAGTGATTTGAGTTAGTTATGATGCCATGTGGTCTAATATGTGTTTAATGCAAATTATTGATGAATTTTGTGGTCAAAGTCAACGTTCCAGTGGACAAATGGCAGCAATAACTCGAAGTGGACAAAGGAGAGGACTTATAGGAGGGAATCCCCCTAATTTATTACTCCTCACTTCAACTTCCCCTTCATTCAACTCGAAGTACAAGCAGCCAAGTCATGCACTAGAAGGCAGCCGAGCAAGTGAAGGATGAGTGATGAGTATCTCAAGTTTCGGGAGCCAAGCATCCCTGATTTTAAGAAGGCCGTTGGTAGCTTCATTTGTATTAATAGAGAGGTCTAGGGCCTCATTAGGGTTAGAATTTTTTTTCAGATTTTTGTTGGATTTTTGTTGTAGTTTTTCTTATGTAAACTCTGCTCAACTTCGAGCTTATTATCTTGAAAGTTCTTGTAATCTTGTTATTGTTTTGAGAATGAAGATGGAATATTTTCTAAGTTAGCAGTGAGTTACCTCAGAGGGCTGAAACTCTCGGGTTAGTACCCAATCTAAGTAGCCAAGCTCCTCTTTACTTGTATTTGTATGTTTCATTTCAGTTTGTAGATTAGGTTGTTGTTAGATGCATTTCTTTCATGGTTAATAATAGGTTTCTTTTGATGATTCAGTAGTTTTCTTCCATTTGTGCTTTCTATAGTAGGTTAAGTAGTGATAGAGAAAAGATCTAAAAGGATGGCAATAGTGCCTTGGCCTCTCTTCCTCTCTTTGGGACAATGATTTGAGGCAGAGACCCTCTTTCTGCCCCAAAAACACGGATTTCCCTCATTCATAGGACTTCTAGTGTTTGCAACTTTTTAGTTGGTTAATAGTCTAGTCTTGCTTTCCTTCAGACTTCTCCATCATGCTTATTTCTTTATTTACAACAGTCTTATTTCATGCTTTCCTTTCTTGTAGAATTTCTCAACATTTCCTTTCATAGATCATAGTTTATTTTGATGTAAAACTCTCTTTCCCTAGATGCACTTATCTCATTGCTTGCTTAATCTTCTTGGTTGACTGTCAGTTGTTTATGTAGCAGATCTCTTCTAACAGTAGGCCAGCCTATCAGCCATCCCGTCTTCCATGTGATCCATGCCCTACAGGTAGCCCAAATCTCCCCTTAATTCTGCCTTAGTTTCTTGCATTTTCCATAGAATTTCTTCCTCTCTCATTGAGCAAATCCAATCATCTTTCTCTCTCCTAATGAATCTTGGTAGACCCTATGTGCCCTAACACTTCATTCCAACCTTCATCCACCTTTTCCACCCACTCTCACACCTTAAAAACAGTGAAAAATACTCTTGGCGACCTCTTGTAGTCCTCTTGTAGAACGCTGTTTTTCCTCCTGTAGATTTCCTATGTCCTCCTATAGATTTTCTTGTAGGCTTTATTTTGAAGGCCGAGTTTGGGAAAAGCCTCCAGAAGGCCACCTGAGACCTCCTAGGACCCATCCACACCATCCTACATCCTCTCAAGCTCCAAAATCACCCTTTAATGCCACCTATTCGCTGCCACATTCACAAACAAATAAATTACATGCATGCCAAATTCACATAAAAATACATGAAAATCCAAAAAGATGTTTTTTGCTCATTTACTTCTAGAAATAGCGTAGTTAGATGTTGTTTACTTCCTTGAGTAGGTAATGGCATTCTTTTCATAGTTTTCATAGTGATTTCTACAAAAGTAGGATTAGTTGGTTAATTAGGATTTACTTGGTTTGCTTTGGATTTCAGTCTTCCTTTCTGCAAGTAGAATAACATCTATAGAGTAATCTCTCTTTTTCCTTTCATCACATATAGAGCTTCTTCTAGAATCCATAGAAGTTGGCTTGTGCTCCTAGTGATCTTGTGCCATTTGACCAAGTGACAACCTATAGTAAGAACTAGTACTTGTGCATACAACACCGTCGCTTCCAATTTTGTTATGAACTACAGGGTTGATAAGAGTAAAGTAGGCAGCCTAGGAGTTGCAGCATTATTCCTGCAATACTGGTGCTCACCACTTTTTGGCATCGTTGCCGGGGAAGCATTAGAGTGTTCTGTGATTACTTCTTTCTTTTATTTTCTATTGCAACATTATGTTAATAGTTTATTTCAGCAAAAGTATAATAGTCGTTTCCTTTCTTTCAGTTATGCATTTCTTTTGCTTTCCTTTTCAATTTCGTAGTTTCCATTTTAGCAAAAGTAGATTAGTCGTGTCCTTTCTTTGAGTTCTGCATTTCTTTTGCTCTCCATTTCAATTCTGCAATTTCCATTTCAGCAAAAGTATATTAGTTATTTCCTTTCTTTCAGTTCTGCATTTCCTTGCTTTCCTCTTCAATTTTTCAAATTTCATTTCAACAAGTTCATTTCAGTTAGTTGCAAATTGTTTTGTTCAATCAATTTTAGTTTTGCAGGTACTATCAATGTGGGGAAAAAGAAACAAAACCAACCAGAAATATTTCCTTTCATGCCTCATTGGAATAGAGATAATTCAAGAAAAAATTTTCCCAACACCCCCACTACTTCACACAGCCAACCTTCTCTCTTCTTCGGTGGCTGTGATCAAGAAGAACCCTTAGGTGAATAGCCAGACAAATTTGAAGAACCTGTAGGGAAGAAGAACAAGAAAACATTCCTTTGGAGCCAATGGCTGAACACAGATATGCTAGGTGTTATAGACAATTTTGTGCCTTACATCAATAGGCATGAATTGTCAATAATCCAAGGGATCCAAAGTCCCTAAACATGATGTTCCTACCCCTAGAGGAACAAGGTCAGCAAACCAACAGCTCTCAGATCAGTTCTCCACCTGAAAACACTCAAAAACAAGCAATCCTGAAATCAAAGCAGGTGCTCCACTAGGCTTCTGCGCTGAAACTCAACTCCTCCATGGTGTACCTACGTTGCAAAGCAAGTGGAACAAAGGCCACCTGCGCTGAGCGAGATGGGACAAGTGGCACACTGAGTCATTGCTCTGGAATCTTCCAAAAATGACACTTGGATCAGGGATTTCGCCTTGTGATGAGTCAGAGGCTCTGTTTCTCCAAGTGGAAGCAAGGTTCTCCAAGTGGACTCAAGAACTGAAGATCAACTAAAAATCAACTGAAGAGAGAGAGGACACAAGGCAGCTACACATCAGTTGCAAGTTGACTCATCCTTTCTCAATTCATCTATATATTGAGCTCTCTCCTATGAGCTCAGGAGGCTGGAATTTTGTGCAAAGTAATTATATGCTGTTGGTTTCACTATAGAGCTATTGGGTGATTGCTTGAAGGAGGTGAAGAGGAGAAATTCTTTCTGCTGGGAGGTGTTGCTAGATTGGAACCTTCAATGGTTGTAACACTCTCAGAACCTTTACTTCTTCATTAATAAAAGCTATTGAGGTTCTTCTATATGCTCTTGTTTCAATGATATATTGTGATAATTGTATATTTGATTTACACTAATCCCTGAATCAGTTATGATTGCATGTTGCTTGTAGTTTCCTTCTTTGCTATTTTGCAGGATCTCATTGTAGCTGGGCCAGCAATAGAGCAAGGAGCCGGGAGCAAGCAGCCATAGAGAAGAGTTTGGATTCGACATTAAGCGCAAGGCAACGGTTAGTGCATTCTTTCATTCTCTTTTGCTTTCATAAAGAAGTAAACCTTCAGTAGTTTCCTTTACAGTTGTTGCTGAGGTACTATCACCCTTAGAGTGGGATAGGGTCATCCGAATCAGATACTTTTCCCTACAACAAACTGGCGACTCCACTGGGGATCGTATCTGTTTGATTGTTTGTAGTATTTCGCTATTCATTTCCTGAACAAAAGAGTACCAAATCGAAAAGCTTTTGACTATATCAAAAGCGAAGTAGAGGGCAGCTACTCTAGCTCATTTCTGAGCATGTTCATGATTTGAAGAGCTGATCTACAAGGATCCTTGTAATCTCTTAGTGATAGATTTTCACCTTCCTTGTCATCCCTTTGAGTGTGCTTGACTGATTGCTTCTGATTTGAGCAAAAACTGTGCATTTTTGAGAAAATTGTGACCCGGAAACTGAGAAAACGCAGCTTTCGTTTTCCAAAGCAGGTAGTACACAGGCTACCTGCTTTGCAATGCAGGTCCCGAAGGGGCTACCTGCGCTGAGAGCCAGACTGGCTGAGCAGCACCTGCGTTGGCCCAATTTTGCCTAGTGCAGTTGGGGTTTCCTCCCTTTCTCTTGCCTATTTTCACTTAGATTTTGCTGCAAGTTGTCTTTCTTGTACCTGTTCTGAAACCAACCTTACTTGCCATCATTCCGCCTCTGTTATATAACGAAATTGTACTTGTTCTTTTGTATTTCTTGCGTCATTTACAATTTCCCATAACGAAAAGTAAACTAGTCTTGCTTTGGCCTCTTAGATCTGAACCTGTGTTAGGCATTTTGCTGGTCTAAAGAGTTAGCTTGTTTGTTGTCCATAGCTGATTAGTCATTTTACTTTCGTCATTATGGTTTGATTTCATGTATTTCCAGTGATTAAACAAGTAAATCTTAAGGTGTCTTTTGATTTTGGACAAGCTTGTTTACTTTCGCTTTAAATCGAAATCAAAGTTATATAGCAACTTTCTTTTTGTAACCCATCAACATTAAGAAAGGGAAAAGAAAATACATGCATTGTGCATTTTGCATTTGAAAAAGTTTGCATGATGATTTAGGAAAAAATTGCATTAGTGTGTGCTCTATGATCTGTGTGAAAAGATTTGCCTTTCTTCTCCTCAGTAGTTAAGATTTTCAAAGTTGAAAGATTGAAAAGATTGCTTCTCATCTTAGACTGCATTCAGGAATTTGTTACATACATCTCGTGGTTATCCTTAAAGGCAAACTGCTAAGCAAGATCAACATTAAAATAAATTCAATTTACATAACAACGCTTTGTAACATAACGCAAACATATAGAGGTCTAGGTAGAGACGTGTTCCGGCGTCGTTAAACATAGTGACTGTCGATCTCTACGAAGGTGGGTGATTCCTCCTGAGAGTCGGCGGCACTAATACGGACTTGTGCTCCCACGTACCGTCGCGTATATATTGGGAGACCCCTATAGGAACAAAGCCTTTATCCATAGGAAGCCGTTTCGGCCGCCCTACTGATCGCGATGCAGTGAACACAGCATTCACGAAGATCGACCACCCGTACCGTAAAACGTATTCTGTGGTTTCGCGAAAGGTTTGGCACACCCTCTGCCTAGAACTCCAGAGCAGTTTATTTTGGCCTTTTTCAAACTCTATAACTAAAAAAGTCCATCTGAGCATTTGTCACTTCGGGCTCGTTAAAACATCGAAGGCGACTAGAGTCATCTTTAGCTTTTTCTCGACTCTTAAAACATGAAAAAGCAAAGTTGTGTCTAAAAGCATCGTTAATAAAATTTATTTTAATCGGAACATAATCACCTATTATTCCCACGTTGATCTTTCAGTTGAAAAGTATGGAGCCCACCAACCAAGGAAGTAACCTTGGCGGAAGTCCCAATCCCTTCTCCTCTTGGGGAGATGTTGGTGCGCCTCATATGGCCACATTGTCACTTCCAGGATTGACAATTGGCCTACCTGTATGGCTCTTTTCAACTAATGTAGTTCAGATCGCCACTAATCCTGAGCAGTCGAATCAACAGTCAGACCAGTCTAGAACTACCCACCAGCCTTCCACTTCTTACAATTCTTCCTCTGATCCTTCATCTTCACAAGGTAGAGCCGGCAAAGGTCAGCCTCCCATGGAGAAGAAGGAAAAGAAGAAGAGAGAAAAGAAGCAGAAGGGGCCTATGGCGAAGGCGACTGGGGGCAAGCAAAAGACAACTGGCAAAAATCCACACACTGCACCGACCGAGCCTAAATCGCCATGTGTCATTTGCAAAGGGACCCATTTCCATCGTGATTGTCCTTGTATTCCCCGGATACTAAGGGACTGGTCCCCAAGGTTGCACAATCCGGTAGCATCAACCTCTGGTAGTCATGTTGATTGCAGTCCGTCAACTAGCGAGAGTGAAGGACGAAGAGGGAGACCAAGATCACCCTGTATGTTGTGTGAAGGCGATCATGCCATCCACCGATGTCCATTCTTAGATGAGGCAAAGAGAGTTTTGGAAGATCGTCCGGTTTCACCGTTACGACTTCCTCCTGGATACCAAAAACTCGCGCCTAATCCCTCGATAGTTGAAAATCCAGCTGGCCCGCTCAAATGGTCAGCTGAAGTGTCGGTCATTGAGAATGAACCTACTGAATCCAGACCAGACGAAAGTCTAAAGGTCGAAACGGCAGTTGACCCGGTTCTTCCTTCAGAGGTTTCATCCTCAAATGACACCGTCGTTGAAGATTCATCTTCAAATGACACCCTCACTGAAGAGAATAAGGATGACACCGTCCATATTCTTTTCATCAACACAGACTCTGATGAGCATCAGGGCAATGTGCCCATTCCTTTATCGCAGGAAGGAACATCGTCAGGGTCGTATCCGGCCGTATATTCAGTCCCACCGCCAAGCAACCTAGTTGTATCCTTCGATTGGAATCAACTAGGCAGACCCCGGTTACCAGCCAGTATCCCATTCAGAATCATCGTCCAAATCTACAGAATGGTGATGGCTGGAACTATCATTGATGAAGGGGCATCTGTGAGTATCCTTTCCTCTATTGCTTGGAAAGCGCTGGGTTGCCCAGCGCTTTTACCTGAGATGAGAAATCTATCAGGTTTTGATAAAGGAACCAGTCGCCCGTTAGGGATTCTCCCCAATGTTCCAATTACATTGAAAGGGAAGACAGTTCATATGAACGTCATGGTCGTCCAGGGACCCTTGGTGTATAACTTACTCCTTGGACGAGACTATATATATTGCATGGAGGCGATAGTGTCCTCACTCTTTAGAGTCATGTGTTTTCCATACGAAGGAAGAATGGTCAAGCTCGTAGACCAACTTTCATTTCCAGGATCACGCATCGCAAATAGTCAAATACCATCCCTTAACGGTCTATTCACTCAAGGAATGCCTCCACCCCCGGTTCTACTTCCCGATGAATGCGAGTGATTCGGAAAGAAAGAACTGGGACCCATGGGGCATGCACCCTGGCCTGCCTTGGGCAGAGGAAACCTTGGGTATAAAGTTAATTTCCGCAGAAGAATGGACTAGTCCGTACCCCGTCAAAAGAGGGTTGTTCTAGGATAAAGTTCTTTTGTTAAAGTTATGTGAGTGATACAAAGTTCGCTCCCTTTGTCTAAAAAAGTAGGCTCTCCTAAGGGAGGAGATCCATTTGTGGCGGCAAGTAGCCACCATCTTTGAAGTCAAGCCTCACCCTTTAAAACATATGTTTTGAAGGATAAGTAGGGGCAGTCTCCAAAGAAAGAGATGAAATTGCTGCAACAAGTAGTCACCATCCTTAGCAACCTAATGATAGACATCGCCGGAAAAAGAGTTTAGTTTGTGGCAGCAAACAAAACCATTTTTTGGATAACAAGTAAGAGGAAGAGCCTTGAAATTATACTTTATACCTGGGGGCATGCGAACCTTTTGGAGTGCAAGCACGGGACGACTATTTATTTTTTAAATTTTTAGGTCCTCCCTTTAAACCTGTAGGTCTAACCCGTTAAACTCGTAGGATTAGCCGTTTCCAGCTTGCATAAAGAAAGGATGTGGGGCAAAAGTTAAAACTTGCCAATCTGGAGTAGCTAATGAGGTATAGCTCCTTAAATAAGAATACCTCACCTGAGGCGTTCCTTGTATTAAGACTGGTATAATTGAGCAAGGTTTGAACGCATTCAAGCTCGTTAAAAAATGAACTGCCCCTTAAAGTTTAGGGGGCATATGCCTCGTCTGCATTATTATGCTGGGGGCATCCATAATCGAGCAGTTTTTGTACAGAGTTCATGCTCGTTAAAAAATAAACATAAATTGTGAGCAATCTTTCCCTACAGTTCAAGCTCATCCAGAAAAAATGAACCGGTAAATAACCTTGAGAAATGTAACCTTTGACTGCCATATTAAAGCCCTTGGTCGTGTTCTTGCAGTCTCACCTCCATCCGTTCATTTGGCCAATCGTTCATCTCCATATGTTTGTTTACCCATTTTGAGGAACAGCTGCGAAGAGTGATTTCACTTAGCCATCCTTGTGACACTGCCGTGATTGGAAAATTCCAACCTGTACCTGGAATCTGCTGCTATCCCTGTTCATCACTCGTTCCTCAAAAGACGAGTCTTCTTTGAGCTCTTTTCACTGACTCGTAAAATATGAAAAGTTTGCCGAGTTTTGGCCTTCCAGCTCGTTAAAAGGACCGGAAGAGCTATCCCTCCTCTAGATTTTAATCTTTTTGGACCTGAGGGATTATTGCACAAAAAGATCGAGCGCTTGTTTTGTTCGGCTCGTTAAAGAAATCGAAAATTCATCCCTTTTGTATTGTTTTATACTTTTTCGGACTTAAGGGATTAGATGACGAAAAAGGAATTTTGGAGTTGACTTTATGTACCTTTTCAGATTCTCTAAAAATGAAAAGGACCGAGTTATCCTTGTCGTTAGACTCGTTAAATAGCGACAAACTTGTCTTTAGACGAGAACGAGTTTCCCTATCGCTAGGCTCGTTAAAACATAGCGGTGGGCTTGCCCGAAGGGCAGGTTATAGAACAAGCATATGTTATCCTCCTCAAGATTGACAAAAATAAAGAGGTACTGGTCAGCAATGACTAGGTAAAAATTGGGAGAACCTCACAGCTTTAATGGTAGCAAGTCGCTCTTGAACATGACACTTTGTCCTCCGTATCACATCAGGTTGGGTTGTTTCATTCACCGGTCTCATAACCATGGTCCTCGCCACACCATCCACATTTGGGGTAATGCTACCAATCCATCACATCAGTGTCATTATATGTTCAAGAGATGTTGTTCTGCAAAGAGTCAACCGTGTCCCATCCACTTCCATACATTGTCCTTCATCCATTTCATGACCGCCACCCTGAATCATACATCACAGTTTGTTTTCACCTCATCACAATCACTAGCTCCGTTCCGTGTCACTGATGTGGGATTCATTAAGGCCCTCCTTTGACGGATCGCTCCTTGTCGACATCAGCTCATTATCCAAGGAGTTGATCTAGGAACACCCCCTTCAGTACTTTGAAGCTTGCATGCCTCAATGGAAAGTTTTTCACTTCCGGCGACAGGTATACATCAATGACCTTCGACTAGAAGATTTTGCATGGTGGTCGACGCCAAGTCCTTTATTCCCACCATGTGAATTGTACTGCCGTACCTTGAGGGTCATCATCCTTATTGGTGATTCCTCTCGCGCTTGTTAACGGTTTACATCATTGACCGGTAATCAAGCGATGTCTTTCCATGTTCGACTTCAAGAAATTCTCACATGGATCGACTTGTACATCGAGTGAAGATCGGAAGAGATTGAAGACCCCGGATCTAGTTTCATCCATCCGGGTTGCGATATATATTCAGGACATAAAGACATTTGATATGTACATCATTGCAGCAGATGATCATCCTTCTCAAAGGATGATAATTTCAGCAGAGAATTATCAGTCTATCATCAGACGATCGTCTGTTCTATGTACCAAAATGTATTTGTAAAGCTGAGCATGGGAATGCCCGCCTCAGCTAGATCATGAAAAAGAATGAAAAATAATGTATTGTATTGTATCTTATTACAGGACACTTCTCAGCAGATTGAATGAACTTCGGATCCTCCTAATAAAGAATTTCACCCGATAAACGACCTCATACTTTAGGGGGCATCTGTTATAGACAATTTTGTGCCTTACAGCAACAGGCATGAATTGTCAATAATCCAAGGGATCCAAAGTCCCTAAACATGATGTTCCTACCCCTAGAGGAACAAGGTCAGCAAACCAACAACTCTCAGATCAGTTCTCCACCTGAAAACACTCAAAAACAAGCAATCCTGAAATCAAAGCAGGTGCTCCACTAGGCTTCTGCGCTGAAACTCAACTCCTCCATGGTGTACTTGCGTTGCAAAGCAAGTGGAACAAAGGCCACCTGCGCTGAGCGAGATGGGACAAGTGGCACACTGAGTCATTGCTCTGGAATCTTCCAAAAATGACACTTGGATCAGGGATTTCGCCTTGTGATGAGTCAGAGGCTCTGTTTCTCCAAGTGGAAGCAAGGTTCTCCAAGTGGACTCAAGAACTGAAGATCAACTAAAGATCAACTGAAGAGAGAGAGGACACAAGGCAGCTACACATCAGTTGCAAGCTGACTCATCCTTTCTCAATTCATCTATATATTGAGCTCTCTCCTATGAGCTCAGGAGGCTGGAATTTTGTGCAAAGTAATTATATGCTGTTGGTTTCACTATAGAGCTATTGGGTGATTGCTTGAAGGAGGTGAAGAGGAGAAATTATTTCTGCTGGGAAGTGTTGCTGGATTGGAACCTTCAATGGTTGTAACACTCTCAGAACCTTTACTTCTTCATTAATAAAAGCTATTGAGGTTCTTCTATATGCTCTTGTTTCAATGATATATTGTGATAATTGTATATTTGATTTACACTAATCCCTGAATCAGTTATGATTGCATGTTGCTTGTAGTTTCCTTCTTTGCTATTTTGCAGTATCTCATTGTAGCTGGGCTAGCAATAGAGCAAGGAGCCGGGAGCAAGCAGCCATAGAGGATTTTGGATTCGACATTAAGCGCAAGGCAACGGTTAGTGCATTCTTTCATTCTCTTTTGCTTTCATAAAGAAGTAAACCTTCAGTAGTTTCCTTTACAGTTGTTGCTGAGGTACTATCACCCTTAGAGTGGGATAGGGTCATCTGAATCGGATACTTTTCCCTACAACACTAGGCAAAATGGAGAGAGAATAGAGGGTACCTTTCCCATTCAGGAGACTAATGGGGACACCAAAATGAAAAATATAAGCCCTTTCGCCCTACCTCATTTCCATGGTCTAACTACAGAAGATCCTAACACCATTTTGTTTGAGTTTGTTGCTATCTGTCGAACCTATTACTATGCAGAAGATGAGAAAAAGTTGAAACTGTTCCCTTCCACTCTCAAGGATGTAACATTGCACTGGTTCATGGGATTACTTGGCAATAGTATCATAACTTGGGCTTAGATGCAGCAAGCCTTTAACAACAAGTATTAAGACTATTGTAGGTCAAAAGATACTAAAGAAGAAATTTTTGAAATGACTATAGGAAGTGATGAGTCCCTAGAGGACTATAAGGAGAGGTTACAGCTCAGTTACAAAAGGGTCGGGTGTACACTTGACCCTAATTCTTTGAATATGGTCCTGCTTAGGGGAATTTGGGAAGATATTTTAGACACTCTGTTTCTGGGAAAACCAGTGTCTTTTCGAATGACTAGCCCTCTAGGTTTGGAAGCTATCCTAGAAACAACAGTTTAAAGCAATTCACGATTTCTTCTATGTATAATAGATAAGAGAAAGACAAAGGAACAAACCTGGATCATTCGCTTAATCCCTTGCTTGATCTCTCTCCCCCTTGATAGAGCTTGCAACTCCTCTCCATACTTATCTCGCTTGGAGAGTACATGTAGAAACACAGTAAAAAAGAACCATCAAAGCATCTTGATCTATTATATCATAAAAATTAGAGAATCAGATACATAATGAACATACAATGGAAATCACAAATGATAACGTTCATAATTGCACAATTATATGGAAGAAAACTTGAAGAAATTTATTAAATAGAAGGGAGAATTACAACCCAGTTGTCTAATCTAGCATCAATCCCTCTTCACCTCACGAAATAGCAATATCACACCAACAATACAATGCTCTTTCCTCAAATACAAACTATCAACACTTCCTTGCAATTCACAAAATTCCAGCCTCTAGATCTCTTAGATGAGGGATCCATTTATAGATGTTTGAAAGGGTGTGAGTCATCTCCGGGTTTTTTTATTACTGTCATTCCACTTGTTGTGACTAATTCCACTTGGAGATTTCTTAGATCTCTTACTCATCGATGGGCGAATTCAGAGAGGTAAGTGTCATAGGAGAAGTTTTTAGAAGATTCCATGAGCATCCACTTAGCAAATTGTCTCGGACATTTGTCCATCCTCACGCATCGCACCTTACAGAAGGCCAAATCAGTATGCATCACACCTGAGTAGTCTACCACTCAATATGCATCGCACCTAGCCAATGTAGAAGTCAATATTGTTCAGTTTGGGCCATTTCTAGATGGTTTTTCAGGTGGAACTTTTGGGAAATGATGTAATCAGATGACCTTGTTCTTTTAGGTTATGAAACAACTCTTTTAGGGGTTGAAAAGCCCTTGTTTATCAACATATAAGATTAGGGTTGAAGTGCCCAAATATGTCTATAACAGTTGCCCCCTAAAGCATGAAGTTGTAAATCTTGATGTCGGGTGAAATGATTTATAATGAGGATCCGAGGGTTCCAACTAGAAGGTGACCTGTATAAGATACAATAAAATACATCATCATCATATAATTTTTCATTATCTAGCTGAGGTGGGCATTCCCATGCTCAGATTTATAAATTCATTTCATGTACATAGAACAGATAGTTGTCTGTATATGTAGACTGGTGATTCTTCAGATGTAGAGTCATCATCCTTGGTTCAGATGACCATATGTGTGGCTTCTTTGTACATTTAATGTTTTTGTATCCCTGAATATATCGCAGCCTAGATGGATGAAACTAGATCTAGGGTCTTCAAACTCATTCAATCTTCGCCCGATGTACAAGTCAATCCATGTGAAGAGATGTTCGGAAGTCGAACATGGAAAGACATCGCCTGATTACCAGCCAATAATGTGGGATATTAACAGATGCAAGAGGGATCACTGATGATGATAATGACCCTCAAGGTACTACAATACAATTCACGTGGTGTGAATATATGATCGGATGTCGAACACCACTCAAAATCGTTCAGTCGAAGGCCATTGATTTCAACCTGTCGCCGGAAGTGAGAAACTTGCCATTGAGGCATGCAAGCTTCAAAGTATTGAAAGGGTTGTTTCTAAGCCAACTTCTTGGATAATGAGCTAACATCAACAAGAAGTGACTCATCGTAGGAGGGCCTTAATGTATTGCACATCTACGACATGCAACGAAGCAAATGATTTTCTGGAGGTGAAAACAATTTGACGACACAAGGTTCATGAATGGCGGTCATGAGAAATTGAGGTTGAAGGTATTGCAGTGGATGAGGCATTAACTGGATTATGGTTTCTCAACTAAATGAATTCTCTTGAATATGTCGGTGACATTGAGATTGATTGGTAGCGTTAACCCCAAAATCTGGATGGTGTGGAAGACCAATGGCGAGATGACTGGTGAATGGAATAACCCAACCTGACTCAATAATGGTGATGGAGTGAAAGTGTCATGTTCAATAGCGACCTGCGACCATAGATTTCTTCAAGTTTCTTCCCTTTTTCCCCAGTCATTGCTGATCAGTACCTCTTTATTTTTGTCAAGCTTGAGGAGGATAACATATGCTTTTTCTATAGTTTTCCCTTCAGGAAAACCTGTCGCTATGTTTTAACGAGTCTAGCAACAACGAAACCTATTCTTGTCTAGAATGGACAAGTTTGTCGCTATTGTTTTAATGAGTTTAATGAAAAAGATGACTCAGTCCTTTTTATGTTTAGAAAGTTTGAAAAGAGATGAAAAGAAAACTCCAGAATTTCTTTTTCGTAAATTAATCCCTTAGGTTTGAAAAAGGATAAAATAATATGAAAGGGATGACTTTTCCGATCACTTTAACGAGTCGAAAAAGACAAACGCTCACACTTTTTCATAGGATAATCCCTCGGGTCCGAAAAAGTATAAAATTATACAGGAGGGATGACATTTCCAAGCACTTTAATGAGCCGGAAAGGCCAATTTCTCAACAATCTTTTCATATTTAACGAGTCTGAAAAGGGTTTAAAGGAGACTCGATTTTGAGGAACGAGTGGTGTCTAACGTAGCAATTGGTTCTGGGTAAGCTTGGAACTTCTCAAAACATGGTGATTTCTGTAAAGAGGCTAGCTAACAAGACCACTCGTTGCAGCTGTTCCTCAAAAAAGGGTAAACAACCAAGTGGAAGTGTATGATCGGCCAAAAGAATGGAGGTGATGAGAGGTACACAACCAAGGTTCAAAAGGCTGATAGAACGACAATCACAAAGGTTAATTACTCTAGGCAGTTTCATTTCTTAATGAGCTTGAACCATGGGGGAACTATGCTCAGTGTCAATTCCATTTTTTCACAAGCTCGGAACGACAAAATTATGCTTGAATAAGTGGTCGAAGATATTCAATTCACTGTCTAGCACATCAGATTCTTTCATCAGTCATTCAACCTGCTCTAAACTCCATCAAATCATTTAGAAATACATATATATGGACAAAAAATGAACTAAAACTAACAATTTACTTGAAGTACGTGAATATTAAACATAAAAAGTATTTTTACCTTTCACTTTCATCATTTCATTTAAAATTTGGATTTTGGAGCTCTGGAGTGGTTTTCCCCGTCAAATTTCACCAGTTGATTTCAAGAGATCTGGTGGACCATTTTTCATGCCGTTAGGACCAAGTAAGAGCTAACCCTAAGCTCTTCATTTTCATTCCACCTTTTCTTGATTCTGAGCAAGTTTTTCCACATTTCTGGGCCCCTGGGGTTTGAATATTTCATTCCCCAATCATCGTACCTAGTCTGCATCGAAAGGTGTGATGCATACTAAGTTGTAGACTGGCCACTCAGTATGCATCTCACCTTGATCAAAGGCAGGGTTCAATGGGTGCAGAAAGGCATCTTCACGCAATGATTTTTCATCAAAATTTTTCCTGTTTTTGCTCAAATTTGGATCCTAACTCATCTTTTGTTTGCATTTCAAATATTTGTTGGATCAAGATGGTCATCACGGGGCATGAACGAGAACATCAAGAGGAGGACATGATTTCTTTGCATGACTAGGGCACATTGATGCATTACGAAATTGTGGCTTGCTAAAGTTCTTCGGCATATCTAGCATGAGGCAACAGATCAATTTGTTGCAGTATTTTCTCGATGCTTGGGATCCAATTGACCAGGTATTCCAAATTAGAGGTAAATCTATTCCATTGACAGTCGAGGACATTCACTTTCTGACGAGGTTGTCGAGCCGTGGTGCCCCTCTTTCACTATCAGGATTCTCTCGTGGAGGTGAATTTGTGAAAGACTATATTCGTTAGTTTTGTAGAGACATATCTCAGCCCAATAGAGATGGCAAGATCAATATATGGGATGTCACTGATCAACCCTTGAGGACCATTTTATTTACCTTTTCTAGATTGGCTAGCAGCGCAACCCTTCATTTGGCGAACAGATCTTACATGCAGTATGCCCTAGAAGGACTGAAACTGAAGGTGTTCAACTGGTGTGAGGTGATACTTCCTGTCATAAAATAACAACTCTCCAAAGTAAAGAATGGAAGGACCAAGAATTTTGGCTATGGATCCATATTTATTGCTTTTTCTTTGGAGAGGATTCCACTGATGCAACCTTAGAACATTTCATTGGGATTGCCAAGACCGAGGGAACCACAGATGCAGAGATGGGTTGATCTTATGGCCAAACATGCCGGTCAGTCACAGATTTCCTTCTGTGAGGCCTTCTTTGAGTGGTTCCACCATCAAGAGATGGTATTTGCGGAGTATCCATACACCGGGATGGACTTCCGAGGCGACCTGGATTTGGCATTACTAGCCGACGAGCAATGGAGTGCCATAGGTAAAATGATTTGACCACATCTTTGTTAATCAATTTTATAATGTTTTTGTGTTTTTTTAATGTTACCAAGACTAATCAAACTTATATGTTTTCACAGATATTGGACCAGTGTGATCAGTGGCACGCCCATGAGTGGCAAATGACGCTCCAGCAGGAGAGGCTGTAGGGAGGGCTGTCCTTTGGGATCTGGACATATCGGAGACCCTGGCAGTGTTGTAAGATCAGATCGAGGGCCTCACTCTTGGTATTCAGGATATCAGGACCAATGAGTTACCTTTGAGGTTACAGTGCCATACTACTGGCGTGCTGAGTTGATGGACTAGGCTCCCACACATGATTGCACAAGCGGTGACATGTTATCACTAGCATCATTAGTCTAGGATGCTTTTCTGCATTCATTTTTGAGTTTCTTGGTCAGATGACCAATTTTGTCTTGGACAAAACATTTTGTAAAAACTATAAACAACTATCTATTCTTGATTTTTAGAGTTTTATTTTGGTTAAGTTATGTAATCCTAATGCAAATGTTGATGTGAAATGCTTTCTTTACAAATGTTGCAAATGTCTATCTAACACATAGTTTGCTAATGAATCAGTCAATGTGTTTAAGTTTCTGGAAATGTGTTGATATTGAATGGAATCAAAATGTCTTTCTAAAATCCTGACTCTTAGGAAAATGCGATAAATAACTGGGTTCCAAACAGAATAAATTCCAGTAAGCTGTAGAATGACGAGTTGTGAATCTAGCCTAACAACGAGTCGGAGTATGCCATGTGAAATGACATCAGAGAGAAGTTCAATCAATGCACTATATTCAGCGATGTTGTTCATCGACCGACCAATACATATCCCCTTGAAACTCACTAACTCGCCGCTTGGAGCGAAAATGGCCTATGCTGCAGAAGATAGGTTTTGCGTACTACAAATAGCTCCATCAACATACCCAACAAATGGTTCCAAAAAGTCTGACATCTGCAACAAATGCTCAGTGGATTACCTAACCAAAATGAAAACTCTAAAAGAAAACAAAAATGCAACAAAAACATATGTACGATGAGTTTACTACACTTAATCAAGCATAGTAACATTTAAGATACAACCCCTTTCGAGGCTGCGACAGTGGAATCCCATCATAATCGACCAGCTCGTAGGCTCCTTTTGTCAATACTCATTTAAAAATGTAGGGGCCCATCCATAATGGTTTGAATTTACTTGCTCCTAATTTGTTAGAGTCCTGATCATAAAGTAAGACTAGGTCACCTTTTGAGAAGACACGAGGCTTGACATTTTTTTCATATTGCACCTTGATGTGTTTCTTATGTGCTTCATTAGCCAACGTAGCATCATGATGGGTTTCATCCAGATGGATTAGTTTCAAGAAACAAGCCTCTTCTTCAGAAGTTTTGGGAAGCGGACCAATTGCAAGCTTGAAGGATGAGATTTTGCACTGAATTGGTAAGACAACTTCCAGACCATACACCAACTGAAAGGGCGTAAATCCAGTTGCATTTCTCACCGAAGTCCTATATGCCCACAGAGTCAAGTATAAGATCAAATGCCAATTTCGTTTGTGGACTCCAATCATTCTCTGCAGCATGCGCTTAAGGACGTTGTTGATCGCCTCAACCTGTCCATTAGCCTGTGGATAATATGGAGTAGAACTATCGTGGGACAGTCCTAATTTGGCAGTTAATTCGATCATCATGTGATTGCAAAAATGTGATCCATGATCTGTGACTATAGCATGTGGTACACCAAATCTAGAAACTACATTATTAAAAAGGAAAAGAGCAACCGTTTCACTACTGTTGTTTAATGTAGGCATCACCTCGACCCATTTTGTAAAATATTCGACTACAACTATAATATACCCATGCCTCCTGGCCGATGTGGGGTTACATGTCATGAAATCAATGCCCCATTTAGCGAATGGCCCAACAACAACCACTGGATGCAGTGGTGCAGGTGGTAATCTGGTTTTGTGATAAAACATCTGACAAGCATGGCAACTTCTGACTGAAATTATGCAATCTTTGAATATGGTGGGCCAGAAGTAACCAGCTCATAAGATATTTTGTGTAGTAGGGTAACCAGATAGATGCCCTCCACAAGCACCTAAATGATAATCATTCAAAACTTTTTTAGCCTCCTCATGCGTGAGGCACCTTCGTAGAACTGTATCAACACCATGATGGTAAAGTCTATCACCAAAGATTAGGTAGTCCTTGGCTTGGTATAGAGTACGTCGCTGTTTAGAACGATAGGTTTTAGGCCTAAAAGTTTGGGTTTGGAGATAGACCAGTATATCCCCATACCACGGATCACTTGACGATATCAGAAATAGAGTCTCATCCATGATTGATGCTTTGGATGTTAAATCGTTGGATGACAAGGGAAGGTCACAAAGTAACTCCGCAAAGACGAGATATTTCTTTGTTTTGGATTTGGTGAATTCTAGATCAAACTCCTGCAAAATGGCTATCCATTTGGAATATTTCCCCCCTAGTAATTGACGCGACAGAATGTAGGTCATAGGGTTGAAATCTAACACAATGGTAGCCTTGCGAAAGAGAACATAGTGTCGAAATCTCTGTACTACTTGAACGGCTACTAAAGCCAACTTTTCAACATAAGAGTACTTTCTTTCTGTATCATTAATATTGTGACTTAAATAATATATAGGATGTTCTATTCCATTATCTTCTTGCACTAAAACCATGGCGATGGTTGTATCTGCAACGACGAGATACAGGTTAAAGTCGTTTTGATAGTCAGGAGCATATATTAATGATGATTTTATTAGGGAATCTTTTAAAGCATCAAAGGAAGCTTGCACAACCTGATCCCAGTGGAAGGGTACTCCTTTTTTCAAAAGATGTGTATAACCTTTAGCGAGTTCAGCATAATGTGGAATGAACCTCCTCAGAAAGTTAGTTTTCCCTTGGAGTCTCTGAATCTGAAGGAAATTTGAAGGTGGAGGCATGTCAAGTATTGCCTGAACCTTAAATGGATTGAGTCAAATTCCATCCTTAGAAACTACAAAACCAAGAAATCGACCATAACCAACACAAAACACACACTTGTGTAGATTGAGTCGTATCTTGTAGTGTCGACAACATAGAAATATGGCTCTCAAATGCTATGGATGATCAGTCCACTTTCACGAATGAGGCGGTAGATTGTCGAGATATGGTTGAACGATGTGTTTGATGTCATGGAAGGCATAGTTCATTTCCCTCTGAAAAGTTGCCCCTGCGTTTTTCTAACTGAAAGGTAATTTATGATACGCGAATGTGCCCCACGGACATATAAATGCAGTCTTCGACTAGTCTTGTGAGCGGATATTGATTTGATTGTATCCAGAAAATCCATCCATGAATGAAAAGATTTCGCATCCATCACATTCATCAATTATCTGGTCGATGAAGGTTGTAGGATAGTTGTCCTTTGGACACGCTTGATTTACATCCCTATAATTGATGCACACTCTAATCATTCCTTGTTTTTCATTATAGGAACGATATTCGATACCCAATCAATGAGAGGAACAGGGTAAACGAAACCAATATGAAAAAGTTTTTCAACTTCTACTTTAATGACACCGACTTTCTTTGGATGGACAGGTCGAAGTCATTGTCGTACTAGTTTGAAATCTGGATACATCCTGATTTCATGTTCAACGATTCTCGAGTCAATGCCTGGAATTTCTTCATATGACCATGCAAAGACTTCGCTAAATTCGTGAAAGAGAGTGTAGTAAATTTCCAGTTCTAATGGAGAACAAGATTTTCCAACGTGAATATTCTCTACAACATTAGGTTTGGTCGAAATATTAATGGTGATAGTTTCCTCAATGTTGGATAGATTTCACTCGAAATCCACTGTATTTACAGTATTTAATAAAAAATAAAAAGCTGAAGGATGATTAAGGTTTCTTGAATAATCTTCATTGTTATCTTGAAGGTGGGAATGATGGTGGTAATCTTCCCGTGGCACCTCTCCTATCATCATTGATTGGATGATTCCTTCGTCTGTAGAATGTATGCAAGACCAAGGATCGGAAGAGGTACCATATTCTAAAGACCTATCTATCCAAACACTCGTTGAGTGCTGATTCGGGTTTGCCACCCAGGCCCAGAAAATTGATTGCTACAAATATTCTATGGGTCTTGGTGGCAACACCTCGTAGTGATCCACACTACGAAAATCATCAGAGTTCTTCTTAATCTCAGGTGATGTAAAATATATCATATGACAGGTTTCCACTGTGGCCACTCCCGCAAGACCAGATGGAGGTGGGAGGGCAAAAGTACCCATTAAGGAAGGGTCTTTTAGGAGACCTACTTCGACATTTTGAAGCGATTGAAAACTTCCATGGATCAATGAAATGCTTCCAGTAGCTTCTGAACTGTTAGGAAAAAAGGCTAGCTCGCCAACAAATGTAATTCCCCCTTGGAAGGGAAATGCAATCTTTCCAAAATATGTAGACACAATGGCAACCATAGCATAAATCCAGGGCCTTGCCAGTAAGATATTGTAATTAAGGTTTCCATCAATGATCTCGACTTCAATCTCTACTGTTTTTCCCCCTAGTTCAACTTGCAAGTTACTTAAAATCCCATACGGAGTATATGTTCTTCCATTGAATGCTTTTAATATCGTTGATGATCGTGACAAGGGTGGTGAACCTAGAGTTTTCCAGAAACTCATTAACATAATACAGGTAGATGCCCCCTCATCAATGATTGTTCAATGAACATTTTTATTGAGGTCTTTTACCTATATAAGAAAAGCGAGTTTGGATGGTAACTGAGGTGTAAATCCCTTATGATTAAAGGCCACAAGATTGGAATTTGTTGGATCAATCCCACCTATCGCTGATAACAAAGCATGCTTTTGGGAGGGACAATTTTGCAATACCTCAAGTGTCGACATAGCGGATGGTGCTTGAGCCAGATCCTCCACTATATTATAATTTTGGGTAGCTCGAGCATGAGGATTAAATGTTGATTTATGTACGACTCCCTTTGGCGGTTTTATAGTTAATTTAGGAATGATGGGTGGAAAAACTTCTGGCGAAGTCGTTGTTGAACCACTAGGTTGATCTGTAGCCTGGTTGTTTGACGACGATGGATTCCCATAATCTTTATTCCTTGTCGATATCAAAGAATCATTTTTCTTTCTTGATATGGATAGCATAAGCACTTCGGATTTGGAAGCATTATCGATAGCGAACATATTAGTTTCTGGGTTAGGAAATGGATTAGTCAACACCGGTGAGGTACTTGAAGCCTTTATAATTTTCACAACTTCAGCTCGATGTGGACAATCTCTTGTGTAATGCTCCTCATTACATATCAAACATGGAAAACAAGGAGGAGTTTATTTTGCCCAGTAGGGTTCTCAGAAGTTTTTTCAGGAGTTAAATTCTCATGTTTATTCTTATTATTTTTCCCTTTCTTCTTGTCCCCTGATTGCTTTTGATTCTTGCCCTTATTAGATGACACAACATTAATCTCTGAGGCAAGAGGTTTTTCATTTGCATTCTGACTAGAAACAACAAGAGCTTTACCCAATGGAGCCCTTGTGGTTTGCGTGCTTGAGGCAACGATCATGCTGTCACCGGCATGAGAGTCCCTATTCGATTTAGGAGGGGGTGGAATGGAAAATTCTAGTCTAGGAGCATCAGGAATTTTGTCGTAGAGTGTGCCAGACTAAGTATAGATCAAGTCTAAATATTGGGCATGAGCAATGACTTGCTCTTCAGTGACAACTCCTCCTTTTTCCACGTCCTCAATGATAGATGGCAATAAGGACTTAATAAACCACTCAGCTAAAAGCTGATAAGGAACATACATCTTTACCATTTGACGATGATGTCGCCACTCATGAATATGAATAGATATGTGAGTGGTCATGGTCTGTTTAAAGTTGGTAAGGAGTTCTGTTCCCATTTTGTACCTAATGGGTAACTGAACGTGGGTTAGAAAAGTAGTGGTGAGGGTGCTGAAGTTATCAAA
The DNA here is from genome assembly GCA_031772625.1 of Pinus tabuliformis. Taxonomy (NCBI): domain Eukaryota; kingdom Viridiplantae; phylum Streptophyta; class Pinopsida; order Pinales; family Pinaceae; genus Pinus; species Pinus tabuliformis. The sequence goes on along the minus strand of CM062819.1, from coordinate 345,828,243 downwards.
CAAAGCTCTACGCAATTCAGTATACCATCTCACTGCTAGATTAGTGAGTGCTCTCTGAAATAGGTGAAGCCTACTTGAATCATCATTTAGGGTGTTAGATGAGCAACACAAATGAAAAGTCATTACATGATTTGATGGATCTTCTCCTGGATTTCAATTGAATTTAGGAATATCAGAGGGAAGTTTATGAGGAATCACTGGCCACCAAGGGGTGTATGCAATTGGATCATTCGTCAACCAGTTAAAATCTGGTAATTCTAGAGTTTCTACAAAAGGAAACTATTGATTCATGTTAGGTGAAGCATACCTAGGATAAGATGGAATCGCTTGAGGAGTAGGTCTTTGCATACCAGCATAATGTATCTGATGCTAGTAACTTTGATAAGGTTGTTGGACATAACTAGTATAGTGTGGTTGTTGATAACCGTTTTGAAAATGCGGCTGTCCATTACCTACAAAGCCTTGTTTCTCAGGTCCTTGGTATGTTTGATATTGACCAAACCCAAACTAAGGTTGGGTTTGTTGGAATTACAGTTTTTGGTATTGTACCAGCCATGGTTGTTGGACCATTTTCTGTTGCCCAATATTGGAATATTGACCACGATGTAGAGTGATAATACCCGTTTGAGCCTGAGTCGTTCCAGGTAAGGAAGCACTAACCCGAGGTTATGATTGAGCCTTAGAGACAAGAGGCTATTGTATTGCAACCTGAGAGATTTTAGTTTGAGACACAACAGACAGTGCTTGTACTTGCGACACAGTCATAATAGTAGGTGTAGTGGGAATATTTGACACAGGTTGGATCGGTTGCACTGAATATACAACCCTTGGCTGTTGTGGCAGTATTGGTACCCAACCACTGGATGTAATTCTAGTTTGACCTGAATTTTGTTGTAAACTCTCATATAGTTGTTCCCCGGGAGGGAACAACGAAAAAGCATACTGCCCTCGATATGGCATCATAATTAACTCACTCTATGAATTATCATTTATTATTAACACATTAATATTATCATTATTAATTATTATTTATTATTAAAACATAAATATTATCATTAATTATTAATTATCATTATTATTAATACATATTAGTTATCATTATCACTATTTCTTATTACTATTATTTATTAATTATTAAATATTAATCATTATCGATACATTAATATTATTATTAAGGTTAATATTTAATATTTAATATTTAAATATGTAATATATTAATACACTAAATGCTATTTTTAATATTAATAATAATAATAATAACAAATTAAAATTACTCACTTATTATTATTAATATATATATATATATATATATATATATATATATATATATATATATATATATATATATATATATATATATATATATATATATATATATATATTAACTCAAATAATAAACATGTTATTATTATTTTGAATAAATAAATAATAATTATCAATAATAATAATAATAATAATAAAATAAATAAATAAAATAATTTAATCAAGCAGCCGACATATACTAGCAGACATATCTCTATTAAAAACTATTTAAACCCTCATTAAAGCTCTTCTTCTTTCTTCATTCAAGTTTGTCCTGATGATGGATCCCGATTGGGATTTGAAACGTTGATTAAAGAAATGGTTAATACTGTGGGTTCTCCGGCTTCTAATTCAAAAGAGTTAAGTGCTATCAGACACATAGAAGCAATCACAAGAAGCCACCTTGAAAGTGAAAATGAATTGCTGAGGAGGCAGCTGCAAGAGAAAGAGACCCAACTGGCATGCATCGCTAGCTAGTCCATGGAGGCATTGCATTGTAAGATAGCAGTGAAATCCTATAGCCTGTATCTCAAGGATCAGTTGTTGCAATTTCAGATAAAGACTTTGGCACACAAAGAGGCACAATGCCTTTACAAAATTACAGGCAGTTTATTGACCTGTGTGACCAAAGCACATTGGAAGATAAGGCAAAGATTGAAGAATTCTACCTGCATAACATGACCCTCACAGACATGAATGTGTGGGACCCCAACGCCAGGCTAGGGGACCTACAACTAATGGCCATGGCCTCATGGATGAACAATGAAGAGTTAAGGGCAGCAGAAATAAGAAGGTTGATGATAAAGGAGCAGAATGAGCCATTAATGGTCAGAGCTGAGCCATTAGACCCCATGGCACTCATCAGCACACATAATCTGCTTGCCAATAATCCTCAAATTTCCCTAGATATATAAGTTATCACGCACAAGCCATTGCATATTTGGAGCAGGGAAAATTTTAAGAAACCCCCATAAATTTATAAATATAATAAATGGGCGAATCTCTATGGTATATAGGAAAAATGGAAGGCGATTTTATCAATAATATAATATGTATATATAATTTTTTGGCGAATCTCTCACCAGGCATGGCGAATATTTTACTCAATTATAAAATCTTGTAAGATCTTGGCGAGTCTTTCACTAAATAATAAAACTTTGTAAAGTCCTAGTGAATCTTAGCATAGGCTACATGCTGGTTTAATTCCCCCATTTAAATAGGCTACATTCCAGGTGAATACCATGGGTCAATACCATGTGCCATTTTGGTGAATACCATGGGTCAATACCATGTGCCATTTTTATTTTTATTTTTATTAATTCTAATATTAGGGTTAATAATGGTTTTTTGCATGGTATTAATAACATTCTAGTCCATGGTATTTGTCCCATAGTATTTTGGCCATAGGTTTCACCTAAATATAACCCATTTTTTGAGTGTTCATAAATATAAGGTGACTTATGGAGTAAATATAAAAAAATGTTTTATTTGTTTACCATACCTCTCGTTTATTTATATTTTTATTAATTTACCATACCTCTTTTACAAATATGGTATTTGGCCCATAGGATTCACTTAAATAAAACCTCTTTCTTGAGCCTTCATAAATAGAACGAGGGTTATGGACTAAATATGAAAAGAGGTTTTATTTATTTGCGATACGTCTAATTTATTTATATTTTTATTTATTTACCATACCGTTTGAGTAAGTATAAAAAGACGTTTTATTTATTTACCATACCTCCACTTTACTTATATTTTTATTTGTTTACACCGTTACATGTATATAAGGTGACTTATGGAGTAAATATAAAAAATGTTTTATTTATTTACCATACCTCTCATTTATTTATATTTTTATTAATTTACCATACCTCTTTTATAAATATGGTCTTTGGCCCATAGGATTCACTTAAATAAAACCTATTTTTGAAAACGGGCGAATGGATTCACTTAAATAAAACATATTCTTGAAAATGGGCGAATGGAAGGTTGTAAGTCTTAATTTCAAGGGCTAAATTTAACTTTTTTACCCTCTCCCTTAAAATAAGGTGGGCTATTTGAGGTGATTTGTAAAAATGTACTATGATACAAAATATTCGCCCACTAAAAATTTAAAACCCCTTAATTTCGCCAAAGGGCGAACATTCGCCCCTAAAATTATCCTTGATTTTGAGGATATGTTGGGTCCTTATAATACTAGTGATTAACCCATTACAATTGTAGTTATACCCCTTATTTATATTGTTGTGCCCCCATTGCCCCCATATTGTTATTAATGTGCCCATAGAATCCCTCTATTGTTATTTTTGTGGCTTTATATTATTATTGTTAGGTCGGCTGGATTATATTGTGACTCCTTAGACTCCTATATATAGAAAGGAGGTTTTGTCATTTGTATCATCGAAGAATTGTTCATTTATGTAATGTAAAGGAGGTTGCCCCCTCGAAGAGGCTGAATTCTAAGGCATTGATCTATCTTTTCTATCTTTTCTTGAGCTGGTTTCATAACATTTGGTATCAGAGCTTTGGGTTCTAGGGTTTCGCTGCTCCAAACAGGTCATTGTGGAATTTTCGCTATAACTTTTTTTCTGTGACGTTTCAGAAGTGGCAAGAAAAACCCATTTGAGAATAAATCGTTCTGAACCTTGGGTCCGAATTTCAGAGCTTTTCGCGCCATATTTTCAGAGATATGATCTGAGGAAGTTGGTCTTTTTGCAGACTCCTGAATTACACTCAAAACAGGTGACTTGGGGAAAATCATCATAAATTTCTTTCTGAGAATCAGATTGAAATTTCGTAAGAAGGTACAGAAAGAGGACGGACTTTAGTTTTTGTTTATATATTTTTTAGAGTCAAAGGTTGAAACAGTGACACGTGGCACTTCATACAAGTTTGTTCTACTGAACTAGTCTATAATCAGGTCACTGCGGGAGATTGTGCATAACTCTTTCTTGGAGAATCCAATTTGGATCAGACTAGTGGCATTGGAAAGAGGAAATAGAAGGCTACTACAGCTCATAGTTGCAGAACTGGATGATTCGAAATTACAGAGATATATCAGATTCAATATAAGGCTTCTACAAAGTAAAAAAAAGGTGTGTAGTTTTGTTTTTTTAATTTTTGCATAAGCTTGGTTTGAAGGAATTCAAAGGGCATAGTAAAGCATTATTATCGGTAACTGATGCCCCGAGGAAAGAAAATGCAAACACCTAGTAAGGAACCTAAAAGCTCTAGCATGACTCATGAAGAAGAGGAAAAAATGCTACATGATATATCAAAATTACAAGAACAAGTGCAAAAAATGTCACGCTCACAAAAGCTAACAGATGCTAAGATAAATGGCATGGAATCTAAGATAAAGGGCATCGAAGCTAAGATGGATGATCTGAAGACAGATTTGAGGACAGTTTTGAAGACAGACATGGCAGATTTGAAGACAGATTTGACAAATTTTCTACAAGAAATACTTACTAATGGTGAAAAGGTTGTAAAGGAAACTCATGATGTGAACAAAAGAAATGTTAATCATGATTCCATAGACTCTAATGTTGGATCGAAGACCCACCATATTCCAAAAATCGATATGAGGAAGTTTGATGGCAAGGATCCCGCCACATGGATATTACAGATGGAGCAGTTCTTCGATCTCAATAATGTGCAAAACACACAAAAGGTACGTATGACAACTTTATATTTGGAACCAAATCAGTTTGTATGATATCAATGACTTTGCTCTCGTAAACAATTTATCACTTGGGCAATTTTTACAGAATAATTGATAGCACATTATGAGGATACAAAAAGAAACACTTTTTTTAGCCAATTGATAAGTCTCAAACAAAAGGGTTCAATAATGGAGCACATTGAGGAGTTCCAAAAATTGAACATAAGGGTAAAAGATATTCCAGAGCAGCATAGGATTGATGTGTTCATAGGGTCTTTAAAAGATAATATCCAACATGATGTTCGACTTTGGGAACCTGATTCATTTGAGAAGGCATTCGGGTTAGCAAGAAAAATGGAAAGCAAAATTATGGCAACCAGGAAGCATACCACTCACAACTATAAAGACGGAAGTGCAGTTGCCCCTATTCTTCCACAACCTATAAGGTTGACACCACAAAAATTGGAAGAAAAAAGAGAAAAAGGGTTTTGTTATAGTTGTGATAGCAAATACACTAAAGGTCATAAGTGTGCTGAGAAGAAATTATTCTACATAGATTGTGAAGAGGAAGAAGAAAAGGAGCAAGAAAGGTCAAAAGAATAGGATATGCTCCAGGAACAAAGCCTAGATGAACAACAAATAAATCTGACCATATCTTGTAATGCATTGGTAGGAATTACCACTCCTCAAACCATCAAGATAGAAGGACAAATCAAGAAGAAAAAGGTGATAGTGTTGATTGATTCAGGAAGCACCCACAATTTTATTCATTGTAGGGTAGCAAAAGAATTGAATTGCTTCCTATATCCAGCACCAGAGTGTCAAGTGATGATTGCAAATGGAGGAACAATAAATTGCTTTGGAAAGTGCCATAATATCAATCTATCCATGGGAGAATATGTATTGACTAACCCAATGCTTTCCATTCCAATGGGAGGTGCTGATGTTGTACTAGGAGTCCAATGGCTACAATCCTTGGGTACAATAGCTTTTAATTTTCAAGAACTTTTCATAAACTTTTCTACGGAAGGAAAGGAAGTTGAATTAAGGGGTATTGCAGGGAAACCAGGAAAGATAATCAGCTCTAATGGTATGACAAAGCTTCTAAAAAAGGAGAAAAGGGGTGTAATTGCACAATTATGTTTGCTAGATGTTTCCACATTAGAATCATCTATTTCTCCAGATCTCCAAAAAGTCCTGGACAATCATTCTAAGGTATTTGAGACTCCCAAAGGTCTCCCACCTATGCGTGATCATGATCATGCTATTCATCTGATTCCAGGAAGTGTTCCTCCAAACATCAGGCCATACAGATATCCATATGTCCAAAAAAGTGAAATTGAACGTATGGTTGCAGAATTGCTAGAGGCTGGTATAATTCAACCAAGTAAAAGTTCTTTCTCTGCTCCAGTAGTATTGGTGCACAAGAAGGATGGATCATGGCGCATGTGTCCAGATTATAGGGAGCTCAACAAGCTCACTATTAAAGATAAGTTCCCCATTCCTGTCATTGATGAATTACTGGATGAATTGCATGGCTCAATTTACTTCACCAAGTTGGATCTTCGTTCAGGATATCATCAAATGAGAATGAAGATTGAAGACATTCCGAAAACGGCATTTAGAACTCATGAGGGTCATTATGAATTTTTGGTCATGCCTTTTGGCTTTACCAATGCATCTTCAACATTTCAAGGTTTGATGAATTCAATTTTCAAACCATTCCTTAGAAAATTTGTGTTAGTATTTTTTGATGATATACTTATCTATAGCAAGTCTTGGAAGGATCATGTTGAACATGTTTACAGGGTGCTACAACTATTGGAGGAGAAACAATTATATGCCAAAAGATCCAAATGTTTCTTTGGAGTCTAGGAGGTGGAATATTTGGGTCATATTGTATCTCATGAAGGAGTTAAGGCAGACCCTAACAAAATTAAAGCCATTAAGGAATGGAAAATCCCCACATCCATAAAGCATTTGCTCGGATTTGTTGGGTTGACAGGGTATTATCGCAAGTTTGTTAAGAATTATGGGATAGCAGCACCTCTAACGACATTATTGAAGAAGATGCATTTTCATGGACTTCGGAAGCAACAAAGGCCTTTTAACATCTTAAAGAGGCAATGTGCTAAGCACCGGTCTTAGCTACACCGGACTTCACAAAAACCTTTATTATAGTATGTGATGCTTCAGGAAATGGAATTGGTGTTGTTCTAATGCAAGATGAAAGACCCATTGCTTTTGAAAGTCGTCCAATCAAGGGAAAGTTTCTAAGCAAAGATATTTATGAGAAAGAAATGTTGGCAATACTCCATGCACTTAAGAAATGGTGACCCTACCTAATGGGAAGACACTTCAAGGTAAAAACGGATCATGATAGCCTTAAATACTTTTTAGAAACAAAGATTATCTTCTGAAGAGCAACAAAAGTGGGTCACAAAGATGTTGGGTTATGACATTGAAATCATCTACAAAAAAGGGAAGCAAAATGTGGTGGCAGATGCACTCTCAAGGAAGGATGAGGATGTGGAAGCATTGTTGTGTGCTATTTCTATCATCCAACCAGATTGGATAAATGAAAAAAGGGAGGAATGGAAGAATGACGAAGAAGTGTGGGCACTTATTCGAAAGCTACAACAAGATTCCAGTACGTCTAATACATTTAGCTGGAAAAATGATTCATTATGGTACAAAGATCACTTATACCTCTGTAAGAATTCCCGCTAAAACAAAAGATTCTTATGGAATTGCACACTTCTCCCTTAGGAGGGCTCTCAGGATTTTTAAAAACTTACCATAGGGTTAAGAAGGAATTTTTTTGGGATGTCCTTAAATCAGATATTCAAAAGTTTATGGCAGAATGTTTGGTTTGCCAACAAAATAAAGTTGAAACAATTAATTCACCGGGTCTATTACAACCTTTATCCATTCCAAGCCAACGTTGGGAGGAGGTATCAATGGATTTTATCACAGGTTTACCCAAGTCTGAGGGAAAGAGTGTCATCATGGTGGTAGTTGACAGACTTACCAAGTATGCACACTTTTATGCATTATCACATCCAATTAAAGCCAGTACAGTTTCTACTGCATTTATGGAAACAATTCAAAAGCTACATGGAAACCCAAAGATTATCGTAAGTGACAGAGATCCCATTTTCACTGGAAATTTTTGGACAGAATTATTTTCTTGTCTTGGTAGTCAGTTAGCTCATAGCTCATCTTATCATCCTCAATCTGATGGGAAAACTGAGATAGTAAAAAAATGTTTGGAAGGATATCTTCGTTGCTTTGTATATGATAAACAGACACAATGGGTCAAATGCTTGCCTCTGGCTGAATGGTGGTATAACACTTCCTTTCATACAACAACAAAAATGACCCCATTTATGGCACTTTATGGGTATCAACCACCATCCATCACATCATATTTAAGAGAAAATTCTAATGTTCAGGCAGTGGAACATCACATCGAACATCAACAACAAGTCCTCCAACTCTTAATGGATAACCTCGTGTTGGCACAGAATAGAATGAAACAACAGGCAGATCAACATCGCAGTGAAAGAAGTTTTGATGTAGGTGATTGGGTATTCCTACGGCTACAACCATATAAGCAAATGTCCCTCAAGCAAGTTGGTGGGCTCCAGTATTGTAGCAATAATGCTACAACTCCTGGAGCTTCCTTCTTTAGTTTTATCAACCCGGTAGTTCGTAACAAACTTGGAAGCGACGGTGTTGTATGCACAAGTACTAGCTCTTGCCGCAGCTGTCACCTGGTCAGTTGGCACAAGTCCGCTAGGTGCTCAAGCCAACTTCTATGAGTTCTCAGGAGAAGATTTTTAACTGATGGACGAAAGCTAACTCAAAGGAAGCTAATCTATTTGCAAAAAGGAACTGAAAGCCAACAAGAAACGCAAACCCTAGCAAACCCTAACTCTACCATCTAGTATTAGTGATGCAGAGATGGGGGTGAAAACTACTGAAAGAAATGCCATTACTTCTATGAAGGTGAAATGCATGTGTCTAGACTACCTCTATCTGAAGAAAACATCTTTTTTTATTTTTGTTTCAATTATTAGAATTATCATGCATGTGCTTTTAACTAGCTTTTTACTGTGCAGAGATGGATCAAGGAGGAGGGAGGCTTGGAAAAGGTTGGGAAAGTTTAGAGAGGGTCTAAGGGGTCCCTAACACCCTTCCAGAGAGTTTCAAGAAGTTTGGCCACCAAGGGACCGCGTTTATGAGCTTCTACAGGAAGTCTGCAGGGGTTCTACAGGATGTTTCAGAACTTCTACAGGATGTTCAGTAATTCCTACAGGATGTTCTATAATCATATTTTTGGGTGAATGGGTGAGTGGAAGAGGCTGCATGGGTGGATAGGGAGGTAGGAGAGGGGTTTTTAATGACTTAGTGATAGAGAGATGAGATGATGAGGGGATGTGCTAAGCTAGCTTGTCTAAAGGAGGGTAGAGGGAATGGAAGGCCGAAAAGGTTGGATAACGTGGGTAGTAGAGTAGCTGAGAGACAAGGGGTCTAATTGGGAGATGAGTAGTTGGCCCGGGCAAGGCTTAGAAGGATGAGAGAGTGAGGGGAGTAGCACTGCACAGTGCAAACTGAATCGAATCTTCCACGTCATGCATATAATCAAAACATTCCTAACTGTTTAATGGAACCAATGAACAACAACGTTATTCTTAAGGAAAATCATGTATGGTACTGAAGTAGAGAAACATTCCAAGAGGTCTGAACACATGGAAAACTTCTACAAACAACAATATTGCACCACAGATTGCATGTATTCGAAAACCAATGTTTTTTGGTGGGTAGCACTGTCTGCAATTCCAACCCCTAGAAAGAGGTGGAAATGAGTGTGCAGGCAACCCTTTTCTAGACTTTTTATCAATTCCAATCTCTCCACTCTATTCTAAACAACTGAAGCAACTCTGTCTTATAACAATAACCTACTTAACCACACCAAGAAATCTGACTCAGCAAACTGTGTTTCGAATGCATGTAAAGAAAAAAACCATAATGCTGAAAGAAAAGATAACAATATAGAAGAAGGAGGCCTTAGGCTCTCAGGTTGGGCCCAACCCCGAGAGCTATGGCTCCTTTAAAAGCTCATAACTGAGATCAAATCCAAATTCTTTCCATTAAAAAATAATAATCATACGTCAAATAGCATGCCAATAATGGCTACAAAAGAGAAAAACTAAGCTAGCAGCTCGTAGTGCAGGATGTGCAACAATGTTTCAAAAAAGTCCTTTTTGAAGGCTAAAGCCCTATCATTTATACATCTCGAGGCCCCAAGCTGGCCTCCTAAATCAGTGGGGCTTGGCTGACCAAACTAGGAGTGAACTGCTGCTTCCTCAAAATCCGTTTGGCTGTCTTTAAATCCGGTTGTGGTGGCTGCTAGAGCTCGGAGTTGGCGGTGAAGATCCTGAGGAAGGTCTTTTAATGCTGTGGACAACCCTCCTACGAATCCTCAACCACATCTTGGCTGTCTCCTGTCCTTATCTGCTCATTTTTGTTCCAATCATTTGCCAAAAAACCTGAAATGAACACGTGTTAGCCACCTAGGAATAGTGACTGCCCTTATTCGTACAAATGACATAAACATACTAAAAAATGATGCATAAGTTATGAAAAATGAAGGATTGAGCAAAGGTAGTTAGGCCAAATGAGCCCAAAATGTTACCAAATTTGGGGCTCATCATCAACCCCCAGCTAAAATGATTGCTTATCCCTGAGCAACTAATCCAGCTCCTCGTCCTTCATTGCCTTCACCGCCACCCTCACATCCCAGGCTTCTGAAGTGGTATCCTCCTCACTGGCATGGAACCCAGCCTTCCTTTCCACATCTTCCCACTGCTTATGCTCTTCTTTTTCTGTGTTGCCTTCCATCAATCCTAACAGCAGAGGTGGGCTTAGCTTGAGGCCAATCCAATTGGCTTGGAGGTTCTGTATGGATTTCTTGTAAAGGGGCACCCGTGCTAGAGCTTCCCTCATTCGAGTTGGAGTATGATATTCTCTGATTTTAAGGCTGTGGGACAATGTGTTCCATCGGCGGGTGTGTTGTTGGGAAGAGTATCTACTCAGAACGCCCCTATCCCACTCTAAGGTGTGACAGTGCCTTAGCAACAAACAAGGAAAACTATTTTCGTATTCTTCTTTATGAAATGTAAACGAAGAGGAAGGATGAACTAACCTGTGTATTGCGCTAGTTTGTCGATCCAATCACTCTCCTCTTAGTTAGCTTCCAGCTACCCGCTCCCTTACTCGCTCAGCTTCACCAAGTTCCTGCAAGATCACAAAAGAGGAAACTACACAAAGACATAGATTTACATTCATAAATAGCTTAGGATCAGATTAAGCTAAACATGCAAATATAACAAAACATCATTGATACACAAACATGTAGGAGAAACTCAAATAGTTTTATTGATGAAACAAGAAGATCCAGAAGGAGATACAACCAAGTGAGTCCCGATCCAACATCTACTTCCCAGCAAAGGAATCCCTTCCTCACCTCCAGCAAAGCATAAATCACCCAATGCACTAATCTCAATCTCAAAACCAACAACAATTCTCTGCCAAGTATAAAATTCCAGCCTCTGGATCTCTGGGATGAGGGATCCATATATAGATGTAAGTAGAGAGGATGAGTCAGCTTATGTTTTGACTTGTGGCTTCTCTCTGTCAGTTCTTGCTTCCACTTGGAGGCTGAGAGCCTCTTACTCATCCTTGGTCGAACTCAGTGAGGCAAGTGTCATTGGAGAAGATTCTAGAAGCTTCCATTGTCTCTCCACCTCGTTGAATGACTCTGCCACTTGTCATTTCCCGCTCAACGCACCTGGGTAGTGCATTCAAGTGTGTTGCAACGCACCTAGCCAGTGTATTTGGGTGCTTTGCAACATAGTCAGCTAATGGAGCATCTGAATTGATTCTGATTTGACTAGTTTTGAGCAGTTTCTGGTGGAGAACTTCTGGGAGAAGCTGTCATTGGTTGACCTTGTTCCTCTAGGGGTAGGAACAACACTTTTAGGGACTTTGGATCCCTTGGATTATGGACATTTCATGCTTAGAGATGTAAGGAAAAAAAATGTCTATAACAGTTGCCCCCTAAAGTATGAGGTCGTTTATCGGGTGAAATGCTTTATTAGGAGGATCTGAAGTTCTTTCAATGCTGGGAGGAGACCTGTAATAAGATACAATACAATACATTATTTTCATACTGTTTTCATGATCTAGCTGAGGCGGGCATTCCCATGCTCAGCTTTATAAATTCATTTTTATGTACATAGGATAGACAATCCTCTGATGGTAGACTGATGATTCTGATGAAGTCATCATCCTTTTGGTAGGATGATCGTCTGTGCTGCAATGTTGTACATGTCAATGTATTTACTTTCCTGAATATATGTCACAGCCTGGATGGATGAAACTAGATCCGGGGTCTTCAATCTCGTCCAATCTTCACTCGAAGTACAAGTCGATCCATGTGAAAAATGTCTTGAAGTTGAACATGGAAAGACATCGCTTGATTACCAGTCAATGATGTAAACTGTTAACAAGCGCGAGAGGAATCACCGATAAGGATGATGACCCTCAAGGTACTGCAGTACAATTCACGTGGTGTGAATAAAGGACTTGGCGTCGAACACCACACAAAATATTTCGGTCGAAGGTCATTGATGTATACCTGTCGCCGGAAGTGAGAAACTTTCCATTGAGGCATGCAAGCTTCAAAGTACTGAATGGGGTGTTCCTAGATCAACTTCTTGGATAATGAGCTGATGTCGACAAGAAGCGATTCGTCAAAGGAGGGCCTTGATGAATCCCACATCAATGACACGGAACGGAGCAAATGATTTTGATGGAGGTGAAAACGATCTGATGATATATGGTTCAGGGTGGCGGTCATGAAGGAATGAAGTATAATGTATGGTAGTGGATGGGACACGGGTGACTTCTCTGGATGACTTCTCTTGAACATGTCGGCGACACTTGTATGATGGATTGGTAGCATTTACCCCAAATGTGGATGGTATGGTGAGACCATGGTGATGTGACCGGTGAATGAAACAACCCAACCCGACTCAGGCACGGAGTGGAAGTGTCATGTTCAAGAGCGACTTGCTACCAGTAAATATTCTTTGAGTTTCTTCACAATTTTTCCCCAGTCATTGCTGACCAGTACCTCTTTATTTTTGTCAAGCTTGAGGAGGATAACATATGCTTGTTCTATAATTTGCCCTTCGGGCAAACCCATCGCTATGTTTTAACGAGCCTAGCGATAGTGAAACTCGTTCTCGTCTAAAGACAACTTTGTCGCTATTAATCTTTTTAACGAGTTTAACGACAAAGATAACTCGGTCCTTTTCATTTTTAGAGAGTCCGAAAAGGTACGTAAAGGTAACTCCAAAATTCCTTTTTCGTCATCTAATCCCTTAAGTCCGGAAATGTATAAAACAATACAGAAGGGATGAATTTTCGATAGTTTTAACGAGCCGAACAAAACAAGCGCTCGATCTTTTTGTGCAATAATCCCTCAGGTCCAAAACGATTAAAATCTAGAGGAGGGATAGCTCTTCCGGTCGCTTTAACGAGCTAGAAGTCCAAAACTCGGAAATCTTTTCATTTTACGAGTCAGATGAAAAGAGCTTAAAGAAGACTCGTCTTTTGAGGAACGAGTGATAAAATGGGTAGCAGCTGATTCCAGGTAAGGGTTGGAATTTTCCAATCACGGCAGTGTCACAAGGATGGCTAGTGAAATCACTCTTCGCAGCTGTTCCTCAAAATGGGTAAATAATCAAATGGAGGTGAATGATCGGCCAATGGAAAAGTGGAGGTGACGGTGCAAACACGACCAAGGCTTTAACGACTGATAATGTTACATTCACGGTGGTTATTTACGGAGGATAGTTCATTTTTTAACGAGCTTAAACACGGATTGAAACACTTGCTCGGTCTTATGTTTATTTTTTAACGAGCATGAACTATGTGCTAAAACTGCTCGATTAATCCAGTCATATGATAAGAATGTCTCATATAAGATGCCATTTTTTATGGAGCTTGCGCCTTACAAAGCTTTGCCCCGCATCCTTTCTTTATGCAAGTTAGGAAACAACTAATCCAAAAAACAGATAAATAACTGCTCTTTGCTTGCACTCCAAAAGGTTTGAATGCCCCCAGGTATAAAACAGAGTTTCAAGGTTACCTCTACTTTAATCCGCTAAAACATTTGTTTTACCGAGAGAGGCCTACCTCTTACAGGTCACCCAAAGATTTTTCTATTCACACAGCAAACAAAACACTTCTTTGGCGATGTCTACCGAGATAAACAAAGGTGAGTGACAACGAGCGCCAAACACATAACTTTGACAAGAGAATCTTATTCTAGAATAACCCCTATCTCAATCACGGATGGGGTACAGACTAGTCATATTCTCACATGGAAATCTACTTTATACCCGAAGTTTTCTTGCCGAAGCAGACCAGGACGCATGCCCCCTGGGTTCCAGTCATATCCCTCCGAATTACTCGCGCTCATCGGGAGGACGGACCGTGGGTTGAGACATTTCTTGCGTGAAGAGACCATTTATGGATGGTATATGACTATTTGCGATGCGTGATTCGGGAAATGAAAGCTGGTCCACGAGCTTTACCACTCTTCCTTCGTGTAGAAAACACATTACTCTAAAGAGTGAGGAGACGATGGCTCCCATGCAATAAATATAGTCTCGTCCAAGGAGTAGGTTATAATCCAAGGGTCCTTGAACGACCATTACGTTCATTTGAACTGTCTTCCCTTTCAATGTTATGGGCACATTGGGGAGGATCCCTAAAGGTCGGCTGGTTCCTTTATCGACGCCTGTCAGATTTCTCATCTCAGGCAAAAGCGATGGTGAACCAAGCGCTTTCCAAGCAATAGAGGAAAGGATACTCACAGAAGCCCCCTCATCTATGATGGTACCAGCCATGACCCTTCTATATATTTGGACAATAATTTTGAATGGTATGCTTGCTGGTAAACGAGGTCTGCCTAGTTGATTCCAGTCGAAGGAGACAACTAGGTTGCTTGGAGGTGGGACCGAGTAGACAGCCGGGTACGGCTCTGAAGAACTTCCTTCCTGCGATAAAGGAATGGGTAGGTTGCCCCCGTGTTCATCGGAGTCTGTGTTGATTAAGAGAATTTGGACGGTGTCATCCTTGTTCTCTCTAGTGACTGTGTCATTCGAAGATAAAACCTCTGAAGGCAAGACCGGGTCAATTGCCACCTCGACCTTTTGACTTTCATCGGGTATGGATTCAGCTGGTTCATCTTCAATGACCGGCGCTTCAGCTAACCACTTGAGCGGGCCAGCTGGATTCTCAACTAATGAAGGACTCGGCAAGAGTTTTTTATATCCAGGAGGAAGTCGTAATGGTGAAACTGGACGATCATCCAAAACGCTTTTAGCTTCTTCTAAGAAGGGACAACGGTGGATGGCGTGATCGACTTCGCACAGTTTACAGGGAGATCTAGCTCTCCCTTTTTGTCATGTGACTTCACTTTCGCTAGTTAACGGTGTGCTTTCAACATGGCAATCAGAGGTTGACGACACCGGATTGTGAAAACGGGGAGACCAGTCCCTTAGTATCCGAGGGATGCAGGGACAATCTCTGTGAAAGTGGTCTCCCTTGCAAATGACACATGGCGATTTAGGCCTGGTCAGTGCAGTGTGTGGATTTTCGTTAGATGACACTCGTTTGCCCCCATTCACTTTTGGCTCCTTCTTCTTCTTCTCTTTCTTCTTATTTTCCTTCTTCTCCTTAGGAACTTGACTTTTGGCTCTTCCAGCCCCATCAAGCGAAGACGAAGGAGGAGAGGAAGAATTAGAGGAAGTAGAAGGTTGGTGGGTAACTCTGGACTGGTCTAACTGCCGATTCGATTGTTCAGGAATAGTGGTGTTCTGAACAACATTGGTTGAGAAGAGCCAGATTGGCAAGCCAATTGTTAGTCCTGGAAGTGACAATGTGGCCATATGGGGTGCACCAACATCTCCCCAAGAGGAGGAGGGACTAGGATTTCTACCAAGGGGAATTCCTTGGTTGGTAAACTCCATTTTCTCAACCTAAGATCAACGTAGGAAAAGGGGATAAATATTCTGTTTAAAATAAATTTTAAGACGCTTGGACACAACTTGTTTTTTCAATTTTAAAGAGTCGAGAAAAAACAAAAGATGACTCTAGTATCCTTAGATTTTTAATGAGCCTGAAGTGACAAGTGCTCAGATGGACCTTTTCCGTTAAGGAGTCTGAAAAGGAATGAAAGGGACTGCTCTGGAGATCTAGGTAAAGGGTGTGCCAAACCCATCACAAAACTGCAGAATACGTTTTACGGTACGGTAGTAAATCTTCACGAACGTTGTGTTCGGTGCATTGCGATCAGTAGGGTGGCCGACATGGCTTCCTATGGATAAAATGTTTTAAGCCTATAGGGGTCTCCCAATATATACTCGACGGTACGTGGGAGCACAATCTGTACTGGCACTTATCGTCTCACAGTTGAGGAATCACCCAACCATCAGTGAGGACAACAGTTACCAGGTTTTACGACGCCGGAACACATCTCTAGCCTAGACCTCTATGTTGTGCGTTAAGTTCCAATGCGTTGTTAGATTCATTCAATTTATTTTAAGTTGATCTTTCTTAAACTTTTTCCTTTTTGGATCACCACGAGATATAGATGTAATTCCTAAATGCAATCTAAAGATGATAAGCAAGCATTTATCTCTTTTCAACAATGAAAATCCTAGCTACAAGGGAAAAGAAAGACACAATTTTTTCTCAAAGAGCAAAGAGCACACTGTAAATGCACTTTTCCTAAATCAAACCATACAAAATATCAATATGAAAATTCACAAATGCATGTATTTGTTTTCACTATCTTAATATTGATGCCTAAAAGGAAGGTTGATGTACAAATTTGAATTCGCTTTCAAGTGAAAAACACAAAACAAGCTTCTTTTTCGAAATAAAAAAGGTAGAGAAGATTACGACACTTTATGATTTTGAAATAAACACTCGTTTCGACACTAGAAAGAGACAAATTCAAACCAAAGAAAAAGTAAAAAGTATAATCAACTGTCAACAGTAAAGAAAATTTCTCCTAAGATCAAAATCAACACTCACGACAGATCTAAATCTAAGGACGACAGTATGATTATTTTACTTTTCAATGGAAAACTGTAAATGATGTAACAAATACACAAAGAACACCTACAGTCTTTTTGTACAAAGGAGGCGGAATTAAGGCAGAGAAAAGGGGTTTTCAGATAGGTACACAAACTGATAACAGGCTGCAAAAATCAGAGATAAAACTGAACAAAATGAAGCAAAGAACCTCAGCTGCACAGGGCAAGGGCTGATCAGCGCACCTGTTGCACAGAGAAACTGAATTGTAGTGCAGGTAGCCCTCTCAGGACCTGTGTTGAAATGCAGAACCTCTTCATAGAGCCTACGCTGGGGCAGAAACGAGACTTCTATCTGGGTTCTGGGTCACGGTTTGCAGTTTAATCTATGGATTTTGGCTGAGTAAAAGCAATCAGTAAGGTACAATTAGAGGGATGATTTAAAGGAGGACTAAGAGCTATCACAAAGGGCAATTAGAGCATTTTTGGATCAGCTGTTCAAATCATAAACAAATCCAGTGGGTGGATTGAAGTAGCAGCTACTTTGCATTTGATAATGGCAAATGCAGTTCGATTGCTACTTCCGTGTTTATGAAGCAAACAACAAGAGAAACACAAATAAACTAACTAGACACGATCCCCAGTGGAGTCGCCATTTTGTTTTTGGGAAAAGTATCTACTCAGAACGCCCCTATCCCACTCTAAGGTGTGACAGTGCCTTAGCAACAAACAAGGAAAACTATTTTCGTATTCTTCTTTATGAAATGTAAACGAAGAGGAAGGATGAACTAACCTGTGTCTTGCGCTAGTTTGTCGATCCAATCACTCTCCTCTTATTTAGCTTCCAGCTACCCGCTCCCTTACTCGCTCATCTTCACCAAGTTCCTACAAGATCACAAAAGAGGAAACTACACAAAGACATAGATTTACATTCATAAATAGCTTAGGATCAGATTAAGCTAAACATGCAAATATAACAAAACATCATTGATACACAAACATGTAGGAGAAACTCAAATAGTTTTATTGATGAAACAAGAAGATCCAGAAGGAGATACAACCAAGTGAGTCCTGATCCAGCATCTACCTCCCAGCAAAGGAATCCCTTCCTCACCTCCAACAAAGCATAAATCACCCAATGCACTAATCTCAATCTCAAAACCAACAACAATTCTCTGCCAAGTATAAAGTTCCAGCCTCTGGATCTCTGGGATGAGGGATCCATATATAGATGTAAGCAGAGAGGATGAGCCAGCTTATGCTTTGACTTGTGGCTTCTCTCTGTCAGTTCTTGCTTCCACTTGGAGGCTGAGAGCCTCTTACTCATCCTTGGTCGAACTGAGTGAGGCAAGTGTCATTGGAGAAGATTCTGGAAGCTTCCATTGTCTCTCCACCTCGTTGAATGACTCTGCCACTTTTCATTTCCCGCTCAACGCACCTGGGTAGTGCATTCAAGTGCATTGCAACACACCTAGCCAGTGTATTTGGGTGCTTTGCAACGCAGTCAGCTAGTGGAGCATCTGAATTGATCCTGATTTGACTAGTTTTGAGTAGTTTCTGGTGGAGAACTTCTGGGAGAAGCTGTCATTGGTTGACCTTGTTCCTCTAGGGGTAGGAACAACACTTTTAGGGACTTTGGATCCCTTGGATTATGGACATTTCATGCTTAGAGCTGTAAGGCACAAAAATGTCTATAACAGGGTGCAAGCATGAACATAGTTGTCCCCTAATAGTCACTCCATATCCTCGAAATGTGTTATGGCCTGTGCCTGTTGATCCATGTATTTCAATAAAGTTTGAGGGTTGGTGGCTAAGTGTTGGTGGGCCGATATCAACGCAGTGGGATCCCCTGGCTCTGCTCTGATTAGTAGTGGCTCATGTAATTCTCGGTCCATGACCTCTTTGACTTCTGCTGCCCTCTTTTCTTCATGGTTCAACCATGAGGTAAATGCCATCGACTGCATATCGCCTACAACTATGTTGGGATCCCATGTAGTCACGTTAGGAAGGGCCAAATTATGGAGATAGAACTCCGAGAGTTTGGCCTTATCCTCTGATGAACTGCCATTGCATAACGCTGTGAACTGTTGGGGGTCTTGGAGTTTGAGATACCCCTCTGTGCCAATGCATTAATCTGATATTGTAGCCACTGGTCCCGTAGGTACAGGCCATAGGATTTGGCCGGTTGTCTGCATTGTAGAGCATCCATGGCCCAACTGGCCATGCAAGCTAGTTGTGCCTCTTTTTGCTGCAACTGCTGTTTGAGAGCTTGTATCTCGATTTGTGCTTGCAGTTCCCTTTCCCGTAGATGTGTGGTTGGCTCCCCAAGACCAACTTGCAGTCCTTCCCTGCCTTGATGTTCTATTGTAATGTCCCCTGAGGACGTGCCCTTTTCCTTCTTCAGTTCCTGTAGCTGCAGTTTAAGTTTCTCGTTCTCTTCCTGTAGGAATACCCGCTGGCAGTTTGCCATGTGTTTAGCCATAGCTAATTCCTTTCTTGCCTCCTTGAGTTGTTCCTCCAAGGGGCCTATATCTGCCACACCTTTTGATTTAGCTATTTTCATCCACGTGTGGGTTCTCACCCTTTCTTCCTCCAATGCAAAGAAAAGCGACACTATGAATTTTTGTGGGATAATTTTCCCAGCCTCCAAAAAGTTATAGTACGAGCTCAAGCTTGGCTGGGGACTCGGTTCCAGAATATGCTCTTTCTCTTCATCCCATTTTGTTCTTTCCTCGGTGCCTTGGCCACAGGTTCTTGGCCTTTCTCTTTCTTCTCTGTGTGTACTGGCTCCTTCTCCTCGCTGCTGGAGGTGGTGAGCTCCTCAGTCAACATCTTGATATCGCCATCCTTAGTCAGATTTGGGAAGACTTCCCATGAGAGCGGGACTGTGTAGGTGTGGAGTGCATCCTCCACGAGGAGCTTAATGAGCCCATGGTGGGCTACCTGGTCTGGCGTGCCTTCTTTTAACTTGGTGGCACATTCAGTCATAGACTGCAGGAGAAAGTAAGGAATACTGAGCTTGTTTTCTGAGGGTAGGTCCATTTGGTGCCTCAATTCTGTGAGTAGCCGGAAATGGTACCCATATACAATGTTGAACCGTCCTTCGCATGTGATGTATTTCATAATTTGGAGGCTGACCTCGCTCCAAAGTGTTTGTAAGCTAGCTCTGCGAACCCCGTTCTTATCCTCTGAGAATTGCTCCTCTGGTGGGAAGAACTCTTTTTTAGCCTTTTGGCCTAATTTCCTCTCCTCCTTGTCCCACGGTACCCCCATTGGGAGGTCAGTGACTCTGCTGATGAGCTGTGGGGTGAGTCTAAGATTCAAACCCTGGAAATTAACAATGGCCAGCGTTTTTGATTTCGGCTTCAAAGCTCGCAGGAACTCCTCTGCCACCTCATCATCATAGCCTTGAAGTTTGTCGCAGAACGACATCCATCACGCCCGAGTGAACAATTCTACCACCTCCAGGTTCTCCCGTAGTTTCTTTGAGTCTGTCGGTTCTTTTTTGATGAATCCACCCGGCATGGTGAAAGCCTGCTATGTTAGCCAGAGGTGGCGGGTGCGTATCAAAAGATGGTCTTTCGGATTTCTTTGGGACAGAGCGTAGAACTACGCCTCGGTCACGCACACAATTTGAATTCTGGGCTAGCTACAGATGAGCCTTGACAGGGGCTCGATTACACACCACATCCTGTAGAAAACCCCACATATACTTCGATGACAATTTTTCATGCAAAAGGAAGACTGTAGTTTTACATTTTTGAGGATATCGACTTCGCCACCCTTCAAACCAATTGCATGGGAGGAACAGGTTCAGGCTTACCTTTTTCAATTCGCCACCTTTGACGTGAATAGACCAATTTTCTCTGTAGTGGCGAGCTTCCTGTAGCGCAGCTTCCTGTAGAAGTTGCGCACAGGTTCCGGAGAGCACGTCAGTGGTTCTGCTCCTTTTGTGCCACCACCAAACGTTTGAACGAGCCGAGGACTTGGAGTAATGAGCTTCAAAGAAATTCGGACGCTACTCGACTGCAAAACGCCTAGTGATAAATGAGTGGAGTGACGATCTAGGCGGTGAATTTGAATCCCCGTCGAACTCGTGGTGCGGGGGTGAGCTGTCCCTGCCGGACCGTTGGACGACATTACCTACTCATTTCACTGTAAGTCTCCCTTACTGCCGCATCATTCCCTACAGATCTGCTGCCGCCATTTCCGTTAAATCGCCGCTTCTCCCCCACTAGACGCTTCTCACGTGTCCATTACCCGTTTTGCTTGCCACGACCGCCACTTTCCAAATCTGACTAGACCATCTGACTGGTCGTGGTGGCCAGTTGAATGGCTACCCAACTGCTCAACCCGTTCATTTCCATACTTGCAAACATTATAGAGTAGTATTCATGTAATTTGATGAAAGAAAAGGGCGAGGCACTTACCTGTGCGGCCGCGACATTGTTTCCAGGTTTCGGGACAAGGGTGATTGGATTTGCTTGTTGCTGCTATTTGCACAGGCCCGGGGGTCCTCCTTGCAGACTGCTGCTGATGACGAAGCTTGTGACTCGGCTGCGGGTGGTGCATGTGCCCGCTCTATGTGTTGCAGGCGCCTTGATGGTGTACACTCTAGTTGGATGAACTGCTACAGGATTCCTGTAGGATGTCCTGTAGCAGTTTTTCCTCCTCGGGTGCATGCTGAGACAGTGGAGATGGTGGCATCACAGTCACGATCGCAGGGCCCTCGGATGGCTTTGATAAGCAGTGCATGGTGTCTCTGTATCTTTTTCCATTTGAGAATCGCTTCCTCTGATAATCCAATGTTCTATTTTGACTGTGCAGGTATTTCCATTGCATGGCAACTGGGGTGGTAGCAGGAGGCGACAGCAGTGCATGATGGAGAAAGCATTAGCTTGCATGTCTCCGTGTTGGACCTCGGGTGTTAGATCTCCCCACACAATTAGTTCTGGGCCGTCCAAAACTTCTACAGGAAGTTTCCTGTAGAAATACAGAACTTCCTATAGAAAGTCCTGTAGCTTCCTGTAGAAGGCTAAACTGTGATCAAATCGTGCCCAAACCTTGGAGAAGATGAGTGTTTCCGGAGGAAGTGCTGGTGAGGTCACCTGGTAGCGTAGTAGAGACCCTTGTCTTTGAGTTGAGGGCCTCTTTTCCTGCATAGAATACCTGCAACCTGCATGCATTGCCACATTGTGAACTTGCTTTCCCTGTTTTGTTTTGTTTGTTTTTTTTTCTCCCTTTTTTTTTTTGAAAGACAGCAGGGGCACCTCCATGAGGTTTTCACCCTTACCATCTGCCTTGAGCACCCCAAAGAGGTTTTCACTCAAGGGTCTTTTTCAAACATTTTCAGAAAGACAGTAGGGACGCCTCAATGAGGTTTTCATCCCTACCATTTGCCTTGGGAGCCTCAGAAAGGTTTTCACCCAAGGATCTTTATTTTTATTTTGATTTTTTTTTTTTTTTTAAGATCTTCAGGGTATGCCCAAAACAGAGGCAAAACCCTGATCTATGACCAGCACTGATTTTTCCACAGTTTTGATGAATTCTTGCGTTGACAGAGGTTTTCTGTAGATCTTTAGGCGATGCCCATTGACAAGCATAGGGATGGCCTCCTCATCAATGGTCCGAATAAGAAAAGATCCATTGTCATTACATTTTTCCACTGCATATGGTCCCAGCCATCTGGTGCTCAGCTTCCCCTTGAAATCCTTATGCCTGGAATCATACAACAACGCCTAATCTCCCAGCTGAAATTGCTTGTCATTGAGGTGTTGGTCATGCCACACCTTCCTCTGAAGTTGAACCACTTCTAAGTGGAGAAGGGCCTGCATTCGATGCTCGTCCAATCCATTCAGCTGCAATAACCTTTCTTGTTGGGCATGGCTGAGATCCAGGTCTAGCTGAGCTGCCATCTTCAAGGTGTTGTATTCAAACTCAATTGACAGCAAAGCTTTCTTCCCATAGACCAGCTCATAAGGTGTGAAGCCGGTTGTGGTCTTCCAGGTGGTGTTGTAAGCCCATGTGGCCTCAACCAGGCGATCTGCCTAATCTTTCCTGCTGCTGCTCACCACCTTAGTCAAGATCCCTTCCAATGCTCTATTGGTGACTTCCACTTGCCCATTTGCTTGAGGATGATAGGGGGTGGAAGTCCTATGCTTGATTTTGTGATGAGCGAGTAGGTCTTCAATTAAGTTGGAGGTGAACTGGCTTCTTTGATCGGTGACTAACTCTCTTGGGTAGCCAAATTTGTAGAAGATGTTTTCTCTTAAGAACTCGGCCACCTTTTCTTCTGTCGCTGCTTTGATTGTCTTGGTTTCTGCCCACTTTGTCAGGTAGTCTGTGCACACAATGATGTAAGACCTTTGCCTCGAAGGAGGATTGATTGGACCCACAAAATCCATACCCCACTTCTCAAATGGCTCAAGAGTCACTTGAGGTTGGAGAGGCATTTCGTCCCTTGGAGTCAGTTTCCCCATCCTTTGGCATGGGTCACATTGCCTAATATACTTTCTGACATCTTGATGAAGCGTGGGCCAATAGTAGCCTTCCTGTAGGATTTTGAAGGCAGTCCTTTTGGCTGCAAAATGTCCTCCACAAGGCCCGTCATGACAGGTTAGGAGGATATCAAAGACTTCCTCCTCCCTTACACAACGCCTTAAGATCTGATCAGGGCCAAGCTTGAACAGGTTGCCCCCGATCCACATAAATTAGGCGCTCTTCCAAAAGATTTTGCTCTTCTCCCTTGAGGATAGGTGCGGAGGAAACTGTGCTGAGACAAGGTAGTTTGCTATATCAGCAAACCATGGCGAGAGTATTGAGATAGCAAAAAGATGTTCATCTGGCATCTGGTCATCCACTGTTCCATCCTCCCCTGCAGGTAAATCCAATCTAGACAAAAAGTCAGCAACAAGATTTTCTTTACCTGGTTTGTCAACGATAGTCAGATCAAACTGCTGCAAAAAAAGTAACCATCTAATAATACGAGCATTCACATTTGGTTTATTCATTAAATATCTAATTGCAGCATGATTAGTATGCACAAATGTTTGATATCCAGTGATATAATGTCAGAATTTGTTCAGTGCATGGACCACGACTAAGAATTCTTTCTCAGTTACAGTGTAATTCAGTTCTGCCTTGGATAAGTTTTTGCTGACAAAGTAGATGGCATATGGAAGTTTTTGTTCAACTTGTCCTAAGGCTGCCCCTATGGCTTTGTTCGAGGCATCAGTGTGGATGTGGAAAGGTAGGGCCTAGTTTGGACCTCTCAAGATTGGGGCAGACACCAACTTGTCCTTTAATTCAGTCAGAGCCTTCTGACAATCGTCAGTCCTTAAACTCAACATCTTTTGCCAAGAGGCTAAACAATGGCGAGGCTAGCTTGCTGAAGTCTTTAATGAATCTCCTATAATACCCTGCTAATCCTAAGAAACTTCGAACATCTCTTACCTTCTCAGGAGGTGGAACCTTCTTGATGAGAGCAATTTTGTTAGGATCCACCTGTAACCCTTGGCAAGAAATGGTATGGCCTAGCACGGTCCCTTCAGTCATCAAGAACTCACACTTTTCAGGACTAAGGGACATGTTCATCTCAATGCACTTGGTTAGGATTTTTCCCAGATTGGACAATGCTTCCTGGAAGTTGGACCCATAAGGAGTGAAGTCATCCATATAGATTTACATCGAATCATGGACCAGCTCAGAAAAGATGCTCAAGACGGCTCTCTGGAAGGTGGTAGGAGAATTTCATAGTCCAAAGGGAAGAACTCAGTAAGCAAAGGTACCCCAAGGACAAGTGAAGGTGGTCTGATCTTGGTCTTCCGGACTAATTTGGATCTGGTTATACCCGCTAAACCCATCCAGGAAAGAGAAAAACTTCTTTCCTGCCAGTCCATCCAACACTTGATCTATGAAAGGTAGGGGAAAATGGTCTTTCTTGGTGGCCTTGTTCAGTTCTCGGTAGTCCACACAGATTCTCCACTTTCCGTTTTTCTTGGGAACCAACACCAAAGGGGACACCCATTCGCTATCCGAGATGGGGTAAATGAATCCGGCATCCAACAGTTTTTGTAATTCCTCCTTGACGATGTCCTTAAGGGCTGGATTCATTCTCCTTTGGGGTTGCCTAACCGGTTTACAGTCTTCTTTGATGTAGATGTGATGGGTACAGACTGAAGGATGGACTCCTTTCATCTCCTTATAGCTCCAAGCAAAAGCATCTAGATGACTGGCCAACAGACTACACAGCTCCTTTTCCTGGGAAGGAGATAGGGAGGAGCTGATCTTTAACGTTCTCCCAAGATCGAACTCCACATTTTTGACTCTGGGAGTGACAGGGTCGGTCACACAAAGGTCCACTAAGGTGTTGTCTTGGGCATCCTCCACCAATTCCTCTAAGGACAATGCACTGGGAGGTGGAGTCTGGATCAAGGTCTCAATCAAATCATCCTCGGTTGGGAGGCCTCCCCTAGTGGTGTCTAGGGTGCACAAAGGTGCTGAGTACACCTCATCCTCTTCTCCTTCCTCCAACCAAAGTGGTAAATCATGCTCTAATAAGGGTTGGGTAGGAGGGTACAAGACTAGCTGCTTGGACATAGGACCATTTTTGATGGTCATGTTTCCTGCACGGCAGCTTATGTAAGCATCTGCAGTGGCTAACCAAGGCCTTCCCAAAATGAGAGGGTATCCAGTAAGCTTTGCGTTTGGCTGCAGAACCAAAAAGTCTGCAGGGTACTCCCAAGAGTCAACAGAGACCAAGACATCCTCTACGATCCTTTGGGAGTCATAGTGGAGCGATCTGCTAGTTGTAGGAATGTTGAGGTCTTTCTCAGGGAACCCTGAAGGTTGAGTTTGAGCATGGTATCTTTGGTCATCACATTAATGGCAGCCCCCAGATCAATCAATGTGTGAGGTATGATGGTGCCATTGATGTGGACATCCACTACAGGACTCCCAGGATCCAGATACTTTGGGCAGATGGCCTGCCCTAACATAAGATCAGACAGTTGTCCTATGACATTAATGGTTGAAGCATCTCTTTTTCGCCTTCCTGGGTGTCTGAAACACTTTTCCTTAACCAGTTTGTTGTATATCGGTACATCTTTGATGGCTTGGAGAAGGGGTATTCTCACACACAACTGTTTGAGTTCTCCCAGAAGCTCATCCTCCTCTGGGTTGGGTTGTGTGGTGGTCGTTAGTCTCTCAGGAAAGGGTGGAATGGCCTTTGGTTCACTTTCCTGTTTATCTTCCTCGTCCTCTGGGGGAGGAGGTTGGCGATTCGGAAGAGTCTTTCCCGATCGCAGATTGATCTCCTGGATCTCCACAGCATAGGTAGGGCATGATGTTTCCCCAGTATATACCTACTGCGCCTGTCTGTTGTTGGGGTTCGGGTTCGGTTGAGCGGGCATTTTGGGTTGCCTTGGAGGAGCAGGAGGTAATGGTTGTGGTTGAGCCGGTGGTGGAGGAAAAATGGCAGGAGGAGTATTGTACTGGGGCCTCCACCCCGATTGAGGTGCATTCCACTGAGGCTGTGGTTGGGCATGTGAGTTAAACGAAGGAGTAGTGGCCTGAGTATGGTACTGAGATGGGTAAGACCATGGAGGAGGTATAGACTATGAAGGATGAACAGGGGGTCCCCAGGAAGGCATAGGAGCGGATTGGTTGGGGCTGTAAAAAGCTTGGGGTGTCCCTTGCATCCCTTGTTGGTAAGGTCTAGGTCCATGTGGCCTTCTTTGGTTGAGGAAATAGAGAGGTTCAGTGGGCGCCTCTGTCCCTTGATACATGGATTTAAGCCCAGGTAAGGTTGGACATTGGTTTGTGGGGTGGTCCTCCTCACAGAAAAAACATACCTCAACCGAATGTAATGGGCAATCATTCTTAGGGTGTTTCCTTGTACACCTAGGGCAGAAGATAGCCAAAGCCCTCTCAGCTTCCTCTTTCTTCTGCTGGATTTGGAATGTATCAAGTTGCATGGCGATGGTCTGTCTCACCTCACTTTTGAGATCCTCTAATTGATTTGCAAACTCATGTTTGGAGAAAGGAATACTAGCTGAGAGGGGGTTTCCTCTACCTCTTTTCCGGGCTGCCCTAGAGTGGTTTCTAAACACAGTCTTTATGTCCTCATAAGGCAGTTGGTAAATATCTCCTCCAGCTAGCATGTGAAGGGTATCTAAGAAGACTTCCGGGACTCCTCGGAGCAGGACCAACTTAAGAGATTCAGGGTCAAGTGTGCACCTGGCCCATTTATAGCTAAGTTGGAACCTTTCCTCATAATCTTCTAAAGACTCATCATTCCCCATGGTCATCCAAAAGATTTCTCCCTTGGTTTCCTTAGACCTACAGTAGTCCCGATATTTGGTATTGAAGTCTTGCTGCATCTGGGCCCAAGTGGTGATACTGTTCCCAGGTAAACCCATGAACTAGCATAATGCTGCATCCTTAAGGGTAGAGAGGAAGAGTTTCAGTTTTTTCTCATCTTCGGTATAGTCATAGGTTCGGCACAGGACCACAACCTCAAATAGGAAGGTATCAGGGTCTTCAGTAGTCAGTCCATGGAAGTGAGGTAAAGCGGAGGGGCTGATGTTCTTCATTTTCATGTCTCCATTGGTCTGTCGGATGGGGAAGGCACCCTCAATTCTCTCATTTTCTCCCCTATTGTCAGCCATAGCTTTAGATGGAGTGTTCTCTAACTCTTCTTCTGCTATAGGATCTTCGTATATCTCAGGAGGTTCGCCTATAGGTTCTTCTGGATCACTGTCACCAAAGAAGAGAGAAGGGTGACTTAGTGATGTGGTGGGGGTGTTGGGTAAGAATTTTCCTGTTTTATCTCGGTTTCTACGAGGCATGAAATGAAAAGACTTCTTATTGCTTTTGTTTTTTCTGGTACCTGCAAAACTAAAACATATTGAACTGCAACTAACTATCTTGCTGAAATGGAAATACGGAATTGAAATGAAAGCATGAAAGAACTAATCATTTTTTCTCAAATGAAATTGCAGGAATGAAATGCTAAGCTATTCTTTGCAGAATTGAAATGCTAATATACACTTGCAGGAATGAAATTGCGGAATTGAAATGTTAATCTATGAAAGCAGGAAATGTCTATGCTACTTTTGCAGAAAGGAAATTGCAGAATGGAAATGAAATACTACTTAGCAGAAGGCGAGAGTAGGAAAGTAGAAGAAAAGCAAAAATCACCAATACTCTAACGCTTCCCCGGCAACGACGCCAAAAAGATGGTGGGCTCCAGTATTGTAGCAATAATGCTACAACTCCTGGAGCTTCCTTCTTTAGTTTTATCAACCCGGTAGTTCATAACAAACTTGGAAGCGACGGTGCTGTATGCACAAGTACTAGCTCTTGCCACAACTGTCACCTGGTCAGCTGGCACAAGTCCGCTAAGGGCTCAAGCCAACTTCTATGAGTTCTCAGAAGAAGCTTTTTAACTGATGGACGAAAGCTAACTCAAAGGAAGCTAATCTATTTGCAAAAAGGAACTGAAAGCCAACAAGAAACACAAACCCTAGAAAACCCTAATTCTACCAGCTAGTATTACTGATGCAGAGATGGGGGTGCAAACTACTGAAAGAAATGCCATTACTTCTATGAAGGTGAAATGCATGTGTCTAGACTACCTGTATCTGAAGAAAACATCTTTTTGTATTTTTGTTTCAATTATTAGAATTATCGTGCATGTGCTTTTAACTAGCTTTTTACTGTGCAGAGATGGATCAAGGAGGAGGGAGGCTTGGAAAAAGTTGGGAAAGTTCAGAGAGGGTCTAAGGAGTCCCTAACACCCTTCCAGAGAGTTTCAAGAAGTTTGGCCACCAAGGGACCATGTTTATGAGCTTCTACAGGAAGTCTGCAGGGGTTCTACAAGATGTTTCAGAACTTCTACAGGATGTTTAGTAATTCCTACAGGATGTTCTATAATTGGATTTTTGGGTGATGGGTGAGTGGAAGAGGCTGCATGGGTGGATAGGGAGGTAGGAGAGGGGTTTGTAATGACTTAGTGACAGAGAGATGAGATGATGAGGGGATGTGCTAAGCTAGATTGTCTAAAGGAGGGTAGAGGGAATGGAAGGCCGAAAAGGTGGGATAACGTGGGTAGTAGAGTAGCTGAGAGACAAGGGGTCTAATTGGGAGATGAGTAGTTGGCCTGGGCAAGGCTTAGAAGGATGAGAGAGTGAGGGGAGTAGCACTGCACAGTGCAAACTGAATCGAATCTTCCACGTCTTGCATATAATCAAAACATTCCTAACTGTTTAATGGAACCAATGAACAACAACGTTATTCTTAAGGAAAATCATGTATGGTGCTGAAGCAGAGAAACATTCCAAGAGGTCTGAACACATGGACAACTTCTACAAACAACAATATTGCACCACAGATTGCATGTATTCGAAAACCAATGTTTTTTGGTGGGTAGCACTGTCTACAATTCCAGCCCCTAGAAAGAGGTGGAAATGAGTGTGCAGGCAACCCTTTTCCAGACTTTTTATCAATTCCAATCTCTCCACTCTATTCTAAACAGATGAAGCAACTCTGTCTTATAACAATAACCTACTTAACCACACCAAGAAATCTAACTCAGCAAACTGTGTTTCGAATGCATGTAAAGAAAAAAACCATAATGCTGAAAGAAAAGATAACAATACAAAAGGAGGCCTTAGGCTCTCAGGTTGGGCCCAACCCTGAGAGCTATGGCTCCTTTAAAAGCTCAGAACTGAGATCAAATCCGACTGCTTTCCATTAAAAAATAATAATCATAAGTCAAATAGCATGCCAATAATGGCTACAAAAGAGAAAAACTAAGCTAGCAGCTCGTAGTGCAGGATGTGCAACAATGTTTCAAAAAAGTCCTTTTTGAAGGCTAAAGCCCTATCATTTATACATCTCGAGGCCCCAAGCTGGCCTCCTAAATCAGTGGGGCTTGGCTGACCAAACTAGGAGCGAACTGCTGCTTCCTCAAAATCCGTTTGGCTGTCTTTAAATCCGGTTGTGGTGGCTGCTGGAGCTCGGAGTTGGGGGTGAAGATCTTGAGGAAGGTCTTTTAATGCTGTGGACAACCCTCCTACGAATCCTCAACCCCATATTGGCTGTCTCTTGTCCTTATCTGCTCCGTTTTGTTCCAATCATGTGCCTAAAAACCTGAAATGAACACGTGTTAGCCACCTAGGAATAGTGACTGCCCTTATTCGTACAAATGACATAAACATACTAAAAAATGATGCATAAGTTATGAAAAATGAAGGATTGAGCAAACGTAGTTAGGCCAAATGAGCCCAAATTGTTACCAAATTTGGGGCTCATCACAAGCTAAGAAGGATAATAAATTATCACCAAAGTATTATGGTCCGCACAAGACGTTGCAAAAGATTGGTACTATGGCATACAAATTGGAGCTTCCTACAGCTTCTCGATTGCACCCAGTTTTCCATGTTTCATGCTTAAAGAAGGTTATAGGCGACAAGCTCCCAGTTCAAACAATATTGCCAGAACTTGACGAGGAAAAATTATATTGGAACCGGAAGCAGTTATAGAAACAGAACTCAACAGCTACGAAATCGATCAATATCAGAGTACCTTATCAAGTGGAAGAACTTATCCGCTGAAGATTCCACATGGGAGGATGAGAATTTTATGCAGAAGTATCCATAACTACTCAAGTGTTGAGGACAACACTTTTTTGAAGGAGAGGGTCATGTTGGGTCCCTATAATACTAGTGATTACCCCATTAATATTGTAGTTATACCCCTTATTTATATTGTTGTGCCCCCATTGCCCCCATATTGTTATTAATGTGCCCATAGAATCCCTCTATTATTATTTTTGTGGCTTTATATTATTATTGTTAGGTCGGCTGGATTATATTGTGACTCCTTAGACTCCTATATATAGAAAGGAGGTTTTGTCATTTGTATCATCGAAGAATTGTTCATTTATGTAATGTAAAGGAGGTTGCCCCCTCGAAGAGGCTGAATTCTAAGGCGTTGATCTATCTTTTCTATCTTTTCTTGAGCTGGTTTCATAATAGGATATGGAAAGATTACTTGGGGATGACTGTGTGCATGCATGTAAGAGGAGATGGAGCACCTTACCACACAGTCTGCATACCAGGGAATATCATTCCCCAATGAGGATGAAGGAGGCATTGAGGAGAGTGCCAATGTACGAGCACTCCATGCAGAGGCTAAAGGTCAATTGGATTGGCCTCAAATTGAGTCCTCCACTGCTGCTAGGCATGGTGGAAGGCAGAAGAAAAAAAGAAGAGCAAGAGCAGTGGGAAGAGATAGATAGGAAGGAAGGTGTTATCACTTAGAACTTTAAACATTTGTATATATAGTCTTTTGTCCAAGTTTAATGTCAAAAGGTGGTGTCAAAATGTTGTTGTTCTATGTTTCTTACTTAGGGTTGGAATTTTAAAGGGGTTTGATGTAAAATGTGTTCTAATCTTATGGGTCATCCTCCGCCATCATGTTTTCATAAGTCATGTCTTGTCTCATTCATATCACCAATCCTTTCCATAATTTCGCAGCGCAGCCTCCTATTGGTCAGTTTTGCAGCGTATTTCCGTAATTTTGCAGCGCAGTTTCTTATTGGTCAATTTCGCTGCATAATCATGGTTTAGCCATTCCGCAGCGTGTCACCATCAAGCCGTTTTGCAGCACATTTTGACAATTCAAAACTAGCCGCGCTGCGAAATCGCGGATTCCTGCATTTTGCAGCAGATATTTTTTAGAGGGTCATGTCAGTTGTTGATTCATCGCTCCCGTCCGTTCATGTCAGTTGGCGTACCTCCCAAATACTCATAAACCATCACTCCACCAATAGGTTTGTAGGCATGCACATTAATATTATTCAAATTGGTTTTGCCGTGCATAGATTTTGCATGATGATCTTAAATGCTGCGTAAACGGCCAGCCTGGGTAATGAGATATTTGAATTGCAAGCGAGCCCGAGTTTATCAAGTGAGCCTGAATTGCAAGCGAGCCTGAGTGAAAAAGAACTGAAACATCAGTTTAGTTGGAGCTGTTGGTAATTGACTGTGCGGAAATTTCAAAGGCAAATGGAGAGGAAGGGGCATAGGTCTGGGAAATGTCAAAGAACAGAGCCTGAAGGTTTGGACCTCGCACTAAGAGATGAAGGCGTGAAGAAAGCCTTCAAGGATGCCGGCTGTTGGAATTTCTGTGAGAAGCTGCAGGGTGGCCATGCTCAGGTAACAAAGGATTTTGCCTTAAATTTCACCGGTTTGAATTCTAAAGTTGCTATGCTAGAGGTTCAAGTGTCCCCTGAGGCCATTGCTGCTGTAACTGAGATTCCAAGGGGGGGACAAGAGTGGTTCAAGAACTTCAAATTTGATATGAACCCCTGCAAAGAATTCTTGAAAGAGGCACATGTGAATGAGGATCTAACAAAGGCTGTACCTAGAAATTATGTTAAGGAGCACTATGCCCTTCTTCTCACTTGTATTCAAAAGTATTTAACCTGTGAGGGTAGATATAACAAGGTTTACTCCTATCACTTTAAGTTGTTGTTGCATTTTACTGGTAAAGCATCCATAGATATTCCATTTTACCTGTTTCGTAGTCTCAGCAAAATGTGTGATAAAGTGCAATTAAGAAAGGATGACTGTGAAACATCATTATTTCACCATGGTTTGGTAAAACTGTTAGTGCTAGATGGTCTTCAGAAAATTGGTAGAGATTGGAACTCTTTTATCTTCATGGCTGGTTTCCAGAGTAAAACAGGGCTTACTCCACAGCCGGTTAGAGAAAGAGAAAAATAAGTTGATGAAGAGCCCACAATAGCCCAGCTTCGAAAGGAAGCAAAGGATAAAAAGAAGGCCAAGTCACAGTTGAAGAAATCAATGAAGCCACTGATTATTGAAGAGCAGCCTCAGCCATCATCAAAAGAGAAAACTAAGCATGAGAAAGTTGTACCTGGACCAAGTGAATCCAAAACAGTGTCTAGAGCTAGGACAAGGAGTCAAGTAAGTAAAGATAAGGGCAAAGCATTGGCTGTTGAGGAAATCCCTACATCTAAAGCCAGCTTGAGTGATTTGCTTGAGGCCATTGAGTTTGAGCAGGTGGAGCCAGTGCATATTGAACCAATGCACATAGATTTAACTCAATCATCACCGGAAAGCACTAAGAAATCTAAAGATTCAAAGAGACTGAGGTTTGAAGAGCCCGGTGATGAATTTGTCCTCAAGCCAAGAAGACCTGTTACAAGAAGACAAGTAAGGGAAGCCTCTAAACTACCTAGAACAGAGGAAGTTGAAAAATTGTCTAGAGCAGAGGTGGCAGAGAAAAGCAAGCAAAAGCACTCCAATAGAACAGTCATTATTTCCCAAGGAGGTAATGTTATAGCCATAAAGGACCAGCTGGAGGCAGAAAAGATTGAAATTGATAAGGTGAAGAAAGCCACTAGGGAGGTTGCAGTCAGATATGCAAACTATTGGAAAGCTGTGTTAAAGGGGAGTAAAAACCTAGTAAGCCAGGTGGATTCAGTAGCTGATGTCTACACATGGACGGTTCTAGCTCTCAAACAGGCCCAATGCATCAGAAAATAAACATGTGTTTAAAGGCCGAGAACAAAGCCATGAAGAGGAGGATTAAAGAATTGGAATCACAACTAGGTCAGTGGAAGAAGGTGGAAGAATTAAAGGCTCAGCTAGATCAATTAGCTGATAAATAAAGTTGCTGCTCAAAGAGAGGTATTGTTCAAAGTTTTGTAAAATTTTGGCTTAGTTTCATTATTTTAAAGGCATCTAGACCCCTGCCATATATAAAGGAGTTTTAGCCATTGGAGGTATAAGCAGTGAAAAACTCAGAGCAAATACAAGCTGTATAAACAAAAAACAACGGTTTCGTAGCGCGCTACGAAACTGCTGTAGGTGCTGTTTTTGAACGAAAACAAATAGTTTGATGGGAGGATCAGATATTTGCCAAAGGAAACACCTAAGGAACATTAAGAAGACCACATTAAGTTAACATAAGCCATTCTAATGATGACAGGTGTGCCTCTTTTGTAAAGTGAAGTGTTTTTGTCTCAAGTTAAAGTTTTCATCATAAAGGCACTTTATGTTCAGTTATTAGGGTTTGGAAGGAGGTGCATACGAGGAGTATTGTTTTGGCTTGCACACCTGTTCATCAACTAAGCCTCCAACGCATCTGGTATCATGATGGTGCTCTTCATTTTTGGGGTGTTAAAGAGTTGGAAACATGCTGCTACATTTTCGAATAGGTGATGGAAGACAGAGACCGGAAAAACAGGGGTTTGTCTCCTAACATTATTGAACCATCAACGCATCCAGCATCCAAAGCTAGCATGGAACATTGAATCCTCCTCTCAGCTATCTCGGCCAAACTGAAAGGAGACAGGTGTCAAGGAGCAAGAAAGAATCATTCTACGAGGAGGATATAATTAGAGCTTTAGTTTAATTAGGACTCTTTAAAATTCCAGTTTAGCACTTGTTGTATTTAATGAGTCAGTTAAATAGCAGATAAGGGTAATTAGTAGCAGTCATCGAGCTCCCCTCATGCTGGAGGAGGAAGCTCAAAGTAGTTAAGGAGATGTTTCTATATATAGAGAAAATTTTGATGTAATGAGGGTTGGATGTTTTGGAGAAAACAGAGTTTATTTTGGCTTGTGTAAAAACTTATTTCAGTAATACAAATGACTGCTTTTTCTTCTCAGGATTCACACAGTGTTTCAAATGCTCAAGATATATGTGGTTTTGTTTTATCTTTTATGTTTTACAGCTGTATAAATACACAATCACTCAGAATTCACATTGTTGCTCTGACTTCCTGTGTGTATTTGTAAGTTGAGGTTTCTATGAGAGGTATTTTGAGTGTTTAAACATTACATGCCCTGACTTCTATGAATGAGTAGTTTTATAGTTTGCTGAAGTGATGATTAACTCCATGAGCCCAATGGAAGCCTTTGTAATGTCTGTCCAGCCAACATATGTGTTAAATTTACTTTGAAAGAGTTAGCCATCTCATCACTAATTGAAATCAATAACCCTTTGAGAGAGCCCTCTCAGGCTAAGGAGGCTAAGCCTTAGTCAAAAGTCTGGTTTGAAATAGTTACACAGAGTCTTGCTGATTAGCAGCCATCAGTGTTCGATTTTGTGATAACAGAAGGATTCTATAACAAGGAAGAGGAGACCACATTAGAAGCATGGGATGCTAGGGAGGCCACTAGGGCCATAAAAGATGAGGAGATGGATTAAGTTTCTCAGAGGATGAGAAACACTTTTAGTAGGGGGGTGATGATGAGCCTCATAAATGGGCAATTATATTGGCTCATTTTACCTCCTAACCTAGTCAAATCAACCATTCTCTTAGCTTATTGTATGATTTTCTGATTATGTTTATGGTCATAGAGTGAGTTGAGTTAATTATGATGCCATGTTGTCTAATATGTGTTTAATGTAGATTATTAATGAATTTTGTGGTCAAAATCAAGGATCCAGTGGAAAAATGGTCTCAATAACTTGAAGTAGACAAAGGAGAGGACTTATAGGAGGGAATCCCCCTCATTTATTACTCCTCACTTTGAATTCCCCTTCATTCAGCTTAGAGTACAAGAAGCCAAGTCATGCACTAGAAGGCAGTCGAGCAAGTGAAGGATGACTGATGAGTATCTTGAGTTTTGAGAGCCAAGCATCCCTGATTTTAAGGTAGTTGTTGGTATCTTCATTTGTATAAATAGAGAGGCCTAGGGACTCATTAGGGTCAGAATTTTTTTGGATTTTTGTTGGATTTTTGTTGTAGTTTTTCTTATGTAAACTCTGCTCAACTTCGAGCTTATTATCTTAACAGTTCATGTAATCTTGTTATTGTTTTGAGAATAAAGATGGAATCCTTTTTGAGTTAGCACTGAGTTACCTCAGAGGGATTAAGCTCTTAGGTTAGGGCCCAATCCAAGTATCCAAGCTCCTCTTTACTTGTATATGTATGTTTCATTTCAGTTTGTAGATTAGGTTGCTATTAGATGCATTTCTCTCATGGTTAAGAACAGGTTTCTTTTGATCATTCAATAGTTTGCTTCCATTTGTGCTTTCTATAGCAGGTTAAGTAGTGGTATAGGAAAGACCCAAAAGGCTATCACAATGCCTTGGCCTCTCTTCCTCCCTTTGGGACAACTATTTGAGGCAAAGACCCTCTTCCTTGCCCAAAAACACAGATTTCCCTCATTCATAGGACTTCTAGTGTTAGCAGCATTTTAGTTGGTTAATAGTCTAGTCTTGCTTTTCTTTAGAACTTCTCCATCATGCTCATTTCTTTATTTACAATAGTATTCTTTCATGCTTTCCTTTCTTGCAGCATTTCTCAACATTTCCTTTCATAGATCATAGTTTATTTTGATTTAAAACTTTGTTTCCCTAGATGTACTTATTTCATTCCTTGCTTAATCTCCTTGGTTGAATGTTAGTTTTTTATGTAGTAGATATCTTCTAGCAGTAGGCCAATCTATCAGCCACCCCATATTCCATATGATCCATGCCCTATAGGTCGCCCACTTCTCCCCTCAATTCTGCCTTAGTTTCCTGCATTTTACATAGAATTTCTTCCTCTATCCTTGAGAAAATCCAATCATATTTCTCTCTCCTAATGATTCTTGGTAGACCCTAGGTGCCCGAACACTTCATTTCAACCTTCATTCACCTTATCAACCCACTCTCACACCTTCAAAACAATGAAAACTACTCTCAGCCTCCTCCTGTAGGCCTCCTGTAGAACGTTGTTTTTCCTCCTGTAGATTTCCTGTGTCCTCCTGTAGATTTTCTTGTAGGATTTCTTTTGAAGGCCGAGTTTGGGAAAAGCCTCTAGAAGGCCACCTGAGACCTCCTAGGACCCATCCACACCATCCTACATACTCTCAAGTGCTAAAATATCCTTTTAACACCACCTATTCGCTGCGACGTTCACAAACAAATAAATTACATGCATGCCAAATTCACATAAAAATACATGAAAATCGAAAAAGAAGTTTTTTGCTCATTTACTTCTAGAAATAGCTTAGTTAGTTTTTGTTTACTTCCTTGAGTAGGTAATGGCATTGTTTTCATAGTTTTCATAGTGCTTTCTACAAAAGAAGGATTAGTTGGTTAATTAGGATTTACTTGGTTTGCTTTGCATTTCAGTCTTCCTTTCTGCAAGTAGAATAGCATCTATAGAGTAATCTCTCTTTTTCCTTTCATCACATATAGAGATTCTTCTAGAATCCATAGAATTTGGCTTGAGCTCCTAGTGATCTTGCACCAGCTGACCAAGTGAAAACCTGGAGTAAGAACTAGTACTTGTGCATACAATATGATCACTTCCAAGTTTTTTACTAACTACCAGGTTGATAAGAGTAAAGTAGGAAACCTAGGAGTTGCAACATTATTGTTGCAATAATGGTGCTCACCAAATTGGTGGAGTAAAAAATAAGAACTAGGACTCACAAACAACCTTGGACATTGCACAAAGAAAACCATTACCTAATTGCTTCCGTGTAGGTGTACCAACACAGCTAAAAGAATTGTTCACTGTAAGAACGAATGGATGTAATTAAGTTTAATTGAGATTAGTGTGAAATCGAAAGACTTAATGTAGGGCTAGGAAATCCATGCTTTTCTAGCATGGCACGAGGTCCTATATATGAGTTAAGATATTTTAATCATAGGATCATAAGCTTTCTAAGGATTACAATGAAAAAATTGTCTCCTGTAAGTCGATAGCACACATGGATGAAGAGAATAAATGAAAAAAAAGTGATATGTTAGGTGATCTAACTATAACCAAATCAACTTCACCATTAAATCAAAGCTATACAACTTACTTACATTACCTTGGTCTTAAGGCATGCTTTTAAAAGCTAATCACTCTAACGGGAAGTGCAATCTTCATGTCATAGTTCATACATAGAAGAACCCAAAACTCTTTTATTATGTACCAAGCACTTGTCTGTATAGTGATTCAATACAATTCTTCTTCATTTTGATTGGTTTCCTTTTTTGTTGGATGAAAAGGTTACTTGAGCAGAGAGACCGAAAGGTGGCAACATGGTTATTATGAAATCTTCCTAACAAAAACCCAACGTCAACATATAAAACAAATGAAACGGGAAGGAAATGAAAGTGATGGTGGCCATCAGAGAGAAGGAAGGGGATCAACAAGGAGGGACGTCAGAGGGGGGAGGCGATAAAGTTTGAAGGGGCCCATTTTCGTTCTTTACTACCTAGGCCATCTTTAGTCCAACAATGTGTGAACCTCCAAATGATAATGTGTGAACCACACCCCTGCATATATTCTAAGGATATTGAGTAAACAAACATTATTATAATTTTCATCTATGCAATGATATGATTTAATGCAAATTTGAAGGGGAAATGATATGATATTGTGTGAATATTTTGTAGGTATTTGTTATCGGGAAATCTAGTGTCCACTCGGAGCTACTAGTCCCACTAATACTAGTAGCTATCTTAGATAGAAACAAACTAAAACTACTTTCGCTTTCCTTTATGAGAAGTAGATAAGAGGGGAACAAAGGACACCAACCTCAGTCTTGCGCTTAGTTCCTTTCTTGGTTCCTCTCCCTTCTGACAGATCCTCGCCACTTTGCCTTCATTTACCCAGCTTCAAAGAGCACCTGTGGAATCAAAGCATCATAATACTATCGAAGAACAGAGATATACAATCATAAACAATATAGGACTAGATATATATTGACCACACAAATGCATATATCATCAAACATACAAGAATGTGGAGGAAAACTTGAATAGCTTTATTAATATCAAGAATAGCAAAGAGGATTACAACCAATTGTTCTGACCAAGCATCATCCTCCAGCATGAAAGCCCTTCTTTCACCTCATGAAAAGCTTATATCACCAAACACTATGATATTCCAACAAGAAACCAACAACACTTCCTTGCAAGATACAAAATTCCAGCCTCTGGATATCTAGGATGAGGGATCCATATATAGATGATTGCAGGGGAGTGAGTCAGCTTCTGGGCTTTTGATTAGTGTCCTCTCTCTAATAGTTCTTGATTCCACTTGGAGATTAATGATCTCCTACTCATCCCTGGGCGAATTCAGAGAGGCAAGTTTCATAGGAGAAGTTTTTGGAAGATTCTATGATCATCCACCTCACAAACTGTCTCTGCCATTTGTCCACTCTTGTCCATCGCACACTACAGAAGGGATTTTTAGTATGCATCACACCCTTTACATTGGACAGATGGGGTGCATCGCACCCTTAGCATTGAGCAACTTGTATGGTCCAGTTTTGACCAGTTCTGAGCAGTTTCCTATGGAGAACTTCTGGGAGATGATGTAATCAGCTGACCTTTTTCTTTTAGGGAATGGAACAACACTTTTAGGGACTTAGCAGCCCTTGGTTTATTGACATGTATGATTGGGGTTGCAGTGCCCAAAAATGTCTATAATAGTTGCCCCCTAAAGCATGAGGTCGTTAATCTTTTGATGTCGGGTGAAATGCTTTATCATGAGGATCCAAAATTTTTTCGAGCTAGAAGGTGACATGTAATAAGATACAATAAAATACATTATCTTCATAATATTTTTCATGATCTAGCTGAGGCGGGCATTCCCATGCTTAGCTTTATAAATTCATTTTCATGTACATAAGACAGACAATCGTCTATGTGGTAGACTGATGATTTTGATAGAGCCATCATCCCTTGATTCAGATGATCATCTGTGTAGCAATGATGTACATTTGATGTCTTTACTTTCCTGAATATATTGCAGCCCCGATGGATGAAACTAGATCCAGGGTCTTCAAACTCATCCAATCTTCAGTCGGAGTACAAGTCGATCCATGTGAAAGATGTTCTGGAGTCGAACATGGAAAGACATCGCCTGATTACTAGCCAATGATGTAAGATGTTAACAGGCGTGAGAGGAATCACTGATAATAATGATGACCCTCAAGGTACTGCATTACAATTTGTGTGGTGTGAAAAAGGGACTTGGCATCAAACACCACGCAAAATCTTTCGGTCGAAGGCCATTGATGTAAACCTGTTGCTGGAAGTGAGAAACTTGCCATTGAGGCATGCAAGCTTCAAAGTACTGAAAGGGTTGTTCCTAAGTCGACTTCTTGGATAATGATATGACATCGACAAGAAGTGACCCGTCATAGGAAGGCCTTAATGAATCCCACATCTACGACACGGAACATAGTAAATGATTTTTGGAGGCGAAAACGATCTACTGATACAGGGTTCAGGGTGGCGGTCATGAAAGAACGGAGCGTGACTGTATTGCAGTGGATGAGATAGAGGTGAATTCTATGAGCGAATTCTCTTGAACATACCGGTGACAATGACATGGATTGGTAGCGCTAACCCCAAATATGGATGGTTCGATGGACAAATGGTGATATGACTAGTGAACGGAATAACCCAACCCGACTCAGACGTGGAGTGAAAGTGTCATGTTCAAGAGCGACTTGCTACCAACAAATTTTCTTCAAGTTTTCTTTCCAATTTTTCCCCAGTCATTGCTAACCAGTACCTCTTTATTTTTGTCAAGCTTGAGGAGGATAACATATGCTTTTCCTATAATTTTCCCTTCGGGCAAACCTGTCGCTATGTTTTAACGAGCCTAGTGACAATGAAACTCATTCTTGTCTGTATGGAAAAGTTTGTCGCTATTCGGTTTTAATGAGTTTAATGACAAAGATAAATCGGTCCTTTTCAATTTTAGAGAGTCTGAAAGGGACGTAAAGGAAAATACAATAATCCTTTTCATCATATAATCCCTTAAGTCCGAAAAGGTATAAAATAATATGAAAGGGATGAATTTTCGGTAATTTTAACGAGCCGAACAAAACAAGCGCTCGATCTTTTTGTGTAATAATCCCTCAGGTCCAAAAAGATTAAAATCTAGAGGAGGGATAGCACTTCCGATAGCTTTAACGAGCTGGAGAGGCCAATTGCTCAACAATCTTTTCATATTTTACAAGTCATATGAAAAGAGCTTAAAGGAGACTTGTTTTTTGAGGAACGAGTTATAATTTCAGGTAGCCGCTGATTCCAGGTAAGGTTTGGAATTTTCCAATCACGGCAGTGTCACAAGGATGGCTAACAGGATCACTCTTCATAGTTGTTCCTCAAAAGGGGTAAACAATCAAATGGAGGTGAATGATCGGCTAAAACAGAGTGGAGATGATGGTAAGAACATGACCAGGGCTCAAAAGCTGATGATAATTCATTCAAAATGGTTATTTACCGAAAATTGGTTCATTTTTAATGAGCTTAAACTTTGGTGGAACATTTGCTCATTGCTAAGGTTTAATTTTTAATGAGCTTGAACTTCGCATAAAAAATACTCGTGCCAGTCATATAATAAGGATGTCTCATCGATAGGTTCAATTTTTAGGGAGCTTGCACCATTCAAAACTTTGCTCCGGATCCTTTCATTATGAAAGCTAGGAATGATCAATCCTACGAGTTTAAAGGGTTGAGAGACTACAAAATAAGAAAATAAATGGTCGCTCTTCGCTTGCATGCAAAAATGTTTGCATTCCCCCCGGTATAGTGAACTAGAGTTTCTTGGTTACCATATGAAAGCTCTCCATCTGCATTGCAGACAAAATGCTTCCTTGGCGATGTCTACCGCAATAGAAAAAAGTGAGTGGCGCGGTCGCCTCCACTCACATAACTTTGACGAGGGAATCTTATTCCAGTCTAATCCCATTTTCCTAAATGGATGGGTGTGTCAGACTAGTCATATATCCTCCACGGAAACCTACCCTATACCCAAGGTTTTCCTGCCAAAACAGACCAAGGTGCATGCCCCCTGGGTTTCAGTCGTGTCCTCCCGAATCACTCGCGCTCTTTAGGTGGATGGACTGGAG
Organism: Pinus tabuliformis; assembly: GCA_031772625.1. Lineage (NCBI taxonomy): Eukaryota > Viridiplantae > Streptophyta > Pinopsida > Pinales > Pinaceae > Pinus > Pinus tabuliformis. The sequence goes on along the minus strand of CM062819.1, from coordinate 345,786,197 downwards.
ATTGATGAGACATTCCTTGCGTGAAAATACCATTTAGGGATGGAATTTGACTATTAGCTATGTGTGAGCCAGGGAACGAAAGATGGTCTATGAGCTTGACCGCTTTGCCTTCATTCAGAAAACACGTTACTCTAAAGAGTGAGGAACAATGGTTCCCATGCTATAAATATAGTTGCACCCAAGGAGTAGATTATAATCTAGAGGTCCTCGAACTACCATTACATTCATGTAAATGGTTTTCCTTCTCAACATTATGGGCACATTGGGAAGGATCCCTAATGGTCGACTGGTTCCTTTGTCGAAGCCTGTCAGATTTCTCATTTTAGGTAGAAGTGATGGCGAACCAACTGCTTCCCAAGCAATTGAGGAAAGGATACTCACAGAAGCCCCTTCATCTATGATGGTACCAACCATGATCATTTTGTAAACTTGTACAATGATTCAGAATGGTACATTAGCCGGTACATGGGGTCTACCTAGTAGATTCTAATCGAAGGAAATGACTAGGTTGCTTGGAGGTGGGACCGAATAGACGGCCGGATATCACTATGATGAACTTCCTTCCTATGGTAAAGGAATGGGTAGATTTCCCCCATGTTCATTAGAGTCTATGTTTATGAAAAGATTTGAACGGTGTCATTATCATTCTCTTCAGTGTTTGTATCATTTGAATATGGACCTTCTGAAGACAAGATTGGGTCGACTGCCGCCTCAACCTTTTGACTTTTGTCTGGTATGGATTCAGCGATTTTATCTTCAATGACAGATGATTCGACCGACCACAATGGCATGTCAGTCGGATTTTCAACTAGCGATGGACTCGGAAAGAGTTTCCTGTATCCAGGAGGAAGCTGTAGCAGTGAAGCCGGAAGGTGATGCAAAAATATTTTAGCTTCATCTAGGAAGGGACAATGGTGGACGACGTGATTGCCTTCACATAGTTTACAAGGAAATCTACATTTCCTTTTTTGTCCAAATGCTTCGCTTTCATTAGTTGATGGTGTACTTTCAACATGATCTTCAGAGGTTGATGACATTGGGTTGTGCAAACGAGGAGACCAGTCCCTTAAGCTCCGAGGGATGCAAGGAAAATCTCGATGATAGTGGTCTCCTTTTCAAATGACACATGGAGATTTAGGCTTGGATGGTGCAATGTGTGGATTTTCACTAGACGATGCCTGGTTACCCCTTTTCGCCTTTGGCTCCTTCTTCTTCTTCTCTTTCTTCTCCTTCCCTTTATTCTGCTTCTTAGTTACTTAATTTTTGGCTTTACTAGGTTCATCAAGCGAAGAGGAAGGAGGAGAGGGAGGATAGGATGAAGTAGAAGGTTGGGGGGTAACTTTAGTATCATCTATTTTCCGACTCGATTGTTCAAGAATTACGGTGTTTTGAATGACAGAGGTCGAGAAGAGCCATATTGGCAAGCCAATAGTCAATCCTGGAAGTGACAATGTGGCCATATGAGGTGCACCAACATCTCCCCAAGAGGAGAAAGGACTAGGATTCCCTCTGGGGGGAAACCCTTGGTTAGTGGAATCCATTCTTCTCAACCTAAGACCAACACGGGAATGGTGATATTATTCCGATTAAAATAAATTTTAGATGCTTTGACACAAATTGTTTTTTTAATTTTTAAGAGTCGAGAAAAAACAAAAGATGACTCTAGTCGCCTTCGATTTTTAATGAGCCTGAAGTGACAAGTGCTCAGATGGACCTTTTCCTTTAAGGAGTCTAAAAAGGAACGAAAGAGACTACTATGGAAATCTAGACAAAGGGATTACCAAACCAATCGCAAAACTACAGAATACTTTTTATAGTACGGCAGTCAATCTTCCTGAATGTTATGTTCAGTGCATTGCAATCGATAGGGCGACAGACCTGGCTTCCTATGGATAAAGGATATAGCCTATTGTGGTCTCCCAATATATACTCGACAATACATGGGAGCACAAGTCCGTACTGGAACTTGTCGTCTCAAAGAGGAGGAATCACCCAACCAATAGTGAAAGCGACAATTACCAGGCTTTACGATGCCAGAATACATCTCTAGACTAGACTTCTAGATGTTGTGCATTAGGTTCCAAAGAATTTTTATGTTCATTGAATTTATTTTACAGTTGATCTTTCTTAAGAAATTTTACTTTCAGGTTCACCACGTGATGTAGATATAATTCCTAACATGCAATCCAAGATGATAAACAATCGTTTAATCTTCTTTTTTTCAATGAAAATCCTAGCTACTAAAGAAAGAGAGATGATATTCTTCAACATAGAGCAAAGAGCACACACTAGATGTACTGTCCTAAATCAAACCAACAAGCAGTCTAAATGCAATTGCACATGCATGTATTTTCTTTCAGATTTCTTAATGTGTGAATGACAAGAAGAATGCTAAGTACAAATCTGAATTATCTTTTCAAAGCGACAGTACTAACAAATTTCTTTTCAAAAACGAAAGGAAGATAATGATGACCCTCTGCTATTTTGAATTGAAAACTGCTTTCGACACTTGAAAAATTACTAATTCAAATCAAATAAAAGAGTAACTGTATAATCGATCGTCAAGAACAATAGAATTCTTTTCTTTGACTGAAAACGACACTTGCCACACTTTCAAATCAGAAGACGACAGGTTGATTATAGTACTTCTTTGTAAAAGAGAACTAAAAATGGCACACAATACACAAAAACATTCACAGTTATTTGCACAATGGAAGTGGAATGATGGAAAGGAAGGGAGTTTCCACAATGGTATACTGATCACAGAGAGCAAAACTCCTGAATAAAGTTGAAGAGAGTGAACACAAAAACCAAAATCTGAGATCAGAAGAGGTCTTGTCTGATCAGCGCACTTGTAACACAGGGAAAGTACGATGCAGCGCACCTACTACACACGCGAGGTGTGATGCATCCAAATTCCCAAGAGGAGAAGGTGTGATGGTCCAGGAATGAGACTTCAACTGGGTTCCAGGTCACAGTTTGCAGCTCAGGTCAGGGATTTAGGCCGAGCAAGTGATTTACAGTAAATAGAAATCACAGGGGGCTGATGTAATGAGGTTACTAGAGCCACCACTAGGGCAATTATAAGGTTTGCAAATCAATTTTTCAGTTTATAAACAAAACCTGGAGATAGACTGAAGCAGCATTAATCTTCTTTGCACTTGCATAGAAAATGCAGTTCGAAGGCTAGCTGGCTTGACTTCAGGCTCCGTCTATAAGTTTATAAAACAAACAAACATAGACAAAAAAATAATCTATTTTCTCCCCAGTGGAGTCGCCATTTTTTTATCAGGAAATCTAGTGTCCACTCGGAGCTGCTAGTCCCACTAAGACTGGTAGCTATATTAGAAACAAACAAAATAAAACTACTTTCGCTTTCTTTTATGAGAAGTAGATAAGAGGGGAACAAAGGACACCAACCTCAGTCTTGTGCTTAGTTCCTTGCTTGGTTCCTCTCCCTTCTGACAGATCCTCGCCACTTTTCCTTTGTCTACACAGCTTCAAAAAGCACCTGTGGAATCAAAGCAACATAATACTATCGAAGAACAGAGATCTACAATCATAAACAATATAGGACCAGATATATATTGACCACACAAATACATATATCATCAAACATACAAGAATGTGGAGGAAACTTGAATAGCTTTATTAATATCAAGAATAGCAAAGAGGATTACAACCAATTGTTCTGACCCAATGTCATCCTCCAGCATGAAATCCCTTCTTTCACCTCATGAAAAGCTTAGATCACCAAACACTATGATATTCCAACAAGAAACCAACAACACTTCCTTGCAACATAAAAAATTCTAGCCTCTGGATCTCCTGGATGAGGGATCCATATATAGATGATTGCAGGGGGGTGAGACAGCTTCTAGGATTTTTATTAGTGTCCTCTCTCTGATAGTTCTTGATTCCACTTGGAGATTGCTGATCTCCTACTCATCCCTGGGCGAATTCAGAGAGGCAAGTTTCATAGGAGAATTTTCTGGAAGGTTCTATGATCATCCACCTCGCAAACTGTCTCTGCCATTTGTCCACTCTCGCCCATCGCACCTTAGAAAAGGGATTTTTAGTATGCATCACACCCTTTACATTGGGCAGGTGGGATGCATCGCACCCTTAACATTGAGCAACATGTATGGTCCAGTTTTGACCAGTTCTGAGTAGTTTCCTGTGGAGAACTTCTGGGAGATGATGTAATCAGCTGACCTTGTTCTTTTAGGGTATGGAACAACACTTTTAGGGACTTAAGAGACGTTGGTTTATGGACATGTATGATTGGGGTTGCAGTGCCCAAAAATTTCTATAACAATATTACATGGATTGTCTGATAGTAGCCCAACCTCCTTTGTATAACATGGAATCTGATAGGAGCCCAACCTCCTTTGGGAAATCCCAGAATGTTTCTCTCAACAAGGTAAATGAGTTTAAATCTAGGTACATGTGTTGATTCATTGTAGTTTCCAACACCTTGGCCCACCACAAAGAAATTGAAACCATGGAGATGGACAGGATGACTCTGTGTTGAAGATGTTGGTGTGTTAAATGAATTTTACTATAGTCCCATTCATAGCCTGTGTATTATTGGGTGGAGTGCCAGTGTAACTGAATGGAAATAGAGGATTATCTAGAAAATTGGTCTTATAGAATCCTTTTATCTACTTGAAATAGTGGGATTAAAGAAGAGCAGTGTTTGAGAGAAAAAAAAATAAATGTTTTTTACAAAGGTAGTGAATCTTGTTCCATTGGGTGCCTGGCATGTGGCATTTACCATCCCCTTTGGACAAAGGATTCAATCCCACACCAACTATAAAGAAAAACTTCTTGTCCACTGTTTGAGGAACCACTGCAGGGAAGTGTGAGTTAGCCAAGCTTCTCAGTTTTGCACTAAAGTTGGCTACAAAGGAAGTGTCCTTAAGGGCAGTGAGTTTAGGCAACACAATGACGGAAGAGGTATTAGAGTTTGAAATGTTGTAGCTCAGAATTCCTGCAACAATGGAGTTATCAAATGTTCCACCAATTGTAACAAATGGGCAAGCTGCTATGTAAAATTGGTTAACTCCTCCAACATTAACAATAGCATTAGCAGCGAATAACACATTGGTGGTCTGGCCGCGTGTTATAACAAGAGTGTCTATCTAGAAAGGCTTCACATAAACTGCATTTACTTCCACCACAGTCATGTTGTGATTTGCAATGGCAAGGAAGATCTCATCATTGAGGGCAACATTAATGATTCAAAGGAGATATGTCTTCCCAGGATTGACATTTAGAAGAAATGTATCTACATAGAATGCCATGGTTAGTAAATGAGTGAGATCCTCTTTTTGTATCCAATATATCAAATAAATAAAAAATTTAAACACAATTATCATTACCATTGGAGCAGTTGTACAGTGGTCCAGGAAATCCATTTATAGTGTAGTCATTTGACACATTTGGACCTCCTCCTGTTTGGAGTTCTTTCTAAATAACTATTTCAGTATCTGGAATTCCACCATTCTTCTGCAAGATGGTGTGTGTAAAGCCATTAAATTCCATCTAGTATGCTCTCTGGCCATTGTTACAAGGTCTAGATTATCCACAAAAGGTATTAAGATATATGAACTTACCTAGAATAATGCGGACTTCTTTGGATGGCTGGGGAAATGTGTAGGGAGCATGTGGGTTAGGATATATAATGATGGAACCATGTACAGTAGCTCTTAACCAAGAAATGTGTGTGTGCCACCATAGAGATCCTCCATGTCCTGTGATGGTAAAGTTATAAATGTAACTCATTCCAGTTTGAATTAGACATTGGGTGATATAACCTAGACCATCTGCTCATCCAGACCTCAACTGTCGAATCCCATGCCTGCATGTAAAAACAATATACATGATATCTACAACTATTCAGTACACAAAATAAGAGACCTAGTTTCACAATGACCAGTTCTCCAAAGCTCTCCTCTGTTGTCAGTAGAGACCAAGATCAATTGCCACTGGAGTATATATGTTATACTCGGTGAAAATGTTCTCACCTAAAGACATGTCACATTACTTAGCCTGACCTGAAACCCAATGCATGTATAGTTAGGTTAATATAAGTGAACACGTGAACACCGTAGTAAACACCAACATAGTATAAATGATTTTCACTCTATATGGTTACATTGAACTTGTAATGCCTGGTTGTCTACTAGTGCTTTCCCGCTGCTATATCTAGGTTTTGAATGATGACCAGCAGGATGACAATTAAGAAGTACTTCACAGTTGCTGCTCGGGAAGGGCAAGGGCAGAACAATGTCTTTGAGTTCAACATTTTCCTCCTGCTAACTTAACTTAGAAACTATGAAACCTTAGCTTGAATATCACTGTGATCAGCTAGGAAGCCTTGGCATTTATACATGTACCAAGATTTCCCTGAAGATTGCCCCTGAAGATTGAAGGTTGTGGGGTATAATTTGGTGGTGAATTGGTGGAGTAAAAAATAAGAACACGCACTCACAAACAACCTTGGACATTGAACAAAGAAAACCATTTCCTAATTGCTTCTATGCAGGTGTACCAATTCAGCTAAAAGAATTGTTCACTGTAAGAATGAATGGATGTAATTAAGTTCAATGGATATTAGTGTGAAATTGAAATACTTAATGTAGGGTTAGGACATCTGTTGGCTTATATGGGCCTGACCTAGGTTTAGAAGAATTATTTAGCCAAGTAAATTCTGCAGCTACCGGCCCTTTCGGCAACAGCCCGGGAAGTGCGGATTGAGGTCTCGCCCAAGGTAGCAGGGGAGAGTGCTGGAACAACGTTTGTGCACCCTTGGGATGTCTGGATGCAGTTTGGAGGTTTTGCGCTCTGTTCTACACTACACTGTATTCGTGCAGATCCTGAATACCTTGCGTAGTTCTACAGATCTAATCTAAAGGATGAAGTATTGCAACTCAGATCTACTTTAAAGTGGTCGTTACGCAAACATTTATTACTTTTATTCAATTCGCATATTAAGATCAAAACCCGATTCAAAAGTATTCAATATTCAATGCACATAGACAAAAACAACTTTATTAACCTTACAAATTTCCAAATTTGCGATAATTTAGAGATCAGAATTAAATTTCAAAATGAACTTATCTTTATTTCCACTTAACACTAGTACATCCAGATCAACCCTACACACTCAGCTGTAGGGGTCCACGCACACAGTAGCAGACTCTTCCAGGCCTCTATGCACATAGCTGTAGAGCCTCTACTATCCCAAACCCTCTACTCAGACTTACAGACACTTCTCACTGCCTTCCTCAACAACCCATTGCAATTTAGATCCAAGATCATGCCCAAAAAGAATTGCCTTTCCCTCATAGAGTTGCGTTGTATTTATACCTATCTATGGTCCATGTACTGACTTACTTCCTATTATTTTATATTATTTTTCAGGAAGACAACCTTTTGACTTAGTCTTTTACAGTTCGTGCTCCGCATATTTTGGAGGTTTACAATATTTTTGTCCTAATTTCTAGGCTATTAGACCCAAAACTATTACACGGGACCTCCGCTACCTAAAAATCCCCCAACACAATCATCATGACTCATCCCAAGTCACTCGTTGGTGGAGTGAGATGCACTGTCATGGCTTCGTGGTTCACCTCCCTCTGAGTGACGCTCATCGTCTGACTACTCCTTCGTTGTCTCTTACAATGCTTCGTCCGACTCCTACTTCAGTGTTTTTGCCACTTCTGGGATTGATGCTGCTCATTCTGCTCTGCTCAGTTAACATAGAACACCTCCTCATCAGTTTTTAGCTCGAGCGGGGGAGCCGCGTATGGAACCTCCTTGTACCATCGCAGCCACTTCCATCCTTTGTATCCGCTCTTCGCCCTATCTGCTACAGCTTTTGTTGAAATTTTCCAAGACTGTTACTGCTATCCATGACATCCCACTCCTTAAAGTCTTTCATAGATGCCTTAGTAACTTCGGTTCCATCCGTGGTCTCTTCCTTTCCAATCTTTTGTTGAATTGTTTTAGTTCGCTGACCTGCCTGCGACTGGGGCAATGGCATCCATACCAATTCTAATTCATGTCTCCCATTTTCCGGTACATCCCTTACTATTGAGGCAACATGCTGTAGAACACCTACGGCTATCAACACCATGCTCCTTAGATAGTCCTGCTACTCTATCAACCATATCACCACCCTCGGGCTTATTCCTTATGTAGAGATACTAGCCAGCTCCATATCAATACTTAGCATACGCTTTGCGGAAGTGTAGTTCACTCGGTGGATGCCCCTCAGTGATTTATAAGTGATTCAAATTTCACATTCCATGATTCCTTCCTGTTTCGTGGAAGGTCTGTGGCAGATCGTGCCATGTCTGGCTCATACTACTCTTCTTAGCTGCCTGCCACCAGCTAGTTTTTGCCATAATGCAAACATCTTGTCGTGAATAGTGACATGAACAGTCACCTTTTCTCAGAGCAACGTAACAGCATACTTCTGACTGCGTGACTACAATCTTGATGATGAGCCAGATCAATGCGTATCTTGACACTCGTGCCTCTTTCTCCCAGACTACTTTACCATCCCGCGCTCTCTTTCAATAGGCCAGAGTGGTGAGACTGTCCCTTGAACAGTTAGTCAAGCGGCCACCCGTCCCGTATAGAGATTCAGGAAACTACCATTCACTTGGCCTAGGAAAGGGTCCCCATTGAGTTTGGCAAGCTGAACCATGCCCCCACCGATAACTTCTTTGACGACATAGGGTCCCAACCAATGCATTCGGAGTTTGCTAGGGAATTTCTCGAATTTACTGTCGTATAGCAATACTAGATCATTCTCCTTGAAAGTATGCACCTTGATATGATGATCATGCTACGCTTTTTCACACTGCTTCTGTACTTGCTGATGGAATCCAGCCAAAAACCGTTCCTCTTCTAGGTCTTCGAGCTACATGAGCCTTTCCTCCAACACCTCATGGTCTGCCATACCAGTGATTACTGCTATCTGCAGACTAGGCACAACATATTCCATAGGCATAACGACCTCCTAGCCATAGACTAATTGAAAAGGTGTCTAGCCCATCAAATTCTTGCATGTGGTGTGATATGCCCATAGCACAATAGGGATGCACGAGTACCAGTCATTTCATCATGCATTACAGACCTTAATCAACATAGTATCCAAGATTTTGTTGAATGCTTCAACGGTCCCATTCACTTGCGGGTGGTATGGCATACTCTGTTGGTGGTATATCTGGAATTCTTTAGTGAGTGCGCTAATTGTTTCATTCAGAAAATGCGTTCCCTGATTGCTCGTTAGAATTTTGAGACATCCAAACCTTATTAGTATGTTCTCTAACAAAAACTTCGTAGTTGTTGTAGCCGTGCAATCCTTAACCGGTTGTGCCTCGGCCCATCGGGTCAAATATTCTGTCGTCGTGATGATATAGTGTGTGCTGATTTTCTCTCTTAGTTCGATAGGTCCTACGAAGTTGATTGCCCATTTCTTGAAGGGTTGTAGTGTCATCTCTGGTTGGAGTAGCATTTCATCTCTCTGCGATGGTTCCTTGTCCGTTGACATATGTCGTAGGCTCGACAGTGTGCTTTCGAGTCCTAATGAAGAGTATAACACCATAATCCTACGCGAAGGATCTTCTGAGCTATGGTGTGACCCGCATAATGTCCGCCAGCAACCTCCCATGTACTTCGGCCAAGATCTGTCCTCGTTCAAACTTTGGGAAATATTGGTGCAATATCTCATTGTCGCCCATTTTGTAGTGGTGGCTTGCAATCACAGTGAAGTCTACCATGCGTATCACCAATTCCTTATTCTGCTGAATGGAGTGTCCCTATGGCATGGTTCCTATAGTTAAGAAATGGATTATATCTTCAAAGTGACCATCTGCGACATGCACTGCATATAGCTGAGCATCCGGAAGTCTGTCCTCTAGATTTGTGGGCTCTTCACCGGTCTCAATTCAGGAGAAGTGATCTAGACCTGCATTTAGACATGCTGGTTTGACGATGACCTCAAAGTCATACTCCTAGAACAAAAACAAGCATGTATACCATCGCTAATCCCTTGCACTCAGTAGTGGAATAATTCTTCTCAGCTTTTGACAACTGCCGACTTGCAAGCACAATTAGGTGGTCGATTCCCTCCGCTCCTGGTTGAGTAAGTATCGCCCCCAATGTGATACATGATGCATCGACATGCACATGAAATTCGACGTCACATTTCGGAAAGACCTATATAGGGATCGGGGCCATATTTTCCTTAAGAATCTCTAGATTTTTGTTACATTCCTCATTCGATCAATAAGTAGTGTCCTTCTTCATCAAATTTTCCATTGAAGCCATGATTTGGGTGTAGCTTTTGATGAAGTTTCGATAGTAGCCCGTGTGTCCTAGTGTGACACGTAATTGCTTGACACTTCGCGGTGCTTGTAGATTGAGTATGATGGTGATCTTTGTTGGGTCCACCATCAGACCTTGCTTACCGACCACATGGCCTAGCAGGTTCCCGACTGGGACAAGGAAAGTACACTTCTTCAAGTTTAACGCAATCTGATGTCAGCGGCAAGTATCCAACATCAATCGTAATCTCACTACATGCTTCTTGACCAATCCAAACACAGTCTAGCCATCAAGATATACTTCTAAGAAGTCGTGGATAAATTCTTTGAATTCCATGACTACTATTCATGAAAATATTTCTGGCGCATTCTTAAGTCCAAAGGGCATCACTGTGTATTGAAAGCAACCCCATTCAGTAGTGAATGTTGTCTTAGTCCTGTTCTCTAGCATGATCTTGATTTGGTGATATCCTAAGAACCCATCCGTGAAGGAGTAGGCTTCTTATCCCCCCACATTTTCCAACACTTCATCTGTAAATGGCATTGGAAAGGGATCATTAACGTAGGCATCATTGAGCTTCCTGAGATCCACGTAGATGTGAATCTCACCCTTCTGTTTCTTCTCCTACACAACCATTGGACTCACCTAGTCGGACTCCTCGATTGGTTCAATGATTCCTGCTGCCAACATCTTGTCTAGTTCTTCACAGACCTTTGCTTTATATTTTGGATTCAATCGGTAGGGCCACTGCTTCACTAGTTTCGCGTCTGCCTTCAAAATGTTATCTTCATCATTCCTAAGTCTCTGAGAATCCCTTTTAGCTTTTTAATCTTGGTTGGGAACAAATCTTGATATTCCCATAGAAACTTGACGACCTTCTCCATCGTGGCGTTGTCCCAGTAGTCCCCAAGCATTGCATACTTCAGCTCTTCTTCGATTCCAATATTCACTTGTTTCATTTTTAATGGCACCGTGATATCTGGGTCTTCAATTTTGGGGTTGTGCACCTCCCGGCTTCCCTCTAATTCTAGAATATTGATGTTTCGCGGATCATCCTCATCATCTTCTACCTAGAGATTATAGCATTCGAGGGCTTGTTTTAGCTATTGCGACTAGTCGGGCTACAAAGTTTCCTTGGATCTAACGGTGTCTTAAATATGGTGGCCTTTACTAGCTATAACGCTTCGTCCACAGGATCCATCCACTGACCTTCAAACAAGAATGTTGAAAAAAAACTTGCGCGCAAGATATCCCACTCGCTTGTGTCAAGCCAGAGCTCCACTTCCGTGTACCAATTTCTGGGAATGACATCCAGGGTGTTAAAAACAAGTGCACCCATTCTGGATGAGGTTCCTCTCTGTAGGCTTTGATCCACCTGGTAAGGTGCATGTGTGGATCATCACGTCCATCGTATTTCTCTGGTACATGAAATTCTGGTTTCCAAAATATGATCTTTGTCATGTGTCTGTAGGCACACCAATCTACGAACATCCCTTCGTGTGTGCCCCACCATTGCGCAGGCATCGCGTGAAGCACCCATCTCATCGCATCAAACCATTGGTGCTCTAGTACTGCGATTTCAAACTTGGTCAGGAATTCATCTACCATTGTCGACCCATCATACTTTGGCAATTTGTGCTCCTGGGCCCTTACATAGTAGAATGATTTCGTCACCATGTTGTAGTGTAGCATGGTTACCCCGTTCAACCTATTACGCCATCACTCGTCTTCCTCATCTGAATCAGAAGTGCATAATTCTTCATCACCCCATGATATTCTTCTATCCCCTGATGTCTTAACCCATCCTCGCTCTTGGGAAGACATTCAATAGATACAATTTACATCGTCATTGCATTCTTCATCCTGCACTAGTTCAATGTAACATGGTCCTTCAGCCGGATCTAGCAGAATGACGACACAGAGCACCTTTGCTTCAAATATCATTGTCCATCTTTTTAGATTAATAACTCCATTCATGTCAGTGGCCCAATCTATTCCTAACAATGCAGGATAGGGCATACTATCATCCATGAGCTCAATAACTTCAAAGTCCGTGTAGGTACTTGTGCCGTCAAGGTCTACCATAACTCCTTGCAGCCTTCCCATGGGTAGAACCTTCTGTTGATTTGCCATTCGTAGTTGGATAGGGGACCATTTTAGCGTAGGCTTACCCATGCGTTCCCACGTATGTTTTGGCAATATGTTGGCATATGAGCCTAGGTCCAAAATGACCTACTCCATCTCATAATCGTTGATATGCACTATTAACCACATTTCCCTTCTGCTCCGTGATGCATGTCTTCCCAATTTTCGAAAGACACATGGTTCACTCCATCCTGCGCATCTATTTATCACCTCCTGTAAGCCTTTAACCACCCTGTTGTCGTGAAGCAATTTTATACGTCTCTAAAAAGGTAGTAATCATCAAGGGATCCTTTTCTGACCTGGTTGATCCTTATTACTTAGGGTAGAGACCTTTGTGAAGCTCTCCCGAGCTTCCCAATATGTCTCCTTATCACCCCTTCAGTTTTTTCCATCCACTCCTGTGGCTGTGCCACTCCTCAGCACCATGTTGACCTTGGGATCTTCCTCGCGGGGTTCAGACCTCATCATCTGCACATTTTGGGTCGTTGTTGGTTGCATTGCTCTTCTTTCATGAATTTTCACTATCAGTGTAGGAAAATCTATCAGCTCATGATCGAACTGCTCACAATAACTGCATGAAATTCTTGTTGGGTTGGTACAATCCCGTGTGTAATGTTCGGGTCCTCTGCAGTTGTAGTAGATTAGTTGCCCGCAACCCCTTCCTAGCCCCATTCCACCTTGTCCTCGTCCAAGGCCCTGGAAACCACTGCGTGCGATCACTGTGGCTGGATCCTGGCCTTGCACCTAAGCTTGCATTTTGTAAGTAGGGGAATGGTCCATTAACAATTGGTAGCTACGATAGTCTCTTTCCTTATGGCCCACTAACCTGCAAAAGTTGCAAAATAGCTGCTGGGGGGTCTGGTTGTATTTTGGTAATAGGTGATAGTTATCAGTGTTGTGCTTTCCTCCCACTTGACAGATTACACACCAGAGCAGGGTTGCAGTGCACGGTCCTGTTTGTGCCTCTGGTTGCAATAGCATTGGTCCCCCCCTTGCCACCAAATTTACTATGACCAGGTAGTGATCTTTATCGTGTCCATAGCTTCTACACTTTAGACACCATACTTCCTCTTGAACTTCGACTCGCGGTATCTGTTCTCATTTTATCTTGTTCATTTCAACACACAAATCTTGGATCTACGCTTGGATTTGCTAAACTCCCAACCCAGGGTTTTACAATGGAGTTTTGTGTAACCTCATTGCTATCTCTAGTTCTTTGGCCTGGGTTGAGATCTTCTATTGTGATAGAGTTTCCCTTAGATGTGATGTTAAGGATGCCATAAACCAAGTGCAGTGTTGCGCGTCTGTCAAGGTCATGTTAGCCTCGCGAATAGTACTTTTCAGTATTTGGTCCAAATCCCATGGGGTTTCTCCAAGCATCATCATGATTTCTTTGAACCTTATAATCGACTTTGTTTCTGGCCTTGGCCGGCTAAACTCCTTCCTCAATCTGGTTTGAATTTCCGCGGTCCCCACCGTTGGGTGCTTGCTTGAATATTTTATGTACCATGTCAGTGCTCAGTCTTGCAGCGTGCTGAATAAGGTAGCTTTTCTAATATTATCATCCATGATTTGCTGCGTGTTCCATACTAATGTTAGCACAAACCATAATTGTTTCGAGTCTTCGCCTCCTACTCCTTTGAATACCGGCAACTGAATTGCGCTCGCCATAGTTACCCTTGATCTACTACCGTTCTTGATCCCTTTGATCCTTCAATGTTCTTCTCTATACTTTTCACACCAGACACCCCTTAGGTAGATCCCAGTCCTGGAAATGGAACCATTTGTTGGCTTATATGTGCTTGACCTAGGTTCGGAAGAATTATATAGCCAAGCAAATCTCGCAGTTACCGGCCCTTTCAGAAACAGCCCGCGAAGCGTGGACTGAGGTGTCACTCGAGGTAGCAGGGGAGGGTGCTGGAACCAGGTTTCTGCACCCTTGGGATGTATAGATGTGGTTTGGAGGTTTCGCGCTCCATTCTACGCTGCACTGTATTCGCGGGGATCCTGAATACCTCACGCAATTCTATAGATCTAATCTAGAGGATGAAGTATTGCAACTCAGATCTACATTAAAGTGATCTTTAAGCAAACATTTATTACTTTCATTCGCTTCACGTATTAAGATCAAAACCTGATTCACAAGTATTCAATAATCAATGCGCATATACTAAAATAGATTTATTAACCTTACAAATTGCCAGATTTTCGATAATTCAGAGATCAGAATTAAATTTCAAAATGAACTGATCTTTATTTCCACTTAACAGTAGTACGTCTAGATCTGCCCCATGCACTCAGGTACAGGGGTCTGCGCACACAGCTGCAGACTCTTCCAGGCATCTACGCACACAGCTGCAGAGCCTCTACTATCCCAAACCCTCGACTCTGACTTACAAACGCTTCTCACTACCTTCCTCAGCAACCCATTACAATTTAGATCCAATATCATACCCAAAAAGAACTGCCTTTCCATCATAGAGCAGTGCTCTATTTATACCAATCTATGGTCCGCAGACCGACTTACTTCCTATTATTTTATATTATTTTTCGGGCAAACAACCATTTGAATTAGTCTTTTACATTTCGCGCTCAGCATATTTTGGAGGTTTAGAATATTTTTATCCTAACTTCTAGGCTATCAGGCCCAAAATTGTTACACGAGACCTCTGCTATCCAACAACATCCATGCTTTTCTTCCATGGCACAAGGTCCTATATATGAGTTAACATATGTTAATCACAGGATCATAAGCTCGCTCAGGGCCACCATGAAAAAAATGTCCCTGTCCATGAAAAACTATCTCCTTTCTAATTAACTTTCATCGCCATGTATTACTGTAATTTCATATTTGAGTTCATTGACCGAGAGAGAGACTACTGGTGGTCTCAATGTATAACTAGTTTTTGATATGATACCATTTGTAACCTGTGTGGTTTTGTAGACCTAGCTGCCAAAATCATCGCCCTATCCCCCAAAACTCTCATGGAAATAAACAGATTTATGTGAGAATTCTGCAATAATGATTTTCAGAGAGAACAAAACATGCAACTGCACAGGGCTCTTTATATGTTTCTCTCGATACAAAATTATCATTCCCCGTTCTGTCCCTATGTATAATCCATGCAAAAAGTGATAAATTGTTAAGCATATATAAAAACTAGCTAGCCCCAAATCCTCACACAGAAGAGGAGACCTGGTTTCAAAATGTCCAGTTCTCCAAATCTCTCCTCTATTGTTAGTAGAGACCAAGATGAATTTCCACTAGAGTATACAAGTAATACTTAGTGAAAATTTTCTCACCTAAAGACGTGTCACATTACATAGCCTCACCTGCGACCCAATGCATGTATAGTTAGGCTAATATAATAAAACACTCAAACACCCTAGTAAACACTAACATAGTATAGATGATTTTCACTCTATATGGTTACAATGAATTTGTAATTCTTGGTTGTCTGCCAGTGCTTTCCCACTGCTATATCCAGGTTGTCAATAATGATCAGCAGGATGAAAATTAAGAAGTACTTCATTGCCGCTGCCCGAGAAGGGAAAGGGCAGAACAATGTCTTTGAGTTCAACATTTTCCTCCTACTAACTTAACTTATAAACTATGAAACCTTAGCTTGAGTATTGCTATGATCAACTAGGAAGCCTTGTCATTTATATATGTACCAAGATTCCCCTAAAGATTACCCCTGAAGATTGAAGGTTGTGGGGTATAATTTGGTGGTGAATTGGTGGAGTAAAAAATAATAGCACGCACTCACAAACAAACTTTGACATTGAACAAAGAAAACCATTTCCTAATTTCTTCTGTGTAGGTGTACCAATTTAGCTAAAAGAATTGTTCACTGTAAGAATGAATGGATGTAATTAAGTTCAATGGAGATTAGTGTGAAATCGAAAGACTTAATGTAGGGTTAGGACATCCATGCTTTTTTTCCATGGCATGAGGTCCTATATATGAGTTAAGATATGTTAATCACAAGATCATAAGCTCGCTGAGGACCACCATGAAAAAAATGTCCTTGTCCATGAAAAACTCTCTCCTTTCTAATTAACTACCATCGCCATGTATTACTGTAATTTTAGATTTGAGTTCATTGATCGAGAGAGACATTATTGGTGGTCTCAATGTATAACTGGTTTTTGATATGATACCATTTGTAACCTGTGTGGTTTTGCAGACCCAACTACCAAAATCATTGCCCTATCCCCCAAGACTCTCATGGCCACAAACAGATTTCTGTGAGAAGTCTGCAACAATGATTTTCAGAGAGAACAAAACATGCAACTACACAGGGCTCTTTATATGTTTCTCCCAATACAAAATTATCATTCCCTGTTCTGTCCCTGTGTATAATCCATGCAAAAAGTGAGAAATTGTTAAGCATCTATAAAAGCTAGCTAGTCCCGACTCCTCACACAAAAGAAGAGACCTGGTTCCATAATGTCCAGTTCTCCAAAGCTCTCCTTTGTTGTTAGTAGAGACCAAGATCAATTTCCACTGGAGTATATAGGTAATACTCAATGAAAATGTTCTCACCTAAAGACGTGTCACATTACATAGCCTCACCTACAACCCAATGCATGTATAGTTAGGTTAATATAATCAAACACCCGAACACCCCAGTAAACACCAACATAGTATAAATTATTTTCACTCTATATGGTTACACTGAACTTGTAATTCCTGGTTGGCTGCCAGGGCTTCCCTACTGCTATATCCAAGTTCTAAATAATGACCAGCCGGATGAAAATTAAGAAGTACTTCACAACTGCTGCCTAGGAAGGGCAAGGATAGAACAATGTATTTGAGTTCAACATTTTCCTCCTGCTAACTTAACTTAGAAACTATGAAACCTTATCTTGAATATCGTTGTGATCAATTGGAAAGCCTTGGAATTTGTACATGCACCAAGATTTCCCTGAAGATTGCCCCTAAAGATTGAAGGTTCTGGGGTATAATTTGGTGGTGAATTGTGATGAGCCTCATAAATGGGTAATTATATGGGCTCATTGTAAGGTTGCCTCGAGCCAACAAATGATCTTAGTAAAAACATTGATAACATTAAGAAAAGAAAAGAAAGATATGCTAATTTAGGTTTTCGAAGAATCATCAAACATTCAAAACATTTTTGTTCCATGAAGAATGGGTCAAAATACATAAATTTAAAATATTTAATGGGAATAATTGATAAGTAAAAATAAAGCTAACTCAATTTTACCATGTTCTACAAAAAATGTAAAGCAGTACGTACAAGTGAATATAAATATTACCAATTTTGATAAAATTTTACCCACACATTTTATCAGCTGTCTTCACTGAAATTGTGGTAATTTTCAAAGGTTACTTCACTCTTGCAATTCTTTTGTCCATGTAGATGGAGTAAAAGATCAAATAATTCAAGCAGTCAGAAAATACATGTTTTATAGAATTGTCCATACCATATAGTAGGCTAGGACAGAGAAATATCTGCTCATATTTTCTCCCACTACCCTTCCCCTACCTCATAAATCTACCTCTCCTCTCACCACAACGATTCTTGGCCATTAGAGCTAAAGGTCGCCTCGCCCACCAACCCTTTTTCTTATTTATAGGGCCTTATAATGACCTGATGAATCTATCTATATCCACATTTTTTCGATTGTCACTTGTGGATGGGTGAGGGACAGAACCACATTGGAGTAACTTATGTTAACACACTATGTTTAATTGAAGTCATGACATAAAAACATTAAATCTCAAATCAACCTCTATTTCTGTAGGTTTATATTATAACATGCATATTTTCCTTCAATATTTTATCCCATTGTGTAAAGAGTAAATCATTCTACTTATAGTGATTGCATAGAAAGAGATCCAACAAGCCTACTAACCAGCCTTTTATCTAACCACCAACAACAGTAAGTTAGGCCGACATCTTGTAGTAACCTGCTCACCTTCTATGTGCCTGGGGGGGTTCCCAAGCCTGGGATTTTAATTGGTGTTGGGAACTGATTTCCTTTGTGGCTGCAAATGTTGAGAACGAAAGGGATGACGCTACTAATGTTGATGGTGTTGATAGCGTATTTCCATTTTGGAGTCGTTTGAAAGAAATGGAGATACGTCAAAACCATTTTTCTATTTTCCTCTCAATTTATTCCTATAATCCCCCTTGTTTCTGTTCCTACCCTCAATGACTTGGCCAATGGCAACAGCTTCTATCAACCACCAAGATGCCATAAACAAAGATTGTCTATTGAAGGATGCCCCATTCTCCACAAATCTCTCTGCATAATCTGCAGCCCTCGTGGAGGGTTCATTGCACAAGCACCCCATCAAAATAATTACAAAATGCACTCCAAAAGCCCTCCTCTGACAAACCCCAAAACCCCCAAAAAAATCCTTGAAAGCATAGAATTTGAACTTAAAAATGAACAAATATATAAATAGAAAGGCTTGCCTTTCCAGTATTTTATCTTTAATGAGCGAGTCTTTGGCTCGAATCTATTAAAAGAAATAATAAAATTTTCACACAAAAAAACCCTAACTAGTTCTCCTCATAATTTTGTGCGAAGAATAAAACAATCTGTGTTGCATCAAGACAAACCTCGTCCTATTCCTCTAGTATTCTTCTTCTTAAACACACATCCCAGTGTTCAAACCCAGTGATGTGTTTACGAACCCCATGATGTGAAACCAAAGTATTTGATTGGAACCCATATATATAATGTACTTTATTGCACACAAATTCCATTTTCTTTGAACCAGCACGTTTGAATCCCAGAAATGGATTGCTTCAATAAAAGCAACACTTCTCACCAATGAGGTGCAAATACAACCCAAACTGAACAACACCCCTTCTAATTCCCTCAAGTGCATGCTAACTTTGAAAACTATGTTATTCTTTTTGAAAACCCCGTAGATCTAAGGAGTTCGTGGCTACCATAGGTTGAAGGTTCAAATCCTTCAAAGGTCTATGACTCCCGTGGAGGCCATTGCCACCATTTAGAATCCCTGAAATATCTATGTCTAGGTTGGTATATATGCACATACAAAATTATTGTGCAACTCTTCATTTATTTCCAATCACCTAGCCTCGTGACCTGCATGCCTTGTGTGCCCTCTGCATATCCCTTTTGCCATTACATGTTATTTTTCTTCCTCATTTTATTTATTTATTTTTAAACTTTCTTCTATTTTCTTTTCATTTTAATTTGGTTTCGTGTTGTTCCCCGCAAATGGGTGTTTCTTTGGTATATGTCGTATACAAACGTGTTTATAGGAAGACATATACCCCTATCACGTTGTCATATTCATGGTTATTTGCTGGGAAATTTGGCTTTATAAATTTCGTTTTAATACACATTTATTTTTTTATTATTGTGAATTGAATTTAGTTATATTTTGGATTTATTTTATTATTACTGTGAATTGAATTATATATATATATATATATATATATATATGATATATATATTCTTACTATTATTATTTTAATTTTAATAGTTTGGAGAGTGCATGTCATGAGAATGTTTCCTGGTCTAGGAATTTAATATTTTCATGATTCACTTTTATAGAAGTCAAAATGAAATTTAATTAAAATCAATTCTATTTTCATTAATGGATAAATTCATCATGAATAATATAAGCAATGAAAGAGATTGGCTTGCAAATGAAGCACTTAATTAGACAAGTTGATTGAAGAAAAAAACTAGTGTAAGGTCATGTTGAGCTTGAAAAACCCCACAAGTACTAGGAAAAATTTGGGGACCCTAATTTTTAATTTATTTCCTAAAAGAGATTATTTTAACATATATTGAGCTTAGTTTTTCGCACCTTTCACCTTGATTATTTATCTTTATAGTTAAGTTAGACTAACTTTCATGTTTTACTTAATTTATTTTGATTTGTTTCTTTCCTTGTTATTTATTCATAAAATGGGATTTCGTTTCATCCCTTTCAATTCAATTTCCTTTGTTGTAATTCTTTTATATCAAACATTATATTGAAATCAGGCTTATTCTATTCATTTTTTTTTTGAACTTGATCCATAATGATCGAATTGGGCCCTTTATTTTCCTTTACCATCATAGCATTATTTGATATCCTTATAAAACTTGATTCTCAAATTCTATCCTTCTTTCATGTCCATAAACTCCTTAAATTTCTCTCCTCTCGTCAAACTCTTTTATTCGATCTTTTACACTTATAGAAATGTTCATTACTTTCTTTCAAACATTGGACTTACTGAAACTTTCCTTGATCCAATTTGGAAGCCACAACTAATTTCCAAATAAGATCTTTCCTTCCCTTATTCACCAACTTATTTCAAAATTAGGCCCAGTTTGAAAATCAACCCCCCTTCTTCCTTTTGGTCCTTTTATATTTCCAAATCAAGATAAATTCCCAAATTAGGCCCCTTGTCACTACCAATTACATTTGAGTTATATTTTAAATTTAGAGTTATGTTTCTTATTTTCTTCTTTTGCTTTCAAGATACATTTTTCTAATTTTAATTTTTTTCTTTTGTTTCTCCTTTCAAAGATTATTACTCCTCTATACATTGATTTCTACATCAAGCTTAATCTTTGAATTGAGGATCCTTCATTCCTTCATAGCCAAACATTTTACAAATTTCCAAATTGGGCTCAATTTTGGAATTTGGGAATTTTCAGACCTTTCTCTTTGAAACCCTCTTCCATTTGGCATTAATGACATTAACATAAAGTTTCCAAATTAGGTCCTTCTACCATTCACATCACAATTCAAACATTTTGGTCTAACTCTCAAACATAGCAAAAGGACAAAATATATTTATAAGCCAATTATGTATCCAAAATATTCAAAGGAATTAGCTTGATTAAATAATTGATTTTATTTGGATAACCATGTGCATATTTTTCTAGGCATACTAACTTAGAAGTACCTTTAATATGAACTACCCTTATAAAAATAGAAATTGACATTTAAGAAAGGAGTTTGAGTAGTATTAGGGAGATTTTAAATGAACAAAGGAACCTCACGTTCAAGAGAGAATTTGAATCAAGAAAAGAAACCAAATACACCTAAGTTGTATGAAATGATGGTGTCACACGGAATGAGTCGTTAGTGCGGACACAACCGACCTCCCTAGAAGCCTAAGACTTTCTAGTGACAAACAAGACAAATAAGAGCAATCATTCTCTAAATATGCTTTTACAATATGAGAAATCAAGTGTTTAGATCCTACCTGTAACCCAACGCTGTTGTATTAGTCCAGCTTCGTTGATCCGGATGAGCTCCTCCTTCCCTTCGAAACTTGCATTCACTAACAATCAAACGATTAAATAGCACCTGAATATCACATAAAATAAAACATATTTAACATATAGACCAAGGAGTATATGAAACAACTCATAAATAACAAATTGTTGAGAAGAATGGACTAATTTGTATTAAAAGGTAACAAAAGGAACCATTACAACCTGAGCCTTGGTGTTGCGCAAGTCCCTACCAGGGTCCACAAGAGTTCTCCTTTACTCTGATCAGCTCACCCACTTCCAAATAGAACAAGCAAAGATGGTAATCTCTCCTCACAAGCTTCTACAAGGAAGTCCTAATTCCAGCAGCATCTACCCTTAGGAATATTCAGCTTTCAACCTCCCCTCCCTTTGGCCCAATGCCTGTATTTATAGTGCTCTAGAGGAAGTTATTCAGGTCCACCATCAATGGGATAAGCCCTCTTTGGATGGGATAGATCTCCTCTTGATGGGATAAGTTCCTCTTTGGTAGGGATACATGAACCATCTGGAGGCGCTTCATACACGTCAAACAAGCTTCTAGAAGACTCTAGAAATGACCACAAGTAACTTTTTAAGAGTGAAACTTGCGCCTTTTGACCTTTACAGGAGTACGCACCCACCCCTTTACATACAGAGCGTGCAGGTACACAGGTATTGTGAACTTGGGTTGCGTACACGCAGGTAAGGCTAAGAGAAACTACGTACCAGAGATAATTGACTTTAAATGACTTTTCTCTTCTTTCTTGAAGTTTGACATGAAGAGCAGAGGCATGAGACTTGCCAAGGAGGATAGTATGACAGTGGATGGAGCCATACTAACTGCAGATAGTCATGGTGACATTTTTTAGTGTAATAGATTGCCCCCTAAAGTGCGAAGCCTGTAGTAGATTAGGGTTTTACATGATCTAGGAAGGGTGAAGTACTTTATCATTTCAAGTAGTATCTTGCGGAGAGCCTGGTCAGAACCTGCAAATATTCAACACAAAATACATATATAAGATGCTATCATCGCTGAGGTAGGCATTCCCATACTCAGATTGAAAACTTTAGCTAACAATCTAACTACTGCTCTGATACAAGAATGATTTTGCAGTACATCACAATCGTAGACTTTTGTAGACACAGTATGGACGCAGCCATCGGTTTATGGTTAGTCTACTATATAATGAATACAAAACTCATCGCAGCCTGGATGGTGGAAACTAGATCCAGGGTCTTCATCTCTACTTCCTGAATTGGTACGATTCTATCCATGCGAATAAATGAGTTGATGTCGAACATGGTAGAAACCACTTGATTACTAGTCGATGATGTAAACTGTTAACAAGTGTGAGAGAGACCACCAGTAATGTCAATGGTTCTCAAAGTACCCAGTACAATCCATGAAATGTGAATGAATGGGTTGATGTCGAACACGTCACGGAATCCTTTGATCGAAAGTCAATGATGTAAATTGTCGTCAAAGGCGAGAAACCTGCCATTGATGCATGCAGACTTCAAGGTACTGACGATTTCTAAGTCATCTTTCTAGATAATGTGCTGATGTCGATAGAAAGCGACCCGTGGTAGTCAAGCCCACAACACGAAATCATTGTTCAAGTTGAAGAAATGTTGCTGTAAGGACTGACTCAGGGATGGTCAAATGGATGACAAGTATTTTGCATATGAATGGTTTATTTGCAAAGACCTCTTGAACACATAACGACACGACAGATGGCTTGGTGACGATTGACCCAAAGTTAATACCCAGAAATGGTTCAAGACTTTCAAAGTGGTTTTATCAGCTTTTAAGGCAAAGGATTTACCAACCCAGGTGAATGAAACGTGTCGTGTTCAAGAGCGGTGATAAGGTTCTTCTGTAACAAAGGATAGCAAATAGGTTCATTCTTCTCTCTTTTCCCCCACCATTTCTGGCAAGTACCTCTTTATTTTTTACAAGCTTGAGGAGGATAACATATGCTTGATTATAAGCTCATCCTTCGGATGAGTCCAACTTAGTTTAGATTCGGACACTAAGAAGGAGTGGTCTGTTCCTGTTTGTAATCAAACAAGTCCTTTACTGTGAAATTTTAACGAGTCCAGTATAGGAGAAACTCGGCGTTTTTCAATTTTAGAGAGTCTGAAAAAACTAAAGAAGACTCCAAGGTGAAATTTTTCGTATATTTGTATCTCCCAAGCTCGAAAAAGTATAAAATAATACCTGAGAGAACCGCTTGATCTTGCGACCAAGGAGTACCTTCATGATTAATGCCTTTGACCTGAAAAGTAAAAAGAGATTAGAGGCATGTCGTTTTATTTCCAGTATCGAATTTGAAACGACAAAAATCCGGCAATCTTTTCTTGTTTTTACGGTCAGAAAAGGGCTGCAAGAGGACCGTCTTTTAATTCCGTTTTAACGAGTGTAAAAGAAACGCTCGGAAATCTTTTCATGTTTTAGGAGTCAGAAAAGGGCTTAAAAGATGACTCTGATGTCTTGGTTCGTGAAAAATGATGATTTTACCCTAAAGTCCTTTTGTCCTGCACAAAAACAACACATTACTCATACCTGTTTAAGATGGGCAAAAATACATTGAAAAATATCCCTTCATGGTGAAAAATAAACAAACTTAGCATTCATTTATCCAAAAAACCTATAAAAAGACTTTTTACCATGTCATTTTTATCATTTTACTGTTGAGGGTGAGAAAAGGGCTTTTGGCAAGAAACTTCCAGTGGACTTTGCGGAGAATCCGACCGTCAGAATCGAGCGCCGTCTCTTTCAGGTATTTCACAACATCCTCCTCTTCAATTTCATCCGTTTAGAATTTCATTTCAAGTCTTAGTTTGATTTTTTAGAGGGTTTTGGGTTTTAGGGTCCGCGTTTCGGGGGACGCAGGTGCCCCACGGGCGACCTGCGTACCCCGACATTTTTGTATATGGGAAAATGGTCGGAGTACGCAGCCCACCTTCAGAACAGCTACGTACCGCCACTCTGTTTTCTGAACGCGGGGTGCGTACTCCGCGTAAAGCGGATTTTCAAACCCCAAACACAAAAATCAACCATAAAATTTTAATTTTATGAATTCTAATCAATGTTTTTTGGTGTGTAGATTGCCCACCATGCTAGATTGGCGTGAAAGAGAACACGAAGATGTCGATTTGGCCGCAATATGTCATCAACCTTCCATTGATGTTTTAAAGGCATGTGATCTCTACAAGTACTGGGCCATACCTGGCATGAGGGCCCAGGTGCCATTCTTAGAGTGGCTGGTTGAAAGGTGGAACATTCAGGATCAATGTTTCTACATCGGAGAACACCAGCTCGAGATAGAGTCCTCCGACATATATTTTCTCACTGGCTTGCCTAACAGGGGCGAGCAACTTTCTCTATTCGGGACTAGGCCGGGTGGCCAATCCCTTGCTAGTCTCCGGCTAGAGTGGTGCAACAATCAAAACCAGGATAAGGGGATAGAAATCAAATACATATCCCGACCTGAAGTTATGGTAATTGCCTTTACAGTTACCAGACTTTGCGGTGCTGCCGCTTTGCACATAGCCACTGGTTCCCAAATGCGGATGGCTATAGATTTCTTCCAAGGCACCATTTTCAACTGGTGCAATGTTGTGTTGGCCAATATGAAGGGCCAACTAACCAGGGCAAAGAACGGACAACTGAAGACCTTTGGATATGGGCCTTTAGTTGTGAGCTTTGCCCTAGAGAGAGTTCCAATGCTGATCCCCCAGCATCTTACAGTTCCAATTGGGCCTCCTCGGGAGCCTAAGTTGACGAGATGGGTTGCGATAATGGCCCGACATCCTGATGAGGGAGCAGCAGTTGTTCGATTTCCTGATGATTACTTTCACTGGCTGGAGGGCCAGGTCTTTGCGATCCAGGATTTTCCTTATGCCGAAATGGATTTTCGCAATGATCCGGACATGGTTCTTCCACAGGGAGAACAATGGGACAACAGAGGTACTTCATTTTTCACAAGTTTTTAATTTATCTATTTTTTTTTGTTTTTGTTTTTTATATATCGTCTCAAAACTGACAGCACAAATTTTCAAAATGCAGATGTAGGCCCACGGCGTCCGGCCAATCTTCAGGCTTTTGAAAGAAGAGTACCAGCTGTACTAGCACTGGCCCCATAGGATGCAGTCGCAGAGACCTTAGCCGAGCTGGAACAACACTTAGAGCGTCTCACGACAGGCATACCAGAGACGACTATAGACGACATTCCTATCCGACTTCAGCGCTATGTGGTCGCAGTCCCAGGACCTTTCAGGAGGTTCCTATGTAGGGTAGCGCGGGCAGTGGTCTCATATAGAGAGCACCACCAGTGATTGGCTAGTCACTTTTGTAGACACATATGACATTTTGGTTTTTTGTACTTATCATTTTTGCCGATCATAAGGTGTTTTTCAACCTATGATCGAAGACGATGTATATTTTTTGACACACTCCTATCTATATATATCATTATTACTGGCTTATTTTTTTAAACATGTGTGATGAAATGTTTATAAATTTACATTTATGATTGTTACAAATGTCTATTTAACATTTGAGACGCCATTGCATCTGCTAATGTATTTAAAGACCTTGGAATATGCTGATATTCAATGTAATCAAATTCATGTTCCAAGAGACGCACCCTCAAAAACAATCTTAATAACACTGGATTTCTAATGGCATAGACTCTATTAAGCTGTAATACAACGAGTTCAGAATCTAACCTCACTATCAAACTCCGAATCCCAAATGAAATAGATTCAGATAATAGCTCAATCACTGCACTGTATTCTGCAATTTTGTTTGTTGTTTGACCGAGGCTCATCCCATGCATAGAAACTAACTCGTCAGAGGGCGAATAGATAACCCAAGCTGCGGAAGAGATATTCTGTGTACTACGACAAGCACCATCAGCAAATCCAATGTACGTATGGAGAGGCGTCGAATCTGCAATATCAAGAGTAAAACCAAGATAAGCCAGAATAACGACGAAAACACACTCTCTAAGCTAAGCACACTGTCTAAACTAACAAAACACACCAGCTAGAAAGAAAAATTAACCTAACTAAACTAACTGAATCTCCATACCCACCATTTAAGCATAATATCTCTTTAGGTAAAGTCTGTTTCTGGGCTTACCCAAAGAGTCCCCATCAAAATCTACCAGCTCATAGGCCCCTTTTGCTAGCTTTCGCTTGACAATGTAGGGCCCATGCCACATGGGAACGAATTTTCCAACACCTAATTTAACGTTAGCTTGATCATACAATAGCACTAGGCCTCCTTCCGAAAAATTACGAGGGGTCACGTTGCAATCATACTGAGCTTTCATCCTTTTTGCGTGAGTCTCGATTGCCAAGGCAGCGTCACGTCGAGTCTCATCTAATTTAGCTAAGTATAACAAACGCTTCTCCTCTTCGGAAGTAGCTGGGAGTAATTCGATAGCCATTTGAAGTGATGGGATTTCACATTCAATGGGCAACACTGCTTCCAAACCATAAACTAGTTGGAAAGGAGTAAACCCTGTTGATGTTTTTACTGAGGTTCGGTACACCCAAAGCGCTGAAAATAACATGTTATGCCAATTTGATCGATGAATACCAATGATTCGTCGGATCATGATAACTACAACTTTGTTGATGGACTCAACCAAACCATTCGCTTGGGGATAATAAGGAGTAGAACTATCATGGCGTAAACCAAGCTGGCTTGTAAGTTCTGTCATCATAATGTTTCGAAAATGGCGTCCATGGTCAGTGATTATCGCTTGTGAGACACCAAACCTAGCAATAATATGATTGAATACGAAAATCGCAGCTGTCTTGCCATCTGCCTCGAATGTAGGCATCGCCTCGGCCCACTTTGTAAAATAATCAACCGCAAGGATGATATACGCATGCCCCCCGACCGAGTGAGGGTTACATGTAATAAAATCGATACCCCATTTAGCAAAAGGACCAACGGCAATTATAGGGTGGAGAGGAGCAGGTGGTGCGCGCATCTTGCGATCAAACACTTGACAGTTGTGGCATTTTCGGACCGCAATGATACAATCTTTAAACATGGACGACCAGAAATAGCCAGCACGCAACACCTTCTGAGCTGTGGCATACCCAGACATATGAACGCCACATGCTCTAGAATGGCAGTCATTCATAACCCTTTCTGCCTCTTCATGAGTTAAACAATGACGAAAAAATAAATCCGCCCCACGACGATAAAGAGTATCTCCAATAATCTTGTACTGTTGGGACTGGAATCGAATTTTCCGCCGTTCCGACTTTGAAGCTTTGGGCTGAAAGGATTGGGTTTGGAGATAGAAAATTATATCTCCATACCACGGATCTAAAGTGCTGATGAGAAACAGAGATTCATCCACAATGGGTTCCTCTGCCACAGTTTCCGTGTCAGCACGCGGGAAGTCACACATCAATTCCGCAAAAACTAAGGATTTCTTAGACTTGGACTCCTCGAACTCCAAATCGAACTCTTGCAGGATAATGATCCATTTGGAGTACTTTCCCCCTAGCAATTGTTTAGTCAAAATATAGATCATAGGGTTGCAATCTGAAATCACTATAGTTTTACGAAGAAGAATGTAATGACGAAAACGCTGGGCAGCCTGAACAGCTGCCAGGGCCAATTTCTCCACATGCGAATATTTTAGCTCAGTGGGATTTAACGTCCTACTAAGATAATATATCACATGTTCCATTCCGAATTCGTCTTCCTAAACTAAGACCATTCCAATGGTGGAGTGGGATGCGGCGAGATACAAAAAGTAGTCCTGGTTGTAGTTGGGAGGATGCAGCAACGGTGTATGGGTCAACGCGTGCTTAAGCGCATCAAAAGATTTCTGAGCTATCTCATCCCAAGAGAATTGAGCATTTTGTTTTAACAACCAGGTGAAACCCTTTGTAATCTCGGCGTAGTTAGGAATGAATCGACGTAAAAATGTTGCTTTCCCCTGCAAACTTTGGAGTTGGCGCAAACTCGAAGGAGGAGGCAATTTGATGATAGCTTCGACCTTCGAGGGATCGACGCGGATACCGGCTTTTGAAACGACAAATCCTAGCAATCATCCCACTTTTATGCAGAAGACACATTTGTGTGGGTTCAACCGAATTTGATAATGCCGACACCTCATAAAAGTAGCGCGTAAGTGGACAAGGTGATCAGCTCGATGTAAAGAATGAGCAGGCAATTCATCGAGATACGGTTGCACAATGTGCTTGATGTCATGAAACGCGTAAGACATTGCCCGTTGGAAAGTGGCTCAGGCGTTCTTAAGTCCAAAAGGTAATTTGCAGTAAGCAAATGTCCCCCAGGGACAAATGAAAGCCATTTTTGGTTGATCGGCAGGTAGAATATTGATTTGGTTGTAACTGGAAAAACCGTCCATAAAGGAAAATATTTCATTGCCGGCACAATCATCAATTATTTGATCGATATAGGCCGTGGGATAGTTGTCTTTTGGACAAGCACGATTTATATCCCTATAGTCGATACATATTCTTATTGTTCCTTGTTTCTTGTTAACCAGAACAATATTCGATACCCAATCCGTTAACGGGATTGGATAAATGAAACCTGCTTTCAAAAGCTTCTCGACTTCTGCTTTAATCGCAGTCGCTTTCCTAGGGTGTATCTGACGCAGACGTTGCCGAACGGGTTTAGCGTCCGGGTAAGTTTTGATTTCATGAACAACAATGGAGGGATCAATTCCTAGCATTTCCTCATAGGACCAGGCAAACATGTCGTGGAATTGTTGAAATAGGACCTTGTATGTTTGAATTTTGTCATCTGTACATGAGGCACCTATATGAATGTTCTCAATAATTCCGGTTTTGACTGAAATGTCAATGGCAATAGTTTGGGAAATGTTTCCCAAATTCAACTCTGAATCAGGATGTTTCATTGGATTTTGAGCGTCCTTGACATATTCAGCTGTAAAAATTGATGAAAAATCAGTTTCAATGTCATCACCCTCAGGTAAAAACGAAGATCGATGATGAAGATCTTCCGATGGTAGATCATCTACACTTAGGATTTCGCGAAGTTGTTCGTCAGATGACACAACTTCAGGAAACGTTATCCGTTCTGAGGTTGATGTGAAAAGTGATTCCTCACGGACCACATTCATTTGGTCGATTTGGGTTGAACTTAAGTCGGAAAAAGACTGCACGGCCTCATAAGCAATTTCATATGGACTCAAAGGCATTGCATTACTGAATGAGTGTATCTCAGATTCAGATGGGACAACCCAAGGATCATCATAGATAATAGTGTCTCAAGTAATCATATGAATGGTTGCGAATGAAGGGTCTGCGTTGATCGGAGGGAAAGGGAAAGTTCCCAGTAAACCGGAATCTTTAACTAATCCTACACCAACATCCTTGTAAGGGATAGCCGTTTTACCGACATGCTGGATACTCTCTAAAGAGGCTGGGTCGGATGAAAAGTAAGCCAACTGGTCTATCGTCATGATCTTACCATTGTGTGGAAACTTTATAACTCTGAAGACCGATGACACGACCGCTGTCATAGCGTAAGACCAACTGCAACCCAAAAGAAGGTTGTAGTCTAGAGGGGCATCAACCACTTCCACATCCAGACTAACAGTTTTTCCTTCAACCCCTATAGGAAAATCCTGTAGAATGCCAAACGGATGGAACCCACGGCCATCAAAGGCCTTAAGAATCGTCGGGGATTGGTTCAGTGAAGGAGAGCCAAGCGATCTCCAACACTGAATCGACATAATACACGTAGAAGCTCCTTCATCAATTATAGTCCGATGAATTGGCCTGTTTTTGACTATCACTGGAATCTGGAAAGCCATCTGATGAGGGAGACGTGGTGTACTATTTTCTAGATCAAAGATTATCAGGTTCGGGTCCTGAACATCAACAGCTCCTATAGCCGACAAAAGTAATTTTCTCTGTGCTGGGCATGATTGCAGCACTTCCAAAGCCGACATTGCTAAGGGTGAAACAACTAAATCCTCAACAATGTTGTAATTCTGGGCCGCTCTCGCATGTGGATTGAAAGCAGACCTTCGAAGTACACCCTTGGCAGGTGATTTTATTACTAAGTCAGGGTTAGGTTTCTCGATCTGTAGTGGATCGGAACCGGGAGCTGAGGTTGATGGATTAGAACGAGAAGATTCTGCTTCTTTCGATCCATCAACAGGACTTTTATTACCATAAGCTTGTGATCGAGTCGCAATCCGTACATGAGACATCATCAATATGGGTTCTTCACTGGCACTCGAGGAAGAACCTATCATTTTACTCTCCTGCTTTGGAAATGGATCTTTCAAAACAGCAGGAGTTGGGGAACCTTTAACGATTTTCACAACCTCCGCCCGATGAGGGCAATCTCTTGTGAAATGATCTTCTTCACAAATTAAACAAGGATAGCGAGGTTTGCGCTTTTCGTCGTTAGATTATGACTTCTCTTTTTTCTCCTTTGGAGCCTTGTCTACTTTTTCCTTCTTCTTGCCTTTCTTCTTACCACCGTTTTTTGATTTAGCCGTAGATGACTCTACAGTGTGAATGTCGGCGGTAATTTCAGGAGAAGATTCTCCTGTCGGGGAGTCTGGTAAGGTTATTATTGGAGAAGAATTCTTTGAGGATTTCTTCTTACTTTTAGTATTCACCGTACCAATCATGCCATCAGCAGCATGAGACCCCGAAGGAGTAGCAGCAATTTGATTCGATTTAGGAAGATCTGGGATCTTCTCGTGCAACGTACCCGACTGAGTATAAACTAAGTCAAGGTACTGGGCTTGAGCAATGACTTGCTCCTCAGTAACTACTCCAGCCTTAGCTACATCTTCAGTAATCTTCGGTAATAATGATTTTACAAACCATTCAGCTAAGATTTGGTCCGGGATAAAAACTTTCACTAATCGCCGTCGACGTCTCCATTCATGTATATGATCGGAAATATAAGTGGAGGTCGACTGTTTTAATGAAGTTAATAGCTCCGTGTCGTTATCGTATCTGACCGGCAACTGAAAATGAGTTAGGAACGAGGTAGCTAACTGGCTGAAATTGTAAAAAGAGGCCCGTGGCAACTCAATGTACCACTTGGCCGCGAGACCAATGAGCGTACGCTGGAAAAGACGCAAGCGGATCGAATCATCCGAGATGGAATTTGAGGCACACCAGAGGTGGTAAGTCATCACGTGATTGGACGGATCCTCTCCAGACTTACCTTCGAACTTGGGTATATCACTGGGAAACTTATTTGGCATTGGCGGCCAGAATGGAAGATATTGTACTGGATCATTCGTTAGGCGCGTCAAGTCAGGTAAATCCAAATTTGCGATAAACGGTAATTGCCGATTAGGATCCCTAAAACTCTGGGTCACAAGACCAGTCCCAGGAGGAGGATATCCAGGATAAATTGTAACAGGAATCGCATTTGGGATATTATATCCTCCTGGAAAACTAGGATTAACCGGACCGTACTGGGGTTGTTGAGGTTGTTGATAAGTGTACCCAGGATACGGTTGATACTGGTAAACTGGTTGTTGGACAGCAGGACCGAATTGGTACTGTCCCTGGTACTGTTGATAGGTAAATTGAGGTTGACTTGTTACAACAGTACTTAAACCAGGCTGCCCTGTAGGCATCTGGACCGTGGTTTGAATCGTAGATTCGGACAACGGTAAAGATGTATGACGAGTGGTTGCAGAGACAGTAGAAACCGGAGCTGTCGATACTCCAGAAGTAAGTGCGGTAGATGTTGCGGTAGTTGAAGCAGTCGTTTGAGATGGAGTACTAGGTGCAATTGGCGACTGAGTAACTACGGAAGTTACAGAAGTTTGAACATTTGACTGGACAGGTTGCGGTTGCTGGGGTGAACCAGAAACTACGGGTTGTCCAGTTTGAGGTAACAACTGTATACTTGGCTGCAACACTTGTTGACCTTGTGATGGATCCCACACTATCATTCCGGGGTATTGACCCGTAATAGGTTGAGGATACTGAGATCCATAACCGGATTGAGGATAGGATTGATAAGTGAAAGGCATAGTTCCCATACCTTGAACATATGACTGACCTTGAGGTGGTTGATAGCCTTGACTCGAGTATTGACCTTGAGGTTGATAACCTTGGGGTAAATACTGATACTAGGGTTGACCTTGACCTTGAGGTTGATACCCTTGAGGTAAATATTGATACTGAGGTTGACCTTGGGGTACATATTGAGGTTGGGGTTGACCTTGAGGCATGTATTGTACTATGGGTACATACTGTCCTTGAGGTTTCCCCCCAGACACAATTTGTGTACCTTGAGGTTGCCCCCCAGGCGTTAGTTGAGGCTGCCCCCCAGGCGGTAATTGGCCACCTTGAGGTTGAGAAACGGGAACTGAACCTGACATCATGTAAATGTCCCCTACACCCAACGGTTTATTACCATTGTTTCCAGCTAATAACCATGATCAATGGGTTGAGGAGATGCCCCCGCAAAGGTACCAGAAAGTGATTGATACCTGGCGGGAACAGAAAGACCGCCGTGCAAGAAAGATTCAGGAGATTGAGTGAACACGGATGACTGACCAGACATATTGACAGGAGTATAAATACCTCCAGGTGGAAAAGGAGTACGAGGTGGAGAAAAACCTATCCCTGAGTTGTCTAAATAATTGGTTAACAAAAGGTACCAAGTAGTACTTCTACGAGGACTGTAAAAGATAGATTCACGCTCCCTTAGATCAATAGTAGGTTGATCTTCAATGATAGATACGCCTAATTCTTCCTCTGGAGCAAGTTCTTCAATAGCTATCAAACCAGTAGGAAGATTTTGGGTGATGACTCTTTCTACCCTAGGTGAATCTGGTGCACTAGAAGTTGGAGTAACAGGTTCAGATACTTCAGGTTCTTCGCCTATATCACTAGTAGATGAAAAACTACCAGCAAGATCAGAAACTGCAACTGCCTCAGGATTATAACCTGTTTATAGACCTTGGTAATCTGGATGGACTACCAATGACGATTCTCCTTCTTCAGGTGAACCTACTTTACTGCCACTAGGAGTAACAAGTACCTTTAAACCTTCGTAATGACTTGGGACGTCTTGAGGAGGCTCACCTCGAAGTCTACAGGATTTCCTCAACAATTCGGCCACAGAAACATCCTCAGGAGACTTGCCCTGAAGTCGACGGGACTGTCTCGGTAATTCCGCCACAGTTAAAAACTTTTAACTACTGCACACGTAAACAAAGTAAAAATCCAAAGAAAACCACCTAAAGTCTCTAAAGAACCAAACAAATTTGAATCACACGCCTAAAGAATCTAGGGCGTCAAACCAAGCACAAACAGTAGCCTTCCGGACCAAAAATGCTAGTTGGAGATGAAACCCAACATCGCCGGATTCAGTACAGAAGTGGCGGGTGGAACAGTTACCCCGGCAACCTGCTTAATGAATAGACCGGCACAAGTTCGTCCACTTTAACCGTCTCGAGTGAAGTGAACCCCCCAGAAAATCCAAGTGAGTCTAGCCGACGTCTGCTCCAGGTACAGTGGGATCTTCCCTCCACCGTCACCTCGGTAGAATCCTAAAGATAATGGTCACTAAGGTTACCAACAACAACAAATGCACCTGGGGTAACAGTCTACACTCCGACAGCACGCAAGAGCAGAGTATCAAGCTCAATCCCCTTGCCGGCTCCTTGACAATAATCCAAGGTTTACTGACAAGTGACCCCTGGCTCCTCGACAATGGTTAATCCGAGGTTTACCGTTTGTAATACGTGCGTGTCTGGCGTCGTTCCCAATGAGGGAGGATTGATCCCCTCACTGGTTCGGACACGAGCTCGTGCTTCTCCTTTAAGAGGAGCTTTCCCAGAGTACAAATGAAACAATTGGATTTATTCTATCACAAGATAAGCTACTTGTTTGGTTTTGTTGTCTTGGAGAGTTAATTACTCTCCTACTCCAAGACACTAGCCTGATCTAAATTGGTGTTTCAGAGCCTTAGTAAATAAAAGTTACTAAGTTGATTTTACTTTAAGCGTTAATTTTATGGTTTTTCTTAAATACAAAAGGTAGCGGAGATGAAATTGGTGGTGTGTAGACTCGACTCGCAATCACTACAAAGATGATTTACACTACTTTTCTTTTTCAATGAATCTCCTAACTAAGAGAGTTGGAAAATGCAAATTTTATAGAAAACAACTTTCTTGGCAAAGACAATCAAAGAAACAATTTCTTTATGTTTTCAAAACATACAACTCATGACCACTAATTACTCTACGAAATTTCCTTTTTCTCCCAAAAGTCTACAAATGCTACCAAAGCAAACTTTTTCCAAAAGAATTTTTTGTTTTATATTAATAAAGCATATAAAAACTATTTATCAAATGAAATTTAACAAATCTAAAACAATCAAATCAAATTCACTCAAAATCAAATTAAAACGAGATTTACCTAAAACCAAAAAATAATGAGGACAAAAGCCTACAAGGATAATTCCCGGATGTTTTACTCAGTCAAAATGCAACTAAGGATCAGTTCATGCAGAACCATAAACTAATCAAAAAACAAAATCGAAATCTTTTTGTTCTTTTTTCTCAAGAATGAAATTCAAGGTTTTAACAAACAAACTTTTCGAGATTCGCAAAGAGAATTCACAAATGTAGGTCTCTCACAAGGGTGACTTCTATGACAGGCCCGACTCCTAAGAGGACTGGCCAAAACCAAGGAGATCCAAAGTTTGACAACCTCTAACGCCAAAGTCACTACAGGACCAGTTAAAAAATCAAACCCTAAGGCAAAATCCCTATG
This sequence comes from Pinus tabuliformis, assembly GCA_031772625.1. NCBI lineage: Eukaryota > Viridiplantae > Streptophyta > Pinopsida > Pinales > Pinaceae > Pinus > Pinus tabuliformis. The sequence continues at coordinate 345,750,653 of CM062819.1, read as the reverse complement.
AATTCCACCAAAACTCTCGACACTAATGGGACAAGTTCAGGTGAAGATCTCTGACAGTAAACTAATGGATCTCGACAGTGAAAACAAAGTAAAAACAAAATCTTAAGAGCAAAAAGAGGAGAAATGAAATTTTCTCAAATTTGACAGGGGTACGCAGGTGATCTGTTGACACAGGCGCGGGTACGCCCTGTGCACAAAGACGCAGTGCGTACAAGTACGCACTGTGTCAAACTCAGAGACTGCGTACTGCTGGCAAAGCTAAGAAAAATAAAAATCTAAATTGACTCTAAACTAACCCACCCAAATACACAGCTAGACAGCCAAAAATCAGAAAACAAGCGATTTTTCTCAGACCAAAATATCAAATCAAAAAGAACTCAAACACATTCATGGAGTCCCCAGCGGAGTCGCCAATTTGTCACACGGAATGAGTCGTTAGTGCGGACACAACCGACCTCCCTAGAAGCCTAAGACTTTCTAGTGACAAACAAGACAAATAAGAGCAATCCTTCTCTAAATATGCTTTTACAATATGAGAAATCAAGTGTTTAGATCCTACTTGTAACCCAACGCTATTGTAGTAGTCCAGCTTCGTTGATCTGGATGAGCTCCTCCTTCCCTTTGAAACCTGCATTCACTAACAACCAAATGATTAAATAGCACCTGAATATCACATAAAATAAAACATATTTAACATATAGACCAAGGAGTATATGAAACAACTCATAAATAACAAATTGTTGAGAAGAATGGACTAACTTGTATTAAAAGGTAACAAAAGGAACCATTACAACCTGAGCCTTGGTGTTGCGCAAGTCCCTCCCAGGGTCCACAAGAGTTCTCCTTTACTCTGATCAGCTCACCCACTTCCAAATAGAACAAGCAAATATGGTAATCTCTCCTCACAAGCTTCTACAAGGAAGTCCTAATTCCAGCAGCATCTACCCTTAGGAATATTCAGCTTTCAACCTCCCCTCCCTTTGGCCCAATGCCTGTATTTATAGTGCTCTAGAGGAAGTTATTCAGGTCCACCATCAATGGGATAAGCCCCTCTTTGGATGGGATAGCTCCCCTCTTGATGGGATAAGTTCCTCTTTGGTAGGGATACATGAACCATCTGGAGGCGCTTCATACACGTCAAACAAGCTTCTAGAAGACTCTAGAAATGACCACAAGTAACTTTTTAAGAGTGAAACTTGCGCCTTTTGACCTTTACAGGAGTACGCACCCACCCCTTTACATACAGAGCGTGCAGGTACGCAGGTATTGTGAACTTGGGTTGCGTACACGCAGGTAAGGCTAAGAGAAACTGCGTACCAGAGATAATTTACTTTAAATGACTTTTCTCTTCTTTCTTGAAGTTTGACATGAAGAGCAGAGGCATGAGACTTGCCAAGGAGGATAGTATGACAGTGGATGGAGCCATACTAGCTGCAGATAGTCATGGTGACATTTTTTAGTGTAACAGATGGAAAACTCAAATAAAATGTGAAATTGAATGGCAAAAAATAAATTATTAACAATTAAAATTAAATTCTCATGAGTATAATAACATTATCAAAGCCATGAATTTGTGGTATTTTCCATAGCCTTCAGCATTGTATAGAGTCCATCACATATGTGTTTCTAGGTCTACAATTCCATGTCGACCGTTACCCATTACATCGCCTATTTGTGGTAAGATTTTTCTGTAGCTCTATCATTTTGTTACCTCTATTTGAAACCATTTATCTATGTGCGTTTAGTTATGAATTACCTATTTCTACTGTATCCAACCCTAAGTGCTATACAACACATAATATTCTATTGTATCCAACCTAGGTGCTCTAGAAAATGACATAATGAAAAACACCAAACCAATTAAACGACATAATGAAAACCACAAAACCAATTTAAAATGAGACCGAGTAGCTTTTAGATACCCTACCCCTTCTCATCATTGCAATGTTGGACATCGGTTTGCTGCCATTAAACAAAACCTATCTAGACATGGGATTGCAGAAACTAATACAAGAAGATCTGGACCTAGGATTTCTGAAATGAAAGGGTTGGGGCTTCTGAGAGGAAATGTACCTAGAATAGAAGCCTCATGATTGTTGATCGTTGGATTGATCGTTGTTCCCAAATGGCGGTTCCTATCCAACACAACAACAGAACATTAAAATATTGAATGAAACGCTCAAGGCAATGCTGAATAATTTTAACAGAATGAAGCGAAGGTACAGGAAAATCCTCCAATCATATAACGGACTAATAAAATTTAAAAAGTGAAGGAAAATCCTCAAGCCATATAACGATTTATATAATTTGAACAGTGAGATATAAAAAAAAAATTCACATTCTAATTACAGAATCTGTGGATGAGTTTATATTGACTGTAGTGGAATAAAATCATCAAACCCTAATTGGGTACCTGGACGTTATCAAGAGGGTTTCACCATACTGAAATAACCTAACCATGACCGTGAGGAACAGAGGATGATTGCTCAAACAATACTACAGTGCCACATGGAAAAGAATGAATTTGCAATCCGAGGGATGTAGCCCTATTAAGAAGTAGGGAACCAACCCGAGAAAGAGACTTGGTGTTAGAAGTAGACTACTCTCAACCCACACGCATACCATCAGGGTGAAGGTCCTAGAGGAAATCTCACTCATTGAACATTGAACCAAAAACAAGCCAACTAACGAGAGGCATTGTTTTAAACAAAATGTAAAATAAAGAAAAACAAAGACTCATTGTGAAACCTGGGGTGCTATCTTTAAATTCAGTGGCACCATAGTTACTGAAAAGGCATAAGAAAATGGTTAATTCAAACCCTTTTATGCAATATTGTCGTTTGTGTCTTTGTGAACCTAAGCATGGAGAATACCTCATCTGCTGCGGCCACCATTACTCCACCTAAAATTTAATGAGGTAGGAATGGGGAAACTCTATGACCAAATCTTGCATTCAACCCAATCAACCAAAAATGAACCTGGCATATTCCAACTGGAATGTATTTAAGGTACTGGGTGCAATAGGAGACTCTACCTAATAAGAGTTTCATCGTCTTCTTAGGAAAACCTCACAATATTGCTGGGGGCCTTCAACCCTAAACTCACCGCCAGAATTCCCATGGGACATGGAGCTTGAGGTGAAATTGGTTACCTCAACCATCCTGCCTGAAGCCTTACCATTAGATCATCAAGCTATGATCACACGATGTATATCGGCACAGGTTTTTAGGGGACGAAACTCTCAAGAGACCACCCTTAGGATTTATAAACAAATTACTAAAGGTTGGTACTGTCAAGATTTATATACATCAAAGCTTTCAATGTTAATTAAACAACAAAGACAACAAGGAATGTGACGATAAACCAACCTCCATAAAAATGGATATGAGTAAATAATTGCAAAGTATTAAGTTAAGAACATGTCAAGGGTTAGGTTAGGATGGTAAATTCTTTCAAAACATTTATATAACATTAACATAAATATCCTTAATCCTTACCATAATACTATTTCCAAGTATTGTATCAAAATTTATAAAATTCATATGGTAAGAACATGGTTGCGAGTATTTTTTTTGGTATTCTTATAATTATTACAAGTGGTATGAAAGCCAAGGTTCTGAAACCATGGCATCTTTGGAACTAAAGAAAACAACATGTGAATGAAGACAGAGACAATGAGAGACAATATACAAAGGGGAAGTATACCACCAAACACACCATAAGCATCTTATGTAGGGGCCGATCCTGAAATGTAGATACGATTGGGAGAGAAGTCTCGCGAGGGCAATGTATCTGTGTTAGAAAGAGTCCAACACTTGCAGGCATAAATGACTAATTTAAGAACTCACAATGAGAGACTCACACAACAACACGAGAGAATTTGAAGAGTTTGTCCCATAGACAAAATCAATGAGAGCCAAAACACAATGCTCGCAATGGAAATAGAACCCCTACCTTTCATCAAAAGGAGGATAACGTGGAATCAACATGAGGACAAGATGAAGATGAAGGACGATTTCTAGGCTTCATCTTGTCATGGTTTGTGGCATCATCAGAGTAAGGAAAAGAGTAATACTAAGCACGAGAATAGTAAATTGAGTTTGTTTTTTATTGGCTCTTAGCAAAGGATGTGACCTAATTGTTTAATGTATGGTATTTGGAAATCTCTCACTAATAGACTTCAGTGGGCTTCAAATAGATCTTGAGGTTGGATGATTTACAGTACAATGTTATAATCAAATATCACCTATATTCTTTAATTATAAGTTCCAGAGTATGTCCCAGTGAAGTAATGTGGATGGCTGAATAGGAACTATCATAATACCTTCAGGATGGTTTGGAATCCCTAATAGCCAAATCTCGGTTGAAGGAGGTGCAAAGAAAAATGATGGTTGGTCACTTTTATATAGATATCAGAGCTATTATGGAGGATTACTGCCAATCAAGATTCATTCAGTGAAAAAACTATGGTTTAATTGGTCACTTGGAGGATGCATCATGCAACAAAGTGATCGTTCACAGATATCTAAAGCAATGTGTTGGATGCAAAAGTGAGGACAATAGTTTACAGTCCAAGCATAATTTACAATCAATTTTATGGAAGCCTATATGTAAAATTGAAGAGAAGCCATTGTGCACTAACTAAATCTATGATCACTGGGTAACGGTACTTTTCTGTTAATACTTATCTGAAAGGTTATTTGGGAAGATAAATCTCGATGGAGATCTGTAAAATACTAGAATGATAGTGAAAAATGTTCATGGTGAATTACAAGTAGTTATTGTCACTAAACTAAAAACAACTTATCATTCAGATTATAACCAATTTTGAAAGTGTTATTTACTATCTTTATGGAGTGACTCAACTACCGAGTTTCAAGGTGGTTGAATTTTTTCTCATGTGTTGTAATCTCCCCAAATCCTTTTTGAGTTAGTCCCTTATCTAGTTATCCTTTTCTAAAACGTAGACACTAGGATTTTCTATAATAAGAAACAGAAAAAGGTATGTAACTTGTGTCTATATATATGGTTGACGTCATATATGTTGTCCTATTTATGATTTTCACTTTGGGGCATGAATCACTCTGCCTATTAATGGCATTCCCTTTTACATAACTCCCAACAGAGTCTTTTCCAAATTGCGGCTGTGAAGTACATATCCTATTATTCATGTCAGAATTCTGCCATTGGAGTCTGATTTCAAACAAATAGAGAGGAGAAGTGGTTGATGGAGGGTTTTTGTAATTCTTCCCACTCAGTTTTGAATTTGTCACAACTGCTTAATTGGACAAAGAAATCAATACAAATACCAGTGAAGGTTCCTCCTTATGATCAATTTGAAGGTAAAACACAAATGTTTCCATGAGGTATTGCTAATAATTTCACATGAAAATAAAACCTAAGCCCCATGTGTAACCATGAACATAACCTATCATGGTGATTAACAAATCAGGCCTATTAACTAAGCTAAAACTACACCATACTACAAAAGTGAACACACAAGCATATTGAATTAGGGTAAAACTACACTAATGGCATGGACAAACAATAGTTAAGAAACTTGACCCTCCACATGAATGGGATGATGTTAAGGAGACAAAGTAGCTTTTAGATACCCTGCCCCTTCCCATCATTGCAAGGTTGGACATCGGTTTTCTGCCATTAACAAAAATAAAGCTAGACATGGGATTGTAGAAACTAATACAAGAAGATATGGACCTAGGATTGCTGAAATGAAAGGGTTGGGGCTTTTGAGAGGAAATGTTCCTGGAATAGAAGCCTCACGATTGTTGAGAGAGAGAATTAATTGTTGGATTGATCGTTGTTTCCAAATGGAGGTTCTTATCCAACACAACAACAAAACATTAAAATATTGAATGAAACCCTCAAGGCAATGCTGAATAATTTTGACAGAATGAATCGAAGGTCATGCATGAAATCTAGATATTTGAGAGAGATGGACATAGATTTAAGTATTAGGTTCGTTAGAAAACCTTACATCCCCATTATGGAAACTAGCCGTAAAATTTTGCAGGGAAGGGTGCTGAGGTTACCTTGCCAAATGTCTAGAACCTGCGAGGGAGAAGCTGTCTAGAAACCCTACAGAAAAAAATGTGAATGAACCTCAGCTAGCATGGATCAAGTGGGTAGTTACCATGGCCAAGCTCAAGAAAACATTCGCTATTAGATGGGAATCGACGTCCTGGACCGTTGATGAGATCCAACTCCTAGATAAAGACAGCTGTGAAGATTATAAAAGGTCTCCATAAGTTTCCAGTGTGTGAATTCACTACAGGATAATGTCTCTAAGGGCCAATGTCTCTAATAATATGATAAAAATTCATTTTACTTCATTGAATCCAAAACCATCAAGGTAACTTAATAGGGTATGGTAATCGTTTTATGGAAAGGTAAATTCTTATTCATTTTCCTCTTCAATGGAAACCTCCCAATGAACTAATCGTTTCCCCCAACCCTAAGAGTGAAGTAGTCCAAGAAGTGTGTCCATAAAGGGATCATCCACAAACCAAGGTCCCATGTACAAGTACTACACTCCACAATAAGAATGAAGTCATCCAAGCAATGCATCCAAAAATCCAACTATCAAGTATAAATGTTTCCTTCAATGTTGACAATGAAGTCATCCAAGAAAGGATTACATAATATTATATCCTAGGTACAAGTGTGCATGGTGGGTCCCGACTAATCACACATGAAATTGATCAATAGACATGAGGATTTTTCTTAAATATTATCACCATGGTCATATGGATCCAAACATATTTCCACCAAGATACTATGTCATCCATAACCAAAATATCATCCACATAAATACAAAAGGTTAGTTATTGATATGGAGTTATGTATTCTATGATATGTACAAGTATTATTACACTAAAATGTCATGACTACTTATCAACGGACTTATTTAACAAGGTCCCTTAAGGTTGTGGTAAAAACATAGCAAGAAGAATTAAAGTGGAACTTCAAAGTTTAATTTGTTTTACCATTACTAGGTTAGGTGTGAATAGGTTAGTGTTATAGACATTTTTGTGCCTTACAACATTGAGCATGAAATGTCCATAAACTAAGGGATCCAAAGTCCCTAAACATGTTGTTCCTACCCCTAGAGGAACAAGGCAAACCAACCACAGCAATTCACATAAGTTCTCCACCTGAAAACACTCAAAAACAAGCCAATTCTGGATCATGTCAACTGCTCCACTGTCTGCCTGCATTGAATGTCAACTCCAAAAAAGGCTACCTGTGCTGAGCGTAATTGGACAAGTGGCAGGCTCATTCCTCAATGTGTCAATGCCCAGGAAGCTTCCAAAATGATACTTGCATCAAGGAATTCGACTGGTGATGAGTAAGAGGTTCCTAATCTCCAAGTGGAAGCAAGAACCTCCAAGTGGACTCAAGAACTGAGAGAGGGAGAGGACACTAGTCAGATCTCAAGCTAACTCATCCTCTCTCCAAAACATCTATATATAGATCTCTCCTCCATGAGATCTAGGGGGGTGGAATTTGGTTATTGCAAAGAATTGTTGTTGGTTTGTAACTGGAAACATTGGGTGCTTAATGCTTTGAAGGGAGCTGAAGAAGGAATTCCATTCTGCTGGGAAGGAGATGCTGGATTGGAGCCCTATGGGTTGTATCTCTTCCTGAACCTTGTTATCAATCAATAAAGCTATCTTGATTCTTTCCTATATGCTGGTGTATTTTGTATAATTGAATTAGTGTATTTGATTTGTTTCTAATCCTGAATCATTTATGAATATGTATATTTGCCTTTGTGTTGTGTTCTTCTTTTGTCGCAAGTAGCTGTTCTCTTGTCACAGGTAGCTGTTCTCTTGTGATCTCGTGGGATTCAAGTAGCTATTCTCTTGAGCAAGCGAGGAGGCAAGTAGCTGTGGACACCTAAGGAGAAGAGGATCTAGATCGAGGGACAACCGGAAGACACCGGTAAGTCTACCGATCTCCCCTTTTTCCATTTCATAAAGGAAGAAATCATAATAGCTGTATTCGTTTGTTGCTAAGGCGCTGTCACACCTTAGCTGGATAGGATCGTCCTGCATAGGCATTTTTCCCCACAACAAATTGGCGAATCTGCTGGGGAAGAACTTGTTTATTCATTTCATTTGTGTTTCCATCATTTGTTTACTTCATAGACTTGACAACAACTATCGAACTGCATCTTTCCCGGATGCAAAGTAGAAAGTTGATGCTTTGATCCAGTTGCTGGACTTGTCTATGATCTAAACTAGATCCACAAATGATTTGATGATCCTTGTGATAGTCTTTAGTACCCACTCAAAGCATCCCTCTGTTTATACCTTGCTTGTGTTTCTGATTTGGCCTGAAACAGTTGATTTTTGAGCATTTTGTGACCCAGAAACCAAGGGAAACGAGAGTTTCTCTTTCAGCGCAGGCACTGTGAAGGCAGTCTGCATTTCAACGCAGGTCCCGTGAAGGCTACCTGCACTGAGTGTCAACTCCACAGTGTTAGACTTGCGCTGATCCAGTGTGGCCTTGTGCAGCTAGGGTTCTTTGCTGTCTATTTCCCTGTTTTGATCTCTGTTTTTGTAGCCTTTAACCAGCATAGGTACCAGTCTGATAACTCCTTTTCTTTGCTTAGATTCCGCCTCTTTTTTGTACAAAAAGACTGTGAATGTTTTTATGTGTTTGTGGCGTCATTCACAGTTTTCCTTTGCATGAGTAAAGTAGTAATCCTGTAGCCTTTGATTCAGATCTGATTGAGAGTGATCTTAGAAGAGAGTTCATTGGCTGTTTTCAGATTGATTATAGATTTACTTTTGCTTATTGGTTTGAATTTGTCTCTTTCAAAGTGTCAAAACAAGTTTTTATTTCGAAAATCTCAAAGTGATTGTAATATCTTCTACCCTTGTTGATTTCGGAGAAAGTGAACTTGTTTGTATTGATCTTTTTAAAAGCAAATTCAAAGTTGTGCAAAAAGCTTTCTTTGTAGGCATTTATACTAAGAAAGTGGAAAACAAACACCTGCATTGTGCATTTTGCATTTGATAGTTTGCATGTTGGATTTAGGGAAAGTGCATTAGAGTGTGCTGATTGCTCTTTGAGAAAAGATAGTGTTATTATTTTCCCTTAGTAGCTAGGATTTTCAAAGTTGAAAAGATAATAAAGCTTGCTTATCATCTTAGACTGCATTTAGGAATTTGTATCATACATCTCGTGGTGAACCTTGAAAGGCAAACTTTAAAAAGATCAACCTAAAATAAACTGAATGAACCTAACAACGCTTTGTAACATAACACACAACATAGAGGTCTAGGCTAGAGATGTGTTCCAACGTTGTTAAGCCTAGTGACTGTCGATCTCGTGGAAGGTGGGTGATTCCTCCTGAGGGACGATAGCGCTAGTACGGATTGTGTTCCCACGTACCATCGCGTATATATTGGGAGACCCCTATAGGCATATATCTTTTATCCTTAGGAAGCCGTGTCGGCCACCCTACTGATCACAATGCAGTGAACACAGCATTCACGAAGATTGACCGCCCGTACCTTAGAAAGTATTCGGCGGTTTTGCGAAAAGTTTGGCACACCCTCTGCCTAGAACTCCAAAGCAGTTTCTTTTGGCCTTTTTCAGACTCTATAACAGAAAAATTCCATCCGAGCATTTGTCACTTCGGGCTCGTTAAAACATCGAAGGAGACTAGAGTCATCTTTAGCTTTTTCTCGACTCTTTAAAAGTGAAAAAGCAAGTTGTGTCTAAAGCGTCTAATAAAATTCATTCAATTCGGAAACACCAATTTCCCCTTTTTGTATTTTGGTTGATCGAGTAATCTGCAATCGTGGAAGAAAGTCAATTGAAACCCGGTCTTTCGCAGAGGCTTACGAGTCAACCGTCTTTGTCTCCGGAATCGAAAACAGTACGGACAAAGCGAACTCGTTTAACCGGTTCAAAATCTCCCATCAAGGTTAGAACAAGTGTTCCAACTATCTTTGAGATTCTGGTTACTCCAAACATTTCTGGAAACCCTGCCTCTATAGAAGAAGTTCAACAGCCACAGAGGGACAGTAATATTGATCCTAGTCTGGGGGAAAATACTTGCATTACTGAACTAGTTCCATCTGTAACCGGTCTAGAGAGTTTTGTTCCTCAAACTACTGTCGCTTTCGAAACAACCCCTTCTTTGGCACCAGAAATATTTTACGGACTTGACGGTCTTCCTCTTCCACCTGGTTTGATTGCGATAGAGGAAATTCTAGATGATCCGCAAGCAAGTACTCCAACCCATTTTGGAGTCGGGGTCACTCTATTTCCTTCATCAGAAGTTAATCCACCACAAGTGGAAGTTCCTGTAGAATCGCTAGGCAATCTATTGGATAGACTTAAAATTTCTGAACAACCGTCAACATCTAGGACTATGTCAAACGACACAGCGACAGCAGAAGCCCCTGCTGTCACTCCGACAATGTTTGCCGACATACCATCTGTCCCGACTAGCTCGCAACAGCTAAAAGGAGTCCACCAAGGGACTATTTCGACAGTGTGGTCTGTTCCAGTTTGTTCATCCGGAATAATATCCGGCAACTCTTATGTTGAGACTCGCCAGATTGATCCATTTGGAGGTCAGTTTGGGCAATCCAGTCCCCAAGGACAATAAATCCCCTTGAGTTCCGGATTGCTACTGTATGGGGGGCAGTATGCCCTTTCATTACCCCCTCCGGGAGGGTATCCATACGGGAGTTCACAACAGTATTCAGGTTATACTGGAATTACAACAAGTGGTTGGGTACCTATGCTACCTCAACAACCAAGGGTTGTATATTCTATGCAACAGTGTGTACCTATGACGAACATCCCAACCACACCGGCTATTGTAACAGTGTCACAAGTTCAAGCGATGCCTGTTGCATGTCAACCTCAGATTTCTCAGGTTGTAATGCAACAACCCCTTGACCATGGGTCACAACCACAATCGCCAACTGGTGGGGCGACACAGGTCCAAACGGGTACAATTACCCCACACCTTGGTCCAACGGTTAGCATAGCACAACAGAACATGGCTTCACAACCATGGCTAGTGCAATACCAACAACCACAATTCCAACAAGTGTATCAAGGTTCTGAGCAGCAGATCTTTGCGAACAGTGGACAACCGTATATTCAAAACGGTCAAAACCAACCGCTTTACAGTGGTCAAGTCCACCAACCGTATCAGTCGTACCAACATCAATTACATTATGCTGGTATGCAAAGGCCCACTGCTCAAGCGATTCCATTGTACCCTGGTTATGCTTCACCTAACCTGAATCAACAGTTACCATTTGTGGCAACTTTAGAGTTACTCGATTTACACCGGTTAACCAAGGATCCGATTGCTTATGCCCCTTGGTGGCCAGCGATTCCTCACAAAATTCCATCTGACATTCCTAAATTCAATGGAAATCCAGGTGAAGACCCATCGAATCACCTGATGACTTTTCACCTGTGGTGTTCATCGAACACCCTAAATGATGATTCGATAAGGCTTCACCTTTTCCAGAGGAAGTTAACGTGTCCAGCGGCAAAATGGTATATTGAATTACCTAGAGCCTCGTTCGACAATTTTAGTTCCCTAGCCACAACTTTCTTAACCCATTTTCAATTACCGATAAGGTATGAAACGGGGACAGAAATATTAACCAACTTCAAGCAGACAATTTCCACTCATATATCTGATCATATACATGAGTGGCGTCGTCGTCGTAGGATGGTGAAAACATACGTTCCCGATCAGCTGTTAGCTGAATGGTTTATAAATTCGTTGCTTCCTGCTATAATGGAAGATGTGGCGAAGGGAGGAGTCGTAACAGAGGAGCAAGTTATTGCTCGTGCACAATATATAGACTTAGTTTATACAAAGTCTGGAACGCTCTACGACAAAATACCCGACGCCCCTAGACCGGAATTCTCAATTCCTCCTCCTCCTAAATCCAATAGTGACTCTCATGTCGGTGATGGCGTGATTGGCACGGTAAACACGAAATCGATAAAGGCTTCGTCTAAGAAAGTCCGTAAGAATTCGGATCAAAATTCAAAAGAAGAAATTCTTGCTTCGGAAGTAAATGCCGTATCAGTAGATAAAGGCAAAGAAACCAATCAACCAGGAAGCAAGAAGAAGAAAAACAAAGGGAAGAAGAAGAAACAGGGTGAGTCATCTCCTGGAAAAACTTCTTCAAACCCTCCTAGGAAAGGGAAACAAATTTATCCATGTCAAATATGTGATGAAGAGGATCATTATACAAATAATTGTCCATTCAAAGCTGAGTTGAAGAGGTTCTTTAAAAGTTCCCAAACCTCAGCTGTGTTAACTGATCCATTTCCCAACCCAGGTCAAAATCTGGTTGATAGTGGAAATGCTTCCCCGTCGCAAGTGCTTATGTTGTCGGTTTCAAAAGAGCAGAATGATGCTTTGATTTCGACAAGGAACAAAGATTATGGAAATCTGCAGCTGTCGAACGACAAAGGTAAAGATCAACCAAGTAGTTCGACAACAACTTCGATAGAAGTCGTACTGCCCATCATCCTTGAATTAACAATAAAACCGCCAAAGGGAGTAGTACACAAGTCGACATTTAATCCTTGCACTAGGGCGGCGCAGCATTATAACATAGTGGAAGATTTGGCCCAATCGCCATCTGCTATGTCGACTCTTGAAGTATTACAAAATTGCCCATCCCAAAGGTAGGCTTTGTTATCGGCTATTGGTGGGGTTGATCCTAAGGATTCCAATCTTGTATCCTTTGATCACAAAGGATACGATCCTCAGTTACCAGCTCAACTAGATTTCCTTATTCAAGTGAAAGCCCTGAACAAAACTGTTCACAGAACAATTATTGATGAGGGGGCATCTACATGTATTATGTCGATGAGTTGCTGGAAGACTTTAGGATCTCCAACCTTGTCACGATCTTCGACGACATTAAAAGCTTTCGACGGAAGGAATTATACCCCGTATGGTATCCTTAATAACTTAAAGGTTGAACTGGGAGGAAAAATAGTGGAAATCGATGTTGAGGTCATCGATGGGAATCTTGACTACAACATCCTACTGGGTAGACCATGGATCTATGCCATGGCAGCTGTTGTGTCGACTTATTTTAGGAAGATCGCATTCCCATTTGAAGGAGGGATTACGGTCATCGACCAAAAGAAATTCCTTCCTAATGGTTCACAAGTTACAGGAAGCATTCCCATGATCCATGAGAGCAACCATTCGCTCCAAGATATCGGAGTAGGTCTACTAAAAGACCCCACAATGATGGGAACTTTCGCGCTTCCACCTCCTATATACATAGGAAATATAGCGTTAGTAGCAACCTGCAACATGATATCTTCCATGAAGGTCGCAAAAGACAATGTCGACATGGATCATGCAATGGTTTTGCCCCCAAGCCCTATAAAAATATTGTAGCAATCAATGTTTCGAGCATGGGAGGCGAACCCAAATCAACGCTCGTCAAGTGTTTGGGTAGATAGGTCTAGAGAATATGGTACCCCATTAGATCCTTGGTCGAAAGTACATGGGACTGACGAAGGAATCTTACAATCAATGATGATTGAGGGGGCATCGTGGAATGATTACCACCATCATTCCCTTCTTCCGGAATATGAAGAAGATACTCAACATGACCTTTACCACCCTTCAGTTTTTGAATTCCTATCAAATACTGTAAATACGGTGGATTCCGAGCGAAACTTATCCAATATTGAAGAGACTATAGCCATAAATATCTCAACTAAAACAAATGTTGTAGAGAATATTTATGTCGGCAAAGGTTGTTCCCCTTCAGAACTGGAAATATATAACGCTCTTTTTCGCGAATTCAGAGATTTCTTTGCTTGGTCATATGATGGAATGCCAGGCATAGACTCGAGTATCGTTGAACATGAAATTAAAATGTATCCTGATGTCAAACCAGTAAGACAACAGCTTCGGTAGGTGCACCCCAAGAAAGCAACTGCCATTAAAGCAGAAGTTGAAAAGCTCCTCCATGCTGGTTTCATCTACCTGGTTCCTCTAACTGATTGGGTATCGAATATTGTCCCTGTTATGAAGAAACAAGGGACAATCAGAGTGTGTGTCGATTATAGGGATGTAAACCAAGCTTGTCCAAAGGACAACTACCCTACACCCTTCATCGACCAGATAATTGATGAATGCGCCGGATGTGAAATCTTTTCATTTATGGATGGATTTTGCGGGTATAATCAAATAAATATCCGCCCACAGGACCAGTCAAAGACTGCATTTATTTGTCCGTGGGGCACATTCACTTATCGAAAATTACCCTTTGGTTTAAAGAACACAGGGGCGACCTTTCAGAGCGCAATGAATTATGCCTTCCATGACATCAAGAACATCGTTCAACCTTATCTCGACGACCTTCTGGCTCATTCGCGAAAGCGGACTGATCATCCGCAGCATTTAAGAGCGATATTTCTACGTTGCTGACACTACAAGATAAGACTCAATCCGCACAAATGTGTGTTTTGCGTCGGTTCTGGTCATTTACTTGGCTTTGTAGTCTCTAAGGATGGGATTCGTCTTGACCCTTGCAAGGTTCAGGCAATCATTAATTTGCCTCCACCTTCAAATTTGCTTCAGATTCAGAAACTCCAAGGGAAAGCAAACTTCCTGAGGAGGTTCATTCCAAATTACGCAGAACTTGCTAAAGGTTACACTCGTCTTTTGAAAAAGGATGTACCTTTTGTCTGGGATTAGGTAGCGCAAGCTTCCTTTGATGCTCTGAAAGATTCTCTAGTAAAAGCATCTTAATGTATGCCCCAGACTATCAAAGAGATTTTAACCTGTATCTGGCTGCAGCGGGTACGACCATTGTGATGGTTTTAGTTCAAGAAGTTGATGGAATTGAACATCCTATATATTATTTAAGTAAAAACTTAAATGATATAGAAAGTAAATATTCTTATGTTGAAAAACTAGCGCTTGCAGCTGTTCAAGCGATTCAAAGATTTCGACATTATGTCCTCTTTCGGAAAACTACCATTTTGTCAGATTGCAACCCCATGACTTATATACTGTCGCGATAGTTGCTGGGGGGAAAATGTTTAAAATGGATAGCGATCCTTCAAGAGTTTGATCTAGAATTTGTAAAATCCAAATCAAAGAAAGCTCTAGTTTTCGCAGAATTATTATGCGACCTCCCATCATCGTCCAACGAAGAAACATCCGAAGAATCAATCGTGGACGAGAATTTGTTTCTGATATCTACAAGTGATGAGTGGTATGGAGATATCATAGTTTATCTCCAAACCTAAAAGTTCAGGCCTAACACCTCTCACTCTGAACAGAAACGTATACGATACCAAGCTAAAGACTACATGATCGTCGGTGATACACTTTACCGTCGTGGTATCAATACAGTTCTGAGGAGGTGTCTCACCCATGAAGAGGCCGAAAAAGCCCTGAATGAGTGTCATTCAGGCGCGTGTAGGGGGCATCAATCTGGATATGCAACAGCACAAAAAATATTACGAGCAGGTTACTTCTGGCCAACCATGTTCAAAGATTGCATAACCGCAGTCAGAAGTTGCCATGCTTGTCAAATTTTTGATAGCAAAACTAGATGACCACCCGCACCTTTTCAGTCGATAGTTGCAGTTGGGCCCTTTGCCAAGTGGGGCATCAATTTCATGCAATGTAACCCCACCTCGACCGGGGGGCATGGGTATATTATAGTCGCTGTTGACTATTTTACCAAATGGCCCGAGGCGATGCCTACATTGGATAACACTGGTGAAACAGCAGCCCTTTTCTTTTTCAATCATGTAGTTGCCAGGTTCGGCGTACCATAGGCTATAGTTACAGATCATGGGTCGCATTTTCGCAATCACATGATGGTCGAATTAGCTGCCAAGCTAGGGCTATCTCACGACAGCTCTACCCCATATTATCCACAAGCCAACAGACAAGTTGAAGCAATCAACAAGGTCCTGAAGCGTATGTTGCAAAGGATGATCGGGGTTCATAAAAGAAGGTGGCACCTAATCCTGTACTTAGCCTTGTGGGATTACTGAACATCGGTAAAGAATGCAACCGGGTTCACACCTTTTCAACTGGTGTATGGCCTGGAAGCAGTCTTGCCAATCCAGTGTGAAATTTCGTCGCTTAAACTCGCAATTGATCTCCTCCCCGGAACTTCGGAAGAAGAGGCTCGTTTCTTGGAATTAATCCAATTGGATGAAACCCGTCGTGACGCCGCTTTGGCTAACGAAGCCCATAAGAAACGAGTCAAGGCACAGTTCGACAAAAATGTCAAACCCCGTGTCTTCTCAAAAGGTGACTTGGTCTTGCTTTATGACCAAGAATCCGATAAATTGGGAGCAGGTAAATTTAATTCCTTATGGATGGGCCCCTATATTGTTAAAAGGGTGTTAGCAAAACGAGCCTATGAGTTAATGGATTATGATGGAATTCCACTGGCGCAACCCCGCAACGGGTTGTACCTCAAGCGTTACTATGCTTAAATAGTAACCTATATGCTTTTGTTGTATTTTGTTTTCGCTAAAGTGTTTGTTTTGGTCGAGTAATCCACCTTTTTACATTTATTGCAGATGTCAAACCTTCTGGAGACATGTGTTGGATATGCCGATGGAGCGAGTCGTAGTTCGCAGAACCTATCCTCCGCAGCCTGGGCCATTTTTGATCCAAGCGGCGAGTTAGTAAGTTTCAGAGGTGTGTGTATTGGGCAATCAACGAATAAAATCGCTGAGTATAGCGTGTTGATAGAACTACTCTCTGATGCCATCACCCATGGTATACGCCGACTAATTGTCAGGCTAGACTCACAACTCGTGATACTGCAACTCAATGGTATATATTCCGTTCGCAATCCAGCTATTTATCGCATGTTCCTAAGGGTTAAGATTTTGGAAAGACAATTTGATTCAATTCAATACCAGCATATTTCCAGAAACTTAAACACATTAACTGACTCATTAGCAAATTATGTGTTAGATAGACATTTGCGACATTTATAAAAAGAGACACATCATCAATGATTGTACATATGGATCATATAACTCAACCAGAATAAAACTCGAAAATCAAAATATATATAAGTTGTTTATCATTCATACATAATGTTCTGTAACCAAGACAAAATCGGTCATATGACCCAAAAACTCAAAAATGCTAGGGGGCACCCTAGCCTAGTGGTGCTCATGATAGCACGTCACGTCCTGTGCAATCATGCGCAAGAGACGAGTCCATCGTCTAGGCACACCAGTAGTATGTCGCTGCAACTGTAAAGGTAACTCATCAATCCTCACATCGGGAATGCCGAGAGTAAGACTCTCAACCTGCTCCTGCATGGCTATAAGAGTCTCTGCCACATCAAGGTCGCAGAGAATAACCCTCCCAGCAGTCTCCCCTGCTGGGGCAGCAACTGGCGCTTTCGGACGAGCTGTTGGACGAACAGGACCAACATCTACATGCACACATGAGTTTGATTAAAGTCTTGATAGAATAAAGCACAAGGAAATTATAAATAAGAACAGTAAACAGTAATATGGTCGAAGATTTTACCAATAGCGCCCCACTGTTCGCCATCCGGTAGCACCAAATCCGGATCACCTCGGAAATCCATGCCAACATATGGGTACTCGGAATAGACCATCTCCTGGTGCTCGAACCACCTGAAGAAGGTATCAGTGAAACTAATCTGAGATTGACCGGCATGCCTAGACATGTGATCAACCCATCTCTGCATGTGTGGCTCGGTAGGAGAAGGCAAGTCGAGTGCGATATACTGAGGCTGCATCAGTGGTATTTTCTCCAAGGCAAAGGCAGTCAGAATAGAACCATACCCAAAGTTCGTCAGCTTCCCGTCCTTTACCTTGGTCAATTGACTTTTCATCTGAACAAGTACTGCATCACACCAGTTGAATACTTTCGGTTGGAGACACTCCAAGGCGTGCTGCACATAAGATCCGTTGGCAACATGTAGAGATGCGCTACCGGCCATCCTACCAATAGTATACAGAATGGATCTGAGAGACCTGTCAGTGATCTCACGGATAACAACCTTGCCGTCTCTGCTCGGCTGGGAACCTTCCCTGCAATACTGGCGGACATAATCTCTCACGGAGTCATTCCCCGGGCCGAACCTGACAAAGAAATGGGGGCACCCCGCCTTGACAACCCAGTCAAGAAGTAAATGTCTACTATGGTCAAGGGGATGAATTTTCCCCTAATCTGGAATACTTGGTTAATAGGGTCCCAAGCATCAAGCATATACTGCAGTAAAGAGATTTGTGCTCTCATACTAGAGATACGGAAGAACTTCAGTAGGCCACAGTTCCGCAGCGCGTTCACCGTGACAGGGTCATGGAGGGCAATCATGTCCTCCTCTTCATGTTCTCGTTCTCGCCATGTAAGGGACATTTTGCTCAAAGATCCCTGTAAAACAAACAAGAGGAAGAGTAAGTTCCTGGATTTGATGAAAAACTTGCAAAATTTCATCAAACAATTATGCATAGAACTGCTTTTCTGATATCAACGCAGTTGGCAAGTGTCCTACCTGCGTTGAAGGTCAAACTGCCTTAAGGCAGCTTGACATTCAGTGCAGGTTTCGAATGGACTGCCTGCGCTGATGGCAGAGCGCCCTAGCAAAACCCCAGGGGCTCATGGGGACAGGAAAACAGGCACATAATTGAAAAAGGAAACCATGAAAAGAAAGAGCTAGGGTTTAGCTCCTACCTGGTCCAGACGGTGCTGAAAATCGTCCGCAAAATCTCCCGGAATTAGCTGGTGAAAATCAAGGGGGAAGAGGCACCTCCAGAGCTCCAACAAACCAAGTTCAAATGAAATGATAAAATGAGAGGTAAAAACACCTTTTAATGGCTTTTTACGAAGTTCAAAGCGAAATATTAGGGTTATAATCTCATTTTCATGCAAATGTTATTCATTTCTAACTAAGTTTGATGCAGCAATTGAGAATGCAGTACTATCCTTGAAAAGAGAAAATCTAGTTATGGTAAAAATCAAAATTTGACTATATAATCGAGCAGTTTTAGCATAAAGTTCATGCTCGTTAAAAAATAAACGCAAGATCCAAGCAGTTTTAACGCGGTCTTCATGCTCGTTAAAAAATAAATATAAGCAGTGAGCAGAGTTTCCTCCAGTGTTTAAGCTCATTTTTAACTAAAAAATGAACCTATCCCGGTAAATAACCACTGTGATCGTAAATTTATCAGCCGTTAAAGCCTTGGTCGTGTTTGCACCTGCCACCTCCACTTTTCATTTGGCCGATCGTTCACCTCCATATGATTGTTTACCCATTTTCAGGAACAGCTGCGAAGAGTGATTTCATCTAGCCATCCTTGTGACACTGCCGTGATTGGAAAATTCCAACCTGTACCTGGAATCAGTTGCTATCTCTGTTTATCACTCGTTCCTCAAAAGACGAGTCTTCTTTAAGATCTTTTCAATTGACTCGTAAAATATGAAAAGATTGTCGAGTTTTGGCCTTCCAGCTCGTTAAAGGACAGGAAGAGCTATCCCTCCTCTAGATTTTAATCTTTTTGGACCTGAGGGATTATTGCACAAAAAGGTCGAGCGCTTGTTTTATTCGGCTCGTTAAAATTATCGAAAACTCATCCCTTCTGTATTGTTTTATAATTTTTCGGACTTAAGGGATTAGATGACAAAAAAGGAATTTTGGAGTTAACTTTATGTACCTTTTCACCTCCATTAAAATCATTAGCTTCGTTCCGTGTCACTAATGAGGGATTCATCAGGGCCCTCCTTTGACAGATCGCTTCTTGTCGACATCAGCTCATCATCCAAGAAGTTGATCTAGGAACAACCCCTTCAGTACTTTGAAGCTTGCATGTCTCAATGGCAAGTTTCTCACTTCCGGCGACAGGTATACATCAATGACCTTCGACCAGAAGATTTTGCGTGGTGTTCGATGCCAAGTCCTTTATTTACACCACGTGAATTGTACTGCAGTACCTTGAGGGTCATTATCATTATCGGTGATTCCTCTCGCGCTTGTTAACGGTTTACATCATTGACCGGTAATCAAGCGATTTCTTTCCATGTTCGACTTCAGCGCAATTCTCACATGGATCGACTTGTACTTAGAGTGAAGATCGAACGAGTTTGAAGACCCCGGATCTAGTTTCATCCATTCGGGCTGCGATATATATTCAGGAAAAATAAAGACATTTGACATGTACATCATTGCAGCAGATGATCATCCTACTCAAAGGATGATAATTTCAGCAAAATTATCAGTCTACCATCAGACGATCGTCTGTTCTATGTACAAAAATGAATTTATAAAGCTGAGCATGGGAATGCCCACCTTAGCTAGATCATGAAAGCAGTATGAATCATAATGTATTGTATTGTATTTTATTACAGGTCTCCTCCCAGCAGATGGATGAACTTCGGACCCTCCTGGATAAAGCATTTCACCCGATAAACGGCCTCATACTTTAGGGGGCAACTGTTATAGACATTTTTGTGCCTTACAACATTGAGCATGAAATGTCCATAAACTAAGGGATCCAAAGTCCCTAAACATGTTGTTCCTACCCCTAGAGGAACAAGGCAAACCAACCACAGCAATTCACAGAAGTTCTCCACCTGAAAACACTAAAAAACAAGCCAATTCTGGATCATGTCAACTGCTCCACTGAGCATCTGCGCTGAATGTCAACTGCTCCACTGTCTGCCTGCGTTGAATGTCAACTCCAACAAAGGCTACCTGCGCTGAGCATAATTGGACAAGTGGCAGGCTCATTCCTCAATGTGTCAATGCCCAGGAAGCTTCCAAAATGACACTTGCATCAAGGAATTCGACTGGTGATGAGTAAGAGGTTCCAAATCTCCAAGTGGAAGCAAGAACCTCCCAGGGGACTCAAGAACTGAGAGAGGGAGAGGACACTAGTCAGATCTCAAGCTGACTCATCCTCTCTCCAAAACATATATATATAGATCTCTCCTCCATGAGATCTAGAGGGGTGGAATTTGGTTATTGCAAAGAATTGATGTTGGTTTGTAACTGGAAACATTGGGTGCTTAATGCTTTGAAGGGAGCTAAAGAAGGAATTCCATTCTGCTGGGAAGGAGATGTTGGATTGGAGCCCTATGGGTTGCATCTCTTCCTGAACCTTGTTATCAATCAATAAAGCTATCTTGATTCTTTCCTATATGCTGGTGTATTTTGTATAATTGCATTAGTGTATTTGATTTGTTTCTAATCCTGAATCATTTATGAATATGTATATTTGCCTTTGTGTTGTGTTCTTCTCTTGTCGCAATTAGCTGTTCTCTTGTCACAGGTAGTTGTTTTATTGTGATCTCGTGGGATTCAAGTAGCTGTTCTCTTGAGCAAGCGAGGAGGCAAGTAGCTGTGGACACCCAAAGAGAAGAGAATCTAGATCGAGGGACAACCGGAAGACAACGGTAAGTCTACCGATCTCCCCTCTTTCCATTTCATAAAGGAAGAAATCATAATAGCTGTATTCGTTTGTTGCTAAGGCACTGTCACACCTTAGGTGGATAGGATCGTCCTGCATAGGCATTTTTCCCCACAACAGTTAGGTAGGAGGCGCCATCTAAGATCCTGACAGCAATATCAACAGATTTTACCAAACAACTCTCTTTCACCAGGTTTCTCGATTGAGGCCCTAAATTTCATTAAGGCCTACTCACATTGCTTAGAAGAACATAATATGCCATCCTCAAAATCCTCCACCTCCTCAAGTTAAAAAATAATATTAGGGGAAGGAAAAATTGCTTTGAATCCTAACACACCAATAGGATTTTTGCTACTTGTTTTATCAAGAAATATAATTCTATTAATGAAACAATCTGACTATGTAATCAAAAAATTTTAATGTGCAAAAAAGTTTTGTGAAAAATTTCCATCAAGTAAGGAGAACATATAGACGAAGGAGTTACTAAATATGAGGCTCCCATAATAGGTACAACTTAACCTCCACCCATCAATATCCCATTATAGTAGTTTGAGTTAATTTGATTGTCCCTCTTTAATGCATCCATCGCTACAACACATGAACTCTTGAAGCCTAATATTTTCATATATTGAAAAGACTGGTTGATCCAATCCCTCTACTATAATACTTCTCACATGGATACGTTGTCAATATATTGTGTGTAAACTTAAGATAATTTGTGATCCCATTTTTAGTATTATGAATTAATTATTCCCATCCATTCTCTACTTTATTTTGTATAAACATGAGAATGAGACATGAAAACTTGACTTACTAGTGACATTACTTCTGAATAATCCACAACATCATAAGATGATCAATAGAAACATCACTAAAAGTTAACCCACATTAAATAGTTATCAATTTAATAATTCATTATATAGTTTAATATATGCTATTTTCTAAATAAACCATGGTTGATAATAATTTTGTTAACAATAACAAAAAATCTTATATAATAGAATATATTATTGTGTTTTCCCGTTAGCAAAAAAGGTTGATGATATTTCTATTCAATTTGAAAAAAATGCACATAGTAGATACTTATAGCATTCAAAAGGAATTGAGGTCATTATATTCTCGTTACAAATTTCTATCTCAATATTTAAAATTCCAGCAAACAAAATTAAGAAGCCCATAACCTTTTATAAAATTGATTGTAAACATATAGTATTTGAAATATTTATAATTAAATTTTACCATGATAAAAGTTGAATTACTTCCAATAAGGAAATGATGTACTCTATCGTCACCTCAAATAGAGTACACTCGCAAAGGTCTATGTAGATATGACATTCTATTCACTCAAGATTGATTATTGCAAAAAATATTTTGAGTTCTACTCTTCACCTAGCCATAGACCTTATTTCTCCAAATATTTCAAAAACAAGTCAAAAACTTTTACTTTAACTTAAAAATTAAATATTACCATTAATTCCTAGGGTTAGGTTTTGTAGAGCCCTAGGGTTAAGATATTTTTTTCCTTTTAAGTATTTTTTATTAAAAAGTTATTATTTGGTGGTCATCAGCTATGTTGCACTACATTCTTCAGAATTTGTCACTTTAGTAGATAACTATTCACTTTGATGTTTTAAGTTCAGTTCAATATAAGACCAACCTTAGCCAGTTTGAACCACCAAAATAGAATAGTACAACTCTAAAACCATTTGGACCAACCAATTCCACTAGTTCTAGGCTAGTTCCAATAAGAGTGTGCCCTTCTAATCCTCCTCTCAAGTCGTTTTGGTGGATCCTTTCATGAATGGTGATTTGGAGAGTGTCATAAACTGTCAAAGTATTGTAAGCTCCTAAGATCATAAGTAGTTAAGCCTTGGCAGACATAAATTTGCAAGAAACTAGTATAGACATCCCAAAATATATTTAGTGAGGACGTGCATGAAAGGAACTATTACAGACAGCCCAAGATACTTAGTGAGGATGTGCATGGCCAAAAAGCATCAGAAAACATTATCCACCCTCAAAAAACCTGCCCAAAACATTAAACTGTGGTGCAAAACAAATTGCTAGTATGCTATTAATTCTACCAACAATCATTCCATCTCCAATTTCACAATAAGCTCCTACTCAAGCTACCTCCTCCACTATGGTTATAGTAAGTTCTTGCAACTTTGTGAGCTACAAGAAATTAAAACTTCCTTTGAATCTCCACCAATCTTAGCGAACTTGAATTCTCTGCATGTACCAACTATTTTGGGTTGATTGATTAGTTAACTAGATGATCAATGAGTTTGACTGAAGTCCCACTGCTTAAATGGCCTTCCATTAGTTCCTCCAAAAGTTAGAACTAGTTTAATTGACAACAACCTGAGTTAATTGACCTTTATTGCTACAAATTAGTAATCACATATGTAGAACTAAACTCTAACTCCTCCAACTCGAATTTATTGAGTAAACTAGGTGACACAAGCCATGTCACACAACTTAACATCATCGAATTTGTCCGTTGATGCGGAAATTCAATTTTTTTCAATGTAATCAAGGAAAAGTCAAAATGAGAATTTCTTGCTGCATTTTTCAACACATAATTCATTGGAATTTATTACTTTCACTATGAACTTGGCATAGTTCACACGTTAAGTTCATAAGGTTTTGGGCTGATGTGGTTCTATGTGCTGTGTATATAAAGAATAGGTGTCCATCTATTGCTATTAGAAACAAGAATCCCTATGAAATGTGGTATGGCCACATTCCTTCGATGAGGCATCTCAAGGTTTTTGGTTCCTCCTATTATGCCTTCACACCTAAGGAACAGATAAAAAAACTCAATGCAAGGAGTCACAAATGTTTCTTATTTGGGTCGTCATACCTCCAAGGCATACCATCTCTATGATGAAGTGAATAAGAAGTTTATAATATCTATATATTTGATCTTTCTTGAGTCTTCCAATATTGACAATGTTGTTGAGTGGTAGCTTAATTGTTTGGATAGATTCAAACATGCAAAGTATTTTCAAGATTTTGATAGTGAGATTCGACATCTCCTTCTCTTAGCTCTATAATTTCTATGAAGAGCCTTGAAGAGATCAGGTTGAAGGGAATTACTTCCCCTGCTTTGTCAAGAAAGAGCTAAGAGACTACTGGCAACAGGTAGCCAAATCTGACAAGAAGTGAGGGTACATGCAAGATACAAAGAAAGGATTAATGCAAAGGATTAATGAAAAGGAGTGTACTGACTATATACATATCATCAAACATATTCATCCCACTTAGGATGCCTTTCATCATGCTTGGTTAGTCAAAAGATCATGTTGGTCACAACCTCCATACCTTAAATAAACAAGTGGTAATACTCTTAATATTCTAAGCTATGTAATAAATAAGTGAAAGGGAACAAGACACATAGAGGAAACACATGGAATGAGTTTCATTTCTTGCAACCATGCATGTCATTAAAGACAGAATGATACAACAATGATAAGAAAACTTTTAAGCTACAGTAAGAGGTGTATTTCAAAAGATGTGCTTTGTTTTCCATACGTAGCCTCCAAAGGGTTATGCATCATATGGAGTCTTCAGGCGGTCCTGATATTCTATCATAACTTGGGTTCCTTAGTCTGCTTATTTTTCTCCTAAGCTCCTTGAGATTCATCTATCATGTCATCTTTCGTCATGGCCCCTGAGAGACATAATTGTGTTGTTTTAGCGAGCAATGACTTTTGCCGGATAATTCCCTAGAATACACATTTACACAACTTTAGGATGCAAGGCAGTGCTATGGGATGAGGCCCTGCGAGGACACATCTACGCAATTTCAGGATGCGTGGTAGATTGGGTAGTCAAGGGACAAAAGTGCACAGTTTCGTGGGATAATGGGTTTCGGCTAAGGGAAGGACATTGGAGGAAACCATTGCATAGTTTTGAATGCTAAGGGAGGTTGGGATTTCTGTGCATTGCACAGTTCCAATAGGTAAGGGAAAATCTTGATGGTTACATATGTGAAGTGTGCAGTTTAGGAAAGTTGGATGAGGCTAGGTTGCTAAGGAAACTACGAAATTTAGTTAAGTGTGGGATTAGTGGAACTAATGTGAATAGTGATAAAACTTGACTATAATCACACATTTGAAAACTTAGTTATACAACATAGACCATCCTGAACATATAACACATACTTCACTTAATGAAATAACCTTTGTGGTAGCTTACAACAAGTGCGGCTCAGATGATAGACTTTAGGAGGAAAAAAGTGACACTTGTGTAAGAGTGTGTGAAATGAGTGTGAAACATGTCTATGTGGTGAGGACAACCCATTCTCATAAAGGTTTCCCCTTGATGCAAAAAAAACCTCCCTTTGCATGGTAAGCGATAACCCCCATGCCCAAAGATGACACATTCTATGTAAAGATAAAACCATGAATGACTCTTAAGATTGAAAAGGGGAGCTTGAGATCATCAACTTACCAATAAGTCACTAAGGAATGATCGATCACAATATCCATAGTAGGCTCTGAAATTTAAGTGTAGGCCAAAATTTTGGAGGGTGTTGCAACCACTACAACAAAGCCTTCACCTTCTTTCTAGCTTCTTTTTCAACTAGTGTCTTGAATTCTACGAACCTGGAGAATGCCTCACCTTTCCTCCACATGAAGAAGATCCAACACTTCTATGAGAATTCATCAATAAAAATGACAAAATATTTGTGTCTGATAGTGTAGGTTGTCAAGAAAGGTCCATAAACATCATAGTGGATCCTTTCTAGGATTGCATGTGCTTTGTTCTTCTGATCATGGAATGTGGATTTTATGTACTTCTGCTTTGTACATCCTTTGCATATATCCTAATGCTTAGGTGCTCCTTTAGGGAGGCCAATGGTTATTTGTTGTATAATATTTGAGGCACCATGATGCAAATGACCAAGTATTTTATGCCAAAGTTCATCAACATCGTGACTTGCACTTTCTCCACCTCAGTGCTTAATGCAGCACAGTCTTCCACATCTAGCTTATACAGGTTCTTCACACGAACCCCAACTTGCTTCACCTGCATCATGGATTTAGAAATTTTTCTACAAAACCTCGCTCTTATACCATGTAGAATTTTTCTACAAATCAGCTAGCTTGGATACCATGTAGAAATTCCCACCTGTAGATCACCTGATAATGCAATAGACTAAAGAAAAATACTTGATCTACTCCTACAACCAATTTAGCGGAAGCTTAATCGAACACAAGAACACATATAACTGATATGGAGAATCAATCACACATAACGCATAAGAATTTACCCAAGGAAAGCCTCAGCCTAAAACCCCAACTCTGTATTATCATACAAGTGGAAATATAACTAGTATTACAAAGAGAATGAGCTCAAAAGATATCTTGCTCTCTCTACAATACCTCTGCTACTCATAGACAGTCAAAGGGCTCTATCTAACCTCTGGTCTACCCTCCAAGCCTCCTATTTCTTTGCGCAATTTTGATTGGGTTCCAGTGTAGCAACTTGTGTGAATTGGGCTTTTCACACACTCACTAACCTCTGATCCAACTACGTAGTCCTGAAGGAGATAAATCCTCATCATGGATGAGCTTCCTTTATAGGAAAAACATTCATCCAACTGATAGTACACTGTCCCTTCTTTGATCTCAACTGGGTCTTTGTCTGAACTGACATGCATGAGTTATCCATGAGTGAATACTCAGTTATCTGAAATACAGTAGTTACATGCATGCAAACATTAACTAATTAAACTCTCATTAATTTAACAACATGTTAAATTAATCTAACTGGGCTTGACTCAGATAACTAAGCCAACTAATTACTACTCAAATTATAACTCATCCTTATCTCTTTAATTGAAGGATAAATTCCTCAATTAATAGATAAATTGTTGCATGTCCTCACATATACTTCATGTTTGATTTTTCACAACTAATTAACTCATGGAGAATTAATTAATTTATTTTCAAACTACTGTTAATATCAAATTCGAATTTTACTTCTTATTTTTAGTCCAGGGACTGACTAAAATAGGAATCCATCCTGAACTGCTAAAAATAGAATGCTATTTTTAGCACTTCTATTTTTAGAATTTCTTGTTTCCATTTTCAACAGTGGCTATGTGTCTCAGGAACACTTTTCCTTTGTTGAATATCACTTCACAACCATGGTAAACCAATCACTTGGTGAATGCTAGTAGACAAATCCCTAATCCTTTACCATTACCTTTTTTTACTAGTGCCTCGTATTGAAAACTTGAAGACAAAATATTTCTTTTCTCTTAAAAAATTATGTTAAAATTCCCCTCCGTGTAGCAGTGTTGAATGCAACGATAAACAAGTTTCCTTTAATTGCATCAACATATACGAAAGGGATAGAAGAGGAATTGATGTTCGAGAAATCTTTTCAGTAAAATTTGTCACATTCTTCTTAGTCGACTACCCCCACAAAAGAAAGAAACCAACAAATCATTGTCTTTATATAAGATAACGTGAATGGTAAGTAAAATAACAACCTCAGTATAGGTGCAAGACAATAGTTTCCTGCAAGCTGGAAGACATAGGGCACACTGTCAGAGTAAATTTTGCAGTTGTTAGATAATATTGTCTTAAAATATTTTTGTCTTAAACTATTTTTGGCTTAAAATATTTTTGTCTCAAATCATTTTTGTCTTAAAGTTTATATTTAAGACAATTCAATTAATATTAAATTTTAATGTAAAATAACTGAAATAAAAAGTGATTCTTTAAGACAAAGATTTCTTTTGTCTTAAAAGAATGTCTTAAAAGTGTCCTCGGTGTAGTAGTGACTCATGACAGATAGACTCAAACACTGACTACGAGAACACAACTCATTAACTCTATCTGGACATATCATTTCTACATTATTCCAACATCCCCCCTTAATGGAGAAATGGATTTTCAACAATGCCCAGTTATTGTCTACATATATCAAAGTTCATCTTTCCAAGAGGCTTCGTAAAGATGTTAGCAACATTCTCACTTGTATTACAATACACTAAACGAATCTCATTTGATTGTATCTTTTCTCTTACAAAATGATGTTGGACTTCAATATGTTTTGTTCTGGCATGATAAATTGGATTATTTGCTAGCTTGATGGATCTCTGGTTGTCACATTTGATGCTTGTTGGTCCTCTTTTGTTTTCTCCAACATCTTCCAGACTCCTTCTTAACCAAATAGCTTCACAAGCTTCATTGGTCAAAGCTTTGTATTCAGCTTCTGTGGATGACAAAGAAACATTTGGTTGTTTCTTACTTCTCCATGATATGACACTCGATCCTAAATTGAATGCATATATAGAGGTTGATCTTCTATCATCAGGATTTCCAGCCCAATCTGAATCAGAAAAACCTACCAACTCAACATCAAATTCATCAGTATACAAAATACCAAAACAAAGTTTTCCCTTCAGATATCAAAGGAATTTCCTTGCTGCTTTCCAATGGCTTTCATAAGGCTTAGACATAAATTGACTAAGGATGCTCACAGAATATGCTATATTTGGCCTCGTATTGGTGAGATAGTTCAAACTTCCCACCAATTGAAGATACAAGGTTCCATTCACTTCTTTATATCCTTCATCATTATACAACTTGGCATTCTATTTCAAATGAGTAGACAATGGTTTGTATTCTAACATATGAAATATTTCAAGGACTGTCTTTGCATATTTTCTTTGTGTGATGATTGTCTTACAGATTCCCTCCAAATTTCAAGACTGAAACAATAATGCAATTCACCAAGATCCTTCATTTCAAATACATGTGATAACTGAATTTTAATTTCTTTAATCAACCTGAGTGCAGTGCCTATTATGATAAGATCATAAACATACAAATATATCAAGGCAATATTCCCATCTTCATCTCTCTTGATGTACAAGTTAGGATCACTTTTGCTTCTCACAAACGCTTTGTCATAAAATAATGAATCAATTTTCACATACCAAGATCTTGGTGCTTGTTTCAAACCATGCAAAGCTTTCTTTAACTTGCAAACAAGATGTTCTTGTCCCTGCTTTACAATTCCTTTAGGCTAAATGAAACAAACTTCTTCTTTTAATTCACCATTCAAGAAAGAGGATTTGACATCTAAGTGATGCATTTTCCAATTTTGTTTTGTAGCTAATGCAATCATCATTTTAATTGTATTCAATTTAGCTGCAGGTGCAAAAGTATCTTCATAATCAATGCCTTCTTTTTGTGAATAGCCTTTTGCAACTGATCTATCTTTCATACTAATCAATACTACCATCAACATTAAACTTTGGTTTGAACAACCATTTTCATCCTCTGGGAACTTTATCTTTAGGGAATTGTCTTATTTCCCATGTGTCATTCTTCATTATAGATTTGTATTCCTCATTCATTTCATCTTTCCATTCTTTATATTCTTTAGCTTGTTCATAACTTCAGGTTTCTACAACATTCATTACATGAGACATTAATGCATAAACTTTATATCTTATAGGTAGTTGAATTTGACGTGATTACCTCCTTATATTATTACTGCTTTCATCCTTCTTCCTGCTTTTTGGAGTCTCTTGTCCTCTTCTTGGAATTTCTTGTTTGTTGGATGCTTCCTGCTCTTGAAACTTGTACTTGTTCATGTACCAGTTGTTGTACTTGTTTATGTTCCTATTCACAACATGCTTCTATTTTGACATAATCATCGATATCATGCCATACACCTATGTTATTCATTTTATCACTATATTAGAAAAATAGAAATTAAATTCTTATTTTATATCAGGAACATACATCACATCATGGATCTGTCTCTCTTTTCCATTACGTAACATCACACCTATTACTCCATATCCTTGAACTTGAAGGGATCTATTATCTCCTAGATAAACACATTTTCCATCGATGTTCTCATGATATTCATCAAACCAATCCTTATTGTAAGACATATGGAGTGATGCACCAGAATCAATGAACCAAGCATTCACATCATCAGTCTTAGCAGACAATGTAGCATTAGAAACAAACAATTTGAGATTTTTAAATCCATCATTGATTGATGTGTCTTTGTCCAAAAAATTCCCATTATTCCTTCTGTTTCTATGTTTAGGCTCATTATATTTCCTTTTATAGCAAACTTTAGCATGGTGTCTAGGCTTTCCACAATAATAACAATCATCATTTCTTTTATCATGAATTGGAAATTTAGATTGTGCCATACCTTTATTCTTTGCTTGAAACTTTCCTCCTTTTCTTTTGTCCCATGGCTTGCCTTTGTATGGCTACTCACCCTTGGCTACCAATTCCAAATCTGTATTGTTTGAACCCAAATTGAATTTCTTCATCCTCTCTTCCTCTTGTAGAATAATACCTATCAATTCATCAAAAATAGGAGGCTTCTCTCTAGGTGAAAGACTTAAAACAAAAATTTGATAATCTTGCACTAAGTCATTTAATGTGATGGTGACCCAGTCAGTATTGGACACCTTTTAACAAATGTCTCCTAACTTATCACTCAGATCTTTGACACGGGAAATGAAATTGCTTATACATTCATTGGCTTCCATTTTAATTGACAAAAGCTTGGTCCTCAAGAACAAAACCCGGTTAGTATTAGATGTTTCATACAAGATTTTTTGAACATCCCATGTTTCTTTCGATGTTTTACAATCTCTAATATGAGGAATGATATTGTCCTTAACTGAAATTTGTAGCAACACCTTTGCTTTTGTTTCCCTTTTTTCCCAATTTGGAATAGTTGCAGCAACAATGGGTTTAGGCTTCGCCCCACTCACTATGGGCCACAAATTATTTCCCTCTAAAACTGTTAATACCTTGAATTTCCAATTTTCATAATTTCCTCCATCAAGCCTTGTGGACTCATTCAAATAAGTTTCAGCCAAAAAATTTGACATAATGACAAAAAAAAAATTCCCCAATCAACAAAATGCACCCAAATCCACCAAATCTACAAGCAAATTCACCAAATCTACATCCAAATTCACCAGATCCAAAACCAAATGCATGGGATCTAAAAAAAACAATGACAAAATTACTTCTTATCTCTCCTTTTGTTTTTTACCAAACCCTGTTTCCCGAACTTTAAACCAAAATTACTTCTTATTTCTCGTTTTTTTACCAAACCCTGTTTCCAAAAAGATATTTTCCCCTTTTTTTTAAAACCAAATACACTCTTTTACCAACAATTTTTAACTTCAACCCAAGAAAAGGATATTTAACTCCTTATACCATGTAAATTTCTTTTCGCCATAAAAAACCGAATCCCATACAACTCCTTTAATCTACCACTTTACGCTCTTCACAAGAAAAAAAATTCACTTTATGGCTTGAAAAATTGTTTTGGAAACATAATAATCAAACCAATGACTCACCACCATGGAGATAATACGAGTTGAATAAAAGAACCAACTGCTTCCCACACCCTCTGTTATGTACACAAAAAATAACTTCACAAACTTCACGCCACCCCTGATTTAGCAAATAGATCAAAGAGTCAACGATTTTATGTCACAAATCACACCTCTGCATCTAACAACCTTGTTCTTTCAAAATTTCTAAAAATCATTGATCCACGGCATTTAATATCACTAGTAGCAATGAACCACAACCAGTAAGATCTCACAACTCTCATAGTTCTAGGCCCTCTTGCTCTCAGATCTGAGGCCTCACTATATCTCCCTCTCTGGCTCTAACACCATATTAGAAAATCAGAGAGATGCACAATAATCAAATCAAAACTCATTGATGAAACTGCTAGGACAACTTGTACATTATATTGGCACACATAGACAGCTTCTAGGACAATTTAGATCCAAATAATTCGGATCACCAACTCACAACACAAACTATGAAGATACAACTCATGACAGATAGACTCAAACACTAACTACGAGAACACAACTCATCAACTCCATCTGGACATATCATTTGTACATTATTCCAACACCATCTCTTCATGCCACATCCATCTTTATTCTTAAACCAAACCAAATTTGAATGACAGCTTTAGGTCTTCTCTTTAACTCCAGTCTGTCATCTGTTCAAGGCCTTAGCTCTTGCAAGAGAGAGCACCCAAACAAAATAAATAATGTCAGCCAATGAATGCAGCCACTGGGCACAGGCCATTCTTACCAATAATAATGGGCTGGTCAATCCCATGCAACCAGTCGCACATTGCTTAACTTTGTACTTACGACCAGTTCACAATATCTTCTATATCCACTCTTTATTGATTTATAACACGTGTCAATCCTAACCTTAGCCTATATTTATTTATCACTCAAACCTACTTCAAAAATTGTGATTATCAAGGTTGAACTCTAATCAATCTCAATGTGCCTATTTCCTTACTTATCAATGATACACAAATTGCATTCTCCCATATAGATTACGTTTTGTGGTTGCCCAATACACATGCAACAACCATGTCATACATATACTAGGAAATTCTAATTACCATGTTAAAGATATACATTTCATATATTCTAGTCCACTTACACCACAATCGCAACATCATGGCTCTATCAATTTTCTACCTTTACATAAGTCAATGACATATTGAGTATGAATAAAATATCTTCACACACTCATTTTATCGTAACTTTTTTTGGCATCTTTTGGCATATTCCCCAAATGTAATCTCAATCTTCATGAAGGACCACCATTTTTGAGGTCTATTTGAACAACAAGAGTAGCCTAATTTCCATCATTATTATAAATCTAACCCATTTCAAGGATATATAGGATTTCTGGTCCAAGTCAAAGGTTTTGAAGACTTATCCTTTGTATACATTCTAAACTACGTCTTTAATATTCTATCTTTGTCTCTTATTTCCATAATGCTAAGCTCTCTATGGGTGAGAATTGGAATATTTAATCTTTGGATGATTTGGTGAAGTTCTTAACACATGAGAAGGATAATGTAATACACATTGGAACTCTTAACCCTTCCACACACTATGGGCTTATAGTGAACGATGATAACAAGAGAGGAAAGTACAAAATACAAGGTTGAACTCTAATCAATCTCAATGTGCCTATTTCCTTAGTTATCAAAGATAAAAAAATCTCATTCTCACATTGAGATTATTTTTTTTGGTTGCCCAATAAACATGCAAAAACCATGTCATACATGTACTAGGAAATTCTAATTACTATGCTAAAGATATAACTTTCATATATTCTATTCCAATTACACCACAATTTCAACATCATGGCTCTATGTATTCTGTACCTTTACAAAAGTCAATGACATATTTAATACAAATAAAATATCTTCACACATCCATTTTATCGCATAGTTTTTGGCATCTTCCCCAAATCTAATATCAACCTTCATGTAAGGACCACCATCTTCCATGTTTGTTTGAACAACAAGATTAGCCCAATTGTTGGGTACATGGCACTTAGTAGACTCACTCTCTATCCATCATTATTCTAGATCCAAACCATTTTAAGACCATATAGGATTTCTTGTCAAAGTGGAAGATTTTGAAGGCACACCAAAAAATATTATTAGATAGGTAGGAAGGAGGAACAACTTATCATGTATATACTTTCTAAACTACGTCCACAATATTCTATCCTTGTCTCTTATTTCGATACTACTAATCTCTCTATGGTTAAGAATTGGAATATTCCATCCCTAGATGATTTAGTGGAGTCTTTAACACATAAGTAAGATAATCTAATACACATTGGAACCCTTAACCCTTCTATTATAGGATTATAGTAAAGGATGACAACAAGAAAGGAAAGTATAAAACACAAGATTTTGATCGTATAACGGAGAATGCTCTCAATGTATTAAGGAAACTAAGATTCCCAATAGAGAAAAATCTAAGAAATAGAAAAATATATGTAGTTATTCTCAATATAATAGAAATAATGGCTGGAGTACTTCAATGGCATAATATAGATGAATACAATCCAGACAATGTTAAGAATAAGACTAAAGACAAGCCATGAGATGATATCGACATGGATTTTTCTTCAAATGACACTACTTCATCATCTAATAAATTGATTTTATACTCAAGTTCCTCTAATCATATGTCTACATCAAATAGTTCTTCTTTGATACCTTGCACTAGTCGTACAATCTTATCTAACACCTTTTTTAGCGAAGATATTAAAGATTATTTTGCATACTCTTTGAATCATTATTTAGGATTTAATTTATAAGGCATTACAAATCCAAATCACATGCCATGGAGGGTGCATCATATTGTACATTCAGCTAGCTAGTGAGTGAAATTTCCATGTCATAGCGAACTAATTTTCCATTTTTTTGTATTCAATGATCTCTCATTGCTACTGCTAGAGTGTACAAGTCTTATCCATGGAAAAATGATACTCATATTATTTTATAACAATATCCTAAGATATATTCATGATCGGATTAATTAGTAACACTATCATTCTTCATAATACCCACATAGTTGACATAATATGTGTTAAGTTTGTACAGGTGCATTTGGCCCCATCAAGTTTTCCTTCTTTCGCCACTCTTCTTATACAATATCTTACATAATTTGTTGAACATGAGTACCTAGCCTGGCTAGGAATTTTTGGCATCCATTATCTAGCATGCTCATTGGTTGCAATTTAGGAGGGGTGTCAAGTTACATTGCCATTGGTAGTTCATGAAGACCTCATAAGCACCTATAATTTGGAGATAATTAGAAACTTTTATATACATTATTATGGCCACATATGACTGATTTTCATTATTTTCTAGACATGCCCTATCATTTGGCACATTTTCTCTTCTTAACATTTTCTATTTTCAAGCAAATATGCTTTTAGGAGTGGTGCCAACTACTAGGATAAGGTGGTGTTGACTAGACACTAATTGAGGGATAACATTGATAATTTCACTCCGTTAATGTGCATTACCACATCAATAGGCATCATTATTGTGAATGTGCAATTCCTCCCTAATTTCTTTTGGAAATATGATTATACAGAGAGGGAGGTTGAATCAGTATAATGGCCAATTTATATCAAGTAAAACATTTCAAACTAGATAAATATAAATTACACAAGTACTCCTTGAAAACACTAGATGTACATGTAAATCCTTAAGGGAGAAAACTATAAAATTTATTTATATGAATACTCTTCTAAGCACCAACTTATTGTTACATAAATTCACTGACACCAACTACAGAGAGGCACCAATACCCTGATTTACAAGCATGAAACTGAAGGGTAAACCAATCCCTTGATTTTTATGCACCAAGTTGAAGGAGACACCAATCCCCTGATTTGATTTTTATATCCAATAGTCCTAAGTCGTTTTCTTCTCTATTCTTCATAATTTTGCACACAACATGAACTTTGATGTATGCATTGCTCTAAGCTCTATACTTTACAAATCTACCAAAGAAATTTTTTCACCAATGGACTCATCTTTTACATAAATTAAATGTTTCCTTTCTACCTTGTTGCAACACTTGTTTTCACTTCAACACTAGGCCTTGTTCATAGACTTGGGCCTTACCTTGATCACCTCATATAGCATCATGCCATACTTTAGACAACATTACAACCTTAAGTAATATCCCTTATGTTTTTATCTTTTTAGTCTCGTTCATAGATTAATGAGCATGAAAGAGAATAAAAGTAAGCTCAATAGATCATTTTTCATTCAACTTTAATGAGCTCGAAACAAAGATAAAAGGATACTCGGTGTCTTTTAGTTTTTAATTAGCATAATAAGGACAAAAATGAAGCTTGTCTTGGAGGAATGAGTGGTATATATGGTAGCAACTCATTTTGAGTTGAGGGATCCATTGTAAGGATAAGAAGTCAAAGAAGCTAGAAAACAAGAACACTTATCTCAGTAGCACCTCCAGGAAAGGTAAGAACACCAAGCTAATATAAGAAATGGTCCAAGCATAATGTGACAATAGTGGTGAAATAGAACCAAGGCTTATCAACATGCATAAATAAGGATAAAATTTCACATCAATCATAAGGTATAAAAGGTGTGGAATCCTCCCAAGGTAAGGCTAAAAAATGCTAAAAAATAACAAATGAGGCTCAGATTCTGAGTTATGGTAGGTCAAAAGGAGGTATTTCCAGATAAGGTAAATAAATGTTGCGACACCAAAATAGACAAGAGGTGCTAATCTAAGGAATCCATGTACAAGAAATATCTCCCACCGTGTAATTATGTGGAAAAAGAGACGAGCGAATATCACAACTTGATAGGTTGGACCTAAGGCACAATGAAGATGACAACGAAAATCAATAATGCAACAAAAATTACAGTAAAATACCTACCCCTACCTTCTAGGTAAAGAGAAATGCACCTAAGGTCCAATGGATGTCACAATAGAAGCACCACCCTATCCTATAAAAACCATCCAAAAGAGATGGACCCATGGTTAAATCACATAATCAAATAAATTAAACATGGATTAGGTAAAAAGGTTACCATATATTTTGATTTTTTTAGTTTTCTATTTTTTTTTTAATTTTTGGCATATGTGAGGTACCAAAAAAATTTTCACATCACACAGCAAACCAAAAATAAAATATCTATGTACAAGGTCCAACATAGTCTAGTAGGTCACATCAAAGTTTGCCCATTATGAGGTTGAGTCCAAGGATTTTCATACATGAACGCATGGGTTATTGTAGTACCATATGATGCACCATGATGGGGCCACGACATAAAAAGTTGAAATAGCCTATTCCTGAGGGTTTATGAAGCTAGGGAATACCTAGAACCATATCGTTATCATGAATGAATCTAAGACATAAAGGGTGATTGGTCTCATGAGCTAGTGGATATCCTTGATAGGTACTATCAAGACATAAAGGGGATACAAGGCACCTTTTAATGGGAGGATTTAATATGGATAATTCAATGGAAATTTCAATAATGGAAACCAAATAATTGACTTGATCCAAGGGTGTCCGAGTTAGGGGAAATAAAGGTATAAAGAGTCATAATATCCCTAGCATTATCAGTAGTGTTTTTTAGAGTCGGTATTTGCATACTGCCATGAGTGATCAAAATTTATCTTTTCATATTCATTTTAGGTGTCCCACACATAATGTTTTTTTATCATTCCACTAGGTCATGCAAAACAACTAGTCACTGATGGTAGTCCTAGTCCGAAAACATCACTCTTCCCTAAACGTGCTAACTTGATGGCATAGTTTCATATCTTGTTGATTGTACATCATCCATAAAGTTATTTTTATCATGCCATTTGTATCAGTCATGAGGTCATTATGCCATCTTGAAATTCAATCCTTCAAGGTCTCATTAGGTATTTTATGGATTTTCAAGGTTTCATTAGGTCATTAGGCTTGCCAAGATTCCATTCCATTTCATAAGACCAACAAGTAAAGGGTTCTCAAATAACATCCCTTCACCATGTGAAGATGATTTGTAAAGAGAAATTCTTATTTCATTATGTAATTTTATGTCTTTCAAATGTAATAATTTCACCATCCCAAGTTGTGAACTTAGTGTTCCAAAGATTCCAAACCATCAAAAGAAAAAAATTTCAAAGGAAATAGTCAAGTGAAAGGGTAAAGTTTCAAACATTTAAGTGCATGCCAAAGGGAGTTGTATTTTCCAAAGGGTGTCCAAACCATCATTACCCACAAGCACTAAACCCTAATTGCCTCACACATTGAGCTATGGTTGGCTATGGAATCAGAGACATCTAAGTATATGAGGCACAAGAGAGGCCATTTCAGAAAGTATGAGGCCATTCCAACTCATACAAATCATGTCTCCATCATTTTTCAATAAGTCATTCCAAGGGACAAAACATTTTCCACACATAGGGTTGATTTTTTTTTAAACTATGTTTTAGACCAAATAGGGATGAATTTGGAAAAAGTGATAGATTGTTTTGTCCATAATAGGAAAAGGATAAAAAAACTCCTTCACTTTTTACACAGGTGTCATGGTTTTAGAGAAATGTCAAAAATACAATTGCTACAAGAGAGTTGTTGCACTTCTTGAGTGACTTTGGAAAAATCACTTTTTCTTCTATCCGGAGTCTCCAAATAACTTTCATGATGTGTCCAATGACAACTAGACAAAACTATCTTTCCAATGAGCTATCTTGCACTCAAATTAGAGTTGAGGAAGACCTCCAAAAGTTTCCTGCAAGAGAACACTTCATTTTTTCACCCTCATTCTACACTTTTTGACCAGTATTGGGAGAATTGACATTTCAGAGGCTATAATTGATCATTTTTAGTGCTTCATGGGTCCATTGTATAGCCAAGAGATATTTATTTCCAATGAGCTATCAAGTGATCAATTTTGACACTAGGAAAGCCTTCAAACGTGGCTTGTAAAAAGCATTGTGCATAGAGCTAGGGCATTGCGCATATAGCTAGGGCGTTGTGCATAGAGTTGGAGCATTGTGCATAGAGCCTGTGTGCTAGTGAATTTTTGCATGGAGCTGCACATACAAAAAGAGCACTACACACCTATGCAAGGTGCTGTGAATAGGGCTAGAAAACACCAAAACCATCATAACAACCATTCAAATAGCTCCTTTTGCTACCTAGAGCCTCAAGCAAGTAAGCATAGTCCCTAAACTATCCTCCTAGCACCATTTTGAAGATTTTTAAGTTGGGTTGATATTAAAATTTGAAAACCCTAGGTTGTCTAAAACCCTCCCGGCTTACCATATCCCTTATTCCCACATTTTGTTGTCAAATCCCTCCACCTGTCCCATATACCCTAATCCCCCAAACAAAATCCCTACACCTATCCCCTATACCCTAAACCCCCAAAACAAAATCCTTAAACCCCTATTTACTAAATATTCCCTATTAAAAAATACCCCCTCCTTCTCACTCTCACATCATATATATCTCATCCTACATCACACAAACTCCTTTCCCCTTCCCATATCCTTATTCACCATAACTGCCACTTCCTGATTACCTTCTCTAGGTTTTCTAAAGCTTCAAACTCAAAAAAATGGATAACGAGGATAAATATTACGAGGAGAAAGATAAAATCACTCAGGCTGCCTTGAAAGCAAAGGATGCCAAAATCAGGAAGCTTGAGACCAATTTACAAAGGGCCAAATATAACATCTCCTATTATGAGCAAGAGAACAAGCAGCTAGAGGTCAAGCAAGAATTGATGCAAACCAAGTACATCAAGGCAAAGAGGGAGGATGAGAAGGAAAATTTCCAGCTTGACAAGGCTTATGGAGATTATGGAGAGTGGGATGATGAAAAGGGTGTTGGCATTATAATATAGGTGGTGTCCTTGATGGAAACTCACTCAGATGGAAGATCAGAGTGAAGCATGATTAGACTACAAAGAATGAAGAAAGAGAGATATAAGCAGGTTCACCTTGACAAAGGAGCGTATAGACGTGGGTTAATAGACCAAAAGGAGCATATAACATAGACACACACTTTCATAGAATGAAAAGAACATATATCTTGGAAAACTAAGTTTTGGTCCAAGGTATTTGGTCCATGGTATTTTGATCCATGGTATTGGTCCAAGGTATCTAGTCTGAGGTATTGACCCTAGGTATTTGGTCCAAGGTATTGGTCCTAAGTGGTTTTGGTCCATGGTATTGAGAAAGGCCTAAAACTATAAAAGGAGGAGAAGATCATTAGGCCAAGCATGCAAGTATTGAATATCTCATGAAGTGTGAGATCAAGTATGCAGGTTTTGGATTTCTATTGTTTTGCTTGATCTAAACTAAGGATGCACCTATGTGGTTGATGATAGATGATGGATCGAGATCATAAGACCCAAAATGTATTATCATTATGTGGTTTGATCATGGATAGTCTATGTCTAAATTACTGATGCATGTTTTATTCTATAAGTGTTATGATCTAGGTACGACTGATGTCTAGAATAGCTGCAAATTTCTGAGTTAATATTTGCATATCTGTACATGGGTTAGCTTTGGTAAAAGTGCATCTACACACTGGTTTGGCTCATTAGAGTCGTGTATACAGTATGAAGTATGCTATTTGAAGTTGCAGTTGTATCTGGTTGTTGCTGTAGAGTTCTGGGTTCTACTCTATGTTCTGGTGACTGTGTTTTGATGACAGAGTTTTAGTGATTCAGTTGTTGGGTGATTCAAGGATTGATGATTATGTATTCAATGATTGGTTAATGCAATGGTTGTATTGCAGTGGTGATTGATTTTGAGCTTCAATGTTTTTGATGGGTCCAGTATGAAAATTGAATAAAACATGGCCTTCAAATTATGGTGTTGTGATCCACGAGTATCTAGTCTGAAAATTTATGAAACGTGGTCCCTGGAGGAAGAGATAAGGTTGTAGCCTTAAATATACTAGTGCCTACCTACTCGTAAACATGTCAGCTAGTATAAGAGTGAGGGGGTTCGATCTCCCTTCCAGTAGCAGCTAGAAAATGAGTGAAGGTTGGAGCCTTCAGTAGGTCGACGCCTACGTACTAGTAAACATATCGGCTAGTAAAAGAGATAGGGGTTGTAGCTCCCATCCAGTAACAACTAGAGAATGAGAGAAGGTTGTAGCCTTTTGCAGGTAGAAGCCTGCATACTAGTATGAGTCTGCACCAGTACAAGATTGTAAACAGGGTTTTATTATACTAAAAGAAGACAACAATAAGTGGTTTTTGTCCCGCATTGGATTTCCACCTTAAATCTTTGTGTTCATGTGTGTTTCTTATGTGCGATGGTCTGTTCTATTTTTACTGAAATTGGTTACTGTTTATATGGTTAATTAAGTACTGATGGACTGATTAAAGATCAACATATGATGAATTAATTGAATCATAAGTTTGCTGGATATATGTTAGTTTCCTTATATACAGTTGTGTGTACATGCAATTTCCCTTCACTGAAGTAGCATATATGAATTTGATTATGGAAATGAAAAATTTATTGACTTTCTAATACTGATTCACCCCCTCTCAGTATTATTTCCAACCATTGGCATCAGAGCCAGGTCCTTTGGTAGAAGCTTGATCGCTTGAAGGAGATCCGTAGAACAATGGGAAAGAAGCTAAAGAAGAAAGTGCCTCAGAAAAAGAAGGCAACACAAAGGAACAATGACAGTAGGAGAGACAATTGGCCATTACATGGAAGCAAGTTTTTGATAGTAGAGGTCTGGCATAATAATTTTGGGTCTGATAGCCTAGAAGTTAGGGTAAAAATAGTGTAAACCTCTGAAATATGCGGAGCATGAAATGTAAAAAGTCGAGCCAAAGGGTTGTTCGCCCAAGAAATAATATAGAATAATAGGAAGTAGGCCAGTCCATGGACCATAGGAAGGTATAAATAGAGCGCGGCTCTATGGGGAGAAGGAAATTCTTGCTTTGGTATGATCTTGGATCTGAATTGTAATGGGTTTTTGAGGAGAAAAGTTTGAAAGCGTCTGTAAGTCCGAGTCGAGAGTTTGGGTAGTGGATAGAGGCTCTGAAGCTATGTGCGCAAAGGCCTGGAAGAGTGGGTAGCTATGTGCGTGGACCCCTGTAGCTGAGTGCGTAGGGCGGATCTAGATGTATTGGTGATAAAGTGTAAATAAAGATAAGTTGCTTCTGTAATTCTGTGTTAAATCTAAATTATTGCGAATTTGACATTTTGGATGATTAACGTAACTATTTGATCTATTCGCATATGCTTATGTCATGAATGTATGAGAATCTGAGTTTATTCTAAGTGTGCGAACGGGTTAAATCTGTTAAATGTTTTCTTAAAGACCCTGCTAAGTAGAGTAGTGTGAGGCTACAGAACAACATACGAACCCCCTAGACCACATCTAGACATCCCAATGGTGCGGAAACCTGGTTCCAACACCCTCCCCTGCTACCTCGGGTGAGACCTTAGTCTACGCTTTGTTGGCTATTACCGAAAGGGCCGGTAATTGCGGGATTTGCTTGGCTAAGTAATTCTTCTGACCCTGGGTCAGGCCCATATAAGCCAACAAATGGTTCCATTGTTCGGACTAGGATGTGCCTAAGGAGTGTTTTATGTGAAATGCGGGGACTCTATAGAGAAAGAATTGAAGGATCGAAGGGACCAGGAATAGTAGTAGTTCAGAGTACATT
Source organism: Pinus tabuliformis (assembly GCA_031772625.1). Taxonomy (NCBI): domain Eukaryota; kingdom Viridiplantae; phylum Streptophyta; class Pinopsida; order Pinales; family Pinaceae; genus Pinus; species Pinus tabuliformis. Next base: position 345,708,104 of record CM062819.1, on the reverse strand, counting down.
GACAAGGGTAACACTGACGAGCGTGATCCAGCTACCGGTATCCAAAGGAGCAGGAGACGAAGACCCGGAACAATTCTAGTTCATGTTAACATCAGTATGGAATGCACATCGAATTGTGGATGATAATATCAAAAAGGATACCTTATTTAGCACGCTGCAGGACCGAGCGCTGACATGGTACATAAAGTACTCAAGCGATCACCCAACGACGGGGAAAACAAAAATCCAGACCGAATTAAAGAAAGAGTTTAGCCGGCCGAAGTCAGAAACACAGTCAATCATAGGGTTCAAGGAGATTGTGGTGATGCTTGGTAAAACCCCATGGGATTTGGACCAAAGAATGAAAATTACTATTCGCGAGGCTAACATGACATTGACGGATGCGCAACACTGTGCTTTTTTTATGGCATCCTTAACACCAAATCTAAGGACGTCTTTGTCACATTAGAAGATCTCAACCTAGGCTGAAGCATTAGAGACAGTGATGAGGTTACATGAAACTCCGTTACAAGACCCATGGTTGGGAGTTCAAAAAATCCAAGCGTAGATCCAAAATTTGTGTTTGGAAATGGAGAAGTTAAAGCACGAATAGGCACCATGACTAGAAGTCTGGGAGGAAGTATGGTGTATAAAGTGTAGGAGCCAGGGACACGATAAAGATCACTGCCTGGTCTTAATGAATTATGTGGCAACGGGGCGACCAACACCATTGTGACCAGAGGCACAGGCAAGGCCGAGCAAAACAACCACACTCTGGTGCACAACACTGATAACTGTCATCTATTGCCAAAAAACAACTAGACCCCCCAGCAACTATTTTGCAACTTTTTCAATTCGGTGGGCCAGGAGGAAAGAGACAGTCGTAACTACCAATTATTAATGGACCAGTCACCTACTTACATAATGCAGAATAAGGCACGAGGTTAGGATCCAGCCACGACGATCGTGTACGGTAGGTTCTAGGGCTGTGGACGAGGATGGGGTAAAATGGGGCCACGAAGGGGTCGCATGCAGCTAATCTGTTACAACTATGAAGATCCAGGACATTATGTGCGGGATTGTACCAACCCAACTAGAGTTTCATGTAGTTATTGTGAGTAATTCGATCATGAGCTGATAGATTACCCTACGCTGATAGCACAGATTCGTGAAAAAAGGGCAGCGCAACCAACAACAACCCAGAACGTGTAGATGATGAGGTCTAAACCCCGCGAGGAAGATCCCAATGTAAACATGGTACTGAGAAGTGGCACGACCACAAGAGCGGATAGAATGAACTTAAGTAAGGAAGATGTAGGGGTTGGTAAGGAAACATATCTGGAAGCTAGGGAGAGCTTCACAGAGGTCTCTACCCTAGGTAGTAGGCATTAGCCTAAGCTAGACATGGATCCCTTGATGATAACTACATTTTTAGAAACATGTATAAAATTGCTTCATGACAACAGGGCAGTTAAAGGCTTATAGTAATTGATAAATAGATGTGCAGGATGGAGTGAACCTCAAGTAGTTCGAAAGTTGGGAAGACATGCGTTGCGGACCGAGAAGGAAATGAGACTAACATTGCAAATTGACGATTATGAGATGGATTAGGTCATTCTAGATCTGGGCTCCGATGCCAACATACTACCTAAACAAACTTGGGAGTGCATGGGTAACCCTACACTACAATGATCCCATATCCAATTGCGGATGGTAAACCAACAGAAGGTCCTCCCATGGGAAGGTTGCAAGGAATTATGGTAGATATTGACGGCGCAAGTACTTGGACGGAATTTGAAGTGATTGAAATCATGGATGAAGGTACACCTTATCCTGCGTTGTTAGGAATAGACTGGGCCACCGACATGAATGGGGTTATTAATTTAAAGAAGTGAAAAATGATATTTGAAACAAAGTTGCTCCACGTCATTGTTCTCCTATATCGGGCTAAAGGACCGCACTATATTGGACTCGTGTGCAACAAAGAGAGCGAGGATGAATCAGACGGTATCTACAGAATGGCTGCACAAAGGCAAGAATGGGTCAAGACAATGGAGGATAGAAGAATATCATGGGGCTATGTAGAGTCTTGCCGCACCAATTTAGTTGAATAAGACAAGTGGTGGCATAATAGGTTGAACGGAGTGACCACACTACACTGCAATATGGTGACTAAATATCTGTACTGCGTAAGGGACTAGGATCGTGAATTGCCAATGTATGATGGGCTGACAATAATAGATGAATTCCTAACCAAATTTGAAATCGCAGTACCAGAGCACCAACGGTTTGATGTGTTGAGATGGACGTTGCGCGTGATTCCTGCGTGATTATGGGGCACACATGAAGGGACTTTCAAAGATTGGCGTGGTTGCAGGCGCATGATGAAGATCAGATTTGGGAAGCCGAAACTATGCATAATGGAGAAATATGATGGATGTGATGACCTGCGCATGCACCTTACCAGATGGATCAAAGCCTACAAAGAGGAACCTTAGCCAGAATGGGTGCACTTATTTTCTCACACCCTGGATGTCATTCCCAGAAACTGGTATACTGAAGCAGAGCTCTGGCACAACACAGGCGAGTGGGATATATTGCACAAAGTGTTTTTGTCGACATTCCTCTTTGAAGATCAATGGATGGATTTCATGGACAAAGCATTAGAGCTGGTAAAGGCCACCATTTTCAAGACACCACTGGAACTAGAAGAAACTGTGAAGCCCGGCTGGTCACAACAGCTTAGCCATGCTCTTGAATGTTATAATTTCCAAGTAGAAGATGATGAGGATGAACCACGAAACATCAATATTCTGGAATCATAGGGGTACCGTGAGGTGCATGGGCCCGAAATCGAAGATCTAGATATCACGGCGCCATTGAAAACAAGACAAGTCAATATCAGAACTAAAGAGGAGCCGAAGTATGCAACGCTTGGGGACTATTGGGACAATGCCACAGTGGAGAAGGTCGTCAAATTTCTTCAGGAATATCGAGATTTATTCCCAACAAAAATGAAGGAGCTAAAAGGGATCCTAGGAGACTTAAGAATGATGAAGATAATGTTGAAGCCAGATGTGAAACCAGTTAAGCAGCGACCCTACTGATTGAATCCAATATATAAAGCAAAGGCCTGTGAAGAACTAGACAAGATGTTGGCAGTAAGAATCATTGAAACAGTTGAGGATTCGGACTGGGTAAGTCCAATGGTTATGCAGGAGAAGAAACAAAAGGGTGAGATTCGCATCTGCGTGGATCTCAGGAAGCTCAATGATGCCTGGAAAATGTGGGGGGGCAGGAAGCCTACTCCTTCACAAATGGGTTCTCAGGATACCACCAAATCAAGATCGCACCAGAGGACAGGAGTGAAACAACGTTCGCCACCGAATGGGGTTGCTTTCAGTGCACGGTGATGCCCTTTGGACTAAATAACATGCCGGTGATATTTTCATGAATAGTGGTAGCGACGTTCAAGGAATTCGTACACAAGTTCTTAGAGGTCTATCTTGATGACTGGACTGTGTTCGGACTGGTTAAGAAACCTGTAGCAAGCTTACAGTTAATGTTGGATACTTGCCACTGACACCAGATTGCACTAAACCTAAAAAAGTGTACTTTCCTTGTCCCATTTGGGAACCTATTGGGCCATGTGGTCTGTAAGCAAGGCCTGATTGTTGATCCAGTAAAGATCACTATCATACTCAATCTGCAAGCACTGCGAAGTGTCAAACAACTACATGCCACAATGGGACACACAGGCTACTATCGGAAGTTCATCAAAAGCTATGCCTAGATCATAGCTCCAATGGAATAGTTGCTGAAGAAGGATGCTACTTATTGCTGGAATGAGGAATGCAACAAAAGTCTGGCGACCCTTAAGGAAAATATAGCATCCGCCCCTATATTGGTCTTTCCGAAATGGGATGTTGAATTTCATGTGCATGTCAATGCATCATGTATCTCATTGGGGGCGGCACTTACTCAACCAGGAGTAGAAGGAATTGACCATCTATTTGCATTCGCAATTCGCCGGTTGTCAAAAGCTGAGAAGAATTACTCCACCACCAAGTGAGAGGGATTAGCGATGGTATACGTGCTTTAAAAGTTCCGCCACTATCTACTCGAAGGCCACTTTAAGATGTATACTGATCACTCTACATTAAAATACCTAGTGAATAAGCCTGTGTTGGGGGGGCGCATTTGTAGATGGTTGCTGTTATTCTAGGAATATGACTTTGAGGTCATCGTAAAGCTGGGACGTCTAAACGCAATCCCAGATCACCTGTCCTGAATTGAGACCAGCGAAGAGCACACAAATTTATCAGACAGACTCCCGGATGCACATTTATATTCAATGCGTGTAGCGGATGGCCATTTCGAGGATATAGTCCATTTATTAACTACAGGAACCACGCCGTAGGGATATTATATTTAGCAGAAGAAGGAATTGGTAATATTCACAAGAGACTTCACCGTGATTGCATGACACCTCTACAAAATGGGCAATGACGAAATATTACGTAGGTATGTCCCGGAGTTTGAGCGAGGACAGATCCTAGCCGAAGCACATGGGTGGGTTGTTGGCAGACATTATGCAGGTTGTGCCACAGCCGAGAGGATTATGGTGGCCCACTCTGCATCAAGATTTGAAAGCATACTGCCAAGCCTGCGACGTATGTCAATGGACAGGGAAACCATCACGGAGAGATAAAATTCCACTCCAGCCATAGATGATGCTACAACCATTCAAGAAGTGGGCAATTGAATTTGTAGGACCTATTGAGCTATGAGGGAAGACAAGCGCACACTATATCATTGCCGCGACAAAATATTTGACCCAATGAGTAGAGGCACACCCGATTAAGGACTGCATAGCTGTAATAGCTGCGAAGTTTTTGTTCGAGAACGTATTGACAAGGTTTGTATGTCCCAAAATTATCATGAGAAATCAGGGAACACATTTTCTAAATGAGACAATCAATACAATCATTGAGGAATTCCATATATATCACCAACAGAGTACGCCATACCACTCGCAAGCAAATGGGACTATTGAGGCATTCAACAAAATCTTGGAGACCGCATTGACCAAGGTCTGTAATGCAAAACGAAATGACTAGGGCTTATGCATCCCTACTGTGCTATGGGCATACTAAACCACGTGCAAGAAACTGACAGGCCAGACACTGTTCTGGTTAGTCTATCTATGGCAAGGAGGCCATTATGGCTATGGAATATATTGTGCCTAGTCTATGGATTGTAGCAATAACAAGAATGGCTGATCGTGGGGCTTTGGAGGAATGGCTCATGTAGCTAGAAGAACTGGAGGAGGAATAGTTTTTTATTGGATTCCATCAGCAAGTATAGAAACAATGCGAGAAAGCGTGGCATGATTGCTATATCAAGGTGTGCACCTTCAAGGAGAATGATCTAGTATTGCTATATGATAGTAAGTTTGAGAAATTCCCTAGAAAAGTCCAAATGCATTGGTTGGGACCCTATGTCATCAAAAAATTTACCAATGGGGGCGTGGTTCAACTTGCCACACTCAATGGAGACCCCTTCCCAGGCCAAGTGAATAGCAGTCCCATGAAGCTCTACACAGGCGGGCCGACCACCTAACTAACCGTTCGAGGGACAGTCTCACCGCTTTGGCTAGTTGAAAGAGAGCACATGACTGTAAATAAGTCTAGGGGAAAGAGGTGCGAGTGCCAGCATATGCGTCAATTTGGCCCATCACCAAGATCGCGGTGGCATGGTAAGAAGTGTGCTAATGCATTGCTAAAAGTAGAGGTGATTGTTCCTGTCACTATTCGTGACAAGATGTCCGCATTATGGCAAAAGGGAGCAGGCGGTGGGCAATTAAGAGAAGGAGTATGAGCTAGATATGGAACGAGTTGCCACAGATTTTACATGAGGACGCTAGAACAAGTGCGAACTAATGAATTTGAAATTCAAATCACTTAAAAATCAGCGAGGGTCAGCCACCGGGCGACCTACACTTCTGGAAAACTTATGCTAGTTATCGATATGGAGCTTTTCGTTATCTCTGCACAAGGAGTAAGCCCAATGGTGGTGATATGGTCGATGGGAAATTAGGACTCTCTAAGGAACATGGTGTTGACAGCTGTGGGTGTCCCGTAGAGTGCAACATCAATAGTAGGGGAAGTATCAGAAAAGGGGAGACATGAAGCATAATTGGTCCGGATGTCATCACCCCAACCGGGGGCAGGTTGGTGAACTACACCAAATCATAGAAAGGATGGAAAGATGGAGACCACTGGTAGCAATGCAGTTAATACATCATCTCTGAGGTACCTTGAGGATTGGGATTTCATGGACAGCAGCAAAGGTCTTGCAAAATTGCAACACAAGCTGTAGCAGACAGTGCGAAGAGCTGATACGAAGGTTGGAAGTGGCTGCGGTGGTACAAGGCATCCCATATGTGGCTCCCCCGCTCAAGCTAAAATACTATGAGGGGGTGTTCTTTATTAACCGAGTAGAGCAAAATGAGCATTATCAATCGCAAGAATTAGTAGAAACAACGAATTTGGTGCCGAACGAAGTGTTGTAGGAGACAACGAAGAAGCAGTAGGACGACGAGCACCACTCAGAGAGAGGTGAACCGCAAAACCAAGGTAGCACATCTTGCCACACCAACAAGTGACTCGAGATGAGTCATGATGATTGTGTTGGGGGACTGTTGGGTAGCGGAGGTCAAGCGTAACAGTTTTGGGTCTGATAGCCTAGAATTTAGGGTAAAAATAGTGTAAACCTCTGAAATATGCAGAGCGCGAAATGTAAAAAGTCGAGTCAAAGGGTTGTCTACCCAAGAAATAATATAGAATAATAGGAAGTAGGTCGGTTCGAGGACCATAGGAAGGTATAAATAGAGCGCGGCTCTATGGGCATAAGGCAGATCTTGTTTTGGTATGATCTTGGATCTGAATTGTAATGGGTTTTTCAGGAAAAAATTCTAAAAGCGTCTGTAAGTCCAAGTCGAGGGTTTGGGTAGTGGATAGAGGCTCTGTAGCTATGTGTGCAAAGGCCTGGAAGAGTCCGTAGCTATGTGCGTGGACCCCTGTAACTAAGTGTGAAAGGCGGATCTAGATGTATTGGTGATAAAGTGGAAATAAAGATAAGTCACTTCTGTAATTCTGTGTTAAATCTGAATTATTGCGGATTTTAATTTTTGTATGATTAATGTAACTGTTTGATCTATGCACATATTCTTATATCATGAATGTATTTGAATATGAGTTTATTCTAAGTGCACGAACGAGTTAAATCTGTTAAATGTTTGCTTAAAGACCCCGCTAAGTATATCTGATTTATATAAGTAAGTAATATTATGAATTCACCTGGATATGGATCTACATAGAAGTGGAGCAGTAAGAGGCTACAGAATGGCGCACGAACCCCCCAGACCACATCTAGACATCCCAAGGGTGTAGAAACCTGGTTTCAGCACCCTCCCCTGCTACCTCAGGTGAGACCTCAGTTCGCGCTCTGCAAGATGTTGCTAAAAGGGCCAGTAGCTACAAGATTTTCTTGGCTAAGTAATTCTTCCAAACCTGGGTCAGGCCCATATAAGCCAATAGCAAGGATTCCAATTTTGAATCTTCTCAGAGTGAAGATGAACAAGCAAATGAAGCATCAGATAAAATCATAGATCAACAAGATCTATTTAACAAAAGGGAGTGTGCCCTCAAAGAGGAAGTTACCAGATTAAAAGCTCAGCTAGAGTGTGCCTTCAAAGTACATCAAATGTTGTAGGATGAGGAGATATCATTAAAAAATAACCAGCATGAAGAACTACCTCAAGAAGAACAAGAAAATGAGATTCTCAAATTAACAAAACAAGTGAAAGAAGGAAGAAAGGCTGGAGAAATATTGAAGAAGCAACATCTGGAAAAGGAAGAAGAACATCATGTTGAGGTAAATATCTTAAAAAAAAATTAGAAGAAAAAGATGAACTATTACGATTTCAAGACAGTACTAAGATTTGGATGATATTCTTAGTAATCAAAGATGTCCTGCTATCAAAACTAGTCTTGGCTTTTATGAATCTGTTGAAGGTGAATCTAGCTCATAGGGTGAGGCAAGGAACTCTAATGAAAAACATGAAATGCTCAACAAGGAGACAAGAGGTCAACCCCATCAACAACCAAGGAAATAAATCATTCAAATAAAATCTTTTACTCCAAACTATGGAAGTGATAGTAAGCTATTTTCTCAGATGAATAATGTTGAGTGTTATGCATGTCATAATTTTGGACATGTTGCAGCGAGATGCAAAAGTAGAATGGTTCAAGACTGTCACACAGAAAGATCATCACGTTCCATGTACAGAAAGGGATATTGTTTTTCTTGTAATATGTTTGGTCACAAAGCCATTGACTGCTACACAAGGAATATGAAACATATAAGATTTATGCATGTAACAATCTTGGACATATAGCAAAGGAATGCAGGAGAAGATTTTGGGCACCATACCAAAAGGAGAAAACATCATCATAGTCGAAGATATGGAAGAAGAAGGAAGTACAGTAAAAAAAATGTGGCATGGCACAGTTTACAGACATAACAGACTCGGGGAGAGCTGAAAGTGTGAAACCTCATTGTTATAAATCTCATATGCAAGTTTCATAAAGACAAGTCATGTATATACATGAGTTTGAAGCTGCACAGTCGCGCATATGTTAGTTTGAAGAAAAGCAGTGGGACAGACTCAGGAAAAGGGTTCTGATATGGTTCAGTCAATTATCTGCTCTGTTTGATGATGGTTACTACATGCTAATGATGTGTGGAAATGTGTTGGTACTCATAAGATGTTATTTAGAAGTGCTTTTGATCCTCACAAGTTAACCTAATGTATATTTGATTGATGATGATGCCTTGATACTTCTTGTTGATAAATGCATGATCAGATCTGACAGTGAACAGATGCAACAGGTTCAGGGGCAGAATATGCTTCGAATAATGCATTGTTGCCATTATGGTTAAAAATCTGGTGATGATGCTTATGTGCCTAAATGATACATCTTGCTATGATACTTGGTGTCACATTGTTGGTATTTAGATTAGATTCATGGATGATCACTTAAGTGGCATATTATTGTTGGTTGGCCAAGAGAATGGTATTGCAGGTTACAGGTCTGGATGTTGTTGATAGATGCTTATGGTGCAGATCATATATGGTTTATGATAGTTGATGTTGACTATCATGGCCTTGTTTAGATTGATGGTCTTTGTTATAAAAGTCATGTATATAATTTGATGTAAATGCCATGCAAAGACCTAATTTGTAACCCCACTTTGCATGGGAAGGATAATGTAATAATTTCTTTTTCAGTCATGTATAAACATATGGTATATCCCCACATGGTTGGATGGATGAGTCAAAAATTGTGTATCCCCACTTGGTCGGGAGATTGATGTATGTATGAGTCGTTGGTGATAGGAAGGTCATACTCACTTAGTTGAGTTGTAGGGTCATGTTATTTTTATTTTTTTTGAAAAATATTTTTTTGCAGATTCTGCATGTGCTTAGGGCCAGCATGAACAGATTGGTACATCTTAGCATGTACAGAGGGGGAGCTCAATCAGATATTTCAGCATGTACTCAAGGGGGTATGGATAGCATAATGTATATCAAAGGGAGAGAATATCTTGGTTCACCCTTGGCCCTTGATGTCAAAGGGGAGAGTGAATTGGTGTGGTTTTTTCCATCAAGTCCAAAGGGGAAGATTGTTGGCATTATAATACAGGCATTCCTTGATGGCAACTCACTTAGATGGAAGATCACGGTGCAACATGATTAGACTACAAAGAATGAAGAAAGAGAGGTATGCATAGGTTCACCTTGACAAAGGAGCATATACACGCGGGTTAACAGACCAAAAGGAGCGTATAACGTACACACGCACTTTCAAAGAATGAAAAGCACGTATATCTTGGAAAACTAAGTTTTGGTCCAAGGTATTTGGTCCATGGTATTGAGAAAGGCCTAAAACTATAAAAGGAGGAGAAGATCATTAGGCCAAGCACGCAAGTATTGAATATCTGATGAAGTGTGAGATCAAGTATGCATGTTATGGATTTCTGATGCTTTGCTTGATCTGAACTAACAATTGACCTATGTGGTTGATGATGGATGATGGATCGAGATCATAAGACCTGTAATGTATTATCATTATGTGGTTTGATCATGGATAGTTTAGACCTGAATTACTGATGCATGTTTTATTCCACAAATGTTATGATCTGGGTATGACTGATGTCTAGAATAGCTGCAAAGTTCTGAGTTAATATTTGCAGATTTGTACATGAGTTAGCTTTGGTAAAAGCACATATACATGCTAGTTCGGCTCATTAGAGTCACGTATATAGTATGAATTATGATATTTGAAGTTGCAGTTGGATCTGGTTGTTGCTGCAGAGTTTTGGGTTCTGCTCTATGTTCTAGTGGCAATGTTTTAGTGATAGATTTTCAGTGATTTAGTTGTTGGGTGATTCAAGGATTGATGATTATGTATTCAATGATTGGCTAATGCAATGGTTGTATTACAGTGGTGATTTATTTTTGAGTTTTAATTTTGTTGATCGGTCCAGTATGAAAATTGGATGAAATGTGGCCTTCAGATTATGGTGTTGTGATCTAGGGGTATCCAGTCTGAAAATTTATGAAACGTGGTCCTTGGAGGAAGAGAGAAGGTCGTAGCCTTCAGTAGGTCGAAACCTACATACTAGTAAACATATTGGCTAGTACAAGAGCTAGCGGGTTGTAGCTCCCTTCCAGTAGCAACTGGAAAATGAGTGAAGGTTGGAGCCTTCAATAGGTTGGTGCCTACATACTAGTAAACATATCGGCTAGTACAAGAGCTAGGGGGTTGTAGCTACCTTCCAATAGTTGTTGGAGAATGAGAGAAGGTTGTAGCCTTCTACAGGTAGAGGCTTGTGTACTGGTATTAGTCTGCAACAGTACAAGATTGTAAATAAGTTTTTCTTATATTAGAAGAAGACAACAGCAGGTGGTTTTTGTCCCACATTGGGTGTCCACCTTAAATCTTGTTGTTCATGTGTGTTTCTTATGTGTGATGGTATATTCCGATTTTACTGCACTTGGTTACTGTTTATATGGTTAATGAAGTACCGTTGCACTGATTAAAGATCAACATATGATGAATTAACTAAATCATAAGTTTGTTGGATATACGCTAGTTGCCTTATATACAGTTGCGTTTACACACAAGTTCCCTTCACTGAAGTAGTGTATATGAATCTGATTATGTAAATGAAAAAGTTATTGATTTGATAATACTGATTCACCCCCCTTCTCAGTATTATTTCCAACATAGGGATAGAGAAAAATACTCGGAATAAGATTTGTAACATAAGAGTCAAGCAAATAAAAACAAGGCTAAAACAAGCACTCAAAGGCAAAAAGGAGGGTGATATGCTTAGTTCATTTGCTAAAGCTTCCTTGGCTGACCCAGACACTTGATGGTGGTGGTATCCCACAAATTTTGAGCAATTTTGAGCAAGTTTTGAGAATTTTTTCATTTTTGAAGAATTTTACAGTTTTTTACACTAAAATTTTGGCCCTATGCACAGTACCACTGGCGCTGCGCTTTTCCTACAGGTGTTGGGGGGAAAAGTATCTAATGTAGAATGCCTCTATCCCTACTCTGAAGGTGATAGTACTCCAGCAACAACTGAATGCAAAGCTATTCAAAGTTTCTTCTTTATGGGATGAGAGAGGGAAGAAAAGGATGATCTACTAACCGTTATCTTGCGCTTATAGTCGATCCAGTCTTCACTCCTTGCTTCTTGCTCCTAGCTCCTTGCCCTTTCACCGGCCCAACTACACACAGATCCTGTAAAAGCACAAGAAAAGGAAACTACAAGAAGCATACATCCATAATCGATTATAGGATTAGCATAAATCAAATGTACAAACATCTATTCATCATAAAGATACATGCACATAGAAGAATCTTGGATACTTTATTGATAATAGAAGTAAAGTTCTGAGAGAGTTACAACCACAATGGGCCCAATCCAGCAACACCTCCCAGCTGAATGAAATCTCCTCTTCACCTCCTTCAAGAAAACACCCAATAGCTCTAATCACAAACCAACAACACTTCCTTACTTGCACAAAATTCCAGCCTCCTTAGACCTCATGAGAGAGCTCTATATATATAGGAGATTTGGAGAAAGGATGAGTCATCTTGAGACTGGCCTGAAGCTGACTTATGTCCTCTCCCACTTTAGTTAATCTTCAGTTCTTGAGTCCACTTGGAGATCAAGACCCTCTTACTCATCATAGGGCGAATTCCTTGAACCAAGTGTCAGTTTGGAAGCTTCCTGGGCAGTTGACACCTTGCAGAATGACTGTGCCACTTGGCCAATCTCGCCCAGCGCAGGTAGCCTTCATTGATTTTTACCTTCAGCGCAGGTACAAGGAGGAGCAGTTGACATTCAGCGCAGATGCTCAGTGGAACAACTGACATGATCCAGAAATGGCCTGTTTTTGAGTGTTTTTGAGTGGAGAACTGATTTTCAGTGCTGTGGTTTGCAGACCTTGTTCCTCTAAGGGTAAGAACAACATGTTTAGGGACTTTGGATCCCTCAGATTATTGACATTTCATGCTCCATGCTGTTAGGCACAAAAATGTCTATAACAGTTTCCCCCTAAAGTATGAGGTCGTTTATCGGGTGAAATGCTTTATTAGGAGGATCCGAAGTTCATTCAATCGGCTGAGAGGTGCCCTGCAATAAAATACAATACAATACATTATCTTTCATTCTTCTTTCATGATCTAGCTGAGGCGAGCATTCCCATGCTCAGCTTTATAAATTCATTTTGGTACATATAACAGACGACCTTCTGATGATAGACTGATAATTCTCTGCTGAAATTATCATCCTTTGAGTAGGATGATCATCTGCTGCAATAATGTACATATTAAATGTCTTTATATCCTGAATATATATCGCAGCCCGGATGGATGAAACTAGATCCGGGGTCTTCAATCTCGTTCGATCTTCACTCTAAGTACAAGTCGATCCATGTGAGAATTACGCTGAAGTCGAACATGGAAAGACATCGCTTGATTACCGGTAAATAATGTAAACCGTTAACAAGCGCGAGAGGAATCACCAATAATGACAATGACCCTCAAGGTACTGCAGTACAATTCACGTGGTGTGAATAAAGGACTTGGCGTCGAACACCACGCAAAATCTTCTGGTCGAAGGTCATTGATGTATACCTATCGCCGGAAGTGAGAAACTTTCCATTGAGGCATGCAAGCTTCAAAGTACTGGGGGGGGGTGTTCCTAGATCAACTTCTTGGATAATGAGCTGAAGTCGACAAGAAGCGATCCGTCAAAGGAGGGCCTTAATGAATCCCACATCAATGACACAGAACGGAGCTAATGACTTTAGTGGAGGTGAAAACAAACTGTGAGATATGATTCAGGGTGGCGATCATGGGTGGATGAAGGATAATGTATGGCAGTGGATGGGACACGGTTGACTCTTTCTGAACACATCTCTTGAACATATAACGACACTAATGTGATGGATCGGTAGCATTACCCCAAATACGGATGGTTTGGCGAGGACCATGGTGATGAGACCGGTGAATGAAACAACCCAACCCGATGTGGTACGGAGGACAAAGTGTCATGTTCAAGAGCGACTTGCTACCATCAAAGCTTTTCGAGATTCTCCCAATTTTTCCCCAGTCATTTCTGACCAGTACCTCTTTATTTTTGTCAAGCTTGAGGAGGATAACATATGCTTGTTCTATAACCTGCCCTTCGGGAAAGCCCATCGCTATGTTTTAGCGAGCCTAGCAATAGGGAAACTCGTTCTCGTCTAAAGACAAGTTTGTCGCTATTTAATCATTTTAACGAGTCTAGCGACAAAGACAACTCGGTCCTTTTCATTTTTAGAGAGTTTGAAAAGGTACAGAAAGTTAACTCCAAATTTCCTTTTTCGTCATCTAATCCCTCAAGTCCGAAAAAGTATAAAACAATACAGGAGGGATGAATTTTCGATAACTTTAACGAGCCGAATAAAACAAGCGCTCGACCTTTTTGTGCAATAATCCCTCAGGTCCAAAAAGATTAAAATCTAGAGGGGGGATAGCTCTTCCGGTCCTTTTAACGAGTTGGAAGGCCAAAACTCGGCAAACTTTTCATATTTTACGAGTCAGATGAAAAGAGCTCAAAGAAGACTCGTCTTTTGAGGAACGAGTGATAAACAGGGATAGCTGCAGATTCCAGGTACAAGTTGGAATTTTCCAATCACGGCAGTGTCACAAGGATGGCTAAGTGAAATCACTCTTCGCAGCTGTTCCTCAAAATGGGTAAACAATCATATGGAGGTGAACGATAGGCCAAATGAAATGGAGGTGGCGGGTGAAAACACGACCAAGGCTTTTATGGCTAATAAATTTACGATCACAATGGTTATTTACCGGAATAGGTTCATTTTTATTTAAAAATGAGCTTAAACTCTGGGGGAAACATTGCTCACTGCTTATATTTATTTTTTAACAAGCATGAAGACCACAGTAAAACTGCTCGGATCTTGCATTTATTTTTTAACGAGCATGAACTTTATGCTAAAACTGCTCGATTTGTGGTCAAATTTTTTAATTTTTTTACCATTACTAGCTTTTCTCTTTTCAAATGTAGTACTGTATTTTCAATTGCTGCAACAAACAATGTTAGAAATGGATAATATTTGCATGAAAATGAGATTATAACCCTAATATTTTACTTTAAACTGTGTAAAAAGCCATTAAAAGGAGTTTTTACCTCTCATTTACCATTTCATTTGCATTTGGTTTGTTGGAGCTCTGGAGGTGCCTCTTCCCCCTTGATTTTCACCAGCTGATTCCAGGAGATTCTGCAGACGATTTTCGGCACCGTCTCGACCAGGTAGGAGCTAAACCCTAGCTCTTTCTTTTCATGGTTTCCTTTTCCTGTTTTATGCCTGTTTTACAGTCTTTCTGAGCCCCTGGGGTTTTGCCAGGGCGCCCTAGGATCAGCGCAGGTTTCCCTTTCGAAACCTGCGCTGAAGGTCAAGCTGCCTTAAGGCAGCCTGACCCTCAGCGCAAGTGGGAGACTGCCTGCCTACGCTGGGCTCAAAAGGACTGAGTTTTAAGGTAATTTTTGATGATTTTTTCGCCAGTTTTTCATCAAAACAGGAACTCATTCTCTCTCTTGTTTGTTTTGCAGGGTGACTTGAGCAAAATGTCCCTTACATGGCGAGAACGAGAACATGAAGAGGAGGACATGATTGCCCTCCATGACCCGGTCACGGTGAACGCGCTGCTTAACTGTGGCCTGCTGAAGTTCTTCCGGATCTCTAGTATGAGAGCACATATTTCTTTACTGCAGTATATGCTTGATGCTTGGGATCCTGTTAACCAAGTGTTCCAGATTAGGGGGAAGACCATCCCCTTGACCATAGAGGACATGTATTTCTTGACTGGGTTGTCAAGACGTGGTGCCTCCGTTTCCTTATCAGGTACGGCCCGAGGGACTGATTCCACCAGAGATTATGTCCGTCAGTATTGCAGGGAAGGTTCTCAGCCGAGCAGAGACGGCAAGATTGTTATCCGTGAGATCACTGATCGAGCTCTCAGGTCCATTCTGTTTACTATTGGTAGGATGGCCGGTAGCGCAGCTTTACATGGTGCCAACAGGTCTTATATGCATCACGCCTTGGAGTGTCTCCAATCGAAAGTATTCAACTGGTGTGATGCAGTACTTGTTCAGATGAAAAGTCAATTGACCAAGATAAAGGACAGGAAGCTGAAGAACTTTGGATTTGGTTCTATTCTGACTGCCTTTGCCTTGGAGAAAATCCCACTGATGCAACCTCAGTATATCATACTTGACTTGCCTTCTCCGACCGAGCCACGCATGCAGAGGTGGGTTGACCACATGTCTAGGCATGCAGGTCAACCTTAGATTACTTTCACTGAGGCCTTATTTAGGTGGTTCGAACGCCAGGAGATGGCGTTTTCTGAGTATCCATATGTGGGTATGGATTTCCGAGGTGATCCGGATTTGGTTTTACCGGATGGCGAGCAGTGGGGTGCTATTGGTAAACTCTTTGACCACTACTATTTATTGTTTTTGTTCATAACGTTGCTGTGCTTTATTCTATCAAGAATTTTAATTGTACTCTTGGGTGCATGCAGACATTGGTCCTGTTCGTCCAGCAGTTCGTCCGAGATCGCCAGTTGCTGCCCTAGCAGGGGAGCCTGCTAGGAGAGTTATTATCCGCGATCTTGACGACACTGAGACCCTTACAGCTGTGCAGGAGCAGGTTGAGAGCCTTACTCGTGGCCTTCCCGATGTACAAATTGACGAGTTACCTTTACAGATGCAGCATCACACCATTGGTGTGCCTAGACGATGGACTCGTCTCTTGCGCATGATTGCACAGGCCATGACGTACTATCATGAGCACCACTAGGCTAGGGTGCCCCCTAGCATCTTTTTGAGTTTTTAGGTCATATGACCATTTTTTTCTTGGTTACAGAACATTATGTATGAAATTATATAAACAGCTTATATATTTTGATTTTCGGATTTTATTCTGGTTGATTTACGTGATCCATATGTACAATCTTTGATGATGTGTCCTTTTTATAAATGTTGCAAATGTCTATCTAACACATAGTTTGCTAATGAGTCGGTTAATGTGTTTAAATTTCTTGAAATATGTTGATATTGAATTGAATCAAATCGCTTTTCCAAGATCTTAACCCTTAGGAACATGCGATAAATACCTAGATTGCGAACAGAATATATACCATTGAGTTGTAGTATGACGAGCTGTGAGTCTAGCCTGACAATTAGTCGGCGTATGCCACGTGTGATGGCATCAGAGAGTAGTTATATCAACGCGCTATACTCAGCGATGTTGTTCGTTGATTGCCCAATACATACTCCTCTGAAACTTACTAACTCGCCGCTTGGATCAAAAATGCACCAGGCTGCGGAGGATAGGTTCCGCGAACTACGACTCGCTCCGTCGGCATATCCAACACATGTCTCCATAAGGTTTGACATCTGCCATCATAAAAAGGTGGATCACTCGACCAGAACAAGATGCTTTAGCGAAAACAAAATACAACAAAAGCATGCAGGTCACTATTTAAGCATAGTAACGCTTGAGATACAACCCGTTGCGGGGCTGCGCCAGTGGAATTCCATCGTAATCCATTAACTCGTAGGCTCCTTTTGCTAACACCCTTTTAACAATATAGGGGCCCATCCATAAGGACTTGAATTTACCTGCTCCCAATTTATCGGATTCTTGATCATAAAGCAAGACCAAATCACCTTCTGAGAAGACACGGGGTTTGACATTTTTGTCGAACTGAGCCTTGACTCATTTCTTATGGGCCTCATTAGCCAAAGCGGCATCACGACGGGTTTCATCCAACTGGATTAATTCCAAGAAACAAGCCTCTTCCTCTGAAGTTCCGGGGAGGAGGTCGATCGCGAGTTTAAGCGACGAAATTTCGCACTGGATTGGCAAGACTGCTTCCAGGCCATACATCAATTGAAAAGGTGTGAACCCGGTTTCGCTCTTTACCGAGGTTCGGTAAGCCCACAAAGCTGAGTACAAGATTAGGTGCCATCTTCTTTTATGAACCCCGATCATCCTTTGCAACATACGCTTCAGGACTTTGTTGATTGCCTCAACTTGTCCGTTGGCTTGCGGATAATATGGAGTAGAGCTGTCATGAGATAGCCCTAGCTTGGCAGCTAATTCAACCATCATGTGATTGCGAAAATGCGATCCATGATCTGTAACTATAGCCTGTGGTACACCGAACCTGGCGACTACATGATTGAAAAAGAAAAGGGCAGCTGTTTCACCAGTGTTATCCAATGTAGGCATCGCCTCGGCCCATTTGGTAAAATAGTCAACAACGACTATAATATACCCATGCCCCCCGGTCGAGGTGGGGTTACATTGCATGAAATCGATGCCCCACTTGGCGAAGGGCCCAACAGCAACTATTGGCTGTAAAGGAGCGGGTGGTCATCTGGTTTTGCTATCAAAGATTTGACAAGCATGGCAACTTCTGACTGCGGTTATGCAATCTTTGAACATGGTTGGCCAGAAGTACCCTGCTCGTAAGATTCTTTGTGCTGTTGCATATCCAGACTGATGTCCCCCACACGCGCCTGAATGACAATCATTCAGGGTTTTTTCGGCCTCCTCATGGGTAAGGCACCTCCTCAGAACTGTATCGACACCACGACGGTAAAGTGTATCACCGACGATCATGTATTCTTTTGCGTGGTATCGTATACGTTTTTGTTCGGAGCGAGAGGTGTTAGGCCTGAACTTTTGGGTTTGGAGATAAACTATGATATCTCCATACCATTCATCGCTTACAGATATCAGAAACAAATCTTCGTCCATGATTGACTCTTCCGATGTTTCATCATTTGACGATGATGGGAGATCGCATAACAATTCCGCGAAAACTAGAGCTTTCTTTGATTTGGTTTTTACAAATTCCAGATCAAACTCTTGAAGGATCGCTATCCATTTTGAATATTTTCCCCCAAGCAACTGTCGCGACAGTATATAAGTCATGGGGTTGCAATCTGACAGGATGGTAGTTTTTCGAAAGAGGACATAATGTCGAAACCTTTGAATCGCTTGAACAGCTGCAAGCGCTAGTTTTTCAACATAAGAGTATTTACTTTCTGTATCGTTTAAGTTTTTACTTAAATAATAAATAGGATGTTCAATTCCATCGACTTCTTGTACTAAAACCATCGCAATGGTCGTATTCGCTGCAGCCAGATACATGTTAAAATATCTTTGATAGTCTGGGGCGTACATTAATGATGCTTTTACTAGGCATTCTTTCAGAGCATCAAAGGAAGCTTGCGCTACCTGGTCCCAGACAAAAGGTACATCCTTTTTCAAAAGACGAGTATAACCTTTAGCAAGTTCTGCGTAATTTGGAATGAACCTCCTCAGAAAGTTCACTTTCCCTTGGAGTTTCTGAATCTGAAGAAAATTTGAAGGTGGAGGCAAATTAATGATTGCCTGAACCTTACAGGGGTCGAGACGAATCCCATCTTTAGAGACTACAAAGCCAAGTAAACGACCAGAACTGACGTAAAACACACATTTGTGCGGATTGAGTCTTATCTTGTAGTGTTGGCAACGTAGAAATATCGCTCTTAAATGCTGCGGATGATCAGTCCGCTTTCGCGAATGAGCTGGAAGATCGTCGAGATAAGGTTGAACAATGTTCTTGATGTCATGGAAGGCATAATTCATCGCCCTCTGAAACGTCACCCCTGTGTTCTTTAAACCAAAGGATAATTTTCGATAAGCGAATGTGCCCCATGGACAAATAAATGCAGTCTTTGACTGGTCCTGTGGGCGGATATTTATTTGATTATACTCGGAGAATCCATCCATAAATGAAAAGATTTCACATCCGGCGCATTCATCAATTATCTGGTCGATGAAGGGTGTAGGGTAGTTGTCCTTTGGACAAGCATGGTTTACATTCCTATAATTGACACACACTCTAATCGTCCCTTGTTTCTTCATAACAGGGACAATATTCGATACCCAATCGGTTAGAGGAACCGGGTAGATGAATCCAGCATGGAGGAGTTTTTCAACTTCCGCCTTAATGGCAGCGGCTTTCTTCTGGTGCACCTGCCGAAGCCGTTGTCTTACTGGTTTGACATCAGGATACATTTTAATTTCATGTTCAACTATACTCGAGTCAATGCCTGGCATTTCATCATATGACCAAGCAAAGACATCTCTAAATTCGCGAAAAAGAGCGTTATATATTTCCAGTTCTGAAGGGGAACAACCTTTGCCGACATGAATATTCTCTACAACATCTTCTTTGGTCGAGATATTTATGGCTGTGGTCTCTTCAATATTGGATAGGTTTCGCTCGGAATCCACCGTATTTACAGTATTAGTTAGGAATTCAAATACTGAAGGGTGATAAAGGTCACTTCGAGTATCTTCTTCATATTCCGGAAGAAGGGAACGATGGTGGTGATCATTCCATGGTGTCCCCTCAATCATCATTGATTGTAAGATTCCTTCGTCAGTCCCATGTACTTTCGACCAAGGATCTAATGGGGTTCCATATTCTCTAGATCTATCTACCCAAACGCTTGACGAGCGTTGATTGGGGCTCGCCTCCCATGCCTGAAACATTGATTGCTACAATATTTCTAAAGGGCTTGGGGGCAAAACCATTGAATGATCCATGTTGACCTTCGTGGAAGATATCATGTTGCAGGTCGCTACAAATGGTACACTTCCTGTATAAAAAGGAGGTGGTAGCGCGAAAGTTCCCATCAATGTGGGATCTTTCAATAATCCTACTCCGATATCTTGAATTGAATGGTTACTCTCATGGATCATGGGAATGCTTCCTGTAACTTGTGAACCATTTGGGAGGAAATTTTGTTGGTCGACGATCATAATCCCTCCTTCAAACGGGAATGCGATCTTCCTAAAATAAGTCGACACGACAGCAGCCATGGCATAAATCCATGGTCTACCCAGTAGGATGTTATAGTCAAGATTTCCATCAATGACTTCTACATCAATTTCTACTGTCTTTCCTCCTAGTTCAACTTTCAAGTTATTAAGGATACCGTAAGGGGTATAAGTCCTTACGTCGAAAGCTTTTAATGTCGTGGAAGATCGCGACAAGGTTGGAGATCCTAATGTCTTCCAGCAGCTCATCGACATAATACATGTCGATGCCCCCTCATCAATTATCGTTCTATGAACAGTTTTGTTGAGGGCTTTCACTTGAATAAGGAAATCTAATTGAGCCGGTAACTGAGGATCATATCCCTTGTGATCAAAGGATACAAGATTGGAATCTTTAGGATCAACCCCACCAATTGCTGATAACAATGCCTGCCTTTGGGTTGGACAATTTTGCAGCACTTCAAGGGTCGACATAGCGGATGGCGATTGGGCCAAATCTTCCACTATATTATAATGTTGTGCCGCTCTGGCGCGAGGATTAAATGTCGACTTGTGCACTACACCCTTTGGCGGTTTTATTGTTAATTCAGGGATGGTAGGCGTTACAACTTCTGTCGAAGTTGTTGTCGAACTACTTGGTTGATCTTTACCTTTTTCGTTCGACACCTGAGGGTTCCCATAATCTTTGTTCCTTGTCGAAATCAGAGCATCATTTTGCTGTTTCGAAACCGACAACATAAGGACTTGTGACGGGGAAGCATTTCCACTATCAACCAGATTTTGACCTGGGTTGGGAAATGGATCAGTTAATACAGCTGATGTTTGGGAACTTTTAAAGAACCTCTTTAACTCAGCTCTGAATGGGCAATTCTTTGTGTAATGATCCTCATCATCACATATCAGACATGGATAATTTGGTTTCCCTTTGCCAGGAGGGTTTGAAGAATTTTTTCCAGGGGATGACTCACCTTGTTTCTTCTTCTTCCCTTTGTTTTGTTTTTTCTTCTTGCTTCCTGGTTGATTGGTTTCTTTGCCTTTATCTTCCGATACGGCATTTACTTCCGAAGCAAGAATTTCTTCTTTTGCATTTTGATCCGAATTCTTACGGGCTTTCTTTGCAGAGGCCTTTATCGATTTCGTGTTTGCGGTGCCAATCACACCATCACCGGCATGAGAGTCACTATTTGATTTAGGAGGGGGAGGAATTGAAAATTCCGGTCTAGGGGCGTCAGGAATTTTGTCATAGAGCGTGCCGGACTGGGTATACACCAAGTCCAAATACTGTGCACGAGCAATTACTTGCTCCTCTGTTATGACTCCCCCCTTGGCCACATCTTCCATAATAGCCGGAAGTAACGAATTTATAAACCATTCAGCTAATAGCTGATCAGGAACATATGTTTTTACCATCCTACGACGACGACGCCACTCATGTATATGATCAGATATATGGGTAGCAGTTGTCTGTTTGAAGTTGGTTAATATTTCTGTTCCCGTTTCATACCTTATCGGTAATTGAAAATGGGTTAAGAAAGTCGTGGCTAGGGAACTAAAGTTGTCGAAAGAGGCTCTTGGCAATTCAATATACCATTTAGTCGCTGGACCTGCCTCTGGAAAAGGTGAAGTCTTATCGAATCGTCGTTAAGGGTGTTCGACGAACACCACAGATGGAAAGTCATCACGTGATTCGACGGGTCTTCACCTGGATTTCCATTGAATTTAGGAATGTCAGATGGAAGTTTATGAGGAATCGCTGGCCACCAAGGGGCATAAGCAACTGGATCGTTGGTTAAACGGTGTAAGTCAGGTAACTCTAAAGTTGCCACGAATGGTAACTGTTGATTCAGGTTAGGCGAAGCGTAACCAGGGTATGATGGAATCGCCTGAGCAGTGGGTCTTTGCATACCAGCATAATGTAATTGATGTTGGTATGATTGATATGGCTGGTGGACTTGACCACTATAAAGTGGTTGGTTTTGACCGTTTTGGATATACGGTTGTCCACTATTCGCAAAAATCTGCTGCTCAGACCCTTGGTATACTTGCTGGAACTGCGGTTGTTGGTATTGTACAAGCCATGGTTGTGACGCCATGTTTTGTTGCGCCATGCTAACCATTGGACCAAGGTGTGGGGTAATGGTACCCGCTTGTACTTGTGTCGTCCCACCAGTCGGCGATTGTGGTTGTGACCCATGGTCAAGCGACTGTTGCATTACAACCTGAGGTTGACATGTAACAGGTATTACTTGAACTTGCGACACGGTTACAATAGCTGGGGTGGTTGGGATGTTCGTCACAGGTACACACTGTTGCATAGAATATACAATCCTTGGTTGTTGAGGTAGTATAGGTACCCAACTACTTGACGCAATTCCACTATAACCTGAATACTGTTGAGAACTGCCATATGGATAGCCTCCCGGAGGAGGTAATGAAAGGGCATACTGCCCCCCATATGGTAGCAATCTGGAACTCAGAGTGATTTTTAATCCTTGAGGACTAGATGGCCCAAATTGACCTCCATGAGGATCAATCTGTCGAGTTTCAACATAAGAATTACCGGGTATTACTCCGGATGAACAAACTGGAACAGACCATACTGTCGACATAGTCCCTTGGTGGACTCCTTCTAGCTGTTGAGAGCTAGTTGGGACAGCTGGTATGCCGACAAACATCATCGGAGTGACGGCAGGGGGTTCTGCTGTCGCTGTGTCATTTGACACAGTCCTAGATGATGACGGTTGTTCAGACATTTTAAGTCTATCCAATAGATTGCCTAGCGATTCTACAGGAACTTCCACTTGTGGTGGATTAACTTCTGATGAAGGAAATAGAGTGACCCCGACTCCAAAATGAGTTGGAGTACTTGCTTGCGGATCCTCTACAATTTCCTCTATCGCAATCAAACCCGGTGGAAGAGGCAGACCGTCAGGTCCGTAAAATATTTCTGGTGCCGAAGAAGTGGTTGTTTCGACAGTGACAGTTGTTTGGGGAACAAAACTTTCTGGACCGGTTACAGATGGAACTGGTTCAGTTACACAAGTATTTGCCCCCAGACTAGGATCAGTATTACTGTCCTTCTGTGGCTGTTGAACTTCCTCTATAGAGGCAGGGTTTCCAGAAATGTTAGGAGTAACCGGAACCTCAGATGTAGTAGGAACACTTGTTCTAACTTTCAAAGGAGATTTTGAACTGGTTAAACGAGTTCGCTTTGCCCGTACTGGGTTCGATTCCGGGGACAAAGACGGTTGACTCGCAAGCCTCCGCGAATGACGGATTTTCAATTGACTTTCTTCCACGATTGCAGATTACTCGATCAACCAAAATATTAAAGGGCAAATTTGTGTTTCGAATTGAATGAATTTTATTAGACGCTTTTAGACACAACTTGCTTTTTCACTTTTTAAGAGTCGAGAAAAAGCTAAAGATGACTCTAGTCTCCTTCGATGTATTAACGAGCCCAAAGTGACAAATGCTCGGTTGGACTTTTTCAGTTATAGAGTTTGAAAAAGGCCAAAAGAAACTGCTCTGGAGATCTAGGCAGAGGGTGTGCCAAACCTTTCGCAAAACCACAGAATACGTTTTACGGTACGGGTGGTCGATCTTCGTGAATGCTGTGTTCACTGCATTGCAATCAGTAGGGTGGCCGACATGGTTTCCTATTGGATAAAGGCTTTGATCCTATAGGGGTCTCCCAATAGATACGCGACGGTACGTGGGAGCACAATCCGTATTAGTGCCACCGACTCTCAGGAGGAATCACCCACCTTCGTCGAGATCGACAGTCACTATGTTTAACGACGCCGGAACACGTCTCTAGCTTAGACCTCTAGATGTTTGCGTTATGTTTCAAAGCGTTGTTAGGTTCATTCAATATATTTTAAGTTGATCTTTTTAAAGTTTGCCTTTCAAGGTTCACCACGAGATGTATTGATACAAATTCCTAAATGCAGTCTAAGATGAGAAGCAAGCTTTTCCAATCTTTTCGACTTACGAAAATCTTAACTACTGAGGGAAAAGAGAGATAAAATCCTTTTCACACAGATCAAAGAGCACTCGTTAATGCACTTTTTTCCCTAAATCAACATACAAACTTAATGCAAAAATGCAAAAATGCAAGTATTTCTTTTCTCTTCCTTAATGTTTGATGAAATACAGAAAGAAAGTTGTTGTATAATTTCGAATTCAATTTCAAGCGAAAGCAAACAAGTTCGTCCAAAATCGAAAGACACTTTACGATTCACTTGTTTCGACACTTAGAAATATTTAAATTCAAACCATATAACGAAAGCGACAAACTCAATCAGCTATGAACAACAAATAAGCTAACTCTTAAGATCAGAAACGACACTTAATCACAGGTCTAGATCTAAGAGGTCAATGCAAGACTGGTTCACTTTTGTTATGGGAAACTGTAAATGACATAAGAAATACAAAAGAACAAATACAGTTTCTTTATACAACTGAGGCGGAATAATGACAAAGGAAGATGGTTCAGATAGGCCTACTAACTGGCAGCAAACAGCAAAAACAACAGTGAAAACAGATCAAGACACAACAAGAAACCACAGGAACTCAAGCCAAGACTGGTCCAGCGCAGGTGTAACACTGCCTGTTTGACCTTCAGCGCAGGTAGCCCCTTCGGGAACTGCGCTGAAATGCAGACTGCTAGTGTACAGCCTGCAATGAAGAACGAGACTTTCGTCCGTCTTGGTTTCCGGGTCACAGATTGCTCACAAATTCACAATTTTTTCTCAAATCAGAAGCTATCAGTCAAGGACACACTAAGGGATGTAAAGGAGGATGAAAAGCTATCACTAAGAGCTTATTAGAGTTCTTGTGGATCAGCTCTTCAACTCATAAACTTGCTCAGAAACTGAGCCAGAGTAGCTGCCCTCTACTTTGTGTTTGATAGATTCAAACACAGTTCGATTTGGTACTCTCCTTGTTTATGAAATGAATAGCAAGAAACACAACAAACTACCAAGATCCTCTCCCCAGCGAGTCGCCATTTTGTTGGGGGGAAAAGTATCTAATGCAGAATGCCTCTATCCCTACTCTGAAGGTGATAGTACTCCAGCAACAACTGAATGCAAAGCTATTCAAAGTTTCTTCTTTATGGGATGAGAGAGGGAAGAAAAGGATGATCTACTAACCGTTATCTTGCGCTTATAGTCGATCCAGTCTTCACTCCTTGCTGCTTGCTCCTAGCTCCTTGCCCTTTCACCGGCCCAGCTACACACAGATCCTGTAAAAGCACAAGAAAAGGAAACTACAAGAAGCATACATCCATAATCGATTATAGGATTAGCATAAATCAAATGTACAAACATCTATTCATCATAAAGATACATGCACATAGAAGAATCTTGAATACTTTATTGATAATAGAAGTAAAGTTCTGAGAGAGTTACAACCACAATGGGCCCAATCCAGCAACACCTCCCAGCTGAATGAAATCTCCTCTTCACCTCCTTCAAGCAAACACCCAATAGCTCTAATCACAAACCAACAACACTTCCTTACTTGCACAAAATTCCAGCCTCCTTAGACCTCATGAGAGAGCTCTATATATAGGAGATTTGGAGAAAGGATGAGTCATCTTGAGACTGGCCTGAAGCTGACTTGTGTCCTCTCCCACTTTAGTTAATCTTCAGTTCTTGAGTCCACTTGGAGAATCTTGCTTCCACTTGGAGATCAAGACCCTCTTACTCATCATAGGGCGAATTCCTTGAACCAAGTGTCAGTTTGGAAGCTTCCTGGGCAGTTGACACCTTGCAGAATGACTGTGCCACTTGGCCAATCTCGCCCAGCGCAGGTAGCCTTCATTGATTTTGACCTTCAGCGCAGGTACAAGGAGGAGCAGTTGACATTCAGCGCAGATGCTCAGTGGAGCAGCTGACATGATCCAGAAATGGCCTGTTTTTGAGTGTTTTTGAGTGGAGAACTGATTTTCAGTGCTGTGGTTTGCAGACCTTGTTCCTCTAAGGGTAAGAACAACATGTTTAGGGACTTTGGATCCCTCAGATTATTGACATTTCATGCTCCATGCTGTTAGGCACAAAAATGTCTATAACAACAGGAATCCAATGAGGAAATGGTTTTGTATTAAAAATGATGAGTTAATGCACCCTGTGCATTTTCTAAGATTTTGGAGCAAAACTGGTCAACCAAAAGGTCAAAAAACACCCAAAAAATGACCTTTCTGCCCTCTTTTTGAGCCATAGAAGCAGTCTCGGGAGAATCCGTGTTTGAGGGGTTAAATGAACTCCCAATGCAAAAATTCAAGATGTTATGGAAAATAGACTTGAAGAGATTTCCAACAAGTGATTTTGGGCCCAATTTGGATGCTAGGAAGGCCTCCAAAATGGCCCTGCAAAAACTATTGCGCATAGAGCTTGGGTGCTACGCATAGGATAATTTTTTGCTCAATTTTCACTTTACTGTGTCATGGCTGTAATTTTTTGGTTTTCTCTCATGCATAATGTTTTTACTAATGTAAATGGTGACTAGGTATGTAAATAGGATGAACATTAGTTACCAGAGGGTAGATTCATTGGATCAAAAGTTCTCCTGAAGTCAAATGAATTAGTTTCCTCCCTTTTAGAGGCAAGTTGTTAGGGTTGCCTAGATTCCAGTTTCTTGTTCAGCTTTTGATGGATTAGTTCCTCATCTTACGGATTCGACCTCTGAGGATGGGAGGAGGTTGAATTGAGGTCTATATCTTCTTTTCCTTTCTCGTTGTAAAGGGTGGGACTTAGTTGGATGCTTATGATTTGAGTAGACATCATTTTGTATTAGTTTTAGCAGGAGATTAATGAAAAGTTGTAGCTATTTCTTTGGGATCCATGTGGTATAATGTTAAGTTCAGTTTTTCTTATGTTTTCATGTGTTAAAATGTATTGTTTATTCCATTTGATCATTTAATGCTCTTTATGTGAATGTATACAAGTCTGAAAGGCTGAATCCATAACTTCTATGCCCTGTTTTGGGTAGACATTTCATTGTCTATTTTTTCTTCAGTTTAGGAAGAATCCATGTTGCTTACATGCTCTTTCTAGCTCCTCACATATTTTTGAATCACCTAACCCATCAAACCCTAGAGTTCTGAGCTTTGTGCATACCTTTTCCCATCGAACCCCTGCAATTTTGACCTAATTTCCTTGCCCTAACTGTTTGGTTCCTCCTGATCCAGCAAAACCCTTCAAAATCAAATCAAACCTTTTGCTACTATACCTAGCATAATATCATTTGCTCAATCCAGTCATCTTGGCTGAGATCCTTTCAGAGAGAGCCATATCTTGTTCTAGTAGGGCTCGCTACTTAGCTAAGCGTGGTTTGTCGTTGCCCTAACATTGCCTTCCTTAAGCTTGAGGTTCAATCCAAGTGATAATAGTGTCCATGACCTTCAAGATGACTTCCCAAAAATGAGACTCGTCATTGAGGGAGTCACGTAGAAGTGGTGGGATGAAAACTTGTGTGGGTGAAGTAGCTTTGTCATATTCCATATTTGGATGGAGTCTCCAACCAATGTCGAGACGTATTTACAGGACCACCAAAGAGGCAATATATTCCACTAAAGGTGGCATATTCTCACCATGCTGATTTACTTTTAAAGGAGATGAAACCACCAGAGGGTGCGACATATGGGGTCCACAAGTGATGGAATATATAACCAAAGGATAATGAGTGTGAGTGAGGATGAAAGAAAGATACTGATAAGTGACGGATTTTAAAAATTACCACACCAACATTCTCATAAGATGAAGGGTTATCTCCAACATATGACATGTAAGTTCCTATAGTGGTATATTTGTCGATGACATGCAATATTCTAACTACTAAATCATGAAAATATTTCCTTTATTAGGAAAATGAAGCTTATGGAACAATGAAGACATGATATAATTGATAACATAGAACCAACTATGGCTAAGAAGAAAAATATGTTTTAAGGGAGAATCAACAACTATAACCATTAGGGGAATTTAGAGGTATAAAATGGGCATCCTAAGAAAAATGTAAAACCAAAATAAACATTATAAGAACCAATAGGATTCAAGATGATGATTTCAACCATGGGGATGATTCACCATTTTTGGAGTAAAAAAGTAAAAAGATTAAAAAATAATAAAATAATAAAACTACTTTTTCAACATATCTCCCTAAGAGTTTACCCAAATTTCGAGTGGGAGTATTCGTTGGATGAAAAATGGAATTCCTCATCCAAGGAGTACCCATGTTCGGTACATCCGATGGAGCTTGCTACAATAAAAATGAGAAATACATGAAAAAATGTGTTTGTAATTAGGCTTTTCATGTATTTATCATTTTTCGTGTAGGAGGGTCCATGGAAAGTATGCAGCATGGGTACTCCTTGGATGAGGAATCAAATTCTACATCCAACAAGTGTTGCTGCTCAAAATTTGAGTACCCATAAGGAGATAAGTTGAAAATACAAGTAGAAAAAATAGTTTTTTCTTTCTTCCCTCTAAAATTTGATTATGTAATCTAATCTTATTTTATTATTTCCACTATTATTTTATAATTTACTTAGGAGGCTCATTTTAGACCTTAAAAATCCAATAATGATTGACATGCATAAATTTCCCCGCTAATGCGATGGAAAACAATGTATGAATGCTTTGAATCATGTGGGTGCATCCATAAAATTCCTCTATAGTTGTACTTGACTTAATGAGTGATGGAGAACCAATAATCTTCTAGCATGATGTAGTTGTAACAAAACTAGTACACATGTCACCCATAATAGTGCAGTATATCACTCAATTGAAGATGTGCATTAGGATCTAAAAAGTGACCTAACGAGAGAGTCTAATATGAGGAGCATAAACATCGAATGTCATCTTACTCAACTTTAAGGGATCCACCCATTTAATAGCGATCAACAAGGCTTTATGTTGCCAAGCACAACTTTGCAAAACCTCTAGGGTAGACATGGCAGAAGGTGATTGGGCTAAATCTTCAACAATACTCACTACAACAGAACAAGAAAATAGCACCGAAATTTAATGTATTTTATTTCTTGAATTAGACACCTTTTTCGACACAAAATGGGGTGCAAATAGGGATGTTTATCATAGCACCAGATTTTCTGGCAAAAATTGCATCAGAAATAACACTGAAAATTGCCCCTAGAATAGCGCCAGAAATAAAATCTAGAATTGTGCTAAAAGTTTCACTGGAAATATCTCTTGGCATAGCATGGGGAATAGCACCAGAAAGAGCGTCAGGAATAGATCTAGGAATAACAGAAGCTTATCACCAGTATTAGCACCAGGATTTTCTTCCAATTTGTCTTCTATTTTGGCTTCCAATTTTCCATGTAGTTTTGCTTCTACTATGGATTCCAATTTTACTTCCAATTTAGCTTTCATTGTTGCTTCCAAGCACCAAGAATAGTTCTAGGATTAGCACCAGGATTTGCTTCCAATTTGGATTCTAACTTTTCTTCCCATTTTGCATCCAGTTTTGCTTTCTGTTTTGCTTCTATTTTTTCTTCCTTTTTTGCTTCCCATTTTTCTTCTAGTGTGGCATCCAATTTTTCTCCCAGTTTGGCTTCCATTGTTTCTTATTTTTTTCTTCCAAGAATTATTATTGTTTTCCACATAGTTAAATCAATATTTTTTATTTCAATTTAATTAGTTAAATAGATCATGTCTCTTAAACAAGTTATAGGATTATACGGTAAGTCATATGAATGCATTTGAAATATTTTATAGGATAACATTTATAAAGAACATTTAGGGAAATGGACATCCATACAAATTACCAACATCATTATACTTATCAAATCACCACCAAAATAGAATCTACAACATCCAATATATATAAAATAACAAGGTAATTATTGTAACACAATCATCATCTATAATTAAAATAAGTGAGTCAAATATCTATAATTTAAGTGAATTTGAAAACATCCATTATGGGTAGTAAATTGAAACCATCATAAATAATAAATATGCGTCCAAATCATCAACCACTTTTAATATATAAAAGTTGATGAGTCAATACTGATAAAATCATCGTCATATATATCTAAAATAAGTGAAATTCACATACTCTAGTAGATCAATAACATGTGAAAATGACACATGTCCGAGAGTCGACATAATTCAAAATGATACATCATGTACAAATGATATAATTAAAAAACATAAATTATGTAAGACAAAATGATATAAGTCAATATGATACATCATTTCCAAATGATATAAGTCAAAATGATACATGTAAAAAAGATACAACTTAATAATATGGTACTAGATGACGTGAAAATGATACATATGATAGTAACCATGAAAATGGACATCATAACAGTATATAAAAAATGATCCATGATGCAGTGTATATGAGCATGAATGTCACTGGATGCTGCCAACAATTTCCTCATCATCATCATCACCATCATGATGATGATGATCATAATAATCATCGTTGTCATCTATATCAACATCGGCCTCCCTATCATCTATATATGTGTCATCATGAGAATCATATTCCATATCATCATTGGACCCAACGTGATTTGCATCTATGTGATGAGGATCATTCAAACCTTCTAGAAGATCTTTCTTTTTATAAAAAAAAAATATTTATAATGAAAATTTATTATTTATTTCATGCAATAATTAATTTCTTTGTTATATATCCAATATTACAACATATGAAATGAAATGATAATCATATTAAATCATATCAAAATTCACATACGATAATAAAATTTCAAATAAGTTACAACTAAGGTGTCATTCCAATGATGTAAAACATTCAACAATTCTAATAAACATTAATAGAAATTTCAACTTAGCGAGTTGTATAGAACAACACTAAAATCCATTGTTAGGATATACACTACCTTTCCACACTCAAGTGAAGGGATGTTCAATGTTTCCATTCAATGTTCAGTAGCTAGATATAGTAAAGGTGTTGAAGATGAAATGGTTATGGGGCTTGTTTCCACACAAAATGTGGTGAACAAAAAGGGACGATGCTGAGTAGCACTAGTCGTTATCTATCTATAAATGGTTGTTATTAAATTGTAACCTAATGCAAGTGCACTCAATAATTTTTAGGATACCTTATCTTACCCTTTTCATATTCACTGTATTTATTTTGAGGTTGTAAAGGAATGTGTGGTTTATGGAGTGAGTTGAGTGCATGAAGTTAAAACAAAATCCCTGGTTTTAGAATACAATGTATCACTGGTACTAGAGGTGTCACTTTGCGGCATCATTAAACTAAGGCATGATAGAGTACCCTTCTCTTTCAATATAATTAATACCATTTCTTCTAACTTTTGTATTTAGGTTGCAAATTCAGGTAAACGAGGCAAAATGGAAATTGAAAGTCATATGAGGAGAGAAGAAAAAAGTTCAAATCAAACATAAAGGCTAAGACTGAGTGTTTTACGATTGGTGAAATCCAATATTGTATGGAAGGTAATCATTCATTTATGGTACAGTTTGAAAGGTTGGGTAAGTTTTTACACACCTATAGTTTAACTTAAAGGGATGAGTTCTTGAGGTGGTATGAATTTTAAGGGAATAGCCATATTACACATATTTTTGTAGAAGACACTACCAAATCGTAAGGCAAAGTTTTGAGTGTCCTTGTGGATTCAAGTTGAACATATTTATATTCCAAGTAGAGGATGCATGTAAAAGGATTAGGATCAGAGCTAAGAGGGTTGATAGAGAAGGCATTGCAGGTTTGATTTGATCAAGCATGTAAAAGGGTCTTGTTGTGAGAGTGTAAGAATTATAGCCCTGTGGAGGGAATTAAATTTCATGAATATGATTAGATCATTGAGCATTGAAGGTTCTTTGAAATCCCTTTGGCATAGACAGAGACCATATCAATAACGCACTAGCAAATCTTTTGATAGCAAATTATAATCAGTTGTTTGAGAAAGTGCTTCCAAATCAATGGGTAGTGTAGGAGTGCAGAAAGTTTGAGAACCATTCCCAAACATATTGGTGGTAAAAAGGACAATAAAATTTTACAGAGCACTACCAAATTATATGGAAGAGCTGAGAGAGGTACATTGTAGGTGAGTATTCGTGATTCACCCTACATCATTTTTGGTATCAAAGATCCATAATATATTCGATCAATCTATTCTTTTTCCTTTTCAGCTCTCATTGTATTTCTCTTTAGAATTTGAAGGATTATGTCTTGGAGTAGTCGCATGTGTTGATTGCAATGAATTTGAATGTGTGTCCCTTCAATGATTCGAGTGTTGTTACAAGGTGCAATGGATTGAGGAAACAATGTTTTTGCAAATTCACCCTTTTTTGGGTTGATTCTAACTAAGAAGGAGATGGAACACCCCATTTCCTTAATTCTATTTGACTCCTATTGTATCTCTTTGCAGAACCGTGAAGAAATATGTTGGCATGGTTTGATTGAAGTTTCCATAGTTAAATCGTGGTTTGACTTATGCACTATTTGTCCTTTTAAAACTTGGTACACCTTATATTTTCCTTCGATTTTCATTGTATCGATTGAAAGCCATGAGTGGATGTATCATTGAGTTCTATATAAAGCTATTTATGTGAGTTTCTATTGACTATTTTTTTTGTGTATATGGTATTTTTCTCTTTTTATACTTTGAATATAACTTTCCATTTTTCCCAGATCATTGGTCAAAGTATGAAGGAATGTGGCCATATCCTAGAGTAGTCAGAGCTAAGGTTTTGTGTAGTTTTAGAATGAAATTCAAGCTGAGACATACCCCCTGCTCTATAATGTCATCAATACCTTTCAAATGAATGCATTTGAAATGGGTTTGGGAATTCCATTGAATGAAGGTTGAGAATCAGTTTTATAGGAGTAAATATTTTAAGAGAGAATTGTCAATTTCTCTGGCGGTGCAAGAGCTCAGAAGTTTGTAAAAGAAACTGTCAATTCCATGGGAAATGTAAGAGCTTAGTGATCCTAAAAGAATATCTACGAATATTTTGATAGCTCAACAAAAGAAGTGGTTTGAAAAGGAACTGCCAAATCAATTGACAAGATAGGAGTGTTGAATTTTTTAGAAGCTTTTTCAAATGTAAAAGAAATAGAAAGGATATCAAAGCTTTCAATCAATTCCAAGAAGGATTGTTATGGATCTCTAGTATCCTTTCCATTATTTTTCCAATAATTTATAATCCTACCACACATTTTAGTTAATTTTGTTTAATACTATCGACAATATATTCTTTGAAACAATATTTAAATATGGGTAAAATCACAATTTCCTTGAGTACAAGTCTTTATTTTAGTTGCACATTTTATTTTCAGAAAAATATAGGTTCAATTTTTGTGCTCTAATGGCTATTTTTTCTAACATAGCGTAAAAGGATAACCAAACATTTTCCATTTTTTAACATAGACATTTGGATCATCTTGTGTTGGGTAAAGAAACATGAACAAGAACTGCCCAAAATAATCAAACCAAGTTTGATGGGCAGAATAAAAAAGTGAAATGCTCACCAAAGTGCAAGCCAAAGGTGATACTATAGATATTTGGAAGCAACTTAAGGATTTACATGAAAATTGAAAGAAAGGTAGAGCCCTCTCCCTTAAAAATTTATTATGTTCAATAAGAATGGATGAAATTTCATCTTTACAACATCATTTGTTGAAGAAAAAAGTACTTTAAGAATAATGGAATGTCGTGGGACATAAAATGGAAGAATGCATTGTAGTAATCAATCTCAAGATTTTAGAAAACACGCATTGTAGTAATCAATCTCAAGAGTTTAGAAAACACATTTGAGTATTTTATTGAATCTTGTAATAATATTTTTATAGATGTTGAGTTGAGGTTTGATGATTTGGGAACTAAATTCTAAAAACAAGACAACTAGAAAAATAAGTTTTGAAATAGTAGTGGGAATGAAGGTTCAGAAATGGATTTCGTAAGGTTTGATAGCTGAAGTAATCA
Source organism: Pinus tabuliformis (assembly GCA_031772625.1). Taxonomy (NCBI): domain Eukaryota; kingdom Viridiplantae; phylum Streptophyta; class Pinopsida; order Pinales; family Pinaceae; genus Pinus; species Pinus tabuliformis. The sequence goes on along the minus strand of CM062819.1, from coordinate 345,673,614 downwards.
CTAAGACTTTTAAGTGTCCTTAGTGTGGAAAATTGATCCAATAAGGAAAAATTGAAAAAAAAAGTTTATATGATGATAAGAATTTGAAATCACTAGTCATGAAGGCCAACGTTCCAAAACATAAGAGGAAGACCTCATTGTTTCTATATAATGGGATAGTACATGTTATCACATTCAAATTTTTGAGGTGAATTGAATTGAGGTCCTAAAGTCTATGCTCTACTAAATTTTTATGAACATGACCTTTTAATATGACAACGTCAATTATAACACTATATGATGAAGGCATTGCCAAAATACAAGACAATAAGTGATATGTAAGATGATAAGGGAGGCACTTCCAAATCAGCAAATAGCATGTCATACATGTCATTCGACAGGTGGCACTACCAAAATAAAAGTCATAAGCTATAATGATTTCAACATGTCATACTACCAACAAAGAGTATTGAAGATCGAATTTGAAGTGGGATATGATGAATACGTGAGGGAATATATTCATTTCGTGCTTCCACTTTTCACACACAAATTTTATATTTTTACAGCCAAGGAGTGGCTAACAAATGTGAAGGGACAAAGCAAAAATCCTGCTATAATTTTTCTATAGAACTTTGTTTTTCCTTGTTTTAGTTACTATATTCAAGCATATATTCATAGAACTTTGTTTTTACTTGTTTTAGTTACTATATTCAAGCATAGATTCTAAATAAATGGAAATGAATTTTTGAAAAAACAAAGATATTTCTCTTGGGAACAGTCTCATTTAAAAAAAATAAAAAAAATTCATTTCTTACACAATTATCATGGTTTGGAATATATGAAGGAATATTTGCAACCCATTTTTCTAGATTTAAATATTAAATGATTTTTTGTTTTAGTCATTAACTTTGCATGTTTTTTGAGACACTGAAAAATTAATTTTTCAAATATGAAAGAGGGATTTGTCAGTAATAGAATGATTTACAAAAACCTCTTTCACGTTTACATCAGGCACCATGGTTTGGATTATTTGAATGGCTCTTTAAAGCCTATTTTTAGGAGTTCACCAAATTCAATTTTTTTTGTGTTTACAATCTTTCCCAGATTTTAAGGCAGCACTTGAAGGGAAGTTGACATATTATTTGGCATGAAATTAGCTCCATATTTTTAGTAGGTCAGATCCAAAATTCAAGGGTTGTTTCCTTATTATGATCAAGAAACATGTATCCCAAATAATGAGCCTACACTAGTCCTACCTTACAGACTTCTTATCCACCAAAACAGAAATTTGGATGAAGTAAACTCTGCAAACATGAATGATGATATGTATAGTACAAGATCATGTAAATAGTGGCTAATATTAATTAAGAAATGAAACACATAGTGGCATTTTACAACAATAAACACAAAGATTCATACGGGGAATGAACCCCAATTAAAATTTTCTAACAAGAAACAAGATTACCTAGATTATATCCCTTCATGAATGCCTTTGATGCAAGAAATTCTAACATCTATACTCAGCACTATTGAACCAAAAACATTGTACCTCATAACAAAATCTTCAACTTGCATTGCATTCAAGATAATCAACAAAGCTCAAGGGGAAATCCTCAATCGTAACCATGGATAACAATGGAGAGAACTAATATTTAAATAGAGTTATAGCTCTGTCTCTTGATAATATAATAATATTGTTATTCTCTAGATAAAAAATTTCCTCCTAACTAACTCCTAAACGTTCGTTAATCTACTAATAAACTTCTAGTGGACAATTCAAACAATAAATAATAAACATGAAGTAGGTGGAAATAATGCCTTGACAATCCATAAGAAAAAGACATACCTTCTAGGAAGAATGCACTCTTTTCATGTTTCTTTGACCAAGTAAGAGTGGTCTAAGGGTTAACATGAATCTTATTCAAGATAAATTCTCCACAATAGTATGAGTAAAAATGATGATTTGTAACCATATGCTAAAAAAACTCCAATGACTAGAAATTCCTCCTCCAAAATCTCTAATCACCCCCTCCAATGTGTAACAAACCTCAATAGGTGTGCCAACAAGTAGATCCATAGGATAGGTGACCATGCTAGCATAGATCCATCTGAAAAGTTTGTTATAACTTATAACAAGCTCTATACCCAAGAAAAGAGGATGGTTCCATGAAATCTGCGATGTGAAAGAGTAAAGACTCAACATGTGTGCCATCATTTAGGGATTGGTGGATATATGCTAGTGTAGATTTTCTTATCAACCTATGATGTTGTGACCATGGATCTAGGCTCCTTGAAATTCCTTAATTGGGAAGCAATGATTGTAGATGAATGGAAGTGCCTTAAATCTCTCAAAACATTTCCAACATATGGACAAACTACGTTCTAATGTTTTTTTTGACTTGTGCGTTTCTATGAGAAATTGAAGGACAATCATATTGATGTTTCTCATCATCTAGCAGACCTTGACACTAAAAAATAATGTCAAAATATTGTTTATTTTGAAGAAAAAGAACAACATGATAGTGGTAACCATATTGGCTATTGACTAACAAGTTATTAAAGTACATTATGTATGAACTAAAATCATATCCTAAATTTTGAAGGTTCATGAAAACCTAGAAAACATACATGTGTGTTACAGGCTTATGAATTCAAAATACGATCACTAAGTTTCACAAAGAAATTGTGTTGCAGATGGATGTTATCCCACCACCTTGTTTCTATTTTTTGTCATATCTCTTTAGTTTTATTATGACCATGGAACCTTTATGGCCAACCCTCAGCTAAAACTTGAGAAACTTTGGCTCCAAAGTTAGCTCTTTGCAAACAGTTTCAAATTGTAGATTAGATTAAGCATTGGAGTAATATACCACTATCATATCTGGTTGATGTTTTGAGTAATAATTGATGGCCACTTCAATTCATGTTCCTAGTACCAAGTGCACTTGATGGTTCAATGTGTTCTTTGCAATTGGTGCCCTATCTATTTGAATTATTTCTCTTTCCTAAAACTGGAAAAGAAAATAAAAATAGAATAGAAACTAAAAAATTCAAGTGATCTCAAAGATGAACTAAGCTAAATTGTAGTTATGTAAGTTTGAGACAATAGAAATTTGAAGGTGTAAAAAATTGAAACAAACTAAGATTGGTGCATGCATGCCTTCACCATGCATTTTCCATTTACACCTCTTAATTATGCCTAACTGAAACTCTACTGCACCATCTCACACGAGTCATAGATAAACTATTATGTTTATTTGATAGTGGTCTCCCAAGTATCACATAAATTTATGAAAAAAAAAATCATGCCCATGCATCTGTGATGAAATGAGCAATCATCCATGACCATGGATTTGTTATGCCAGAATCAAGAATGACAGGATTAATTTTACCACTAATAAGAGTTCAAATTGAATATGGATATGTTGATGGTGCTATACTAGCCAACATGTCAACGGGATCTCCCCGGTAAGAAATCCCAATTAGACCTCAGATTGTTTGGTGTACGAGTCCCAACAGTGGGTTGTAAAGCAATGCCTTGACCACGTTGTCGCATAGAGGCAAGTAAGATAACTCTGTTGGTAGAAAGGGTGTGACCGCTACAGTGAGTCAAGGAAGGTGCATGAGAGATTCCTAACATAGGTGGGTTGAGATGTGTGCACCCCTTGGAAAACTATAAGTGTACTTAGCTGGGAAGGGAACACACGAGAGAAGATGCATCACAAGCTGGAAATTAGGTCAATCTAGCAATCCAAAGTGATGGTTAAAACAACAGCACATTAGCAACAAGATTCATATAATTGCATACAAAAGTGTTCATACACAACTACATAAGTTAAACAACATACATTTCTACAACAACCGGAATAATCCAACTACAATAAAAACATATGCATGAAAACGTGTTGGCTCTTATTATATAAAGAAGTGTGAGTTACAATCATATAATGCATCCATGTAAACTTTCTAGCCCCAACAGTGGAACGTTATAGCCACATCTGCCTCATCCTACATAGAGATGAACTAGTTTCGTGCAGTGGAGAAGACAAGGCGCATTATGATACTATCCAAGCTCTTTCCAAGATAGTCTTATCAGAAGCTTGGCTAACTAAAAGCCTATACAATGAGTTATAAGGGACTATTTAAAGCAAAGGGTGGGGTGGCCCTTGACATTCCCCTTTATGACTATTCAACTACCCTCATGATGCTTCACCTACTCTATGACTGTTACATCCAGCATTGACACTTAACTTACATTTGACATGACTCAACATTACAATGCACATGTACCCATGTGAACACAATGGCTTGAGCAAGCCAAAATAGACATCACTCTCACGTAGACAACTTCAGAAGTCCAAATGCTCAACATCCTCATGTGGATCAAAAGTAACATATTGATGCTAAGCTTTCTAGTTGCTAATAGTGTTTGTGTGTTCTACGGTGACATACATCTAAAACCTGACCTTTGCCTCCATAACATCGAGATATAATGCTTGGTCTCGTTTGTCCAACTCATCTAAAAGCATGCACATCATTTTCTTCAATGTGGCAAGACCAGCAACATACTTGTGCATGATGTCTGCACTCATAGGCACGTCTGGGCTGGTGGCGATGCACATCAACTCGTCAAAGTATGAGTCAAGCTGTAATCAGACCACCTTCTTTGTCTTTTCCTGGGTGGGAGTCCCGATTGATGAGATCACATGCGTGCACACCAGAACATCCATACTTTTGAATACTCGTACATGGGAGGCCTGTATGATAGTGATTAATTGGGGACCTCTTCATAATTTTGGATTTGACTCTGGATATGTGCCTTCAGCTCGACTGCATTAACCCTCATCATTTTTGGCAAGTCAAGTGGGGCTCCCTTATACATCATCATCCATGTTTTCATGTCATCAATAATAGCATGCACGTTTGTCAAGATGCATGATATTCTAGTAGATCGCTGCTGCCATCCATTGAGATTGATGACTGCCTTGTGCATGGTAACAAACTTGGAGTACAATGCTCGCATAAGTGTCTCAAGGGACAATACTTCATCTAGTATTTCCTTCTTTAGGTGAGCTCGAATGGACATTGTCACCAAGTCTCCTCCTTGCTTGGCCGCTTGTAGTTCCTTTGCCATTCACTCATTCTCAACTATTAGGAAGTGAAAACTTGAGCTAGTGGCTTCAGTATACACTCTGGTTGCATCAGACAAGGGAGATGGATGTTTTCACACATCAGTCATGATCATTTTTTCTTCAACTTGCGAAGGAGATGTTTGATCCTCTGGAGTTGACACCATGTGAGACTGCACAACTCTATGTTTGGATTTGTGAAATAAGATGTTTTGCATCTCTTCTTCTAGCTGATCAAGAAGGATCTGAGTGCCTCCTTAGTCATCCAAGAACCGCTCATCATATGGATGCATTGAAGTCAGTATGTCAACATCTTTGTGGCGAGGCATGAGGTTGGTGTCCTATTACAACTCATGATGCTCCATGTCTGCATCCAACTATTGAAGTGCTTGTTCTATCTCATGAGAAAAGTCTTGCCCCTACAATGGTTTACCCTATTCACCTGATGCTAATTCTTAAGATGAATCAACTACTTGTACATGTGCTTGTTCATCTGTTTACACATGTTGCGCCCTTTGCTATATCTATTGCTTTTGTGCTTCCCTCTCTTGTTTTCACAGCTCTTGTTCCTTTCAAAGTTCCTCCATCATCTTATGCAACTCCTTCTTTACTTCTTCCATTTTCTTCTTATCCTTTTGCCTTTGCTCGATTCTCTTGTCGCGCTACTGCCTCTTTGCCTCAATAGCCATAGTTTCTTTCTCGACAAGTGGATCTACTCAAAGCTTACATCTTTACTCCTCCTCCATGTGATCGGCAATCTTCCTTTTCACTTTGTCATGCATTGGTGTGCTTGGATCTACTGCCACTGATGCTACTTCACTAACCACTCCATATCGAAGCTGACTGGGTCATTGGGTCTGGAGAAACTGTAGCAATATCTCCATGGGTTCTCCTTGGCCCAATGAAATGCCCCATGGATCCACTTGAACTGAACTGTCGTGCAGTGATCTGTCAGAATACAATGTGGGTCATACGGATTGTAGCTTCAGAGATTAAATGGGTACTTCTTCATCAGTTCTACTTCGAAATCCGCTTGCTTGATACTGGAGATCTCATATAACCCAATCCGTAATGAGAGAGTGAGCCAAGGTGCCTTCTTCTTTTGATTCATTCTAGCTGTCAATCCTGCCGAGGTGTGATATGCTACTTACTGCATGACAAGTACATCCAAGGAAAACTTTGGGAGAATATGCGGAGGCTTCTCCACACTGAACATTCGGATGAAAGTGTTGGATGGTGAGGCATACCAATATGCAATGCCTTTCAATGCCTCCATTGCTTCCTTTGACATGTAGGGTGGATCCTGTTTGAATATCATCTTGTATAGAGGGGCAAAAAAATGATCTGATAGTCATGTGATTACTCCTTTGAAGCTGCATTTAGACAACAACTTGAAATATGTGATCACGTTAGTCTCCACCGATGACCATGCCCACTCCAAGCTCGGGAACTCTTGTTTGGCATAGACTACATCTAGGATGTAGGTGAACATGTAAATCTCTACATGCATACCTCTGGGTGAATGTTGAGCCTTCATTAGATGCTCCTTCAACTGATGAGCCAATATGCCAAATGAGTTACATGGTTTTCCTTCTCTAGCCAGTTGGTCCAATGCAACCACCAAACTCTATGGGAAGGATTCCGTGCTTGCTTGGCCATATAGTCAACAAGAAAATATGATCAAGTATTGTTACACCTTCCTCAATATATTTGTCTTGTATATCTTGTTGGGTGTTAACTTGAGTCAAACTGACTCCTTTACCTAATTCTTCAGAATTTCTCTAGAGTTAGCATTGTCATTGGGTAAGATGAATGGAGTTTCCATGATAGTCACATGCTCTAACATCTGATAAATCTCATCATAATATTATTCCTAGAAGGTCGCAACCTTCATCCCGTTGACACTGCTCAAGGTCATCATCTCGGGATTAGTGTGAGAGATGCTCCAATGTATCATGTCTACGCATGGGAACACGGGATATCTGCAAGCAATCTGGTACAAGCCAAACTTGTGAATGTTCACGTACACCTGAGAGCCTTCAAGGTGTTCCCTAAAAGTGCCTGCAAATGTTTCACTGACCTCTTGCCACTTCAGTTTGATTTCCTTGTCTAGATACAACTTTGTATCTTCATAGATCGGTAGACTAGAGGACACTTGCTCAATGATTTCTCCAGCTGCATTCCCTTCAGTGCCTTGAGGTCCTATTCTCATGGAAGCCATTAAGACAGATGAACACCTAAAAATATCTAGAGACAAGCAACATGCATGGCAAGGAATCTGTTAGTGAAAATAAAGAAACTTCAGGGAATGACACAACACATACCTGAGAAACAGATAGGAAAGATTGTGCAATTTCTTCTGGGAGGCTAGGTGATTAGCTACCAGAACTACGCAAAAGGTAGTCTGGGTTATCTGAGAGGCAATACTGGCAGCTATATCTACGCAATGTGCAATCTAGACTGGCTGTTGGGTGTTGGGATTGCTCAATGCGTAATTCCAGTTAGAAGTGACTGTAGGCTCAAGGATTGCATTGTGCAATTTTCTGGGCTAGTAGTCACTGACCCTTAGAAATGCACAAAGCAGTCCTGGAGGGTAGTTCTAGGTAGAAATGCACATTTCTGGAGAGGAATGTAGAGCCTTCCTTCTCGAGACTGTGCAATGAAGTCTTAGTGAAGGCAGAGTCTGGGCCGCGGTTTGCCCGACTCGGCGATGGGCAACTAAAAGAAAATAAGACAGTGAATGCATGGTGACACTAAGTGATAGCATAAGTGATTGACAATGCATGCAAAAGATGAATGAAATATTTAACAAACAGATTAACATGCATGTGGGTGAAGTGGTTGGTTAGTTTGGTGAATGTTCGTGAAAAACAATTTCATGGATGCGACAACAGTGAGATAGCAACGAAAAATGAAACAGAGCGACATAAAAGTTGAAAAAGACAAGTTGAAGCCACTTACCCATGAATAGCTGGGCTGGATCTGTCGAAGAGTCCTGGATGTGCTGTGGGATGTCAGAGATCTAAGTTCGATGTGAAAGAATGAGCTCTGATCCATCGAATAAAGATGTTTTGGCTCATGACACACATGCCACAAATATAGGAAATAGCAACAATTGGAGGGAAGTTTCTAAAACATCTTTGCATGTAATCCTCGACTACTAAAAATAGCTCCTTGAATCATGGGATTCCTTTTGCATGTTGCCTTTTGCTATTCCTAGAAGAGTAGGTCATGCATGCAGGCAAGTCAAGCTTCCTTGGTCCCGGGTGGAACTAGTCAACCAGACTGCTAATGCGCATTTCCGGTTGGGAGCTGGGCTATATTCCCAAGAGGTTTGCACGATTTCTTGGCAGAGTAGCTAACTACTTCCCAGATTTGTGAAAATTCTAGGCTGAGCAACCCTGCGGGGGAAATTTATGCAATTCCCACTGGGAGTGTTGGCTGGCAGAATTGCACAATTCTGGAGCCCAGCAGGCTACCAGACAGAATTGCACAATTTCTAGAGGGAAGGCTGGTTTCCCTCCAGAAATGCACAATTTTCTTGGGGAAGTTTCTCAGCCTATAGCTAGACCAAGTCCGGGTGAATAACCTATGAGGGAAATGCATCAAGCTGTGATCGACAGGCTTCCTTTCTGTATGAAAAACACTGAAGCTTATGTACTTGACAAAGAAAGACAAGGTGTTGTGAAATGTTGGGAGGGAGGCTCCAAAATGGGCTAAGGAAAAATTTTGGAGGGTGATTGTAGCCGCTAGAACACTTGGCGACATGTTGGTAGAACTCTAGCTCTCTAAAGGGACCTTGTCCATGAAAAAACAATCTAACACCTCCAGAAGTATTGTTCAATTCATAGCTCACCTTGGTTTCACACTAGCTTGATTGTAAGATGTAGCATCTGCCAATCTCTTGGTCGATTGACAAATATTCCAAGCTGTTGGAAGCAGAATCCCCTAAGGGAATTTTTGGGGCTAAAACCCCATGTTTGAGTTAAATTTTCTAATAAAATGGTCAAGTCTCCACACTTTGTGGTTGCAGAGTGCGAAGGTGTCATGTATCATAAAGGCTATTCTTCCCTTAGTTTTGTAAAGTAAAGTTGGCTGTAAGAAATCTACACATGGTCCGTAGACCATGGGATTTTATAAAAAGAGCTAAGCTCTAAGTAGTTTGAGAGACAGAAAATGATGAATTATGTAAGAGAGTCGTAGCTTTGAAGGAAAAGGTCTATGTCTTGTGTCTTAGCATAGGTAGAGGCTCTGCAGCTGAATGCACAGAGGCCTAGGGAAGAAGTCTGCGGCTGAGTGTGTGGACCCCTGTAGCTATGTGCGCATAGTGGACAAAGTTTGTAAACACTTGGAAGATATTAATAAAGAGAGATATTCTAAAATTTTTGCGTCTTTTTTCTATTGATGCATCTTAAATGTTAATTTCTTTTATTATGCTTGTGTGATGTGCGAATCAATGCAATTACATTCAATAACTAAAGGAAATTACGAATATTTGTTTACACAGTGTTAATTTTAATTGTTTCATAAGATAAGAAAGTCACTTAGATTAATTAGGGAATCTGCACGAGTCACTGTTGTAGTAGCGCGAAAGTACCTGAGTAGCAAGCTAAGGATGTGTGAAGGTCGATCGCACCCTTTCATAGAGGTATTGAAGGCCGGGATAGAGGGCTCATCTCACAAGCCCTAGAGTGAAGCAACCTACACAAAGCCAGGGATAAAGGGAATCAAATGACATCACAACCATCTCAGGGTGTGGAAACTCAGTTCCAACATCCCCCCATACTGCTTCAGGTGAGACTTCAGTACGTGCTCTGTGGGCTAATGCCGAAAGGGCTAGTAGTGTAGGGATTTGTTTGGCCTATTAATGCTAAACTTGGGTCAAGCCCCATCAAGCCAACACAAGCTAAGTCAACACAGTTGTTTCGATTGGGGTTGAGGGGTATATTGGTGCATAAGGATTATAGTCATCAAAGTCTTAGTTTCATCTTTGGTGTTGCTCCGCTGCCAGTAGGCATGGACAATACCTCGGTGGAGTCACATAGGAGCACAAGCATGGCTCTGCTACTAGCGACCCTGGTTAGTACCCCAGTGGAGTTACTTGCATCACCTCCCTATGCAAGAAACCTTTCTCTTCTTTTGCTTTATTCATTTTTCATTTGTATTTTTTTTACTTTTCATTTTTCATTTTTTCATCTTTCATTATGCATAGTACTTTTTCATTTAAGAGGTGGAAGAGGCATCCTGACTTATTGAAAGCAGAAGAGGTCTTTCTAGAAGAGAAGTAGTTTATTGTATCTCTCACATGCCTATTAAGGTTCACTTCGAATAGTATGTATTTTCCTTCGACGTATCATAGACTAAAAGTAACAAGATCTTCATACAGAGGAAATATGACAGATAACCAAGTAGCGATAGCTGTATAAGCCCTCTTGCACTTCACCCAGCTCATTTCAAGAGTCATACATGGTTTCATGAAAAACTAACTTATGAATGAATGAAACGAACTATACGAAGCAAGTGAATTAAAAAACAATAAGGCAAATAAAGAGAAGAAGAGAAAGTGAAGGAAAAGAAATTAAACAAAGAAGAAAGCAAACAAGCAAACAAAAAAAGCGAGTAAGCAAGAAAGCATGCAAGAAAATTGACTAAAAACAAACACTACTCCTACTCCCACACTAATGGTGCATGGGCCTAATCACATGAAGTAATATTTCCATTGCAGTCACTGATGCATTGGTTGACCCATGTTGGTGAAGGCTTGGTCCGTGAGAAACCCAGTTGTGCGGACTAGCAAGCAAGAAAGATATAACAATGAAGACAACCACACCTCGTGTTTGATAGTGGCCATGGGACATAAGTGAGTGCAAGTGCATGACGAGTAGTACGTCGACTTAGAAACAAAGATAACTTGCGTCATACATGTGTGATTTCAATGTAAGATTCCTCCAATGCATGAGTGATGGGATTGTGCAGTTATTGCGTGAAAATTTGAAGCACAAGAACACTCTTTACTGACACATCCAAGAAAATAAAAGAAACAAAGATAAATTGCGTCATAAACATGTTCTTGCAATGTAATATTCCTTCAATGCATGAGCGATGCGATCATGTAGTTCAAGTGGACGAAGTATGATCTATGTGTGAGATGGATCTTTAATGCATACATGTTGGCTTAGGGGGTCCTGACCCAGGTTCACCATTAATTTATCCAAACTAATCCCTACACTACTGGCACTTTTGGCATCAATCCACGGAGCATGGACTGAAGTCTCACCCGAAGTAGTATGGGGGGTTCTAGAAGCAATTTTATGCACCCAGAGATGGTAGTGATGTCATTTTATGCCCTAATTGTGTCCTTGCACAAATTGATAAGCCTTTTAGGGCCAGTTTATATACTTTTCTTAGACGGCCTCTAGAGCTTTGTGAAGGTCTATGACTATTGTTCGCGGAACCTAAATAGGTGAATCAACTACTTATATGCTTATGCAATTACTCTTACTTCTGTATTTACCCAGATCAACTTAAGTGTCTAATAACTTCAATATGCATTAACATGTTCTTCATGTAAACATATATTATCACTTTTGTTCAGATAACAATGTAAAGCATATAGATTCGCGCATTAATACAACATTAAATCACGAAACCATTATTCAACAGAACATAACTGGATTTATTCATAACATAATTAAATAGATCAAACATAGATATTTCTAGAGTAATCTTCTTTATTAGTACTTCATATCTTCTTACAGATTCTAACTACCCTGTGGATTTCTACCCTAGGCCTCTGTGCAAACAAATGCAGAGCCTTTCTTCTACTCTAAAACTCTTTGCCCTTCTCACTAATGGCCCATTACAATCATCATCATTACTACTTATTCTCCCAAAAACTACCTTAGCCTCTTCTAAGATTCTCCTTTTTATACAATCCCATGGTTCGCAGACAATGGATAGATCTTCTAATGTCGGCACAACTTACATAATACAAGGGAAGAAACCATTTTTGACACTTTACATCTACATACCCCGCTACCACAAATTACATAGACTTTACACTTTACATACAAAAAGTTGGGCTTTCTGCCCCAAAACATAGACTTTTAACCCCAAAATTGACCCTAGGGGACCCTGTCCCAATAGGCCCCCAACACAAATATGGTGACTTTCCCCCAATTCACTTTGCTGGCATGGAGATCTTACTATGAATACCTCCCATCTCTAGTTGTACCACTACAACTTCAGTTGTACACTGCGTAGCGGCCTGCTTGACCTGCTCCACTAGCTACTCCGTCGCTGGTCTTGTGTTATCTTCTTGGATCTTTTGCTATGTTGTCTATAGGATTTCTAACTTCTCCCTAATGGTGGAGAAGATCACATAGGCCTCATCCAGCCAAGGTCCCAATCTAGCCTTGAGGAACGCCTCTTTTCGCTGCACTTCTTCCGCCTGTTATTTGAGTTCCTTTGACTCATGTAGCTTGGCCAATCTTTGTGTGAAGGTGACAATGCATGCCATCACTCTGGCTTCGTTGTATTCGTGTTGTAATTCCATCACCTCAGTATTCAAACTCTACAGGTTGGGATATTCCTACAGACTCGTGAGGACCTCCATCGATTGCTCGAAGAGCGAAGTGCATTCTGCCACCACCACATCTACTGTAGTGACTACATTCTTAACAGCTTCCTCACATTGTTCTCTAACCTCTGGCGGAGTTGAAGGATGTGCCTTCAACTCCAGCTCTGTAATATTGAGGTTCAGAACAAACTATACCTTAGCCATCTCGTTCTGAGCATCTGCACACCTCCAACCAACTTTTGAATCTTGGCCTCCATAGGTGCCTCTTTAGGAATATGCAATTCTAGAATGATTCTGCATGCTTTTGCTACTGCTGTTGCGGTGTGCTCATTCTTACCTTCGACCTTATTCGAGGTGTCTATCACTATTTTTTTCTCAACAGACAACTATTCGTTGTTAAACTTATACTCGTTGATCATGCTCACCATGTGCTGCTCTCAGGCCTTAAGTTCTGCGATCACACATGCTTGCAGTGTGTGAAGGAAGTCGCTTGGGAGCATGGCCATGTTGAGACCAATGTTCCTTAAAGAAGCCTTGTCAGCATTTGTCTCCAAACTTAGGGCTCCATCAAGCAGCATGATGCCTCGAGGATCTAAAGAGCTAACCATCTCTTCTGCTCCAGTGGTCCCCGATGCCACGCTGCTCTTCCCTACACCTATCTGCAGTTGAGTAGTTTGGATCTGCAACTTGTGCAGACCTGTCTGAATGGAAACCAAGGCCTGCTTTTGCTTCTGATCAAACTGTTGTAATAGTTGCATGGTTGCGTTCCTTACCTTATCCCCAATGTCATCTAAGTCACCCTCTATCAAGGTGATCGGGTCTAGGGATGACTTAGTGACCTTGGTATTTTTGCACGAACCTCCCTTCACCTATTCCTAATTCTGCTTTACTCAAAAGGGAGTCCTATAGCACCCTACTCTGATTGCTCTTCTTAACTATCTATGGTGAAGGGGATTTTTGACTTCTGTTAGAGTCACGCTCTTCCTCCCATTAAGTGGCAATGCATTCCACTTTTTCTCAAGCCTTCTCCTTAGCCTCCTCCTTTCACTTTTCAGCCAACTGCTAAATTTTTTATTGGGCCTCTTCCTTCCTATTCTTTCCCATGGACTTACTAGACCCAGCAGAAAAATATGATGTTGTGCACCACTCAACTATCCAACAATCGAGGACTGATGTTGTGGCATCATCCGTCACGAGGTATGGTAGATCATACCACTTCTTTTTTGGGTCCTTATGTGCCCAGATGGAGATATAGTGGAAGTCCACTTTGAACTCTGTGTATCTCGACAAATGCTCAAAAAAAGTTGGTGAGAGTTGCGTCTTAAGGTTGATGCCTTCACAAATGCTTGACTCCATCAATACCCAAAATATTTTACTCTCCCAGACTCGTCCAGCATCCTTCATGGCCCATAGCTAATAAAACTTTGCTACTTCTAGTAGATTTGTCACGATCAGAGGAAAATGGTTGTCCTCTCGCAATTCCCATGCAACCAACACAATAAAAAACAACAACCATGAGAAATGTAATTTTTTGTTGTGGTCATGTGCCTCCCTTCAGTTCACAAGGAACTCCCTGCACAGGTAGCACGCCCAATTGAATTGTGCACCCTTTGTGCACTGAGCCGCTAATGGAACAACTAGTGCAGGCACCTCATCTATGCGATAATTCCTCATTACCTTCCCAACCAAGATCTGGGTGGCCACCTTCACCACAGGGTCCATAATACTCGAAATTGAATATTCGTGTGATGTATTGACAAGATTAAACATGTCCTTCTTCCTTTTGGTGAGGTCGCGCTCGCTTGTCTTTCTGCCAAATGTCTTAGCCGGATTCAACCCTGAATGATGTAGTAGGGTGATCTTGTGGATCAACATATCAGTTATAGGGAATGACTTTCCCAATCACAGGCACCCGTCGTGCCCCATGCAAAAAAACTATTTGATAACTATCATATTTATGGGAGCATGGTGGTAATGCGACACCCATAGCAGATTCAACAATCCTTCCTTTTCCACCCCACGAATCCACTTCACTGGTTCCAGTGTGGTGACACCTGAGTCCTTGTAGAATACTCTGTGCATGAAATTATGAGTCGCCAGGTGGGGGAATGCTCAGTGTCCCCCAAGTCCCAATCTTCTAATATCAAATGTCGGGTGTGTGCCAAGCCTGGACCTTCAAATGTTATGTTTTCTGGTAGCAGGGTTGTGTTAAGGAGAAAAGTTCCTTCATTAGGGTCCTTTGGGACCTTTACCATGGGCCGGCATGGAGGGATGTATTCTAGAAGCTTTATGATACAGTCTAATCCCTCAATATCAATGTCCTTAGTGTCCATATCGATGTCCTCTACACCCTCGTCAACCTCTAGGTTTACCACCTTTCCTTTATCCTACGTGGTGGGCATCTATTTTCTCTTATGCTTCCTTGGTGACTCATGCACTAGCTGTGTCACCTTCTGTTTATCTCTCTTTGTCTTGGAAGCCCCTCCTGCCAATGTGGGCTTTAGCTTAGGCAACCTTGGTGATTTTGGTACCGCGGAAGGCACCTCCATACTTATGACCTCAGGGGTAGCTCCCTCATAGGCCATAGATCTTGCAGCACTAGAAGTTTCCATGGGAGCCAACATGAGGCTATTAAGGAGCTCCTGGATTTCCTTAGATAACTTGTCAAACACTGACTTGGCCACCAAATCCTCAAAAACCATAGGATTCATGTGCAACCTATAGCACGACACAGAAGCTCTTAAAATGCAAAGTGTTTTTCTTTGGGTGGCCATCTGTAATTTATAGGAAAATTCGAATTCAAATACTATCATTCCCCCAAAAATCTACTCATAAATGCTAGATTGTTGGTATATTTTCAAAGATATCACTCTGAATTTCAGCATTAAATGCCACTCCCTCTCCTCTTAGCAATTTTCTCACTGTCAAATCATGAATAGTGACCATAACGGTCACTTTTTATTTGCCCTGCATGGTCTCTCCTTCTATAGTGAAACTCCCATCGTGCTTCTGCTAATACTATGAAATTCTTCCATCCTATGTAGCCCCCCAGTCACGCAGCTCGACAACCCAAGTAGCGTATTTTATAGTCTTGTGCCTCCTTTCAACTGCCTGAAGTGCTAAGATTGTGCTTCCGTCATATAGTCATCTAGCTGGATCTGTGGTGTTGTCTTCAATTGGCTGCCATTTACCTTTTCGAGAAATGGATCTCCATTCAATTTCACCAGTTGAATTGCCTGACCATCCTAATGTCTTTGATGACATATGGCCCTAGCCAATGCATTTGAAAATTTTCTGGAAATTTAGCAAAATTGTTGTCATATAATAAAACAAAATCATTTACCTTGAAGGTGTGCAATTTGATGTGTCGATCGTG
The DNA here is from genome assembly GCA_031772625.1 of Pinus tabuliformis. Taxonomy (NCBI): domain Eukaryota; kingdom Viridiplantae; phylum Streptophyta; class Pinopsida; order Pinales; family Pinaceae; genus Pinus; species Pinus tabuliformis. Next base: position 345,657,551 of record CM062819.1, on the reverse strand, counting down.
CCATGCCTTTTTGTGCCCCTTCTGAACTTGTTGATGGAATCTAGCCAAAAATCTATCTTCTTCAAGCTCTGTCAGTTGCATGAGCCTCTCTTCCAAAGCTCCATGATCTATCATTCCTGTGAACACCACTATGCGTAGACTAGGTACAATATACTCCATTGGCATAACAGCTTCTACGACATAGACTTTCTCGAAGGGTGTCTATCTAGTCAGTTTCTTACAAGTAGTTCTGTAAGCCCATAGTACCGCAGCTACTAACATGTCCCAATCATTCCTTTGTGCATTCCAAACCTTCGTCAATGTGTTCTCCAATATATTATTAAATGCTTCGACTATCCCATTAGCCTACGGGTGATACGGTGTGCTCTTCTGATGATAAACTTGGAATTTGTCCATCAACGTGCTCACCGTTTCATTAAGGAAATGTGTATCACGATTTCTCATCAAAATCTTTGGGCAACCAAACCTAGTCAACACATATTCAAAGAGTAACTTCATTTTTGTTGCCCCTATACAATCCTTTATAGGTTGCACCTTTGACCATCTTGTCAAATACTCTATCGTGGTGATTATATAACGTGCACCGATGTTCTCTCCTGCAGGTTGAATTGGTCCTACAAAATCAATTGCCCATTTCTTGAATGGTTACAATGACACTTGTGGATTCAGAGGTAGCTCATCCCTCCGTGATGGCCTTCCCATCCTCTGGCATGCATCACATGCCATACAATAAGCTTTGGAATCCTTATGCAGTGTTGGCCACCACAACCCAATGTGTAAAATATTCTGCGTTGTTGCTTTTCTTGCATAGTGTCCTCCTGCAACTCCTCCATGAGCTTCAGTGAGGATATTGTTCCATTCAAGCTTAGGCACATAACATTGCCAAATTTCATTTCAGCCCATTTTATATAAATTTCCTACAATGTTAGAAAATTATGTCGCGTGCACTACCAACTCCTTCTTTTATTGACTAGTATACCCTTTTGGAGTTGTTCCTATTGATAGGAAGTGTATGATATCTCCAAAGTTATTGTCAGCTACGCGCACTACAAGGAGTTGAGTGTTAGGCAATCCTTCCTCCAAATTAGTAGGCTCCTCTACTGTTTCAGTGTGCGACAGATAATCTGGTCCTGCATTCAATCATCTTGGCTTCACAATGACATTGAAATCATATTCCTGAAATAGCAACATCCATCTGCGTATCTTCCCCCCCAACACAGGCTTGTTAGCCAGGAACTTTAATATAGAATGCTCTGTATACATCTTAAAGTGTCTGTCTAGAAAGTAGTGTTTGAACTTCTAGATCACATACACCATAGCTAATCCTTCGTGCTCTATCATTGCATAGTTCTTCTCAGTTTTAGATAAATTCCTAGTTGCAAATGCTATAGGGTGATCCAACTCTCCCTCACTAGCCTGTGTCAGTACTACTTCGAGCTCAATAAATGACACGTCCACATGCACATGAAATTCCTTCTTTTAATCTGGGAATATTAGTATCGACATGGTGACCAAATTTTCCTTTAACACAACCAGGCAATGCTGAGATTCTTCATTCCAATAGAATGTAGCATCCTTATTCAGTAGCTTCTCCATCGACAAGGTAATCTGGGCATAACCCTTAATGAACTTTCTATAGTATCCTATATGCCCCAACATTGCACGCAAATATTTCACACTTCTTGGCACCTCCAAATTAATTATAACCACTATCTTAGTTGTGTCCACCATTAATCCTTGTCTGCATACCACATGGCCTAAAAAGATTTCAAAAGGAACACAAAACAAACATTTCTTCAAATTAAGCACAATCTGATACCTCTGGCATGTATCAAGCATCAAGTGTAGGGTAGCTACATGGCAGTTCACCATCCCAAACAGCATCCAATTGTCAAAGTATACCTCCAGAAACTTGTGAATGAAGTCCTTGAACGTCGGGATGACTAAGCGTGAAAAGATTGTTGGTGCATTCTTTAGCCCAAAAGGCATTACAGTATGCTGATATCATCCCCACTTAGTTGTGAAGGTTATCTTACTTCTATCCTCCTGCACGAGCTTGATATGATTGTACCCCGAGAACCCATTAGTGAACGAATATGCTTCCTTTCCTCCTACATTATCCAACACTTCATCGGTGAATGGAGTCAGAATAGGATCATGCACACAAGTGTCATTCAGCTTCTTGAGATCTATTCATGTCCTTATTTCATCCTTCTACTGCTTTTCCTGAACTAATATCGAGATCACCCAATCAGATTCTTCCACCAGTTCAATAATACCTACTGCAAGCATTTTATCCAACTCTAAGTAGACAATTTCTTTATACTTTGGAATGAGGCGGTAAGGCCTTTGCTTCATGGCTTCGCGTCTGGTTTCAATGTAATTTTCATAAATCCTAGGTCCCCTATTATCCCCTTTAAGTCTGAGAACTTTGTATTTGACAAGTCCTGGTATTCGCGGAGCAACTGGGAAACCTTATCCACCATAGCCTCATCCCATTCGTCCCCTATCTTCGTAAACTTCAGCTCCACCTCTGTCCCAATGTTCACTTGTCTTGTTTTTAGTGATACACTGATATCTGGATTTTTTATCCGCGGCCCCTCAACTTCGTGGTGTCCTTCTATCTCTGGGATGTTAATGTTCCTCAGATCCTTGTCTTCCTCTTCAGTGGTCACATTGTAGCACACTAGCGTGTGGCGTAGTTGGTTGATCCAATCCGATTTAATCAAATCGAAGGGATCCTATAGTATTCTGAAGATCACTACTTTGACCTCCTATAATTCTTCATCAATGCACTCAAATCCATCTTCAAAGTTGAACTTCATCAAGAATCCCTATCTGAAAATATCCCATTTTTTCATGCCATGGTAGAGCTCTGTCTCCAAGTACCAATTCATAGGTAGTACGTCCAAGGTGTGACAGAACAAATCCACCTACACTGGTTGTGGTTCTGCTCAAGCATTTGTTGGGCGCGAGATCCCCCAAGAGAAGTTTTTGGGTTTAAAGCACAAATTTTGACTAAATCCGATGTAAAGAATCTGCATTTTTTGGGTGTAGAGCACGAGCTTGTAAATGAGTCATAGGGTCGTCTGCCCTCATTTTTGTAATGTAATGTCAGCTTTAGAGATCTACCCATGGTCCGTGGGCCATGGGATTGTATAAATAGAGCGAGGCTCTAAGTTGTAAATAAGAGAGAAGGAAGTCATGAACAAAGGATAAATAATTGAGTCTTATCTAAGTGTAGAGTCGAGCCTTGGGTTATAGAGTAGGAGAAGGCTCTGCAGCTGAGTGTGCAGAGGCCTAGTAGCCTGCACTTGAGTGCGCGAACCCCTGCAGCTAAGTGTGCAGGGTGAGTCAAGTCTGTAACCATTGGAGAAGTAATAAAGATAACTCTCATATCATTTTTGTGTATCTTTTTCCTATTTTGTGCATTGAATGTATTAGGTATAAATTTCAATTTCATTTTCTATCTAGTGCGTGAACTTATATGATTGTGTTGATTAAGTGAATATTAGATAAAGTATTTGTTTATTCGAAGTTAACTAATAGTTATAAGGAGATAAGTAAGATTTGTGGTGTAACTTGGGGAAATAGCACAGATCGTTGCCATAGCAGCGCGAAAGCATCTCAGCCCCTGCTTAGGGCTACGCAAAGGTGGTTATAACAGATCGCGAAGGCCTTGCAGGTCAGGGAAGTGCGTGAAGTGACCGGCACAAAGCCATTCATAGTTGAACTAATTCGACCCCTACGACATCTCAAGAGTGCGGAAAATTGGTTCCATCACGCCCCCATACTGCGTCGGGTGAGACTTTAGTCCAAGCACTGCGAGCTGATGCCGAATGGGCCAATCGTGTATGGATTTGTTTAGCTAATTAACTCTGAACCTGGGTTAGGTCCCCTCAAGCCAACAAATTGTTCCATTGCCAAGACCAAAATCTACATAGAGATTTCTAATGTCATATCATTGGAATCCAACTAAGATGGAAATTGAAGGTTGGTTGGACAGGAGGATTGACGCGTTCACAGCGTAGGAGAACGAGAATCCACAACTGACAAAAGAAGAGTGGTTAGACTACTACCTGTACGCAGAGATCCAAGAAATCTTCTTTGCATCTTTCCCTACTGAGTTGTATGAGTGGATCACGAAGCTAGAAGATAGCCAATAAAGGTGGAAACTTGACAATCCTATCATGTGGACTACAGAGTTGGCGCACAGATTGGAAGCATCGAAGGATATGATCGTGCACGTTGTTGATCACTGGCTCGATTGAATTATAGGAGGATTCATTACTGAGTTCGTAGTAGATACTTCAGTGAGCTATAGCGAGGTAGAGCGATGCTTTCTGAAAGGACCACGAGGTAAGTACGTAAAGTATCTAGGTACTTGGATTAAACAGCTATTGTGTGAAAAGAGCATTATGCAATTGCCTTGATGTTCAGAGCTATGCGAGGTGGAAAAACCTACACAAAGGAAGGAAACAAGGGACCAGAGAATAGCCCTTTGATTTCACCTCCGCGAGGGGACGAGGAAGAGCTTGCGAAGGTCTCACCGTGAAGTGTGATCCATTTGATAAGGCAGAGGATTCCACGAATACCACCTACACCCACACTGCCACCAGCTTCACCGCCTTCACCTCTACCACCTCCACCACCGCTAGTTAATATGGAAAGCACGATAAAGTTTCATGTGTTCAAGGGAGTAGAAACGAGGATGTGGACCAGTTTTGGTTTGTGATAAGAGCCATATGGGAAGCGTAGGGAGTTACAGATGATAATATAAAGAAAGCGACGCGTGTTAGTGCCCTACAGGACCATGCGATGAATTGGTATATTAAGCACTCCAATCATAATCCAAATGCAAGAATCATGGATATCCAAGCAGTGCTAAACAGGAAATTTAGCAGGTCAAAATCAGAGGCATAGTCGATCACTATATTCAGAGAGATCACAATGCTACCAAGAGAGATTCCTTAGGAGTTGGATCATAGGTTAAAGTATACGATTTGTGAAGCTAATATGAATCTAATGGATGGACAACATCACGAATGGTTTGTAGCATTGCTAATGCCACATTTAAGGAGCACGCTATCACATCAGAAGTTAACGAATCAGGTAGGTTCCTTAGAGATCATGATGAGGCTACATGAGACATCGATGCAGAATCCTAACTTGGGAGTTCAACAGATCCGCACGTAGTTGAAAAACTTATGCCTTGAGATGCAGAGTCTGAAACAGGACAAGACATCCTGACCATAAGTGTGCGATTAGGTATGGTGTGTAAAATGCAAGGGCCAAGGTCATGATAAGGACCACTGCCCAGTGTTCGCGCATTACCTCACGGGAGGAGGACCGATGCCATTAAGGCCGAAAGCACAAGCAGGACCTAGCGTAGCGCTTGCTTTGTGGTGCACAATTTGTCAAATAGGAGGGAAACATGCTACGGACAACTGCCATTTGTTACAAAAGTATACTCAAAATTCAGAGCAATTGTTCCCTAATTTTTGTAGGTCGCTGGGACATGATGAATGCACTTGTCAGAGTTATGAGTTGATGATGGATAGAACTCCCACCTATAGATTTTAAGCCAAAACACGACCCCCAGACCAGAATGTGGGAGTGGCATGAATAGGATTTCAGGAGCGAAGATGATGCCGAGGTGGAGGAGGACTTAGAAGAGGTTGCGGATAGCTGATATGCTACAATTACAGAGGGCCAGGACATTGTGCCCGTGATTGTATGATCCCAACACGTCCATCATGTCTGTATTGTACCTTGTTTGATCATGAGACATAAGATTTTCCTACGCTAATAGCTAGGATACGTGATAAGGGAGTGCTACCACCTCCCTTGACTCAGAACCTATAGATGATGAAGTTTGAGCCGCGCAGGTAAGATCCAAATGTGAACATTGTACTCCAAAGTGGAACCGTGATGGGAGATGATAAAGGAAAACAACCTGAAGATAGTACTTGGGTTTGCAAGGCTCCGATGAAAGAAGCAGAGTTTGATTTGGAGCACGCTAAGGAAACATTCATGGAAGCTAAGAAGAGCTTCGTTGATGCCTCCACTTCAGGAAACAAAGATAGACCGAAGCCGAAAATGGACCCATCTATGCTTACGATGTTCCTGGAAACATGCATGAAGATACTGCATGGTAGTAAGGCTATAAGGGGACTACACGAACTCAATAACAAATGCGTTGGGACCAAACCAGGAGAACCGCACGTCATCCAGAAGATTGTAAAGCATAAGATGAGAACAAGAAGAGAAATGAGGCTAACCACGCAGATTAGAGAACATGAGATGGACCAAGTAATTCTAGATTTAGGATCGGACGAGAACATTCTGTTGAAGCATACATGGGAGCACATGGGGAGGCTAACGCTGCAATGGTCTCCTATTCAGCTACGAATGGTGAACCAACAGAAGATAATGTCAATGGGGTGATTGCAGGGACTCACTATGGGTATTGAGGGAGTGAGCACGCTAATAGAATTTGAAGTAATAGAGATTGTTGATGACATCAATCCCTACCTTGTGCTCTTAGGAATTGATTGAGCCACTGAAATGAATGGGGTGATTAATATGAAGAAGTGCAAGATGATTTTTGAAAAGAAGTCTTCGTGCGTAGTTATACCTTTAGACCATGCTAAAGGATTGCGCTATACAGAGCCGGTGCGTGACTATGAAAGTGACGATGATTTGGGCTGCATCTATAAAATAACAGCACTAGAGAAAGATTAGGTAAATCCCATCGTGAATGGATAGATCTCATGGGAGCGTGAAAGCTCCTGTACGTCGGATTCTGATGAGGAGAAAGAGTGATGGCAGAACCAGTTACATGAGGTAACCACATTGAATTGTAATATGATGACAAGATTGTTGCGCTGCGTATCGACGAAAGTAAGGGATCTTCTAACTTATGATGAGTTCAGTGAGGTAGACACTTTCCTAGATAAGCTTGAAATGGATGTACTAGAAAAGTAATGTTTCCATGCCTTGAATTGGGTACTACGTGCTATGCCCGTGAGATGATGGGGTACACACAAAGGGAGCTTTGAGGGCTAGCATGAATGTAGAAGGATGATGCGCACATAGATTGGGAAACCTAGAGTGTGATTGATAGATAAATGCAATGGGGAGGATAATCCGTGCGCACATCTAGCCAGGTGGATGGCGACATATGGAAAAAAACCTATGTTGATACGCATGAGCTTCATGCTGAGAGGTATAGTCAATAAAATTATGTTAGGGGGAAAATGTTAAGTTGGCTCTTAAGGTTGGACAAATAGTATGTGGGAAGAACAATCCCAAAGAAGGTTATCCATGCAGAAGCATTTGACAAAGTATGCAATGTGAAACAAAATGGTTGGGACCTACGTGTACTCGAATAGACACCTTTTCGGTTGGTTGATAGAGTAAAGACCATAATACCTATGGAGTCTATCATTCCTAGTCCATGCCTCGTGGTGCTCATAGGTGTAACAAACCACGGAGCCCTGGAAGAAATGTTTGCGCCTTTAGAAGAGCACAAAGACGAATAGTTGGGACTCGATGACGACATCCAGTAGGGTTATCTTAGGCTCCAAGAACTCATGAATGAAAGAGTTTAGTTGAGGGAGAAAAGCTCCTAGCAGAAGTGGATGTCAAGAATCTTGACGAAGGAACAAAGAAGGACTTTCTTGATAGAAAAACTGAAGTAATAAAGCTGGATGAGCCCGATTTCATTGATAGACTTTAGGACCATTTCCAAGAGTTTCTTAGTTTGCTGCATGAGATGGGACCGTATGCTATTAAGGAAATCACAGATGGTGGCGCGGTGCAGTTACTGAATTTAAATGGTGAACTCCTTCCAGGAAAAGTAAATGGTAGTTGGTTGAAGTCATATACAAGAGGCTCGACCACCTGACTAGCCATGGGAAGCACAGTCTTAGCACTCCAGGCAGTTGAAAGGAGGCACGAGACTATAAGCTACTCTACCCAGAAGCTGTGCAATGTCAGGAATACATGTAGGAGTGTAGTGTCAGAGGGTCCGTGACAACACAAGGGTAGCTGTGCTGCCGCATGGGTCAGCTGGGAAGTGATCGTTATGTTAACTCCCGGGTTGTTCCCTTTGACTCCCAAGGGAATACGGCCGGGGTAACCACTAACCAATATTTGTATTGCAGCTTCTAGCCAGGCTGTAATCAGATAGGGCTCTCTCTTTACGGTTTTGCTCTGTTTGTGCTAAGATTTCAGGCTAGTTATGATTTTCAAGATTTGTTTTTTGTATTTGGTTGGAGAATGTTTCAGTCAAGATATATATGTGCTCACACTAGAATGTTATAGGTCATTGGGCATGGATTCAGTGGTCCTTTAGATGTTTGGTGTGCTATGTTGATATGATAGTGATGCTGCAGAGCTGGATAACTTATCTGGGAAACAACGCTTTGGAATTTTGATTAAGTGTGATGTATTCAGTTTATGAAAGGCAGTTAAGAATCTTTCAATAAAAGGATGTGTGAAGAAGTGAGAATATTATTTAGAATAAACTAAGAATTTCTAGATAAACATTCACAGTTATTGAATTAACGCAAACATGAGCACTCAAGATTTCATGTCCATGGTTAATTCAGAAGAAAACATTTACAGCAATAAAAGATTGAGCACAGAGTGTTATGAATCATGTCCTGTACTATTCCTTTTCTCTATTGCTAGATTTGATGAAAACATGAGTATGCAATAACATAAGAAGACAAACAGAGATTAAGAAGGCTTATTATTCCACCAGACAGCACAAGAATTCTGCAACAGCACGCAGGTCATCAGCAAGACATCAAAACTTCAGGAAATCACTGAGCTAGTCCAGCCCTTTGTATTAGATAATTATGAAAGTGTACAATATATTTTCCTCAGAGTAAAATTTACCAACCCCTTATGCGTTACTAAGGGGGGTATATATACAAAATTTACATGAAAAATATCAAGGAAATGAGTTAATGGCTCATTGATGTTATGCCAACTCCTGGAGCGTTGTAGCTGAGAAGGTTGATGCTGTAATAACTACTCAGTGCTTTAGCTGTCAAAATGGTCAGAGACTGTTGACTTGGTGGCTGCTGGAGTCGGCTGAGGATACACTGTCAAAGATATGCGTTTTTTCTTATCCTTTGGGCTAGCTGTCGTTGTACATGTGCTGAGTCATTTTTCAGCTGCTTTAAATGCTAACCTTTTTCTATTGTTTATCTTCTAGTGAGCTGGGGATGGCAGTGACCGAGCAACTGAGGCTAACATGGCAAAATTTGAAGCATTGCCTGCCACCAATCCTCCTTAGGCATTTGATGTCTTCGAGTCTTAATCAAAGTTTCATCGGCCTCTGTATACTAAAAATTAGGAGGAATTTAAAAAAGGTGCTTCACCTCACTCTCAATAAAAAACATGCCTTCAAGTTTATTATATAAGCTCTATCCTGTTGGAGGCCCTGTTTCCTGAGAGGTACTAGCAGATGCAGTGATTTGGTTTTTGATATAAGCTACCATCCTGTTAGCAAATTGATCTCGGGAGATCAACTTTCGTGCACCGCTTAGTAGGCTGGGCAGTCCTTTTGCTTGCAGTGCTGCCATCTTACGCTGGTACTCATGTACTTCAGCTTGTATCTCAAAGCACTTTCTCTCCACTGTCTGTACATAATTCCTGAGAGTGAATACTTTCTTGGCTGTAAGGACGGCCTCTGTTCTGTTGACTATGCCCATGGTTGCTAGTTCCTCCTTTTCTTGCCTGTTCAAAAATTCTATCATTCTGTTGGCCTGTTCTGGCTTCTCTCCCATTGTTGTCTTGGCCCTCTGAATCTCTGTTTGTGCTAGGCCAATTAAATCCATCTGCTCATGTATGGTTTTAATTGATCTCCATTGTTTATCGATGGATTGGCCAATTTTGGCCCATAGAATTCTCCTTATTTCGGCCATGGCACTTTCCAGATTCAGCTCCTTTTCCAAGTCCTTTATCTTTTCTTTTAGGGCCTTTATTTCTCTGCCTTGTTCTCCCACTGTTATCTTTGATTTGTCATATTTGGCATCTAATTCTGCCAATTTTTCTTTGGCCTTCTTTATTTCATCTGCCTGGAGCTCCATTTCCTTAATGGCCTTGGTTAATTCTTCCAAACTTGCACTGGAGCTTGGAGCTGTTGCTGATGCTTCTGTCGTAGGGGCCATTGCTGCCTCTGTAGTTGTTGCAGTGGTTGAAGTAGTTGGAGGAGCTTGGGATGTAGATTCTCCCTGTTTATCTTGCAATGCTCCTTCAAGCTCCTTCTCCAAATCGAGGACCTTTTGATTTAGCTGCATTATGAGGTCCAGTTGCTCATTAGCCTGTTTTTCCTTTTGTAGCTCAGCTGTTTGAGGGTGCTTTGTGGGCTGCAGCTTTAACCTCTTCTTCAATGCATTGAGGTCATCTTCTTTTTTCTTCATAAGGGCCTTTACACCCTTTGGATCCTTAGGATCATGCCCTAGGTCAACAATAATGTCCTCTAGTGACTTTATTCTGTTATCTTTGGCTAGGGTGGACATTCTCTCAAAATCCAACTGAGTGTTGGTATTTTTGAGTGACTCTTTTAGCTCATGGGCCAATGTTGCCCTCTCCACCAAGGTTGCATAGACCATTTCTCCAGTCTGTTTGTGGAGTTCAATCTGGTCCATGGGATGGATGTCTTTGGCTAGGACCTCCACCCTTGTCTTCACATAGTCTGCTGCTGATTTTGGATGGGGCACTGTAGGCTTAAAATGGCTGAGGATCATTTTCTCCTCTTGGATGTCATATACAGACATTAGCCTTTCCTTTTGGGCTGGTGTGGCATTGAGAAATTGTTTATAAACCTCCATCCTTAGCAGGTCATTCTGTGCCTTTATTTGTTTGAAGAAGTCCTTAGTGCCTTTGGGCTTCTTGCTCTGCTGTGAGGAGGAGGACACGTCCAAACCAAGTTGTAATCCTTTCTCCTGCTGAAAGGAGCTTGTACCTATGTGCTGGCTACCCTCCCTGTTTTTCCTTGAACTGTCAAGGAATTCTTCAGTGATGTCTTCTACCTCCGGGGAATCAGCTCTTGGCCTCTTGGTCTGGGGTTGCTGGGAGGATCCACTAGCAGGAGTGGACTCTTCTCTGGCTCTCTTCGTACCCCTGTCCTCTTGTGCTAGGGTCTGCAAAATTGGAGCTGTGGGTGCCTCAGTTTGTGGAGGGGGAGTCTGCTCTTGCTGCTGCTCCGGTTGCTGCCCTTGTGGCTACTCTTGTTGTTGTTCTTGTTGCTGCTCTTGTTGCTGTCCTTGTTTTTGTTCACTTGAAGGGGCAGACTTTTCTTTCATGGTTTCTTCCTCAGCACCCATTATGCCTTTCCCTTTATCTGTAGTTGGTGCTGCTGTGGAAGGTGCTTGTGCGACTGGTGCAGTCCTTGAGGCCGAGGTCCCTTCTCATGCTGAATAAGGCCGTTTGAAAGGTACCTGCTACACAGAGTCTAGGTCAATAGTTTTTTCAAGCTCCTTTACATTCTTTAGCATTGTCTCTTCTTCTGTTAGTTTTTCAACTAGAATACCCTGCTTCAATTCTTGCTGGTTGGCATATCTTTCAATGTGTGGGTATTGACAATGCCTATAACCTAGAAGCCTGTACTTGGTTCTTCTAGCAATAATGAAGCCTTCAGGGTCATAAGGGACCCACCAAAAACTGTATGACAGCTGGTATTTATCTTTGAGGATTAGGTTGGCATCTTCCCATCCTTCTTTCTTATTCATGGTGAAGGGGCCCAACTGGTGTTTGAACTTGAGGTGGGCCTTCTTTTTGGAGCTGTGGAAGTGGGTGAGGTCGGACTGAATCAACTGCCTGTAATACTCCAAGGCAAATAACCTCATAGGCACATATTTTGGGAGCCTGTATGGACAGAGCTCACAGCCATAGACTCTGATGACTGTATGATTCTCATATAGGTACCAATCACCTATTTTGTATTTTTTGGAAAGCTACAGAGCTTTCTATATCTCAGTTGATATTCTGGGAGGAGGGGACCTCATCAATAGGCAAGAGACTAGGTATACAAATTGGTCAACAAATTCACAATAGGAATAGGGTGAATTTGAGACTTTGTGATAGACAGAGGTCCAAAAGATAACAGATCTTCTTTCCCCTCTATAATCCAGCTTTTTGATGTAGCATGGAAAAGCCTCAGACTGATAGTACATGAAAAGGTGATAGATATAGGTCGAGTACTTGAAGACACCCTGTCTATCCACTTTGCCCAACCGATCATGGATCTTGTTAGCTATGAACTTGGCAAAGTTATATTTGCAGGCAGGGGGTTGGCCTGGGCTGTAAGCAACTAGCCATACCAGCATTGTTTCATCCACATGCTCGCTGGTTCTGTATCCCAGCACATAAGCAATCATGTCCAGTAATAGTCTACCTACTTCAGTAAAATAGACATCCAGATAAGGAGGTGGCCCTGTAGGCTGGCACTCAGGTCTCATGAATGTCCTAGTGACCTTTTGAATCTCCTCACTGGTCATCTTGGCACCAGTGTCCAGCAGATAATTCATGGAAAATGGGAACAACAGCTCTGTCTGATCAAAATGGAGCATTTTATTGATGGATTCAGGATTAATGTAAAAGAGGATCCTCCCAGATGGAGAGCTAATAGCTCTGTGCTGCACATCATAGTTTTCTGCACATAGGCGAATGATCTCAGGAAAGACATTGACAGAGGGGAGACAATAGTATGGCAGGTTTGACTCCCATATCCCATATGTATCATGACCATTCAGGTAGTCCTCTCTCAATTGCCTGAAGGTCTGCAGAAAGTCCCTGTTACCCACAAAGTCTTCAATGAGGTAGTCCTTGTCAGCAAAGGGCAAGGCCTCCAGGTCTTTATTTGGTGGATTTAATGGAGCTACACTGAGGGCTGAGGGTGCAGGGGCAGCCATTGTATAATCTGATTTTGAACAAGGTGAGTGCAATGGATTACAAGGTTCCTCAGAGCTTAAGTGATAGACTCACTGTAGACAATGTTTGAAATGTTTTTCACAGTGGAAAAGGCAGGCTTGTTTCTGCAGTTTTTGGTAAATTCACAGGGATTGTGAATTGCTAGGGGTAAATTGCAGAGGCTATGTGAGATTTACTTTGGTAAGAAGCTGCAGCTGGTCTACACCCGGTAAAAGGGAACAATGCCGGGCACCTCGAGGACAAATTTACAATTTTGGTCCGCGAATTGTCTGCTTTAATGTTAAATTATGGTGCTGGGGCAATGCAGGTTACCTTAGCTCACTTTTAGGTAGCAGACAAAGTTTAATTTGGAATTTGACAAGCTCTTTTAATGGTAATTTGCAGAGAAATGGTATGTATGGGCAAAATGGGAAAATTATGGTGAATAGCTGGATAAAATCGCTTGACAAGCCTGCGGGCCGAACTGTGAAGGCTCAATGTAGCTGAGTTGATAAGCTTGGATGGTCACAAGTTCAAATTTGGAGGTTCGGGAACAATCTGGCGCGGAAGCAGCGACAAGAGCTCTATGTATTTCGCTCGAAAATGACATAAAACGGCTATTTCGGGCGTTTATAACGACAATTTTGGTAAAAGCGGGTTATTTTCGCTTTTCCGCCGATGACGTCATGGCGGGCCCGGGTACGGAGGGTGACATGGGCGCTGAGGTGGAGGCCAGCGTGGCCAGACACGGTGGCTGGCGGATAAGGTGGCAGGGCTACGTGGAGGGCCACGCGGCGCGGGGTGGGAGATGGTCCGATGTCATGGTGACGTGTGGGTGACGTAGGAGGGAAGGTGGTAACGGGGAGGGCGGTAAGCGGATTCCCCGCACCACCTTTGGGCAAAGGCGGTATGAGGGAGGGGGGCTCCGAACAACCCCGCCGCCTACCACGCGTCCCATGTACGGGGCGGAAAACCACCGTTCCCCAGACGCTAAAGGTCGGCAGATCCAAATCTGGAAATACCCTCCAACCGTTGGATCGGGGGTGGCAGATGATGGACGGCTGGTGGGCCTCCCGACGGATCGTGCATGTTGGGGGGGTCCCGCCGGCATATTAAAATATTCAAATTAATATTTTGGGTGGAGAACTTTAGGTTTAAGGGTTTTTTTTGGGTTTTTCGGGGCAAGGGTTAATTTGAGGGTGGAAGAAGGGTTAAAAAGTGGGTTTTAAGCAGAGGGAAGGGGTTTTTGTGGAATTCTTGAGCAGAGGTGAGGTGAGGGCTTAGGGGGAGGTTATCACTCCAACCAGAGGTTTAGAGCAATCCCATGACATGGTTGACCATAGTCCCTGGTGGACTAATGTCTCCCTTTAGACAAACTTATTTAGCTATAGTGCTAAAAAGGGAGGATATTTATACAAAGCTAGGGATTTATACACCATGGTGTTATAATAGTAGGGAAAAGGTAACATAGGGGATTTAGATAATAGAAGTGAGGGGTTAATATGGATGGAAAAGGTGAATGAGGAGTGAAATCACTAAGTTTATGTGCAGATAACTTAGCTTACGGAGTAGATAAAAAAAAAAAAAAATTAGACAAGAAATGTGGCTTTTAAAGGAATAAGAACCACCATAAAACCTCAAATTCTTCCCTGAATCTCAACTGATGAAGGGATGTTAGTAATGAATGTGAAAGGGGAAAAGGTGAAGTTAGACATGCTCCTTTGCTTTGCTACAACATGATGGAGAAGAAGACCTTCTCAATCCATTGATTTTCCTTTGTGAATAGGTTAGCACACATTCAATTGTAAGGAATGACATTTCTGCAACCCCATCTGCCTACCCATCTATTTGCCTAGCATTTTTTTTGTTTCTTCTTGGAGGGTGCATTTAGACTTGTAGACCCTTATTTGCCTTTTCTTTTCTCTTGGCTTTTTCTTTTGATTTTCTATCTAGAATTACCCTTATTGCTTCCAAGGTCTCGGATTAAGTAGTTGGGAACCTTAATTCACTACCTAAGCTACTGGTCTGCCAAGATTAAACAGTTTGGACAGACTTCTTTCTCTATTCTACAACAGAAAAATGAAACATGGCATGATCCAGATTAGGCTTTTGGACCATCCATCAAAACTTAGTCACCATAAAGCTATATACACACCTTGTCTCTTTTTTGGAAATATGGGATCTTTGTGTCACCAAAGCAGAGCATATTTGGAACTTTCTTTTCCAATCATGAAATATGAAACCTATTGATATAGGTAGCTAACAGTGGCTCCACATGGGGATGGCTTTTCCATTTGAAAGGCCAAGAACAACAGGTCATAATGCCTTGGGCCCTTGACTGCTTTTAAAACTTGAAGTATGCTGCTTTGACATGCCAAAGTTATGCTCTTCCCATCTTAGTAAATCTCTGAACTTATTTGCCCTTTGCTGATAACTTACAAAACTTGAGAAACTGCATTTTTACATGTCAACAGAAAGTAATATATACACCTCGATATGTACAAGGGAAACTTAGGCTGTACTCATGGATGGTAGTCAAAATAGTGCTTCAACATCCTGCCATTTACAGGACCTTCATCCAAATCAGCTTCATCAAGACTTTTAAGGAAGTAAGTATTGTTTCCTTATACTGCTTGAACAACAAATGGTCCTTTCTAAAGGGAATCAAACTTTCCATGTTTTCCTTTGTCTGCCCTTCTTGAATCCCATTTGAGGACTTTTTCACCAACGTTGAAATCTTCTGCCTTGGTCCTTCTGTCAAAGGCTTTCTTTAACTTTTCTTGTAAAACTTGAACTCTGTTATAAACTTGGTCTCTAGTTTCCTGCAAACATATTATTTGATTAATTCTTCTTTGTATATCATTTGGTTCAGCTTGACTTTCTTGCAGTAGTTTCATAACAGGAACCCCTAGTGATGAAGGGAATTTGGCCTCTAGTCCATAGACTAACTCATATGGGCTGACCCCAATTGATCTCTTGGTTGTTAGTCTATCTGCCCATAAGGCATTCACAAGCTTCTTGTGCCAGTTCTTTTTATTTTCTTCCAGCACCTTTTTTATGATGTTCACCAGGCTTTTATTTGATGATTCAACAAGGCCATTTCCTTGAGGAGAGTATGCAGTAGAATGGCCCAAGGTAATGTGAAATTTGTGGTAGAAATTCACCATCTTCTTTGATCTGAAGGCAACAACGTTGTCTGTTATTATTTTATCAGGACAGCCAAATCTAGCAAGAATATTGGTCTCAAGGAACTGAATGATAGTGGAATCCTTTGCTTGTCTGCATGGAACAACTTCAATCCATTTAGTAAAGTAGTCTGTAGCTGTTAGAATCCATCTATGTTGGCCTGAAGATGAAGGATGAATTTCCCCAATGAAATCCAAGCCCCATTGTTGAAAAGGTCTCTCTGTTGCAATAGGCCTCAAAGGGAGTGGCAGTAACTTTCTCTTTCCCTCAAACACTTGACATTTATGACATGAGGTGGTGAATTTCTTGACATCAGAGAAAATGGTGGGCCAATAGTAACCAGCCCTCAGTATCTTATCCACAGTGGACTTCCAATACAAGTGTCCACCACAGTCACCTGCATGAAATTCTTTGGTGACATTGTTAGTCTCATTCTCAATCAAGCAGTTTAACAGTATACCTTCATGGTTTTTCCAAAGCAAATTGCCATTTATAACACAAAATTTAGAAGCTTTCATTTTTAGGAACCTACACTTAGTTCTGGACAATCCTGGTGGAGCACACAGGTTTTGTAACACATAACATATATCAGAATACCAAGGGGATTGTTCAAAGGCTACATTGATCTTTGGAGTCACCAGCTCCGGTTCATTGTCCAGCTGGTTTATGTCTAGGGCTTGGAAGTTTGCTTCTGTCATCAGTTTGGCCAAACCTTGCCCTTTTATTAGTTTTGTAGGTTTTATTTCAATGTCAAATTCCAAGATGTTGGCAATCCATTTTCCTCTTCTGCCCTCTAAATTTTCTTGAGTAAGTATGTCTTTTACAATGGGACTTGGCACATAAGCTATAACATGGGAGTAAAGGATGTAAATCCTAAAGTCTTTAATGGCCTTGACCAAAGCATAAGCTTGTTTCTCCATGATCTGATATTTCAGAGGTGCATCTCTAAGAGCTCTACTGAAGAAAGCAATTGGTTTCTCGTTTCCTTGGTCATCTTTCTGTAATAGAACAACAACAATAGTATGCTGAGAGGCAAAAGAGAAAATGATAAATTCCCTGTCAAACTGAGGATTTGTTAAGACTGGAGTTTGGGTAAGGGCCAATTTTATGCCTTCAAAGGCTTGATTTGCTTCTACTATCCATTTCACTTTTGAATCCTTTTTTAGCATGTTGTTTAATAATCTGATTAGTTCTGCTAAGTTTGGGATAAACCTTCTTAAGAAATTAATTTTCCCTAAGAAGGCTTGCAATTCTTTGATGTTTCTTGGGTGGGGCATTTGCAAGATAGCTTGTATCCTACCTGGGTCAATTCTGATGCCATCCTTTGAAATGATATGCCCTAAGAGCTTTCCTTCTTCCATACCAAACAGGGACTTCTTTGGATTCAAGGAAATTCCATATTTCCTGCATGTTAGGAAGATCTACCTCAAGTGTTTCAAATGTTCTTGGTATGATTTTGAGAAAGGTGTGAGGTCATCCAAATAAATTACAAGGAAGTCATGAGTCTCTTTGGCAAAAGCAATGTCCATTGCCCTTTGAAAGGTTTCCCCTGCATTTTTCAATCCAAAAGGCATTTTTACATATTTGAAAGTTCCCCATGGGGTTGTAAATGCCGTTTTGTCTTGATCATCAGGGTGTACTAGGATTTGATTAAAGCCTGAGAATCCATCAAGTAATGAGATCCTTGATGCTCCTACCACTCTTTGGAGAATGTGATCCATCTTAGGTAAGGGATAATTGTCTTTGAGGGACACTTGGTTTAGATTTCTAAGATCAACACAAAGTCTTATTTCACCAGTTTTCTTTCTTGTAGGCACCAAATTTGAGATCCAATCAGAAAACCTGATTGGTGCTATGATACCAGCCTTAAACATTTTTTGTACCTCTTTCTCAATTGCAGGGAGGAGCATAGGGTTTATTCTTCTCAATTTTTGCTTAAATGGCTTTTGATTTGGCTTGAGAGGGATTGTGTGTTGGATCACAGAGGTGTCATAGGATTTCAAGTCCTCATAACTCCATGCAAAGACATCCTGGAACTCTTTGAAAAGGTCAATGTATTTGGGCTTCTGATCAGGAGGTAGGGATGCAGACAATTTTATTATCTTGGGCTTTTCCATGGTTCCAATGTTGCATTCCTCGATGGCAGAGTTAAGGGGCTACATTTTTGGTTTTCTAGGGACATCATTTGAATAAAAAATATCCTCTAGTGGAGTTAGGCCTGTTGGAATAAAATTATCTTTCAATTGTATCACTTCAGCTTCAGCATCAGCCACTTCTTCACAACTGATTTGTTGAATTTTTTGTATATTGTCTTTGTTGAAAATTGTTGGATGTAGGATTTGGTGAGCTGTCTTAGGTGATATTGGCTTGGTATTCTGTTTACTCTGTATTTGTGATTGACTTTCTCTTTCAAGTATTTGTGATTGACTTGCTCTTTCAGTGTCAATATTTAGTCCTACAAATTCTTGTTGCAAGGTCAAGAAATTATTTATTTGTGCATCATCTTCAAATACTTGCCAATGCTTGACATTGTTTGGGACAGAAGGTCTATGTTTTACCTCAGCTGTAAAGCAATGGTGGGGCTCAAAAGGTAGCTTGCAGGTACTTGCAAATGTGGCCAAGCTATGGGCATGCAGATTATGGGTTCTAGGAATTTTGGTAATCTAGAATTCAGTGAAGGACTGTAGTAGTTCAGCAGTAGCAGACCTATAAGATCTCAGTCTTTTGTCATTAGTAACAAAATTTCCCTTTACTGGTTGGATGATCAAGTCTGAATCTCCCATAATTGAAACCTTTATGGCTTGTAAGGATTTTACTAGCTTAAGGCATAACAAGAGAGATTCATATTCTGCCATATTGTTGGTGCATCTGAAGTTTAACCTATAGGCTCGGCCCTCTGCATGACTGTTTTGTTTATTATGTATCCAAACCCCTGCTCCTGCCCCTAACTTGTTGACGGACCCATAAAATTCAAGGAACCATAGGATCTCTTGTTCTGGGGGAGACTTAATAACTTTTCTGTGATTTGGGATCATAAGTTGAAGTTCTGGTTTTTCCCCTGGTTTGTCTTCTAGGACAGTCTGATCACTTGCTTGAATTAGCTTGATTTCTAGAGCAGCAGCTTGTTCATTAATATCCTGGTCTTGCTCAAGTGTTTTGGTTTCAACATCTTTATTTGTCAGGCCTGTATTGTCATTGAAAAGAATATATGAGTCTATATCAGAACGAACAGCATATATGGGAAAATTTTGAGGTTTTTCTTCACTGCTGACCATGTATTTCATAAGTGTTTCTCTGTATAGTCTTTTCGGTTGCCCAAAGACAGAGATGGTTTCATATGACATGTCTAGTTGTAGGGAACCTTGGAGTTTATCCCCCCATGATCGTGATAACAACATCCCATATTTAGGTGGGATATCAGCAACCACAACATCCATGAGAATTCTTTTATTTGGGTACTGAACAAGGGACACACATAAGTCTTTTATCAAGCCTAGACACTTGACTTGGCTGGAGTCAAATGAGAATAGGTCCTTATATGGTCTTGTAATATCTAGATTCAATCTTTCCATGACTGATTTGGGCATCAAGTTGTGAGAGGCACCTGAATCAAACATTGCATTGTGTAGTATCTTATCATGAACATGTAAACTGACATAAAAAGGTAAGATACCTGCAACGACTGTTTTTCCATCAACTTCTGGACCGAAAAGCAATTCTGGGGTGTCATCTAACACATTTACATTATCTTTATTACGAGTTAGTTGAAGGGACTTCTTGATCTGTTGTCTACAAATGTCATGCTTGGCTAGTTCTGAAAGAGGGACAACTACCTTCAATTTGCCAATTTCATCTTCTAAGTCAAAGGGTCTTTGAGATTGGATCTTGGTTTTGTGGGTGGCAGTCTTTTCCTTGTTCACTAGGTTTTCTTCTTGATTCTTATCTTGATCTTGAAGCTTGTCCTTGTTACTGACCTCTTGAGGAATGTTAGTTGGGTTGGGCTGCAAGGGTGATGACTCTACTGGTTGCTGTTTTGAGGGAGAAGTTATAGCTATTTCCTCAACTGTTACCTCATCTGTAATTGGACCAGTTTTGTCACTTGTTTCTGTGATAATAGCTTTCTTAGGCTGTGTTGTGTCCTTTGTCTTGTCAGGCTGTATCACATTTATAATTCTGCTTCTTAGATTATATTGTTTATGAACTTCATAAACAGTTGTGTCATATCCTTGTTTAAAGTCAAATGACTCACCTGACCTGGTTTGGAATTGTTGAATGTCATCATCTTTATGATCCTCTTGACTTAGAAAAACTTGCTGCTCATCATTCAGGCCCATCAGGTTAATGTGGGTGTCATCTGTTTGTTCATCCGAAGTGGATGCCTCAGTATAGTTTTCCTGGAAAGGAGGTCTTATGTCTGGGTCAGAACTGGTCTTGCCAATGTTTGGGTTTTGATTTCTCCTAAAGTTTGGATTCCTGTTAGGGTTATTTTGTGGTGCATCCCATGATGACTTTCTCTCAACTAATTCTACTCTGTCCCCCAATCTCTTCATGCCAGTGAGTATTGCATCCAGTTTTTGATCAAAGGCTGAGGGTTCTTCTTTGAAGGTGGTTCTCTTTTCTAATCTTGCCCTGTTTCTTTTGGCAATCAGGTTAGCCTCTACTGTGACAGCAACCTTTTGGGCTTCTTCAAGGGTTTCAGGTGCCCTTTCTTTCAATTGATATGCCATATCAGGGTCAAAACCATCAGGAAATTTGTACAAGGCTAAATCAGGGGGAGGTCTTAAATTCTGTGGTATTGCGTTATATACATTATTGAATCTTGCACAATACTCCAAAACGGTCTCTTGAGGACCTCGTTTGATTGTGTCATATTCACCAAGTATGTGCAGGGGATCTTTCTTCTTCTCCCACCTATTAGTAAAGGCTTGATAAAGGTCATCAGAAGTTGTGATGGTATTTGCAGCTAGTGATCTAAACCAAGTTCTTACATCCCCTGTGAGGCTCTGAACAAAGATTCTCATTCTCACACTGTCATCATCTATTTCATAGTTCTCAAAGTGGTCTTGCATCCTTCTGGCATGCTGAATTGCTGTGAAAGGGCCAGTGGAGTCAAAATATGAGATCTTGGATTGATAGTCCTGAGGTAGAGCTGGAGCATTGGCAGGTAACTGCAGGGGTGCATATCTATTAGCCATATTTGCAGGATTTAGAGGGTTAACAGGGATAGCATGAATGACTGGTATAACAGGGGTAGTGGGAAAGGTGGAAACTAGAGTGTTGGTCAAGGGAATATGTGCAGTGGATGGAGGTGTGAAAGGAGGGCTTTGAGATGTGGATGGTGAACTGGGGGAACCAAGGGTAGACCGAAATAGAACCTTGATTGGAGTTGGAACAGGGTTTGGATGAGCTGTCTTAGGACTTGAGTCAGCAAGGGTCTCCTGTTCCTGCTTCTTCCTAATGATCTTGGGGATTGTATTAGGATTTTCAAAAATAGCTGGTGGATTGGGGTCCGGGTTTGACCTAGTATGTCTAGTTTCCCTTTTAGGAGCCAGCTTCTGAACTTGTTTTTTGATATTTTAGGATATTTTTAGAACTGTTTCAAGGGACTGCTCAAATTTTTAGAACCACTGTCTATAGACAGAAAATAGTTGAAAAATTGGTTGGTCCCGAGCGGAGTCGCCAATTATGTTAACTCCTAGGTTGTTCCCTTTGACTCCCAAGGGAATACGGCCGGGGTAACCACTAACCAATCTTTGGATTGCAGCTTCTATCCAGGCTGTAATCAGAGAGGGATCTCTCTTTATGGTTTTGCTCTGTTTGTGCTGAGATTTCAGGCTAGTTATGATTTTCAAGATTTGTTTTTTGTATTTGGTTGGAGAATGTTTCAGTCAAGATATATATGTGCTCACACTAGAATGTTATAGGTCATTGGGCATGGAGTCAGTGGTCCTTTAGATGTTTGGTGTGCTATGTTGATATGATAGTGATGCTGCAGAGTTGGATAACTTATCTGGGAAACAACGCTTTGGAATTTTGATTAAGTGTGATGTATTCAGTTTATGAAAGGCAGTTAAGAATATTTCAATAAAAGGATGTGTGAAGAAGTGAGAATATTATTTAGAATCAACTAAGAATTTCTAGATAAACATTCACAGTTATTGAATTAACGCAAACATGAGCACTCAAGATTTCATGTCCATGGTTAATTCAGAAGAAAACATTTACAACAATAAAATATTGAGCACAGAGTGTTATGAATCATGTCCTGTACTATTCCTTTTCTCTATTGCTAGATTTGATGAAAACATGAGTATGCAATAACATAAGAAGACAAACAGAGATTAAGAAGGCTTATTATTCCACCAGACAGCACAAGAATTCTGCAACAGCACGCAGGTCATCAGCAAGACATCAAAACTTCAGGAAATCACTGAGCTAGTCCAGCCCTTTGTATTAGATAATTATGAAAGTGTACAATATATTTTCCTCAGAGTAAAAATTACCAACCCCTTATGCGTTACTAAGGGGGGTATATATACAAAATTTACATGAAAAATATCAAGGAAATGAGTTAATGGCTCATTGATGTTATGCCAACTCCTGGAGTGTTGTAGCTGAGAAGGTTAATGCTGTAATAACTCTTCAGTGCTTTAGCTGTCAAAATGGTCAGAGATTGTTGACTTGGTGGCTGCTAGAGTCGGCTGAGGATACGCTGTCAAAGATATGCGTTTTTTCTTATCCTTTGGGCTAACTGTCGTTGTACATGTGCTGAGTCATTTTTCAGTTGCTTTAAATGCTAACCTTTTTCTGCTATTTGTCTTCTAGTGAGCTGGGGATGGCAGTGACCGAGCAACTGAGGCTAACGTGGCAAAATTTGAAGCATTGCCTGCCACCAATCCTCCTTAGGCATTTGATGTCTTCGAATCTTAATCAAAGTTTCATCGGCCTCTGTATACCTGTAAAAATTAGGAGGAATTTCAAAAAGGTGCTTCACCTCACTCTCAATAAAAAACAGACCTTCAAGTTTATTATATAAGCTCTGTCCTGTTGGAGGCCCTGTTTCATGAGAGGTACTGCAGATGCAGTGATTTGGTTTTCGATATAAGCTACCATCCTGTTAGCAAATTGATCTCGGGAGATCAACTTTCCTGCACCACTTAGTAGGCTGGGTAGTCCTTTTGCTTGCAGTGCTGCCATCTTATGCTGGTACTCATGTACTTCAGCTTGAATCTCAAAGCACTTTCTCTCCAATGTCTGTACATAATTCCTGAGAGTGAGTACTTTCTTGGTTGTAAGGACGGCCTCTGTTCTGTTGACTATGCCCATGGCTGCCAGTTCCTCCTTTTCTTGCCTGTTCAAAAAATCTATCATTCTGTTGGCCTGTTCTGGCTTGTCTCCCATTGTTGTCTTGGCCCTCTGAATCTCTGTTTGTGCTAGGACAATTAAATCCATCTGCTCATGTATGGTTTTAATTGATCTCCATTGTTTATCGATGGATTGGCCAATTTTGGCCCACAGAATTCTCCTTATTTCGGCCATGGAACTTTCCAGATTCAGCTCCTTTTCCAAGGCCTTTATCTTTTCTTTTAGGGCCTTTATTTCTCTGCCTTGTTCTGCCACTGTTATCTTTTATTTGTCATATTTGGCATCTAATTCTGCCAATTTTTCTTTGGCCTTCTTTTTTTCATCTGCTTGGAGCTCCATTTCCTTAATGGCCTTGGTTAATTCTTCCACACTTGCACTGGAGCTTGGAGTTGTTGCTGCTGCTTCTGTCGTAGGGGCCACTGCTGCCTCTGTAGTTGTTGCAGTGGTTGAAGTAGTTGGAGGAGCTTGGGATGTAGATTCTCCCTGTTTATCTTGCAATGCTCCTTCAAGCTCCTTCTCCAAATCGAGGACCTTTTGATTTAGCTGCATTATGAGGTCCAGTTGCTCATCAGCCTGTTTTTCCTTTTGTAGCTCAGCTGTTTGAGGGTGCTCTGTGGGCTGCAGCTTTAACCTCTTCTTCAATGCATTGAGGTCATCTTATTTTTTCTTCATAAGGGCCTTTACACCCTTTGGATCCTTAGGATCATGCCCTAGGTCAACAATAATGTCCTCTAGTGACTTTATTCTGTTATCTTTGGCTAGGGAGGACATTCTCTCAAAATCCAACTGAGTGTTGGTATTTTTGAGTGACTCTTTTAGCTCATGGGCCAATGTTGCCCTCTCCACCAAGGTTGCATAGACCATTTCTCCAGTCTGTTTGTGGAGTTCAATCTGGTCCATGGGATGGATGTCTTTGGCTAGGACCTCCACCCTTGTCTTCACATAGTCTGCTGCTGATTTTGGATGGGGAACTGTAGGCTTAAAATGGCTGAGGATCATTTTCTCCTCTTGGATGTCATATACAGACATTAGCCTTTCGTTTTGGGCTGGTGTGGCATTGAGAAATTGTTTATAAACCTCAACCCTTAGCAGGTCATTCTGTGCCTTTATTTGTTTGAAGAAGTCCTTAGTGCCTTTGGGCTTCTTGCTCTGCTGTGAGGAGGAGGACACCTCCAAACCAAGTTGTAATCCTTGCTCCTGCTGAAAGGAGCTTGTACCTGTGTGCTGGCTGCCCTCCTTGTTTTTCCTTGAACTATCAAGGAATTCTTCAGTGATGTCTTCTACCTCCGGGGAATCAGCTCTTGGCCTCTTGGTCTGGGGTTGCTGGGAGGATCCACTAGCAGGAGTGGACTCTTCTCTGGCTCTCTTCGTACCCTTGTCCTCTTGTGCTGGGGTCTGCAAAATTGGAGCTGTGGGTGCCTCAGTTTGTGGAGGGGGAGTCTGCTCTTGCTGCTGCTCCGGTTGCTGCCCTTGTGGCTGCTCTTGTTGTTGTTCTTGTTGCTGTTCTTGTTGCTGCCCTTGTTGCTGTCCTTGTTGCTGTTCACTTGAAGGGGCAGACTTTTCTTTCATGGTTTCTTCCTCAGAACCCATTATGCCTTTCCCTTTATCTGTAGTTGGTGCTGCTGTGGAAGGTGCCTGTGCGACTGGCGCAGTCCTTGAGGCCGAGGTCCCTTCTCCTACTGAATAAGGCCGTTTGAAAGGTCCCTGCTGCACAGAGTCTAGGTCAATAGTTTTTTCAAGCTCCTTTACATTCTTTAGCATTGTCTCTTCTTCAGTTAGTTTTTCAATTATAGTACCCTGCAGCCATTCTTGCTGGTTGGCATATCTTTCAATGTGTGGGTATTTACAATGCCTATAACCTAGAAGCCTGTACTTGGTTCTTCTAGCAGTAATGAAGCCTTCAGGGTCATAAGGGACCCACCGAAAACTGTATGACAGCTTGTACTTATCTTTGAGGATTAGGTCGACATCTTCCCATCCTTCTTTATTATTCATGATGAAGGGGCCCAACTGGTGTTTGAGCTTGAGGTGGGCCTTCTTTTTGGAGCTGTGGAAGTGGGTGAGGTCGGACTGAATCAACTGCCTGTAATACTCCAAGGAAAATAACCTCATAGGCACATATTTTGGGAGCCTGTATGGACAGAGCTCACAGCCATAGACTCTGATGACTGTATGATTCTCATATAGGTACCAATCACCTATTTTGTATTTTTTGGAAAGCTGCAGAGCTTTCTGTATCTCAGTTGATATTCTGGGAGGAGGGGACCTCATCAATAGGCAAGAGACTGGGTATACAAATTGGTCAACAAATTCACAATAGGAATAGGGTGAATTTGAGACTTTGTGATAGACAGAGGTCCAGAAGATAACAGATCTTCTTTCCCCTCTATAATCCAGCTTTTTGATGTAGCATGGAAAAGCCTCAGACTGATAGTACATGAAAAGGTGATAGATATAGGCTGAGTACTTGAAGACACCCTGTCTATCCACTTTGCCCAACTAATCATGGATCTTGTTAGCTATGAACTTGGCAAAGTTATATTTGCGGGCAGGGGGTTGGCCTGGGCTGTAAGCAGCTAGCAATACCAGCATTTTTTCATCCACATGCTCGCTGGTTCTGTATCCCAGCACATAAGCAATCATGTCCAGTAATAGTCTGCCTACTTCAGTAAAATAGACATCCAGATAAGGAGGTGGCCCTGTAGGCTGGCACTCAGATCTCATGAATGTCCTGGTGACCTTTTGAATCTCCTCACTGGTCATGTTGGCACCAGTGTCTAGCAGATAATTCATGGAAAATGGGAACAACAGCTCTGTCTGATCAAAATGGAGCATTTTATTGATGGATTCAGGATTAATGTAAAATAGGATCCTCCCAGATGGAGAGCTAATAGCTTTGTGCTGCACATCATAGTTTTCTGCACATAGGCGAATGATCTCAGGAAAGACATTGAAAGAGGGGAGACAATAGTATGGCAGGTTTGACTCCCATATCCCATATGTATCATGACCATTCAGGTAGTCCTCTCTCAATTGCCTGAAGGTCTGCAGAAAGTCCCTGTTACCCACAAAGTCTTCAATGAGGTAGTCCTTGTCAGCAAAGGGCAAGGCCTCCAGGTCTTTATTTGGTGGATTTAATGGAGCTACACTGAGGGCTGAGGGTGCAGGGGCAGCCATTGTATAATCTGATTTTGAACAAGGTGAGTGCAATGGATTGCAAGGTTCCTCAGAGCTTAAGTGATAGACTCATTGTAGAGAATGTTTGAAATGTTTTTCACAGTGGAAAAGGCAGGCTTGTTTCTGCAGTTTTTGGTAAATTCACAAGGATTGTGTATTGCTAGGGGTAAATTGCAAAGGCTATGTGAGATTTACTTTGGTAAGAAGCTGCAGCTGGTCTACACCCGGCAAAAGGGAACAATGTCGGGCACCCCGAGGACAAATTTACAATTTTGGTCCATGAATTGTCTGCTTTAATGTTAAATTATGGTGTTGGGGCAATGCAGGTTACCTTAGCTCACATTTAGGTAGCAGACAGAGTTTAATTTGGAATTTGACAAGTTCTTTTAATGGTAATTTGCAGAGAAATGGTATGTATGGGAAAAATGGGAAAATTATGGTGAATAGCTGGATAAAATCGCTTGACAAGCCTGCGGGCCGAACTGTGAAGGCTCAATGTAGCTGAGTTGATAAGCTTGGACGGTCGCAAGTTCAAATTTGGAGGATCGGGAACAATCTGGCGCGGAAGCAGCGACAAGAGCTCTATGTATTTCGCTCGAAAATGACATAAAACGGCTATTTCGGGCGTTTATAATGACAATTTTGGTAAAAGCAGGTTATTGGCGCTTTTCCGCCGATGACGTCAGCATGACGTCATGGCAGGCCCGGGTACGGAGGGTGACGTGGGCGCTGAGGTGGAGGCCAGTGTGGCTGGACACGGTGGCTGGCAGATAAGGTGGCAGGGCTACGTGGAGGGCCACGCGGCGTGGGGCGGGAGATGGTCCGACGTCATGGTGACATGTGGGTGACGTAGGAGGGAAGGTGGTAATGAGCAGGGCGGTAAGCGGATTCCCCGCACCACCTTTGGGCAAAGGCGATATCGGGGAGGGGGGCTCCGAAGAACCCCGCCGCCTGCCACGCGTCCCATGTACGGGGCGGAAAACCACCGTTCCTCGGACGCTAAAGGTCGACAGATCCAAATATGGAAATACCCGCCCACCGTTGGATCGGGGGTGGCAGACGATGGACGGCTGGCGGGCCTCCTGATGGATCGTGCATGTTGGGGGGTCCCGCTGGCATATTAAAATATTCAAATTAATATTTTGGGCGGAGAACTTTAGGTTTAAGGGTTTTTTGTGGGTTTTTCGGGGCAGGGTTAATCTGAGGGGGTAAGAAGGGTTAAAAAGTGGGTTTTAAGCAGAGGGAAGGGGTTTTTGTGGAATTCTTGAGCAGAGGTGAGGTGAGGGCTTAGGGGGAGGTTATCACTCCAACCAGAGGTTTAGAGCAATCCCATGACAGGGTTGACCATAGTCCCTGGTGGAATAATGTCTCCCTTTAGACAAACTTATTTAGCTATAGTGCTAAAAAGGGAGGATATTTATACAAAGCTAGGGATTTATACACCATGGTGTTATAATAGTAGGGAAAAGGTAACATAGGGGATTTAGATAATAGAAGTGAGGGGTTAATATGGATGGAAAAGGTGAATGAGGAGTGAAATCACTAAGTTTATGTGCAGATAACTTAGCTTAGGGAGTAGATCAAAATAAAAATAAAAAATAGACAAGAAATGTGGCTTTTAAAGGAATAAGAACCACCATAAAACCTCAAATTCTTCCCTGAATCTCAACTGATGAAGGGATGTTAGTAATGAATGTGAAAGGGGAAAAGGTGAAGTTAGACATGCTCCTTTGCTTTGCTACAACATGATGGAGAAGAAGACCTTCTCAATCCATTGATTTTCCTTTGTGAATAGGTTAGCACACATTCAATTGTAAGGAATGACATTTCTGCAACCCCATCTGCCTACCCATCTATTTTCCTAGCATTTTTTTTGTTTCTTCTTGGAGGGTGCACTTAGACTTGCAGACCCTTATTTGCCTTTTCTTTTCTATTGGCTTTTTCTTTTGATTTTCTATCTAGAATTACCCTTATTGCTTCCAAGGTCCCAGATTAAGCAGTTGGGAACCTTAATTCACTACCTAAGCTACTGGTCTGCCAAGATTAAACAGTTTGGACAGACTTCTTTCTCTATTCTACAACAGAAAATTGAAACATGGCATGATCCAGATTAGGCTTTTGGACCATCCATCAAAACTTAGTCACCGTAAAGCTATATACACACCTTGTCTCTTTTTTGGAAATATGGGATCTTTGTGTCACCAAAGCAGAGCATATTTGGAACTTTCTTTGCCAATCATGAAATATGAAACCTATTGATATAGGTAGCTAACACGTTATAGTAACTATTCATGATGCGATGCTTGGTTTGAGACCAAATGTAGCAGGAAACAAGCATTTAAGGCAAACATTATGCGCTAGATTTGGGAAAATGTGCCACCAAGGGAGCATTAATGGACTGTATTTGGGGGGAACAATGGAATTCAAATTCAAAAGGAGCTATAAATTGTAAACGGTTTCCGAGAAAACAAAACTTGGCCAGTTGAGAATTGAGCTATTGCACGTCCTAAGAATTAGTAACTCTGATCTGTTCAATTCTTTGAACTCAAAGGAATCATTTGAGCACCTACCCTAGTAGTTAAGAGCTTTTTGGAATAGAAATATGGTAGTGTCTGAAGAAGCCATGGATATCAGAGAGATGACTGTTAAAGAGGCTGCGTATGTCATGACGATAGGAGATGCCCTAGAAAGCACCGAGATAGTTGTAGAAATCCCTAACTCGCACCGCATGCTGAGGCCCAAGAAAGACAAGCAACCCATGGTACCGGTGTGTGTGTCCCCTAGAAACCCACTAAGAACTAAATTGACCACGGAAGAAAAGGGGAAGGCAATTAACTTGGAAGTTGATGAGCGAGAGGAAGACCTTGAGGAAATCCTTGTGGAAGAGGAGGAGGACGAAGAAATGGAGGAAGAAACCCAGGGTACGGACCCTGTGACTAGGTTGCCCACGTATGATCCTCTGTGGAAAGGGAAAGCAAGGGTTCCCAAGGGCCTAGATGAGAGTAAAAGCCCTCTGTAGATTCCGCTTCTCCCCAATGATATCATTTTTGAAGGAGCGCACTTAGGACAGGTGTCGACTCTAAATTTTGAAGATTGGGATCTCACGGAACATGAGAAATTCCCACACTTGGCAACCACATAGCTAATGTGACCGAAGAAAAATACAGTGGTGGGAGTCATAGAGTTAGAGCCGCACAAGTGGTTGTGAGGAGTAGAGAAAGCTGGGTTGTTAAACCTACTCTAGGTGTCGCATTACCATCGCGCCCCAGTAACTATATTTGTCGTCAAGCAGCTGCTCTACTTGGTGCATGATGGGTGTTTGTGGCTAGAGGAGCTCATCCCTATCATGGACCACCCAATCCAGAGAATGACTTGACTCCCTTGCAAGGGGGATGACCCAATAATTATTTCAGAGGGTAAGAGTAACGATCTGTGCATCATGGAGGCCATGCAGAAAAAATTCAAGTTGGAGAAGAAGAAGAGGGGGTACACGATCTCCAGTATCAACAATAATGCGGTCAGATTTGCGACACAGATACTAGCTGGCAAGGTTATGCGGAAGTGTCACGCAGATGAGGTGCCCATGTCGGCGGTAGCACTTGGCACGTAGTGCACAGAGGGGGTTCAGTTTAACTGTTCAGAGTATTTGTGCAAGGAGTTCCTGGAGAATTGCTGTGAGGCACAGGAATAGGGGAAAACTTTCCACTATGCATGACTTTTGTTGTCCGTAGTGGTGGTTGCTTGGGAATTTCCTGAGGATATCTAGTTCCCAAAGATTGCGAAGGATCATTCGGAGGAAGTTATGTATGCTTCATTGTGGGGAAATAAAGATGCGTAGAGGATGAGAGACAAAAAATATTTTGGGTGTTCATGGAGATGAACATCAGAATGGGGGTTAACTCCATGCTATGGTTATCACCCACTATGTACAATAGTCTACAGAGCTTCTTGGAGTTCAAGGTAGACTTCCATCATGTAAATATATGAGCGTGCAAAGATCTTGTGAAGAAATGGAACGAGCTCCCCTACTTGGCCACAAACAGTGTCATATTCGTCATGCTTGAGTCGTGGCCACAGGAGTGGTGCACTCCAACTAGCTCCGCAGTGGAATCAAAGAAGTCCATTATGCAGAGGAAAAAGGAGGACACAAAACTACGGATGGAGCAATTGGCAGAGAAAGGAAAGAACAAAGTAGCAGCGACCAAGTCATAGGAGGCATGGGATGTTGAGAAGGCAATAGTAGAACATCAGAAGGTAGCAAAAAAGGAGCGTGAGGGCCAGAAGTCACCCTCTTCTGAACAAGAGGTCAAAACAAAGGAAGTTGGTTGGGACCCATAGACAGCGTCCACACAATTGAAGCGGTAGCACTTGAGAGAGTAGTTGGGGCAACAAAAGAAGTCAAAAGACTCCAAGACTTCTTTCAACCTGATCACCCTCACTAAGGGAGATCAGGGTGATATAGGGGAGAGGGTGTGCGACGTCACCACAGAGGCCCTCCAGTAGTTCGCAAAGGAAAATCAGATGGTGTTGGCAGCCCTCCGGCACAAATACAGGAGTTGTAGCTGCACAATCTTCAAGATGATACTTTGTCGAGTAGCCTTGGAGTAGGCATGAATGCAACTGAGGAAATGTTGCGTGCCAATACAACCAACACTATAGTTCTGCTAGAAGGGGCACTGGTTCCAAAACATGAGTCTGCCATGCATATGGTTAGTGTACTGAAGGGAGTTGGGATAAACATGGTTGTTCTCCCGCAGGAGATGCTCTATGTTTTGTAGGATGGAGTGACTACGAAGCTGCAGGCCAGGGATAATCGCACGCTATAGGTAATGAGCGAACAAGGAATTAACATGGGACAATTGAGCCTACAACACAATGAGTTGCGACGAGGTAGTGATGCAGAACTGGCAGATTGTATAGGTGGTTGAAGAAGCCTACCATATGATCCTTGAGTTGGCCATCCTAGCAAAGGCACCAGCAGAGGTGCACATCTGGAGGCTAGCAAAAAGGGTATGCGAGGCGAAGGAAGAAATGACTAAGGTTCAACTGGAACTAAACCTTCAAATAGCTGAGCTGCAGTTGAAGGTGCAACCTTTAACTCCACCAGAGTTGAGGGAACAGTGTGCCAGCACCATTACAATGCGAATAGAGGAGATCAACAGTGTAGTGAAGGACTGCACCAAATTTTTTGAAGAATCATTCAAGGTCCTCACCACTTTGTAAGAGGACCTGAGCATATAGCACTTAGAAATAGAGGCGCATGAGCTACAAAAAAGTATGATGATATAAAAGGGACTTTGTAGGTGGTGGCCCTTACACAGAGGCTCGCACGGATCCAATAGGAAAAAGAGTTGAAAGAGCAAGTAGACGTGGCGTGACATAATGAAGCAGTTTTGAAGGCACACGTCCAACCATGGATTGATGAGGCATTCATCATTATAGCCTTGATCGAATCCAAGCTCAACAGATGCAGGGAACCCAGGAGCAGATGCAAGGAAGCAGTTCAGGTACCACAGTCTCTAAATATCGCGTCTAGGAGGTACAATAGGCAACCACTCAGTGCATTGCTAACCTTACAGCAAACCCGGCAGAGTTGGGAGGTCTCTATGCAAAGATCTCTGTAGTGACAGAGTGACTCAAGGGCAAGTCACCATGTTTGTGTTGGGGGCCTATTGGGCGCAAGATCCCCTAAGGGATGTTTTGGGGCTTAAAGCCCACATTTTGACTAAATCTGATGTAAAGACTCCACGTTTATGGGCGCAGAGCACGAGCTTATAAATGAGTAATAGGGTTGTCTGCCCTCATTTTTGTAATGTAATGTCGCCTTTAGAGATCTATCCATGGTCCGCAGACCATGGGATTATATAAATAGAGTGAGGCTTTAAGTTGTAAAGAAGATAAAAGGAAGTCAGGAATGAAGGATGAAGAATTGAGTCTTCTCTAAGTGTAGAGTCGAGTCTAGGGTCGTAGGGTAAGAGAAGGCTCTGTAGCTGAGTGCACAAAGGCCTAGTAGTTCGCAGCTGAGTGTGCGGACCCCTACAACTCAGTGGGCAGGGTAGGTTGAGTTTGTAACCATTGAAGTATTAATAAAGAGAAGTTTTATACCATTCCTGTGTATTTATTTATTGTTTTCTACATTGAATGTATTGGGTACAAATTGAAATTTCATTGTTTATATGGTGCGTGAACTTATATGATTGTGTTGATTAAGTGAACATAAGATAAAGTATCTATTTACGTGAAGTTATCTAATATAAATAAGAATATAAGTAAGATCTGTGTTGTAACTTGGGAAATAGCGATGATTGTTGCCATAGCAATGCGAAAGCACCTCAACCCCTAGTTAGGGCTGTGTGATGGTGGTTATAACAGATCATGAAGGTCTCGTAGGTTACAACAGTGTGCGAAGTGACCTGCACAAAGGTATTCACAATTGGACTAAATCAACCCCTCAGACATCTCAAGGGTGTAGAAACTTGGTTCCATCATTCCCCCATACTGCTTCGAGTGAGACTTTAGTCCATGCACCGTGGGTTAATGCCAACAAATGCTTCCGTTACTGGGACCAGAATCTACATATAGATGTCTGATGTCATATCATTGGAATCCAACTAAGAAGGAAATTGAAGGTTGGTTGGATAGGAGGATTAACACATTCGCGGCACAGGAGAACAAGAATCTGCGACTAACAAAAGAAGAGTGGTTAGACTGCTACCTGTACATAGAGATCCGCAAAATATTCTTCACACCATTCGCTACTGAGTTGTACAAGTGGATCACGAAGCTAGTAAATAGCCAAGGAATGTGGAAAATCTATAATCCTATTGTGTGGACCCCAGAGTTGGTGCATAGATTGGAAGCATCGGAGGATAATATCGCACATGTTGTTGATCACTGGCTTGATTGGTTTATAGGAGGATTCATTACTGAGTTCGTTGTAGATACTTCATTCAGCTGTAGCGAGGTAGAGCGATGTTTTCTCAAAGGAATGCGAGGTA
Source organism: Pinus tabuliformis (assembly GCA_031772625.1). Lineage (NCBI taxonomy): Eukaryota > Viridiplantae > Streptophyta > Pinopsida > Pinales > Pinaceae > Pinus > Pinus tabuliformis. The sequence goes on along the minus strand of CM062819.1, from coordinate 345,623,895 downwards.
TTTATGTAAAGTCTATGAATACTTGGATTAAAATGATATTTTGTGAAAAGAGGGTTACACAATTACTTTGATGTTCGGAGCTATGTGAAGCAGAAAAACTTACAGAAATGAAGGAAGTAATAGGCTGGAGAATAACCCTTTGATTTCACCTCTGTGAGAGGATGAGGAAGAGCTTGTGAAGGTATCTCTTTGAAGTGTGATCCATTTGAGAAGCCAAGGATTCCTTGTATACTAGCCCCATCCACACTGCCACTAGCTTCACTACCTTCACCTCCATCTTCACCCATACCACCTCCGCCACCACAAAGAATCAATATGCAAAGCATGATAAAGTTTCTTGTGTTCAAGGGAGTAGGAAATGAGGACTCGGACAAATTTTGGTTCATCATAAAAGCCGTATGGGAAGTGTAAGGAGTTACAGATGACAATATAAATAAAGTGACACTGGTTAGTGCCCTGCAGGACTGCCCACTAACCTAGTATATTAAGCACTCCAATGATAATCCAAATGTGGGAATCATGGATATACAAGAAGCTCTTAATAGAGAATTCAATAGGTTGACGTCAGAGGCACAATCGATCATTAAATTCAAAGAGATAATAATGCTACCAAGCGAGACTCCTTGGGAGTTAGATCAGAGGTTGAAGTGCATGATTCGTGAAGCTAATATGAATCTGACAGACGGACAACATCGTGAATGGTTTGTAGCATTGTTAATGTTACATTTAAGGAGTGCACTATCACAGCAGAAGATAATGACTCAAGAAAAGGCCTTAGAGATCGCAATGAGGCTACATGAGACCCCAATGCAGGATCCTAACTTGGCAGTTCAACAGATCCACACGCAGTTGAAAAACTTATGCCTTGAGATGAAAAGTCTGAAACAGGACATGACAACTCACCCAGAAGTGCGCGAAGAGGTGTGGTGTGTAAAATGCAAGGGTGAGGGTCATGATAAGGACCACTGCTCGGTGTTCGTGAATTACCTCGCGGGAGGAGGATGAAAGCTGTTAAGGCTAGAAGCACAAGAAATACCTAGTGCGACACCTACTTTGTGGTGCACGATTTTTCAAATCAGTGGAAAGAATGCTACGAACAACTATCATTTAATACAAAAGTATACTTAAAATTCGCAGCAATTGTTCTATAATTTTTGTAGGTCGGTGGGACACAATGAGAAAACTTGTAGGAGTTATGAGTTGATGATGGATAGAAATCCCACCTATAGAGTTTAGGCCAAATTGCGACACCTAGACTCGAATACAAGAGTGGTGCGAATAGGATTTCAAGGGCACAGACGAGGTTGAGGTGGAGGAAGACTTGGAAGAGGTCACAGACAACTGATATGCTATAATTGCAGAGGGCTAGGACATTATGCCCGTGATTGTATGAACCCAACATGTCCATCATGTCTGTACTATTCCTTATTCGATCATGAGACAAAATATTGTCCTACGTTGATTACTAGGATGCGCGACAAGGGAGCACTACCGCATCCCCCAGCTGAGAACCTGTAGATGATGAGATTTGAGCCGTGTGAGGAAGATCCGAATGTGAACATTTTTCTCCAAAGTGGAGTCGCTATGGGAGATGATAATGGCAAACAGCCTGAAGATAGTGCTTGGGTTTGGAAAGCTCCAACAAAAGAAACAAATCTGATTTGGAGCATGCTAAGGAAACCTTCATGGAAGTTAAGAAGAGCTTCCTTGATGCCTCCACTTTAGGAAGCAAAGATAGACCAAAGCTGTAAATGGACCCATCTATGCTTACAACATTCCTGGAAACATGCATGAAGCTAGTACGTGACAATAAGGTTGTAGAGGGACTATAAGAACTAATTAACAGATGTGCTAGGACCGCGCTAGGAGAACCACGCATAGTCCAAAATATTGGAAAACATAAGACGAGGATGGGGAGAGAAATGAGGTTAACTGCGCAAATTGGAAAACATAAGATGGACCAAGTAATTTTGGATTTATGATCGGATGCGAATGTTTTGGTGAAGGAGACATGGGAGTGCATGGGGAGGCCTACGCTGCAATAGTTTCCTATTCAGCTGTGAATGGAAAACTAGAAGAATATAATACCTATGGGGATATTGTAGGGAATCATTGTGAATATTGAGGGAGCGAGCGTGCTAGACAACTTTAAAGTAATAGATATTTTTGATGACAACAATCCCCACCCCGCGCTCTTAGGAATTGAATGGGCCATTGACATGAATGGGGTGATTAATCTGAAGAAGTGCAAGATGATTTATGAGAAGAAGTCTCTGTGCATAGTTATACCCTTGGACTGTGCGGAAGGATTATGCTATACAGAGCTGGTGCACGACTATGAAAGTGATGATGATTTGGACTGCATCTATAAAATAACCACTCAAGAGCAGGATTGGGTAAATCACACCGCGGATAGACGGATCTCATGGGAGCATGAAAGCTCCTATACGTCAAATTTTGATGAGGAGATAGAGCGATGGAAGAACTAGTCACACGAGGTAACCACGCTAAACTGTAGTATGATGATAAGAGCATTATGTTGGGTATCAATGGAAGTGAGGGATCTGCCTACTTATGATGGGTTAAGTGAGGTAGATACCTTTCTAGATAAGTTTGAAATGGAGGTGTCGGACAAGAAAGATTTCCATGCCTTGAGTGACCTAGGTTCAGAGTTAATTAGCCAAAAAAATCCCTACACTACTGGCCCTTTTGGCATCAACCCACGGTGCGCGAACTAAAGTCTCACCCGAAGTAGTATGGGGGGATGCTGGAACCAAGTTTCTGCACCCTTGAGATGCTTGAGGGGTCAATTTAGTCCAACTGTGAATGGATTCACACTGGTCACTTCACACACTGCCCGGACCTACGAGGCCTTCACGATCTATTATAACCACCTTCGCACATCCCTAACTAGGGGCTAGATGCTTTCGCACTGCCAGGGCAACAATTTGTGTTATTTCCCAAAGTTACACCACAGATCTTACTTATCTCCTTATAACTATTATTTAACTTTGCATAAACTGATACATTATCTTATATTCACTTAATTAACACAATCATATAAGTTTTCACACCAGATAGACAGTGAAATTGCAATTTATACCCAATACATTCAATGCACAAAATAGGAAAAGGGTACACAGAAATGATATGAAACTTCTCTTTATTACTTCTCCAATGGTTACAGACTCGACTCGCCCTACGCACTTAGGTGCAGGGCTTCGCGCACTCAGTTACGAACTACTAGGCCTCTGTGCACTCAGCTGGAGAGCTTTCTCCTACAATACAGCCCAAGACTCGACTCTACACTTAGATGAGACTCAATTCTTTATCCTTTCTTCATGACTTCCTTCTCTCTTATTTACAACTTAGATCCTCGCTCTAGTTATACAATCCCATGGTCCGTGGACCATGGGTAGATCTCTAAAGCTAACATTAAATTACAAAAATGAGGGTGAACAACCCTCTGACTCATTTACAAGCTCACACTCCCCACAAAACACGGATTCTTTACATCGGATTTAGTCAAAATCGAGACTTTAAGCCCCAAAAATTCCCTTGGGGGATCTCGTGCCCAACAACATCAGTCCATTTGGATAAGTGATCAGGTGGATCACTCCTTCCATCATATTTCTCTATCAATCATACCTTTGGGGCAAGCAAACTACACCCTCATCATTTTTCTATATTTGTGCCATCCATCAAAGTTGTCTTTATGCATACCCCACCATCTTGCAAGCGTAGCACTTACCACCAAGTCCGAGGCCTGGAAGTGATGCTTCTCTGGCACTTCCCTTTCAAATTCATCCAAAAATCTATCCACGTCAGTTAAACCATCATAAAGCTATTCTATCTCTATTGTGGAAAACTTCTTACCTTTGATGATATGCAATGGAGCGATTTGGTCATCATGTTACATCGTAGCATAGACACTTTGTGCAATCTATTCTACTAGTGTTCCAACTCGTTGTCTGAATCTGATATGCAGGAGCTTTTGTGGTCCCATGCAATACATCCATCAGCTGTAAGATTCACCCAGTCTTGATATCACGATATTATCTTATAAATATGGTTGATGTTATCTTATCAACTTGTCCTGACGATGAACCACACTGGTTGGTTCGAAACGCATCGAAAAATGGTTTCTCATGTTATTTTCGCCGAAAAATCCTTCATAAACTTGTTATGGATCACAGAAGCCTCAACTCTACAAATATGGTCCAAATCATCGTCACTTTCATAATTGTGGACTAGTTTAGTGTAGCACGGTCCTTCTGCAGGGTCCAACGGTACTACTACATGGAGCGATTTTCTTTCAAATGACATCATTCACTTCTTCAAATTGATCACCCCGTTCATGTTGATAGCCTAGTCGATGCCAAGGAGCACAGGGTTGGGATTGTTGTCATCCACAAGCTATATCACTTCAAAATCAGACAATGCACTCATGCCTTCAATATCGACTGTCACTCCCTGTAATGTTCCAACAGGGATAATATTTTTCTAGTTCGCCATCCTAAATTGAATAGGAGACAACTGCAATGCAGGTCTCCCCATTCTCTCCCATGTATGTCTAGGCAAAATATTCACATCAGACCCTAGATCTAGAATAACTTGGTCCATTTCATATTCTCCTATTTGTGCTGTGAGTCTCATCTCTCACCCTATTCTTGCCTTATGCTTACCAATTTTCTTGACCACATGGGGTCCCTCAAGAGTATTCCCATCACATTTATTAATAAAATCTTGTAATCCCTTTACGACCTTGCTATCTCATAGAATCTTCGTATAGGTCTCCAAAAATGTAGTAAGATTGGATGGGTACATTTCTTCAGACTGCTTATCCTGACTTCTTGAGGTAGAAGCCCCAATGAAGATTTTCTTTGCTTTGATGAGGGTTTCCTCCATACACTCAAAATCAAAACCAACCTCCTTCTTTGGAGCTTTGTGGACCCATTCAGCATATTTAGGCCAGTTTCCCTTATCTTTACGAGTTTTCATTCCACTTCGTAGCACAATATTCACATCGAAGTCTTCTTCTCGGGGTTCAGCCCTCATCATCTACAGGTTCTAGGTAGGTTGCTGAGGTTGCGCCCCTTTTTCGTGTATCTTAGCTAGTAATACAGGATAGTCTTCTGTTGTGTGGTCAAATTGAGTACAATATTGGCATGACATGCAAATCAGGTTCATGCATTCTCACATATAATGTCTTAGTCCCCCACAATTTTAGCAAATCAGCTATCCTCAACCTCAACCAGGTCCTCCTCCACCTCGGCCTCATCTGCGCCCCTGATATCCTCCTCACACTCCCCCAATGCCTTGATGTGAAGGCTGAGTTTTTGCCTTCACTCTATATGTGGGCCTTCTATCCATCATTACCTCATAGCTACAACAATTACGCTTGTCATGACCCACTGATTGACATAAGTTGCAGAAGAGTTGCTGTGTTGTCTGTACAAATTTCTGCAGCAGGTGACAATTGTCTATCACATATTTTCTAGCTACTTGATAGATAACACATAATAGCATGAGCCATGTACTTGTCCCTGCTTGATATTCTATCCTTATAGGTAGCGGCCCTCTTGCTACAAAATAATCCGTGAAGACTGGACAATCATCTTTTTCATTTCAGGCACCAAAGTTCTTCGTGCAGCTCTGGCTGAACTGCACTATCCTTCTTCAGACTCTAAAACTCTAGAAAAAGGTTATGCAACTACATGTGAATCTACTGAAATCCTAAATTAACATCTTGCATCGGTGTCTCATCCAATCTCATCACAAGCTCCAAGGCTTCTTCCTGGGTCCCAATCTTTTTCTGTGAGAAAGCAACCCTTAGATGAGGTAGGAATGAAGCCACAAACATTTCGCGGTGCTTCCCATCCATAAGATTCATGTTAGCTTTGTGGATCACACACTATAATCTCTGATCTAGATCCCATGGTGTCTCACTGGGCTTCATCATGATCTCCTTGAATCCCATAATTGATTATTCTTCAGACTCAGGCCTATTGAATTCCTTATTCAGCACAGTCTAAATATCTGATAATGAAGCCATTGGATTACCAGTGCAGTACTTAATGTACCATGTCAGCACATGATCCTGTAAAGCAATGACAGACATTGCTTTCTTCATCTAATCATCTGTTATACCCTAAGCTTCCCATATGGCCTTTGCGATGAACCATAACTAGTATGGGTCCTCATTTCCCAAACCCTTGAAAAGGGAAAATTTATAGCATTCACCATATTGAATGGTGGCGAAGGTGGTGGCAATGTGGGTGAAGGTGTATGGTATGGAGGTGAATGCAGAGGTGGGGTGGGTGGATGGGGTATTCGAGGGAACCCTCATCTTAATAACTGAACAATGCTCTGTGGTGAAGCCTGTGTTGTTTCCTCATCATCACTCAGAGAAGGTTCAATCAGCGGGCTATATTCAAGGCTTGTTCTCCCTCTATCCTTGAAGATATATCCACTTCGTGTAGCTCCAAACATCCAGGTAACTGCATAACCCTCTTTTCACACTAGATCATCTTAATCCAAGTATTTAAATACCTTAAATACTTACCTTGTGGTCCCTCGAAAAAGCAATGCTCTGCTTCATTGTAATTAACTAAAGTATCGACTGCGAACTTTGTCCTGAATCCTCTTATGATACGATCAAGCCAGTGATCAACAACGCATACGATATTATCTTCAAGGGATTCTAATCTCCACATTAACTCTGGGGTCCACACCGTCGGACCATCAAGCCTCCACCTTCCTTGGTCGTGTGTGAATTTAGAAATCCACTCATATAACTCACTTGGGAAGGAACATAAGAATATTTCATGTATCTCTATGTATAGATATCTGTCCAACCACTATTCTCTCCTCAATCACGGATTTTTGTATCCTTGTGCTGTGAATTCGTGGATCTTTCTATCCAACCAATCTTCAATTTCTTTCTTAGTCAGATTTTAGTGATGCGACATCACACATCTCCTTATGCAGATCCCAGTCCTGGCAAAAAAATCTGTTGGCTTAGGGGGGCTTGAACCAGGTCCATCATTAATTTAGCCAAACAAATCACTACACTACTGGCCCTTTTGGCATCAATCCGTGGACCATGGACTGAAGTCTCACCCGAAGTAGTATGCGGGGTTGCTGGAACCAAGTTTCCACGCCCATAGATGATAGTGATGTTGTTTTATGCCCTAATTATGTCCTCACGCAGATCAATAAGCCTTTTAGGGCTTGTCGATATACTTTTCTCAATTGGACTCTAGACCTTTGCAAAGGTCTACGACTGTTGTTCGTGGACCTAACCATGTGAATCAACTAATTACATGCTTCTGTAATTACTCTTACTTATGTATTTACCAAGATCGGCTTAAGTATCTAATAATATCAATATTCATTAATATGTTCTTCACGTAAACAGATACTATCACTTGCATTCAGATAACAACGTAAAACATATAGATTCGTGCATCAATATAACATTGAATCAGGAAACCATTATTCAACATAACATAACATAACCACATTTATTCATGATAGAAGTAAATTGATCAAACACAGATAGTTCCAGAGTAATCTTCTTTATTAGTGCTTCAGATCTTCTAACATACTCTAATTACCCTGCGCACTCAACTCTAGGGGTCCGCACACTCAACTGTGGATTTCTACCCCAGGCCTATGCGCACACAACTATAGAGCCTCTCTTCTACTCTAAAACTCTTCACCCTTTTAACTAATGACCCGTTACAATCATCATCAATACTACTTCTTCTCCCAAAAACTACCTTAGAATCTTCGACGACTCTCCTTCTTATTCAATCCCATGGTCCGTGGACCATGGGTAGATCTTCTAAAGCTAACACATCTTACATAACATAAGGGCAGAAACCCTTTTTGACAGTTTATATCTATGTACTCCGTGACCACAAATTGCGGAGACTTTATACTTTACATACAAAAACATGGGCTTTCTGCCCCAAAAGTTGGGATTTTAACCCCAAAATTGACCCTAGGGGACACTGTCCCAACAAAATAATTAGTGATGAGGAGCCTTGGGTGATTGAACAGTTTCCTAATCAGAAGTGAGAATAACCCGAAGAGAGCAAGGACATCACATAACCATCAGCTCGAGCTGAAGTGCCTCGACAGACTTGGGTGTTTGAACTTCATCATTAGACAGATCAATCATAAACGATGGTTTCGAAAGATCAACTATGATAGATTCATGATCATGATCAAATATGGAAACAAATGGATCACAACTACCACGATCATAAAAATCAATGATTTCATCGGAATCATCATGATCATATGAATCAAATAGAGGGGTAGATGAAAAGCAGACAAGCTCATCCTCTTTGTTTCTAGAAAATAGAGATGGAAGATTAAGTGGGTTTTCAATGAATATCTTACCCTCTTCGTTATCGAATGATGGACCAACATCCGGTGAGTCTTGCAAGTGATCAACAATCAGTGGATCTGTGGATGAAGATACACATGTGAAATCATGGATTATAGGTTCACCAAAGATGTTAAGAAAGAATGGAGGGGGCTCGAATAGAAGGGAGTCCTCCTTCATCGAGTGTTGATGCTCAATCTCCTACTCATACTCTTCATGAATGACAACGCATGTTGGTTGTGCAACACCAACTCCGTCGATGGGTTGTTCCTCGTTAACAACAAGTGAAGAGTCTGGAATGGATGAACACGAGAATATCATCTAGAGGAACACCTGAGTGTGAAGACGGAGGTCGTAGAACAGAATGCATATGAGAACTCTAAGGATTCACAACCAAATCTGCATGAAAATTGAGTGAAGTGATGTTGGGAGAATGTGAAAGATGAATAGGTTTGTGAGCATGATCTTCAACATTGCTAGGAGGTGGTGGCATTGTTGAATGAGAGGAAGGCAAACACTCAGTCAAGATAGTGAATGCATCCACATGAGATTGCACAGCTCCACCAATGAAGAATGCTGAGCGAGGCTTGACCTCAAGCTTCTTCTTGGGATGGGAAGATTTCTGAAGGAAATAATCTAACTGGTCCCAAAGATAGGAAAATTTCATCTGGATCCTCAGAGCTTGAAACTACAAATCACAGAAGCACTGCCAAAAATCAATAACTGATTCATGCAGAGCATTCCGTTGTTACAACAATTTTCGGTCAAGATGGTTTGGATCAAAATGATAGAAAGTGTCTTCAATAAGATCACAGAAGTGCTCAAGTGAGTGCATGCTATCATCTGATAGGGTGAGCAGCCAATGATGTGGAGATTTTCCAAGTGTGTGTGCAAGCAGTAAGATGGCCTGTTCGTCAGAAAACCCATCTTCCTCATGAAGCATGGAAAGAAATTCATATAAGTACTCAGGCCATTCCACTTCGCCTTCACTGTCATATATGTAAGTGGACAAGAGATAAAAAAACTCCCCATGTGATGGAGACATCTTCAATATTTGAGAAACATCATGGAAAGAGAAGAGTGCAAGAATCCATGAAAGATATGAAATGGTTCAAAACTGGATGAGAGGACAAAGCTTGCCATCAGGCTCTCATTCAAGCACCAGAAATGTTGATGGTGTTGGACCTGCCAACATGTCAAGGGTATCTCCCTGGTAAGAATTCCCAATTAGACCTCAGATCGTTTAGTGTAGGAGTCTTAGTAGTGGGTCATAATGAAATGCCTTGATTGTGATGTCACACATAGGCAAGTAAGATAACTCTATTGGTAGAAAGGGTGTGACCATTGCAGTGAGTCAAGTAAGGTGCATGAGAGGTTCCTAACATAGGTGGGTTGAGATGAGTGTACCCCTTGGTAGCCTGTAAGTGTACTCAGCTGGGAATTACTCAGTTGGGAAGGGAACACATAAGCGAAGATGCATCACAAGCTGAAAAGTAGGTCAGTCTAGCAATCGAAAGTGATGGTTAAAACAATAGCATATCTGCAACAAGATTCATATAATTGCATACAAAAGTGTTCATACACGACTACGTAATTTAAACAACATACATTACTATAGCAACTAGAATAGTCCAACTACAATAACAACATATGCATGCAAACGTGATGGATCTTATCATATAAAGAAGCATACATTCCAATCACACAATACATCCATGTAGCTTGCTAGCCCTAATAGTGGAATGTTAGAGCCACATCCGCTTGCTCCTCCAAAGAGATGAACTCAATCCGTGTAGTGGAGTATCCAATGCGCATTACAATACTATCCAAGCTCTTTCCAACATAGTCTTATCATATGCTTGGTTGACCAAAAGCCTATACAATGAGTTATGAAGGATTATTTATAGCAAAGGGTGGGGTGGCCCTTGACATTCCCCTTTGTGACTGTTCAACTACCCTCATGACTCTTCACCTACTCAATGACTATTACATTCATCATTGATACTTGACTTACACTTTACATGACTCAACATTACAATGTTCATCTACCCATGCAAACAAAATGGCTTGAGCAAGCCAAGATAGACATCACTCTAACTTAGACAACTATAGAAGTTCAACTACTCAACATTCTCATACTTATCTATAGTAAAATATTGATGCCAAGCTCTATAGTCCCTAATAGTGTCTATGTAATCCATAGTGACATCCATCTGAAACTTGATCTTTGCCTCCATAACATGCGGATACACTGTTCGGGCTCCTCTATCCAACTCATCTGAAAGAATGTGCATCATTGTCATCAATGTGGCTGGACCAAAAACACTTGTGCATGATGTCTGCACTGATAGGAAAGTCTGGGTTGGTGGCGATGCACATCAACTCGTCGATGTATGAGTCAAGCTCTAACCAGACTTCCTTCTTTGTATTTGGCTAGGTGAGACTCCCAATTGATGAGATCGCATGTGTATGCACCAAAACATCCATACTCTTGAATACTCATGCATGGGAGGCATGTATGCTAGTGATGAACTGTAGGAGCTCTTCATAATTCCAGATATGACTCGAGATATGTGCCTTCAATGAAACTACATTGACCCTCATCATTTTAGGCCAGTGAAGTGGGGCTCCCTTGTACTTCATTGTCCATGTTTGCATGTCATCAACAGCAGCATGAACGTTCACCAAGATGGGTGCTCTTCTAGCACATCACTGCTTCCAGCCTTTGAGATGGACGACTGCCTTGTTCATGGTACCAAACTTGGAGTACAATGGTCACACAACTATATCAAGGGACAATACTTCATCTAGTATTGCCTTCTTCAGTTCAGCTTGGGCGGACATTGTCACCAAGTCTCCTCCTTTCTTGGTTGTTTTTAGTTCCTTTTCCATTCACGCATTCTTAGCTATTAGGAAGGGAGAACTTTAGCTAGTGGCTTTGGCATACAATCTAGTTACATCGGCCAAGGAAACTGAATGTTTTGTGCACATCAGTCATGATCACTCGTTCTTCAACTTGCGCAGGAGATGTTTGATCCTCCAGAGTTGACACTTTATGAGACTGCACAACTCTATGTTAGGATTCATCAAAAAATATATTTTGCATCTCTTCCTTTGGCTGATCACCAAGGATCTCAGTGCCTCATTGGTCATCTGAGACATTCTCATCATCTGAATGCATTAAAGCGGGTGAGTCAACCTATTTGTGGTGAGGCATGAGGTTGGTGTCCTGTTCCAACTCCTGCTGCTCCATGTCTACATCCAACTGTTGATGTGCCTATTCTATCTCATGAGAAACGTCTTGCACCTAAGATCTTTCAACCTATTTTCCTGATCCCAATTATTCAGATGAATCAACTAACTGTACAGGCACTGCTTCGTTTGTTTTCACATGTTACGCCCCTTGCTATATCTGTTTTTATTGTGCTTCCCACTCCTATTTGTGCAACTCTTGTTCCTTTCAGAGTTGCTCCCTCAGCTCATGCCACTCCTTCTCTGCTTCTTCCATTCTCTTCTTATCCTTCTGCCTTTGCATGATTCACTTGCCGCGCTACTGCCTCTTTTCCTTAATAGCCATAGCTCCTTTCTCTACAAGTGGATCTACTTGAAACTTGCAGCTTTTCTCCTCCTCCATGCGATCGACAATATTCCTCTTCCCTTTATTGCACACTGGTACGCTTGTCGCTCCTTCCACTGTTGCTATTGCTGGTGCTCTACGTGATGCTACTTCACACTTCTTCACTAACCACTCCACAATGAAGCTGACTATTTCATCGGGTTTGGAGAAACTATAGCAATATCTCCATGGTTCCCCCTTAGCCCAATGAAATGCCCTGTGGATCCAGTTGAACTGAACTCTCATGCAGTGATCTTTGACAACACAATGTGGGTCATACAGATTGTAGCTTCGTAGGTCGAATCGGTATTCCTTCATCACTTTTGCTTCAACATCTACTTTCCTAATACTTTGGATCTCATATAACCCAATCCTCAATGGAAGAGTGGGCCAAGGTGCCTTATTCTTCTGATGCAGTCTAGTTTTAAATCCTACCGAGATGTGATATGCTACTTCTTGCATGACAAGTATGTCTAAGGAAAACTTTGGCAGAACATGCAGAGGTTTCTCTGCACTGAACATTCAGATGAAAGTGTCGGACGGTGAGGCATACCAATATGAAATTCCTATCAATGCCTCCATTGCTTCCTTTGAAATGCAGGGCGGATCCTGTTTGAATATCCTCTTGTAAACAGGGTTGACAAAATGATCGGACAACCATGCGATTACTCCTTTGAAGCTGCATTTGGACAACAACATGAAATATGTGTTTACAACAGTCTTCGTCAGTGACCATGCCCACTCCAAGCCCGGGAACTCCTAACAAGCACATACTCCATCTAGGATGTAGGTGGACATGTAAATCTCTAGATGCATACCTCCGAGAGACTGTTGAGCCTTCGTTACTTTCTCCTTCAGCTAATGAGCTAGTATGTCAGACCAGTTACATGGTTTTCCTTCTCTAACTAATTTATCTAGTGCAACCGCCCGTCACTGTGGGAAGGTTTCTGTGCTTGATTGGCTATATAGTTGAAAAGAAAATATGATCAAATATTGGTACACCTTCCTTAGTATCTTTTCCTTGTAGATCTTCTTGTGTGTCAACCTGAATCGAGTTGGCTCCTTTACCCAATTATTTATAATGTCTCTAGAGTTAGCACTACTGTTGGGTAAGCTAAATTGAGTCTCCATGATAGTCAGAGGCTCTAACATCTAATACCTCGCATCATAATCTTGTTCCCAGAAGGTTGCAAACTTTGTCCCACTGGCATTGCTCAAGGTCATCATCTCGGGATCAGTGTGAGAGATGATCCAATGTATCATGTCCACCCATGGCAACATGGGATATCTGCATGAAAGCCAATACAATTCATACTTGTTAATTTTCACGTACACCTGACAGTCCTTGAGGCATTCTCCAAAAGTTTGTCCAAATGTTTCATTGACCTCTTGCCATTTCAGTTTGATGTCCTTGTCTAGATACAACTTTTGATCTTCATATATCACCAGAATAGAGGACACTTGCTCAACTTCTGCTCCAACTACATTCCCATTAGTGTCTTGAGATCCTATTCTCTCTGAAGCTACTGAGATAAATGAACACCTGAAAAGGTTTGGAGACAGGCAACATGCATGGCAAGAAATCTGTCAATGAAAACAAAGAAACTTTGGGGAATGACACAACACATACCTCGAAAACTGATGGGCAAGATTGCACAATTTATTTTGGGAGGCTACGTGACTAGTTGCCAAATATACGCAAAAGGTAGTCTGGGCTGTGGGAGGCAACTACTGGATCTACAAAATGTACAATCTAGACTGGTTGCTGGGATTGTGCAATGCACAATTCTAACTGGGAGTGACTACAGGTTCAGGGACGAAACTACACAATTTTCTCGGCCAGTAGTCACAGCCCCTTAGAAATGTGCAAAATAGTCCTGGAGGGTAGCGCTAGACGTAAATGCACATTTCTAGAGAGGAAGGAAAAGCCTTCCTTCCCCATATTGTGCAATGAAGTCTCAGTGAAGGCAGAGTCCGGGGTAAGGTTGGTCTGACTCGCTGATGAGAAACTGAAAGAAAATGAGATAGTAAATGCATGGCAACACCAAATGATAGTATAATTGGTTGACAGTGAATGCAAACATCAATGAAAGATTCAAAAAACTGATAAACATGCATGTGGGTGAAGCGGTTCTCTGGTTTGGCGAGCGTTCGTGTAAAACAGTTTCATGCATGCGACAATAGTGAGATAGCAATGAAAATAAAAATGGAGCTAGGACAAGCTAGTATACATGTAAATGACAACAAGCATTGAAACAAATCAAGAAAACAACCCTCACAGAAGTGAACACAGAAAAAGAGACATAAATGTTGAAAAAGACAAGTTGGGGCCACTTACCCATGAATAGTTGATTCGAATGTGTCGAAGAGTCCTAGATGTGCTATGGGATGTCAGATATCGAAGATAGATGTGAAATAATGAGCTTTGATGTGTCGAATAAATAATTTTTGGCTTATGACACACATGCCACAAATCTAGGAAAAAGCGACACTTGGAGAGAAGTTTCTAAAACAACTTTGCATGTAACAGCCAACTGCTAAAAATAGCTCCCTGAATCATGGGATGCCTTTTGCATGTTTCCATTTTCTATTACAGGAAGAGAAATTCATGCATGCATGCAAGTCAAATTTCCTTAGTCCTGGGTGGAACCAGTCAAACAGAATGCCCATGCATACGGCTGCTCAACTGCTTGAGAAAAATGCGCATTTCTGGTTGATTTCCCAGCAGATTTGCACAATTTCTGGGTAGAGCAGCTGATTGCTACCCAGATTTGAACAAATTCTAGACTGAGCATCCCTGCTAGCGAAATTTGCACAATTCTTGCTTGGAGTGTTAGCTGGCAGAATTGCGCAATTCTGGAGCCTAGCAGGCTGCTAGACAAAATTGCACAATTTCTGGAGGGAAGGCTAGTTTCCCTCTAGAAATATGTAATTTTCTTGGGGAAGTTTCTCATCATGTAGCTTGACCAAGCCTGGGTGAACAACCTGTGAGGGAAATGCATCAAGCTGTGATCGACAAGTTACCTTTGTGCATGAAAAACACTGACTCTTGTGTACTTGACGAAGCAAGACAAGGTGTTGTGAAAGGTTGGTAGGGAGGCTCCAAAATGGGCTAAGGAAAAATTTTGTAGGGTGGTTGTAGCCACTACACCAAGATATGAGGGTATTACACTCATATCTATACCCACATAATTGTAAGAATCCATGCATGATTCACAAGCATATCTTTGAAACATGGTTTCCAATGCTAGATTGGTAACATAATTGACTTTTATGCCATTTCATTGTTATAAAGTGATATTAATTGGATCATTATATTTCTTTTAATCCATCTCAATGCATTTGTAGTGGAAAAAGTTGAGGAATCAACTCACAAGATCATTTTTACCAGTGAGACCGAGTTTGGAAAAATGGGGTCTGAAACCTTCTAGGCGTGTTTTGAGGCATCAAATGATGTTTTTGGAGGTTAATGCTTTGCTCTTTAGCGTGCCACCTTTTGATGCTATTCTATAGGTAAATACCTTTCCAATGGTGCAAGAAGCATGTCAATCAGATTCCATATGAAATCGTTATGCCACTCAGAAATTGACCTTCCTGTTTTCACACCTATAGTTCGGGAGGATGCTGTGTTAGCCCCCATTATTCATGGAAAATGGGTTAGCCACATTTTTTTGATGTAAAATAGTTTAGAAGAGTCTATAGTGTAACTCTAGTTAAGATTTGATGTAGTCAAAATTAACCACTAGTAGGCTATTGGGTTGTGTTATAAACAGGCCATTAGGAGGAGGACGCACTCCATTCTTTCAAGAAAATTTTGTTCCATTGTTGAGAAAAGATAGCTAGGAGAGATAGGAGGTAGGGAACATAGAGAGCATCTATGAATTGTATTAGCCCATGGGCCACATTTTACTTCTTTATACCTACAGCCATATTTCCAAACATAGATAGAGAGCGAAGTGACCTCACCTTCCAGCTGAGTTTTCTCCCGAAAGTGTTTCCTAGAGAGAATATATTATGTCTTATGTGTGTGTGAGCTTATTTTTTCATTCTCTACTTTTCTACATAAATTCCATTCACATTCATGCACTAATTACAATAAAATCTACAGATCTAGAATTTAAATAAAGTTGTAATAGTGTAAAAATATGATATTTTAATATATTATTATCAAATATGTTGCGACAAATTGTCTAGTGGAATATCCATGGCAATTTACATATCACAATGACAATGTTTTACTATTGTAATATGCATCCATAGTGGAGAGTGATGAAAGTGATATTACTTTGCTGATGAAAATCCAAGGATAGAGTTTTATTAAAGCCAACAAGAGTGTGTTCCAATCACCAAGGAAGAGCATATGCACCATGGTCTATCACAAACTAATAAGGGGTAGTGATGATACAATCCATATCCAAAAAAAATTGGTATCCATAGGTTGGGAAGAGTTCGTAGTTGAAAGTGAATTGTGCCACCATCATAAAGGTAAGGTAAGTATTTGTTAAGGCATTCTTCAAACAATATTCTCATGGGATGCAAAGTATGTCTTTAATATAAATCAAAAGGTTCATTTTTAGTTCAAATATTCTAAATTAGAGATGGGTGCAAAGTAGATATTCTGGGTCAAAGTTGTGGCTTATATAATCCATCAATTAAAAACAAATAAAAAAACTAAATTTTCAAGGTGGAAACAAAACATTATATCAACAATTGTTATTATTGAGGATTGATTAGAGCAAAGTGAAAAGCTATATCAATACATTTTTCAATGCACCTATAAGTGGGTCAAGGCCAAGCTCTTATGGATTTTCTTTTAGGTGGATAGTGAACTACTTAACATGGTGTTTCTACTATTTCTCACGTGGTGTATCTAATGTTCAGATCATCAGTGTAATTGGTGGAAACAATCATCTTTAATTTGGTAAGAAAGAAAACACACAAATGTTAATTTTTCAGATTGTTCTATGTTGTTCCAATTACTTTAGCCCAAATCAATTCTTCATTTAGCAATGCATCCAATTATTAACAATGTTTCCAATCATAAATAGTATTTGAAGATAAAACAATATATGCAATGACAAAGGATAAAATAACACAACCACAAAAGACACCATATTGGTCAAAGACCAGGGAAACACCACACTATCGGGAAAACTCTTTCAAGTATTCTTCTTATTAGATTGTCATAAAATGTTTCAATAGAGAGTACAATGAGCTCAATACATAATCATCTAGTAAATATTTACCTAATAAAAATTAGAAGAAGACTTCCAAAATTATGGTATAACAAAGAGAAACCTTCTAGTCTTCAGACATGTGCGGTCAAATTTGGTCAACTCTCAAACCCTAGCTCTGAACACTAGTCACACTCATGAAGATAATCCGCAAACAACTGATCCTTCCCGATCACTCCCCAAGTCACTGTAAGTGAGAAACTGTACGTAAACTTTTAAACCCTAGGTCAGAACCTAGTAGCTCCGTGAGGCAATCTATGTGAGTGGTTATGACTACCCGGTCACTCTCTGAATCGTGGAAAGTGAGTGACTAGGGTCTAGACCTCCCAAAATTATCTTTGTTCCCTAGTCGCTTTCTTTAGGTTGTTATGTGAATGATTGTGGCTTCCAAGTCACTCTCTGAAGCACTGCGAGTAAGAGAGTGTAGTCAAATTTTACCTATGATGAGTGTGTGGTCGGAAAAAAAAAACCATAGATAGCAAAAACCTCATACCTGTAATTTTAGGCCTTGCACAATACTTTGTCTCTCAAACCTTTGTGAACCAAACAATAGACTAATATAAGAGAATGCTTGATGATGATGTGAAAATGAGCTTGAGGTATCTTGTATTTATAGGCTTCCATGAGGGTCCACTTGATGTTGAGGAAAACCTCTCCAATAGTAATACATGTGAGTTTGACCTGTCACAATGTACATGTGAGGGTTCATAAATTCAAGAACCAGCTTCTTCTTGTCCAAATGAGTTGATATTTAGGTCGAGTTTTATCCTCTCGAATAGAGGAATTCAATGAAACCATAATATCCATCAAGTGAGTCATCAAAAGTGGAATTTGAACCTTGTTTCATAAATTTAACACTCCCTCTTAACTAGGAAGAATTCCAATTTCCAATATCATCTTGTCATGTTGTATCCATATCTGCTCAACTCTATCTGCTGAAACATATTCACAACTAAAAGAAGAATAATCAGGGAGCATTAGCTTCCATCCGCTATCTCATGGGGGGTCACATATAAAAACCCCATAGAGAGAAATAGGATATCCAAACACATAGGAGAGCACATCTCAACCCTAGAATCACATCGATGACCTCATTCTCAACAAAGAACTATAAAGGGGATGAAATATCAACCCAATCCTATTTCCCATTGATTTTCCCATCAATGACCCTCAAGATTCATGAGGTAGAACACATTTATCATAATAAACTTGGGTTATACACCCCAAATACACTCTCAACCCATTGTCCCAATAGGGAGTGGTATTCCTAACAAGCTAGGCTTGTGGGTATGATGGCAACTAGGGTATAGTCTTCATAGAAAAGATAGGGGGGTAGATTATCCAACCCTATACATAGATAGGGGAGAAACATCTCCACCCTTATGGGTAATAGATATAGGTAATACCCTATTATTCATAGATCCCTCAACCCCAGGAGCCATCTATCTCAATTCCTCACTCTGAGAGCTCAACAAGGGGGAAGTGATGGCTCAATGTCATCAATCATCACTACCCCTTATCAGGAGGGGTCACATCCATTAGTCAAAGTTGATCTATCAAGACCAAAAACTTCCCTTTCGAAAAATCCTTGGTGAGAATATCTACAATCTGTTCATCTATTGATATGTGATGGAGTCTAATGGCTCCTCTCTATGCCATGTCTCGAATGAAGTGATATCATATCTCTATGTTCTTGGAATTGTCATGAAATACGAGATTCTCTACCAGATGGATCCCACTCTTATTATCACAATATATCACTGCAGTATCGAGGACCTACTCAAATAGCTCTCTAGAGAGCTTCCTTAACCAAACTGCTTCACAGCTAGCCATGCTAGTGACAATATACTCTTCTTCGATGATACTAAATTCAATGTACTTATGCTTTCTTCTCATCCAGTATATCATGGAAGATCCAAGACTAAAAAAACATCAAGACATACTCTTCCTATTGATAACATTGCTTTCCCAGTTAGTATCGGTCTATCCATGAAGTCGAACATATCCGACAGAGTATCTCAGACCAAGTGCGGTCTTCCAATGTAAATATCTCATGATGTGTTTGGAGGTGATCCAATGTACATGGATAGGTTCGGTCATGAATTGACTTAGCGTGTTTACTACATAGCTTATTTATGGACAGTGCTCACTAGGAACATCAAAACCCCAATCAAGTATCTATACTCGGATGGATTCACCAAATCGGTTCCTCCAACTTCTCTGTATAACTTCTTGAAGTTCATTTCCATTGTTGTGTCCATAGACTTGCATTCTTTCATTCCAAATATCTCTAACAACTTCACAGCATATTTTCCTTGTGAAAGGAAAATCTCACCCGGCCTTTTCCACACTTCAAAACCTATAAAGTAGTGCAGGAGTCCATGGCCCTTCATCTAGAATTGATAGGATAATTCCCTCTTGCATTCGATAATTAAAGGATCACTACCTTTCAGTAATAGATCTCCAACATATAAAACTAAATTCAATGACATACCTTGGACTACCTTGACGTAGAGGTTGGGATCGACATTGCTTCTTATGAATCCTAACTTCACCAAATAACTATCTATGTGGGCATAGCATGCTCTGGGGGCTTGTTTTAAACCATATAATTCCTTTTTCAATATGTAAACATGTGCCTTTCGATCTTCTACTTCAAATCCATGTGGATTCTCGACATACACTTCTTCTTGTAACATGAGATGGAGGAATGCAGTCTTTACGTCCATCTGATGAAGAGTCCATCCTTTACTTGTGGAAAGGGATATTATCAAACAAATAGTTGTGTATCGAGTGACAAGTGAAAACATATTACACAATCCTCTCCCTGTTTTTGTGAGAATCTTTGAAGCACAAATATTTCATTGTATTTCTTAATTTTACCATCAAATCCATGCTTGTCTTGAATAGCCACTTTGAAGTCACCACAGATTTCCCTTTTGGTCTCATCACAACATCCCATACATCATTCTTCATAATCAATTCATATTCCTTGGCCATCACATATTTTCAAACCTTTTCTTTTTTTGCTTCTTCGAATGTCGAAGGTTCATCTTGAATCATAGTGCTCATAGCTGCAACATATCCCTAATACCTGCATGGCTACTTCCTTTCTTGAAATGATCTTCAAACGGGAACATGTATCTCAACATACTGTAGAGTGCCAGAGAGCCAATGTGGTATGTTCCTAGTAGGAGGATCTAAGGGATCCATAGGCTCCATGGGATCATCAATAATATCAGTCTAGGACGTGGGCATGGAAGGACAATCTTGAATATGCATGTCATCATTCCTCTGCTTGGGAGGAGGAGGTGTAGGAACATATTTTTCTTTTCCAAGAGTAGCATCTTCATCAAATGTTACATCCATGCTAATTTCAACATTTCTTTTACTAGTAATATATATTCTATAAGATTTATAATTTTCACAATAACCCACAAGCACACCTTTCCTTCTAGTTGCCTGCAACTTATTCCTTTTGTCCTTCATCAAATGAAAATATTAAAGGCATCCAAAGATACAGAGATGACTTATGTTGAGCTTGACACCTATGAACATTTATTTGGGGGTCTTGTTTTCCAGTGTTGAATGAGGCACCTTGTTTTGAACATATGCAACAATATGTGTTGCTTATCACCAAAGTAACTTTGGCAATTTTTTATCTTAGAGAAAGGCACGGGAAACTTCTAATATAGACATGTTCTTTCTTTCCACTAATCCATTTTGTCTAGGTGTATATGGCACAATAGTTTCCCTTTTGATTCATTCTTTCTTGCAAAATTTTACGAATTCATTTGACATGTATTCCCCACCATTTTTAGATCTGAGAAATAACCTCATATTAATGATGAAAAAGCCAACTAGGTATGGGAATACCACATCCTACATGACCATAGAATGGCTGAAACAAATGTCTCTTCAACCATTCACCCTCGTGCCATATTCCAAGCATGAATGTGGAATCTCGTAAAACACATAAATCCAAAACCATCTAGAGATTCCAGAGGCCATCAACCTCAAACCCTCAAACTATGATTCCACCTCACAGTCAAACATCATAAAACCATATTCAGATTGATCTCTACTCAAGACTTCCAAGGATCTAGAGTGTTTGTTCCAACCAAGGCTTCTAGGACTAGTAACTCAACCGACAACTTATTCCAAACTTTTAGAGAATTTGTCCAACTAGGGCTTCCAAGGCTAGTAACTCAACCCACAATGTTTTCTGAGCTTCTAGAGTGTTTTTCCAACGAGGGATTCTAGGACTAGTAACTCAACCCAAGTTAAAGGAAACATGACAACCAACTAGAAACAAGTAAATAAAACCACAACACTATGGATATCTAAGAAATGGAAAGGATATGCAAATCCACTATTAATGGTGAGCACCAGTATTAAAGCAATAATGCTACAACTCCTGGGCTTCCTACTTTACTTTTATCAACCCGGTAGTTCGTAACAAACTTTGAAGTGATGATGATGTATGCACAAGTACTAGTTCTTATTGCAGGCTGTCACTTGGTCAGCTGGCACAAGATCACTAGGAGCTCAAGCCAACTTCTATGAATTCCAAAAGAAGCTTTATATGTGATGAAAGAAAAGAAATCTTACCCTATAGAGGCTAAACCTAGAAAACCCTAATTAACCAACTAATCCTACTTTTGCATAAATATAGACGAAAAACCATAAAATGAATGCCATTACCTACTTAGGAAATAAAAGACATCTATTCAAGCTATTTCTAGAAGGAAATGAGAAAAAAACATCTTTTTTTATTTTTATGTATTATTATGTGAAATTTCCATGCATGTAATTTATTTGTTTATGAATGTGGCAGTAGTTACGTAGTGATGGAGGGAAAATTTGGAGCTTTCAAAGGCGTAGGAAGGTGTGGAGAGGTCCTAGGAGGTCCCAGGTGGCCTTTTAGAGGCTTTCCCTACATTTGGACTTCAAAAAGACACCTACAGCAAAATCTACAGGAGGATGTGGAGAGTTGTTTTAGATATTTTGAAGGTGGGAAAATGGGTGGAAAGGGTAGCCGGTGGCTAGGATGATGTGTTCAAGTTTCTAAGGTTAATCAAGGAGGATTAGGGAAGAGAAATATGGTTGGACTTGTTCAAGGAAAGAGAGGAAAGTTCATGAGAAAAGTGCAGAAAATTAAGGCAGATTTGTGAGGGACTTTGGATGACCTGTGGAACATGGATCAAAAAGAGATAGTGATGGCTGATTGGTGGACTTATTGTGAGTAGAGATTTATTGCAAGAGAACTAAAAATCAAACACTGAGACTAAACAAGCAAAGAAACTAGCTACACTAAAAAAGAGAATTGTTCATCAGGCTAGTCTAAATTCTGATCTAGGAAAATAAATGTTGAACAATGCTATATGGAAAGAAGGCATCGAAGTAAATTTATTCCAAAGACAAAAAATGAGCATGATGAAATAGATCTACAACAAAGCATTAACCTTATAACAAGCTTCAACACAAGAAATCCTATGGCAAAGGCTCTGTGCTTTTTTGTGGTAGCAAGAGGGTCTTGGCCTCAGTTCATGATCCCAAAGGGAGGAAAGGAGGCCAAGGCTCTGTAGATGGCCTTTTTGTATCTTTTTCCTATCACTGTTGAAACTGCTATAGCAAACTGAAATGGGAAAAACCTTTTAAATCACCAAAAGTAACCTATCCTTAACCAAGAAATAAATCTATCTAACAGTAATGAATCCATAAACTGAAAAAAAAAAAAAAAAAAAAACACACACACATAAATACAAAACAAGAGGTGCTTGTCTGCTTGGATTGGGACCTAACCCAAGATATTTATCCCTTTGAGGTAACCCAATGCTAGATCGAACAAGATCTTATCTTCATTATCAAAATAATAATATGATTGCATGTAACTGTCAACAAAAGTAAGCTCAAATTTGAGCAGAACAAAGTTTCAACAAAAGTGAAAAAATTTGACTAACGTCCAACAACCTAATGAGGCCCTAAGCCTCTCTACTTATACAACTGGAGCTCCCAATAGCTCCCTTACAATTAGGGAGGCTTCACTCCCAAAACTTGAGATAGACAGTAGTTATCCTCCACTTGCTTGACTGCCTCCTTGGTGCATTGATGTGGCTGCTTGTGCTCCGATCTTTCTGAAGTAGAATTCGAAGTAGGGAGTCATAAATGAGGGGAACACCCTCCAATCCTCTCCCTTGTCTTCTTTGAATATTTTCTGTCAAATGTTCATTGAATCTTTGACTTTTTCTCCAAAAATGACCAAAAATCTGCATTAAGAACACATTAGACTTCAAGGCATAATGATTAACACAACTCACTCTATTAGCATAAATATAATAAAAAAAATGCAATAAACTAATGAGAATGGTGGATTAAGCTAATTTAGGAGGAAAAATGAGCCCATATAATTACCCATTTATGGGGCTCATCATCACCCCCCTACTAAATGTGTTTCTCATCCTCTGAGCAACTAGTCCATCTCCTCATCTTTGATGGCCCCGATGGCCTCCCTGACATCCCATGCTTCTGATGTGAGGTCCTCTTCTTTTTCATGGAATCCTACCTCTCTTTCCACCTCTTCCCACTACTGTTGTTCTTCTTCCTCTTTTCTACCTTCTAGTAGGCCTAGCAGTAGTGGGGGACTCAATTTGAGGCCAATCCAATTGGCCTTCAAACTCTGCATAGAGCGCTTGTATAGTGGCACTCTCCTTAATGTTTCTTTCATCCTTTTCAGGGAGTGATACTCCCCGATTTACAAACTGTGTGCGAGAGTGTTCCACCTCCTCATACAAGCATGAATACAGTCTTCCCCAAGAAATCTCTCCATGTCCTCAAAATGTGCAATGGCCCGAGCTTGCTCATTGATATACTTAGGGGCACTTTGAGGATTATTTGCAAGTAGCTGGTGGATGCTAATGAGAGCCATGGGGTTTGATGGCTCAGCTCTGATCATTAAGGGTTCATTTTTCTCTTTTTCCATCAACTTTTTGATTTCTGTTGCCCTTTTCTCTGCATGATTCATCCATGATGTCATGGCCATCAGTTGCAAGTCCCCTAGCCTAGCATTAGGGTCCCATAGGTTCATATCAGTGAGGGAAATGTTATGCAAATAGAACTCTGCTATCTTTGCCTTGTCTTCTGCTAAACTTTTGTCACATAGGTTTGTAAACTTTTTATAATCTTGGAAAGGCATGGTGCCTCTCTGTGCCAAAGTCTTGATATGTAACTACAACCATTGGTCTTTTAGGTATACTCCATATGATTTTTCCAGTGTTCTTCACTGTAGTGCCTCCATAGACCAGTTGCCCTTGCATGCCAATTGTGTTTCCTTTTCTTGTAGTTGTCTTCTTAGCAATTCATTTTCTGTTTCCAAGTGACTTCTTCTGATTGCCTCTCTATGTCTTACAACACTTAATTCCCTGCCCATCTCTCTAAGTTGGTTCTCCATGTGGCTAATATCCTCTGCCCCCTTGTATTTGGAAATTTGCATCCATCTATGGGTCATGATTCTTTCTTTCTCCAGCTCAAAGAAAAGTGGGACTGCAAATTTCTATGGAATGGTTTTCCCCCACTCAAAAATATTATAGTAAGAGCCCAAAATAGGCTGGGGGTCAAGTTCTTGAGTCTTTGTTGTTTCCTCATTCCCATTTGGATATTCTTCTACCCTTTGCTCAATTATTTCGATCTCATGTAGCTTAGTTACGGTCTCATGTATAACAGTCTGTGCTTCTTGTAGAGCTGCTTTTGAGTCTTGTAGTTGCAATCTTTCCTTCCAGGTGGAAGATTTGGGACTTCCTCTTTCATATGTGATGGGGGTTTTAGAGGGAGATTCTTCCCCTTTGACAATGGGTGGATCTTCAATTACAATAGGCATTGTTGAAGATGGTTGTGGTTTTCCTATTTTTATCCTTGTGCTTTTCCAAGCCCTGAAGTACATTGATGTTCGCCTCTTCCTCTTTTGTTTGGGTTTCACAAGGGTGCTGAGGGAAGCAAGGGCAACTGATGCCTCCCTTTCTAGGGTCTTAGGAGACACTTCTGTCTTTTCCGCCCCTTGTTCCTCTCTTTTTGTCTTCTTTGTCTTTGCTGGTTTTGTTTCCTCTTGCTCTGTTTTGGTTTCTTCCTCCTCTAGTTTAGTTTCCTCCTTCTCTATTTTGGTGTCTTCCTCCTTTTTTTGGCCCTTAGTTTCCTCATCTTCTTCTCCTTGTTGCTCTTCCCCCTCACTTTCAGAAGGACTGTGGTCATATGTGAGGGCCTTTACATCATCTTCTCTTGTCATATTTCTGAAGATTTGCCATGCTATGGGGATTGTGAAGGTGCAGAGGGCTACCTCCACTAATAGTTTAATTAACCCATGGTGAGCCAACTAATCTGGACCTCCTACCTTTAACTTAATGCTGGAGTCTATAAGGAGCTGCAGGAGAAAATAGGGGATGCTGATTTTTTGGGGTGTGGGAGTGTCCATGCCATATCTCAGCTCATGGAGAAGTCTAAAATGGTAGCCATAAACTATGCTATACCTCCCTTCACAGGAAATATAGTTGATGATTTGGTAACTGACCTCATCCCAAGGGTAAGGTATGCTTGTTCTCCTAATGCCATTTTTCTCTTTTATAGGATGTTCATCTGGTTGGAAGAAGGTTTTCTTGGCAACTTGTCCCATTGGCTTCTCATCTTTGCTCCAAGGTAATCGAAGGGGAAGGTTGGTAACTCTACTAATAAATTCTGGGGTAATTTTGATGGTGAGACCTCTAAAAGTAACAGTGGCATGGGTCTTTGAGCAAGGTAATAAAGCAAGGGAAAACTCCTGAGCCACTTCTTCATTAAACCCTCGAAATTTTTCGAAAAATGGCATCCAATTTGCTCTGGCGAAAATGGCTACCACCTTAGGATGTTCATGGAGCCTAACTGAATTTGTGGGTTCCTTCCTCATGAATCCCCCTGTCATTTTTCTTATACCCATTTGGAATACCCCATTTAGATATGGAGACAATTGTTTTTGAAGAAATAGGAAACAGAGAAAAAATGTGTTTTTTTAAGAAAATAGGCATAAATGTTTTTATGGAATTCCTCTCCTTCTACAAGGTTAATTCCTCCTTAAAATTGTGTTATTTCTTCCACATATTAATATTCAAGTTGGGTCTATACAGAACCTACCTCTTCAAGCTATAATTTGAGCAAAAACCCTGTGTTTCCTCCTTAAAAACTGCTTACTGCCCTTCCTGTAGAACTGGTTATAGGTGCTCCTGTAGAACCTGTTACTGCTCCTGTAAAACGCCAATAGCAGAAAGATGCTTGAAAATGATAGAGCATGATGGTTTCGAGGTTATGGTGGTGGTATAGAGCTTGCTGTATCTAAGTGGACGAGGATAAATGGAAGAAAAGGTGGTGAAGGAGTTTCCAGGAGGAGTACTTATGTCTTCTTTGAGATATTTTCGTTGGAGGGGTGAGCTAGCAAAAAGGTACATTGCCATATTTGGATCGTTGGTCCCCACTGCCATGTAATCATAACTCCTCATGACTCCTTCCCGCAATCACTACTTGTCATTGCATCGGAGTTTGTATACCCTCCACTACCTGCCCTTTGGATTTTCTGTGAGTTGACTAGGCAAACGTGTGGTGGCATCTTTGGATGAGTGCAATCAAATGGATGAGGGTGGCCAGTTAACTAGGAAACTTTTCTCGTTCAACCCTAACCATCTCATTCGCTTATGCATATTTTTTAATTACATAGATGCAACAGAGGAGAGGGTTATACACTTACCTACAAGTCGAATGTTCGTGCTATGGTGCATCTTGGTTCCTTTGCTATTGCATGCACGCGTTTCAGTTGTTGCATGCATGTATCTTCTCTGTTGTATGCTTTCTACTCCCTGATGTGTGGCTTTTTTTATTTGTGCAGGTACCTTGTAGCTAGATCTGGCTTCAAACATCCTTTTCAATCCTATTGCTACACTTATTTTGTTGTTGTGGCTTGATTTTAAGGGGATCAACTACTACAGGAAATCATACAGGAGCTCCTGTAGCTGCTTCTCCCTTTAAGATTTTTAGCTGATTCTTATGCTGGGAGCTATGAGGATGCTACCAGAGATGCTGATGGCGATGGAGAGGTACTTGGTAAGTTGCAAGTGAGTGTTGGAGGTGTTGTTCTTTTTATTTATCTGTTTTCTTCTAAAAACTGGTTTCTGTGTTTCTTTTTAGCGGGAAGGAAAGAAATCCATGATAATGAGGTGGTGCAGGTGTGGGATGGGTGGCGAGGAGGGTTGATAGCTGTAGGAGGGCCTACATGCTCTTCATGAAACTTCCCAGCTCCTCAAACTATTTTTAAAATCCATTGCAAGCTCTCTGTGATTTCTACAAGAGCCTCCTGTAGAACACACAGGGTCTCCTGTAGGATACACGGTGTTAAGAAAAAACATGCAGTGAGGTGGAAGAAAGGTCAGAAATGATTGAGAAGAGTATGTGTCACACGGAATCAGTCAAGGGTGCGGACACAACTGACCTTCCTAGAAGTCTAAGACATTCTAATGACAAACAAAACAAACTGGAGCTATCCTTCTCTAAACATACATTATGATATGAGAAACCAAGTGTTTCGTTCTTACCTTTGTCCAAACGTTGTTGTAGAAGTCCAAGCTTTGTTGATCTGGATGAGCTCCTCCTTTTCTCCAAAACCTGTAATCACCAACAGTCAAACAATTAAATAGCACCTGATTATAACATAAAACAAAGCATATTCAACACATAGACCAAGGAGTACATGAAATAACCCATTAACAACAAGTTATTGAGAAGAATGGACCAATTTGCATTAAAGGTAATCAAAAGGAACCATTACAACCTGAGCCTTGGTGTTGTGCAAGCTCCTTCCAGGGTCCACAAGAGTCTTCCTCTACTTTGACAAAGCTCACCCACTTCCAAATAGAACAAGTAAAGATGACAATCTCTCCTCACAAGCTTCTAAATGGGAGTCCTAATTCCTGCAACATTTACCCTTAGAAATCTATAGCTTTCAACCTTCTTCCTTCTGGCTCAATGCCTCTTTTTATAGTGCTCAAGAGGAAGTTAATCAGGTCCACCATCAATGGGATAGTCCCCCTCTTTGGATGGGATCACTCCCTTATTGATGGGATAAGTTCCTCTTTGATAGGAGTGCATGAACCATCTGGAGGCGCTCAATACACATCAAACAACCTTCTAGAATGCTCTAGAAATGACCACAAGTAAGTTTTTGAAGATAAAACTTGCGCATTTTAACCTTTTCAGAGGGATGCACCTGCCCCTTTAGATACAGAGCGTCCTTGGACGCAGACCCTATGAACAATAGGTGCGTACCCGCAGGCAAGGTTTGAGAGAACCTGCGTACCCAGAGATAAACATATTTATAAAGAATTTTTGTCTTTCTTGGAGTTTGACATGAATAGCAGAGGCATAAGACTTGCTTAAGAGGGTAGTATGACTGTTGATATAGCCATACCAACTGTAAATAGCCATGGTGACATTTTTTAGTGTAACAGTATGGAGGAGGTGAAATAGGCTTTGTGGCATCTTCTCTTGCTTCCTGTGATCCACCTGTAACCTGCAATGCATTCTAAAAGTCAATTTCCTCTTCCTTCTTTTCTCTATTTTTTTTTCGAAAGACAACTAGGGTGCCTGAAGGAGGTTTTCACCCTAATTGCCTGCCCTAGGCACCTCCAAGGGAAGTTTTCACCCAAGGAACTTATTATCTCTCTTTTTTTGTTTTTGTTATCACTGGGCCCCCTCAAAAGAGGTTTTCAACCCAATTATGGGACTCAAGCGCCTCATGGAGGTTTTCACTTGAGTCCTTATTATTTTTCCTTTTTCTACTTCTTTGGTGAGTGGGTGGCGTGGAGGCTGAGACCTGCTCCACTACCAACACTGTCTTATTTAGATCTTCAATGAACTTTCACTTGGAGAGGGGCTTCTTGTAAATTTTCAACCTATGTCCATTGACAAGCATGGGGATGAATTCCTCATCAATGGTTTTGATTAGAACTGAACCATTGTCATTGCATTTTTCCACAATGTAGGGTCCCAGCCATCTTGTCATCAGCCTTCCTATGAAGTCTTTATACCTTGAGTCATAGAGCAGTTCCCAATCTCCCTCTTTAAATTGCTTCTCCTTGATTTTTTGATCATGCCATATTTTCCTTTGAAGCTGGACTACCTCTATGTGGAGAAGGGCCTGCAATCTTTGTTCATCCAATCCATTGAGCTAGAGTAGCCTTTCCCTCTGTCCATGGTTGAGGTCTAGGTCCAGCTGAGCTACCATCCTTAGTGTATTGTATTCAAATTCTATTGACAAAAAATCCTTCTTCCCATATACCAGTTCATAGGGTGTGAACCCTATGGTGGTATTCCATGTTGTGTTGTAGACCCAGGTGGCCTCAACTAGTATATTTGCCCAATATTTTCTGTTGCTACTCACTACCTGTTGTGGTCACCAACAACCCCCCCCCCTTTTTTTTTGATATTAGCAATAACACCAAGCAAAGGGGGGACCCTGAATAAAAAATCCAAAAAATATTTTTGTTAAAGTTTTTGTGTTTTAGACTCCCTAAGGCTTGATCGCATCGCAAAGAGAGAGTGAAGCGTTTCCTAAGCGCAAAAAACAAGCTACGAAGAAGCAACGCGAAGTTCATCGCGTCGCATACATTCAAAGCGCTCTTAAAAAAGAAAATCTTAAGGAATCGCCGATCGCCGATATGCGACGTCGCATATCGCAACGTCGCTTGAAACAACATAAGTAACTGAATGAAAATCTGCGATCTGCGATATCAACGATCTGCGATATTGGCAATTTGCGATAACACTTAATGACGTCGCAGTCCTCGATACTGCGATTCCAATCGCAGAAAGGACTCATCGCAAGAATTCTCCGACATAAACGGTAAACCCAAAATTGAGGGCGCACCTTAAGGGAAATTAATGATCGCATGCTTGAGTATCCAAGAATGATTGTGTCGCGTTTTTCGAAGAGTCAAATCATGATGAGTGTCAGAATTACGCATTCATTAGAACTTAATGCTTTCATGTCAATCTTTTCGTCATTTCTCTTCTTCTTTGCGTAAACTGCAAGACATGTAACTAATATAAATCTATATGCAGGAAACATCTAAGGAAAAGAGGAAAGCGCCAATGGGGTAACAGAGAGAAGATGCCTCCGCAAATGGATGCCGCATGCAGCAGGACCGCGGATTCCAGAGTATCACCCAACAGGCGCTGATGAAAATAGACTATCTAAGACTCAGAGTCAAAGGCGCACAAAAGCAGCATGTTTGCAAAAGATCTTGAAGCTCAGACTGGGTAAAGAAAAAAGAGAAACGAAAAAGAAGGAGGACGCTCCAGAAAAGCCTGGAACAAAGAACGGAAGCAATTCTTGATATAGGGGATTGTCCAGACAATGCGACTCCTAACTCATTGAGTCATTCGCACGACCGGAAACCGAAATAGCAACAGCAAAATCAGTTCGAAAGGAACCTGGGTTATACTAAGTATACGCACAGCGAATACACCCAGCTAGAGAAAGGTTTTCGAAAATATCTTCTAGTCTGTCAGAAAGAGGTGCCAGCTCTTGTTGTTTCCACTTTTATCACTCAAACGAAAGAAGTAGACAGCCAGCCGACTCTTCCCAGGCAAACGTTGCATTTCTTACAGCACTAAGGAGCAGATACATAAACGGTTAGAAATTAGATTTGATTTTTAGAAATAAATTTTCTTTTAGTAAAAGGGCGGTCATTTGAAGCCGTTCCCTAAATTTGTGTAATTAATATTAATTAGTTAGTAGTATTTAACCCTTCTCATGGCATTTGGAGAAGGTTCCGGAAATCTGTCAAAAAACTTGTCCTCAGAACATGCACTTTTGCACCCTCGGAAGGGGTTTTTGATGAATGGATGGATCGAGATTTATTTATGTTTGCATTTTAATGTCTGTTACTAATGTTGCACTTCTGTACTCTTAGAAGATATTAGAACAAGTAGAAATAAATCGTTATTGCTTGAAGTTTATTAGTGAAATCATTCATAAATGGTACTTTTATCTCTTGATTAATTTATGCTTATATTCCTAAAGTGATATGCAACTGAGTTCTTTATATGTTAATGTATGAATGTGTGTATTACCATTTGGCACTTCTGTACGGTGGAGTCATTTATTTGTGCTTGACATATGAATAACTAATTATGCGATATGCTGTTCACAACTGTTTTGCCTAACTTTTTATGCAGAATGGTTTATCTTAATGGATTTCTATTCTTATGATAGCTGAACGATCTTTATTACCAGCTATTGTTCGAAATCTTTTTAGATCGCATAATAGAAGAAAAATACCCCGGGTTAGCGTAGATTAGATGTATTGTTTTTCATTAGATTACAATAGCATAGAGTTAGTTTAGAATTTAGAATTAAATTAGCTTAAAATACCCCTAGATCAATACCATCAAACTCTACACACACACAAACCCCTCACATTGGGAAACTGGTCCCATTACCTCCAGTCGGACCCGCTACTCCAAATGGGCAAGGAGCCGCCAACCAGGTTCCGGACCGGGTGGGTATCCCCTTGTTGTTGACCCGATTTCGGGGCCCTCAACATATTTGGCACTAGAAGGAGGGCACGAGCTATGAATGGCACATAAATCAAAATCTAAATACCATTCTGAGAGCAAATCACCCTCACCAACTCCCCCGACTTCTCCAGTACGATTAAACTCGGAGCTAGAAGTCGCTCGGGCATCCACCGCTGCTACACACCCTAATATATCAGACCAACTTATCATTGATCCCCCTGAAATTCAAACTTTGATTTGTAAACTCCAGGGATTCTCTATTTTTACTCAGAGGTCTGATAAATCTAAAGGCAGCGTGACTTCGCAGTACAATCCTGCTCATCCCCTGACCAGATTGAAGAGTGAAAAGTTTGGCATCCAGCCAACTGAAATCCCTCTCCCCACTAGGAAAAGAGCAAGGAAAGCACTTCCAGAGTCTGACAGAGAGACTCTTTCATCTACCTCGTCCATTTCAACTCCCTCATCGCGAAGTCAGCCACCCACATCTTCACCCCAAATCACTCATCCATCTTTCCCAGCCCTTCCTCCGCGATCATAATATCTCCATCTTCTTAGCATCAGAGATCATTTTCTGCACTCCTATTAACTAGCAGCTCAACGATGGCCCAGTCTCCATGGAACAACCCTGGGGCGGTTTTAATGCCTCCACCCCTGAGTCCAATACCGGCCCATCCTGAGAAATGGCTACCTAAATTCAATCCAGAAACAGGCATGCTAGCTGAAGAACATATCAATAACTTCATGCTTTCTGTTAATCTCAACGGAGTTACCAATGAAGATGCTGTTGTCCGGCTTTTTCCCTATACAATGCAAGGAACAGCCGGGTCATGGAACTTTTCATTACTTTCTGGATCTATCACGAGCTGGGACATTTTTCAAAGTCAATTTCTAACCAAGTTCGGTGATGATAGATCAACAGCGACATTGATCAACGACTTATCCAATCTTAAAGCTGAGGCTAGAGAACCCATTAAAGATTTCAATTTACGGTTCAATAATATCCTCAACAAAATCCCGCTGCTTCTCAACCTAGCGAGGAAGTAAGATGTGAATGGTATATTACGGCCTTACCATCAAACTTGGCCATCTTCGTAGATAGGGCAAGCAAGACAACCTTAGTTGAAAACTTAACAGAGGCGTTAGCAGTTGAAAAACGCGTAGTAGCCCTTGAAAAGAGATCTGCAATTGAAGAACGTAAATCTAGGAAAATCTCTTTCAAAGAAGACACCAAGAAGAAACAAACGAAATATCCTTTCGATATGGAAGGATTACAAAAAGTATTAAAGGCCATGTCCAATGAGATGATTGATATAAGAAAACAAGTAGCAGAAACGTCTTCAAAAAATCCTTTCAGGACTTTTAAAAGAAACCCTCCCATGGAGACGAAGCCACCCAACGCTGTCCCAAACGTTGAATCTGAAGAAGAAGAAGAAGAAGAGAATACCATCGAAGCACAGACCGACGATGAAGAAGTGGTGGAACTACAAGGAATGTGGGATTTCATCCTCCCACAAGAAGAGGATCAAGAAGCATTTCCGGTTAGCACACGAAGCAAAAATCAACTTGATCCTCCCCAAACTACCCCTAAACAGAAGGGCGCAAGCCCTGCAGCAAAAGATAAGGTCGCAACAAAGAAAACAATCGCCAGAGCGACCCAATTTAGCCCAGTCCAATCAGACCAATCGCCTCCATCAAGAACACTGATAGTGTCGGATGAAATGGAGTATAACATCATCGATGACATGAAAAAGACTAGGGCTAATATCACCCTTTACGAGTTGAGAAAATTGAAACATCAACAGAAAATAATGATGAAAGAATTACATGTCGTGCCTACTACACCTTTACCTATGGTTGTAGCTTCCCACAATGCGGGAAGACCTCCAATCAACACGATCAATAAGATTGATCCAAACGACATCGCCTTAATTGGAGGAAGATCTAGATCTCATACTCCTCCTTTTCTCCTCACTTATGAAATTTTCAATAAAAACGTGCAAAATTACTTGGTTGATTCTGGTGCTTCAACCAATATTTTACCCAGGTCAATATGTGCCAAATTGAATGTTCAACCACAAAAATCCGCAGTGCGCATAGTTCAACTTGATCGATCGCAAGTCGAATTGATAGGTGAACTTAATCAAGTGACCATAAGACTATCGTCTAACCCCAAGGTATGCCAGGTTATCGACATTCTAGTAGCTGATATCCCTGAATTCTATGGTTTGATTCTTAGCAGGGACTGGTCCGAAAAACTCCACGGATACTTTTCAACCGACTGGTCGCACATGTGGTTACCCTACAACGGTAAACCAAATCAAATAAAGGTTGAACGAGAGTTGCACCAAAAATACATAGTGACGGAATTGGAAGGAGAGAATGAAGCAATAGCATACAACAGCAGCATCATAGGCAACTACTCGGTAGATTCTTTCCTCGGAAATTTCAATGCTCATATATCACCTTATTTGGAAAATTCAGTTTTGTCCCAAGTAGAAAACTTTTCCCAAACTGATGATTCAAAATTTGTTAGTTTTTTAGATAACCCTGTAAATACATATTTATTTTGGAAATTATATTTTGATGGCTCTAAGTCCAACGAGGGAGCAGGAGCAGGATGCGTTCTGATTAGCCCAGACGGAAATAAGACCATGCTTACATGCAGACTTGAGTTCGATTGTACAAACAATACAGCGGAATACGAGGCCTTGGTGCAAGGCCTATACAAAGCAATCAGATTGAACGTTAAGTATCTTCAAGTCTTTGGAGATTCTGAGATTGTCGTCAAATAGGTACGTAACACCATACACTGCCTGTCAAGTCATTTGAAGCACTATCAATCTTTAGTACAAGATCTGACTGCACATTTCATAGCATTCAATATTTCGTCAATCCCGAGACTCCAAAATGCAAGCGTAGACCTGTTAGCTAACGTAGCCTCTAGACTTATTCCCTCCGAATATTTCAGTCCAGATAGATTCTCAATAGAATTAATCTTTAGACCGTCCATCCCTGACAACATCACCAACTGGAGAGTATTCAACGACGATCCGGACATCGTAAGTTTCCTCACCTCTGAAGGATCCTACTCAAACCAGATAATCGACGAAGACTGTCATGATCACCAAATACAACAAAGTAGCACTGATAATTCTATACCCAAATCGGTGGTCAAGTTAGAAGACCTATATGATTTGAAAATTCGGTTCAAAAGGTCAGCTAATACCAAACTCTACAGTTCAACTCTGAACTATGAATCGGTGAACCTAGGAACCGATGAGAAGCCACAAAATGTTAATCTAGGCCAGTGCCTAGCCCCTGAAGAAAAATCAGCATATGTCCGTCTTCTGAGATAGTACAAAAATGTTTTCGCCTGGAATTACGATGAGCTGAAGACTTACAACACTTCTATCATTCAACACACTATCCCTATTATTGACAATGAAAAACCTGTCCAACAGAAGCTCCAGAAAATCCACCCCAACTTGGAAGATCAGATAAAGACTAAGCTGAACAAGTTGTTGAGAGCCAGAATAATTTTCCCGGTCAGACATTCCAAATGGGTATCCAATATGGTACCCGTTATAAAGAAAAACGGAGATATTAGGATCTGTATCAACTTTCGGAATGTCAACAAAGCCTGCCAGAAAGTCAATTTTCGCCTCCCACCTATGGAGCAAATATTACAGGCAATAGCAAGCTCAGAGTTAATGTCTTTTCTGGATGGATTTTCAGGATACAATCAAGTGCTGGTACATCCCGATGATCAGTTAAAAACCACCTTCCGAACCAAATGGGGTACCTACGCGTATCGGAAGATGCCATTTGGTCTGATCAATGCCGACGCCACCTTTCAAAGAGCCATGGACATTGCATTTAAGGGTTTAGTCAATAAATCGGTAGTGATTTACCTGGACGATATAACAGTGTACTCCAAGAACCGAAGCGACCACCTCAAATATTTGAAACAAATCTTTCAAAAATGTTTAAGGTATGGGATCTCACTTAACCCGAAGAAATCTTTTTCGCATTAAGTGAAGGGAAATTGCTAGGATTCATAGTGTCAAAATCTGGTATTCACATTGAACCTGACAGAATCAAAGAAATTTCCGAGATATCCATGCCCCATAACAAAAAGACCATGCAATCTTTCCTGGGACAGATCAATTTTGTAAAAAGGTTTGTCCCGGATTTTTCACGTATTATTTCTCCTTTACAAAAAATGATAAAAAATAATTCAAACTTTAAATGGGGTCTAGACGAGCATGAAGCATTCAACTTGATCAAACAAGCCATCATCAACGCTCCATCTTTAGCAACCCCAAATTTTTCAGAACCTTTTATCTTATACACGTTTGCCTCAGAGAAATCTTATGCTGCGATTTTAACTCAAGCGAATCAAGAAAAGGCAGAAGCTCCAATCGCATTTTTTAGCTCGAACTTACAAGGTGCTGAACTCAATTATTCAGATGTGGAGAAACAGGCATATGCTGTTTTCAAAGCAATCAAATATTTTAGACCTTTCTTGCTAAAATCCCATACCAAAGTCATAGTACCGTTCCCAGTGGTAAGAAACCTCCTGATACAGAAGGATGTGGGCGAAAAGAGAGCGAATTGGATCACCGCCTTACAAGAATACAATCTTGAGATCAAACCAGCACACATCGTGAGAGGTCAAGGCTTCTGCAAGATGTTAGCTGGAGCATCGTAAATTCCTGAGAACTCGTCTGAAGAGGTACACACGTGTGAGGTAAGCCTAAACGACGCAGAATCATTATATGCTGACACCATTTATTTTCTTAAGAATGTGTATGCTCCATTTCACCTGGATCACACCAAGAAGAGAGCCCTGAGATTGAAAGCTAAACAATACTAGCTCATAAATGATGTTTTGTTTAAAAGAAATTACGATTTTGTGCTTCTTAGATGTCTTGAGAAAACTGAAGCCGAAAAGGTTTTGCAGGAACTTCACGATGGACCAGCAGGTGGACACTATGCTGGAGAAGCCACCGCACATAAAATCTTGCGTGCAGGATATTACTGGCCCACGCTGTTCAAAGACTCATACAATTATGTAAGGAAATGCCAAGTCTGCCAGACTGCTGCAGGGAAACAAAAGAAGTCATCCATGCCACTGCAGCCGGTTAACATTGAGTAACCTTTCAGTCAATGGGGCCTGGACATAATAGGTGAGATCGTTCCTCACTCTTCTAAACAGCATAGGTATATCCTCACGGCAACTGACTATTTTACCAAATGGGTAGAAGCAGTTCCCCTCAAGACAGCTAATTCTGAAAACATTATTGAATTCATAGATCAGTTTATCATCACTAGGTTTGGATTGCCAACGGCCTTAATGTTTGATAATGCATCATATTTTTCTGGAAATGCAATGACTGAGTTTGTGCTCAAAAGAGGGTTCAAACTGAAGTATTCTGCCAACTACTATCCACAAGGTAACGGGTTGGTCGAATCAACAAACAAGAACCTAATCAGGATTATTAAAAATACAGTCGACCAAAACCAAAAGAATTGGCACAAAGCGCTGGTAAATGCCTTATGGGCAGATAGAATTACAAAGAAAGCTTCTATCGGCACTTCTCCCTTTAATTTAGTTTATGGGAGAGAAGTGGTTCTTCCTACTCACTTAGTCATCCCCTCTTTGTCCTTAGTTCAATACATCGATGAAGTACCTACTTCCTCCTTACAATTAAGACAAATGGAAATAACCAAACTAGAAGAACGACGAGAACAAGCTAAGAAAACCCATGCTCACCACCAAGCGCTAATAAAATCCTCTTTTGACTCAAGCATAATGACCAATTTTTTTTTTTTCAGATGGGAGATTTAGTTTTAAAATGGGATAAGGCTCATGAAGAAAAGGGCAAACATACGAAATTCCAGAAGGTGTGGCTTGGTCCTTTTCAGATTGTAGAGGTCATAGGCCCATCGACTTTTGTGTTGCAGGATTTAACAGGCAGGAGAGATTCTCTGCCTGTGAATGGACAAATTCTCAAAATGTATTTTCCATAGAAGATCATTCTTCTATTTTTTGTAGGACAGTTTTAGTTTTATTTTTGTTTTTCTTTTCTTATAAATAAGACTGGTTGTGAATGATCATAAATAGTATTCATGAAAGAGCACACCATTTCTCTATCAGATTTTATTTTCACTTGTATAAATAGCAAAACTTTTCGAAAAATCTGACATTTATTATTGACAAATAAAGTTAACTTTAACCTGAATATGATGTTAGTTTCAACTTCGAAAATCTTGGATGAAAGCAACTTTTGGTAAAATATTGTTTTATGCCAACACAATGAAAGGTATCATCAATAATAAAATAAATATTCTCTGTAAAACTGTTGTTTTCAAACTCTATTATTGTCGTCCAGAGCTTTCTTAAGGAAAAACAATGACTTCCTCCCTGCTGAGGGAAATCGCAGCATCTAGAGAAACAATCTGAGAAAACACTATATCTCAAAGAATAAGAGGTCTCATCACGAGCCGGCTTATCATGATCACAAATATTATAACTTGCTGACTTTGCCAATACTGTCTATCAAAACAGGGCAACGACTCAAGATTGTTGCAATCAAAAGACAAGGGGTCTCATCACGAGCCAACTTGTTCAGCAGAAGTGTAAATCAAGTGAATGACTGTGTCATAATTTGGCCACCAAACCAAGACATTGTTCTTTAGAGAATAAAAAAAAGAAAAAGTGTCAAAAGGATTTTTCTCTGAAATGTTGTAAATAACCTCAAGCAGGAAAAAGGATCATTGCTGGATAACATGGTAACCCTGTCGAGGCTATGGACGCTTGCGGGCAGCAGACGCTCTACCTACGACAAATGAGCATATTTTAGAAAGCCAGTATGCAGAAAAGACCTTATTTAATCTTTAAAAAGGACCGAGTAATGTCTGGTATGAATGCAAGAACTAACCCAGAGGAAGCAGACAATCGGAATAAAAAGGTTGTGACGAAATATCATTGGCAGGATAAGGGGTAATATACTCTATCTGTCCATAACAAAATTTAGACATACGAAAATTTTTCTGTTTTGGAAGTGAAAATGCAATAGAAAAGCAGAGATAACTAGCTCTTCACAGTGAATCGCCATTGTTGTGGTCACCAACAACCCCCCCTTTTTGTTTGATATTAGCAATAACACCAAGCAAAGGGGCGACCTTGAATAAAAAATCCAAAAAATATTTTTGTTAAAGTTTTTGTGTTTTAGACTCCCTAAGGCTTGATCGCATCGCAAAGAGAGAGTGAAGCGTTTCCTAAGTGCAAAAAACAAGCTACAAAGAAGCGACGGGAAGTTCATCACATCGCATACATTCAAAGCTCTCTTAAAAAAGAAAATCTTAAGGAATAGTCGATCGCCGATATGCGACGTCGCATATCGCAACGTCGCTTGAAACAACATAAGTAACTGAATGAAAATTTGTGATCTGTGATCTGCGATCTGCGATATTGGCAATTTGCAATAACACTTAATGACGTCGCAGTCCTCAATACTGCGATTCCAATCGCAGAAAGGACTCATCGCAAGAATTCTCCGACATAAACGGTAAACCCAAAATTGAGCGCGCACCTTAAGGGAAATTAATGATCGCATGCTTGAGTATCCAAGAATGATTGTATCGTGTTTTTTGAAGAGTCAAATCATGATGAGTGTCAGAATTACGCATTCATTAGAACTTAATGCTTTCATGTCAATCTTTTCGTCATTTCTCTTCTTCTTTGCGTAAACTGCAAGACATGTAACTGATATAAATCTATATGCAGGAAACATCTAAGGAAAAGAGGAAAGCGCCAATGGGGTAACAGAGAGAAGATGCCGCATGCAGTAGGACCATGGATTCCAGAGTATCACCCAACAGGCGCTGATGAAAATAGACTATCTAAGACTAAGAGTCAAAGGCACACAAAAGCAGCGTGTTTGCAAAAGATCTTGAAGCTCAGACTGGGTAAAGCAAAAAGAGAAACGCAAAAGAAGGAGGACGCTCCAGAAAATCCTGGAACAAAGAACTGAAGCAATTCTCGATACAGGGGATTTTCCAGACAACGCGACTCCTAACTCATTGAGTCATTCGCACGACCGAAAACCGAAATAGCAACAACAAAATCAGTTCGAAAGGAACCTGGGTTGTACTAAGTATACGCACAGCGAATACACCCAGCTAGAGAAAGGTTTTCAAAAATATCTTCTAGTCTGTCAGAAAGAGGTGCCAGCTCTTGTTGTTTCCACTTTTATCACTCAAACGAAAGAAGAAGACAACCAGCCGACTCTTCCCAGGCAAACGTTGCATTGCTTACAGCACTAAGGAGCAGATACAGAAACGGTTAGAAATTAGATTTGATTTTTAGAAATAAATTTGCTTTTAGTAAAAGGGCGGTCATTTGAAGCTTTTCCCTAAATTTGTGTAATTAAGATTAATTAGTTAGTAGTATTTAACCCTTCTCATGGCATTTGGAGAAGGGTCCGGAAATCTGTCAAAAAACTTGTCCTCAGAACATGCACTTTTGCACCCTCGGAGGGGGTTTTTGATGAATGGATGGATCGAGATTTATTTATGTTTGCATTTTAATGTCTGTTACTGATGTTGCACTTCTGTACTCTTAGAAGATATTAGAACAAGTAGAAATAAATCGTTATTGCTTGAAGTTTATTAGTGAAATCAGTCATAAATGGTACTTTTATCTCTTGATTAATTTATGCTTATATTCCTAAAGTGATATGCAGCTGAGTTCTTTATATGTTAATGTATGAATGTGTGTATTACCATTTGGCACTTCTGTACGGTGGAGTCATTTATTTGTGCTTGACATATGAATAACTAATTATGCGATATGCTATTCACAACTGTTTTGCCTAACTTTTTATGCAGAATGGTTTATCTTAATGGATTTCTATTCTTATGATAGTTGAATGATCTTTATTACCAGCTATTGTTCGAAATCTTTTTAGATCGCATAATAGAAGAAAAATACCTTGGGTTAGCGTAGATTAGATGTAATGTTTTTCATTAGATTACAATAGCATAGAGTTAGTTTAGAAGTCAGAATTAAATTAGCTTAAAATACCCCTAGATCAATACCATCAAACTCTACACACACACACACACCCCTCACATTGGGAAACTGGTCCCATTACTTCCAGTCGGACCCGCTACTCCAAACGGGTAAGGAGCCACCAACCAGGTTCCGGACCGGGTGGGTATCCCCCTTGTTGTTGACCTGATTTCGGGGCCCTCAACACTACCTTGGTCAGAATTCCTTCCAAAGCTCTA
Source organism: Pinus tabuliformis (assembly GCA_031772625.1). Taxonomy (NCBI): domain Eukaryota; kingdom Viridiplantae; phylum Streptophyta; class Pinopsida; order Pinales; family Pinaceae; genus Pinus; species Pinus tabuliformis. Next base: position 345,582,761 of record CM062819.1, on the reverse strand, counting down.
TTAGTGGCTTCCACCTACCCATTTGCTTGTGGATGGTAAGGGGTGGAAGTCTTGTGCTTGATTTTATGATGTGTGAGCAGGTCTTCAATCAAATTGGAAGTGAACTGACTGCCATGATCTATAACCAATTCTCTTGGATACCCGAACTTATAGAATATGTTCTCTCTAAAAAATTCAGCTACTTTTTCCACTGTTGTTGCCTTTATTTCTTTTTGCTTTGCCCATTTGTTCAAATAATCAGTGGACACAATGATGTATTGCCTCTGTTTTGAAGGAGGGTTGATAGGACCCACAAAGTCTATGACCCACTTCTAAAATGGCTCAAAAGTCACTTGAGGTTGCATGGACATCTCATCCTTTGGAGTAGAATCCCCATCCTTTGGTACTGATCACATTGGTTGGTATATCTCTTCACTTCTTGATGAAGAGTGGGCCAATAGTAACCTGCTTGCAAGATTTTGAAGGTAGTCCTTCTTGCTGCAAAATGGCCTCCACAAGGCCCATCATGACAGGTTAGGAGAATGTCAAAAACTTCCTCCTCCCTGACACATCTTCTCAAGATCCGATCTGGGACAAGTTTGAAGAGATCGCCCCCAATCTAAGTGGAAGGGGCACTTTTCCTCATGATCTTGCTCTTATATTTTGAGGACAGGTGTGGTGGGAACTGTGTTGAGACCAAGTAGTTTTATATATCAGCAAACCATGGAGAGAGTACTGAGATAGAAAATAGGTGCTCATTTGGCATTTGATCATCCACCATTCCTTCCTCACCTACAGACAAATTTACTCTAGACAAAAGTTTAGCAACAACATTTTCTTTACCAAGCTTATCAACAATGGTTAAATCCAACTGCTGCAGTAAAAGAAGCCATCTAATAATGCAAGCATTTACATCTGGTTTATTCATTAAATACCTAATTGCAGCATGATCAGTGTGTACAAAGGTTTGATAGCTTGTGATGTAATCTCTGAGTTTATTTAAGGAATGCACTACAACTACGAGTTCCTTCTCGGTGACCATGTAATTTAACTCTACCTTTGACAAATTTTCACCTATAAAGTATATGGCATATGGTAACTTTTCATCAATTTGTCCCAATGCTGCTCCTATTTCTTTGTTCGAGGCATCTATGTGAATGTGGAGAGGTAGGGCCTAGTTTGGGCCTGTCAAAATTGGGGCAGTCACAAGTTTGCTTTTCAAGGTATCTAGGGCTTCTTGACATTTTTCAGTCCATATGAACTCAACGTCTTTTCCCAGAAGACCAAACAACAGATAAATTATTGAAATCTTTAATGAATCTTATATGATATCCTGTTAAGCCTAGGAAACTTTGGACATCTCTCACCTTTTGAGGAGGTGGGACCCTTTGGATGATGGTGATTTTGTTGGGGTCCACTTGCAATCCTTGTTGAGATATTGCATGACCTAGCACAGTCCCTTCAGTCATAAAAAATTCACATTTTTCTAGACTGAGGGATAGGTTAATTTCAATACACTTGTCCGAAACTTTCCCTAGGTTAGATAAAGCTTCTTGAAAATTAGAACCATAAGGAGTAAAATCATCCATATATATTTCCACCGCATCATGAACCAGTTCAAAAAATATACTCAATACTGCTCTCTGGAAAGTGGCTGGAGCATTGCACAAACCAAAAGGAAGGACCCAGTATGAAAAGTTACCCCAAGGAAAATTGAAAGTGGTCTTATCTTGGTCTTCTGGGCTGATTTGAATATGATTTTACCTTCTAAACCCATTTAGGAAGGAGAAAAACTTTTTCCCCACCAGACCATCTAACACTTGATCTGTGAAAGGCAAAGGAAAATGGTCCTTTTTAGTGGCCTTGTTCAATTCCCGATAATCAATGCAGATTCTCCACTTACCATTTTTCTTTGGCACTAGCACCAAAGGAGAGACCCATTCACTGTCAGATGAGGCAGATGAATCCTGCATCAAGTAGTTTTTGCAATTCTTCCTTAACAATGTATTTAAGGGTTGGATTCATCCTCCTTTGAGGTTGCTTGACTAATTTTCAATCTTCCTTAATGTATATATGATGAGTACATATTGAAGGGTGCACCCCCTTCATCTCCTTATAACTCCAAGCAAAGGCATCTAAATGTTTTCTTAATAAGCTAGATAGTCCCTTCTCCTAGGAGGTGGATAGGGATGAGTTGATTTTCAAGGTTCTTTCTGAGCTGAACTCTATATTCTTAACATGGAGAGAGGTTGGGTTGGCCACATAGATATCAATTAGGGGATTGTCTTCGGTTTCTTTCACTAGATCTTCTAGTGGAAAAATACTGGGGGGTGGATTCTGAATTAAATTTCCAATGATATCATCCTCATTTTGTGGTTTCCCCCAAATGACAGTTTCTACTACACATAGTGGTGTAGAGTAGTCTTCATCATCATCTTCCTCCTCTAACCAGAGAAGTAGATCATGTTCTAGCAGGGGTTGGGCAAGAGGGTATATGATTAGTTGCTTGGATATATGCCTGTTCTTGATGGTCATCTTCCCAACATGACAACTAATGTAAGCATCGGCAGTGACCAACCAGGGTCTCTCCAGGATGAGAGGATACCCAGTGAGCTTTACCTTTTGTTGGAGAACCAAGAAATCAGTAGGGTACTCCCAAGAATCAATGGAGACCATCACATCCTCCACAATCCCTTCAGGGGTCACGGTGGAGTGATCTGCGAACTGCAGTATTGTCGTGGTCTTTCTCAAGGAGCCCTCGAGTTTGAGCTTGAGCATGGTGTCCTTTGTCATTACATTAATGGTAGCTCCTGGATCAATCAAGGTATGTGGGATCATGGTGCCATTGATGTGGACATCAACTATTGGGCTTCCAGGGTCTAGATATATTAGGAAATATTACCTGCCCCAACATCAGGTGAGATAATTGTCCTATGACATTGATGGTTGGGGCATCACTTTTACGCTTGCCTAGATGCCTGAAGAACTTCTCTTTGATCATATTATTGTATATATGCACATCCTTTATGGCTTGGAGAAGTGGTATCTTTACACATAACTGTTTCAATTCTCCCAAAAGCTCAGTTTCTTCTGGGGTGGGCTGTGTTGTCTCAGATAATCTCTCAGGAAAGGGTGGAATTGCTTTTGGTTCACTTTCCTGTTTATCTTCCTCAAACTCCTGAGGAGGAGGCTAGATATCTAGGAGAATCTTCCCAGATCATAGGTTAATCTCCTGAATCTCCACACCATAGGTTGGAAATGATGGTTCCCCACTATATACTTGCTGAGCATGTCTGTTGTTCAGGTTCGGGTTTGCCTGAGCAGGCATTTGGGGTTGCCTTGGTGGAGTAGGAGGCAATGGTTGTATTTGAGAAGGTAGTGGAGACAAAAGAGTGGGAGGAGAGTTGTATTGAGGCCTCCACCCTTGATGACATGCATTCCACTAAGGTTGTGGTTGAACATAGGATTGAAATGCATGAACAGTTGGTTGAGCATGATATTGAGACAGATAGGACCAAGGAGGAGGTGTGAACCAGGAAGGATGAGTAGGAGGGCCCCAAGAAGGTATGGAAGTGGCTTGGTTGGGGTTGTAGTATGCCTGAGATGTCCCTTGCATTCCCCGCTGGTATGGTCTAGGTCCATGTGGTCTCCTTTGGTTCACGAAATAGAGTGGTTCATTGGCTCCTTCAGCCCCTTGGTATATAGCTTTAAGTCCGGGCAAGGAAGGGCACTTATCTGTAGAATGATCTTCTTCACAAACTGAGAAAACCTCTATAGAGTTCAATGGACATTCGTTCCTAGGATGCCTTCTAGTGCACCTAGGACAAAAAATGGCCAACTCCCTCTTTGATTCCTCTTGCTTCCTTTTTATATGCAAGGTATCCATTTGCATGGCAAAAGTCTGCAACATCTCACTCTTGAAGTCTTCCAAAATGTGTCTGAGTTCACCTTTTATGGATGAACTGGATGAAGAGGTACTAGCTATGGGTTGACTCCCCCTACCTCTCTTTCTGGCTGCCCTAGAATGGTTTCTAGAAATGGTCTTTATTTCTTCATAAGGTAGTTGGTAGATGTCTCCCCTAGCGAGCAGATGGAGGGTGTCTAGAAGGTCTTCTGGAATTCCCCTGAGCATGACCATCTTCAGCAATTCAAGGTCAAGTGTGCACCTAGCCCTTTTATAATTGAGCTGGAACCTCTTTTCATAATCTTCCAATGATGCATCACTTCCCATGGTCATTTGGAATATTCTTCCTTGGTGTCTTTTGACCTACAGTAGTCTCAATATTTGCTATTAAAGGCTTGTTGCGATCTGAGCCCAAGTTGTGATGCTATTGCCAAGTAACCCCATGAACCAGCACAATGCTACATCCTTGAGGGTAGAAGGAAATAGTTTCAACTTTTTCTCATCTTCTGCATAGTCATAGGTTCGACAGATAAAAAAAAACTCAAACAAAAAGGTGTGAGGATCTTTTGTAGTCAAACCATGGAAGTGAGGTAGGGCTGAAGGGCTTGTGTTTTTCATTTTAGTGTCCCCATTGGTGTCTCGGATGGGAAAAGTACCCTCTACTCCTTCTCCATTCCCCCTAGCATTTTTGTTTTCAGCCATTATCTCAGGAGGGATGTTTTCTTCCTCTTCTTCCCCTATAGGTTCTTCACCTAAAGATTCTTCTTGATCACTACCACTGAAGAAGAGAGAAGGGTGGCTATGTGATGTGGTGGGTGTGTTGGGTAAGAATTTTCATGAATTGTCTTTGTTCCTATGAGGTGTGAAACGAAATATTATTTTTGGTTGGTTTTTGTTTTTTCATTGCTTGTACCTGCAAAACTGAAATTGATTGAACAAACAAATTGCAACCAACTGAAATGAACTTGCTGAAATGAAATTATATAACTGAAAAAAGAAAGCAAATGAAATTCAGAAAGGAAATGACTAATTTACTTTTGCTGGAATGGAAATTGGAGAATTGAAGTGAAAGAAAGGAAATGACTAATCCACTTTTCCTGGAATGGAAACTACAGAATTGAAATGAAAGGAAGGAAATGGCTAATCTACTTTTGCTAGAATGGAAATTGCAGAATTGAAATGAAAGCAAGGAAATGCAGAAATTGAAAGAAACAACTACTCTACTTTTGCTTAAATAAACTACTTAGCAGAATGTTGCAGTAGGAAATAGAAGAAAAGTAGTAATCACACAATACTCTAACACTTCCCCAGCAACGGTGCCAAAAAGTGGTGAGCACTAGTATTGCAGTAATAATGCTACAACTCTTAGGCTTCCTACTTTACTTTTATCAACACGGTAGTTCGTAACAAACTTGGAAGTGACGGTGTTGTATACACAAGTACTAGTTCTTACTGCATGCTATCACTTGGTTAGCTGGCACAAGATCACTAGGAAATCAACCCAACTTCTATGTATTCTAGAAGAGGGTTTATATGTGATGAAAGAAAGGAGAGCTTACTCTACAGAGGCTACTCTACTTGCAGAAAGTGAAAGAAGACTAAAATGTGAAGTAAACCTAGCAAACCCTAATCAACCAACTAATCCTACTTTTGCAGAAAGAGAGATGAAACACCATAAAATGAATGCCATTACCTACTTAGGAAGTAAAAAACATCTACTCAAGCTATTTCTAGAAGGAAATAATAAAAAAACATATTTTTGGATTTTTATGTATTTTTAGGTGAAATTGTCATGCATGTAATTTATTTGTTTGTGAATGTGGCAGTGATTAGGTGGTTATGGAGGGCGACTTTGGAGTTTTTAGAGGCTTAGGAAGGTATGGAGGGGTCCTAAGAGGTCCCGAGTGGGCTTCTAGAGGCTTTCCCTCCAATCGGACATCAAAAAGACACCTACAAGAAAATCTGCAGGAGGTTGCAGGGGATCTACAAGAGGTCTACAGGAGAATGTCGAGAGCTGTTTTAGAGATTTTGAAGGTGGGAAAATGGGTGGAAATGGTAGCTCATGGCTAGGAGGATGTGTTAAAGTGTCTAAGGTTCATCAAGGAGGATTAGGGAAGAGAAAGATGGTTGGACTTGTTCAAGGAAAGAGAGGAAAGTTCATGAGAAAAGTGGAGAAAATTAAGGCAGATTTGTGAGGGACTTTGGATGACCTATGGAATATGGGTCAAAAAGAGATGGTGTTGGATGATTGGTGGACTTATTGTGAGCAAATATGTACTACAATAGAACTGAAAATCAAACACTGAGACTAAGCAAGAAAAGAAACTAGCTACACTAAAAAACAGAACTGTTCATCAAGCTAGTCTAAATTCTGATCTAGGAAAGTAAATGTTGAACAATGCTATATGGAAAGAATGAATGGAAGTAAATTTATTGCAAAGATAGAAATGAGCATGATGAAATAGATCTACAGAAAAGCATTAACCTTCTAACAAGCTGCAACACAAGAAATCCTATGGCAAAGCCAAATCTGTGTTTTTTGTGGCAGCAAGATGGTCTTGGCCTCAGTGCATGATCCCAAAGGGAGGAAAGGAGGCCAAGGCTCTGTTGATGGCCTTTTTGTATCTTTTTCCTATCACTGTTCAACTTGCTACAACAAACTGAAATGGGAACAACCTTTTAAATCACCAAAAGTAATCTATCCTTAACCAAGAAAGAAATCTATCTAACAACAATGAATTCATAAACTGAAACAAACATATAAATACAAAAAAATAGGTGCTTGGTTGCTTGGATTAGGCCCTAACCCAAGAGCTTTAGCCCTCTAAGGTAACTCAGTGCTAGCTCGAACAAGATCTCATCTTCATTATCAAAATAATAATAGGATTACATGAAACTGTCAACAAAAGTAAGCTCAAAGTTGAGCAGAGCAAAGCTACAACAAAAGTGCGAAAATTTGACTAACATCCAACAACTTAATGAGGCCATAAGCCTCTCTACTTATACAACTAGAGCTCCCAATAACTCCCTTAAAATCAGGGAGGCTTGGCTCCCAAAGCTTGAGATAGACAACAGTTATCCTCCACTTGCTCGGCTGCCTCTTTGGTGCATTGATGTGGCTACTTGTGCTCCGAGCTTTCTGAAAGAGAATTCGAAGTAGGGAGTCATAAATGAGGGGGAAACCCTCCTATAAATCCTCTTGCTTGTCTTCTTTGAATATTCGCTACCAAATGTTCATTAAATCCTTGAATTTGTCTCCAAAATTGACCAAAAATCCGCATTAAGCACACATTAGACTTCAAGGCATAATGACCAACCCAACTCACTCTATTAGCATAAATATAATAAAATAAATGCAATAAAATAATGAGAATAGTGGATTAAGCTAAGTTAGGAGGAAAAATGAGCCCATATAATTACCCATTTATGGGGCTCGTCAATTAATCTAGGCAGTCCTCCATGCCAATGAAAATCATGACCAAGAAATCAGATGCATGTGTCATTCATACCAAAACTAGTGAGGAAAACATACATGCAACTCGAAATCTACAAGAAAAATATGTTCTAGCTATTGATCCCAATGTCTTGTTATGATTTCTTGCTCCCAAACTCCAAGTATGCCACACTCTCCAAGAGTGCTCCAAGAAAACTCTAAGTATCCAAGAGTATGAGAGATAGAAGAGAGAGAGAGAGCTCCAAAACTAAACTGACCAAGCTTGCATTGACCAAGCCTTGCCCATTGATCCTTAGAATATTTTTTATCAGTGAGGTGTCTATTTTATTCAATTTCCATTATTTTTCCTTCAATTTCCTCCACACATGCAACGTGTGACCTTTCACCTTCCTTTTCTCCTATTTTTTTTTATTTTTGTAAATAAATCTGCCAAATATTCCTTTTTCCTCTTTAATGCCTTACCCTTTTCCTTTACCAATTTCTTTAGCCATAATAACTGAAATGAACACCCACTAGGATGTTTCCCCATCATTCAGCTTGGAATACATGTCCCATAACTATGGCCTTGTGTATTTTTCCATAGATTTTTAACCATGGCTATTATAGAACCCTCCCCCTTGGGGGAAAAACCATCCTCAGTGTTAAATGACACTTATAACAAGACTGTTCAAAACAAAACATACTACCCGTGGATCTTTATAACATATCTCGTTGCAATATCTACAATGACCACTATTGAAATATGATAATCATACATTTTACCAGAGATTTATAACATAGCTCATTATGTTATTTACAATAATAACCACATATACACACATACACATTTCCTTCACCCAACAAATAATAATATTTTCTATGGAGCTTTATAAATCAATCTCAATATAATATTTACAATAATACACACATATACACGTATGCACATTTTCTCAACCAGCAAATAAAAGGATATGATGCCTGCATCCGCAACAAGGGAATCCAAAGGCTCACACCTCCACCATCAAAGTATTACTAGGATTCACATCCTTCTGAGGAAGTCCAAAATCCACTGTGAAATTCAAAGTTGCATCCAATTTGTAACTCTATAATCCTACACCACTTATCCTTTCAGTGAACAGTTATCGACTCATTGTTCTAGGGTGCATTCCTAATGTACATTTGGTTCCATCTAGAAATGCTAATGACCAAGAAAAATATATCCCCGACCTTCCCTTCTCTGATACACAGTCCCTCGGGTAATCTAGTCATCCCCTTCTATGTATTCACCTTCCATGTTCCGTTGGCACCGCCATTCCGGGCAATCCATCCCTTGGCAAGGCTTCATCGCATTGAAGATACAAAAACTAAGGCATATCCCTGCCTTAAAACCATCATATCAGTCATAGAATTTTCGTCGAAATAAATGGACACTATTGGGTACCAGTGTTCCACAATGGTCCTACTCTTAAATTATTTACCACAATACTGCTGCATGTTCCAATTCCTTTTGTTGTCGTTGCTAATGCTTGCCATCAGTTTTGACCACCCAATGGAGCATTTTTGTGCTTCCTATACCAAGAACATAACTTCCATTAGATTCAAATTAAATCGAAATGAATTCAAATAATACCTCATTGGTGGCCCATTAATAAGGTACACTTGCAATTTTTTCACTTCCTGTCACAATAAGTCAAGCTAACATCTTTGACCAAATCATCATGTATAAATTTATTACATCAGGTTAGCTCAAAACACAACCATCATAGGTCAAAATGATAAATCACATGTAACCATCATAAAACATAATCATAAATCACATATAATCATCATAGATGAGAATCATAAGTCTCATATACAATAAAACTGAAATAAAATATTGATACTTATCCTTTAATCAATCCTTAACTTATACGTTTTTCCTTATTTTGTATGCACACTAGATCAGTTGCCACACCTGACAAACACCCAGTTCCTTCTCTTAAATCATGTACACATACTCATAACATACATCCCACACATACAACCACACATGACATACAACACCATGAAATACATGCACCTACACCTAACATACAACACATGCACCTACACCTAGGCATACAACACAACACATACACACCTGCATCTAGTGTATGAAACAAAACACACACCTACACTTGACATACAGCACATACACCTAGACTACACATACAACACGAAACATATAGGAGCATCTGATGTATGACACAACCCAATACATATATGTACATAAAGTACAACACCACGAATACACATGTCACAATACCATGACTACAGGATGCACATACATAATACTGCATGCCCGCAACACAACATGTATGACATGCACACAATACCACATGTATACTAGTACCATATGTGCAACATGTACATAGTACCACCTCTGCAAAGCATCACCTACACAACATAACGTGTACACACCACCTGCACAATGCCACATGTACATCATACCACTTTTTTAACATGTACACAACACCACATACACAACATGTACTCGACACCACATGTACTCAACACCACCTGCACACAACACCACCTGTACAACATATACATGGCACCACATGCTCACAAAACCACTTCTACAATCATACACACATCACTATATGTATATAGCACCAAATGTACAACATGCGTAGAACAACATATGTACATAGCATATGCACACAACATGACATATCCAACATGTGCACAACACCATATGCACACAACGCTGCATATCTATCATGCGCACACTACAATATGTAGACAACAACACATATTTAACATGTACATAGCACTATGTATACCCAACACCACATATGCAATATTCACATAACACTATCTATACCACCTTGTACATAAAATAGCATAAACAACATGTAGACACACTATTTATACACAACACCGCATGCATACAACATCACATATGCAACGTGTACAACATATACAACATCTTCACAATAATAGTACCACACATCCAAAACCACACTGTCTCTACCAAGCAACCTTACTTCTAGTATCTTATCCATGCTTGTCCCAGTATGTCTCAAATCACACCACTTTCATTTTGTTGATGTATCCCTCGGTATAGCTTTCCCATAACATAGAAATAATACAATCACATAATGTCAACTCATAACCACATGATACTGACCTCATAGATTTGTCAAGTCCACTCCTCCCAATTTATTCCTCGTAAGACCAGGAACCTCTTCATGCCATTCACATACATAAGCAATCATTAGCATAAACAATCATGATCCTGTGAGACAATGATATGCATACATACATATAAACATCAACATAAAATAATAATGGTCTAGTGAGTCAACAACATACATACACACATATGTACATTTAAACATTAGCATAAAATAATCATGATCCATGTTGACCCTTCCAGACATGAGATACATACATACATACATGTATACACATGTAGACATCATCATAATCATGATCACAATGTAATTACTAGATATCATAAGGTCAAGGTTAAGATGATTCCCTTTATGCATTCAACACATGTGAAACATCGAGAATAATATTTGCCAACATAGCCAAGGCATATGACTCCTCAAATACATTTACTTTACCTTTCAGGTTACCTTTCTCATGTTTGTACTTCTAGCATCCATTTAGAACAATGGACACAACTAGTCCAACCGATTATCATATTCTTACCTTATGTTTCCCTTATACATGCACCAGGTTTCATCTGAGTCTTACATTACCTATCAGGTTCCATTCAACCCTTCCTAAGCTTCATTAACTTTCCTCTTTCCCAAACCAATTCCCAAGATTCCAAAAACAATGAAGGCAAGAAAAAATCAAACAAGAATAAAACCATGAAAACCAATAGCAATATGACACCATCAACAAAGTGGCATGATCATGCACTATACATAATAAAGGCCATAAATCAAGTGTAAAAAAATCACAAAATACCAAAAGAAAAATACTAACAAAAAACTCCATTACTCAATCCCCATACCTCCCAGTGCTTCCAAGGGAAAGATCAAATTGAGCCTTATTCAAGGTTTCATTTTATCATCACTTCATTCATATAACTCACTCAACCACTTCTCACCTTTCTATTATCTATGATGCCATCACCTTTTGCATTATACTACTAAACATTGAGCCTAGTACCACAAGAATTAGCTAAACTAGGGGTGTGTATTGAACTCACTCCTGGAAACACAAAAGAGCCTATGAAACTCACAGCTAATATAAAGAGATGAAACCTCATATTTAGTAAACCAAATGCAATCGAGTGTTCCAATTTTGAAAAAATAAATTCAATCGAGTGCCTTTTCAGGGAAAAAGTAGTTGATATCATCTTCACCAAGACGGGCACTCGAAAGTTGATTTTCAACAGAGCTCTTGATTTGGGATTGAAGACCTACTCCTTTATATAAATCATGAATTACACTCTCTGGAAGCGGAATTCCCTGAACCAACTTCAATTCTTTTTCCTAATTGTTATATTTAATTGTTTTACTAATTTCCACAGCATTTGCATTGATGCTAATTATCATCACTTGCTTGCTCAATATAGATTTACACCATAGAAACAAGGGTCCATTTTATAAATAAGTTATTTAATTGTTAATTTGTTGTTCATTGGTTCTAATCACTCCAAAATTTATACAGGTTTGTGAAGAAACATGTTTATCATTCTATAGACCAAGTTGAATCCTCTAAAATTAAGTAATACTTATGATCACTAGGCAATATTGGTATTTATGGTATTAATTACGCATTTCCTTAATCACTTCTACAAAGTATATTTCATCATTTTCCTCTTATTCGATGACTATGTCTAGCCTATACATGGTTCCACCAACCGAGATCTTGTGTATTCCATTTCTAGTAACCAAGTTCAAATAATGCTTGAAAATAAAATTAGGCTATTGATAAAAGTAAGCAAAAACTCCAAAAACATTTCCCAAAGGAAAATACATGAGCAAAAAAAATCATTAAAAGAGAAATTATCATATTCTATTTTAGGTGTAGCAATTGTAGCAATTATCACGAGTCCTTAACAGATGAGCAATATAATCTAATACAAAATGAAACTCTTAACCCTTCCACACTATGGGCTTATAGTGAAGGATGATAACAATAAAGGAAAGTAGAAAACACGGTATTTGGATTGTATAATAGAGAATATTCTCAATCTAGTAAGGAGAACAAGATTCCCAATAGAGAAAAATATAAGAAAGAGAAAAAATGTAGCTATTGTCACATCGGTTTCCATCTAGAGGGTTCCTGTATGGTGAATATAATAGATATAATGGTTGGAGTACTTCAATAGGATAGTCTATATGACTAAAATCCAAACAATGTTAAGAAAAAGACTAAATACAAGCCATGAGATGGTAACGACATGGATTTTTCTTAGAATGACACTACTTCATCATCTAATAAATCGACTTTAGACTCAAGTTCCTCTAATCCTTTGTCTACATCAAAGGATTCCTCTTTCATATCTTTCACTAGTCCTACTATCTTATCTAACACCTCTTTTTGTGAAGATATTAAATATTATTTTTCATACTCTTTGAATCATTATTTAGGATCTAATTTATAAGGCATTACATATTCAAATTGCATGCCATGGAGGGCGCATCTTATTATACATTCAACCAACTAGTGAGTGAAATTACCATATCATAAGGAACTAGTTTTCGATTATTTTGTATTGCATGAGCTCTCATTGATACTACTATAGTGTACAAGTCTCATCGATGGAAAAATGACACTCATATCAGTTTATAATAATATCCAGAGGTATATTCATTATGGGATTAATTAGTAGCACCATCATTCTTCATAACAACCACATAGTTGACATAATATATGCTATATTTGGGCAGGTGTTTTTTTCCCGTCAAGTTTTCCTTCTTTACGTCATTCTTATTATACAATATCTTACATAATTTGTGGAACATGAATACTTAATATGTATAGGAAATTTTGACATACATTATCTAGCATACTAACTAGTTGGGATTTAGTGGGGGTGGCAAGTTACATTGCCCTTGGTAGTTCATCAAGACCTCATAAGCACCTACACTTTGACAATAATTAAAAGATATTATATACATTATTATGGGAACATATGACCACTTTTCATTATTTTCTAGACATTCCCTATCATTTAGCACATTTTCTCTTCTTAATGTTTTCTATTTTCAACAAATCTACTTTTAGCAGGGATGCCAACTAGGATGAGGTGGTGTTGACTAAACACTAGTTGAAGGATGACATTGATAATTTCACTAAGTTAATGCATATTCCCACATTAACATGTATAACTATTGTGAGCATGAAATCCCTCCCTTATTTCTTTTGGAAATATGATTATACTGAGAGGGGGATTGAATCGGTATACTGGCTAATTTATATCAATTAAAATGTTTCAAACTATATAAACATCAATTACACAATTACCACTTGAAAACACTAGATGTACATGGAAACCCTTCAGGGAAAAAAACCACAAAATTTATTTATACGAATATTCTTTTAAGCACCAACCTATTGTTACGTCAATTTACTGACGCCAACTAAAAATACACATCAATACCCTGATTTACATGCACGACATTGAAGGAGAAATAAATCTCCATATTTATAGGCACCAACTTGAAGGAGACACAAATCCCCTCATTTACTTTTGATCTCCAATAATTATGAGTATTTTTTTTGCTCTATTCTTTATAATTTTGCATACAACACTAACTTTAATCTATGCACTATACTTTACAACTCTATGAAACAACTTTCTTCACCAATGGACTGTTCTCCTGCATAAAATAAACGTTTCCTTTCTAAGTCGTTGCAACACTTATTTTCACTTCAACACTAGCCCTTATTCATAGACTTGGTCCTTACCTTGATCACCTCATATAGCATCATGTCATACCTTAGATAACATTACAACCTTAAATCTTCTTCAAATACTACAAATCTCATTACACACTTCAACTCTCAGTTATGGACAACTTCCTTGGATAGGTTACACATCTTTGTCAGGCTTTATCATTTGACCTTTTTTCTACTCAACCTCACATACTTCGAGCTTCTTAGTTCTTTTTCACTATGTTAGATATCACTAATATCACTTCCCATCAAACCACTTGTAACCTATAATTCAATTTATTTATAACACATAAATAAGTTGAAAAAATGCCACGCAACCCATGTATAGAGATAAAATCATGAGATCACCAGAAACATGGCTTAATCCTGTCGACTTGACCAATTTGTTATCTCAAAGCAGGAACATCAAAAGGATTTGAGTATCTGAATTACTTTGATTTAACTTTTCATGACCCTTTAACTCTAGGATCTAAACCATCGATTACCTGCGACCATGTTTCGTGACATTAATAATATGAAAAACGATCATCCTAGTACCACAATACCCTTTCCTATCAATTGAAAACTTAAAAAATGACTTTCCATAAGATTCTACAATTGTTAGAATTTTATGCATCATATCATATACTAGACACTAAAGAACCTATACTATTTTCCATAAGGTTGGACCCAATACCCATTTCCATCAACATATCAACTTTTAAAACAATTTTCCATAATCAACAACTAACATAATATTTTATCTCATACCAGAACACTGCATACCAAAGTGCTCAAGTATGGTATCCATTCTAGGCACTGGATACACTAATATCGAAATTTTTCCTTACCATACTGACTACAAGAAATACTTTAAAATTATATTCAGCAACATAAATATCGTAGTATGACGCCCCACCATTGCCATGTTGGATATATGCTAACATGTCCTTATGACATGTGGTGAATTTGATGTGATAACATATGTCACTTATTTTTTTGTCATTTTCAGCCAATAAAATGCCTTTTCTATATGACATGTGTCATCCACAAGGAAGTACCTTGTCATCTCTCTTCCATGACATAATAAATACTATCCATTTTATGAAATTTCCTACCAACAAAGCATTTGGCACTTAGTACTATTATAATCATTAGGTTATTATTTATTAATTAATGGATATTAAGTTAATTAATCATGATTAGTATATAGGATTAGAAAAAAAAATAGGAACATATTTTTATTATAGTTTTCTTTTTTGTCATTTATTATTTTAACTAAATGAGTGTCGATATTGCCCTATTTATTTCAATGCTTATAACATCACTTAGTACGCACTATCATCATATATTGTATCGATATGCATTAACACTATCAAATTAAGGATTTCTTGTTAATTGGAGAGCATGTTGAGGTTTCCAAAGTGATCCATGGTTGTTGACCTTAACTATTTAATGATGCTTTTTCAAACGTGTGAGATACTTAACAAATTTTTGGTTTTCCCTTAAATTTTTGAAATTTCAATTTAATTCGAAATTTGAGGTTTACGCCTTTGTTTCCTAGTTGGTCGTATGTTTCACAACACTATAGTAATGACCTGCAAATGTTTATTTGACATCAACACAACACTTCCTTTGAAATCAAAGACGTTACAAATCTTCTTTTAACATCAATGGCAACACACTTCCAACAATTTCTAGCAGTTAACCAACATTTTTCTCTCTCCTCCCCTTGTCAGATCAGTTTTAGACATATTTAGTGGAGTCCAACTAAGCTTAACTGGTCAGCATTTTTCATGTGAAATTTAGTGATCAATTTTATCTTACCTTCCACTACACTTACTTCAAGTTAACTCCATTGTTGGATATCTGTCTAGTTTTTGGTTTCTGAGTTTAATTTTGACTTACTTTCGACATAAGGAAGATTCTTTTGCAATTAACTAAGTGAATGAGTCAACTCAGTAGGAGACATATGTTTAAAGGCATGGATGTGATCCAGGTGGATATTGGTGACCACATTCCTAT
The DNA here is from genome assembly GCA_031772625.1 of Pinus tabuliformis. NCBI lineage: Eukaryota > Viridiplantae > Streptophyta > Pinopsida > Pinales > Pinaceae > Pinus > Pinus tabuliformis. The sequence goes on along the minus strand of CM062819.1, from coordinate 345,566,553 downwards.
TCCACCGAAACCTTCATTCAATTTCATATGTTTCCTTGCTTGTTGCAACATTTACTATTTTTAGCATTTTTTTAGGCCTTGAACTTTCGGAGAAGTTTTGATCCCCTAAATGACTCTTTTTTGAGCTCTACAAAAGTCCCAAAGCCATGGGCAAGGGCTTAGTGGAAATCCTATAATACTCAGAGAGAAATTTCCAACAAGGTATTGAACATGCCAAACGGAGATGATATGACCAACTTACGACCGTGGGAAGTTGGCTGCCCAACTAACCCTAATGGGGTCCACAAACTCTTAGCGTTTCATCTCCTAAGGTTAGGGTTTTGGTTTTTTAGGGTTTTCCCTTGTTCTTCAATAATAAATAGGCCCTTGAGCCTCTTTCTAACACAATTCAGAGGCATGTAGCCACCACATCTCTTCTTAGAGATAAGCTACCATCACCTGAGCTAGTTTATTTCCATTATGCTTATAAGCATATTTCAATATTTTGATATTAATGAAATTAAGTGTTATTTATGCTACATCTCTGTATTTATGGTTATATCTATAATTCGTTGCATTCTTGTTTGAGCTCATATCAATGGTATGAGAGTGATATGCTCTTTCTCTTTTTTTCTTTCCATGTCCCCAGCAAGATCAAGGTATAAGGAGTTAGGGCTTGAATTTGTTGAACCTTTCCAACACTATCCTCCCAAACCACGATGGCCTCCCATGGTGGAAGAAAATAAATATGAGGGGGAAGGATATCCTTTAAAAATATTTCTCAAGGAATCCCTCGAGCGACAGAGGAATGCGATGATGGATAACTTTTCTTAGATCCTTCAAAAGCTACACTTGGGCGACACATCTTCACCCAACAACCACTCTGGAGGAACCAATCCTTTTAAGGTTCAAGTTATGTTTGATATTCCCATATTTGATGGCTATATAGATGCACATGGCATAGATAAATGGTTAAATCTATTGGAAGAATATGTTTTTAGTTCATGACTTGTCCAATCAGGAAATATTACTTTTTCACTTCTCAATGCTTGCCCACACGTCAAGGACTAGTGGAAAACATATTGTGAACAAAATGACGAAAGGGAATCCTTACTTTTTACAGTTGCACACACTTGGAATTCTTTCTGAGATGCATCTAGTACCCTATTGGGAGCTATGAACATGAATACATAAAGTGGACCACGATACAACAGGGAAGCGACCAAGACATGTCAGAGTTCACAAATGTTTTCCATACCCCTTGCACAAAGATGGGTATGAACAATTCTAAGCATCATTTGTTACTCAATTACTCTGGCTGTCTACACAAGTACATATAGGATGAGATGTAGTTCATGTACATCTCCTTGCTCACCACGGTGTACTGATACGCTGTCAATCTTCAGTAGAAGTTTAAAGAGAAGAAGCAATATTTTGGATTTGTGAATCCAAAGAAAGGAAATGGCACCCAAAAAACACAAAGTGAAGGATAATGCCAAGGTGGGGTGACCCAAGACAACCCTCTGAATCCACAAGCAAAGAACAACACCATGAATACAAAGGACATGAGAAAATGGTGTGAGTTCCATAAGAGCTCCACTCATAACACAAGTAAGTTCTGAACCAAGTAGTCAGTAGTGGCTGAGCTGAAGGCTTCCGAATTAGATGCATGAGCCAACTCTAAGTCAGAACATGACAAGAGAAATGAAAAAGGGAAGAATATCATTGATTTGGAGCCCAGTGCCACCATGGCTACCAATAAGATCCAGAAGAATGAGCCTGAAGATCCAGAGCAGAGGGAACACCTCTTCAACTCATAAAAGTGGGTGAAGGGTTCTCCACTATAGTTCATTGTCGATAGAGGGAGACAAAAGAACCTCATTTTAGCAGAGGTTGTGAAGTGGCTGGGCCTACTAACTACAACACATCCACAATCATACACCATTGAGTGGCTTCACTAAGGACACGGTTTCTGCGTCAACCACTAGTGTTTCCTTCTCTATAGCATCAAACCCTTCATGGATGAGGTACTCTGTGATGTTTATCCTCTTGAATTTTGTGATTGATCCAAATGGGTATTGGTGGCCACCTATCTATTCCACTTGGACCCCCAACATTGGTTTTGTCAATTTTTTAGTTTCCTTAATTGTAGCTCAATTTACTGTTTTTGGCAGTTTTTCGGGTCCTGAACTTCTGGAGCCATTTTGAGGTCCTAAACGGCGTTTTTTGGGAAAATCACAAGTGGTGAATAAATGTCTTCAAATTCATATTAATTGCTATCAGTTGTACTCCTTAGATACATCTTTCTAGAGAGGTATCGTGTGCATCAAACATAGATCGTATGCCAAATTTATGACCGCGGGAAGTTGATGTACCAATTTACCCCAATGGGGCCCATAGTTTGGCATTTCATCTCCTAGGGTTAGGTTTTTGGATGTTTTGGGTTTTCCATTGTTTCTCAATAATAAAAAGGCCCTCAAGCCTAATTGTAACATAGTTCAGAGGCATGTAGCCGTCACATCACTTCTCAGAGATAAGCTACCATCGTTTGAGAAAGTTTATTTCCATTATGTATGTAAGAATATTTCAGTTCTTTGATATTAATGAAATGAAGTTTTAATTATGTTGCATCTGCATGTTTATGTTTATATCTATAATTTGTTGCATTCCTATTTAAATTTGCAGCAGTGGTATCAAAGTGATAATCCCTTTCTCAATCCTTCTTTTCATGTCCCCAATGAGGTTGGGGTATAAGGAGTTAGGGATCGATCTAGTTGAACCTTTGCAAGATCATCCTCACAAATCTTGATGGTTGCCCATGGGGGAAGAAAAGAAAGATGAGGGAGCATGAGATATGTTATCACCCTAAGAAACTCTCCTAGGTTGTACCTCAGAGATGCTCGGGAACATTACAAACCCAACAAAATGTTGTATAAATGGTGGATGAATGAAAGAAATGTTGCATATTCAAGCCAGATAACCACTTCTACTATGCTTAACCCCAGACATGGGTGAACACCCCTAGAATACAAGGCTTTAGACCACCAATTAATCACAGTTTTAAGGAAATGCGGTGATGGAGAATATTGATCACACCAGCAGATGCACAGGACCCTGTGATGGCCAGCTACAACCAGTTAAAAGGTCTGTAAATCTATTTCTTAATGCACAGACTCGATGACAAATCTCTGGCATTAAAACAACAGAAACTTGCATACATGTTCAATAATACTAACTAGATTCTAACACAGAGATGGGATGACAACCCCTCTAATGCTAAACATCAAGAGAAAATGAAAAGTGCATAATAGGCACAACCTGGAACAAGGAAGAAGAAGTGGAAAGTGAGAAATTAACAGTAAAAGAAGCTTGCATTAGCCAAAAATGAAGACCAGACATTGTAGGTATCACAGTAGTTACAGTCTCCAGAAGTTGAAGCTTACAACAAAATAACATTCATCAACCCATTACATTATGTCTTTTGGATATATATAGAGGTTGATTACAAAATTGCTCTGATGGGCTACATGAGAAGGGGTCATAATGGACCACCTAACACATTAGTTCTAAGAAATAGGCCTCTGCTACAATCTGATTGTCTTAATGAACAAATCGGCCTTTCTCTAGTACTCTGCAGTCCTTCTTTGATCAGGCGGAGTATTGACTGATACAAGGCTCCATAACTAATAACTGCATTTATCTTCTCGAGCCCTGTACTTTCCCTCCTTGGCCACTCTGCTATTTGAATGCAAGTAGTTGAAGCTTTATTATGCAGGGTACAGGTAGCTAGCCTCCTTCCTTTTCCGGCAGCAGAGAGCAATCGGGAGTGATACAGGTAGTATGGCGGGAGTGGATCACACAGAAGAACCAATCTCAACCGTTAGATTGCACAGATTAATGGCGGAGATCACTTTATGCAGGCTATCGGGAGGTGACATGGATGGAGCAACAAGGGCCGTCGGATCTAGACGTGGCAGATCCGATGGTGATCGGGAGCAGAAGTCGCGCGGAGGTTAACGGTCGGGGGACAGGCGGTTTCGGGCGACAGGTGGTTTCCCCGCACTTCCTACCGGGGCTTAGCGGTATCTGTATGCAATGGCATGATCCCATAATATTGCGACACATGGCAGCCAAAAACCACTAATCCCACGGGTTAACGGGCAGGTAGGTCGCGTGATTGGTGGAAGCATCAACCGTTAGATTTCGTGATGAACACGATCAATTATGGGGAAAAGAAACAAGGTTAGTGAGTGGGAAATCCAACAAAGACCGTTAGATTGGGGCAGTCAATGGCTACGACTGCAAAAGCAACAGAGGGTTATATGAGAGCACCGAGTTATATGCTCGGGTCATGTGTTAAGTGACCGAGCTAAATAAACTTGGGTTTATGTGGGTTTTTGGGAATAAAACCAAAATAGCGAGGTAAAAGGGAATTTAAGGTTTACAAAGGATTTTGAATGAAAATAGGGACAGCAAGAGTGAAGAGAATATAAGGAAAATGAAGGAGGAGGGAGGAGAAGGCTACTACAGGCTTTTTTTAAGCACCAACGACACTGCCAAGCTGTCTTTGATCCTCAACTACTCGAATTTTTAGAAGAGATAACACTGGCTCCTTCTGGGGATGAGATCCCTGTGAGGTCTCAAGAACTTGCAAACCAATTCCTTCATGCAAAACTAGCTTTAAAAACTGTGCCTAGTATCCATTGGGCATGGATTCAAACTAAGTCTCTACTAAAAAGAACACAATTATAACAATAAGGCTTGAAAACTTAAAACTTCAAAAACTGCCCATCTGCTGAGCCACCAAAATTTCTTCTTGTCAGCCAGTTCATCATAGATTAGAAAAACTAGATTAATTTGATCCTTTACCTCAAAGAGTTTAGGACTTTTGAGCTTAATAGGTAGATATGGATCAAATTTCATCTCCCTTCTATGTTCTCTCCTCCTCGGATGTTCAACATGGGAGCCTTTGTGCACCTGCTAAATAACCATGTTTGTTGTGTACTTCTCTGTGTCATTTGAGGTCTACACACCTAATACGAATGGTGTACCAATGTGCTCATGTGCAGGGGACACAGAGACATCAACTGCTCCTGCATATTTCTTAGAATAGTCCTCATCCAAGGAGGGATTCCAATACTGTGCACCCCTTTCTTCTGTCATCTGGCAAGATGCCCTTTCAAGCTGTGTAGAGGCCACCTGAGCAGGTTTTAGAAAATCAAAGCTAAGGTGATCAATCTCAGCCTTGAGAGTAGAACTATTTCCTGCCTCAGTGCTCAAGGAGCAACTTTGAGGGATTGTTATTTGAACAGAAAGAGAAGCAAAAGATGATGTGGAGCTTTCCTCTCCCTTATTGATCAGTAGGCAGGGGACAAAAGCAGGCTGGCTGATTTTTAGATCTGCATAATCATGGGAAGATGGGCAGGCTTCAAGCTTAGATTCTACGAGGAAGAAGGGATCTGCTACTAGCTGCCACTGCTGGTCAACTTGTTGTTCTAAAGCTACAACAAATTGCTAAGCAGTGCCTTTGGATAATGCTTCTTCATAGGCGGCTCTGGTTAGGAAAGGAGCACCTTCCAAAACAGGGACCTCCTCATGCTGCACTTCTTCCATGACTATATTCTGTAAAAGGGGCCTCACCCCTTTGTCTTCATTTGTAATTTTATTTCTTTGCAAAATCTGCATCTGCTCCTATGTTCCTCTACATGGATATGGAGTTGGAAAATAAAAGGAACAATGAGCTCCTGCTTCTTCAAAATGTTGCTCAACCTTTAGTTTGGAAACATCAGAGGCCAAAAACTCTATCATCCCGGTTAATTCATCGATATCATGCTCTGAGGATGATGAGGGCTTTCCTCCCTAACTTCTCCTTTTAGCATCGCCTTCAAGTCTTTTTGCAACAATAATGTTTGCTTCTACCTCAAAGGCTGCATTTTGCATATCAGCCAGAGAAGCACATCTTCTTTCTCTTAACAGTAGGCAGAACTGAGAGTTGAAGGCATTAGCATAAGTAAGCATGGCAGAAGCAAGGGTGGGTCTTACTTCAGCTGGCATTCTACTGTACATAAGATTAAATCTGATGTTGAAATCAGACAACAGCTCACCATCTTCTCTCTGCAAGTTCCCAAATTCGGAATGATAAAAGAGCAGATCTTTATTATTTCCCCAGTGCTTTAAAAACACATCATCTAAGGCCTCAATGTCTGCAATAAACCTAGGGGTTAATTCTCTAAACCATTTTATAGCCTCCCCATCTAGGCTCTAGATAAAAACCTTCATCCAGACATCCTCTTCATTGATATCTAGGTTATCAGCATATATATAAAAGGCCTCTAAAGGCTCTTTAGTTGTTACTCCTTCTGCACCAGTAAACTTTGGCATAAATTCTTGATAATCTACTATAGGCATGGCATTCAAAGGGGTAGGCAAGACTAAGGGTCCATACCTAGTAGCAACTATTTTTTCTATCTTTGTAAGGGCTTGCTGGCTTGACATGACTGAGGTAAGTGGAAGGATACTGGTAGACTGAGTGATATGAATCAATGAAAAGAATGACAGAAATAGAGGAATACGATGGGCAGCATGGTAAGCTTCATTGAACTGAGGTCCAAAAAGGAAATGAATGACTAAGGAGCTTTATGAATCTCCGAAGGTGAATTTCACTAGCAGAGATACATGAAATTTCTAAGGCTTACCTAGTCCTGTTGCTCCTTTTTACGATACTTTATTCTACTTAACAATCTTCCCAGGATCAGGCATTGGTTCAGCTGGTGATTTCTAAAGATATCTCTGAACATACATCACAAACTGAGCTAGAACTGTAATGTGGAGTCGCCAAAGGATGGTATTCCTCCAGTGGAGTCGCCAGATAGATGATTACAACCAATTTATGTGCCCAGACCTTGTCTATCATTAAAATATGGAACTATGTCATTCTCCCAGGGAAGTTGAGCTTCAATTCTCCTCTTCCCGGCAACGGTGCCAATTAATGTTATCACCCCAAAAAACTCTCCTAGGTTGTATCTCAGAGATGCTCGAGAACATTACAAACTCAACAAAATGTTGGATAAATGGTGGATGAATGAAAGAGATGCTGCATATTCAAACCAGATAACCACTTCTACTATGCTTAACCCTAGACATGGGTGAAAACCCCCAGAGTATAAGGCTTTAGACCACCAATTACTCATAGTTTTAAGGAAATGTGATGATGGAGAATAATGATCACACCAGCAGATCCACAGGACCCTGTGATGGCTAGCTGAAACTAACTAAAAGGTCTGTAAATCTATTTCTTAATGCACAGACAGGATGACAACTCTCTGGCATTAAAACAATAGAAACCTACATACACATTCAATAATACTAACTAGATTCTAACACAGAGGTGGGATGACAGCCCCTCTAATGCTAAAAATCAAGAGCAAATGAAAAGTTCATAACAGGCACAGCCTGGAACAAGGAAGAAGAAGTGGAAAGTGAGCAATTAACAGAAAAAGAAGCTTGCATTAGCTAAAAATGAATACCAGACGTTGCAGGTATCACAGTAGTTACAGTCTCCAGAAGTTGAAGATTACAACAAAATAACATTCATCAACCCATTACATTCTGTCTTCTGGATATATATAGAGGTTGATTACAAAATTGCTCTGCTGGGCTACATGCGAAGGGGTCATAATGGACCACCTAACACATTAATTCTCAGAAATTGGCCTCTGCTACGATCTGATTGTCTTAATGAACAAATCGGCCTTTCTCTAGTACTCTGCAGTCCTTCTCTGATCAGGTGGAGTATTGACTGATACAAGGCTCCATAACTAATAACTGTGTTTATCTTCTCAAGCCCTGTACTTTCCTTCCTCGGCCACTCTGCGATTTGAATGCAAGTAGTTGAAGCTTTATTATGCAGGGTATAGGTAGCTAGCCTCCTTCCTTTTCCGGTAGCAGAGAGCAGTCGAGAGTGATACAGGCAGTATGGCGGGAGCAGACTGAACAGAAGAACCAATCTCAACATTTAGATCACACAGATTAATGGTGGAGATCACTTTATGCAAGTTATTGGGAGGTGACGTAGATGGAGCAACAAGGGCCGTCGGATCTGGACGTGGCAGATCCGACAGTGATTGGGAGCGGAAGTCGCGTGGAGGTTAAGGGTCGGGGGACAGGTGGTTTTGGGCAGCAGGTGGTTTGCGCGCACCGCTTACCGGGGCTCGCCGGTATCCCTATGCAATGACACAATCCCATAATATTGTGACATGTGGCAGCCAAAAACCATCACCCCTGCGGGTTAACGGGCAGGCAAGTCGCACGATCAGGGGAAGCGTCAACCATTAGATTTCATGATGAACATGATCAATGGTCGGGAAAAGAAACAAGTTTAGCGAGCGAAAAATCCAACGGAGACCGTTAGATTGGGGCAGTCAATGGCTGCAACTGCAAAAGTGACAGAGGGTTATATGAGGGCACCGAGTTATATGTTCGAGTCATGTGTTAAGTGCCTGAGCTAAATAAACATGGGTTTACGTGGGTTTTTGGGAATAAAACTGAAACAACGGGGTAAAAGGGAATTTAAGGTTTACAAAGGATTTTGAATGAAAATAGGGATAGCGGGAGTGAAGAGAATATAAGGAAACTAAAGGAGGACGGAGGAGAAGGTTGTTGCAAGCTTTCTTTAAGCACCAACGATACTGCCAAGCTGTCTTTGACCCTCAGCTATTCGAATTTGTAGCAGAACTAATGAGATCCCATCAAAATACTGCTCGAGAAGGCCCTTGAGAAACAAAGGAACGCGATGATGAATAAATTTTCCCAAATCCTTCAACGGTTTCCCACTGGTGACACATCCAAATACAGTAGCCACTCTGGAGGTGCCACTCCTTTTAAGGTACAAGTAAACTTTGACATTACCATATTTGAGGGCAAAATAGATGTAGACGCCATATATAAATGGTTAAATATGTTAGAAGGATATCTTTTTGTTAATGATTTTTGCAGTCGGGAAAATATTATTTTTTTCTATTTTCAAAGATGACCCCCACATCAAGGACTAGTGGGAAACCTACTTTGAGTAGAAGGATAAACATACACCCTCATTGTTTTTAGTTGCACGGACTTGGAATTCATTCTAGGATGCCATCAAGGAGAATTACTACCCTATCAGGATCTATGAGGATAAATACATAAAGTGGACAGCACTATGGTACGAAAGGGACCAAGATGTGCCAGAGTTTAGCAATGTTTTTCATACCCTTCACACGAAGTGGTGTATCAATGATTCTGAGAGACATCTGCTACTCAAGTACCGTAACTCCCTACACAGTTACATCCAGGATGAGGTGGAGCTCTTGTACATCTCCTCGCTTTGCATCACATAGTGATACGCTATTAAGATCTAACAAAAGCTTAAATAAAAAAAGTGAGACTTTGGAACTGTGAATCTGAAGCAAGGGAAAGGTGACTCCAAACCATAGAACAAATGAAATATCCAAGGCAAGGTAGCCCAGGACAACTTTCCAAAGCTATAAGCAAAGAACAACATTGTGAAGCCAAAGAAGGACATGAGAAAGTAGTGTGATTTCCATAAGAGCTCCACCCATAACACAGGTGAGTGTTGGACCAGCCAGTCACTGGTGGCTGAGCTGAAGGCTTTTGAATCAAATGCATGTTCTGACTTTGAGTTAGATCCTGACAAGGGGAATGACAAAGGGAAGTAGATTATTGATGTGGAGCCCCACACCACGATTTCCACCATAAATATCCAGAAGGATGAATCCCAAGATCCAAAGGAGGAGGAGCATCTGTTCCACTCCCATATGTGGGTAAAGGGTTCCCTGCTGTAGTTCATTTTCGACAGCAAGATCCAAATGAACCTCATTTCAGTAGAGGTCGTGAATCGGTTGGGTTTACCGACCAGAACACGCCCACAACCATACACCATTGGGTGGCTTCACCAATGACATGATGTTCACGTCAGCTAGCAATGTCACCTTCCATGCATCATCAAGCCCTTAATAGATGAGGGATTATGTTATGTCTCTCCTCTTGATCTTTGTGATGTATTATTAGGCCAACCATACTTGTAGAAGTAACATGTTGTGTACGAGTCAAGGCCTTGCTCTGTTATTGTTACCTTGGGAAATAAGTTGTACAAGACACCAGAGGTAGCACTGCCTACTACCATCTCTTTGGTTACTGCAAAACAATGCAGTAAGCTCATTTCCAAAACGAGGAATTTTTTTTCCTGATGATACTCCTTCAGGGGAAGAAGAAGATGGTGGCCATGACCTCCAAATAGGGCCCCTCCACAAAACAATAACAAATGGACAAGACCATGAAGGAGTACAAGGATATATTCACCTCCCTCGTAGCGGTACCTTTGGACTGTCAGGTCAAACACTCCATCGATCTAGCCTGAGGTGTGTTGTTGCCCAATGGACCAATCTGTCAGTGCTCTATTCTAGAGAATGATGAAATCAAGAGGAGTATTGAGGATCTACTACAGAAAGGTCACATTCAACCGATTTCATCACCCTATGGGAGCCCAGTCATGGTGGTATATAAGAAGTATGGGACTTTGTAACACCCTCCTCCCACATCTACCCAAGAAATAGGCCAGTCAGGGTAAACATGTGACAAGAGGCCACTATGATAGGATTCAACCTCCTTGATGAATTTAAGGAAATGGAATCGAAAAAATATCACATACAGTCATCCAACATCATCTGAATAACCTTCAATTGACAAGTCAACCACTCAGACTTCCTATCCCTCGATCCTACTACTTTTTGAGAAACTTAGGGCAGGGTAACACTCCCTAGACACTACCCAAGCGAGTCATTTTTAGGAATAATGCTCCCCAAACACTGGCAGGGTACTTTATAATGCTCCCAGTACACTTCCCAGACAATTTACTCTTAAAACTAATCCTAGCATTCTAGGATTTGAGCCACCTTTTTCGGCCTAGAGCTCACGACACTTCCCATAATGGAATGATCACTTAGGATTAATAAGGATGAAAGGAAACAATGATGAAAAGGCAATAATATGAACAACATCATCACTAGACCCCTACTAGCCATGACAAGAATTTTTCAAACATGTCATCAACATGTAACCTACAGGTGTAAATAACATAATTATGTGTATGAATCTTATACCTATTTGAGAATTTCTATGAACCATTTTTCCCTCATGCCTTTTTTTTCATTATCCTCCATTAAATCAAAAACACATTATCCATTAATACACAAGAAAAAGCATGTTGAGAGCCATACATGGTTGCTATCATGAAATGTGCATATAACTAGCATAATAGGAACATAAATATAGTAAACATATTAGCCATCAAATCCATAAATACATCAGTACCTTAACACATGAAAGTAAAGGTAAAGCCCCAAGGGTTAGCTCAGTTGGTCAAAAACCGTGCCTCGTCATCGGGAGGTCACAGGGTTGAATCCACCTGAAGCCCTTGGGGTTAGGTCTTGCAGTAGGCTGAGGGGCGATTTAGCCTAGCTATCACCTAGATATTTCCATGGACGTAGTGATCACTCACTGACCAGGGTGCTCGTGAACCACATGCAAAAAAAAAAATGAAATTAAAGGTAATGTATTTCTCATTAATGAATGAAGTGAGCCAACCGGAGATGGGAAGTCCACATTCCAACCGACCGTAGAATGGCTGAGCCAAATATCTCTTCAGCCATTCACCCCCATGCCATATTCCAAGCATGAATATGGGATCTCATAGAACATAGCAATCAAAACTCATCCAGGGCCTCCAGAGGCCATCCACCTCAACCCATCAAATATTGATTCTACCTCATGGTTGGACATCACCAAAAACCACCATCACATTGGTCTCCATCCAAGCCTTCCGAGGCTTCCAGAGCATTTTTCTAGCCAAGGCTTCCAAAACTAATAACTCAACCAACAACTTATACATGGCTTCCAAGAGCATTTCTCCAACCATGGCTTCCAGGAATAGTAACTCAAACCACCAAGGGCTTCGATAGCGCTTGTCCAACCAGGGCTTTGAGGTGTAGCAACTCAACCCAAGCTGTTACAAGGCTTCCAGGGAATTTGTTCAACTAGGGCTTCTAGGACTAATAACTCAACCCAAGATAAGGAAACATGAGAACCAACCAAAAGAAGGCAATGAAACTAAACCCACAATCATCATGGCTATCTAGGAAATGGAAAGGCTAGGAAATCCACTGTCAATCCTGGCCATCCTCCATGCCAATAATAGACCATAACCAAGAAACTACATGCATGTGCCATGCATGCCAAAACTAGTGAAGAAATCATACATGCAACTCGGTACCTACAAGAAAATATGATGTAGTTGCCGATGTCGATGTCCTCTTCCATTTTATTTCTCTTCCTTTGCCTTCTTTCTTGAAGAATCCAGGTATGCCACACCCTCCAAGAGTGCTCCAAGAAAAATTTAAGTATCTAAGAGTATGAGAGAGAGACAATAATGAGAGAGATCCAAAACTGATCTGACCAAGCTTGCCAACTGATCCTCAAAAGCCCTTTTACTAATGCGGCCTCTATTTTCTTCATTTTCCATTATTTTCCTTCAATTTCCTCCTCACAGGAAACCTTTCACCTTTCACCTTCCTTTTCTCCTAATTTCCATTATTTTCATAAATAAAATTCCAATTAATGCCTCATGCATTTCGAAAACCTTAGCCACTGCCTTTGCCAATTTCCTTAGCCATAAACAACCAAATGAAGACCCCCTAGATGATCTTGCCTACCATTCATCTTGGAATACATGTCCGATCATCCGTGGTACTTATATATTTTTTACATTGGATATTCACCAAGGCTATTACAGAACCCTCCAACTTGGGGGAACAACGTCCTGGATGTTCAATGACACCTATAACCAAAATACTATTGAAAACAAAACGTGCTACCCATGTTTCTTTATAACACAGCTTGTTACATTATTTACGATCAATGACATACTCTAAAGTAAAACATGATGACAACATGACAACTATTGGTGCACTAAGATGTATTTTTATAGGAAATCTTAATTCCTACATTAATTGTCGACCCAAGGATATGCAGTGAATTTAGAGGTTAACTAATAATAAATCATCACAATTTCTAATGACTATCTCTTCAAACTCAATCCAAACAATTCTCAAAGAAGTAACTCTGAGAGAAATTCATAACATACTTTGCAATTCTACTTAACTTATTATGAAAACAAATGAATCTAAATACAACTATCGAAATCACACTTGGCAATCTTAAATGGAATTGAAGCTAACTCACTCAATAATTAAAGAGAACTACGACAATTGAACAACAAATCCTAATTGAACAACAAATGATATCTAAACAGAAAATAACTATATTATGGAAAGTGATCAATTCTATCTCCAAAATCTATGATAACATTACTTGGAATGAATTATCGATCTAATGTTGGAACTAACATAACTAATTCAACCAAAAGCATTACTCATATATAACACATGACTAAATATGAATCTCTAATGAACAACAAAATAAAATCGGAATCAACAATATTCACGATAATCAAAATGATATTAACTTAACATTAACAAACAGTAAAGAATAAAACAGAAAAGATTATAGTACAAGCGAACCAGTAGATCTTCTCTTGACTGGGCCCAGAGTCACTAGAAGTCTTCATTATGATATACTCATAATATAATTATGATTTAAATGCAGTCTTATTCATTAAAACGAATAACATAGTTACAACATCACCGAAGTAACAATATTATATGTCCAAAAGAATAATTATAAACTGTGAATTTCTAAGCTACTTGTGCAATTTTCCTTTTGGCCTTATACAATAGATAAAAGTGAATCCTCAAGATTAGGGGATCCTAAGGATTTCGCAATACTTGATTTGATTCCGTCATAAAATAGTATTGGTCTGCCCGGTCTTCCGTTGTCCTTCCTTGCCTCTGATGTTGTATTTTTCCTTTATAAGATGTTGTTGTTCTATCAATTGAACAATTATCGTCCAATTCGTGTCTTATGCACATGAAGATATTAAAAATTAGTTTTCCCTGCTTAGATTCATGTAATTTGTTACTAATTACTTTTACCCAACTTTAGTTGTTATTTTATCTACTTTTATTCATAAAAAAATATTATCATGTGAGGATGAGTGCTAAATAAAGCTATTACCAAGGAGAAAACATACATTTTTCTTGACCCGACAACAACATACCACATAGTGGATCTTTGCAGCATAACTCATTATGGTATTTATAATAGCCACATATACACATACACATTTTGTCAACCAAAAATAAAATAATATGATGCCTGCATCTGCAATAAGGAAATTTAGAGGCTCACACCTCCACCCTCAAAGTAATATTGGGATCCACCTCCTTCCTAGGAAGTCTAGACTGCAAAGTCAATTCTGCATCCAATGTCCAACACTATAATCTTGTGCCACTTTTCCTCTCAGTGAACAGTTACCGACTCATTATTCCAGAGTGCACTCCCAATGCGCATCCGATTCCATCTAGCAATGCTAATAACGAAAGCAAATCCATCCATGACCTTCCCTTCTCTACTACATAGTCCCTCGGGAATCTGGTCACTCTTTCCGTGCAGTCACTCACCTTCCAATTTTTGCTAACACCCCCATGCCGGGAAGTCCATTCCTTAGCAAGGCTGCCTCTCATTAGAAGGTACAAAAACCAAGGCATATACTTGACTCAACACATCATACCAGTCATAACATGCTCATGGAAATCAATGGACATTATTGGGTACTAGTGTCCCACAATGGCCCTGTTCTTGAAGTGCTTTACCAACATACTACTGCATTTATAATTCTTTTCACTATTCTTGCCAATTCTTGTAGTCAATTTCAACCACCCAACCGAACATGTTCATGCTTCCAATACCAAGAGCATAACTTCCATTAGATTCAAAATAAATTGAAATAAGTTCAAATCATACCTCATTGGTATTTTGTCAATAAGGTACACTTGGAATCCTATTCACTTCCTGTCACAAGAAGTCAAACTA
The DNA here is from genome assembly GCA_031772625.1 of Pinus tabuliformis. Lineage (NCBI taxonomy): Eukaryota > Viridiplantae > Streptophyta > Pinopsida > Pinales > Pinaceae > Pinus > Pinus tabuliformis. The sequence continues at coordinate 345,551,532 of CM062819.1, read as the reverse complement.
GGATCTTTGACCAAATCAACATGTATAAAAATATCACATCATGTTAGCTCAAAACATAACCATGAAAATCATAAATGACATGTAACCATCATAAATCTAAATCATAGATCACATGTAATCATCATAGACCATATTCATAAATCACATGCATACTAAAAATGAAATACAATACCAATACTTATCCTTCATCGATCCTTATGCCTTTGTTCTTTTGTGCACACACCGGATCGGTTGCCACACATAGAAAACCCCCATTACATTCTCCTCCACTAGTTTCACATACACATACTATGCATCACACGCATACAACCACACATACCATACAACACCATGCAAAACATGCACCTATACCTGACATACAACACATATGCCTAAACTTAGTGTACGTACGTATACATACAAAACATACATCATATTACATGCATCCACACACCATGTGTGATGCCACAAATGCATACACATACACCTGATATACAACAAAACTCATACATATATATTTGATGTACAACACCACACAATACATGTACCTACACAGAGTACAACACAACATGTATGCATGTGACAACACCACAACTACACAATACATGTACCTACACAGAGTACAACACAACATGTATGCATGTGACAACACCACAACTACACAATACACATACATAGTACCACATGCCTGCAAGACAACATATACGACATGCACACAATACCACACATACACCAGTACAATGTATACAACATGTACAAAATACCATTTGTACATTGCACCACCTGCACAACGTGTGCACAACATCACCTGTACACGGTGCCACCTGCACAAAGTGTACACAATGCCACATGTACACTACACCACTTGTACAACGTGTGCACAATACCACATGTACAACCACATGCACAACATGTACGTGACACCACATGTACATAGCGCCACATTGATGACATGTACACAACATCGCCTACACACAACACCACTTATAGAACATGTACACAACACCATATGCACCCAACACCACTTGTACGATCATGCACACCACACCATATGTACCTAGCACCACATGTACAACATGCATGGAAAACCACATGTACTAGCACTGCATATCCAATAGGCGCAGAGTACCATACCCATACAACACCACATATCCATCATGCACACAATACAATATGTACACAACATCATATATCCAACATGTACATAACACCATATATAACCAACACTGAATATGCAACATTCATGGAACATTATATATAATAATACCCTATGAATAATATTGCATAAACGCCATGTACACACAATACTTCATGCGCACAATCATCACAGATGGAACATGTACAAAATATACAACATATGGACAACAATACTACCACACTTTCCTTACCAAGGAACCTTTCTTCCAGTGTCTTATTCATGCATATCCTAACATGTCATAGACACACTACTTTCATTCCGCTAATGTATCCCTTGGTATAACCTTTCCATAGCATAGACATGATATAATCACATAATATCAATTCATAACCACATGATATTGATCTCATATATTTGTCATGATTACTCTTCCCAATTCATTCCTCGTAAGACTAGGAACCTCTTCATGTCATTCTCCTACATAAGAAATAATTTCTCCACAAGAATGATCCCTCACAACCCTTTGAGAAAGTAACATAGATACATGGATACATACATACATATATAAATGTTAGCATAAAAAAATCATGATCCTGTCAAACGATGACATACTTACATACATGTATACATATATAAACATCAATATAATCATGATCATAAAATAATTACTAAATACCAAGGTCAAGGTTAAGAGAACTTCCTTTATTCATAAACAACATTGAGAACAATCATTCCCAACATAGCTAAGGAAACTGACACCTTAGATCCATTTACGTTACCTTTTCTGGTTACCTTTCTCATGATTATACTGCCGCTTTCTATTTACCGCAATCGACCCAACCATTCGAACCGACTGCCATAGTTTTACCTTTCGCTACGCTTATTCATGCACCGAACTTCATCTTAGCCTTACATCACATGTTGAGTACCAAACAGCTCTCTCCAAGCTCCATCAACTTTCCTCTTTCCCAACCAATTCCCAAGACTCAAAACAATAAAAGGAAAGATAAGAAACAACCAAGAAGAAGATCATGAAAACCCATAACAATATAACACTACAACAAAGTGGCAAGGCCTTGCATTAGACATAAACAAAAACTGAAAATGAAGCTCAAAATACAAAAAGCACAAGATTGACACCATGATTCAATCCCCATGGTTCCCAAGGAAATTTCAACCTGAGCCTTCTTCAAGATTTCATGGAAACTTCTCTTCCCATGCAACTTCTGCATAATATTTCCATAAACACATAACTATCAGTGTATAAATAAACATAACAATACATCAGTTACCTTATCTTATTATGCCAAACATGTTTCCTGCAACTGAACACATCCATGCCATCTATCAAGGGACTCCAATACTTTGATAGATCCACCTGTAACTACATACTAGTTAATATATATTTCATGTATGTGTTCATGAATATATAAAATATCCACATAATGTCAAACAAAACCAAGGTTAAGAAGACTCCTTGTATGCAAGCCACTCGTTCATTTGGAATTAGGGTTTCCAGCATAGCCATAGGAATTCTTGCCCAATTCCTTTATTTTACCTTTTTACCTTGTTGGAATCGAGGCTTACTATGTGCTGTCACACCACCCAACTGTTACTTATATAGACACATCAAATATTACTTTTTCATGCTAATACCAAGCATGTTACCCTACAAATTCTCACACATGTCAACCACATGTTCCAAATGTCAAGACAATCATATCTATAAATTTAAAATCAACTTTTACAAATGATCAAGTCATAATCCATAGTCAACTCATAGTCATAAGTCATAATACTACAACTATCACCTACTATACTCAAGTACATATCAACTGTATCAACACATATGTGTTAGAACAATCATCTTAAAACAAGATCATTTGAACACATACCCATATTATGAAATTCATCAAACATTCAACCAAATTACAAACATACCATGTTAAATAAATCAACTAGGCACTAGACACTCAAACACCAAATAGATGTCATAGTCAAACAGTCAAGCACCAAGTACAAGACATAAGCAAGCTCATACCTTAATACATCTCAAGGGAGACAATCTCGTCTGCATAATCAATATAGATTAGCATAGTACAAGTTCACAACATGTTAACATAAATCATGATATCCATAACAGTAACTAACCAACATGTTCACATTATAAGCTCATAAGCATAAGTCATTCATGCATAGCAATCACATATGTACAGTCAATCTAGATTAGTACCATATCACAAATATGTCGGCTCATACCTAAATATCGCAACCATAGCCATCTGCATAGGTCAAACTAGGTTAACACAATACATATAACTTCAAGAATCTTCAACGTAATGAGCATAACCATCACGCATATGACCAATCCAAATTACAACAGAAAGATCTCAATGAAGTAACCCTAATCATCAATTTAATAGCATATAACATCAATAAGCTATATATCACATTCATAAACAACATATAACCTAATCATCAAGTTAGCTAACATAAACAACAAGATCAATGCATGCAACCACATGCTATTATCATTCATGACTATCTGACACATGTGCATATAACCACTCTAATCATCTAACGTCTATCATGAATGTAACCATAACATCAATACATGTTCATAAACCTAATGCATATAACCCTAATTCATGTAATAATCCTTAACTTACATACCTACATGCCGAACATACAATACCTTTATGATGATATGCTCTTACCCCAAAGTCCAATGCTGCAATCTCACTTGATGATTTGCATCTCTTGCTTTACCTCATTCAACACATTAGAAACATAACATACCAATAGCACCATGATGACCTAAATTTCATAAAATGACTTCATAAGGCTTGTTTGACCTACTATACATGCATAATCATAACCAAGACCATACATGCATAACAACTACATATACACACATAACAAATGAGTACCAAACCATATACACATAATTATAGCTAGGGTCTAGTTATCAATGCATGACAATATCAACCAAACAAACCCTAACATCATGCATGAGAACAACAACCATACCATGTGCACCTGATAACTTGTAAACGTTGACGTGCATAACAATGCAAAATTAGTCATACACACATGACGACATACTCCTCGACAACACCTTCAACCTTCACATGGCTACATCACTTCAACCATGATCAAAACACAAGAGACACACATGCAAGCAAAATTAATGCATGATGAACACACAACCTAAGAAGAGTGCAACCATTCTCTAATACCACTCTGTAACACCCTCCTGCCACATCTAACCAAGCAACTGGCTAGCCGGGGTAAACATGCGATGAGAGGCCACTATGATAAGATTCAACCTCCTTGGTGACATTAAGGAAATGGAATCGATGGAACATCACATACAATCATCCAACATCATCCAAATAACCTTCAGGAGACAAGTTAGCTACTTAGACTGCCTATCCCCGGATCCTACTATTTTTTAAGAGACAGGGTAGGGTAACGCTCCCTAGACACTGCCTAGGCGAGTTAGTTTCAGGACTAACACTCCCTAGACACTGACAAGGTTCTTTATAATGCTCCCTAGACACTACCTAGGTGAGTTAGTCCCAGAACTAATGCTAGCATTCTGGGATTTTAGCCACCTTTTTTGGCCCGGAGCTTGAGACACTTCCTATAATGGAATTATCACTTAGAATTAGTTAGTAAGGATGCAAGGAAACAATGAAGTAAAAGCAATAATATGAACAAGATCATCACAAGACCCCTACTAGCCATGATAGGCATTTCTTCAAACATATCATAAACATGTAACCTATAGGTGTAAATAATAGAATTAAGTGTAGGGATCTCATACTTATCAGAGAATCACTGTGAACCATTTTTCCCTCATTCCATTTGCTGCATTATCCTCTAGTAACTCATAAACACATTATCCATTCATATACAAGTAAAAACATGTCTAAAGCCATAAATAGTTGTCGTCATGAAATGTGCACATAACTAGGATAATAAGAACATAAATACAATAAACATATTAGCCATCAAATCCATAAATACATCAGTCCCTTTACACATGAAAGTAAAAGGAATGTATTTCTAATTAATGAATGAAATGAGCCAACCAAAGATGAGATTACCATGTTCCACCTAACTGTAGAATGGTTGAGCCAAATCTCTCTTCAACCATTCTCCCCCACGCCATATTCCAAGCATGAATGTGGGATCTCATAGAACACATCAATCAAAACTCATCTAGGGCTTCTAGAGGCCATCCACCTCAACCCATAAAACAATGATTCCACCTCATAGTTGGACATCACCAAAAACCATCATTAGATTGGTCTCCATCCAAGCCTTCCAGGGCTTCCAGATTGTTTGTCCAACCAAGGCTTCCAGAACTAGTAACTCAACCCACATCTTATATAGGTTTTCTAGAGCATTTTTCTAACCAAGGCTTCTAGGACTAGTAACTCAACCCACTGGTTTCCAAGGCATTTGTCCAACTAGGGGTTTGAGGACTAGTATCTCAACCCAATCTGTTACAGGGCTTATAGAGCATTTTTTTCAACTAGGGCTTCGAAGACTAATAACTCATCCCAAGCTAAGGAAACATGATAACCAACCAAAACAAAGCAAGGAAGGTAAACCCATAATCACCATGGATATATAGGAGATGGAAAGGATAGGGAATCCATTGTTGTTGGGTTGTGTTATATTCTTTCCATGACTAACCTACGTAGTGAACCGTGGGGTTAGAGGGGGGGGCAGAGGCCCCCCATCGTTGCGTCGATTGCATAGTAGGGGGTTCACAGGGGGGGCGGTTGCCCCCCTGTCCGAGGGGTTTGAGGGGGGTGGTGCCCCAGGAAAATTTGTTTTGAACCCTATATTAGGTTGGGCGGACCTACCTATGGTTTTTTAGTCCATGGTTTTGGACGCGATGGTTTTCGGTCCATGGTATTGGATGCTTCGGCATGTATAACTATGTATTGTAACATTGAAAGGAACATAATGAAAAATCAAGTTGGTAGTCTCGGTTTTGGGATCTAGGGGAAAATCTCTGTGTATATGTGATTTATGTGTTATGCTCTCGCATTGTTTATTTTCTGTGTTTTTAGAATTTGTATGCAAGTAATTTTTGTATGGGGTTAAAACCTACATTTGGTATTAGAGCCAGGTTTTGGCTTCAAGGGGATGCCTTTGTTGCTGAGGGGTTTTTCTCGGGTCTATGGTAGACCCTGTTCAGTGGGAGATCTACGAGATCGATTCTAGTGGTAAAAGAAGATGGCAAGCAGTGGAAAGATAGAGATCGAGAAATTTAATGGTCAAAGTTTTGAGTTGTGGAAACTCAAGATGGAGGATCTGTTAGTGGAAAAAGATCAGTGGATCACAGTAGATCCAGGTACTAAACCAACAGGAGTGACCGATGAAGAATGGAAGAAGTTGGATTGGAAGGCAAAGAGAAAAATACGATTGTGTGTCTCAGATTCAGTATTGCTGAATGTATTAGGGGAAGCTACGACGAAGGCTTTGTGGGACAAGTTAGGGACTTTGTACCAATCTAAGTCTCTGGTGAATAAACTGTTCCTATGGAAAAAGCTGTATAACCTAAGGATGAAAGATGGAGACTCAGTGACAGAGAATTTGAATGCATTTAATATTGTAGTAAGTTAGTTATCGTTTGTTGATATCAAAATTTCAGATGAAGATAAGTGCATTAGTTTGTTGTGTTCTCTACCAGATTCGTGGGATAGTATGGTTATTGCAATAGGTAGCAATGCAAATGCCTTGCAGTTTGATGAAATAGTTGCATCCTTGCTGAAGAAGGAGATGAGACAGAAAATATGGAGAGCCAGAATGGTGATGCCTTGTCTGTACAAGGATGGTCTCAGAATAGAAACAAAAATAAGTCATCAAGTGGGAGATCTAAATCTAGAGGGAGATCTAAATCTCCAGGAAAACATGTAATGGTGGTGTGCTGGAAATGCGGAAAGGAAGGGCACTACAAAAGGGACTGTAAATATAAAGCTCCTGACAAAGGAAAGGGATCTGATGATGCTTCTTTTGTAGAGGCAAAAACCAGCTCAGATGAAGGTGGGGATGTGTACTTGGCTTCTTCAAGTACACATGAAGATCATGAGGCATGGTTGATTGACTCAGGTGCATCCTTTCACTTCACTCCCCATATAGAGTGGTTCTATGAGTATGAGAAATATGATGGTGGTGATGTCTTCTTAGGGGATGATAGGAAGTCTAGAATCATTGGTCGTGGAAAATTAAAGTTGAAGTTGCAAGGTGGAAGGGTTAGAACACTTCCAGGTGTTCTATATATTCCTGCATTGGCCAGAATTATTATTTCTATAAGCATGCTGGATGATACACGTGTAAAAATAATGTTTGAGAAGGACACCTGCAAGATGGTTTGGGGAGCACTGGTATTGATGTAGGGAGTTTGGACTGGAACTCTATACAAGCTGCAAGGTAGCACTGTTGTTGATGGGTGCAACAGTTCTGTGGTTCCTAAAAGTGGAGTAGAAAATCTTGTGGTATCTGGAGAGAAGAGCATTTTGTGGCATCAAAGGCTTGGACATATTGGAGAGAAGGGCCTTCAAATACTTCATGGTAAAGGTATGGTAGAAGGTACGATTAATATCTCTCTGGATTTTGATTTCTGTGAAAATTATGTATATGGGAAGTAGAATTGGGTGAGTTTCCCCTTTGGTGGTAAGAGGGCGAAACAGATATTAGTGCTTGTGCACAATGATGTGTTTGGACCTGTGAAGGTTCCATCACTGGGAAAGTCTGTGTAGTATGTATCATTTATAGATGAATTCTCAAGAAATACATGGATATATTTCCTTAAGAAGAAATCTGAAGTCTTTGATAGGTTTAAAGAATTTAAGGCTCTGGTGGAAAACCAGACAAAGAAGAAGATAAAGGTGTTGAGGATAGATAACGGTGGAGATTTTTGCAGTAAGGAATTTGAAGAATTCTGTAAGAAGTGTGGTATAACATGGAAAAAGAGTACTCCATATACACCTCAGGAGAATGGAGTTGTAGAAAGAATGAACAAGATGTTGATGGAAAGGGCAAGAAGCATGCTCAGTGGTGCCAGGTTATGACAAGAATTCTAGGCAGAGGTGGTGGAGACAACATGTTACCTGGTCAATAGGTCACCTTCATCAATGTTGGAGGATAAGACTCCACAAGAGGTATGGGCTGGTAAGAAACCCTCTTTTTCACATCTGAGGGTATTTGGATGTGATGCATATGCACATGTTCCAAAGGAGAAATGAACCCAGTTGGATAGTAAATCTGAAAAGCGTGTCTTTATTGGGTATAAGGATGGTTTAAAGGGTTATAAGCTTTGGAACCCAAAAACAAGGAAGGTTGTGTACAGCCGAGATGTGGTGTTTAGAGAGGTGAAAGATGTTATTAAACATGAAGTCCAATCAAAGGAACCTGAGAAGATAGAGTTTGAGCTAACGGAAGAAGAATCAGACTCTACAGCAGAGGGGGAATCAGAAGATGAAGAGCCACAAACTAAGGGTGTAAGAGGACCAGTTCAACAAAGAAGGAAACTAGAAAGGTATAGTCCATCTGCGTTCTATTAAAAAATTTCTTTATCTATTACTGATGATGATCCCAGAACTATGAAGGAAGCAGTAGATTCAGAGGATGGAAAACTCTGGAAAGAGGCCATGGTTGATGAAATGGTATCTTTGGACAAAAATGAGGCTTGGAATCTGGTGGAGTTGTTGGCTGGAAGGAAACCCATTGGCAGCAAATGGGTGTTCAAGAAGAAGACAAATGCAGAAGGAAAGGTGGAGAAATACAAAGCTTTCTTGGTAGCAAAAAGTTATTCCCAAGTGTTGGGAATTGATTTTGGTGATATTTTTTCTCCTATTGCCAAGGTAACTTCTATTAGATTACTTTTATTTGTTGTTGTTGCTTTTGATTTTGAGGTAGAACAGATGAATGTGAAGAAAACATTTCTTCACGAGGATCTGGAAGAGGAGATCTACATGAAGTAACCTGAAGGCTTTGCGGTGAAGGGTAAGAAAGAACTAGTATGCAAGTTAAAGAAGTCTTTGTATGGATTAAAACAGTCACCAAGGATGTGGTATCAGAAATTTGATATATTTATACGAGGACTTGGCTTCACCAGAAACAAATCAGGTCATTTTGTGTATTTTAAATTAATTGGTGACCGTGTTATTTATCTGGTCTTGTATGTGGATGATATATTTCTAATTGGAAATGATAAAGAAACTATCCAGTATTTGAAGACCCAATTGTCCACCAAATTCGACATGAAAGATCTTTGTGCTGCAAACTATATTTTGGGCATGGAAATTAAAAGAGATCAGGCAAAGAGGAAGCTCTGGTTAAACCAGAGGAAGTATGTCGAGACAATAATGTAGAGGTTTAGTATGCAAGATAGTAAACCGGTGAAGGTTCCTATTCCTGTAGGTGTAAAGTTATCTACTGAACAGTGTCCCAAGACATAAGAAGAGGAAGGGGATATGTCCCGTGTTCCATATGCAAGTGCAGTTGGTAGCTCGATGTATGCAATGCTTTGTACTAGATTAGACATTACACATGGAGTGGGAGTATTGAGTAGGTTTATGTCAAAACTAGGGAAGGAGCATTGGACAACAGTAAAGCGGGCTTTTAGGTATTTTCATGGAACTAGTGATTATGGTTTGTGCTACCAAGGAAGATCGGGATTGGGCAAAGTTTTGGATATCTACGTCTTTGTTGTTGTAGACTGTGCTAGAGATTTGGATCAAAGAAGATCTACAAGTGGGTATGTGTTTAACTTATTTGGAGGTGCAGTCAGTTGGATGAGTAAGAAACAATCTGTAGTAGCACTATAAACTACAGAGGCATAATACATGGCAACCACTCATGCAAGCAAGGAAGTAGTTTGGTTGCAGAGATTGTGTTCAAGTATGGGGTTAGTACAGGGAGCTATAAGGATAGACGGTGAGAGCCAAAGTGAAATTTTCATGGCAAAGAACCCTACTTATCATTCAAAGACAAAGCACATTGATGTTCAGTATCACTTTGTGAGGGATATGATAGAAGACAAAAAGGTGTTGCTGGTAAAGGTGGACACTATGAATAATACTACAGATGCATTAAAAAAATCTGTGAGCTCTGAGAAGTTCTCTTGGTGTAGATAAATAATGGGCATTTCAGGGCTACATAAATGAATAAGCTCTCCTGTAGCCCCCTGTTGAAAGAAAACAATAAGTGGGAGAATGTTGGGTTGTGTTATATTCTTTCCATGACTAACGTACGTAGTGAACTGGGAGGTTCCTCCCCCCCTTCATTGCGTTGATTGCGCAATGGGGGCGTCACAGGGAGGTTTGAGGGGGCCGGGTAGCCCCCCTCTACAGGGTCTTTTGGACCCTATATTAGGTTGGGTGGACCTACCTATGGTTTTTTAGTGCATGGTTTTGGACGTGATGGTTTTTGGTCCATGGTTTTGGATGCAATGGTTTTCGGTCCATGGTATTGGATTCTTTGGCTTGTATAAATATGTATTGTAGCATTGAAAGGAACATAATGAAAAATCAAGCTAGTAGTCCCAGTTTTGGGATCCAGGGGAAAATCTTTATGTATGTGTGTTTTATGTGTTATTCTTTCGCATTGTTTATTTTGTGTGTTTTAGAATTTGTATGCAAGTAATTTCTGTATGGGGTTAAAACCTACAACTGTCAATCTAGCCATCCTCCATGCCAATGACAAATCATAACCAAGAAACCACATGCATGCCAAAACTAGTGAAGAAGTCATACATGCAACTCGGTACCAGCAAGAAAAGCTGATATAGATGCTAATGTCAATGCCCTCTTGCACTTTCTTTCTCTTCATTTTCCTTCTTTCTCCAAGAATCCATGTATGCCACACCCTCCAAGAGTGCTCCAAGAAAACTCTAAGTATCCACGAGTATGAGAGAGAGAGAATAATGGGAGAGCTCCAACACTGAACTAACCAAGTCTTCACTGGCCAAGCTTTCTAACTAATCCTCAAAAGCCTTTTTATTAATGAGGCCTATATTTTCTTCCTTTTCCATTATTTTCCTTCAATTTCCTCCTCACATACAACCTGTGACCTTTCACCTTCCTCTTCTCCTAATTTCCATTATTTTCATAAATAAAATGCCAATTAACGCCTCATGCATTTCCAAAACGTTAGAAATTTGCTTTTCCAATTTCCTTAGCCATAAACAACCAAATGAACACTCCTTAGGATGTCTTTCCCACCATTCATTTGGAATACATGTCCCATCATCCGTGGTATTTATATATTTTTTACATGGAATTGTCACCAAGGCTATCACAGACTTGGAGACTCTGTATTGAGTATTGGCCATTGAACAAGATCACTATCCAGAATAGGTAACCAATCCCACGGATTGATGACCTTCTGGACCAACTCAAGGGGGAAAAACATTTTACCAGGATCGACTTGAATTTTAGATATCACCACGTACTAATCAAACCTTTCGATGTGTGGAATACTGCCTTCAAATCCAAGGGGGGCATTTTTGAATGGTTGGTTATGCCTTTCGGGTTGACGAATTCTCTTGCAACCTTCATGAGTCTTGTTGGGAATGGGTTCCCCCAAGAGCAGTTTTGGGGCTAAAAGCCCATGTGTTCAGACAATTTTGTAATAAAGTTGTAAAGTCTCCACATTTTGTGGTCGCGAAGTGTGAAGGTGTCAAAGAGTCATGAAGGGTTGTCTGCCCTTATTTTTGTAAAGTGTCAAGTCAGCTGCAAAGATCTACCCATGGTTCGTGGATGATGGGATTGTATCAAAAGGAGCTAAGTAAGTAAGCACTATGTAGTGAAGTAAGTTAAGTAAGGAAGAAAGTAGCAAAGTAGAGTGGAGAAGTCTAAGTGTTCTCTGGTGTTAGCATAGGTAGAGGCTCTGCAACTAAGTGCATAGAGGCCTAGGGTAGAAGTCTGTAGCTAAGTGTGCAGAACCCTATTGTTGGGTGTGGAGCTTGATTATCTTCTGTATTCAAAGGTTTCAACCAGATGTATACCCCAGGAATACTATACACCCCTCCATGCAGGGGGGTGCAGGGGGGACTTGTATTGCGTCTATGCATATACAAGTAAAAGGCTAATAATTTCTAGTCAATCTGGGTCGTTCATTAGGCGAATGATCTGATAGTAGAAGTTATGTTTAGTTTAGGGTTTTCGCCCTAGAAGGAAACCCCTTGCTATATATGAGGGAATTGTATTGCATCTATGCATATTGGTATTCTGAGTGAGGAAGAGAGAGGAGATTGAGAGCGAAGAGGGAGTTACAGCGGATCTGTTGTATGTTGTATCTCTTTGGTTTGCTGGATAATATAATAAAAGAAGGACTGATTGTTTCTCTATGGACGTAGCCCAAACTGGGTGAACCATGTATATCTGTGTCTCTCTTGTTTGATGTGTTTTCTTTGTTTATATTTTTGTAATATTTTATGTGTTCCATTGCTCCGTAATATATAATTTTCTAACACCTGTAGTTGTGTGTGCAGGGTGGATAAAGTGTGCATTAAACTGGAAGATATCAATAAAGAGAAGTATTTTACAGTCACTGTGTATTTAGTCTCTACAAATGCATCTAATTATATTAATCTAGGGGTTTATATTACAATATTTACTTGATGCGTGAATTTATGTGATTATATTTGTTAATTGAGCGCAAGTAAGAATATCAGTTTACGCGACGATAACTATAATTGATGTAGGAATTTACAGGGTAAGTTCCACAGAAAGAATACCAAAAGGACACCGCTCACAACCAGATCTCAAATCAATACACCAGTATTTTTGACGTGGTTAAAACCCTCAGAGTGCAAGGAGGGAAACAGTCCACGGCCTGTCCCAACATGGGTACTACAGGCAATTTATTAATCAAAGAATGAAAATTTACATAAGCTTCTCTCATGCACGGATTACCCAAACAATGACCCTCCATGCGCTTTAAATAGAACTCATGGACCAATCGGGTGTCAAGCCATGGATCAAGTGTCGGTAATACCGAGGTGAGAGTGAACCGTCGGATCACTACATATCGTGACCGTCGGATTGTAAGTTACAAAATGTGCAACGGTAAAGAAACACACTTTACCTAACTCTAACCTAACTCTATACTAGACCAAGTTGAACTTAACTATATCCTATGTGTCGGAATATCCTAACATCCCCCTTAAGAACAACTTGGGATAGGATTGAAGGATTTACAAATATGACACAATAGGAGAAGGAAGGAGGCACTAGAGCCTATCCCCCCTTAGTGACAACTTCCTGAACTCCAAGCATATATCGAATTTTAGTGAACTTCGCCTCTGTGAGAGCCTTTGTGAAGATGTCTGCAACCTGATCATCTGTTGGACAATATTGCACTTCAAGAACATGGTCATGAATGAGCTTTCTGATGAAGTGCATGTGTAGTTCAATGTGTTTGCTGCGCTGATGCTGGACTGGATCTTTGCATAGCTGAATGGCACTCTGATTATCACACCAAAGTGTGGTTGGATGCTGCTGCTCAAAGCCAAACTCTGATAGGATCGACGAAGCCACAAGGCTTCCTTACTAGCTTCCACGGCACCACGATACTCTGCTTCTGCTGACGAAAGAGAGATGGTAGCATGTTTCTTACAAGCCCATGTAATAGGTCCTGAACCAAGAGTGAAGACATAACCGGCAGTAGACTTCCGATCATCAGGGTCACCAGCCCAATCAGAATCAGTGAAACCAACTAACAGAGGAGCTGCTTTGGCACTGTAATGAATCCCAAACTGTACTGTACCTCGAACATAACGAAGTATTCTTTTAGTTGCTTTCCAATGACTTTCACGGGGGTTTTGCATAAAACGAGCAACAAGGCCAATAGCAAAGGAAAGATCAGGACGAGTATGGGTTAAATACAAGAGTTTTCCGACAAGTTGACGGTATAAGGTAGCATCAACTTTAGGAGAAGTACAAGAGACTGAAAGTTTGACTCCAGACTGAAAGGGAGAAGGGGCTGGCTTACAGTCTTCCATGTGAAAATGACGAAGAATATCACAAGCATACTTGGACTGGGAAAGGAAAATACCCTCTTGGGATTGCAAGACTTGAAGACCGAGAAAATAGTGTAAGTGTCCTAAGTCTGTCATTTCAAATTTCCTTTTAAGGCTGGAGTTCACATGGTTTATAAGGTTGGGATCACTACCAGTAAGAATAAGATCATCAACATAAAGAACAAGGATGATAAGAGAGTTGCCCACTTTCTTGGTGTAGACAGTATTGTCAGAATGACACCTAGAAAAGCCAGATTCTAAAAGAAAGCTATCCATTTTGGCATACCAAGCTCGAGGAGCTTGCTTGAGGCCATAAAGGGATTTCTTAAGTCGACAAACAAGGCTGGAGTCTGTTTGTATGAAGCCAATGGGTTGTTCCATGTAGATTTCTTCCTGCAAGTCCCCATGCAAGAAGGCAGATTTAACATCCATCTGATGGACTTCCCATTTTAAAGAGGCAGCAAGGGAAAGAACAAGGCGGATAGAGTTCATTTTGGCAACAGGGGAGAAGGTTTCAGTGTAGTCAATGCCTTCGACCTGTGAAAAGCCCTTAGCAGCGAGACGAGCTTTATGTTTATCAACTTTCCCATCTGGTCCATACTTGGTTCTGTAAACCCATTTACATCTAACAAGTTTGCGTCCCTTTGGTAGAGGAACAAGATCCCATGTATCATTTGTCATTAATAAATGATATTCTTCATTCATAGCTGCTTCCCAATGTGGATGGCCTGAAGCTTCTGCAAAATTGTCAGGATCATGATTTACTGGAGCTTGAGCCAGTAAAGAAGAGGCTCTTTCAAACTGAGAACGTGTACGTCGTTGATCTGTAGGATCACCGGCAAGATCATCTGCTGCATCCCGAGTAGCACGGACACATCTTGGAAGTTGAGGATCCTGAGAAGGTGGGGGAGGATTATCATCCTCGTTTTCATCATCTGAAGAAGAAATGTTTTCAAAAATAGAAGAGATAGGAAGAGGTGGCACATCCGCCGGACTAGGCTCGCAGGCCGATTTATTTTCATCAAATTTTACATCTCTTCTAATGATAACATTTTTGGACTTAAATGGAATAAGTCTATAACCTTTTACATCTTCAGAATATCCAACAAAAGTACATTTCTCACTCTTAGGTTCTAAAGATTTATGTTTTTCATCTGGAATATGGGCCCATGCTTCACTTCCAAACACACGAAAGTGACTTACATCTGGTTTAATGGAACTCCAAGCTTCTTCTGGAGTGATATTCTCTAGAACCTTAGTAGGAGTGCGATTGATTATATAATTTGCACAATTAATTGCTTCAGCCCAAAAACTAAGACTGAGTCCTTTAGATTGCAGCATACAATTAGCCATTTCCTTTAAGGTGCGATTTTTCCTTTCAGCTACACCATTTTGTTGTGGAGTGTATGGAACAGTATGTTGCATTTGAATTCCATTTTCGGTGCAAAAGTTGATGAATGTGTTTTTAACATATTCTCCACCATTATCAGTTCTTAGCTTAAGGATTTGATGTCCAAATTGTTTTTCAACAAAGGCTTTGAAGGCCAAAAAAGTGTTAAATACTTCGCTCTTGAGTTTTAAGAAGTATACCCAAGTGCGTCTGGAGAAATCATCAATGAAAGTTAAGAAGTACTTGCAGCCAGTGAATGAAGCAACAGGAAGAGGACCACATAAATCACTGTGCACAAGCTGTAAAGGGGCTGAGGCGTGCCAAGAGGCACGTTTGTCAAAACTGTCTCGATGATGTTTTCCGAGTGCACATCCGGAACAAACACCATCTCTGCAAGATACCATAGGAAGACCTGTCACCATATTTTCTTTACATAGATGCTGAAGGGAGCGATAGTTTAAGTGACCAAATCGCTCATGCCAAAGTTTTCTCACTTCATCATTATGAGCAACAAATACTGAGGGAAGAGTGGATGACCCAAAGTTGTGAAACTTATACAACCTTTTGGAATCATCAGCAAGACCAGTAGCTAGAATCTGTTTAGGATCTTTTAGATCCTTGATTACAACATCATGAGGTGAAAATTCAACAATTTTACCTTCACCTGAATGAGTTATCTGATAGACAGATAGAAGGTTGCAGGATAAGGTTGGAACATATAATACATCATTAAACTGACCATTGTCTAGATGAACAGTTCCAGTCCCTACAACATTAAGAGATCTATCATCACCAATATATATATTTTTGGTGTTACAATCATTTAAAGAAGAAAACATGGCTTGGTTTTTGGCCATGTGACAAGAGGCTCCAGAATCAATGAGCCACTCATGAGAATGAGAAGAAGAAGAAGATACATTTAATGCATAACCAGACTGAGATGATTGACAATGACATGCAGAAAGTGCCATTCCAGAAGTTGAAGTTGAAGTAGGCTCCACATGGATGTTATGTTTCTTCATTGCGGCTTCCAAGGCTTCCATCTTCTTAAAGCATTTAGATTCTAAGTGGCCATCTCGATTACAAAAGTTACAATGTCTATCAGTCTTCTTCCATTTTTTTTTATTGGTCTTATCATTTTGCTGAAATGATCTTTCATTTTGAGGCTGAGATGGTTTAGGACCATTCTTTTGAGGATATGACTTCTTAGGATTCTTTGAATTTGGTTGCTGTTGGGCGGCTAACGCTTTCGTGGAAGAGTTTCCAAGATTAAGAAGACCAAGGTGTAAGAGTTTTTCTTGTTCTCTTATTAAGGAATCACAAAAGGAGTCAAAGGAAGGGGCCTTGTAGTCTTGTCCTTGACAAATGAAAGCTTCCCTTGTAGAATGGAAAGTGGAAACAAATACAGAGTAGGCTGGTCCCAACTTAGTAAGGATGGAATAAATAAGGTTACCATCTTCTTTCTTAACTTTAACACCTTCCAGGAGATATCTAAGGGTCTTGAATTTGGACAAGAAATATTCAATGCAAGAAAAATTATTAGGATCCAAAGTAAGCAGCTCATTTTCAAGTTGATGGGCTCTAATTACATTTTTAATCCCAAAAACTTTAGCAAGTTTCTCTAATGCTTCATGAGGAGTCTCAAGTCCTGCAATGTGGAATCTAAGATCAGGAGAAATAGACATCCCTATCAAACCTCGTGCTTGATCTTGTCTATTTTTCCATTTTACCGCCTTGTCTTCATCTTTTGGTTTCTTCTCTTGGTCTGTGGCTATTCTGAAGAGACCTTTACTTCTAAGTAAATCTTCCATGTAGTCTACCCATTGGAAGTAGTTAGTGTTGTCAAGAATGACTTGGCATGGACTTTCCATTTTTTTTTTTTTAAATTGAAGTTGAAGATGCTGAAAGTAAGTGTTCCAACGGATAGATCTCAAAAAAATAGGCGGTTTTAAAAAAAACAGCTCTGAAAAAGGCTTCCGGATGAAGAAGTTATGGCTTTTTGAAAAAAAATGGTTGACGTTGCCGACAAAGTGCGCGAATGTGCGGGAATGAAAAAATCCGCCCCCACAAAATGGAGACTTGAACCCAAGACCTCTACTCTCTTAAAATAGCTTTGAACCAATTGATCTATACAAAAAATTTGAGAGAGAGAGAGAGAGAGAGAGGGGGGGGGGGGGGGGGGCGGGCCTTGGTTTGCGTGCTTGCCTTGAGAAAGCTCTTTTTCCCTACAAAACACAAAACACAAAACCCAACACGAACATGCAAAGAAAAACGAACCTTGCGGCTCGAAGTTAGCTTTAGCAAAAAAACTAGAAATTTTAAAAAAAATCTCAAAGTTAGCTTTAGCCGAAAAACTAAATATTTTTCTCAATGTTTCTGATTTTCCGAGATCACACTAAGGTGCAGGGAAAAGAGCATACGCATGAGAAAAATCCTTCCTTTCTGTTTCTGATTTGCCCAGATCGCACAGAGTCGTAGGACAAAGAGCATACGCAGAAATGAAAGGTATATATCCAGTTTAAAAAAAAGGCTAAATAGACTGAGACCGAAATAAGCAGAGAGAAAATAACAGTAAACTGCAAAAAAAATACTGTATACCTCCCGATCTGAAAAATGACGCAACTAGGGCTACCGGAAACCTTTTTGCGTGAAACGAAAGGGGTTCCTCACTGGAACAGATGCTCCGAACGCAACAGAGCAGTCCTATCGGCCCGAAAGCAGTCAGAAACAGCAGATCTAGGAAACGACAGCCGCATGCAGTTCTACCGGCTTCAGATTTGGATCACCAACGGACGCGGCCCTCAAATAGCTCCGATACCATGTAGGAATTTACAGGGTAATGTTGTAGGGAAAAGTATCCGACTCGGATGACCCTATCCAACTCTAAGGGTGATAGTTCCTTAGCAACAACTGTAAAACAAACTACTTAAGGTTTACTTCTTTATGAAAGCAAAGAGAATGGAGAAATGCACTAACCGTTGCCTTGCGCTTAATGTCGAATCCAAACTCTTCTCTTTGGCCGCTTGCTCTAGCTCCTTGTTCTTTTGCTTGCTCAGCTACAATGAGATCCTGCAAAATAACAAAGAAGGAAACTACAAGAGGCATGCAATCATAACTGGTTCATGGATTAGTGTAAACCAAACATGCAATCATCACAATATATCATTGAAACAAGAGCACATAGAAGAACCTCAATAGCTTTTATTAATGAATAAGTAAAGGTTCTGAGAGTATTACAACCATTGAAGGCTCCAACCCAGCAACACCTCCCAGCAAAAAGAATTGCTCCTCTTCACCTCTCTCAAACAATCACCCAATAACTCAATAGTGAAACCAACAGCATATCATTACTTTGCACAAAATTCCAGCCTCCTGAGCTCATAGGAGAGAGCTCAATATATAGATGAATTGAGAAAGGATGAGTCAACTTGCAACTGATGTGTAGCTGCCTTGTGTCCTCTCTCTCTTCAGTTAATCTTTAGTTGATCTTCAGTTCTTGAGTCCACTTGGAGAACTTTGCTTCCACTTGGAGAAACAGAGCCTCTGACTCATCACAAGGCGAAATACCTGATCCAAGTGTCATTTTTGGAAGATTCCAAAGCAATGACTCATTGTGCCACTTGTCCCATCTCGCTCAGCGCAGGTGGCCTTTGTCCCACTTGCTTTGCAACGCAGGTACACCATGGAGCAACTGAGTTTCAGCACAGAAACCTAGTGGAGCACCTGCTTTGATTTCAGGATTGCTTGTTTTTGAGTGTTTTCAGGTGGAGAACTGATCTGAGAGCTGTTGGTTTGCTGACCTTGTTCCTCTAGGGGTAGGAACATCATGTTTAGGGAACTTTGGATCCCTTGGATTATTGACAATTCATGCTTGTTGCTGTAAGGCACAAAATTGTCTATAACAGATGCCCCCTAAAGTATGAGGTCGTTTATTGGGTGAAATGCTTTATTGAGAGGATCCGAAGTTCATTCAATCTGTTGAGAAGTGTCCTGTAATAAGATACAATACAATACATTATTTTTCATACATTTTCATGATCTAGCTGAGGCGGGCATTCCCATGCTCAACTTTATAAATACATTTTGGTACATAGAATAGACGATCGTCTGATTGTAGACTGATAATTCTCTGCTGAAATTATCATCCTTTGAGAAGGATGATCATCTGCTGTAACGATGTACATATCAAATGTCTTTATGTCCTGAATATATATCGCAGCCCGGATGGATGAAACTAGATCCGGGGTCTTCAATCTCTTCCGATCTTCACTCGATGTACAAGTCGATCCATGTGAGAATTTCTTGAAGTCGAACATGGAAAGACATCGCTTGATTACCGGTCAATGATGTAAACCGTTAACAAGCGCGAGAGGAATCACCGATAAGGATGATGACCCTCAAGGTACGGCAGTACAATCCACATGGTGGAAATAAAGGACTTGGCGTCGACCACCATGCAAAATATTCTGGTCGAAGGTCATTAATGTATACCTGTCGCCGGAAGTGAGAAACTTGCCATTGAGGCATGCAAGCTTCAAAGTACTGAGGGGGGTGTTCCTAGATCAACTCCTTGGATAATGAGCTGATGTCGATAAGGAGCGATCCGTCAAAGGAGGGCCTTAATGAATCCCACATCAGTGACACGGAACGGAGCTAGTGATTGTGATGAGGTGAAAACAAACTGTGATGTATGATTCAGGGTGGCGGTCATGAAGTGGATGAAGGATAATGTATGGCAGTGGATGGAACACGGTTGAGTCTTTGTAGAACCACATCTCTTGAACATATAACGACACTGATGTGATGGATTGGTAGCATTACCCCAATTGCGGATGGTGTGGCGAGGACCATGGTTATGAGACCAGTGAATGAAACAACCCAACCCGATGTGATACGGAGGACAAAGTGTCATGTTCAAGAGCGACTTGCTACCATTAATGCTGTGAGGTTCTCCCAATTTTTCCCCAGTCATTGCTGACCAGTACCTCTTTATTTTTGTCAAGCTTGAGGAGGATAACATATGCTTGTTCTATAACCTGCCCTTCGGGCAAGCCCATCGCTATGTTTTAACGAGCCTAGCGATAGGGAAACTCGTTCTCGTCTAAAGACAAGTTTGTCGCTATTTAATCATTTTAACGAGTCTAACGACAAGCAAAACTCGGTCCTTTTCATTTTTAGAGAGTCTGACAAGGTACAAAAAGTTAACTCCAAAATTCCTTTTTCGTCTTCTAATCCCTTAAGTCCGAAAAAGTATAAAACAATACATAAGGGATGAATTTTCGATTTCTTTAACGAGCCGAACAAAACAAGCGCTCGATCTTTTTGTGTAATAATCCCTCAGGTCCAAAAAGATTAAAATCTAGAGGAGGGATAGCTCTTCTTGTCCTTTTAACGAGCTGGAAGGCCAAAACTTGGCAAACTTTTCATATTTTACGAGTCGGTGAAAAGAGCTCAAAGAAGACTCGTCTTTTGAGGAACGAGTGATGAACAGGGATAGCAGCAGATTCCAGGTACAGGTTGGAATTCTCCAATCACGGCAGTGTCACAAGGATGGCTAAGTGAAATCACTCTTCGCAGCTGTTCCTCAAAATGGGTAAACGCACATATGGAGGTGAAAAATTGGCCAAATGAACGGATGGAGGTGAAAACACGACCAAGGGCTTTTAAAACGGCTTTCAAAGGTTACATTTCTCCAGGTTATTTACCGGTTCATTTTTTCTGAATGAGCTTGAACTGCTAGGGAAAGATTGCTCACAACTTGTGTTTATTTTTTAACGAGCATGAACTCTGTACAAAATTGCTCGATTCTTGCGTTTATTTTTTAACGAGCATGAACATTGCTAAAACTGCTTGATTATATGGTTTACTTTTGATTTTTACCATAATTAGCTTCTCTTTTTCATTGATAGCACTGCATTTTCAATTTGCTGCAACAAACTAGTTAGAAATGGGTAATATTTACTTGAAAATGAGATCAACACATTAATATTTACCTTGAATTACGTAAGAAAGCAAATAAAAAGGGTTTTACCTCTCATTTTACCATTTCATTTGCATTTTGCTTGTTGGAGCTTTGGAGGAGCCTCTTTTCCCTCGATTTTCATCAGCTGATTCCGGGAGATTCTGCGGACGATTTTCGGCGCCGTTTGGACCAGGTAGGAGCTAAACCTTAGCTCTTCATTTTCATGGTTTCATTTTCCTGTTTTATGCCTGTTTTGCTGCTCTATTGAGCCTCTGGGGTTTTGCCAGGGCGCCCTCTGATCAACGCAGGTTCCCCATTCGAAAACTGCGTTGGGATCCAAGCTGCTTGAAGGCAGCTTGTCCCCCAACGCAGGTAGTACACTGGGCACCTGCTTTGGGGCATAAAAGCAACAATTTTTCACAGATTTTGATGAAATTTTCGCCAGTTTTTCATCAATTTCAGGAGCTGACTCATTCTCTTGTTTGTTTTGCAGGGATTCTTGAACAAGATGGCCCTAACATGGCGAGAACGAGAACATGAAGAAGAAGATATGATTGCCCTTCATGATCCTGTTACGGTGGGCGCATTGCGAGACTGTGGTTTACTGAAGTTTTTCCGTATCTCTAGCATGAGAGCACAGATTTCACTACTCCAGTATTTGCTTGATGCTTGGGATCCTGTTAACCAAGTATTCCAGATCAAGAACAAACCTATTCCATTGACTGTGACAGATATTTACTTCTTGACTGGCCTGTCAAGGCGAGGTGCCCCCATTTCTTTATCAGGTACAGTTCGGGGGAATGATTCCGTGAGAGATTATGTTCGCCAGTATTGCAGGGAGGGGTCCCAGCCGAGCAGAGACGGCAAGGTGGTTATCCGTGATGTTACTAGCAGGCCTCTCAGGTCCATTTTGTATACTCTTGGTAGGATGGCCGGTAGCGCTTCTTTACATGTTGCCAACAGGTCTCACATGCAGCACGCCTTGGAATGTCTCCAACCGAAAATCTTCAACTGGAGTGATGCAGTGCTTAGTCAGATGAAAAATCAATTGAACAAGGTGAAGGACGGGAAGCTGAAGAACTTTGGTTTTGGTTCGATTCTGACTGCCTTCGCCTTGGAGAAGATCCCTCTGATGCAACCTCAGTACATTGATCTCGGAGTGCCTTCTCCTACCGAGCCACGTATGCAGCGATGGGTCGATCACATGTCCAGGCATGCCGGTCAATCCCAGATTTCTTTCAATGCTGCTTTCTTTAGGTGGTTCGATCGCCAGGAGATGGCTTTTTTCGAGTACCCATATGTTGGTATGGATTTCCGGGGTGATCCGGATATGGTACTGCCAGACGGTGCTCAGTGGGATGCTACTGGTAAGAACTTCAACCATATTACCGTTCGCTGTTTTCATTCATAATGTTCTTGTGCTTTATTCTTTCAAGACTTTAATTGAACTCATGTGCGCTTGTAGATGTCGGTCCTGTTCGTCTGGAATTTCGTCCGAGACCACCTGTTACTGTTCCGGCAGAGGAACCTGCTCGGAGAGTTATTATCCGTGATCTTCGCGACACAGAGACCCTTACAGCTGTGCAGGGGCAGGTCGAGAACCTTACCCGCGGTCTTCCGGATGTACAGATTGACGAGTTACCTTTACCGATGCAGCAGCATACTATTGGTGTACCTAGACGATGGACCCGTCTTCTGCGCATGATCGCACATACTGTGGCTTACTATCAGGAGCATCACTAGGCTAGGGTGCCCCCTAGCATTTTGAGTTTTTAGGTCATATGACCAATTTTGTCTTGGTTACAGAACATCATGTATGAACTTTATGAACAGCTTATATATATTTTGATTTTCGAGTCTTATTCTAGTTGATTTGGATGATTCATATGTACACTTTTTATGATGTGTCTTTTTATAAATGTTGCAAATGTCTATCTAACACATAGTTTGCCAATGAGTCAGTTAATGTGTTTAGATTTCTTGAAATATGTTGATATTGAATTGAATCAAATCGTCTTTCCAAGATCTTTACTCTTAGGAACATGCGATAAATAGCTGGGTTACGGACAGAATATATACCATTGAGTTGTAGTACTATGAGCTGTGAGTCTAGCCTGACAATTAGTCGGCGTATGCCTCGTGTAATGGCATCAGAGAGTAGTTCTATCAACGCGCTATACTCAGCGATGTTATTCGTTGATTGCCCAATACATACACCTCTGAAACTTACTAACTCGCCACTCGGATCAAAAATGGCCCATGCTGCGGAGGATAGGTTCCGCGAACTACGACTCGCTCCGTCGGCATACCCAACACATGTCTCCATAAGGTTTGACATCTGCAACGAATGAAAAGGGGAATCACTCGACCAGAACAAGAACTTTGGCGAAAACAAAATACAACAAAAGCATGCAGGTTACTATTTAAGCATAGTAACGCTTGAGGTACAGCCCGTTCCGGGGCTGCGCTAGTGGAATTTCGTCATAATCTATTAACTCGTAGGCTCCTTTTGCTAACACTCTTTTAACAATATAGGGGCCCATCCATAAGGAATTGAATTTACCTGCTCCTAATTTATCGGATTCTTGGTCATAAAGCAAGACCAAATCACCTTCTGAGAAGACACGGGGTTTGACATTTTTGTTGAACTGAGCCTTGACTCGTTTCTTATGGGCTTCGTTAGCCAAAGCGGCATCACGACGGGTTTCATCCAATTGGATTAATTCCAAGAAACGAGCCTCTTCTTCCGAAGTTCCGGGGAGGAGATCAATTGCGAGTTTAAGCGACGAAATTTCACACTGGATCGGTAAGACTGCTTCTAGACCGTACACCAATTGGAAAGGTGTGAAACCGGTCGCGTTTCTTACCGAGGTTCGGTAGGCCCACAAGGCTGCATACAGGATTAGGTGCCATCTTCTTTTATGAACTTCGATCATCCTCTGCAACATACGCTTCAGGACCTTGTTGATTGCTTCAACTTGTCCGTTGGCTTGTGGATAATACGGAGTAGAGCTGTCGTGAGATAGCCCTAGTTTGGCAGCTAATTCGACCATCATGTGATTGCGGAAGTGCGATCCATGATCTGTAAATATAGCCTGGGGTACGCCGAACCTGGCGACTACATGATTGAAAAAGAATAGGGCAGCTGTTTCACCAGTATTGTCCAATGTAGGCATCGCCTCGGCCCATTTGGTAAAATAGTCAACTGCGACTATAATATACCCATGCCCCCCGGTCGAGGTGGGGTTACATTGCATGAAATCGATGCCCCATTTGGCGAAAGGCCCAACCGCAACTATTGGTTGCAGCGGTGCGGGTGGTCTTCTGGTTTTGCTATCAAAGATTTGGCAGGAATGACAACTTCGGACTGCGATTATGCAATCTTTGAACATTGTTGGCCAAAAATATCCTGCTCTTAATATCTTTTGGGCTGTAGCGAAACCTGATTGATGCCCCCCACACGCGCCTGAATGACACTCATTCAGGGCTTTTTCGGCTTCTTCATGGGTGAGACACCTCCTCAGAACGGTATCAATACCACGACGGTAAAGAGTATCACCGACGATCATGTAGTCTTTTGCTTGGTATCGTATACGTTTCTGTTCGGAGTGCGAGGTGTCAGGCCAAAACTTTTGGGTTTGGAGATAGATAATTATATCTCCATACCATTCATCGCTTGCAGATATCAGAAATAAAGTCTCGTCCACTATTGACTCCTTGGAAGTTTCGTCGTTGGACGATGATGGGAGATCGCATAATAATTCTGCGAATACCAGAGCTTTCTTTGACTTGGATTTCACAAATTCCAGATCAAACTCTTGAAGGATCGCTATCCATTTGGAATATTTGCCCCCCAGCAACTGTCGCGACAGTATATAAGTCATGGGGTTGCAATCTGACAGAATGGTAGTTTTCCTAAAGAGGATATAATGTCGAAATCTCTGTACCGCCTAAACAGCAGCGAGCGCTAGCTTTTCAACGTAAGAATATTTACTTTCTGTATCATTTAAGTTTTTACTTAAATAATAGACAGGATGTTCAACTCCATCGACTTCTTGTACTAAAACCATCGCAATGGTTGTATCTGCCGCAGCTAGATACAGGTTAAAATCCCTAAGATAACCTGGGGCGTACATTAATGATGCTTTTACTAGAGACTCTTTCAAAGCGTCAAAAGAAGCTTGCGCAACCTGGTCCCAATCGAAGGGTACATCCTTTTTCAAAAGACGTGTATAACCTTTAGCAAGTTCTGCGTAATTTGGAATGAACCTCCTCAGAAAGTTTGCTTTCCCTTGGAGTTTCTGAGTCTGAAGCAAATTCGAAGGTGGAGGCAAATTAATGATTGCCTGAACCTTACAGGGGTCGAGACGAATCCCATCTTTAGAGACTACAAAGCCAAGTAAACGACCAGAACCGACGCAAAACACACATTTGTGAGGGTTGAGTCTTATCTTGTAGTGCCGGCAACGTAGAAATATCGCTCTTAAATGCTGCGAATGATCAGTCCGCTTTCGCGAATGAGCCGGAAGATCGTCGAGATATGGTTGAACAATGCTCTTGATGTCATGGAAGGCGTAATTCATAGCCCTCTGAAAAGTTGCCCCTGCGTTCTTCAAGCCAAAGGGTAATTTTCGATAAGCGAACGTGCCCCACGGACATATAAATGCAGTCTTCGACTGGTCCTGTGGGCGGATATTTATTTGATTATACCCGGAAAATCCATCCATAAAGGAAAAGATTTCACATCTGGCGCATTCATCAATTATCTGGTCGATGAAGGGCGTAGGGTAGTTGTCCTTCGGACAATCTTGGTTTACATCCCTATAATCGACGCACACTCTTATCGTCCCTTTTTTTTTCATAACAGGGACAATATTTGATACCCAATCGGTTAGAGGAACTGGGTAGATGAATCCAGCATGGAGAAGTTTCTCAACTTCTGCTTTAATGGCAGCGGCTTTCTTAGGGTGCACCTGTCGAAGCCGTTGTCTTACTGGTTTGACATCAGGATACATTTTAATTTCATGTTCAACGATACTCGAGTCGATGCCTGGCATTTCATCATATGACCAAGCAAAGACATCTCTAAATTCGCGAAAGAGAGCGTTATATATTTCCAGTTCTAAAGGGGAACAACCTTTGCCAACATGAATATTCTCTACAACATCAGGTTTTGTCGAGATGTTTATGGCTATAGTCTCTTCGATATTTGATAAGTTTCGCTCGGAATCCACCGTGTTTACAGTATTTGTTAGGAATTCAAAGACTGAAGGGTGGTAAAGATCTTTCTGAGTATCTTCTTCGTATTCTGGAAGAAGGGAACGATGGTGGTGATCATTCCATGGTGCCCCCTCAATCATCATTGATTGTAAGATTCCTTCGTCAGTCCCATGTACTCTCGACCAAGGATCTAATGGGGTACTATATTCTCTAGATCTATCTACCCAAACGCTCGATGAGCGTTGATTTGGGTTTGCCTCCCATGCATGAAACATTGATTGCTACAATATTTCAATCGGGCTTGGTGGCAAAACCATTGCATGATCCATAGCGACTCTGCCTTCTGTGACTTTCAAGGTGGATACCATATTGCATGTTGCTACAAATGGTACATTTCCTATACAAATAGGAGGTGGTAGCGCGAAAGTTCCCATCATAGTGGGATCTTTCAACAGACCTACTCCAATATCTTGAATCGACCGGTCGCTGCCATGGATCATGGGAACGCTTCCTGTAACTTGTGAACCATTAGGGAGGAAGTTTTGTTGATCGACGACCGTGATCCCTCCTTCAAAGGGGAATGCGATCTTCCTAAAATAAGTCGACACAACAGCTTGCATGGCATAAATCCATGGTCTTCCCAGTAGGATGTTATAGTCAAGATTGCCATCGATGACTTCAACATCTATTTCTACTGTTTTGCCCCCTAGTTCAACTTTCAGGTTACTAAGGATACCGTAAGGGGTATATATCCTCCCGTCGAATGCTTTTAATGTTGTCGATGATCGTGACAAGGTTGGAGATCCTAAAGTTTTCCAGCAACTCATCGACATAATACACGTCGATGCTCCCTCATCAATAATCGTTCTGTGAACTGTTTTGTTGAGGGCTTTCACTTGGACGAGGAAAGCTAATTGAGCTGGCAACTGAGGATCATACCCTTTGTGATCAAAGGATACCAGATTGGAATCTTTGGGATCCACCCCACCAATTGCTGATAACAATGCCTGCCTTTGGGATGGGCAATGTTGTAATACCTCAAGAGTCGACATAGCAGATGGCGATTGTGCCAAATCTTCTACTATGTTGTAATGATGTGCCGCTCTGGCACGAGGATTAAATGTCGACTTGTGTACTACTCCCTTTGGCGGTTTTATTGTTAATTCATGTGTGATGGGGGGTACAACTTCTGCCGAAGTTGTTGTCGAACTGCTAGGTTGATCTGTCCCTTTATCTTTCGACACCTGTGGATTCCCATAATCTTTGCTCCTTGTCGAAGTCAAAGCATCATTTTGTTGTTTCGAAATCGACAACATAAGTACTTGGGACGGGGAAGCGTTTCTACTATCAACCAGATTTTGACCTGGGTTAGGAAATTGATCACTTGACACAGTTGAGGTATGAGGACTTTTAAAGAACCTCTTTAGCTCAGCTTTGAATGGGCAATCCTTAGTGTTGTGATCTTTGTCATCGCATATTTGACACGGAAACCGTTTCCTATTCCCAGGAGGGTTTGAAGAATTTTTCTTAGGGGATGACTCACCTTGTTTATTCTTCCTCCCTTTGTTTTGATTCTTCTTGCTTCCTGGTTGATTGGTTTCTTTGCCCTTATCTGTCGATACGGCATTTACTTCCGAAGCAAGAACTTCTTCATGCGCATTTTGATTCGAATCCTTACGGGCCTTCTTTTGATTAGTCCTTTTCGGATTCGTGTTTGTCGTGCCAATCATGCCATCGCCGGCATGAGAGTCACTGTTTGATTTAGGAGGAGGAGGGATTGAAAACTCTGGTCTAGGGGCGTCTGGTATTTTGTCATAGAGCGTGCCGGACTGAGTATATACTAAGTCCAAATATTGTGCACGAGCGATAACCTGCTCTTATGTTATGACTCCTCCCTTTGCCACATCTTCCGTTATGGCCGGAAGTAACGACTTTATAAACCACTCAGCTAAAAGCTGATCAGGAACGTATGTTTTAACCATTCTTCGTCGACGTCGCCACTCATGTATATGATCTGATATATGAGTTGCGGTTGTCTGTTTGAAGTTGGTCAATATCTCTGTTCCCGTTTCATACCTTATTGGTAATTGAAAGTGGGTTAAGAATGTCGTGGCAAGGGAGCTAAAATTGTCGAACGAAGCTCCAGGCAATTCTATATACCATTTTGCCGCTGGACCTGTCAATGTCCTCTGAAAGAGGCGAAGCCTTATCGAATCGTCATTTAAAGTGTTCGACGAACACCATAGATGAAATGTCATCACATGATTCGACGGGTCTTCACCTGGATTTCCATTGAATTTAGGAATGTCGGATGGAAGTTTGTGCGGAATCACTGGCCACCAAGGGGCGTAAGCAATTGGATCATTGGTTAACCGATGTAAATCAGGCAACTCTAAAGTTGCCACGAATGGTAACTGTTGATTCAAGTTAGGTGAAGCGTAACCAGGATACGATGGAATCGCCTGAACAGTTGGTCTTTGCATACTAGCATAATGGAGTTGATGTTGGTATGATGAATACGGTTGATGGACTTGACCACTATAAAGTGGTTGATTTTGACCATTTTGAATATATGGTTGTCCAGTATTCGCAAATATTTGCTGTTCAGAACCTTGGTACACTTGTTGGAATTGCGGCTGTTGGTATTGCACTATCCACGGTTGCGATACCATGGGTTGTTGCGCTACACTAACCATTGGACCAAGATGTGGGGTAGTTGTACCCGACTGTACTTGTGTTGCCCCACCAGTAGGCGATTGTGGTTGGGTTGCAGGGTCGAGGGGCTGTTGCATGAGAACCTGAGAAATCTGAGGTTGACATACAACAGGCATTGTTTGAACTTGCGACACGGTCACAATAGCCGGTGTAGTTGGGATGTTCGTCACAGGTACACACTGTTGCATAGAATATACAACTCTCGGTGGCTGGGATAGCATAGGTACCCAACTACTCGTTGCAATTCCGCCATAACTTGAATAAGGTTGAGAACTCCCGTATGGGTACCCTCCCGGAGGGGGTAATGAAAGGGCATACTGCCCCCCATACGGTAGCAATCCAAAACTCAAGGCAATTGATTGTCCTGGAGGACTGGATGGCCTAATTAGATTCCCAAAAGGGTCAATTTGATGAGTCTCACCATGAAAGTTACCAGACATTACTCCGGAACAAACAGGAACAGACCATACTGTCGAGATAGTCTCTTGGTGGACTCCTTCTAGCGACTGAGAGCTAGTTGGGACAGATGGTATGCCGGCGGACATTGTTGGATTTGCAGCAGGTAATTCTGCCGTCGCCGTGTCATTTGACACAGTCCTAGATGTCGACGGTTGTTCAGTCATTTTTAGTCTATCCAATTGATCACCTAGTGATTCTACAGGAACTTCCACTGGTGATGGACAAACTTCTGTTGTAGCAGGAAATCGAGTGACCCCTACTCCAAATTGAATTGGAGTGGATACTTGCGGTTCCTCTATAATTTCCTCTATCGCAATCAGATCAGGTGGGAGAGGAAGACCGTCAGGTCCGTAAAAGATTTCCAGTGCCGAAGAAGGGGTTGTATTGACAGCGACAGATGTTTGAGGAACAAAACTCTCTGGACCGGTTACAGATGGAACTGGTTCAGTTATACAAGTATTTTCCCCCAGACTAGGATCAATATTACTGTCCCTCTGTGGCGGAAATGTTTGGAGTGACCAGAATCTCAGATGTTGTTGGAACACTTGTTCTAACTTTTAAAGGAGATTTTGAACTGGTTTGACGAGCTCGCTTTGTCCGGATTGTTTTCGATTCCGGAGACAAAGACGGTTGACTCGCAAGCCTCCGAGAACGACGGATATTCAATTGACTTTCTTCCACGATTGCGGATTACTCGATCAACTAAAATATAAAGGGGAAAATTTGTGTTTCCGATTTGAATGAATTTTATTAGACGCTTTTAAACATAACTTTGCTTTTTCATGTTTTAAGAGTCGAGAAAAAGCTAAAGATGACTCTAGTCTCCTTCGATGTATTAACGAGCCCGAAGTGACAAATGCTCGGTTGGACCTTTTCAGTTATAGAGTTTGAAAAGGGCCAAAAGAAACTGCTCTGGAGATCTAGGCAGAGGGTGTGCCAAACCTTTCGCGAAACCACAGAATACGTTTTACGGTACGGGTGGTCGATCTTCGTGAATACTGTGTTCACTGCATCGCGATCAGTAGGGCGGCCGAAACGGCTTCCTATGGATAAAGGATAATTTCCTATAGGGGTCTCCCAATATATACGCGACGGTACGTGGGAGCACAAGTCCGTATTAGTGCCACCGACTCTCAGGAGGAATCACCCACCTTCGTAGAGATCGACAGTCACTATGTTTAACGACGCCGGAACACGTCTCTACCTAGACCTCTAGATGTTTGCGTTATGTTACAATGCGTTGTTAGGTTCATTCAGTATATTTTAAGTTGATCTTTTTAAAGTTTGCCTTTCAAGGTTCACCACGAGATGTATATGACAAATTCCTAAATGCAGCCTAAGATGAGAAGCAAGCTTTTTCAAATCTTTTTGACTGATGAAAATCTTAACTACTGAGGGAGAAGAGAGGCAAATCTTTTCACACAGTTCATACAGCACAAACTAATGCACTTTCTCCTAAATCATCATGCAAACTTTTTCAAATGCAAAATGCACAATGCATGTATTTTCTTTTCCCTTTCTTAATGTGGATGGGTTACAAAAAGAAAGTTGTTATATAACTTTGATTTTGATTTAAAGTGAAAACAAACAAGCTTGTCCAAAATCAAAAGACACCTTAAGATTTACTTGCTTAATCACTGGAAATGCATGAAATCAAACCATAATGACGAAAGTAAAATGACTAATCAGCTATGGACAGCAAACAAGCTAACTCTTTAGACCAGCAAAATGCCTAACACAGGTTCAGATCTAAGAGGCCAAAAGCAAGACTAGTTTACTTTTCGTTATGGGAAATTGTAAATGAGTAAGAAATACAAAGAACAAGTACAATTTCGTTATATAACAGAGGCAGAATGATGGCAAGTAATATTGGTTTCAGAACAGGTGCAAGACTGGTAACTGGCAGCCAAATCAATGGTGAAAACAGGCAAGAGAAAGGGAGGAAACCCCAAATGCACTAGGCAAATTTGGGCCAACGCAGGCTCTGCATAGCCAATCTGGCTCTCAGCGTAGGTAGCCCCTTCGGGACCTGCGTTGCAAAGAAGGTAGCCTGTGTACTACCTGCTTTGGAAAACGAGAATTGCGTTTTCACAGTTTCCGGGTCATAATTTTCTCAAAAATGCACGGTTTTTGCTCAAATCAGAAACAATCAGTCAAGCACACTCAAAGGGATGATTAAGAAGGTGCAAAGCTATCACTAAGAGCTTACAAGGATCTTTGTAGATCAGCTCTTCAAACCATGAACTTGCTCAGAAATGAGCTAGAGTAGCTGCCCTCTACTTCGCTTTTTATATAGTCAAAAGCTTTTTGATTTGGTACTCTTTTGTTCAGGAAATGAATAGCAAAATACTACAAACACAATCAAACGGATACGATCCCCAGCGGAGTCGCCAGTTTGTTGTAGGGAAAAGTATCCGACTCGGATGACCCTATCCCACTCTAAGGGTGATAGTTCCTTAGCAACAACTGTAAAACAAACTACTTAAGGTTTACTTCTTTATGAAAGCAAAGAGAATGGAGAAATGCACTAACCGTTGCCTTGCGCTTAATGTCGAATCCAAACTCTTCTCTTTGGCCGCTTGCTCCTAGCTCCTTATTCTTTTGCTTGCTCAGCTACAATGAGATCCTGCAAAATAACAAAGAAGGAAACTACAAGAGGCATGCAATCATAACTGGTTCATGGATTAGTGTAAACCAAACATGCAATCATCACAATATATCATTGAAACAAGAGCACATAGAAGAACCTCAATAGCTTTTATTAATGAATAAGTAAAGGTTCTGAGAGTATTACAACCATTGAAGGCTCCAACACAGCAACACCTCCCAGCAGAAAGAATTTATCCTCTTCACCTCTCTCAAACAATCACCCAATAACTCAATAGTGAAACCAACAGCATATCATTACTTTGCACAAAATTCCAGCCTCCTAAGCTCATAGGAGAGAGCTCAATATATAGATGAATTGAGAAAGGATGAGTCAGCTTGCAAATGATGTGTAGCTGCCTTGTGTCCTCTCTCTCTTCAGTTAATCTTTAGTTGATCTTCAGTTCTTGAGTCCACTTGGAGAACTTTGCTTCCACTTGGAGAAACAGAGCCTCTGACTCATCACAAGGCGAAATACCTGATCCAAGTGTCATTTTTGGAAGATTCCAAAGCAATGACTCATTGTGCCACTTGTCCCATCTCGCTCAGCGCAGGTGGCCTTTGTCCCACTTGCTTTGCAACGTAGGTACACCATGGAGCAACTGAGTTTCAGCGCAGAAACCTAGTGGAGCACCTGCTTTGATTTCAGGATTGCTTGTTTTTGAGTGTTTTCAGGTGGAGAACTGATCTGAGAGCTGTTGGTTTGCTGACCTTGTTCCTCTAGGGGTAGGAACATCATGTTTAGGGAACTTTGGATCCCTTGGATTATT
Organism: Pinus tabuliformis; assembly: GCA_031772625.1. Lineage (NCBI taxonomy): Eukaryota > Viridiplantae > Streptophyta > Pinopsida > Pinales > Pinaceae > Pinus > Pinus tabuliformis. The sequence continues at coordinate 345,518,205 of CM062819.1, read as the reverse complement.
GACAATTCATGCTTGTTGCTGTAAGGCACAAAATTGTCTATAACAGGTAAGTTCCACAGAAACAATACCAAAAGGACACCGCTCACAACCAGATCTCAAATCAATACACCAGTATTTTTGACGTGGTTAAAAACCTCAGAGTGCAAGGAGGGAAACAGTCCACGGCCTGTCCCAACGTGGGTACTACAGGCAATTTATTAATCAAAGAATGAAAATTTACATAAGCTTCTCTCATGCACGGATTACCCGAACAATGACCCTCCATGCGCTTTAAATAGAACTCATGGACCAATCGGGTGTCAAGCCACGGATCAAGTGTCGGTAATACCGAGGTGAGAGTGAACCGTCAGATCACTACATATCGTGACCGTCGGATTGTAAGTTACAAAATGTACAACGGTAAAGAAACACACTTTACCTAACTCTAACCTAACTCTATACTAGACCAAGTTGAACTTAACTATATCCTATGTGTCGGAATATCCTAACAATTGATTGGTATAATAAGTAAAACACTTGAGATAACTTGGGAACTTATACAATACATCATCATAGGAGTGTGAAAGTACTTGAACCACTGGTTAGGGCTACATGAAGGTATTGAAGGTTAGGATAGAGGGTAGATTGATAAGCCCTAAGGCTTAGTGACCTGCGCAAAGGTAGGAGTAGGGGGTATAAACCGACATCATGACCATCTCAGGGTGTAGAAACTTGGTTCCAGCATCCCCCCATATTGCTTCGGTGGGACTTCATTCTGCGCTCTGGGGGCTGATGCCGAAATGGCCAGTAGTGTAGGGATTTGTTTGGCTGACTAATGTTGAACCTCGATTAGGGCCCGCTAAGCCAAAAAATGGTTCCATTGTAGTCTAGTTGGTTAGGATACTTGACTCTCACCTGAGAGACCCCAGTTCAAGTGCCTAGTACAAAAACACGACCTCCTAACCAGGGAATTGGGATGGTGCGAATAGGCTTTCAGGGGTGTGGACGAGACCGAGGCAGAGGAGGCCTTGGCAGAGGTCAGGGATAGCTGATCTGTTACAATTGTGGAGGACCAGGACACTTTTCCTGCAAATGCACTAACCCAATGCATCCGTCGTGAAAATATTTCACTCAGTTTGATCACAAGATAGAGGATTGTCCTACACTGATAGCAAGGATACGTGACAAAGGGGTGCTACCACCATAGCTGACTCATAACTTATAGATGATGAGGGTTGAGCCTTGCGAAGAAGATTTGAATGTGAATATAGTGCTCCAAAGTGGAATTGCAATGGGTGACGATAAGGGGAAACAAGCTGAAGACAACACGTGGGTCGACAAAGCTCTAGAGAAGGACGCTGAATTTGATTTGGAGTGCGCACGTGAAATGTTCATGGAAGCAAATAAGAGCTTCGTTGAGGCCTCTACCTCAGAGAGCCAGGATAAATTTGTTCAGGAAATGGACCCTTCCATGCTTACGAACTTTCTAAAGACCTACATGAAGTTGTTGTGCGACAGTAAGGCTGTGAAGGGGTTACAAGAAATTCTAAATAGATGTGACAGAAACACTCTGGGTGAACCGGGTGTGGTACGGAAGATAGGATAATATGAAATGGATCGGGTTATTCTAGATCTAGGGTTAGGAGTGAATGTTTTTCCAAAGTAGGCTTAGGAGCAGATGGGGGAACCTACACTGTAGTGGTATCCAATTCAGTTGAGGATGGAAAATCAATAGAAGATCATCCCCATGGGACAGTTGTAGGGAGTAACTCTAGATATTGAAGGCACAAGCACATTGGCTGATTTTGAAGTAATAGAAATTGTGGATGACAACAATCCCTACCCTATGCTCTTTCGCATTGATTGGGCTACTAACTTGAATAGGCTAATCAACCTAAAGAAGTGAAAGATGATTTTTGAAAAGAAATCGCTTTTCGTAATAATACCCCTAGATCCTGCAGAAGGATTTCACTATACTGAACCAGTCCGTGATTACAAAAGCGATGATGATTTGGACTGCATATATAAGATAACAACATGAGACCAAGATTGGGTGAATCTGACAATGGATGGATGAATTACATGGGATTGCGAGAGTTCTTGCACCTCAGACTTAGATGAAGAATTAGAGCACTGGCAGAATCGACTACATGAAGTAAATATGTTGAGCTGTAACATGATGACCCGGTCGCTACGCTATGTGTCATTAGAGGTAAGAAATCTACCAACTTATGATGGCTTGAATGATGTGGATGTGTTTTTGGATGCATTTGAGAAGGAAGTGCCAGAGAAACAACACTTCCAGGCTTTGGATTGGGCACTGTGTGCTACGACCGCGAGATTGTGGGGTACGCACAAAGGTAGTTTTGATGATTGGAAAGAGTATAGGAGGATGATGAGAACACACTTTTGGAAGACAAAGGTACGAGTGAAGGACAAGTATGACGGGAAGGATGATCCACGTGAACACTTGGCCAAATGGGCTAAGGCCTATGGAATGAAGCCCCAACCTGAATGGGTGCACTTGTTTTGTCACACCCTGGATGAAATCCCGATGAACTGGTACATGGAGACAGAGCTCTGCCATAGCACAGGAGAATGGGATATTTTGCGCGAAGGGTTTGTCTGTATTGATGAAGCCTCGCAAGAAGTTAAAGCAGTGATCTTTAAGATATCGCAGGATCCTTTAGATCTGATTAAGATCGATTGGACTACTTAGTTGAGCCACGCGCTGGAATGCTATAATGTGACTATTGAAGATGGGGACCCCCAGAAGATTAATATCCCTGAAACTAAGGGTCACTGCGAGGTTGAGGATTGTCAATCGATAATTTTGATATAACCGCATCGAGGAAAGATAAACAGATAAATATTGACACGAAGGTGGAGCCCAAATTCGTGAATATTAGAGATTACTGGGATGACATGGCGGTAGATAAGGTCATTGAATTGCTCCGTGAATACCATGATTTTTTCCCTACCAAGTTTATAGAGTTAAAGGGAATAATAGGAGACCTGGGCATTATGAAGATCACATTAAAACCTGACTCGAAGCCAATTAAACAAATACCTTACCATCTCAATCTGAAGTATAAGGAGAAGGTCCGCATAGAGTTAGATAAGATGCTTGCGGCAGGAATGATTGAGCCTGTAGAAGAATCTGATTGGGTGAGCCCAATGGTGGTATAGGAAAAGAAGCAAAAGGATGAAATAAGGATATGCGTAGATCTCAAGAAGTTGAATGACGGTTGCATGCATGATCCTTTCCCGACTTCATTCACTAACGAGGTATTGGATAATGTAGGTGGCTAAGAAGCGTACTCCTTCACTGATGGGTTCTTTGGGTACCATCAGATCAAAAACTCACCTAGGGATAGAAGCAAAATGACCTTCATGACTGAATGGAGATGTTTTCAGTGCATCGTAATGCCTTTGAGATAAATGAAAGCACTTGCAATTTTTTCATTCGTAGTCATTATTGCATTCAAAGAATTCATTCATAAGTTTCTGGAGGTGTACTTTGATGACTTGACTATGTTTTGGTTGGTATAATGCCATGTGGCCAGTTTGTGCTTAATGCTAGATACTTGTTGAAGGTATCATATTGTGCTCAATATGAAGAAATGTTTGTTTTGTGTCCCTTTTGTGACGCTGCTAGGTCATCTGGTATGCAGACAAGGATTGATGGTAGATCTCACGAAGATCACAGTGATAATTAACCTAGAGGCACCACGAAGTGTGAAACATCTATGTGCAACATTGGGACATACTAGGTACTATAGGAAGTTTATCAAGGGTTATGTCCAGATCACTACACCTATGGAGAAGTTGTTGAAAAAGGATGTCACGTTTTGTTGGAATGAGGACTGTCTAAAAATATTGGATGTGCTGAAAGGAAAAAGCGTCACCACACCGATTTTAGTCTTCCCAGATTGGAAGAAGGAGTTTCATGTACATGTAGAAGCGTCATGTATAGCATTGGGAGTAGTACTGACACAAGCTGGTGAAGGAGAATTGGACCAACCTATAGCATTCACAAGCAGGAGGTTATCCAAGGCTCAGAAGAACTATTCCACCACCAACTGCGAAGGACTAGCCATGGTATACGTGCTCTAGAAGTTTAGACACTATTTGCTGGGTGGACATTTTAATATGTATACGGATCATTCTACATTGAAATGCCTAGTCAATAAGCCTATTTTGAGGGGGTTGGAGAATCTATAGGTGGTTGTTACTCTTCCAGGAGTATGATTTTCAAGTTATTGTGAAGGTTGGACAACTAAATGCGGGACCAAACGATCTATCGCGCATCGAAACAAGAGAAGGGCCCACTAATTTGGAGGAAGGATTGCTTGACACGTAGCTATTTGCAATGCGAGTCATGGATGGTCACTTTGAAGACATCATACACTTCCTCATGATATGAACTACCCTAAAAGGCTACACCACCTAGCAGGAAAACGAGTTAGTGGTGTGCACGGCAGACTTTTCTATCATTGCCGGACATCTGTACAAAATGGGGTTTCATGAAGTATTGCGACAATATGTACCAGATTTTGAGAGAAGTAGTATCCTCACGGATGCTCATGGGGGAGTTGCAAGAGGGAATTACACAGGAAGGGCGACTGCACAGAAGATTCTACACGCAGGGTTGTGGTGGTCAACCCTCCATCAAGATTCAAAATCCTACTACAGGGCGTGGGACATGTGTCAAAGGACTGGCAAGCCATCACACATAGATGAGTTGCCTCTGAACCCATAGATGACATTACAACCTTTTGAGAAATGTGTTACACAAAATATTGTCACCATGACTTTCTGCAGTCAGTGTGAGTCTATCACCACTCATACTATCCTCCTTTGCAAGTCTCAAACCTCAGCTCTTCATGTCAAGCCTTAAAAATGAGAGAAAGTCCTTGAAAATCCCTAAAACTATGGTTCCGCACTTTCTCTTAACATTACCTGCGGTCTCGCAACCCTTGGTCATGTTACCTACAGACCTGCCTGCTCTGTCTCTAAAGGAATGGGTGTGGACCCCTGTAAAAGTAAAAAAGGCACAAGTTTATTATTAAAAACTCACTTTGGATTAATTCTAGATGCTTCTAGAAGGAACCTTGAGGTGGCAAGTTCGCTCCCAGGTGATTCATGCATCCCATAACTAAATGAGCTAACCCCTTGATGAGAGGAGCTTATCCCTTTTAAGGAGGACTCTATCCCTTTAAAGGTGGATCTGGTAACTTCCCTCCTCTGCACTATAAAATGAGGCATTGGGATGGCTTCTAGCTAGGTTGAAAGTTGAATATTTTTTAGGGTAAATGCTATTGGAATTTAGACTTCCTAATTGAGCTTGAGAGGAGAGATTACATACCTTTTGATCTCTTTGGGAAGAGAGTGAAACTTGTCAAAGTATAGGAGATTCTTGTTGGACCCTGGGAGCAGCTTGTACAGCATCAAGGCACCATGGTTGTAAAGTTCTTCTTTGTTTAAAGTTAATACAATTAGATTCATTTTTCTCAATAAATTGTCTTCTATGGTTTATTTCATTAATTCCTTGATCATCATGATAAATATGGTTTATTATATTGGCTATGCAGGTTTTATTTGATGTGTGCATATTTGTGTTTGCAGGTTCTTTAAAAGGGAGCTCATTTGGATGAACGGAGCGTGGCTTCCACAAACTAGCATTCGACTTGAGGTAGGGTCTAAAACATCTCTTGGCTTTTATTTATAAATCACAATATTTAGAGAAAGAGAGAATTTGTTTGGTTTGATTTTCGCTAGATATCCATAGATACTAGGGAGATCAGTCTTGTCCGCAAGAACGATTTATCCGCTTGACAAAATGGCGACTCAACTAGGGACATGAATTTTTGGTTTTTGCCTTTGCTTTTACTTTGACTTGAGAAACTTTTTCTCTATTTCTGTTTTTTGCTTGATGTGTGTGGGATTGGGTAGGTTCTTTAGATCTTGAATTGTTTTTTTTTTCACACTTTTGGAAGAGGACCGCACGTTCTGGTTGTAACACAGTGCGGACATCCCTGCACTATTGCTTTACCACATAGAGTGGTACCGCACTTGGTTATACTGGGGGCCTACGGACCCTGTCAAAATTTTGAAAAACTTAAAATCTTTTCATTCAGTTAAGCTTAGGATTTGTTTATGTGTTTTAGCCTCTGCCCAGATCTGTACGTGTCTTGTTAGAAACTTTTCGTAGGTTAATTCTATTGGCATTTAGGTTTTAGGTGAATTTTTAGAAGTTTTGTGTGCCTGGCTTGATTTTCATTTGGTCTTTGTAGTAACTCAGAGCTTAGAAGCGTTAGAAACCTCAGATCAACCTGGTTTTTGCTGGTATTCTTTATGAGTCTAACCAATTTGTAAAATCTGCCTTTGGTGAGGAATACATCTCGTTTTTCTCTTTGTGAAGCTTCGAAAGAACTTGTTTTGAAAGTTTTGGATTTCATTTTTCAAAAGAAAACAAAAGATGGTCTTTTTTTTATTAATTTGTTATTCTGAACAAGTTAGTCCTTAGTTTGCTGATAACTAAGTAAAACATCCTTGAAAAGAAATTTTGTAAGCTTTTACTTCAATTATATTTTTAGAATTTATAGATCTCAAGATTAGCTTTTTTAATAGTTTTTAGTATTTTATAAAAATTAAAAAAAATCTCTTTTGAAAAGGTTTGTTTTTGTAGTATTTGAGTGTTGAAAAGAAAGGGATATTTTTCGTGAGCATAATTAGTAGTCTCGTTTTTGAGTTTATTGAAAAAGACAAAAGAGTTTTTCTTTTCATTTGTTTGTTAAGGAAAGATTTGTTTTTTCAAGCAATTGCATTCTCAAACTTTCTTTAGCTAGAAATTCATTGAAGAAAAAGGATTGTTTATCATCTTAGGTGCATTTTTAGTGTTTTGGAGTTGAGTCTTCACACTATAATGTTTCATCTCCACACCTTTTGACTTAAGAAACAACCATAAAAATAACGCTTAAAGTAAAATCAATCTAGCAATCTTTTTATTTCTAGGGCTCTTTATCACCAACATAGCTTAGGCTAGTATCTTGGAGTAGGGAGTAATTAACTCTCCAAGATAGTAAAAACAAACAAGTAGTTGTATCTTGTAGTAGGAGATAAATTCCAATTGTTACATCTATGCTCTGGGAAGCTCCTTTTAAAGGAGTCAAGCACGAGGTCATATCCGAACCAGTGGGGTAATCAATCCTTCCTCATTGGGAATGATAGCAGATATACACGTATTAAAAATGGTAAACCTAGGATTAACCATTGTCGAGGAGCCTGGGGTCACTTGCTGGTAAACCTTGGATTATGTCAAGAAGCCTTCAACGGGATTGAGCTTTGCTACTCTGCCCTTGCATGTGTATTGGATCACAGACTGTTCCCCCAGGTATATTTCTTTCCGTTGGTAACCATAGTGACCATAATCTATAGGATTCTTTCCTAAGGTGACAGTGGAGGGAAGATCCCACTGTACCTGGAGCAGACGTAGACTAGACTCACTTGGACTCTCTGGGGGGTTCTCTTCACTCGAGATGGTTTAGTGGAGAAACGTGTGCCAGTCTGTTTCATTAAGCAGGTTGTCGACGTAACTGCTCCAATTGCCATTTTTGTATTGAATTCTGCAACGTTGGATTTCATCACCAACTAGTGTTTTCGGTACGAAAAGTTACTGTTTGTGTGTGGTTTGAACTCCTAGATTCTTTAGGCATGTGCTTCAAATTTTTTGGTTCTTTAGAGACTTTAGGAGGTTTTCATTGAGATTTTTCTTTGTTTGCATGTGAAGTAATTAAAATATTTAATCGTGGCTGAATTATCGAGACAGTCCCGTAGACTTTGGGGCCAACCTCCTAAGTTTTCACCAAGCCAGCTTGAACGGCTACGAGCTCTTGTAACTCCTAGTGACAGTAGAGTTGGGTCACCAGAAGAAGGAGAATCTTCTTTAGTTTTGCATCCTGATTATCAAGTTCAAGCACTAGAGTATATTGTTGAACCTATTTCATTTTCCGAAGTTACTGGTAGTTTTTCTTCTACTAGTGAGTTAGGCGAGGAACCTAAAATTTTTGAACCTGAAACTGAACCTACTGCTACTCTATCATCAGGATTTGCCTCTCCAAATTCTAGTGGTCCTGGTTCACCCAGGGTAGAAAGAGTCATTACCCAAAATCTTCTTTCTAGGCTCATTGCTATTGAAGAAATTGTTACTCCAGAAGAAGGTATATCTATCCCTGAAAATCAACCAGCTATAGAACTTAGGGAGCATGAATCGATCTTCTATAGTCCACCTAGGAGGGACACTTGGTATCTTTCATTGACCAATTTTCTAGAAAACCCAGGACTAAGTTTTTCACCACCTCATATTCCTTTTCATCCAACACCTAGAGGTTATTATCCTCCTTTGAATATGTTGAGACAGTCATCCATGTTTTCTCAATCTCTTGAAACATTTTTATATGGTGGTCCTTTTGTTCCCTCTGGGTATCAGTCACTTACTGGTACTTTTTCGGGAGCATCTTCTCAACCTGTTGAACAAGGTTTATTAACTGGTAATAATGGAACTAAACTGTTGAGTGTAGAAGCCATTCTTATGATGTTAGGTACCATTCCAAATCCGCAACCTCAAGGTAGTCAGTTACCACCTGGGAGGCAACCTCAAGGTCCTCAATTATCGCGTGGGGGCAACCTCAAGGTACCCAGTTACTGCCTGGGGGGCAACCTCAAGGACAATACATACCTTTGGGATAGTAAATTCCTCAAGGTCAACCCCAGACTCAGTACGTACCTCAAGGTCAACCCCAGTATCAATATGTACCTCAAGGTCAACCCCAGTTTCAATACGTGCCTCAAGGTTATCAACCTCAAGGTCAGTACCCAACCCAAGGTTTCCAACCACCTTTAGGTCAATCATTTGTCCAAGGAGCTGGAAATGTACCTTTGAATTATCAACCCTACCCTCAACTCGGTTATGGTCCTCAATATGCTCAACCTTCTATGGGTCCATACTACGGAATGAACATAGTGTGGGATCCATCTCAATCTCAACAAATCTTGCAACCGAATGTGCAGTTGTCATCTCAATCTGGACAACCCTTGGTTTCTCGTTCAACCCAGCAACTTTTCTAGTCTACTATTCAATCTTCTGCACCTTCTGTAGTTTCTCAGCCTGGGCCTAGTTCACCTCGAACTATGCCTCAAACGATTGCTACAACTGCTGCAACATCTGTTCCATCTACCCCACCTACTTCTGGAGTATCGACAGCTCTAGTTTCTACTGTTCCTGCATCAATTCCTCAAGCATCTTTACCTTAGTTTAGACCTATAATTCAGACTTGGGTTCAAATGCCTGTAGGACAACCTCGTCCAAGTACGGTTGTCACAGGTCAACCTCAGTTTACTTATCAACCATACCAGGGACAATACCAATTCGGTCCTGCTGTGCAGAACCCAATCTATCAGTATCAACCGTAGCTTGGATATACTTATCCGCAACCTCAACAACCCCAGTATGGTCCAGTTAATCCTAGTCTTCCGAGAGGATATAATATCCCAAATGCAATTACAATTCCAAGTTATCCCGGATATCCTCCTCCTGGTGCTCGTCTTATGACCCAGGGTTTTCGAGACCCTAATCGTCAGTTACCGTTCATTGCAACTTTGGACTTGTCTGATTTGTCGTGCCTTACGAACAATCCGATTAACTATCTTCCGTTTTGGCCGCCAATGCCGAATAAGTTTTCTGGTGGTATCCCAAAGTTTGAAGGTAAATCAAGAGAGGATTCGTCAAACCATGTGATGACTTATCACCCCTGGTGTGCATCTAACTCCATTTCAGATGATTCAATTCATTTACATCTTTTTCAACACACTCTAATTGGTCATGAGGCCAAGTGGTACATTGAATTACCGCGAGCCACTTTTTGTAACTTTAGTCAGCTAGCCACTTTGTTCTTAACTCATTTTCAGTTGCTAGTCAGATATGACAATGGCACGAAATTATTAACCTCATTAAAACAGTCAACATCCACTTATTTTCAGATCACATTCATGAATGGAGACGTCGACGTTGTTTAGTGAAATTTTTTATTCCGGATCAGATCTTAGCAGAATGGTTTGTTAAATCCTTATTACCTAAAATCGCTGAGGATGTAGCTAAGGCTAGAGTTGTTACTTAAGAGCAAGTAATTGCTCAAGCTCAGTACCTTGACCTCGTTTATATGTAGTCAGGTACTTTACATGAGAAAATCCCCGACCTTCCTAAACAAAATCAAATAACTGCATCTCCTTCAGGGTCTCATGCCGCTGACGGTATGATTGGTTCAGTTAACACCAAAAGTAAGAAGAAATTTTCCAAGAATTATTCTCCTATCATAACTTTATCAGATTCCCCAACAAGAGACTCTTCCGTAAAATTTTTTGCCGATATTCATGTCGTAGAGTCATCTACGGCCAAATCAAAATCCGATGGTAAGAAGGGGAAGAAGAAAAATAAATCAGATAAAAGTTTGAAAGAGAAACCAGATAAAATGGAATCTACTAATAAGAAACGTAAACCTCGATATCCTTGTCTCATTTGTGACGAAGAGCATTTTACAAGAGACTGCCCTCATCGCACTGAGGTTGCAAAAATCGTCAAAGTTTCTCAAATGCCTACTGTCTTGAATGATCCTTTTCCTAGTCAAGATAGTAAGATGATAGGTTCTTCCTCAGATGCTTCAGAAGAACCCATAATGATGATGCCCCATGTTAGGATTGTGACACGATCACAAGATTATGGAAGTAAAAGTCCTGTTGGTGGTAAGGAAGCAGAATCTTCTAATTCGAACCCATAAACCTCAACTCCTAGTTATGATCCGCTACAGATCGAGAAACCTAACCCAGACTTAGTAATCAAACCGCCTACCAAGGGTATACTTCGAAAGTCAGCTTTCAATCCACATGCGAGAGCTCCTCAGAACTATAAAATTGTTAAAGATTTAGCTATTTCACCTTCAGCAATGTCGGCTTTGGAGGTGCTGCAATCATGTCCAGCACAATGTAAATTGCTATTGTTGCCTATAGGAGCTATTGATATTCAGAACTCGAACCTTATAATCTTCGATTTAGAAAATAGTACACCTTGCTTACCTCATCAAATGGCTTTCTATATTCTAGTGTTAGTAAAAAACAGACCTTGCTATAGGACTGTAATTGATGAGGGAGCTTCAACGTGTATTATGTCGATCCAGTGTTGGAGATCGCTTGGTTCTCCTACACTTAATCAATCCCCGACGATTCTAAAGGCTTTTGATGTGGATGTGGAAGTGGTTGATGCCCCTCTAGATTACAACCTTCTCTTAGGTCGTAGTTGGTCTTATGCTATGACTGTTTTTGTTTCATCGGTCTTTCGGCTTATAAAGTTTCCTCATAATGGAAAGATCGTAAATATAGACCAGCTAACTTATTTTTCATCTGACCTAGCCTCTTTTGAAAGTATCCAGCATGTTGGCAAAGCAACTATCCCTTACAAGGATGTTGGAGTAGGACTAGTTAAAGATTCTGGTTTACTAGGAACTTTCTCTTTTCCTCCTCCCAACGTATCACCTTTTGCTACAACCATTCATATGATTTCATCAGAAACTATTGTTTATGATGATCCTTGGATCATACCTTCCGAATCTAAGATGGATTCATTTGGTGATGCTATGCCTTTGAGTCCCTATGAAGTTGCGTATCAAGCCGTACAGTCATTTTCCGACCCTTCTTCAACCGAAATTGATTTAATGAATGTAGTCCATGAAGAATCACTTTCAACATCAAACTTAGATTCAACGACATTTTCCGAACTTGTTCATACTGATGAGAAAATTCGTGAAATTTTGTTTGTTGATGATTTACCATGGGAAGATCTTCATCATAGATCTTCGTTCTTACCTGAGATTGATCAGTTTGAAAATGATTTTTCATCTATTTTTACAACTGATTATGTCAAGGAACCTCAAAATCCTTTGCAAAATCCTGATTCCGAGTTAAATTTGGGAAATATTTCTCCGACAGTTTCTATTAACATTTCGGTTAAACCTGGAATTGTTGAAAACATTCATATAGGTGCCTCTTGTACGGAAGATGAAACTCAAACATATAAGGCCCTATTTCAAGAATTCCATGACGTGTTTGTCTGGTCATATGAGGAAATGTCAGGAATTCATCCAGCAATTGTTTTTCATGAAATCAAAACTTACCCAGATGCTAAACCCGTCCGGCAACGTTTGCGTTAGATTCACCCCGCGAAAAGCTACTGTTATTAAAGCAGAAGTTGAGAAATTACTTAAAGCAGGTTTCATTTATCCAATTCCCTTAACGTATTGGGTATCGAATATTATTCCTATTAACAAAAAGCAAGGAACAATAAGAATATGTATCGATTATAGGGATATTAATCGAGCCTGTCCAAAAGACAATTATCCAACTCCCTATATCAATCAAATCATTGATGATTGTGCCAGCAGTGAAATATTCTCCTTTATGGATGGTTTTTCCGGTTATAATCAAATCAACATTCTACCTGTTGATCAACCAAAAACGGCTTTTATTTGTCCATGGGGGACATTTGCTTATTGCAAATTACCTATTGGGCTAAAGAACGCCGGTGCAACTTTTCAAAGAGCCATCTCTTACGCGTTTCATGACATCAAGCCATTGTGCAACCCTATCTCGATGATTTACCTGCTCATTCATTACGTAGAGCTGATCATCTCATTCATGTATGAGCAATCTTTATGAGATGTAGGCATTATCGAATTAGGTTGAATCCACAAAAATTTGTTTTCTGTAAAGAAATGGGTCGGTTACTGGGATTTGTTGTTTCGAAAGCTGGCATTCGTGTCAATCCCTCGAAGGTTGAAGCTATTGTCAAATTGCCTCCTCCTTCAACTCTTCGGCAACTCCAAAGTTTGCAAGGGAAAGCAAACTTTTTACGTCGATTCATTCCTAACTACACCAAGATAACAAAGGGTTTTACCAGGTTGTTGAAACAGAATACTCCATTCTTTTGGGATGAGATAGCTGACAAATCTTTTGATGCACTAAAACACGCGTTGACCGATGCACCGTTATTGCATCCTCCCAACTACAACTAGGAGTACTTCTTATATCTCGTCGCCTCTCATTCCACCATTGGAATGGTGTTAGTTCAGGAAGATGAATTCGGTAGTGAACATGTGATTTATTACCTTAGTCGCACTTTAAATCCAACTGAGCTAAAATATTCACATGTGGAGAAATTGGCCTTGGCAGTTGTTCAAGCTATCCAACGATTTCGTCATTACATTTTACTATGCAAAATTACTGTAATTTCCGACTGTAACCCTATGATCTATATTTTGAAAAAACAATTACTAGGGGGCAAGTATTCCAAATGGATTGTAATCCTGCAGGAATTTGACTTGGAGTTTGAAAAATCTAAGTCAAAGAAATCTCTAGTTTTTGCGGAGTTGATGTGTGACTTCCTGCGTGCTGATGCTGAAACTATGGTGGAAGAGCCCATCGCGGACGAATCCTTGTTTCTTATCAGCACTCTAGATCCATGGTATGGAGATATCATAGTTTATCTCCAAACCCAATCCTTTTGGCTTGAAATTTCAAGATCTCAGCATCGGAAAATACGATTCCAATCCCAGCAATACAAAATTATTGGAGATACACTTTATCGTCGTGGGGCGGACTCTATTTTCCGACGTTGTTTAACTCATGAGGAAGATGAAAGGGTTCTAAATGACTGTCACTCTAGAGCGTGTGGCGGTCATATGTCTACCTTTGCCACAACCCAAAATATATTGCGCGCTGGCTATTTCTGGTCGTCTTTGTTTAAAGATTGTATTGACGCGGTCCAAAAATGCCACAACTGCCAAATTTTTGATCGAAAGATGCGCGCTCCACCTACTCCTGTCCACCCTATAATTTTCGTCGGTCCTTTTTTGAAATGGGGTATCGATTTTATTACATGTAACCCTCACTCGGCCGGGGGGCATGCGTATATCATCCTTGTGGTAGATTATTTTACCAAGTGAGCCGAGGCGATGCATACATTTTCGGCAGACGACAAAACTACTGTGATTTCGTTTTCAATCATATAATTGCTAGGTTAGGTGTTCAACAAGCGATTATCACTGATCATGGGCATCATTTTAGAAATATTATGATGACTGAACTAATAGACCAATTTGGCCCATGTCACGATAGTTCTACTCCATATTACCCACAGGATAATGGTCTGGTTGAAGCCATCAACAAAGTTCTAGTCATTATGATCCAACAAATCATTGGGATTCATAGGTTGAGTTGGCATAACATGTTATTTTCAGCGCTTTGGGCGTATCGAACCTCAGTAAAAACATTAACTAGTTTCACTCCTTTCCAGCTAGTTTACGGTTTGGAAGCTGTGTTACCCATTGAACGCGAAATCCCATCATTGCAAATGGCCATAGAATTACTTCAAGCCACTTTCGAAGGGGAGAAATGTTTGTTGTACTTGGCTCAGCTAGATGAGAATCGACGTGATGCTACACTAGCAACCGAAACTCATGCCAAATGTATTAAAGCTCAGTACGATCAAAATGTTGCACCTCGTAACTTTTCAAAAGGAGACCTAGTCTTACTTACTATCAAGCAAATGATAAGTTAGGCGCTGGAAAATTTGTACCCATGTGGCATGGTCCTTATGTTGTTAAGCGAAAGCTGGCAAAAGGGGCCTATGAATTGGTAGACTTTGACAGACTCTCTTTAGGTAAACCCAGAAATGGTCTTTACCTGAAGAGATATTATGCTTAAATCTGGGTGTGGAGATTTTAGTTAGGTTAGTTTTCTTTCTAGCTGGTGTGTTTTAGATTAGAAAAGTGTGCTTAGTTTAGAGAGTGTTTTTGTCATTTTTCCTGCTTATCTTGATTTTACTCTTGATATTGCAGATGTCGACATCTCTCCAAACATACATTGGTTTTGCTGATGGTGCTTGTCGTAATACACAGAACATTTCTTCTGCAGCTTCGGTTATCTATTCGCCCTCTAATGAGTTGGTATCTATGCATGGGGTAAGCCTCGATCAAACAACGAACAACATTGCAAAGTATATTGCAGTGATTGAGTTATTATCTGAATCCATCTCATTTGGGATTCAGAGTTTGATTGTGAGGTTAGATTCTGAACTCGTTGTCTTGCAGCTTAATAGAGTTTATGCCATTAGAAATCCGGTGTTATTAAGATTATTTTTGAGAGTTCGCCTCTTGGAACGTGAATTTGACTATATTGAATATCAGCATATTCCAAGATATTTAAATACATTAGCAGATGCAATTTCTTCTCGAATGTTAAGTAGACATTTGCAATAATCAAACAATAAATTTAAAAACATTCCATAACATGTTTTACAAGATAGCCAGTAATAGTGATATAGCATAGCGTAGAAGTGTGTCATATATACATTGTCTTCGATCATAGGTTGAAAAACACCTTATGATCGGAAAAAATGATAGTACAAAAAAAGAAAAAATGTCATGAGTTTACAATGGGCGATCATCCTACCACTGGTGATGATCGCGATAAGAAACCACTGTACGAGCCACCCTAAAAAGGAACCTCCTGAAAGGTCCTGGCACCCTAATCACATAGTGTTGTAGCCTAAGAGGAATGTCATTTATGCTAGTCTCTAGAACGTTTGCTGTCAAACACTCTAGATGGTTTTCCAATTCAGCTATGGTCTCTGTAGATTTGTCCCGTGGGGCTGGTGCTGCTGCAGCTGGCTGTTTCCTCTCATAAGGCCAGAGAGTGGCTGGTCGCCGTTGACCTACATCTGCATTTGAAACTTTTTACTATCAGTTTTGGGATGATTTTAAAAATAAAAAAGATTTAAATTAGAAAATGTTGAAAATGATTTTACTTGAGTCATCCCATTGCTCTCCTGGTGGAAGAGCCATGTCTGGGTCACCACGACAATCCATCCCAGCATAAGGAAAATCCCGAATCGCAAAAACTCAGTTCTCCAACCAATGAAAATACTCAGGAGGAATTCGAACAACCACTGAACCCTCCTAGGGATGACGAGCCATAACTGCAACCCAACGCATCAGCTTGGGCTCTCGGGGAAGTCTAGCTTCAACGAAAAGATGCTGTGGGACCAACATTGGGACCTTCTCTAGACCAAAGCTCACAACTAAGAAACCATATCCAAAGTCTTTCAATTGTCCGTTCTTTTCTCTAGTCAATTGGCCTTTTACGTTAGCCAACACAGCTTCGCACCAGTTGAAGATGGTGCCTCGAAAACAGTGTACTGCCATCTGCATTTGGGATTCAGTGGCCATATGTAGTGTTGTGCTACTGCAGAGTCTGGTGACAGTAAATGCAATCACTTTGAGTTTAGGATGGGAGATGGTTTTGATCTCAATCCCTTTGTCCTTGGTTTGGTCGTTACAAAACTCTAGCCAAAGGCTATCGACAAACTAGCCACCTGGCCTAGTCCCGAATAGAGTCAATTTATTCACCTCTCTTGGGCAAACCAGTCAAAAAGTAAATGTCCTCTGGCTCCATTTCGAGCTGGTGGCCACAAATAATGAAACACTGGTCTTGTACATTCCACCTGTCTACCAGCCACTGCAGAAAGTCCATTTAGGTCCTCATGCCAGCTATGGCCCATAATTTAAATAACCCGCATGCTTTTAATGCATCAATTGAAGGTTGATGATTGATTATGATGAGGTCCACATCTTCGTTCTCTCGTTCCCATCAGCTAAGCATGGTGTATACCCTACATTAAAAGAAAAGGTGGATTAAAACATTTTAAATCAAAGTTTTTGGGAAAATATTGAAGAATTTGAAATTATAAACTTATGCCATGGGGACCGCACTCTCTACTTAGAGATAGTGCGTAGGTCTACACTCTGCCTATATATCGGGCTTTTTCCTGCATACGAAAAATTCAGGGTCCGCAAGTTTCGCATTCTATGCCTGCGGACCCCTGTGAGCAGACTTTTAAACAAATTTCTTCCTAAAAATCAAAATATAAACCCTAAAAACAAATTTCAAATGGTTGAAATGCAAGAGTAAAGTGATGTGGATTACCTGGAGGTGACAGTGTTCGATTCCAACGGACGGATTTTCCACAATTTTCATGGGAAGTTTCTTACCCAAAAGCTCTCTTTCTCACTCTGAAGTCAAACAGTAAAAATGAATTTACAAAAGCCCTTTTTATAAGCTTTTTTGAATAAATGAATTTTTAATTTGTTTATTTTTCACTTTAAAGAGGTAACTTTTGAAGCATTTTTATTTATTTTAAATAGGTATGAGTAATGTTTGAGTTTTTTGTGCAAGATATCGGATTTTTTAGGCAAAATTGATCATTTTCGACAAAAACATTAGAGTCATCTTTAAGCTCTTTTCTGACTCCTAAAATATGAAAAGAGTGCCGAGCTTTTCTTTTTAAGCTCGTTAAAACAGAATTAAAAGGACGGTCCACTTACAACTCTTTTCTGACCGTATAAACATGAAAAGATTGTCGGATTTTTTTCGTTTCAAATCCGATATCGGTTATAAAACGACGTGTCTTTGGTCACTTTTTTACTTTTTCAGATCAGAGACACTAATGATGAAAAGTACTCCTTGATCGTAATGGTCAAGCGGTTCTCTCAAGTATTATTTTATACTTTTTCGGGCTTGGGAGACACAAATTTATGAAAAAGGACAACCATGGAGTTTTCTTAAGTTTTTCTTTTGACTCCCTAAAATTGAAAAATGTCGAGTTTCTCCTATACTGGACTCGTTAAAATTTAATAGTAAAGGACATGTTCAATTACAAACAGGAACGGACCACTCCTTCTTAGGGTTCGAATTTAAAACTAAGTTGGACTCATTCGAAGGATGAGCTTATAATCAAGCAAATGTTATCCTCTTCAAGCTTGTCAAAAATAAAGAGGTACTTGCCATAAATGGTGGGGGAAAAGAGAGAAAAATGAACCTGTTTGTCATACTTTGTGTCTCAGAAAAACATTTACCCACTCTTGAACACGACACTTTTTGTTCACCTGGGTTGGGAAATCCTTTGCCTAACAGTTAATCAAACCATATTGAAAGTCTTCAGCTGGTTTCTGCGTATTAGCTTTGGGTCAATTGTCACCAAACCATCTGCAGTGTCGTTATGTGTTCAAGAGGTCGGTGCAAATAAACCATTCATCTGTAAAATATATGTCATCCATCTTGACCATCCCTGAGTCAGTCCTTGCAACTATATTTCTTCAAACTTGATCTATGATTTCGTGTTATGGGCTTGCCTAAGACAGATCGATTTCTATTGACTTCAGCTCATTATCTAGAAAGATGATCTAGAAATTGTCAGTACCTTGGGATCTGCATGCCTCGATGGCAGGTTTCTCGCCTTCGACGATAGGTTGCATCATTGACCTTCGATCAAAGGATTTCGTGACATGTTCGACATCAACACATCTATTCACATTTCATGGATTGTACTGAGTACTTTGAGAGCCATTGACATTACTCGTGGTTTCTCTCACACTTGTTAACAGTTTACATTATTGGCTGGTAATCAAGTGGTTTCTACCATGTTCGACTTCGACACATTCATTCACATGGATAGAATCGTACTATTTCGGGAAGTAGAAATCAAGACCCTAGATCTAGTTTCCACCGTCCAAGCTGCGAGGAATTTTTTTATTCATTATACAGTGGACTTTCATAAACAGATGATTGCGCCCATACTGTGTCTACATGTGTCTATACTTGTGATGTATTACAAGATAATTCCTATATCAGAGCAGTTTAGTTAGTTTTCTAGTCAGTTTTGATCTCAGTATGGGAATGCCTACCTCAGCGATGATATGATCTCATATATATAATTTTTATTGAATGTGTTTACAGGTTCCAACCAGGCTCTCCACAAGATGATCCTCGAAATGATAAAGTACTTCACTCTTCTTAGATGATAAATGAAATCCTCATCTACTACAGACTTCGCACTTTAGGGGGCAATCCGTTACACAAAATATTGTCACCATGACTTTCTGCAGTCAGTGTGAGTCTATCACCACTCATACTGTCCTCCTTTGCAAGTCTCCAACCTCAGCTCTTCATGTCAAGCCTTAAAAATGAGAGAAAGTCCTTGAAAATCTCTAAAACTCTGGTTCCGCACTTTCTCTTAGCATTACCTGCAGTCCCGCACCCCTTGGTCATGTTACCTACGGACCTGCCCGCTATGTCTCTAAAGGAATGGGTGCGGACCCCTGTAAAAGTCAAAAAGGCGCAAGTTTATATTAAAAACTCACTTTGGATTAATTCTGGATGCTTCTAGAAGGAATCTTGAGGTGGCAAGTTCGCTCCCAAGTGGTTCATGCATCCCATAACTAAAGGATCTAACCCCTTGATGAGAGGAGCTTATCCCTTTGAAGGTGGACCTCGTAACTTCCCTCCTCTACACTATAAAATGAGACATTAGGCTGGTTGATAGGGAGGTTGAAAGCTGAATATTTTTTAGGGTAAATGCTGTTGGAATTTAGACTTCCTAATTGAGCTTGAGAGGAGAGATTACATACCTTTTGATCCCTTTTGGAAGAGAGTGAAACTTGTCAAAGTAGAGGAGATTCTTGCTGGACCCTGGGAGGAGCTTGTACAGCATCAAGGCACCAAGGTTGTAAAGTTCTTCTTTGTTTAAAGTTAATACAATCAGATTCATTTTTCTCAATAAATTGTCTTCTATGGTTTATTTCATGAATTCCTTGATCATCATGATAAATATGGTTTATTATATTGGCTATGTAGGTGTTATTTGATGTGTGCCTGTTTGTGTTTGCAGGTTCTTTAAAAGGGAGCTCATTTGGATGAACGAAGCGTGGCTTCCACAAACTAGCACTAGACTTGAGGTAGGGTCTAAAACATCTCTTGGATTTTATTTATAAATCACAATATTTAGAGAAAGGTAGAACTTGTTTGGTTTGCTTGTCGCTAGATATCCATAGATACTAGGGAGATCGGTCTTGTCTGCAAGAATGATTTATCCACTCGACAAAATGGTCAATAGATTTTGTGGGACCCATTCAGCCTCAAGAAAAGAAGATGGGTGTGTGGTACATTATCACCGCTACTGAGTATTTGACTCGATGGGTGGAGGCACATCCTATGAAGGACTGCATAGGCATGACCACTGTGAAGTTTCTCTTTGAGTGTGTATTGACATGATTTGGGTGTCCAAATATTTTGATGAGTGATCGCCGTATGCACTTTCTGAATGAAAAGATCAGTGCATTGACAAAGGAATTTCAGGTATATCACCAAAAAACCACGCCCTATCACCCACAGGCTAATGGGACGGTGGAAGCATTCAATAAGGTACTGGAGAACGTGCTAACCAAGGTTTTCAACATTTAGCAAAGTGATTGGGAACTACGGATACCCATAGTACTATGGGCCTATCGAACGACGTGCAAAAATTTGACTAGATAGACACCCTTTAGGCTTGTATATGGTGTTGAAGCAGTGATGCCAATCAAATACATTTTTGCTAGTCTGGGCATAGCGACACTCATGGGTATTATGGATCACAGAGCCCTGGAAGAGTGGCTTTCACAACTTGCTAAGCTTGAGGAAGAGAGGCTTCTGGCTAGGTTTCACCAGCAGGTCCAAAAGAAACGTGGAAAAGCATGCATGATTGGCACATTAAACTGCCAACCTTTAAGGTAAATGATCTGGTTTTGTTATATGACAGCAAGTTCGATAAATTTCTGAGGAAATTTAGGATTGACTGGCTAGGTCCCTATGTCATGAAGGAGATTACCGAAAGTGGAATAGTTCAGTTGGTTAAATTGAATGGATATCCCATCCCAGGAAAAGTGAATGGCAATTGATTAAAGCCATATACCAGTGACTCGGCCAGGTCACTATATGAAGGTAGCATAGTCTTAGTGCTCCAGGAAGCTAAAAGGAGGCACGGGACTCTAAACTACAATGCCTAGGTTGGGATACTGCATGATCGGGGGATTGTGTGGAATGAGGAGATGTCATAGGGTTCGTAACAATGCGGAGAGAACTATGCTACCCCAGGAAAAACCGTGCAGATCAGTGGGAAAGTGACCATTAAAGTCATTGTTCATGATTTCATGATGAGAATGTGGCCAAATGGAGTGGGTGAATGTCATTTAAGATGAAATTTATGGGTAAGAACCCTAAAAATCTGTTGCCAATCTGGTATTAATGAACCGAATTTGGGAGGAACGGTCGAATTTGAATTCAAAATGAACTATAAATTACATGTGGATGCCAAACAAAACACTTGGCATTTTGAGCATTGAGTTGGTGAGCTCTCATACGTGCAAGAACCGCACATTTTTCAAAGAATTTCTTGACTGCCCAGCATTTGATCAATTTCCAGAATCTGACCGCAATTTCATCTGTGACATTATTTTCGAATCAGAAGCTATGGACACCGACTCAGTGACAACTGAGGGCACTATGTCATATGTTGTTATGGAGGTAGAAGAAGTTGCTTCGGAGGTTGAAAATGTACTAGCTAAAGTCCCCAAGTCACCACGGATGCCTAGACTATTAGAAAATTATATATTATAGAGAAATGGAACACATAAAATATTGCAGAAATATAAACACATAAAACAAGAGAGACACAGATATACGTGGTTCACCTAGTTTGGGCTACGTCCATGGAGAAACAACCAGTCTTCCTTTATTATATTATCCAGCAAACTAAAGAGATACAACCTACAACAGATCTGCTGTAACACCCTCTTTGCTCTCAATCTCCTCTCTTTTCCTCACTCAGAATACAGATATCCATAGACGCGATACAATTCCCTCATATATAGTGATGGGTTGCCTTCTAGGGTAAAAAACCCTAAATTAAACATAACTTTTACCGTCAGATCATCCGCCTAATGAATGGCCCAGATTGACTACAAATTACTATACTTTTACAAGGCAATTTTACATCTTGTTTTCCTGGGGACAAGTCCCCACCACACTCCCCCACGTGGAGGGGTGTACAGTATTCCTGGGCTATACATTCAGCTGAAACCTTTGAATACAGAAGATAATCAGGCTCCACACCCAACATAGACCAAATCCTACCCTGACCAAGGAGAGTGTGAAGGATAAGAAGGGAAAGCAGGCTGCGACGCCCATGCATGCATCACCTAGAAGAAACCCACAGAAGGACAAGCCTACCACATAGGAAAATGGGAAAAATGTTAACATGGAGCTGAAGGAGTAAGAGATTGAGGACATCCCAATGGATGATGAGGATTTGATGGTGGAAGTGGAGGACGTTGAGGTCGAGGGTTCTAACCCTATTACTAAGTTGCTCGAATACATCCCTCTGTGCAAGGGCAAGACCAAGGTGCCGAAGGACATTGATGAAAGCAAGGCTGCCTTGCACATACCTCTATTGCCAGATGAGATTGCCTTTGAAGGGTCGCACTTGGGGCGGGTTCCGCTATTGAAATTGGAAGACTGGGACTTAGCTAACAGTAAGAAGTTCCCTCACTTGGCAACAGAATAGCTAATGCACCACGTTGTTCATACAACCTCTGGTATGACTGCGTTGGAACCACAGAAGTGGCTCAACGGTGTAGATAAGGTAGGTCTACTCAACCTGCTATGGGTGTCTGTTATAGACATATTTGGGTACATCAACCCAAAACTTATATTTTGATAAACTAGGGTTCTTCAACCCCTAAAAGAGTTGTTTTATACCATAAAAGAACATGGACATATGATTACATCATTCCCCAAAAGTTCCACCTAAGAAACCATCCAGAAATGGCCTAAACTGAACCATACTGACTGCTACATTGTCCAAGTGCATGCATACTGATTAGGTCTTCTATAGGGTGCGATGGGTGAGGATGGACAAATGTCTGAGACAGTTTTCTAGGTGGTTTCTCATGGAATCTTCTAGAAACTTCTCCTATGACACTTGCCTCTCTGAATTCGCCCAAGGATGAGTAAGAGATCCAAGAAATCTCCAAGTGGAACCAATTGTAACAAGTGGAATGAAACTAATCAAAACCCTAGAGATGACTCACACCCTTACACACATCTATAAATGGATCCCTCATCTAAGAGATCTAGGGGGCTGGAATAATGTGAATTGCAAGGAAGTGCTATAGTTTGTAATTGAGGAAAGAGCATTGTATTGTTGGTGTGATCTTGCTATTTCATGAGGTGAAGAGGGATTGATGCTGGGAGGATGATGCTAGATTAGACAACTAGGCTGTAATTCTCCCTTCTATTTAATAAAGTTCTTCAAGTTTTCTTCCATATGATTGTGAAATTATGAATGTTATCATTTGTGAATGCTATCATTTTTTCATTATATATTTGATTCTGTAATGTTTATGTTGTAATAGATCAAGATGCTTTGACGGTTCTTTGTTACTGTGTTTCTAAAGATACTCTCCAAGTGGGTTAAGTACGAGGAGGAGTTGCAAGCTCTGTCAAGGGAGAGAGAGATCAAGCAAGGGATTAAGCGAAAGTTCCAGGTTGGTTCCATTATCTTTCTCTTATCTATTACACGTAGAATAAACCATTGAATTGATTTAAACTATTGTTTCTAGGGTAGCTGCCAAACCTAGAGGGCTAGTCATTCGATAAGACACTAGTTTTCCCATAAATAGTGTCACACTACAATCGCACACCCATTACAGTAATTGTAATCAAGTAGTAGCTACGCTTGATGCATGATGTTGTTTGTGGCTGGAGGAGCCGATACCATTCACCAACTGGTTGATCCATAGGATCACATGGCTGCCCTATACAGGGGAAAATCTTGCCATGATGTTTGGCAAAAAAGGTGGTGAGCATGTCCTCACAGAGGCCATGAAGGAGAAGTTAAAGCTCGTGAAGGAGCCGCAAGGCTATGCCATATCGAGTATTTGCGATCCTGCAGTCAAGGTGGCCACGCAAATTTTGGTAGGAAACATTATGCGAAAGTGTCATGCAGATGAAGTGTCAACACCTGTCTTCGATGTAATGGCCCAATGCATAGAAGGAGTCCAGTTTAATTGGGCGCACTATCTCTGTGGTGGGTTCCTCACGAACTACCGCGAGGCACAGGAGCTCAGCAAGACCTTCCACTCTGTGTGGCTCTTACTGTCTATTGTGCTGGTAGCCTGGGGGCTTCCTAAAAACAATCATTTCCCCTCAGTCACGCCAGACCTGCCAGAAGCAATGAGGTATGCTTCATTGTGGGCAACCAAGGATGCTCAACGCATCAAGGATAGCAAGATCTTTTAGATCTTGATGGAAATGAATATACATATGGCAATCAACCACAAGTCGTGGTTGTCACCTACTGTGTTTACCAAACTACAGGAGTACGTGGAGTTCAAGGAAGACTTTCAACACTATCGATCAGGGAACGGAAGGGACCTGAGCAGAAGTGGCATGACTTGCCTTACTTGGAAACTGATGACGTAATCGATGTCATTCTTGATCATTGTCTGATAGAGTGGTGCACTGCCTTAGACTTAGTGGTGGGATCGCCAAAGTCCACTATTTAGCGCAAAAAGGAGGAGGCCAAGCCCCAGGCAGACCGTGATGCCACACAACATGTAGAATAATGGATTGGTGGGGCAGAGCGTAGCTCTGACAAATGTGCGAGGTTGCCCTCGCCTGAAATAGAGGAAGAAACGGATAAGAAGATAGAGAAGCATGGAGTGGACCCATAGACAGCGTCATTTTGTATCAAGCATCCAAGAGAATAGGAAAAAGTTGGGCCACGGAAGAAATCCAAGGCCAGTAAGATGTCGCTGGACCTAATCACCCTAACAGAGGGATATTTGAATGGCATTGGAGATACGGTGCGAGATGTCACCTCGGAGGCCCCATAGTAGTTTGAGCAACAAGTATTGGGAGCCATCTAGATGGGTCTGTGTGAACTACAGATCCGTGCATCACAAACTGGTGCGACATCCACCAACCTCGCCATCGGTACTTCAGAAGCCACCGGGATGCTGCATGCACAGGAATCCTGAGTGATAATGTTGCCGAAGGGAGCACTAACCATAGAGATCGAAGCTAGTAAGCCTGTTGTCAGCACCCTAAATGGAGTGGGGCTAAACTTGGCAGTGCTTCCTTGTGAAGCGCTCCACCGCCTGTAGGATGGGGTGATTGCGAAGCTGAGTCCCCGTGAACAATGCACTTTGGAGGTGATCAATGAGCAACAGATCAATAATGTGCATATGGCCCTATAGCGAGACTCTACCATTGCCACTGTGAATGACGTAACTGACCGAAACAAGCACATAGTTCAGGTCGTAGAGGAAGCATGCCGAATGGTCTTGGAGTTGGGCATTCCTCAGGAAGAATCGGTCGAAGTTCACGTTTGCAAACATTCGATGGGAGTGCATGACGCTCGTACAGAGTTGGCCAAGGTTCAGCTAGATCTGAACCTCTAGATTTCAAAGTTGCAGTTGAAAGCCCAGCCCTCAACTCCGCCAAAAGTAAAGGATCAACACACAACCACTGTCACAGAGGTGCTAGTGGCAGTAGATAGTGCAGTAACATACTGCACACAGCTGTTTGAATAGTTGTTCAAAGTATTAACTAGCCTACAAGAACATCCTAATGTACAATGGCTGGAGATAGAGGCATGAGAACTACAACAATGCTATGACGAGGTGAAAGGAACATTACACAATGTCACCCTCACACAGAGACTTGCAAAGCTGCAGGAGGCCAAAACACTCAAGGAACAGGTAGATGCGGCTCAACACAAAGAGGCAGTGTTGAAGGTGCACTTGAAGCCTTGGTTGGACAAGGATTATTCGGTCATGGCATCCATTAAAGGCAAGCTTTCTAGTCTATAGGCGACTCAGCAGAAGATTTAGGATGATAGTTCAGGACCAGCGACAGAGAAATTACTTGAAGAAGTGAAGCAGGCAGTTGCACAGTGCACTGCCCAGGTGGCAATCATACAGGTCGAGATGGGAGGTCTTTGCACCAAGATCTTCGCGGCCAAAAAGTGACTCGAGGGCAAGTCACCATGTTTGTGTTGGGGGCCTTTTGGGAACAGGTTCCCCCAAGAGCAGTTTTGGGGCTAAAAGCCCGTGTGTTGGGACAATTTTGTAATAAAGTTTTAAAGTATCCACATTTTGTGGTCGTGGAGTGTGAAGGTGTCAAAGAGTCGTAAAGGGTTGTCTGCCCTTATTTTTGTAAAGTGTCAAGTCGGCTGTAAAGATCTACCCATGGTTCGCGGACCATGGGATTGTATAAAAAGGAGCTAAGTAAGTAATCTCTAAGTAGTGAAGTAAGTCAAGTAAGGAAGAAAGTAGTGAAGTAGAGTGGGGAAGTCTATGTGTTCTCAGGTCTTAGTGTAGTAGAGGCTTTGCAGCTGAGTGTGCAAATGCCTAGGGTAGAAGGCCACAACTGAGTGTGTGGACCCCTGTAGCTGTGTGTGTAGGGTGGATAGAGTCTGTATTAAACTAGAAGATATCAATAAAGTGAAGTATTCTAAAATTATTGTGTATTTAGCCTCTGTTAATGCATCTAATGATATTACGATCTAGGTTTATATTACAATGTTTACGTGATGCGCGAATTTATGTGATTATATTTTTTAATTCAGGGCAAGTAAGAATATTATTTTGCACGATGATAACTGTAATTGATTGGTAAAATAGGTATAAAAACACTAGAGATAACTTGGGAACTTATACAATACATTGTCATAGGAGATCTAAAGTACCTGAACTACTAATTAGGGATGTGTGAAGGTTAATCGTATACCTTCGTGGAGGTACTGAAGGGTGGGAAAGAGGGTAGATCGATAAGCCCTAAGGCTTAGTGACTTGAACGAAGGCAGGAATATGGGGTATAAACCGACATCATGACCATCTCAGGGTGAAGAAAATTGGTTCCAGCATCCCCCCATACTGCTTTGGGTGAGACTTTGGTATGTGCTTCATGGGATGATGCTGAAAGGGCCAATAGTGTAGGGATTTGTTTTGCTAACTAACACTGAACCTAGCTCACGGCCTGCTAAGCCAAAAAGGTGGATGGATGACATACTATGGCAATTCATGAACTCATTTGTAGTGATATACTTGGTTGACACCCTGATCTTCAACCAGAGTTGGGAAGAGCACCTCCACCACATCCGATAGGTTCTCCAAACACTATGACAACACAAGCTATGTGCCAATTTGGATAATTGCACTCTTGGCATGACCCAGGTTTAATATCTAGGATACATTATTGATAAATGGGGGGTGTACGTGGATCCATCTAAGATCCAAGTCAATCAGGATTAGCCAGCCCCAACCACTTTGACAAAGATCAAAGATTTTTGGGTCTTGCCAATTTCTACTACAGGTTCATGTTGGGGTTCTCTAAAAGCACTTGGCCCTTGAGTTGTGTCACCAAGGGAGGAGCAAAAGAAAAATTATTTTGGTCTGAATTACAACAAAAGTCGTTCATAGAGTTGAAACATTGTCTTTGCTCTGCACCAGTGCTCACATTACTAGACTTGCAACAACCATTTGAGATCGAGGCAAATGCCTCTCACTATGCTATAGGGGAAGTCCTTACTCAACAAGGGCATCCAGTGGCATATCATAGTGAGACACTTTTAGACATAGTCTGAAAGTATACCACTTATGATAAAGAGATGTACTCCATTGTGCGGGCCTGCTGACAGTGGAAGAATTACATTTTGGGGAAGAAAATATTCATCCACATAGACCACTTACCTGTGAAGTTCATACAAATGCAAGGGAGGTTGCCGAATGATTACCATTA
Source organism: Pinus tabuliformis (assembly GCA_031772625.1). Lineage (NCBI taxonomy): Eukaryota > Viridiplantae > Streptophyta > Pinopsida > Pinales > Pinaceae > Pinus > Pinus tabuliformis. The sequence continues at coordinate 345,490,443 of CM062819.1, read as the reverse complement.
GAAGTGGTCAACACACCTACAACAGTTCCATTTGAATATCAAGTACAAGAAGGGAAACAACAATAATGTTGTAGACTACATTAGTCGACCACCAATCATGTCGTTAACCTTCGTGCTCAACTCTTGTGGGCACAAGACTTTTGATTGGCCAGTTCTCTACAAAAGTGACCTGGATTTTGGCCACACATACCATACACCCTTGGAGGGTTAGCAAGTTCCATATTTTCACCTCCAGGATGTAGGTTTTAACCCCGTATAGAAATCACCTCCATACAAATTCTAAAAATAAAACATAAACTATTATCAGCAAAAAATTGATCATCTATCCTAATTTATTGGATGGATCGAAGTACACCATGTAAAACCAATTTTACCATAGTAAAATTGCTTTCATTGTGACAAATTACTTAATAAACCACCTTTGTTAAGTAATTTATAGTTAATCCCATGAAGAATAATTAAATAAATAATTGTTTATTTGATTTTATTCTAGGAATAATTAATTAAACCATTGTTCAATTATTATTCCTTGTCATATTTGACCCAATCATGAAAAATATACAGATAAATGATTAATTATCTTATTTTTCTCTAAGAATTATTAATTAATCACTAATTAATTATTATTCTTTGTTAAATTTGACTAAATCCCTTAGGAATAATTAAATAAATCATTATTTGTTTATTATTCCTTAACTAATTCCTTAAGATGATAAATAAATCATTTATTTATTTATTATTTCTAAATAAAATTTTAAATACCTTTTCCCTCCTAAACAAGTATAATAAAATATTCCACGTGGTTATTCCAATAATGGGATCATAATATTTTATTAATGCTCATTATTCGAGGATAACTCAATATTATGTTAAAAATAGAAGGGTTTTCCATTCATTATTCACTTTTGATTATTTTCATTGTTGCACTCATTGTTGTAACTCTAATTATTTTCATTGCCACGCACCATATTTTTGATGGGTTTACACATTATAGAGCAGAGAGACTCTACACAAGCTGAAGATGTTTGAGGATAGCCAAGAACCCATCCCATAGAGGGGGACTGGTAACATTTATTTGCTCGCTTCATAGGTGTTATAATAAAATTATTCTTTGTATATCAGGTTTCCATTAGATAATTGGAGTTATTACTCTTTCTTTTTGTTGTTTAACTATGATTGTGGCATAGATTAGGACTTTGGCATGTTTTGTTTGTATCAGTTGTTGTAGATCAACAATGTTTATTAGCCATTTATATTATTGAGATTGTTTGTCATCCACAATCTTAAGTGAGTTCCTTTCGTACATCTTTGAGAAGGAAACACTACAGCATAAATAATGTAGAAAGCATAACACATAAAACAAATATACACATAGATTTTCCCTTAGATCCCAAAACTGAGACCAGATTGATTTTTCATTGTATTCCTTTCAATATCAGAATACATATATATACATGTGTGAAATACATACACAAAACGATAGGTAGGTCCACCTAATGAACATAGGGCTAGTCATGGAAAGACTACAACACAACCCAATATTCTCTCACTTGTTGTTTTATTTCCACATGGGTCCACAGGAGAGCTTAGTCATTGATCTAGCCATGCAACACCCACTATTTCTCTACACGAAGAGAACTTCTTAGTGCTCACAAACTTTGTCAATGCATATGCAATATTCTTCAAAGTGTCCACCTTTACCAGCAAAACCTTTTTGTCTTCTACCATATCCCTCACAAAGTGATACTAAACATCAATGTGCTTTGTCTTTGAATGATAAGCATGGTTATTTTCCAAGTAAATTTCACTTTGGCTTTCATAGTCTATCCTTATATCTCGTTGTACTAACCCCATACTTGAACACAATCTCTACAATGAAACTACTTCCTTACTTGCATGAGTGGCTGCCATGTATTCTGCCTCTGTAGTTGACAGTGCCACTGCAGATTGTCTCTTACTCATCCAACTAGTAGCACCTCCAAATAGATTAAACACATACCCATTTGTAGATCTTCTCTGATCCAGATCTCCAGCCCAATCTGCATCAACAAAGCCATGGATGTCCAAAAATCTGTCCAATCCTAGTCTTCCTTGGTATCAAAAACCATAATCACTAGTGCCATGAAAATACCTGAAAACCCGCTTCACTGTTATCCAATGCTCCTTCCTTGGTTTTGACATAAACCTGCTCAATACTCCCATTTCATGTGGAATTTTTGGTTTAGTGCAGTTATAACATGCTACACATTTAATGAATTTATGTGCTCTTAACTGAGATATTAGCAGGGTATTTAGCCCCCAAAGTAAATTAGTGTTTCTTTACATTAAATTCTGTGAAAGCCTAAACGGATAAAAGGCCAGCGGGCTAGCAAAGAAAAGGTAGAAAAGGTGTTGTGGTCTAAATTTTTTAAATATAGAAATTCTTAAGTGTTTGTAGAGGAAGTTTAAAGAGTGTGGGTAGAGTGAGGGACCATCCATTTCAATAAACTGGGAATATTGAAGAAGAGGAGACTTTGTTGGGAAAGTAAAGATTGTTGTTTTGTGAATTCTGTTCATGCCAGGCATGTAGCATATTCATTCATTTGGTGTATCCTTCATCTGAATTCTGCCAAACCATATATTTCATGACCATATTTTGTTTCGTTAGTTGGGAGGGCATTGATGCGAATTTGAGATTGATATATACAGAAATCATATTATAGCTGTAATTTCTTAATAAAATCATATTTTCACAAAGGATTTGTTGTTTTTCACCATAGGGTTTAATTCAATGATGGGACTTCAGTAAAGGGAAAGTTTAGTTTGAATCAACCTCCACTACTTAAGAAATTACTCAAGGAATCAATGCTTCCAATCTCAGAGCAATTGTCACTGGTACAATAGCTTTCTTGATTTTTTAAGTTATAATTTCATGAGTTTTTCTGATGTCTTTATTATGGTGTTTTGTTCCAACATTATCTAGATTCTGCACCATTCATAATATAAATTATCTAACTCATTTGAACCACACTCTCTTCTAAACTTTAAAGTTGCTTTATGTTGTAATGTGGTTAAAATTCTGGTTCTTCTTCTTAACCTTGGATCTTGAATCTAAGAAGAACAAAACTTCTTATATTTATTTATCATTGTCTGCAGAAATAAATGGTTCCCTAAATAAATGATAACAATAAAATATAAAAGAGACACACTTGCCTGAATAAATGTTTAGATAAATGGTCATTTCAATTTTGAATGTTAACTTAAATTTATTATGTACATGGGTTTATATTTATTATAAAATGGGGGCGAATAAAATAAAATCTAAAAATAAATGGTCATTTAAATTTCAAAGGTTAAGTTAATTTTGTTGTGAACATGCCTTTATATTTCTCATAAAATAAGGTGAATAAAATAAACTCGACAAAAGCTTTTTTTCAATGCCCCTTTCCGACTTCGTTATTAAACGATTATATACACAAAATATATTTATTTTACTATGATGCGATGAGATTTAATATAAAAAGTTTGATGTTGATTTTTTATTTATTCATGATTTTTTAAGTAGGTTAATTTAGCAGTTTAAAGTAGTAAGAGCTTTTCTTTTTTTCTTAGTCATATTTTATTTATTTATTTATTTTTGTTAATTTTGCTTTAAATTGGGTAGGGATTTCTTGAAATTGTAATTTTCAGTTGTAAAAACCTAAAAAATATTGAGTGTCCTAGGATTCCTTCGAAGGTGTGGTGAGCAACTTTCAAATTTGAAGTGTTGTTCATTTCATCTGGAAATTCATTTAACTTTTTAAAGATTAATGATTATAAAAAATGTGTTTTATTAACAAGTGTATATTAAATAATTTTTTTATTAAAAAATGCCAAAATGAATTTTTTTAGAAAAAAAGATTAATGAAAGTTGTGATATAAGAATAGTTGCAAAGAGAATTTCCATAAAGAAAAATTTACACTCATAAATTTAGATAAAACGTAAAATGAAGGGCATGAAAATTGCAAAACCGTCATCAAATTTTCATTTTATGGTGAAATAGGATTTGAAATTCCATGCCTGATTTTAGCCATATGCTCCGCTATAGCCTTAGAGGAATGCACCACCCCAGGGATGGAGGCCCCCATACAATAACGCTTTACCTGTATTTGCTTCACCACCTACTCAACCACAACTTTCACACCATGCTCCATGTAAACAACCTCAGATGCCTTCCCAGCCAAATACGAACCCGAACAATAGATAGGCACAACAAGCATACAGTGGAGAGACATCCTATCTTGCTTATGTTATGGAGATTCAAGAAATCAACCTGAGATCTGGGAGAGTAATCCCGCACAACCAACCTCCACCTCCACCTAAGGAGAGTGAAGAGAAAAGAGAGGAAAGCATGCCTACAGTAAATCCACCACACTTTCCTGAGAGATTAACTCATCGAGTCTAGCCTACCCAACAAGAGAATGAAATTATGGGTGAATTGAAAAATCTACGTCTCAAAATGCCACTTCTCCAAGCCTTAAAGGATGTACCTATTTACAACAAGTTGATTAAGGATAAGTGCTTCAAACATTCAAGGAGGCAAAAAAGAGACACTCCTACCATTAATGTCTTTGGACAGTTATCTGACTTAATGTTGGGGCAGGTAATTTTCCCAAAGTATTTGGACCCTGAAAGCCCTGTAGTAGATGTGCACACCAATGGCACCATTGTCCCACACACTTTTATTGATCTTGGAGCTGCCATCAATGTAATGATTAAGAACACCATGCTCAAGCTCAATCTCGAGGGTTCATTGAGAAATACCACAACATTCTTGCAACTTGCTGACCGTTCCATAGTGAGTACTGAGGGGATTATGGAGGATGTGATGGTCTCCATTGACTCTTGGGAGTACCCTGTGGACCTCCTAGTTCTCCAGCCTAAGGCCAATCTTAATTGTTATCTTCTCATCATTGGGAGGCCCTAGTTAGCCACTGTTGATGCCTACATCAGTTGTAGGGCTGGAAATATGACTATAAAAAATTGGCATATGTCCAAGTAGTTAGTCATGTACCCTCTTCCTCAACCATCTCTAGAACATGACTTTCCTTTATGGTTGGAATAGGAGGAAGAATATGAAGTTTACTTAGCCCAACTCTATACCTTAGAAATAGCCATGGGAGGAGGACAACTAGATGAAGATGATTTGATTGAACACATACTCCAAAGTTCAACTCGCAACACCTTATTATTAGAGGAAGTAGTAAAGGAAACCCAGAACAATCATCAGATTGATTTATGCTTAACTGATTCAAACCTTGACCCTATCAAAACCATAAAATTCAGCCCCGAGAGAACTTTGAAAATCAACCCATCTCTTTTTGTACACCAAGAAGAAAAGTTTTGCAACATGCTAAAGGAACATTTGGATGCCTTTGCTTGGAGTTACAAGGAAATGAAGGGAGTGCATGCCTCGGTGTGTACTCACCACATTTATATCAAAGGAGGTTGCAAACCAGTCTGACAACAACAAAGGAGAATGAATATAGCCCTCAAGGATATAGTCAAAGAAGAACTGCAAAAGCTGTTATATGCATGATTACTTTACCCTATCTCGGACAGTGAGTGGGTTTCTCCTTTGGTGTTGGTTCCAAAGAAAAATAGGAAGTGGAGGATTTATTTGGATTATAGAGAGTTAAACAAAGTAACAAAGAAGGATCATTTCCCTCTACCTTTCGTTGACCAAGTGCTAGATTGTCTAGCAGGGAAAAGGTTTTTCTCTCTCCTAGATGGGTTCAATGGGTACAATCAAATCCAGATTAGCCTGTAAGACTAAGATAAAAACACCTTCACTTGTCCTTGGGTTAATTTTGCCTATACGGTCCTTCATTTTTGCCTATGAAATGCCCCTACCACTTTCGAGAGAGCAATCCTGAGTATCTTTGTGGATCTAGTCCATGATGCAGTAGAAATTTGTATGGATGATTTTACACCCTATGGGTGTGATTTCTAGGAGGATCTGTCCAACTTAGGTAAGGTGTTCAACAAATGCATTGAAATGAACCTGTCCCTTAGTCCTGAAAAATGTGAGTTCTTAATGACTATAGGGATTGTTCTAGGTCATTCAATATCCTAGAAAGGACTGCAGGTGGACCCAAATAAAATAGCCATCATCCAAAGGGTCCCACTTCCACAAAAACATGGAGATGTGAGAAGCTTTATAGGTTTAGCTGGATACTATCAGAGGTTTATAAAATATCTCAGCAAGTTAGCTTCTCCTTTATTTGGGTTATTAGCCAAACACTGAATTTTTAAGGTCAAAAAGTTGTCAAGAGGCCTTGGACACCCTGAAGGACAAGTTGACCACTGCACCTATTCTCCAAGGCCCAAATTGGGCCCTTCCTTTCTATATACATACTGATGCCTCTCACAAATTCATAGGAGAAGCTCTAGGCTAGATAAATGATAAGTTACCTTATACCATTTACTTCATCAGTAAGAATTTATCAAAGGCGGAACTGAACTACATAGTGACTAAAAACGAGCTCCTAGTTGTTGTGCATTCATTGAACAAATTTAAGAATTACATTATAGGTTACCAAACATTTGTCCATACTGACCATGCTACAATTAAATGCTTGATGAATAATCCTGATGTGAATGTCCAGATTATTAGATGGTTACTTACATTACAATAGTTTGATCTAACTATTATTGATAAGCCTAGAAAGGAGAATGTGGTTGCATATTTTTTTATCCAAATTAACTTTTCTTGTAGGGGAGTAAGAAATGGTTGATGATCAGTTACCGGATGAACACTTATTCACCATTTCAGTTCTCTCTCCATGGTTTGTTGACATAGAAACCTTCTTGGTGTCTTCATAGTTCCCACCAAATGTTTCCTCCAAAGAGAAAAGCAAGATTGTGAGGAAGAGCGCCCCATTCACTTGGATTGGGGGAAACCTCTTCAAACTAGGTCCAGATTAAATTCTAAGAAGATGTGTCAGGGAGGAGGAAGTCTTTGAAATCCTTTTGACTTGTCATTATGGGCCTTTTGGAGGTCACTTTGCAGCTAAGAGGACAACATTCAAGGTGCTACAAGCTGGGTATTATTGACCCACTCTTCATCAACATGCTAGAAGGTATACTAGTGAGTGTGATCGGTTGCAAAGGATAGGAAAGCCTACTCCAAGGGATGAAATGCCTCTATAACCTCAAGTGACTTTGGAGCCAGTGGACAGGTGGGGCATGGATTTCATTAGACCTATTGATCTCCATCTAGGCAAAAGAAGCACATCATTGTGTGCACTGACTATTTGACCAAGTGGGTTGAAACCAAGGCAATCAAGGCAACAACAGAGGATAAAGTGGCTGAGTTCTTAAGAAAAAATGTATTTTATAAGTTTGCGTACCCTAGAGAACTGGTCACTGATCAAAGCAGCTAGTTTACATCACACATGATTGAAAATTTGTTAAGCCAGCAAAAGATCAAGAATAGAACATCCACTTTTTATTGCCCACAAACTAATGGGAAAGTGGAGGTGACCAACACAGCGTTGGAGGGCATTCTGACCAAAGTGATTAGCAGAAGCAGAAAATATTGTGTAGATAGATTAGTTGAGGCCACTTGGGCCCACAATACCACCTGGAAGAACACCACTGGATTCACTACCTACGAGTTGGCCTGTGGGAAAAAGGCACTACTATCCATTGAATTTGAGTACAATACATTGAGAATGGAAACACAACTAGATCTAGATCTCACCAGTGCACAAAAAGAGAGATTTCTCCAGCTGAATGGGTTTGATGAGTTTAGAATGTAGGCCCTCCTACACACAAAGGTGACTCAAGTTCAAAGGAAGATCAGGCATGACAAGAACATAAAGGACAAACAATTTCATGAAGTTGATTGGGCTTTGTTGTATGATTCCATATACAAATATTTTAAAGGAAAGTTAATGACTAGATGGTTAGGGCCTTATATCATAGAGAAATTTCATGATAATGGTTTAGTGCAGATAAGAACCATTGATGCAGAGTCTATTCCTTTACTTGTGAATGGGCACAGATTGAAGGTCTACAAGAAGCCATTGTTGAAACAAGAATTCATTAATGGCATTAGGAAGACAATAATGGTGGTGGAGAAAATATCATCTTCTACCCATCAAGTCATTGAAAAAAGAAAATATAAAAAATAAGGAGACTCAGGTGAAAACTTCCATGAGGCGCCTGAGTCCCATAGTTGGGTTGAAAACCTCTTGAGGCGGCACAATGGTGTCAAAAAAAAAAGAGATAAAAATATCTCTGGGTGAAAGCTTCTTTTTAGGCACTTAGGGCAAGCATCTAGGATGAGAACCTCTTAGAGGTAAACTAGTTGTTTTCAAAAGAAAAACAAAACAAAAAAAGATAAAAAATGAGAAAAAAATTCAAAATTTTGTTTGCATGTCAACAAGAGGAGGATCAAAGCAATAAGAAATGATCAAAAGGACTTATATAGTTCATGTTTTCATTCCTCCATTCCATATCCTTCATCATTCCATAATTCCCTCCAGTTTTGAACTCATCTAGCTCAGTTTGCAAGGGTTCTGTGTTTTCTACAAGATTCCCAATAAACCTATAGGGTTCCTTGAAAACCTACAGGATGATGCTATAGAAATTATAGTGGCTTGGGAATCCCAAGGAAAGTATCCCTAAAGAAAGGGGATGACTTTCTTATGTCAAAAAATTAGGTTTCTACTTCACCATATCCTCACCATGTCCCTCCACCATGATCGCCCCTGCATTCATCCAATAAATTTAGTTTCAAAAAAAAAAAAATTATTACAGTTTTAAGAAAAAGATAAAAATAAAAAAACAATTAAAAGAGGATAATGCTAGAGAACAGGGAGACAACACTTGAAAGCTATACCTCCCATTCACCAATCCCTAAACCACTTCTCTACCCATGGCAAACATCCTCATGCTCTAGAAGTGAAGGTTTGATTAAAAAATTTGTGGGAGAGGCAGCTACAGGTCATCTTGTAGGAAATCCTATAGCAGCATATCCCACAAAATAAAAAAAATCACAGGTTGGAGTCAGCTTCAGCATGGAGATCCAAAGGTCAAAGAAGTTCCTCCAGAGCTTAGAAACAATAGCAGGATCATCGCCATCACCATCCAGTACCTTCACATCAAGGAAAAACATCAAAGGAAGACAATAAAAAAAGAGAAAAAAAACATGCAGCTAATATGTTGGTGTCCGAGTGTGAATACCTATTCAACCCCTTTCCACATTTAATTTGTCAATCCGGGTGCATAATTTGTTTCAAGGCAACATGCAAAATATATGAAGGTAGCAATGCCACAATCAATCGCTAATCCTAGATTCAACAATAGAGTTAACAAAAGAGTCATTGTGACAACAATTAAGAATGAATTGTAGAACTAGAAAAAGCATTCATAGAAATTAACTAAAATATTGTAACAACAATCAAATTAGCTAAACATATATGAAATATCAACACACGAAAATAACACAGCACCTGATTAGAAGAGTGGGCCCAACTCTCTGACCAGGGTTGCGATGGATTCACAACTTATAGAGAGAAAAACAAAATAACTTTCATTCAATTAACTTAAATAGTCTTCTATTACAATCTCAATCTCTTGCATGGCTAACCCTGATTCACAACATTGAAACCCTTCTTATATAGTACACAGAGAAAATTTTTTCTCAATATGGAAACTAATGTTCCATCATTGTACAATCGTTACAACAGTCAACTAGTTGTTGAGAGAAAGACAAGAAAGGTTCAAAATAGGCCTGGAATCCATTATGCTATTATAGGACTTGCCAATATGATATTGGAAACTTGGAATTGTTGGGTTATATTATATTCTTTCCATGACTAGCCCACGTAGTTAACTGGGGGGTTAAAGGGGGGTGGAGCCCTCCCTTCATTCCGCCGATTTCGTAGCGGGGGGGTCATAGGGGGTTTGAGGGGTGCAAGTAACCCCCCTCTATGGGGTCCATGGTAGCGCCCCAAAAAATTTTGTTTTTGGACCCTATATTAGGTTGGGTGGACCTACCTATGGTTTTGTGCATGATTTTGGCACATGGATTTAGACGCGATAGTTTTCGGTCCATGGTACTAGATGCTTCGACATGTACAAACATATATTGTAACATTGAAAGGAACTTAGTGAAAAATCAAGCTGGTAGTCCCGATTTTTGGATCCAGGGGAAAATATCTGTGTATATCTGTTTTATGTGTTATGCTCTCTCATTGTTTATTTTTTGTGTTTTAGAATTCGCATGCAGGTAATTTATGTATGAGGTTAAAACCTACATTTGGTATCAGAGAATTTTTGGCTTCAAGGGGATGCCTTTGTTACTGAGGGGTTTCACTCGAGCCTGTGGTAGACCCTATTCAGTGGAAGGTCTATGGGATCGATTCTAGTGGTGAAAGAAGATGGCGAGCAGTGGAAACATAGAGATCGAAAAATTTAATGATCAGAGTTTTCAGTTATGGAAACTCAAGATGGAGGATCTGTTAGTGGATAGAGATCAGTGGGTCGCAGTAGATCTAGGTACTAAATGAACGGGAGTGTCCAATGAAGAATGGAAGAAGTTGGATCAGAAGGCTAAGAGCACAATACGATTGTGTGTCTCAGATTCAGTATTGCTAAATGTATCAGGGGAAGCTACGATAAAGGCTTTATGGGACATGTTAGGGACTTTGTAACAATCTAATTCTCTCATGAATAAACTATTCCTACGGAAAAAGTTGTATAATCGGAGGATGAAAGATGGAGACTCATTGACAAAACATCTAAATGCATTTAATACTATGGTGAGTCAGTTATTATCTATCAATATTAAAATTTCAGATCAAGATAAGTGCATCAGTTTGTTGTGTTCTCTTCCCAATTCGTGGATTAGTTTGGTTATTGCAATAGGTAGCAATGCAACTACCTTGCGGATTGATGAAATAGTTTTATCCTTGCTAACAGAGGAGATGAGATGCAAAAATATGGAGAGCCAGAATGGTGATGCCTTGTCTGTATGAGGACGGTCCCAGAACAGAAACAAAAATAAGTCATCGAGTGGGAGATCTAAATCTAGAGGGAGATCTAAATTCCCAGGAAATCATGTAAAGGTGGTGTGCTGAAAATGCGGAAAGTAAGGGCACTACAAAAGGGATTGTAAATCTAAAGCTCCTAACAAAGGAAAGGGATCTGATGATGCTCCTTCTGCAGAGGCAAAAACCACCTTAGATGAAGGTGGGAATGTGTACTTGGCTTCTTCAAGTACACATGTAGATCATGAGGCATGGTTGATTGACTTAGGTGCATACTTTAACTTCACTCCCCATAAATAGTGTTTCTGCGAGTATGAGAAATATAATGGTGGTGATGTCTTCTTCGAGGATGATAGGAACACTATAATCATTGGTCGCGGAAAAGTAAAGTTGAAGTTGCAAAATGGAAGGGTTAGAACACTTCTGGGTGTTCTACATATTCCTGCATTGGTCAGAAACCTGATTTCCATAAGAAATCTAGATGATGCAGGTGTAAAAACAATGTTCAAGAAGGATACCTCTAAGATGGTTCGGGGAACACTGGTATTGATGTGGGGATTTTAGATTGGAACTCTATACAAGTTGCGAGGTAGCACTATTTTTGATGGGTGAAACAACTCTGTGGTTCCTGAAAGTGGAGAAAAAAATCTAGTGGTCTATGAAGACAAGACCATGTTGTGGCATTAAAGGCTTAGACATATTGGAGAGAAGGGCCTTCGAATACTTCATGGTAAAGGTATGGTAGAAGGTATGAGTAATAGCTCTCTCGATTTTGATTTCTGCAGAAATTTTGTATATGGGAAGCAGAATCGGGTGAATTTCCCCTCTGATGGTAAGAGGGTGAAACATATATTAGAGCTTGTGCACAATGATGTGTTTGGACCTGTGAAGGTTCCATCACTGGGTAAGTCTATGTACTATGTATCATTTATAGATGACTTCTCAAGGAATACATGGATATATTTCCTTAAGAAGAAATCTGAAGTCTTTAACAGGTTTAAATTATTTAAGGCTCTAGTGGAAAACCAGATAGAGAAGAAGATAAAGGTGTTGAGGACAAATAATGGTGGAGATTTATGTAGTAAGGAATTTTAATAATTCTGTAAGAAGTGTGGTATAGCACGACATAAGACTACTCCATACACACCTGAGAAAAATCGAGTTGTAGAAAGAATGAACAAGACATTGATGGAAAGGGAAAGAAGCATGCCTAGTGGTGCAGGGTTAGGATAAGAATTCTTGACAGAGGTGGTGGAGATAGCATGTTACCTGGTCAACAGATCACCTTCATTAGCATTGGAGGATAATAATCCACAAGAGGTATGGACTGGTAAGAAACCCTCTCTTTCACATCTAAAGCTCTTTGGATGTGATGCATATGTATGTGTTCCAAAGGAGAAAAGAACCAATTTGGATAGTAAATCAGAAAAGTGCATCTTTATTGTGTATAAGGATGGTTTAAAGGGTTATAAGCTTTGGAACCCAATAACAAGGAAGGTTGTGTACAGCCGAGATGTGGTGTTCAGAGAGGTCAAAGATGTTACTAAACATGAAGTCCAACCAAAGGAACCTGAGAAGATAGAGTTTGAGCTTAAGCAGGAAGAATCAGACTCTATAGTAGAGGAGGAATCAGAAGTTGAAGGGCCACAAACTCTGGGTGTGAGAAGATCAGTTCGAGAAAGAAGGCAACGAGAAAGGTATAGTCCATCTTCTTTCTATTCAAATTTTGCTTTATCTTTTACTAATGATGATCCCAGAACTATGAAGGAAGCAGTAGATTCAGAGGATGGAAACTCTGGAAAGAGGCCATGGTTGATGAAATGGCATCTTTGCACAAAAATTAGGCTTGGGATTTGGTGGAGTTACCAGTTGGAAGGAAACCCATTGGGAGCAAATGGGTGTTCAAGAAGAAGACAAATGCGGAAGGAAAGGTAGAGAAATACAAAGATCGGTTGGTAGCAAAAAGTTATTTCTAGGTGCCAAGAATTGATTTTGGTGATATTTTTCCTCCTGTTGCCAAGGTAGCTTCTATTAGATTACTTTTATCTGTTGTTGTTGCTTTTGATTTTGAGGTAGAACAAATGGATGTGAAGACAACATTTCTTCATGGGTATCTGGAAGAGGAGCTATACATGAAGCAACTTGAAGGTTTTGTGGTGAAGGGTAAGAAAGAACTGGTATGCAAGTTAAAAAAGTCTTTGTTTGGGTTAAAGCAGTCACCAAGGATGTGGTATCCGAAATGTGATACATTTATACGGGGACTTGGCTTCACCAGAAGCAAAACAGATCACTGTGTGTATTTTAAATTAATTGATGACCATTTTATTTAGCTGATCTTATATGTGGATGATACGTTGCTGGTTGGTAATGACAAAGAAATTATCTAGGATTTTAAGACCCATTTGTCCTCCAAATTCGACATGAAAGATCTTGGTGCTACAAGCTATATTTTGGGCATGGAAATTAAAAGAGATTCGAAAAAGAGGAAGCTCTAGTTAAACCAGAGGAAGTATGTCGAGACAATACTGCAGAGGTTAAATATGCATGATAGTAAACTGGTGAAGGTTGCCATTCGTGTAGGTGTGAGGTTATCTGCTGAACAATGTCCCAAGACACAAGAAGAGGAAGAGGACATGTCCTGTGTTCCATATGTAAGTGCATTCAGTGGCTGTATGTATGCAATGGTCTGTACTAGATCAAACATTGCACATGCAATGGGAGTATTGAGTAGGTTTATGTCAAAACTAGGGAAGGAGCACTCGACATCAATGAAGCGGGTTTTCAGGTATTTGTGTGGCACTTTTGATTATCGTTTGTACTACCAAGGAAGACTAGGACTGGACAAAGTGTTGGATATTCATGGATTTTTTTATGCAGATTGCACTAGATATTTGGATCAGAGAAGATCTACAAGTGGGTATGTGTTTAACCTATTTGGAGGTGCAGTCAGTTGGATGAGTAAGAAACAATCTGCAGTGGCACTCTCAACTACAGAGTTAGAATACATGGCAACCACTCATATAAGAAAGGAAGAAATTTGGTTGCAGAGATTGTGTTCAAGTATGGGGTTAGTACAGGGAGCTATAAGGATAGACTGTGATATCCAAAGTGCAATTTTCTTGGTAAAGAACCCTGCATATCATTAAAAGACAAAGCACATTGATGTTAATTATCATTTTGTGAGGGATATGATAGAAGACAAAAAGGTGTGGCTGGTAAAGGTGGACATTTTGAATAATACTACAGATGCATTGACAAAATCTATGAGCTCTGAAAAGTTATCTTGGTGTAGAGAAACAATGGGCGTTGCAGGGCTGGATAAATGACTAAGCTCTCTCGTGGCCCCCTATGGAAAGAAATCAACAAGTGGGATAATGTTTGGTTGTGTTGTATTCTTTTCACGACTATCCCATGTAGTTAACCGGGGTCATAGGGGGTTTGAGGGGTGCAGGTAACCCCCCTCTATGGGGTCCAGGGCAGCACCCAAAAAAATTTTGTTTTTTGGAACCTATATTAAGTTGGGAGGACCTACCTATGGCTTTGTGCATGATTTTTACACATGGTTTTGGACGTGATGGGTTTCGATCCTTGGTTTTGGACGTGATGGTTTTTGCTCCATGGTATTGGATGCTTCGACATGTATAAATATGTATTGTAACATTGAAAGGAACATAATGAAAAATCAAGCTGGTAGTTCCGGTTTTGGGATCCAGGGGAAAATCTCTATGTATATGTGTTTTAAGTGTTATGCTCTTGCATTGTTTATTTTCTGTGTTTTAGAATTCATATGCAGGTAATTTCTGTATGGGGTTAAAACCTACATTGAAACCCTACGACTACCCCTGATTCACAGCATTGAAACCCTTCTTATACAATACACAAAGAAAATTGTTTCTCAATATGGAACTTAATGTTTGATCATTATACAATCGTTACAATGGCCAACTAGTTGTCGAGAGAAAGACAAGAAAGGTCTGGAATAGGCCTGGAATCCATTATGTTGTTACAGTGCTTACTGATATGATACTGAAAACTTGGAATCACTTCTGTGTTTTTCACTCGTAACCTTTGACCACCAGATCTACGGAAATAGCAAGATTAGTAACTCGCATATGCAAATTCTCCATAACTATTACTTCATTAATTGAAAATTCCATGAAAGCAATCGAAGAGGGTTTACCTTATGCATTTAGAGTGATTAGTGAATATAAATGATACAAAGGAGTGAGAGAGAGAGTAAAAATGGAGGGAAAAAGTATGCAAGTTTGGCACCCAACATCTCCCCCCAATTGGTCTTTTTGCATGTCCTCATGCAGTTTGTTGTCTCTTTAGATCTGGGTTGGACCGACTGTGGTCAGTGTGTAACTGAGCAAGCTCATATTCTTCATCCATATCGGTCCCTAGAGGCTTGTATCCCTATGTAATAAGGACATCCTTTCACCAATCATTACCCACATTATATACTGGAGTGTAATGCTTTGTTGTCAGCCAAATGAGGGGAAATTGAAAGCTCAGCCCGATCCATCGAAACCCACAAGTCTGAATGCATGCACCAAAATGTTGAACCATTTCTAATGCTCATGAAAAATTGGGTGCCCCAAAAGGCTCTATGTTTTTTACATGTGATGACGACATCCTCCATATTCTCTGCCAACTGTAAAGGGCTTCATCCTGAAAAGTGACTATCTATCTGACATAGAGGTCAGTACACCATCTCTATGTTACCAGCATCCATTCCTTAGAACCCTCAATCTGTAGAAAGGTAGAGTGCATGTTATAAATAGTCATTGACTGGCCATTCACTCTCCTTATTATCAATGGCTTTGTAGCTTTATTTCCTTCAAAAGTATCACAAGTCTTCCTCCATTTGACCTGGTTAATGGTGTAGGAGGGAAAGGCTCTCAGGTGCACATCTCCCATGAATGGAATCAGGTTGAAGCTCTCATCATCCTTTAAGAAATAACCATGCGTGTAGACCTCACACATCAAATGTAGGTTCACAATATCATGGATTCTTATAATATGCAGGAATTGTATCGGGTCCTCAATCTCATGGCTGATCTCCTTGTAGATGCTTTCCAGGCAGAAGAAAAAGAACTACTCATGAAGAAACAAAGCATAACTATGGACAGGAGCCCGACAAGAGATTATCTGTTGTACTAGGGTAAACATATGTTCTTTATCTGCCTTCAATACCTGTATCTGCCCTTCTAATTCCCTTATCTTTTTCTGTTGTTTCTCGTAACTCTTCTTTTCTTTATTTAGCTGGTCTATATACTTAGTGACAATCACAACAGCCTATTCCCAAACCCTCGCTATCTCCTTCATTTGTTCCTTCATAGTATATTACCATCTTTGAATTTCAGCCACTAAGAAGAATTCTCAAGCCTCAAACAACTGTTCTCTAGGACCAGTCTGTGTAGCAGCAAAAGTTATGGGAACATATTCATCTATACAACTATTGAGGAGACCTCGACCTTGGGCCTTATGACCTTCCATTTATATTTCCTTCCCTTCTTTTTCAGTCGAGATACCTACTTTCTCAGCTTCCAAACCTCCATTTTTAACTGCGTGGTATCTCCAAACTAAACCTGATACCTCTCCTTGAGAGGTGGTCTTCTCCTCTAACACTGTTCCACCCACTCTTGTTTAATAGTAAATTCATTTCACAGCGCCACAGCTAGTTCAAGAGGTGGTGGATTGTCTTTCTAGGCATCGGTTGGTTTCTTGTCCTCGGGATCACTTTCCTCCTCAAATTATCTCAATTTGGGAATTTCTGCCACTTGTACAATGCCTTCAGTGATCACCCCTTGCTCCAATCTTGTTGACAAAATTCCTTCATCGACCTATTCTTCAAGAAGCCCCTGTTGGGAATCCTCAAGTAATGAGCCAACAATAGCTATGCCCTCCTTTAGGCTGACGTACTTAAATATGGGAGGAACACAAATTTCTTTTGTGAAATCTTGGGAAGAATGGACCTTCCTTGCTCTTCTTCGCATTTTGGGATGAAACAAATAGTGGGGAATATCCTCTGCTTCATTGATACCAATCCCGCCAGCTACTTTTAATTCTCTTTCTTCTTCGCCTTCATCCCTCAATTGGGCTAAGCCTTCCTCGTGTGGTGCCTCTTGTCATGTGGTCGACACTAGTTGTGGAATAGCATCAACCTCAGGATCCACCTCTTCCACATTTTCCTATCCTAACTAGGTTCGTGGTGGTTCTTGTGTAGCACCCCCACTTATTTCAACATCCATGTTTATTTGGGAAAGTGGTGTTGGTCCTAGTGTAACAACATCACTTTCCAGATCTTTGACCAGAACTTCCTCTCCTTGCGCTTCATTAATGAAATTTGATTCCTGCAAAATAACATCAACTCCATCCATTGCCTTCGTACCCCCATCGATAGATTCCACAAGCGAGGTTGGTTCTTATGTGACAGCCTTGACTATATCACCAATCGTCTCCTCAACTTCCATTTCTGCAATAATAGGCTCCATAGATGAGGTTGGTTCTTATGTGACAGCCTTGACTATATCACCAATCGTCTCCTCAACTTCCATTTCTGCAATAATAGGCTCCATAGATGAGGTTGGTTCTTGTGTGAAAACCTCGACTATGTCACCAACTGCTTCTTCCACTTCTACTTCCATGTCTGCAATAACAGGTTCCACAGTTTCTTCCACTTCCATCTCTATACTAACGGGTTTCACAACTTATTCCACTTCCATTTCCATTTCTACATTAACAAGTTCCACAGCTGAGGTTGGTTCTTATGTGACAACCTCAATTGTGTTACCAACCTCTTCTTCTGCTTCCATTTCCATTTCTTCTGGTTCCTCTTCTTCTTTCTCCAATTCCTCAGGCTCTTCCTCTCTAGCAGTGATAACAGCTGCCACTTTCTGCTCCATCATCTTGAGGAATTGCACCCAAGGTACTTGCAATTGGGTCACTGCATGCATGAATAGGAGTCAAACCAGTCCATAATTTGTGAGAACCGCCAGCACTTGGTGTAAGCATCAAGCGTATTGTGTCATAAGTTGAAGACTCTTCATCAAGAAGAAAGGCATGTTCAGAGAATGAACTTATGCCCATGGAAATCGAAGGTGGGCTAGAATTTGGAAGTGGTATTTGAACAAGGTGGTAAACTACCCCTCATAGATTATATATTTCATAACAAAGCTTGCTACTTCACCCCATGGATGTGGCAAGTACTTTTTGTCATACCCCTTTCCCTTCAAAACAACTCTTTCTCTAGCCTGCAAAAATAATTCTGGGAACTTGGGCAACAGAGCCTTCCTTGAGAACCACTTCTTCCCTTGTTGTGTTAACCCACTGACTTCTACAATGGCCTCTTTTGTGAGAGGGATTTCTAGTCCTCTAACCCATGAGAAATTCTCATCCAAATTCATCACGAATTCCACCATGATCCCCTCATCAAACCCCTACAGTATGTTGAAATAAACATCCCATCCTGCCTCTACAAAGACCCGCCACACATCTACATTGCTACGGACCAAGGTTGTATCCTTGGGTTCATGACGCACAACTAGTCCACCCATCTTGTAGAAACCATAACAGAACTTTACTTGTAGCAAACCGTTGGGAGGAGTGACAATTACCAACTTCTTGCAGTAACAACATGGTAAAAAAATGAATAAGGTGGAACAATGGTAAAAGGGTGGGTAATTTCTCAGGAAACAAAGAAAATCATTGTGGATGCAATGATGGTATGGTAATTACTGTGTATTAAATGAAAAGGTACATCTTTCAAATTCCAACACATGCCAATGATTATGCAGAATAATGATGAAGATCATGGAGCATACCATCGCACAAGTTTTAATGATGGTAGTGGTTCAATCATTAGTGCAGTTTTAATTACATCATTGTTTAATTATAATGGCAACCCCCCAACTTATAAATAGCCATCCTCTGCATGTCTATGCCTTGTCCACAAAATATTTAATCAAATATATAAATGTCAATGGAGATGTACCTGGCAACCTACCTAATAGTTGGTAGAGAAATAGCAGAGTAACAACAACGAGGGAGTAACAACAATAACAAGTAACAACATTGACGGAGTAACAGTACCGGTGACGTAACAGCATCAATGGAGTAATAACATCGATAGAGTAATAAAATCTGCAGAGTAATAGCATCGGCGGAGTAACAACAACAATGGAGTAAAAACATTGGTAGAGTAACAACATTAGTGGAGTAATAGCAATGATGGAGTAACAACATTGACAGAGTAACAACAACCGAGGAGTAATAGCAACCAAGGATTAATAGCAACCAAGGAGTAACAACACGCGACGAGTAACAACACCTTGTTGGGCATGGAATCACCCCGAGGCATATTTTGGGGCTTAAAGCCCATGTTTTGACCGAATGATTTTGTAAAGCCCCGTGAATTGTGGGCGTGGAAGTATGTTAGAGTCATACGGTTGTCCGCCCTAGATTGTAATGTAATGCCAGCCTACCCATCATCCGGGGACCATGAGATTGCATAAATAGAGCAAGGCTCTAAGTGTAAAGGAGAGAACAAGTCTAAGTGATTGAGTAAAAAGTATCTAAGTGTGTCATGGGTCATAGCATAGGAGAAGGCTTTGTAGCTGAGTGTGCAGAGGCCTAGTAGTCCGCAGTTGATTGTGTGGACCCTTGCAGCTGAGTGTGCAGGGTGGAGTCGAGTCTATAACCAAGGAAGAGAATAATAAAGAGAAGTTTTAACTTAAATCCATGTATGTGTTCTTGGGTTATTATATGTTTGATATAAATTGCAATTATACTATTTATTTACTGCATGCACTTGTATGAATGATTGATATTGCTAAGTATAAATTAATGCATGTAAGTAAGCTAAGTTAATCAACTAACAGTGAAACACTAGTAAGGGCTTGGGTAATAACAATGTTCAGCCCCCGAGTAGGGCTACATGAAGGCAACATCTCAAGCTGTGAGCTACGAAACCTAGTTCTAGCACCCTCCAATACTACTTCAGGGTGAGGAAACCTAGTTCTAGCACCCTCCAATACTACTTCGGGTGAGACCTCAGTCCGCGCTACGCGGACTGTTGCCGAAAGGGCCAGTAGTACTGAGATTTTTTTGGCTAAATCACCTTTGAACCGAGGAGTAACGACACCCAAGGACTAACAACACACAAGGAGTAACAACACCCAACATGTAACAAAACCCAAGGAGTAATGAGACCCAAGGAGTAACAACAATCGACAAGTAACAACACTTGACAAGTAACAGCACCTAACGAGTAACAACACCCAATACTTAGAAATTTTCAGGAGTAACAACAACAATGAGTAATAGCACCCAAGGAGTAACAACACCCAAGGAGTAACAACAACCAAGGAGTAATAACACCCAACAAGTAATAACAATTGAGGAGTAACAACACTCAATACTTCGAAAATTTCTCAAGAAATCAATATTAGTGGAGTGATTGTCCCAATTACTCAAGAAATTTTTCATCTCCTCCACTATTTTTCCTTGATAGTAGCTCCTACAAGAAGACAAAAAGTGAGTAGTAACAACATTATATATATATATATATTAATTCAAGGGTGCAGAGGAGGTATCTTCTGCACCAACAACCTTCAATCCAGATTTTTCAGAGAGATGTTTCATGAAGGATTCTCTGGAGGTTGGGCGATGGTAGAGTCTAAGTTTATGTCCATTTACAATGAAAGAAACAGGGGAATCATTGATTGTAACCTATCTAACAGTCCCATTGTCAAATACCGCATCAATCTTGTTACACTAAAAAATGTCACCATGACTATTTACAGTTAGTATGGCTCTATCAACAGTCATGCTATCCTCTTAGCCAAGTCTTATGCCTTTGCTCTCCATGTCAAACTCCAGAAAGAGAGAAAGTCTTTATAAATGTATTTATCTCTGGGTACGCAGGTTCTCTCAACCTTACCTGCGGGTACGCACCCAATGTTCACAAAAGTTGCGTACTTGTACGCTCTGTATGTAAAGGGGCAGGTGCCTACCCCTGTAAAGGTCAAAATGCGCAAGTTTCATCTTTAAAAAGTTACTTGTGGTCATTTCTAGAGCATTCTAGAAGGTTGTTTGACGTGTATTGAGCGCCTCCAGATGGTTCATGTACCCCTACCAAAGAGGAACTTATCCCATCAATGAGGGAGCTATCCCATCCAAAGAGGGGATTATCCCATTGATGGTGGACCTGAATAACTTCCTCTAGACCACTATAAATACAGGCATTGGGCCAGAAGGAGAAAAGGTTGGAAGCTAAACATTTCTAAGGGTAGATGCTGCTGGAATTAGGACTCCCATTTAGAAGCTTGTGAGGAGAGATTGCCATCTTTGCTTGTTCTATTTGGAAGTGGGTGAGCTTTGTCAAAGTAAAGGAGAACTCTTGATGGACCCTGGGAGGGACTTGCACAACACCAAGGCTCAGGTTGTAATTGTTCCTTTTGTTTCCTATTAATGCAAATGAGTCCATTCTTCTCAATAACTTGTTATTTATGAGTTGTTTCATGTACTCCTTGGTCAATGTGTTAAATATGTTTTATTCTATGAGATTATCAAGTGCTATTTAATCGCTTGATTGTTAGCGGATGCAGGTTTCAAAGTGAAGGAGGAGCTCATCCGGATCAGTGAGGCTGGACTGCTACAACAGCGTTGGATTATAGGTAGGATCTAAACACTTAATTTGTTATATAGTAAATGCATGTTTAGAGAAGGATTGCTCTTGTTTGTCTTGTTTGTCACTAGAGAGTCTTAGGCTCCTAGGGAGGTTGGTTGTGTCCGCACTATCGACTCTTTCCGCCTGACAAAATGGCGACTCCGCTGGGGACTCCATTGATGTGAAAGTCTTTTCCTTTGTATGCAACTTTGATCTGAGAAAAGTCATTTATTTTCTGGTTTTTGGCTCTGTGACTTTGTTTTTGGGTGGGCTAGCTTAGGGTTAGATTGAATTTAGTTTTTCTTGGTTTTTTCAGTAGTACGCACCCTCTGAGTATTGCACAGTGCGTACTTGTACGCACTGTTTCTATGTGCATAGAGCGGGCCCGCACCTGGCTTAACAGGTTGCCTGCGTACCCTGCTAAAAATTAAGAAATTTCCATTTCTTGCATTTTTTCTCTTAGATTTTGCTTTTTCTTAGTTTTTACTGCCCAGATACATTAGTCTCTTGTCAAAGATCTTCACCTGAACTTGTTTCGATAGCATTGAGTGTTTTAGTGGATTTCATAGAACTTTAAGCCCTAGGGTTTGATTTTTGAGTAGGTCTTGTAGTGACTTTGGCGGTAGAAGTTGTCAAGCCTTAGATCTCTCTGGTTTTGTCAGCCTTCTTAGAAGTCGGACCTGTCATAAAGTCTACCTGTGAGAGCAACTTACCTTTGAGTTGTCTCTTTGGCAAATTTCGAAGTACTTGTTGATTGAGTATTGAATTCCATTTTACAAAAAGAACAAAAAGATTTTAGTTTTGTTTTGACTGGTCTTTTGATTTTGCATTAGCTGGTCCTTGACTTGATTTTGGTCAAGTAAAACAACCTAGAATCATCTTTGTAGGCTTTTGCCTCGTTAGGTTTGCTTAGAGTAAATTTCTTTTTGATTTGCTTGTGAGTCAAGTTTTCATAGATTTTATAGCTTTTGAGATTGATTTTCGTTAAAATAGATTTATATGCTTTATTAAATAAGAGAAAATACAAAAACATCTCCTTTGAAAAGTTTTGTTTCAAGTAGCTTTGAAGAGTTTTGAAAGAAAAAGAGTTTTTCGTGCACGTAAGGAGTGGTCATGTTTGTATGCTTGGAAAGATAAGAGAATTGTTTCTTTGATTGTCTTTACTAAGAAAGTTGTTTTCTATAAAATTTGCATTTCTCAACTCTCTTAGTTAGGAATTTCATTGAAAGAGAAAAGTAGCGTAAATCATCTTAGGTGCATCTTTGTAGTGGTTTGAGTCGAGTCTACACACCATTGGTTTCACTTCCGCTACCCTTTGTCTTTAAGAAAAACCATAAAATTAACGCTTAAAGTAAAATCAACGTAGTAACTTTTATTTACTAGGGCTCCGAAACACCAATTTAGATCAGGCTAGTGTCTTGGAGTAGGAGAGTAATTAACTCTCCAAGACAACAAAACCAAACAATTAGCTTATCTTGTGATAGAATAAATCCAATTGTCTCATTTGTACTCTGGGAAAGCTCCTCTTAAAGGAGAAGCACGAGCTCATGTCCGAACCAGTGAGGGGATCAATCCCCCCTGGTTGGGAACGACGCCAGACACGCACGTATTACAAACGGTAAACCTCGGATTAACCATTGTCGAGGAGCCAGGGGTCACTTGTCGGTAAACCTTTGATTATTGTCAAGGAATCGGCAAGGGGATTGAGCTTGATACTCTGCCCTTGCGTGCTGTCGGAGTGTAGACTGTTCCCCCAGGTGCATTTGTTGCAGTTGGTAACCTTAATGACCATTATCTTTAGGATTCTACCGAGGTGACGGTGGAGGGAAGATCCCACTGTACCTGGAGCAGACGTCGGCTAGACTCACTTGGATTTTCCGGGGGGTTCACTTCACTCGAGACGGTTAAAGTGGAGGAACTTGTGCCAGTCTATTCATTAAGCAGGTTGCCGGGGTAACTGTTCCACCCGCCACTTCTGTACTGAATCCGGCGATGTTGGGTTTCATCTCCAACTAGCGTTTTTGGTCTGGAAGGCTACTGTTTGTGCTTGGTTTGACGCCCTAGATTCTTTAGGCGTGTGATTCAAATTTGTTTGGCTCTTTAGAGACTTTAGGTGGTTTGATTTGAGATTTTACTTTGTTTTCGTGTGTAGTAGTTAAAAGTTTTTAGCTATGGCGGAATTACCGAGACAGTCCCGTAGACTTCGGGGCCAGTCTCCTGAAGTTGTTTCTGTGGCCGAATTGTTGAGAAGATCCCATAGACTTAGGGGTGAACCTCCTCGAGACGACCCCAGTAATCAAGAAGGTTTGAAGGTCCTTGTAACTCCTCCTAGTGGCAGTAGAGTAGGTTCACCTGAAGAAGGAGAATCTTCCTTGGTAGTCCATTCAGATTACCAAGGTCTAGAGACAGGTTATAATCCCGAAGCTGTTACAGTTTCTGAGCTTGTTGGTAGTTTTTCGTCTGCTAGTGATACAGGCGAAGAACCTGAAATATCTGAACCTATTACTCCGACTTCTAGTGTTCCAGATTCACCAAGAGTAGAACGAGTTATCACCGAAAATCTTCCTACTAGTCTGATTGCTATAGAAGAACTTGCTCCAGAGGAAGAAATAGGCGTCTCTAACCTTGAAGATCAACTTACTATTGAGCTCAGGGAGCGTGAATCTATCTTTTACAGTCCTCCTAGAAGTACTACTTGGTACCTTTCGTTAACCAATTATTTAGACAACTCAGGGGTAGGTTTTTCTACACCTCGTACTCCTTTCCCACCTAGAGGTGTTTATACTCCTGTAAATATGTCTGGTCAGTCGTCCGTGTTTATTCAAACTCCTTAATCTTTCTTACACGGCGGTCCTTCTGTTCCCACCGGGTATCAATCACTTTCTGGTACCTTTGCGGGGGCATCTCCTCAACCCATTGATGATGGGTTATTAGCTGGAAACAATGGTAATATACCATTGGGTGTAGGAGACATTTACATGATGTCAGGTTTAGTTCCCGTTTCCCAACCTCAAGGTGGCCAATTACCGCCTGGGGGGCAACCTCAAGGTACACAAATCGTGTATGGGGGGCAACCTCAAGGTCAGTATGTACCTATGGTGCAATACATGCCTCAAGGTCAACCCCAGCCTCAATATGTACCCCAAGGATGGCAACCTCAAGGGTATCAACCCCAAGGGTATCAACCTCAAGGGTATCAACCTCAAGGTCAAGGTCAACCCCAGTATCTGTATTTACCTCAAGGTTATCAACCTCAAGGTCAATACTCGAGTCAAGGTTATCAACCACCTCAAGGTCAGTCATATGTTCAAGGTATGGGAACTGCACCTTTCAATTATCAATCCTATCCTCAATCCGGTTATGGATCTCAGTATCCTCAACCTGTTATGGGTCAATACCCCGGAATGTTAGTGTGGGATCCATCACAGGGTCAACAGGTGTTGCAGCCAAGTATACAGTTGGTACCTCAAGCTGGACAACCCGTAGTTTCTGGTCCACCCCAGCAACCGCAACCTGTCCAGTCAAATGTTCAAACTTCTGTAACTTCGGCAGTTACTCAGCCGCCAATAGCACCTAGTACTCCATCTCAAATGGCTGCTGCAACTACCGCTACATCTGCCGCACTTACTTCTGGAGTATCGACATCTCCGGTTTCTACTGTCTCTGTAACCACTCCTCAGACATCTTTACCGTTGTCTAGATCTACGATTCAAACCACGGTCGAGATGCCTACAGGTCAACCTGGTATAAGTACAGTTGTCACTACTCAACCTCAATTTGTTCAACAACCGTACCAGGGACAGTACCAACATGGGCAAGCTGTCCAACAGCCGGTTTACCAGTATCAACCGTATCCTGGGTACACTTATCAACAACCTCAACAACCCCAGTACGGTCCGGTTAATCCTGGTTTTCCAGGAGGATATAATATCCCTAATGCGACTCCTGTTCCTAGTTATCCTGGATATCCTCCTACTGGGGCTGGTCTTGTGACCCAGAGTTTTAGAGATCCTAACTGGCAGTTACCGTTTATCGCAACTTTGGATTTACCAGACTTGACGCGCCTAACGAACGATCCAATTCAATATCTTCCGTTCTGGCCGCCAATGCCAAATAAGTTGCCCAGTGATATACCCAAGTTCGAAGGTAAGTCTGGAGAGGATCCGTCCAATCATGTGATGACTTACCACCTCTGGTGTGCTTCAAATTCTATCTCGGATGATTCGATCCGCTTATGTCTTTTCCAGCGTACACTCATTGGTCTCGCGGCCAAGTGGTGCATTGAGTTACCATGGGCCTCTTTTTACAATTTCAGCCAGTTAGCTACCTCGTTCTTAACTCACTTTCAGTTGCCGGTCAGATACGATAACGGCACGGAGCTATTAACTTCACTAAAACAATCAACGTCCACATATATTTCTGATCACATTCATGAGTGGAGACGTCGAAGAAGGTTAGTGAAAGTTTTTATCCCGGACCAAATCTTAGCTGAATGGTTTGTTAAATCATTATTACCGAAGATTACTGAAGATGTAGCTAAGGCCGGAGTAGTTACTGAGGAGCAAGTCATTTCTCAGGAGCAGTACCTTGACTTAGTTTATACTCAGTCGGGTACGTTACATGAGAAGATTCCAGATCTTCCAAAATCGAGTCAAATCGTTGCTGCTCCTTCGGGATCTCATGCCGCTGATGGTATGATTGGTATCATGAATACAAAGAGTAAGAAGAAGTCTTCCAAGGCTTCAACTACTCCTATAATCACTTTTCCCGATTCCCCGATAGGAGAGTCTTCTCCTGAACTTTCCGCCGATATTCACGCTGTAGAGTCATCTACGGCCAAATAAAAAAATGGTGGAAAGAAGAAAGGAAAGAAGAAGGCTAAAGCAGACAAGGCTCCGAAGGAGAAAACGGAAAATTCATAAACCAATGACGAAAAGCGCAAACCTCGATATCCTTGTCTTATTTGTGAAGAGGATCATTTTACGAGAGATTGCCCTCATCGGGCCGAGGTTGTGAAAATAGTCAAAGGTTCTCCCACTCCTGTTGTGTTAAAAGATCCATTTCCAAAGCAGGAGAGTAAGATGATAGGTTCTTCCTCGACTGCCAGTGAAGAACCCATTTTGATGATGTCTCATGTGAGGATTGCGACTCGATCGCAAGATTATGGTAGTAAGAATCCTGTTGATGGTAAGGAAGCATAATCTTCTCATTCTAACCCATCAACCTCAGCTCTTGGTTCCGATCCACTACAGATCGAAAAACCTAACTCGGACTTAGTAATCAAACCGCCTGCCAAGGGTGTACTTCGAAGGTCTGCTTTCAATCCACATGCGAGAGCAACCTAGAATTACAACATTGTTGAGGATTTAGCTGTTTCACCCTCAGCAATGTCGGCTTTAGAAGTGCTGCAATCATGCCCAGCACAACGAAAATTACTTTTGTCGGCTATCGGAGCTGTTGATGTTCAGGACCCGAACCTGATAATCTTCGATCTAGAAAATAGTACACCGCGTCTACCCCATCAAATGGCTTTCCAAATTCCAGTGATAGTCAAGAACAAGCCTATTCATCGGACTGTGATTGATGAGGGAGCTTCTACGTGTATTATGTCGATTCAATGTTGGAGATCGCTTGGTTCTCCTTCGTTGAACCAATCCCCGACCATCCTTAAGGCCTTTGATGGCCGTGGGTTCCGTCCTTTTGGTATTCTATAGGAATTTCCTATAGGGGTAGAAGGTAAAACCGTTAGTCTGGATGTGGAGGTGGTTGATGCCCCTCTAGACTACAACCTTCTTTTGGGTCGAAGTTGGTCATATCCTATGACAACAGTCGTTTCATCGGTCTTTAGAGTAATAAAGTTTCCATATAACGGTAAGATCGTGACCATTGATCAGCTGACATACTTTTCATCCGACCCAGCCTCTTCAGAGAGTATCCAGCATGTCGGTAAGACGACAATCCCTTATAGGGACGTTGGCGTAGGTTTAGTTAAAGATTCCGGTTTACTGGGAACTTTTCCTTTCCCTCCAATCAACGCAGACCCTTCATTTGCATCAATTCATATGATTACATCAGAAAAAATTATTTATGATGATCCTTGGATCGTCCCATCTGAATCTGAGATAGACTCATTCGGTGATGCTCTGCCTTTGAGTCCATATGAAATTGCTTATGAAGCCGTCATGTCTTTTACCGACTCACGTTCAACCGAGATCGACCAAATGAATGTGGTCAGTGAAGAATCACTTTTCACATCAACCTTAGAATGGATAACATTTCCCGAAGTCGTGTCATCTGACGAACAACTTCGCGAAATCCTAAGTGTAGACGATCTACCATGGGAAGATCTCCATCACAGATCTTCGTTTTTACCTAAGGATGATTCTTTTGAAAATGATTTTTCATCTATCTTTATCGCTGAATATGTCAAAGACGCTCAGAATCCAACGAAACATTCTGATTCAGAGTTGAATTTAGGGAATATTTCTCGCACTATTCCCATTGATATTTCAGTGAAACCCGGAATTGAGGAAAACATTCATATAGGTGCCTCATGCACAGAAGATGAAATCCAAACTTACAAGGCCCTATTCCAAGAATTCCGAGATGTGTTTGCCTGGTCTTACGAGGAAATGCCAGGAATCGACCCTGCCATTGTTGTTCATGAAATAAAGACCTACCCGGATGCTAAACCCGTCCGGCAACGGTTGCGTCAAATTCACCCTCGGAAAGCGGCTGCGATTAAAGCAGAAGTCGAGAAGCTCTTGAAAGCAGGTTTCATTTATCCAATCCCGTTAACGGATTGGGTATCGAATGTTGTTCCGGTCAACAAAAAACAAGGAACAATAAGAATCTGTATCGACTATAGGGATATAAATCGAGCTTGTCCAAAAGACAACTATCCTACACCTTATATCGATCAAATTATTGATGATTGTGCCGGAAGTGAAATGTTTTCCTTCATGGATGGTTTTTCGGGCTATAATCAAATCAATATTCTACCTGCCGACCAACCAAAAACGGCATTCATTTGTCCATGGGGGACATTTGCTTATTGCAAATTACCTTTTGGGCTTAAGGATGCCGGGGCCACTTTTCAACGGGCGATGTCTTATGCATTTCATGACATCAAGCACATTGTGCAACCATACCTCAATGATTTGCCTGCTCATTCTTTACACCGAGCTGATCACCTTGTCCACTTACGAGCAATCTTCATGAGGTGTCGACATTATCGAATTCGGTTGAATCCCCATAAGTGTGTGTTCTGTATAGAGACGGGTCGATTGCTGGGATTTGTTGTTTCAAAAGCCGACATTCGCGTCGATCCCTCGAAGGTTAAAAGCTATCATCAAATTGCCTCCTCCTTCGAGTTTGCGCCAACTCCAAAGTTTGCAAGGGAAAGCGAACTTTTTATGCCGATTCATTCCAAATTACGCCGAGGTCACTAAAGGTTTTACACAGTTGTTGAAACAGAACGATCAATTCTTTTGGGATGATATTGCCCAACAATATTTTGATGCACTTAAACACGCGTTGACCCATGCACCGTCGTTGCATCCTCCCAACTACAACCAGGACTACTTCTTATACCTCGCAGCTTCACATTCCACCATTGGAATGGTGTTAGTTCAAGAAGATGAATTCGGAGCGGAACATGTGATATATTATCTTAGTAGGACATTAAACCCCAATGAGCTAACATATTCGCATGTGGAGAAATTGGCCCTGGCAGCCGTTCAAGCTGTCCAGCGTTTTCGTCACTACATTTTTCTCCGTAAAACTACAGTTATTTCGGATTGCAACCCTATGATTTATATTTTGAAAAAACAACTGCTAGGGGGCAAGTACTCTAAATGGATCGTTATCCTGCAAGAGTTCGACTTGGAGTTTGAAAAGTCCAAGTCTAAGAAATCCTTAGTTTTTGCGGAATTGATGTGTGATTTCCCGCATGCTGACACAGAAACTGTGGCAGAGGAGTCCATTGCGAACGAATCTTTGTTTCTTATCAGTACTTTATATCCGTGGTACGGGGATATAATCATCTATCTCCAAACCCAAACCTTTCGGCCTGAAGCTTCACAGTCGGAACGTCGAAAAATTCGGTTTCAATCCCAGCAATACAAGATTATTGGAGATACACTTTATCGCCGGGGGGCAGACTTAGTTTTTCGACATTGTTTAACTCACGAAGAGGCTGAGAGGGTTTTGAATGATTTTCACTCTGGAGCATGTGGCGGTCATATGTCTGGGTATGCCACAGCTCAGAAGGTGTTGCGCGCTGGCTATTTCTGGCCGTCCATGTTTAAAGATTGTATCATTGCGGTCCGAAAGTGCCACAACTGTCAAGTGTTTGATCGCAAGATGCGCGCACCACCTGCTCCCCTCCACCCTATAATTGTCGTTGGTCCATTCGCCAAATGGGGTATCGATTTTATTACTTGTAACCCTCACTCGGCCGGGGGGCATGCGTATATCATCCTCGCGGTTTATTATTTTACTAAATGGGCCAAGGCGATGCCTACATTCGACGCAAGCGGCAAAACAGCTGCAGTTTTCGTATTCAATCATATTATAACTAGGTTTGGTGTCCCACAAGCAATCATCACTGACCATGGGAGCCATTTTCGAAAGATCATGATGACTGAGCTTACAAGCCAGCTTGGTTTGCGCCACGATAGCTCTACTCCTTATTATCTGCAAGCCAACGGTTTGGTTGAGTCTATCAACAAAGTTCTGGTTATCATGATCCGACGAACCATTGGTATTCATCGGTCGAATTGGCACAACATGTTATTTTCAGCGCTATGGGCATACCGAACCTTAGTGAAAACTTCAACAGGGTTCAATCCTTTCCAGCTAGTTTATGGCTTAGAAGCTGTGTTACCCATTGAATGCGAAATCCCATCACTTCAAATGGCTGTCGAATTACTTCCAGCTACTTCCGAAGAGGAGAAGCATTTATTATACTTAGCTAAATTAGATGAGACTCGACGTGACGCTGCATTGGCAATCGAGACTCACGCGAAGCGAATGAAAGCTCAGTATGATAGAAATGTGACCCCTCGAAGTTTTTCGGAGGGAGACCTAGTGCTATTATATGATCAAGCTAACGATAAGCTAGGTGCTGGAAAATTCGTTCCTATGTGGCATGGACCCTACATTGTAAAGCGAAAGCTAGAAAAAGGGGCTTATGAGCTGGTAGATTTTGATGGGGACTCTTTGGGTAAACCCAGAAATGGACTTTACCTAAAGAGTTATTATGCTTAAATGGTGGGTATGGAGAATTTTTAGTTAGGTTAGGTTTTCCTTCTAGCTAGTATGTTTGTTAGTTTAGTTAGTGTGCTTAGTTTAGAGAGTGTGTTTTTCGTCGTTATTCTGGCTTATCTTGGTTTTACTCTTGATATTGCAGATGTCGACGCCTCTCCAAACATACATTGGATTTGCTGATGGTGCTTTTCGTAGTACACGGAATATCTCTTCCGCAGCTTGGGTTATCTATTCGCCCTCTGACAACATTGCAGAATACAGTGCAGTGGTTGAATTATTATATGAATCTATTTCATTTGGAATTCGACGTTTGATAGTGAGGTTAGATTCTGAACTTGTTGTATTACAGCTTAATAGAGTATATGCCATTAGAAATCCTGTGTTATTAAGGTTGTTTTTGAGAGTGCGTCTCTTGGAACGTGAATTTGATTACATTGAATATCAGCATATTCCAAGGTCTTTAAATACATTAGCAGATGCAATTGCTTCTCGAATGTTGGACAGACATTTATGATAATCATGCAAGTAAATTTAAAAACATTTCATCACATATGTTAAACAAAATGAGCCAGTAATAATGATATATATATATAGATAGGAGTGTGTCAAAAAATATACATTGTCTTCGATCATAGGTTGAAAAACACCTTATGATCGGCAAAAATGATAAGTACAAAAAACCAAAAATGTCATATGTGTCTACAAAAACGACTAGCCAATCACTGGTGGTGCTCTCTATACAAGACCACTGCCCGCGCTACCCTACACAAGAACCTCCTAAAAGGTCCTGGGACTGCGACCACATAGCGCTGAAGTCGAATGGGAATGTCATCTATGGTGGTCTCTGGTATATCCACCGTCAGACACTCTAGATCCTGTTCCAGCTCGGCCAAGGTCTCTGCGGCCGCATCCTGTGGGGCTGGTGCTGGTACAGCTGGTGCTCTCCTCTCAAAAGCCTGGAGGTTGGCTGGACGCCGTGGACCTACATCTGCATTTTGAAAATTTGTACTGTCAGTTTGAGGCGATATATATAAAAACAAAAAATATATATATATATAATTTGAAAACTTGTGAAAAATGAAATACCTCTGTCGTCCCACTGTTCTCCCTGTGGAAGAA
This sequence comes from Pinus tabuliformis, assembly GCA_031772625.1. Lineage (NCBI taxonomy): Eukaryota > Viridiplantae > Streptophyta > Pinopsida > Pinales > Pinaceae > Pinus > Pinus tabuliformis. Next base: position 345,458,363 of record CM062819.1, on the reverse strand, counting down.
CCATGTCCGGATCATTCCGAAAATCCATTCCGGCATAAGGAAAGTCCTGAATAGCAAAGACCTGGCTCTCTAGCCAGTGAAAGTAACCATCAGGAAATCGAACAACTGCTGCGCCCTCATCAGGATGTCGGGCCATTACCGCAACCCATCTCGTCAGCTTAGGCTCCCGAGGTGCCCCAACTGGAACTGTAAGATGCTGGGGAACCAGCATTGGAACTCTCTCTAGGGCAAAGCTGACAACTATAGGCCCATATCCAAAGGTCTTCAGTTGTCCTCTCTTTTCCCTGGTTAGTTGGCCCTTCAAATTAGCCAACATAGCATCACACCAGTTGAAAACGGTGCCATGGTAACAGTCTATAGCCATCCGCATTTGGGACCCGGTGGCTTGGTGCAAAGCGGCCGCGCCGCAAAGTCTGGTAACAGTAAAGGCTATCACCATAAGTTCAGGTCGGGATATGTACTTGATTTCTATCCCCTTCTCATGGTTTTGGTTGTTGCACCACTCTAGTCGGAGACTAGCAAGGGATTGGCCACCCGGCCTAGTCCCGAATAGAGAAAGTTGCTCGCCCCTGTTAGGCAAGCCAGTGAGAAAATATATGTCGGAGGGCTCTATATCGAGCTGGTGCTCTCCGATGTAGAAACATTGCTCCTGAATGTTCCACCTTTCAACCAGCCACTCAAGAAAAGGCACTTGTCCCCTCATGCCAGCTATGGCCCAGTATTTGTACAGTCCGCAGGCTTTTAATGCATCAATGGAAGGTTGATGACCTATCGTGGCCAAATCAACATCCTCGTGCTCTCTTTCACGCCAATCAAGCATGGTGTGCTCCCTGCACATCATAAAACATCAGTGAGAATCCATAAAATTGAAAAATTTTGGTTTATTTTGGAGGTATAAGGGTTTCAAATTGTGTTTTGCGGGGTACGCACCCTGGCCTTTAGGGACAGAACGCTGGTACGCAGGTTCCCTTAAGGCCGGGTGCGTACACCCCGTAATTTTCCCATTGAGAAAATATCGGGGTACGCAGGTCCGCAGTGCATGACCTGCGTACCCCGAAGGGTGCATTTTGAAACCCCAATGCTCCCAAAAAATCAAATAAAAACTTAAAATTAGATTCTAAACGGATGAAAAACAAGAGAGGGGTGTTGTAGAATACCTGGTGAAACGACGTTCGATTCTGACGGTCAGATTCTCCGCAATCTTCACGGGAAGTTTCTTTTCAAAAGCCCTTTTCTCAACCTCAACAGTAAAATGGTAAAAATGACATGGTAAGAAGTCTTTTTATAGGGTTTTTGGATAAATAAATGCTAGATTTGTTTATTTTTCACCATGAAAGGACATTTTCGATGAATTTTTTCCCATCTTAAACAGGTATGAGTAATGTGTTGTTTTTGTGCAGGACAAAGGGACTTTAGGGTAAATTATCATTTTTCACGTCAGAGTCATCTTTTAAGCTCTTTTTTGACTCCTAAAATATGAAAAGATCGCCGAGTGTTTCTTTTACACTCGTTAAAACGGAATTAAAAGACGGTCCCTTTATAGCTCTTTTCTGACCGTAAAATCAGGAAACGATTGTCGGGTTTTTGTCGTTTCAAACTCGATGTTATCACTGAAAATTCCAATGCCAAAATTTCAAAACTGCTCACATTAGTTTGATGCGCATAAAGCATTTTTAGCAGTTTCGCAGCGTGCTGCGAAACCCCTGTAGCAGCCTGTTTCAGCACAAAAAATTTTGCTTTCTGTGTTTACTAGTCAACTTCCAGGAGGTCTCTAAAGCAACTGAAAGCCTATTTTGGGAAATGGAAAGAGGTTTTTATTCCTAACATACTAGACTAGAAAAACCTCCTTCAGTTTCCTCAAATCCGTTACGAGATAAGAGAAATTAATGACCAAAGTTGCGCTACGAAACTGCTGTAGGTGCAGTTTTTAATTTCCTATTTTACACATCTTTTTCAAGGATTGATTCTGGGCATCTGGAGTAGTTTTTCAAAAAACCAAAGGAGGTTTTTGTTCAGAATGGATTTTTTCACAAAAGCCTCCTTCAATTTTTCCAAATACGTTTTCTGCGAGAAGTTATAAGCTCTGTCCCAAGACCTATTTTTCAGCCAGAACAGAAGCTTATATTTCATGTCATCTTCACTTACCATTATATCAGCAATGCAAGAAAAAGAAGGTGAGATACATCAGAATGGTTAACAAGCAACTGAGAGCTGGGATTAGAAGCAAGAAGAAACAAATTGAAAACTTAAAGATACAGCTAAGTAAAATAGCTGCTAATTGATGTTGTTGTTCAAAGAAAGGTGTTGTTCTAAGTTTTGTTAAATTTTGGCTTAGTTTCATTATTTTGAGGACATATAGGTCTCTGCCACATGTAAAGGGGGTTAAAAGAATCAAAGGTCAAGGAAGAAGAGTGGTATGAAATTGATATTCCCTTGAACTTTACTGCATCTGCGGGCACTCGAGTTCATAACCTAGCATGTTGGTTTGATGTTTTATTCAATGGAAGTGTTGTACAATGATGGCTGACTACTGCCCCCCAATCTGCAGGCAATGCACAGAATCGAATGTTGAATAGCTGGTAGTATTTGACAAAAGGTTTCTCCTAGGAAAGCTCTCTCGTCCGCACAATGAATGAAATGCATTAGTTTAGAGATTTTTCTGCTGATGAATTTCATTTAACTGTAATGTCATCCGCTCCAGGATTTGCAAGAATTTCAAGCATGAATGTTATGAGCATTGATAAGTTATTTGTGAGCAAGGTGGCAGAGCAGTTAAAATCTCAGGGGAAATTGAAATTGTTTAAAACAGTTTCGCAGTTTCGCAGCGCGCTACGAAACTGCGAAACTGCTGTAGGTGTTGTTTTTAAAACGCAGGCAAACAGTTTGATGGGAGAATCAGAAATTTGCAAAGGGAACACCTCAGTGACATGAAAGGGATCAAAGGAAGCTGCTACAGCCATTCAACATTTTCCAGGTGTACCTTTAACAAAAGGTGAAATCTTTTAACCTAAGTTTAAGATTTTTGGTTATAAAGCCACTTTATTCTTGGTGATTAGGGTTTGGAAAAGAGCTGCATACGAAAAGCTTTGGTTGGCACGCCTGTCTACCAAGGAAGCCTCCAGCATATCAGGAGCATGGTGTTACCCTATTCTCTTGGGTTATTAAAGAATTAAAGTATCCACTGCTGCATACTCGGTGATGGGGGACCAGAACTGAAAATTTAGGGATATTTTCAGCCAATACAGAACAAATCAAAGCCTTCGGTATTCAAAGCCAGCATGGGACATTAATTGCCCATCTTATGCCATCTCATGCCATCTCAGCTGAACGAAGAGAAAGCCAGGTGTCAAAGCTGCAAGGAGGAATCAATTTATGAAGAAGATAGAGTTAGAGTTATGGTTGGTTTAGGACTCTTAAACACTACAGTTAGTGATACTCTTCTCATGCTATCACAGCCACCGCCAGAAGGAGAGCATATGTCAAAGAACGAAGTTCATTGTAATTAAAGCCATTAAAGCTACAGCTATAGTAATCCACTCGGCAGAGAATGAATCTTGATTGTAATAAATACTATGTCCAGCATGATGTAGGATTAGAATCCTAGTTGTTTTAGGTTTCTAAAGCTGTCAGTTAGTAGTAAGTGACTTTTATTAGTTAGTTTAAAGATGAATAGGTGTCATTAGAAAAGGACTTCGAGTTCCCCTCAGATGAAGGGAAGTCAGGTAGAAGAACTTTATAAATAGCCGAAACAGAGATAGAGGAGGGGTTGGATATTTTGAAGACTGTTTTGGCTTGTGTGTAACAGAGTTTTAGTAATACAGAGGACTGTTTTTCTTCTCAGGATTCACAATGGATCTTCTTGTTCAAATGTATGATGGTATAGTTTCTTTAATGTTATTTTACAGTTTGGTAAATGCATAATCACTCAGAACTCATGGATCATGCTCTGACTTCCTGTATGCCTTTGCAAATTGTGGTCTCATGTAAGTTATGTTTGAACATTTAGATGTAAAGTGCCTTGACTTCTATGAAAGATAGTGTTGTTGTTTACTGAGATATGAGTGACTCCATAAGCCCAATGGGAATCAATTCAATGTTGTCCAGCCAGTATACTTGTTTATGTGTCTTATAAGAGTTAGCCATCTTGTTATTAGTCTACATTCATAACCTTTGAGAGAGCCCTCTCAGACTAAGGAGGCTAAGCCTTAGTCAAAAGCCTGGTTTGAAATAGTTACACATAATCTAGCTGATTGGCAGCCTTCAGTGTGTGATTTTGTGATAACATTTTGGTGCGTCTGCCGGGAGCCTGAAGATTATTCATTCTCGAAATCATGAAGCTGAACTTCTGAAGGTAGTAGGAGCTCAGACATCTATTTGAGGCTGCAAAACTACCTTGGCGACTCCACACATCAAATAACAAATTAGAAGGTGACTCCACTGCTAGAAGGTCAGTAGCTTGATGAAGTTTCAAAATGAGTTCTACTGCAAGAATGAATGCCAGGTATGCTCCTATGGATCGGTCTCATATCCCTGGTTTTCCAAATCCTATGCCAAAGGTTGATTGGTTAGATGATCTTCCAATATTCAAAGATGAAAAGAAGGACAATGCTGCTCTTCATCTGGTTAAATTCCATATGCATGTACGCAGTCTTAAGGTTCATTTCCCTGAAGATTGTCTCATGAAAATGTTTATGACCACTTTAGAAGGAAAAGCATGGTCTTGGTATAAAAGTCTGGAAAATGGTTCAATATATTCGCTTGCTAGTTTTCATGATGAATTCTGTGAAATGTATAAAGAAGGTTATCCTTCCTTATTGCTGCTTAAAGATTGCTGTAGGCATTCTTTAAATCTCATTCAGTACTTGGAGGATTGTTATGATGATAATGAATTTATGGATGAAGAAATTTTAGAAGCTCTTCATAACAATGCATTTCAGCACCAAGAAGAAAGTATAACATCCTGTGAAGAGCAGCATGAAGATCAGCAGGGGTTTATTTGTGAAAACCATGTTCAATCCCTTGATATGAATGAGAAGATGCAGCAAAATTGCTAGTCTTTTGGTCATAATGAAGATGAAATTGATTGCAAACAGCAAGAAGAAGTACTGGAAGATAGCTTTTACGAACCTCAGGCAGAGGAAAAGGTTGGTTTTTTATGTCAAACTTCTCAGCAGCTTACAACAATAAATGATCATAATAAAGAAGAAAATTATATTGTTTATGATAATCATTCAGAAAAGAAGTTGGATAGCATATCAAAAGAACCTTGTGTGGTTGAGAATCAGTTGTCTAAAGATGTGGAATATTATGATGATCATCAACATAACCATGTATTCTTTGACCCTATAAGTGAATATATGGACAAGCTTTGCACTCTGGTCTTTCATTTTCATTTGCATGATGAAGATCAAGTATATTATGAGTTGATTTGGTCATCCCACTACCATGTTTATGTTGAGGTTGAATGCAGTCAAGAGCCTCCCATATCAGAAAAGACAATTGATTGGCTTTATTGGAAATATCATGTTGCTTGAGCTACAAGTGGAGCTTGCAGCTGATAGGGTAGGTAGGTAAGATAAATGAAAATAAGCTCAAGGTTGACTGAGCAATTTTTTTTTTTTAGTAGTGGTAGATATAGACTTCTATCTCCTACAGTGATCATCAAGTTTAAGCCCGAGGTGAAGGCCCAAGAAGCTTGAAGAAGATGTTTGTCAAATAATTTTTGTTCATCAAAGGAGGATAAGGCACTGGAACTGCAGGTTCTTAGTGTACCACAAGGGCACACTATCCCAAGTGGAGCCACTGTTATCACTGAAAATTCCAATGCCAAAATTTCAAAACCGCTCACATTAGTTTGATGCGCATAAATCTTTTTTAGCAGTTTCGCAGCACGCTGCGAAACCCCTGTAACAGCCTGTTTCAGCATTAAAAACTTTGCTTTCTGTGTTTACTAGTGATCTTCCAGGAGGTCTCTAAAGCAACTGAAAGCCTATTTTGGGAAATGGAAAGAGGTTTTTATTCCTAACAGACTGAACTAGAAAAACCTCCTTCAGTTTCCTCAAATCCATTACGAACTAAGAGAAATTAATGACCAAAGTTGCGCTACGAAACTGCTGTAGGTGCAGTTTTTAATTTCCTGTTTTACACATCTTTTTCAAGGATTGATTCTGGGCAGCTGGAGTAGTTTTTCAAAAAACCAAAGGAGGTTTTTGTTCAGAATGGATTGTTTCACAAAAGCCTCCTTCCATTTTTCCAAATACGTTTTCTGCGAGAAGTTATAAGCTCTGTCCCAAGACCTATTTTTCAGCCAGAACAGAAGCTTATATTTCATGTCATCTTCACTTACCATTATATCAGCAATGCAAGAAAAAGAAGGTGAGATACATCAGAATGGTTAACAAGCAACTGAGAGCTGGGATTAGAAGCAAGAAGAAACAAATTGAAAACTTAAAGATACAGCTAAGTCAAATAGCTGCTAATTGATGTTGTTGTTCAAAGAAAGGTGTTGTTCTAAGTTTTGTTAAATTTTGGCTTAGTTTCATTATTTTGAGGACATATAGGTCTCTGCCACATGTAAAGGGGGTTAAAAGAATCAAAGGTCAAGTAAGAAGAGTGGTATGAAATTGATATTCCCTTGAACTTTACTGCATCTGCGGGCACTCGAGTTCATAACCTAGCATGTTGGTTTGATGTTTTATTCAATGGAAGTGTTGTACAACGATGGCTGACTACTGCCCCCCAATCTGCAGGCAATGCACAGAATCGAATTTTGAATAGCTGGTAGTATTTGACAAAAGGTTTCTCCTAGGAAAGCTCTCTCGTCCGCACAATGAATGAAATGCATTAGTTTAGAGATTTTTCTGCTGATGAATTTCATTTAGAAATTTAGACTTCTGTGATCCATAACATTGTTTAGATAATCTTTGGCAAAATCACATAACCAATCTTTTGTCGACGCGTTTCGAACCAACCAGTGTGGTTCATCGTCAGGACAAGTTGAAGAACAGATCCAGCTTAGCCTGTTTAAATAGCTAGAGCAGAGACACCAACGGTTACCTAGCCACGGTTGACTTCAGGAGCAAGGTCAAAATTAGTTATATTAGGTAAGAAATAAATACATATATCAATGATAAAATAATAATAAATAAATCAAAATTAAATAAATATATATAAATTTAGTTAAATTAGGTGTGAGATTAATATATAAATATAAAATGATAAATCATTTATTTATTAAATAAATATAAATATATAAATAATAATAATTTATACTTATTTATTTAAATCAATAAAATATAAATAATAATAATTTTTATTTATTAATTAAAAATAAATAAATAAATAAATATAAATTAATAAATATAATAACATAGGTAAATTATTTACTTAATTTATATAAATGGTATATATAAATATATAAGTTTAGTTATATTAGGTGTGAGATAATAAAATAATAAATTATTTATTTATTAAATATATAAATATATAAATAATAAAAATATATTTGTTTATTTATTAAATAAATAAATAAATATAAAATTGTAAATTAATAATTATAATAGCAAAAGTAAATTATTTATTTAATTTATATAAACGGTATTATTAGTGAGGTAAATAAAATAATTCACATATAACTATATAATTTTAGTTATATTAGGTGTAAGATAATTAAGCAAAAGATAGTTATAATAGATAAATAATCAGTATTTAATAATAAAATTATTAAAGTTAATTCTGTCATTAGGTAATTAAATTATTACTTATATGGTTTAAAAAGAGTTATAGTAGAATTAAATAGACAATTGACATTATGGAAACAAAAATTCAAATCTAATTAAAATATACCCAATAGTATCATAAACGGGATAAGGTTAATACACTAATTAGCCCGAAATTAATTAATAACGGAATAAAAACTCAAACACTCCATAATGCTAGGACTAACCTGCCAAAAACAACTTAAGGAGAGGGAAGGCAGAAACCCTAAGACCTAACAACCGGGGAATGAGGAGGCTAGGAAGCCAAGGCTGGGACCCAGCAACTGCTAATCCTCCAGCCATCATCCCTATTAAGATTGTTTGGCCTTTTTTCAATCTCCAGGGCCTCTCTAAATTTGAGATGGTGAAACTGCACAACTTTGGCAATGACTTGAGCCTCCTTTATACATACATGATGCATAATCTTCTCTGCATGCTCAGCCAGAGCTGAGGACTTGGTCCTACCATGCCTTAAGTCAGCCGAATGCTCGCTAATCCGTTGGTTGATAGAGCGACCAGTCTCACCAATATAAGGGGTCCCACAGGAACAGGGGATGATATAAACGCCCTTCATGTCCTTAGGGTCAATCGGGTCTTTCACCGACCTGAGGGAGCTCCGGATAGTGTTGAGAGGTCTAAAAGTTGAGGTCTAACAGTTTGATATTTATATATTAATCTCACACCTAATTTAACTAAATTTATATATATTTATTTAATTTTGATTTATTTATTATTATTTTATCATTGATATATGTATTTATTTCTTACCTAATATAACTAATTTTGACCTTGCTCCTGAAGTCAACCGTGGCTAGGTAACTGTTGGTGTCTCTGCTCTAGCTATTTAAACAGGCTAAGCTGGATCTGTTCTTCAACTTGTCCTGACGATGAACCACACTGGTTGGTTCGAAACGCGTCGACAAAAGATTGGTTATGGAATTTCATTTAACTATAATGTCATCCGCTCTAGGATTTGCAAGAATTTCAAGCATGAATGTTATGAGCATTGATAAGTTATTTGTGAGCCAGGTGGCAGAGCAGTTAAAATCTCAGGGGAAATTGGAATTGTTTAAAACAGTTTCGCAGTTTCGCAGCGCGCTACGAAACTGCTGTAGGTGTTGTTTTTAAAACGCAGGCAAACAGTTTGATGGGAGAATCAGAAATTTGCAAAGGGAACACCTCAGTGACATGAAAGGGATCAAAGGAAGCTGCTACAACCATTCAACATTTGCCAGGTGTACCTTTAACAAAAGGTGAAATCTTTTAACCTAAGTTTAAGATTTTTGGTTATAAAGCCACTTTATTCTTGGTGATTAGGGTTTGGAAAAGAGCTGCATACGAAAAGCTTTGGTTGGCACACCTGTCTACCAAGGAAGCCTCCAGCATATCAGGAGCATGGTGTTACCCTATTCTCTTGGGTTATTAAAGAATTAAAGTATCCACTGCTGCATACTCGGTGATGGGGGACCAGAACCGAAAATTTAGGGATATTTTCAGCCAATACAGAACAGATCAAAGCCTTCGGTATTCAAAGCCAGCATGGGACATTAATCGCCCATCTTATGCCATCTCATGCCATCTCAGTTGAACAAAGAGAAAGCCAGGTGTCAAAGCTGCAAGGAGGAATCAATTTATGAAGAAGATAGAGTTAGAGTTATGGTTGGTTTAGGACTCTTAAACACTACAGTTAGTGATACTCTTCTCATGCTATCACAGCCACCGCCAGAAGGAGAGCAGATGTCAAAGAACGAAGTTCATTGTAATTAAAGCCATTAAAGCTACATCTATAGTAATCCACTCGGCAGAGAATGAATCTTGATTGTAATAAATACTATGTCCAGTATGATGTAGGATTAGAATCCTAGTTGTTTTAGGTTTCTAGAGCTGTCAGTTAGTAGTAAGTGACTTTTATTAGTTAGTTTAAAGATGAATAGGTGTCATTAGAAAAGGACTTCGAGTTCCCCTCAGATGAAGGGGAGTCAGGTAGAAGAACTTTATAAATAGCTGAAACAGAGATAGAGAAGGGGTTGGATATTTTGAAGACTGTTTTGGCTTGTGTGTAAACAGAGTTTTAGTAATACAGAGGACTGTTTTTCTTCTCAGGATTCACAATGGATCTTCTTGTTCAAATGTGTGATGGTATAGTTTCTTTAATGTTCTTTTACAGTTTGGTAAATGCATAATCACTCAGAACTCATGGATCATGCTCTGACTTCCTGTATGCCTTTGCAAACTGTGGTTTCATGTAAGTTATGTTTGAACATTTAGATGTAAAGTGCCCTGACTTCTATGAAAGATAGTGTTGTTGTTTACTGAGATATGAGTGACTCCATAAGCCCAATGGGAATCAATTCAATGTTGTCCAGCCAGTATACTTGTTTATGTGTCTTATAAGAGTTAGCCATCTTGTCATTAGTCTACATTCATAACCTTTGAGAGAGCCCTCTCAGACTAAGGAGGCTAAGCCTTAGTCAAAAGCCTGGTTTGAAACAGTTACACATAATCTAGCTGATTGGCAGCCTTCAGTGTGTGATTTTGTGATAACACTCGATACGGAAATAAAACGACGTGTCCTTGATCGCTTTTTACTTTTCAGGTCAGAGACACTAATCATGAAATTACTCCTTGGTCGCAAGATCAAGCGGTTCTCCCAGGTATTATTTTATACTTTTTCGGGCTTGGGGGACACAAATTTACGAAAAAGTTCAACCTGGAGTCTTCTTAAGTTTTTCAGACTCTCTAAAATTGAAAAACGCCGAGTTTCTCCTATACTGGGCTCATTAAAAATTTCACAGTAAAGGACCTTTTCAATTACAAACAGGAACGAACCACTCCTTCCTAGGGTTCAAATCAAAACTAGGTTGGACTCATCCGAAGGATGAGCTTATAATCAAGCATATGTTATCCTCCTCAAGCTTGTTAAAAATAAAGAGGTACTTGCCAGAAATGGTGGGGGAAAAGAGAGAAGAATGAGCCTATTTGTTATCTTTTGTCTCAGAAGAAACTTTATTACCACTCTTGGACACGACACTTTTCATTCACCTGGGTTGGGAAATCCTTTACCTCACAGTTGATCAAACCACTTTGAAAGTCTTCAGCCGGGTTCCGGGGATTAACTTTGAGTCGTTTATCACCAAGCCATCTGTCGTGTCATTATGTGTTCAAGAGGTCTGCAAGCAAAAATTTCATCTACAAAATACTTGTCATCCATTTGACCATCCCTGAGTCAGTCCTTACAGCAACATTTCTTCAGCTTGAACAAATGATTTCGTGTTGTGGGCTTGCCTGCAATGGGTCGCTTTCTATCGACATCAACACATTATCTAGAGAGATGACTTAGAAATCGTCAGTACCTTGAAGTCTACATGCATCAATGGTAGGTTTCTCGCCTTTGACGTCAGTTTACATCATTGACTTTCGATCAAAGGATTCCGTGAAATGTTCGACATCAACTCATTCATTCACATCTCATGGATTGTACTGGGTACTTTGAGAACCATTGACATTACTGGTGGTCTCTCTCACACTTGTTAACAGTTTACATCATCGACTGGTAATCAAGTGGTTTCTACCGTGTTCGACATCAACTCATTTATTCGCATGGCTAGAATCGTACCAATTCGGGAAGCAGAAATGAAGACCCTGGATCTAGTTTCCACCATCCAGGCTGCGAGGAGTTTTGTATTCATTATCTAAGTAGACTAATCATAAACAGATGGCTGCGCCCATACTGTGTCTACAAAAGTCTATGATTATGATGTACTACAAGATCATTCCTGTATCAGAGTAGTTAGTCTGTTAGTTAAAGTTTTGATCTGAGTATGGGAATGCCTACCTCAGTGATGATATAATCTTATACATGTATTTTGTGTTGCAAATTGTAGGTTATGACCAGGCTCTCCATGAGATAATCCTTGAAATGATAAAGCGCTTCACCCTTCCTAGATAATACAAAACCCTAATCTATTACAGGCTTCGCACTTTAGGGGGCAATCTGTTACACTAAAAAATGTCACCATGACTATTTACAGTTAGTATGGCTCTATCAACAGTCATGCTATCCTCTTAGGCAAGTCTTATGCCTCTTCTCTCCATGTCAAAATCCAAAAAGAGAGAAAGTCTTTATAAATGTATTTATCTCTAGGTACGCAGGTTCTCTCAACCTCACCTGCGGGTACGCACCCAATATTCACAAAAGCTGCGTACTTGTACGCTTTGTATGTAAAGGGGCAGGTGCGTACCCCTGTAAAGGTCAAAATGCGCAAGTTTCATCTTTAAAAAGTTACTTGTGGTCATTTCTAGAGCATTCTAGAAGGTTGTTCAACGTGTATTGAGCGCCTCCAGATGGTTCATGTACCCCTACCAAAGAGGAACTTATCCCATCAATGAGGGAGCTATCCCATCCAAAGAGGGGATTATCCCATTAATGGTGGACCTGAATAACTTCCTCTAGACCACTATAAATACAGGCATTGGGCCAGAAGGAGAAAAGGTTGGAAGCTAAACATTTCTAAGGGTAGATGCTGCTGGAATTAGGACTCCCATTTAGAAGCTTGTGAGGAGAGATTGCCATCTTTGCTTGTTCTATTTGGAAGTGGGTGAGCTTTGTAAAAGTAAAGGAGAACTGTTGATGGACCCTGGGAGGGACTTGCACAACACCAAGGCTCAGGTTGTAATTGTTCCTTTTGTTTCCAATTAATGCAAATGAGTCCATTCTTCTCAATAACTTGTTATTTATGAGTTGTTTCATGTACTCCTTGGTCTATGTGTTAAATATGTTTTATTCTATGAGATTATCAAGTGCTATTTAATCGTTTGATTGTTAGTGGATGCAGGTTTCAAAGTGAAGGAGGAGCTCATCCGGATCAGTGAGGCTGGACTGCTACAACAGCGTTGGATTACAGGTAGGATCTAAACACTTGATTTCTTATATAGTAAATGCATGTTTAGAGAAGGATTGCTCTTGTTTGTCTTGTTTGTCACTAGAGAGTCTTAGGTTCCTAGGGAGGTTGGTTGTGTCTGCACTATCGACTCTTTCCGCCTGACAAATCTCATATGGTCCCAGCCACTACGAGTGAAGCTTTCCTTTAAAATCCATAAAGCGAGAATCATACAGTAATGCCCAATCCCCTCTGTGAAACACATTTTTTTTAATAAATTTATTGTGCAATTTTACTCTCTGTTGTTGTATGGCAGTAGTTCTCTAGACAACCATTAAACGAATTTCATCCAGCTCATTAAATGAATTTTAGCTGCTAAGAAGAATTCTCGGGCCTCAAACAACTGTTCTATAGGACTAGTCTATGTAGTAGCAGAAGTTGTGGGAACATCTTCGGTCTATACAGTTACCAAGGAGACCTCGACCTTGGGCCTTACAACCTTCCATCTATGTTTCTTTACCTTCTTTTTCAGCCGAGATACCTACCTTCTCAGCTTCCAAACCTCCATTTTTAACAGCATGGTATCTCCAAACTAAAGCTGATACCTCTCCTTGGGAGGTGGTCTTCTCCTCCGACACTATTCCACCCACTCTTGTTTAATAGTAAATTCATTTCCCAACCATGCAGTTGGTTCAGGAGGTGGTGGATTGTCTTTCGAGGCATCAGTTGGTTCCTTCATCAAGTCTTCCTTACTTGGTTTCCTGTCCTCGAGATCACTTTCCTCCTCAGCTTGTCTCAATTCAGGATTTTTTGTCGCCTGGACAGTGCCTTCGGTGATTGCCCCTTGATCCAATCTTGTTGTCAAAATTCCTTCACTAACTTGTTCTTCAAGAGGCCCCTACTGGGAATCCTCAAGTAGTGAGCCAATAATAGTTGCGCCCTCCTTCGGGATGACGTACTTAAATATGGGAGGAACACCAATTTCTTTTGTGGAATCTTCAGAGGAATGGACCTTCCTCACTCTTCTTTTCATTGTGGCTTGAAACAGAGAGTGGGGAATATCCTCTGCTTCATCAATACTAGTCCTGCCAGCTACTTCTGATTCTCTTTCTTCTTCGCCTTCATCCCTCAATTGGGTCAAGCCTTCTTCATGTGGTGCCTCTTGTCGTATGATCGACGCTAGTTTTTGTGGAACATCGTCAACCTCAGGATCCAACTCTTCCACATTTTCCTCTCCTGACTGGGTTGGTGGTGGTTCTTGTGTAGCACCCCCACTTATTTCAACATCCACGTTTCTTTGGGCAAGTGGTGCTAGTCCTAGTGTAACAACATCACTTTCTAGCTCTTACCAGAACTTCCTCTCCTTGTGCTTCATTAATGAAATTTGATTCCTAAAAAATAGCATCAACTCCATCCATTGCCTTCATACCCCCATCGATAGATTCCACAAGCGAGGCTGGTTCTTATGTGATAGCCTTGACTATATCACCAATCGTCTCCTCGACTTCCATTTCTACAATAATAGGCTCCACAAACGAGGTTGGTTCTTGTGTGACAACCTCGGCTATGTCAGCAACTGTTTTTTCAAGTTTTACTTCCATGTCTGCAATAATAGGTTCCACAGTTTCTTTCACTTCCATCTCTATACTAATTGGTTTCACAACTTCGTCGACTTCGATTTCTGTATTAACAGGTTTCATAGCTTCTTCCACTTCCATTTCCATTTTTGCATTAATAGGTTCCATAGCCGGGGCTGGTTCTTGTGTGACAAGCTCAATTGTGTTACCAACCACTTCTCTCTCTTCCATTTCCATTTCTTCTGGTTCCTCTTCTTCTTTCTCGAATTCCTCAGGTTCTTCCCCTCTAGCAGCTATAACAGCTACCACTTCCTCCTCCGTCATCTTGAGGAATCGCACCCAAGGTACCCGTAATTGTGTCACTGCATGCATGACGAGTAGCCAAACCAGTCCATGATTTGTGAGGACCGCCAGCACTTGACATGAGCGTCAAGCGAACTATACCATAAGTTGAAGACTCTTCGTCAAGAAGAAAGGCATGTTCAGAGAATGAACTTGTGCCTGTGGAAATCGAAGGTGGGCTAGAATTTGGAAGTGGTATTTGAACAGGGTGGTAAACTGCCCCTCATAGGTTATATATTTCATAACAAAGCCTACTACTTCACCCCATGGATGTAGCAAGGACTTTCGGTCATACCCCTTTCCCTTCATAACAACTCTTTCTCCAGCCTGCAAAAATAATTTGTGGAACTTGGGTAGCTGAGCCTTCCTTGAGAACCACTTCTTCCCTTGCTTCGTTAACCCACTAACTTCTACAATGGCCTCCTTCGTGACAGGGATTTCTAATCCTCTAACCCATGAGAAATTCTCGTCCAAATTCATTGTGAATTCCACCATGATCCCCTCGTTGAACCCCTACAGTATGTTGAAATAAACATCCCATCCTACCTCTACAAACACCCACCACACATCTGCATTTCTACAGACCAAGGTTGTATCCTTGGGTTCATGATGAACAACCAGTCCACCCATCCTATAGAAACTATAACGGCACTTTGGACACAGTAGACCATTGGGAGGAGTGACAATGACCAACTTCTTACAGTAATAACATGGTAAAAACATGAATAAGGTGGAACAATAGTAAAAGGTGGGTAATTTCTCATGAAACGAAGAGAATCATGGTGGATGTAGTGAATGGTATGGTAATTACTATGTATTAAATGAAAAGGTACATATTTCAAATCCTAATGCATGCTAATGATTATGCAAAATAATGATGGAGATCATGGAGATCTTGGGGTAAGCCCAAAATCCCTTTTCATGTAAAAATTCGATCCTGGGCCTGTGGATTATGGCCCACAAGTCCCGCTGGTATCACCAACCGAACGATTGATTCACCTGCCTCACCTCAAGCAAGTAGCTAGAGTTGTCGGGCTGGGCAGTCGTTCCTGAACCTGGACGATGAATTTGTCTCACCTCGATGAGTGAGAGTTAAAACCCTCACCATATGAATAGTGAGTGACTCCGTCCCTCTCCTTGACAGTCGAGTGTAGGGGTGGAACGGCGGGTGACCGCAACCGACTAATAAGGGTGCGTAAGCACACTCGACTGATAAGGAGAGGGACCGACGCTTAGCTGAGCGCCGTACCTCTCCCGGTGGTCGAGCAACTAAAGTTCCTCTCTTTCTAACCGACCAACCAGGGTGGCGGGTGACCGACAAGCATTCTAAATAAATTTAAACCTTTTAATTTATTAACGTGGGTCTTCATTAAATCGAGCATCACTTTAATCATCATCGCAAGCATGCAATATAGGTATAAACCTCACGACCACATAATAATACAATACATTGCAATAGAGGGATTTTAAAATATAATATGGGCACCCTATATTCGTCGGCAGATCCGTCGACCCACCCAACTCCATCTGATGCAAGTGGAAATCGGATATCGGAAATCTCAATGCGGTATCAATTTCGCCTTCCAGCGTTCCGACGCGTTTGCACCTGTTCCTTCAAACAATTACAAAAGAAACAACCACATCAATCTTTCTTCCTTGTTATACAGATCCATTTCTGCGGTCATATAAGAATGATGAACTTCAAGCACGCCGCCTTAGACTAGTTGTTCTGCTGGCCACTTCTTAACACTGTTAACGACTGCAGACTCGATGGGCCAGTAACAAACGTTATGATGAACACGGCTTCCGTCCTTATAATTAAACGCAGCTCCAGGTTATCCTTTGATCAGCGTAAGGTCCAATTCCATACAGAATTTGTTCCTATGTGCGTCCAAACTTGGCATTAACCCAATCCGTCATCACACACAATTTCAAACCATAATTGCATTCAAAGAACAGTAACAGTTAACAACGCATAGATCGCCACCGACAGATCGACAAGTTCATAACACAGGATTTCACTCATAATTTTAAACTGTAAAAACCCATAACACAACATACAGAAAATTGATAATATATGTATTTCTGATTATATACAAACACACAGTATAACTAAGGCATTGCAGCCTTAGTCACTCAATCCACACCGATTACATTGTATTCTCACTAGCGCGCCCCCTCATCTCACGCATACAAACATGCTTATAAAGATTTACAAAAGCGTGAATCTGTTATGATCCACAAAAATATCTCCCAAAATCACTCAACAACTCTATTAATTTACGAAAATATGGTTTTTGTGGCCGCGTCCTCCTCGTTCCTCTTTGGATTCTTCTTTGATTCAGGAGGGGGTTAGATGCTCCTGCATCAGACTCCCGAGGCACAAAAATTTATGACCTCCTGGTCATATGCTTCTGGTCTTTGTAACAGATTAACTTGTGAGCTGCAATCTGCCTCTGCAGTAACAGTCTCCTCTGTTACACGATACCTCACCAAGCCCTCCGCACTCAGTCTTTTGGCATCCTTCTGGTTCTCTCCTCTAGAACCAATTGAGCACACCTTGCTCTAGGTTGCTGCAAATATTCTCACCATCCGCTGCCGCTCTCTGCACGACAGTAAGACCATAAACTCTCCAGTCTTCAACAACTGTACCTCTACTTCTTCTATTTGCACTCTTCTCCCTTCTCGCAGGAAATCCTTTCCCCGCTCTGATACCACTTGATGAAAATGAGATCTTGGGGTAAGCCCAAAATCCCTTTTCATGTAAAAATTCGATCATGGGCCTGTGGATTATGGCCCACAAGTCCCGACGGAAGCGTTCTAAATAACTTTAAACCTTTTAATTTATTAACGTGGGTCTTCATTAAATTGAGCATCACTTTAATCATCATCGCAAGCATGCAATATAGGTCTAAACCTCACGACCACATAATAATACAATACATTGCAATAGAGTGATTTTAAAATATAATATGGGCACCCTATATTCGTCGGTAGATCCGTCGACCCACCCAACTCCATCCATGCAAGTGGAAATCGGATATCGACAATCTCAATGCAGTATCAATTTCGCCTTCCAGCGTTCTGACGCATTTGCACCTATTCCTTCAAACAATTACAAAAGAAACAACCGCATCAATCTTTCTTCCTTGTTATACAGATCCATTTCTGTGGTCATATAAGAAGGATGAACTTCAAGCACGCCGCCTTAGACTAGCTGTTCTGTTGGCCACTTCTTAACGATGTTAACAACTGTAGACTCGTTGGGCCAGTAACAAACGTTATGATGAACACGGCTTCCATCCTTATAATTAAACGTAGCTCCAGGTTATCCTTTGATCAGCGTAAGGTCCAATTCCATACAGAATTTGTTCCTGTGTGCGTCCAAACTTGGCATTAACCCAATCCGTCATCACACACAATTTCAAACCATAATTGAATTCAAAGAACAGTAATAGTTAACAACGCATAGATCGCCACCAACAGATCGACAAGTTCATAACACAAGATTTCACTCATAATTTTAAATTGTAAAATCCCATAACACAACATAGAGAAAATTGATAATATATGTATTTTTGATTATATACAAACACACAGTATAACTAAGGCATTGCAGCCTTAGTCGCTCAATCCACACCGATTACATTGTATTCTCACTAGTGCGCCCCCTCATCTCACGCATACAAACATTCTTATAAAGATTTACAAAAGCGTGAATCTGTTATGATCCTCAAAAATATCTCCCGAAATCACTCAACAACTCTATTAATTTACGAAAATATGGTTTTTGTGGCCGCGTCCTCCTCGTTCCTCTTTGGATTCTTCTTTGATTCAGGAGGGGGTTAGATGCTCCTGCATCACATACCATCGCACAAGTTTTAATGATGGTAGCAGTTCAATCATTAGTGTGGTTTTATTAAGTTGTTGTTTAATTATGACGGCAACCCCCCAACTTATAAATAGTCATCCACTGCATGTCAATGTCTTGTCCACATAATATTTAATCAAATATATAAAAGTTAATGGAGACGTACCTGGTGACTTACCGGACAGTTGGCAGAGTAATAGCGAAGTAACAACAACGACAAAGTAACAACAACAACGGAGTAACAACATCAACATAGTAACAATACCGACGGTGTAACAACATCAACAGAGTAATAACATCGGCGGAGTAAGAGCATCGATGGAGTAACAACACCAGTGGAGTAACAACATCGGCGGAGTAATAACATCGGTGAAGTAACAGCATCGGTAGAGTAATAGCAAAGAAGGAGTAACAACATTGGCGGAGTAACAACATTGGTGGAGTAACAGCAATAGTGGAGTAACAACATTGATGGAGTAACAGTAACCGAGGAGTAATAGCAACTGAGGATTAACAACACTTGACAAGTAACAAAACCCAATGAGTAACAACAACCGAGGAGTAACGAAACCCAAGGAGTAACAACAACCAAGGAGTAATAGCACCTGACCAGTAACAACAACCAAGGAGTAACAACACCCAAGGAATGATAAGACCCAAGGAGTAACAACACTTGATGAGTAACAACACCCAACAAGTAACAACACTCGATACTTAGGAAATTTTCAGGAGTAACAACAACAATGAGTAGTAGCACCCGAGGAGTAACAACACCCAAGGGGTAACAACACCCAAGGAGTAATAGCATGTGGAGTAACAACACTCAATACTTAGAAAATTTCTCAAGAAGATCAATATTAGTGGAGTGACTGTCCCAATTACTCAAGAATTTTTTCATCTCCTCCATTATTTTTCCTTGATAGTAGCTCCTACAAAAATACAACAAGTGAGTAGTAGCAACATTTTATTTATATTTATATGTATATAAATATTTAATTCAAGGATGTAGAGGAGGTATTTTCTGCACAAACAACCTTTAGTCCATATTTTTCAGAGAGATGTTTGATGAAGGCTTCTCTGGAGACTGGGCGATGGTAGAGTCTAAGTCAATGTCCATTTACCATGAAAGAAACATGGGAATCATTGATTTTAACCTATCTGATAGTCCCATTGTCAAATACCGCATCAATCTCATATGGTCCTAGCCATCGCGAGTGAAGCTTTCCTTTAAAATACTTAAAGTGGGAATCATATAGTAATTCCCAATCCCCTCTCTGAAACACCTTATTTTTAATAAATTTATCATGCAATTTTGCTCTTTGTTGCTGTATGGTAGTAGTTCTCTGGACAACCATTAAATGAATTTCATCCAACTCATTCAGTTGTTCCAGCTGGTGTTTATGGGCTTCTGAAAGATCCAGTCCAACTTCTATAATTGTTCTAAGCGTATTGATTTCAAATTCTACTAGGAACTATGGGGATTTTCCATACACAAGTTCAAATGGTGAAAATCATGTCGTGTTCCACCACGTTGTTCTATACACCCAAAGAGCTTTAGGAATTTTTTAAGCCCAATCTAGATGATGATTTTCCATGGTCTTGGTGAAAATGTTTTCCAATACTTTTTTTGTGCTCTCCACTTAATCGTTCGCCTGAGGATGAAATGGGGTTGTAATCCTATGTTTGATCCCATATTTTTCCATAAGCTTTACTATCATGTGTGACATGAATTGTTCTCCTCCATAAAAAATTATCTCTCTCCGAGTACCATACTTGGAAAAGATTTCTTCAAATAGAAAGTATGAGATTACCTGCTCTGTCGCTTTTGCTACAACCTTGGATTCCACCCACTTTGCCACATAATTTGTGTAGACTAAAATGTGGACTTTCTGATGTGAAGGTGGGTTAAATGGACCCACAAAATCAATGGCCCATCTTTCAAAAGGCTCGAGAACTACCCGTGGCTGTAATGTCATTTCTTCTAAGTAGCCAAGCTGACCCATCTGTTGGGAGCTATCATATCTTTGAACATAGTTCTGTGCATCACTGTAGATAGATGGCTAGTAATATCCCATCTGTAACACATTGTGTCCGGTTTGCTTGTTTGAAAAATGCCCCATACAAGGGCCATCATGAGCGGCTCTCAGAACCTCATAGATGCCACTTTCTACTACACAATGACGGATCTGTTGATCACCCCCTATATAAAAAAGATATCATGTTATCCATGAGTAACAGCCGCTATGATGAATAATCCTTCGTTGTCCCCCTTTATGACAAATGTTGAGGTACTTTTCCTGTAGCCAAATAATTAGCAATATCTGCATTCCAAGGGGTATTAGTAGAAATCGCAAACAAATGTTCATTCAGGAAGCTATCTTCTATAGGTTCTCCTTCATTGTTAGCATTTAATCTAAACAAAAGATCAGCAACTACGTTATCCTTGCCTGGTTTATCTATAACGGTGATATCAAATTGTTGAAGTAATAACAACCACCTTTTTATAAGTGTATGAGTTACAAGTTTGTTCATCAAATACCTGATTGCTGCATTGTCAGTGTGCAAAAAAGTAGGATACCTAATAATATAGTGTCGCAATTTATTAACAACATAGATAACAACCAAGAACTCTTTCTCCATTACCATATAGTTTAACTCAGCAGACGTTAAATTCTTGTTGACGTAATAGACCACATATGGCTTCTTCTCCTCTTGTTGTCCCAACACTGACTCCACAGCCGTTTGAGAGGCATCTGCATGGATAAGAAATAGAAGTTCCTAGTTGGGACCATGTAAGGTTGGAGCTTGGAAGATTAGTTCTTTAATATTTTCATAATCTACTTCACAATCATCTATCCATAAAAATTTTGCGTCTTTAGTTAACAGCTGAAAATGTGGAAATGCAATTTTAGAAAATTTTTCTATAAAACATCTTTAGTAGCTAGCACAACCAATAAAACTACGTACCTGATTCAGTGTCTTAGGTACATGAAAATGCATAATTACCTTTACCTTGGTAGGATCAACTTGTATCCCACCAGCTGAAAGTAAATGTCCCAGCACTACTCCCTCTTTTCTCATCATATGACATTTTATTATACTCAGAGAAACATGCATTTGTTTACACCTTTTAAGAAATTTCCCCATGTTTTCCAATCCTTCTTCGAATGACCCCCCATATGGCGTGAAGTCATCCATGTAAATTTTAGCACTCTCATTAAGTAAATCAGAAAAAATCCCTAATATTTCCCTCTGAAAGGTGGTAGGCACATTAAAAATACCAAACGGAAGGACTCGGTAAGTGAATGTGCCCCAAGGGCATGTAAAGGTAGTCTTGTCCTGATCCCCAGGAGCTATTTGGATTTGGTTATACCCGCTAAACATGTCCAATAAAGAGAAGAACTTCTTTCCAGCTAGGGTATCAAGGACTTGGTCGATATGGCAGAGGAAAATGATCTTTCAGGGTTTCTTTATTATGCTCCCTATATTCTACACAAATCCACCATTTACCATTCTTTTTAGGGACAATGACTAGTGGGGATACCCACTAGTTATCTGACATTGGGTAAATAAATCCTCCATCCAATAACTTCTGAAGCTCCTCCTTGACAATGTTCTTCAAGGAAGTGTTCATCCTTCCTTGAGGTTGTCTTACAGGTCGAAAATCTTCTTTGAAGTAAATATGATGAGTACACAAATCAGCAGGGATACCTTTCATATCAGTATAATCCCAAACAAAAGCTTTTTTCTATTCTCAAAGGATCTTAAGGAGTTGTTTTGTCTGGGCCAGTGAAAGATTTTGGTTGATATTCAATGCCTTCACAGGTATGCTATCAGAAAGTACTCTTATAGGTAGGTCTTCGCCTTCAGTTTCCGATCCGATAGTTTCCTGTATCTCACAGCTCATGACTGATTCTAAAACTTCCAAGTTGGATCTGCAATAGCATGAGGGCTGCTGATAAAAGCGCTGATAGTATCATCCTTTGTCTCATTCTTAAAGCAGACGATTTGGCCCATAGTAAGCATTGGCTGAAGTTAATGTTGTTGAATTTCAATCCCATCCAAAGACAAAGAGTTCTGCTTGGGATTTTTCTACAAGCTAGGTTCTGCAAGGGGATAAAGAATAAGATTTTTCATATTTTCCCCATTAAAAATTATCATGTCTCCTTATCAACATCCGATGTAGGCATCAGCGGTTGCAAGCCATGACCATCCTAAAATAAGGTGATGACCACCAGTTGGGGACTGTATATGCAAGACTAGGAGATCAACAGGGTAGCACCAAGAGTCCACTGAAATGGTTATGTCTTCCAATTTCCCTATCGGTCTGATTTTAGATCTATCAGCTAATTCTAATACTGAAGGGGTTGGATTGAGGTCACGCAATCCCAATGTAAGCATGGTTTTGGAAGTGATTACATTAATTTTAGTGCCCAAATCTACCAGTACATTCAGAATACCTACCCCATTAATCTGAACTGTTAGAAATGGGTTCCTAGGATCCCCATATTTTACAGGCATAGCCTTTCCTGGCATAATGCCTAATAATCTCCCCATAACATGAATTGTAAGTGGATATTTTGTTTTCTTCCCAGGTCTCTTGGAACAATATTCTCTGATAGTTTTAGCGTAAATAGGTACCATTCATAGCCTGAAGTAGGGGGATTTTGATAAACAAATTCTGCAATTCTCCTAAACGATCAAATTCTCATTGAGGGACTGGTTTCCTCGAGGCTAATCATTCTGGATAATCAGGATTGGTTTGATAGGCCTGAGTAAGAGTCTACTAAGAAGGAGAATGTTCCGTAGATGGTTGGGTTGTCTCATTCCTAACTGCTTGAGACTCTAGATTCTCATCATCAAGATGTTCAACAATAACGGGCGATGTAGAAGCATTTACTACCTGGCCAGATTGCAAATTTATCTCATTAAACCCCGTGGTAGAAATGTTGTACGAAGGAAGGTTGAGGGTGTCCACTTGTTGAGTGACCCTATTGTTTGGATTTGGGTTTGGATGAATAGGAAGTTGAGGCCAAAGAGGAGGATTATTGGAGGGGATGTTAGAGGGAAGTTGTAACTGTTCTTGCTGTGTAGGTTGAGGAAATTGAGCAACATGGGGAACAGGACTATGCCAACTTTGAGACCATGAAGAACTTGAATTAGGTTGAGGACAACATGGTTTCCAAGGTGGGTATTGATAATACTGAGGCCAAAAAGGAACTGACTGAGGATTCATGTTATAATACTAAAAAGGATCCTGAGACGTACCTGGATTTAGGCTTGATGACTGTGGCTCCCATGGTTTCTTGGACCCCATAATGCATAATTGATCTGGTTCTTCATTTGTTCCCTGAAATACTTTTAGTGTTGGAAGAAATGGACATGCACTGGTGGAGTAGTTTTGATCACAGATAGCACATGTTTCTATAGTGTCTAGTGGACACTCCTTCAGTGGGTCTTTCCTTCTACAATGTGGGTAGAAAATAGCCATCCTTCTTTCCAAATCCATATTCTTATGCTTTGTCTGTAATGTGTCCATATGGGAGGATAATGTGCTTAGGATATCAGTTTTCAAATCATCCAACAAGTTCCCAATTTCTGCTTTTGAGATTCCCTTGCTCGATGCTTTGAAAGTTTGGATTCCTTGTTTATTCCTTGCAGCTCCTCTTAAACATTGAATACAAATTTCACAGATGGTGTCAAAGTCTTCCTAAGATATATCCCCTTTTCCTACTATGTTTAACAGCTCCAAAGACTCTTCCCTTAGGGCCCAGAGAATTTTTTTTTCAAAATATCCTTATCGAGGTCACTGTGACCAAACCTTTGGAGAGTGTACTTAAATTGCTCTACACAGTCCTCCATATTTTCATCCTCCTTCTACATAAACTTGAAAATTTCTTCCTTAATGTCCTAGGATTTATAATAATCATGATATTTCTCCAGGAAGGTCTTCTTCATCTCATCCCAGGGAGAAATGGTTTCCCTCCTAAAGCCATGAACCATCACAACATTGTCCCTTTTAATGTAGAAAGAAAAATTTTCAACTTTTGAGCATCATTGACATAGTCATACCCTCTACAAATGATATCAAACTTGAACAGGAAAGTATCTGGATCCTCCGTGGAAAGCCCATGGAAGTTTGGTAGTGTGGTTAGTGGAATAGGCTTCATTGGTTCATCACTCATAATTTCCCCAATTGGGAAATGAATTGAAGATGTTGCAGGCGCCATAAATATCCTCCAATATTCGCTTGGAACTTCAACAGGTTCTTGTTGTGTAACAACTAGTGGTTTTGAATATTTGACACCACTCCCCTGATCACGAGGTGAAGAGACTCCTCTGAGGCTTCCTTCTTAAATCCTTGAGTGGATTTCTTCTTCTGATCCTCTACAGGCTACCTCCTCCCTGTCTGATTCAAGAGGAAGTGTCTCTGCCTTCTCTGATGCCATGTTTCTTATTTCTCCTACAGCTGTTGAAAGGGATACTTCCACCACTGGAGGCTATATAGATTGTTCCACAGAATGTCCTTTAGATCTTGTGGGAACCCTCACCCTAGCAATAGCTCGTGAAGAGGCTTCTAATGCAGCTTTTGTAATAATTTCCTGGATATAGGTATTTCTCCCCAAATCCTTCCTTCCTTGGCTTTGGGGTTCTCCTCTACCCCTCTTATTCAAACCCTTGTTCATACATTTATTGGAAAGAAAACATTAAAAATTTCACAACTCAAGACCTAGAGCAGGGCGAGGAAACTCTTTTCCCTCCCTAGGACGAGAGGATGATTTAAAAACAATAAATCAACAGGAAAAACTAAAGCTCAGGAACTGGAGCAGGGTGAGGAAACTCTTTCCCTCCCCAGAACGAGAGAGTGGTCCCTATCAAAATGAAAACAAAAAAGAAAAAACCAAAGAAAATAGCTATGGCTCAGGATCTAGAGTAGGGTAACAATTCCCTCCCCAGAACGAGAGATTGGTTTCTACAAAATCAACAAAACAAAAAATAAACAAAAAGAAAACAAAACAAAACACTATGCTTAGGACTTAGAGCAGGGCAATAAATTCCCTCTCTAAGACGAGATATTGATCCATAGATCAGTGTAGATCATGTTCTTACACCTTGTCAGCCTCCCCGGCAACGACGCTAAAATGTTGGTGTTCGAGAGTGAATACCTATTCAACCCCTTTCCACATTTAATTTATCAATCTAGGTGTGTAATTTGTTTCAAGGCAATGTGAAAATATATGCAGGTAGCAATGCCACAATCAATCACTAATCTTAGATTCAGCAACAGAGTTAATGAAAGAGTCACTATGACAATAATTAAGAATGATTGTAGAACTATAAAAAAAAATCACAGTAATTAACTAAAATATTGTAATAGTAATCAAATTAGCTCAACACATATGAAATATTGACACACGAAAATATCACAGCACCTTATCAAAAGAGTGGGACCAACTCTCTGACCAGGGCTATGATGGATTCACAACTTACAGAGAGAACAACAAAATAACTTGCATTCAATTAACTTAAATAGTCTTCTGTTACAATCTCAATCTCTTGCACGACTAACCCCAATTCACAGCATTGAAACCCTTCTTATACAATACACAGAGAAAATTGTTTCTCAATATGGCAACTAATTTTCTATCATTATACAATCGTTACAACGACCAACTAGTTTCCAAGAGAAAGAGAAGAAAGGTTTGGAATAGGCATGGAATCCGTTATGTTGTTACGGCACTTGTCGATATGATACTAGAAACTTGAAATCGCTTCTGTGTTTTGTAGTCATAACCTTTAACCACTAGATCTGCGGAAATAGCAAGATTAGTAACTCGCATAGGTAAATTCTCCATAACCATTACTTAATTAATTAAGCATTCCCTAAAAGCAATCGAAGAGGGTTTAACTTATGCGTTTACAATGATTAGTGAATATAAATGATACGAAGGAGTGAGAGAGAGAGTAAAAATGGAGGGAAAAAGTATGCAAGTTTGGCACCAAACACAATACACAGCAAGGACTTCACTCTCCAACAAGCAGCATCAAGGAATCTTACCATAGATATGTATCTCACTTCCACTCTCTCATTTGAACAATATTATCAAACATGTAGATTTGTGAAAGAGTTGGTTTTATAATCGAAAGGTGTCCAGTTAACTTGGCCACCTTCGGTCAGTCAATGAGGAGAATACAGTTAGTTCATTACACACGTGGCAGCAATCAAGTCAGGAGAAAGGAGAGATGAGGTCGAAAGTGGTTAAGTTACGGATGCCCAAAGTGGGAGTTGATTACAAGGTAAGGAGAATGATGATGTGGTAGTGGGACTAACGGTCCAAAAATGGATACTCGTACCTTAGTTTCCAGCACACCATCCCACTCAAATCACACATATGAGGAAATAAAAATTGATTCCCATGCATAGATGCACAATCTCAAGGCTACATCAAAGAAAAGTTGCTCTCGGCCCCTGAAGAAGTCTACAAGGAAGAGAGTGAGTGGTTTTTTCTAGCACAGGAGCACTTACAGGATCCTACAGGAAAACCTATAGGGTCCTATAGAAGATCCTATAGGATACATAAAAAATCACCTATAGGATTGGAAGTGAGCATTTTTAAATCGAAAAACCAAAGGTTGGCTTCATTAGGCAGTGACAAGGAGGTAGGAGTTATACCCTCCCACCTTTTCCAAGTAAAAATATATACAATATCCTTCCTTTTTGTTGAAAATATTGCAGTATAGGGGAATTATACACATAATTTTCATTTAAAATTCCTCATCCATTAGAATTTGGTATCAGACATATACAACCCTCCACATCCATCAGAGAAAAATGACAGGGGGATTTAATAAGAGGGAACCCACAAACACATTGAGAATTCATCAGCACCCTCTTGTACTAGAGATATTCACAAAGAACAATTGGATGGGTTTCCTTGAAAAATTGAGGGGATGTGATGATGGAGTTTCCAGAGACTTCACTCTCTCTCTCATACCACTGACTAAGACCCATGCCACTGTTGTGGTGAAAGGCCTCTCTGTAGAACTCACCCCTGAAATCATAGGTAGAATCACCACACTTTGTTTAGGGTTGCCTTGGAGGAAGGAAGATAAGGGTAACAACTGAATTGCAAAGAAGAAATTCTTTTTGGGAAGGAGAGGAGGTAATGGAAGACAAAAATGGGGTTAGAAGAGGAAGCCTTCCATATCCTTGGAATAAAATTAGCTACCACCTCATTAAGTATATATCATGTGAAGGTAGGTACAATGTGGTATATGGGTACCATTTTAGGCTTCTCCAAGAGCTGAGGTTTGGAGCAGACGCACCTCCTCAAAAGAGACTAAGCATACCCTACTTTCTTCTTCAGTCAATGACAGATATGAGCATTAAGGTGCCGGGAGGAAGACATCAATAACTAGCCCATCATGGGTTAATTAGACTTATCATAGAATATTCCCTCCAAAACCTAAGACTCCCTATCACATGGGAAACTTTGAGAGACATGCGGATAGAGGAAGGCATAAAAGCCCTTGAATATGACAAAAGCCCCACTTCCAGTGAAAGGGATGAAGAAGAAACAAAGAGGGATGAATAAGAAACAAAGAAGGATGAAGAGGAAACAAAAGAGGAAGAAGAGGAAGAAAAGGGGAAGGAAATTGGTGAACAGACAAAACAAGATGCAAAGGAAGAAACTGGTGAACAGAGTGAGGAAGTACAAGGAGAAGAAGAGGAGAAAGACAAGAATGAGAAGGAGAACGGAAAAGGGGAGACTAAAGACAAGAAATAATAGAGGTCTACAATGCAAGGGAAAGAAGGGGAGGACTCAACTAGGGTATCTCTAGAACCCACTGAGAAAGAGACAACACCTATCCTCACTGCCCTAAGTACCCCTATCAAGAAGAAAGGGAAGAGATAGAGACAAACTCCATTATACTTTAGGACAAGAAAAAGTACAAGGATCAGGTAAGGAAAACCTCAATCACCCACCAAAGTTCCTGTTATCATTGAAGACTCACCAAAACAACAGGAAAAGATAGCTCCTCTTGTGAAAAATCAAGGGGAAGAATCATTAGGACAACCCTCTCCCAAGTCTCCTATCACCTATGTTAGGAGGCTTGTCACTAGATCTGCTTCAACTTGCACCTAGGTACCTTTCTTACCAAGAGAAAGAGATCACACACTTTGAGGACATGTTCAGGCTGTTAGGGGATGATAGTATGAAAGCTTGCCAAAGGATATGGAACACTTTTCCCTACAGCTTGAAAATCAGAGAGTACCATTCTCCTCAGAGAATGAGAGAGGCACTGAACAGAACACACATGTACAAGCAAGCTCTCCAAAGACTCAAAGTCAATGGGATTGGATTGAGATTCATTCCACCACTGCTCTTAGGAATGTTGGAAGGAAGGACAAAAGAGGAAGAAAGAAAGCAGTGGGAGGAGATAGAGAGGAAGGTAGGATTCTATGCACAGGAAGAGGAAACTACAACAGAAGCATGGGATGTTAGGAAGGCCACTAGAGCAATCAAATACATGGATATAGATTGAGTTGCTCAGAGGATGAGCAACACTTTCAGTGGTGGGGTGATGATGAGCCTAATAATTAGGTAACTATATGGACCTTAACACACCTCCTAGCTTATTCAAATCAACTCTTCTCATAATTTCTTACATATTTTGATTATATTTTGCTTAATGTAATGAGTCAAAGTGAGATATTATGCCTAGTGGACTAATGTGCATTGATTGCAGGTTTTAGAGAGAAAATCATGGAAATTTTGGCTAATTAAGGGCTAAAACTTGAATGAGACAAGGAGGAGAGATTGTAGGAGATAGATCCTCCTAATTTGCTCCTAACTCATTTGAATATTCCTCCATCAAATCACAAGCAACCAAGTCATGAAGATTAAAAGGCAGCCAAGCCCGTGAAAGTTAAAGAGCCAGTTCATCTTGAGTTTGGGAGCTGATCCTCCCTAGATTTAAGGAAGTCGTTGGAGACTTCAGTTGTATAAATAAGGGGGCCTAGAGCCTCATTATGATTCAAATTTTTTATGTAAAAACACTAGGCATTTTTGAGTTCAAGGCTTGTGGAAGACATTGTTACGTAATTTTTTGATTTGATAATGAGAATTCGCATTTCCTTGATCCAGCACTGAGTTGAATCAGAGCGATGAAGCTCTTGGGTTAGGGCCCAGCCCTAGTAGCAAAGGCTCCTCTTCTTGTATTTGTATGCTTAGTTGATTCCATATATTAATGTTGAATTGTCTTTAGCATTATTTCATTACAAGTAGTTGTGGATTTGATTAGTTTTCTTCCATTTGTGCATTGCTTCAACATTAGATTAGGAATATAAAGGAATATCAAAAAGTTGTTAGTAGGTGGATTTAGCCTCACTCCTCCCTTCAAGGACCATGGTTTGAGCAAAGAACTCCTATGCAGCCCCAGAAATACAGAATTCTAATTTCTCATGGAATTTAGGGTTTTCTGTTACTTAGGTCACCATTTTACTAGTTTTCAAGAATAGGATTGAATTGTCATTTTTGCTATCTTCAATCTTACATTAGATTTCATCAAGGTTTCATATTACCCTGCAAGTTTTCCCATGCATGAAATAGGCAACTAGCTCATGAAATTATGTTTTCCTTAGTTAATTGAAATCCTTCTTGTTTACATGATTTATGGATAAATGTCAATGATTGATGTAGTGTAGGAGTTTAAGCAATACATAGAGATTTCATGATCAAAAACCCCATCCTAACCTCATCCATCCATGGTTATCACTTTCCTTCACTAAATACCTCACTAAATTCATCATTCCACAAGAATACTTCTTTAAGCTTGTTGATAAAATCCAACCATCTCACAACTCTATTTTGAGTTATGAAGGAGTCCTAGGCACTTCCATGCTTCATTTCACCCTCCATTCACCTTCCCTAAACCTTACATCAGCTTCCAAATCCCTCCTCTTGCTCTCAACTGTATCCTATAGGAATATAGGGGATCCTGTAGGAGCATTAGGACATCCTGTAGGACAAATTAGGACATCCAATAGGTTGACCTGTAGTGGCCTGTTTTGAGGCCGAATTGTGGAAAACACCCCTAGGAAGCTAGAAAAGGAGCCCTACTTGCCTCCCAAGCTATCTGACCATCCACCATCATACCTAATCCACCTGCCACATCACCGAAATAAGTTGTCTTTCATACTTTCAAACAAAAAAGACAAAAAGGAAAAAAGAGTTATTTTTTTCATTTACATGCACAATAGTAGAATGTTTGATGTTTCAAATTACATTCCTAGGACAGTAGGATTGCACATATGATAATTTAGCATTCTCTTTAAGCAAAGCCTCTTATCAGCTAGATTAGATGAATGGTCTGTTTAAGCATTTTATTCCAGTCTTTTTCCTTACTACAGTAGACAAGATTTATTTTAGTGTAGATTTCCCCTTTTCCTCATTGGTAATCAAGCTTCTTATGAATCAATAGAAGTCTAGTTTGAAAAACCTTAGTGGTCTATCACCAGCTTAGTAGTGATAAAGAGTGGACCCATCACATTTACTTGTGTATACAACACTGTCACCTCCAAGTTTGTACGAACCCTGGGTTGATAAAGTAAAGTTGGTAGCCCCAAGAGTTGTAGCATTCTTGCTGCAATATTGGTTCCCATCAATGGCTAGCCACTGTTTATGCTTACATAAGTTGCCGAGATGGGAACATCACCATTAAGAATGGGAATTTGTCCAAACAGTTGGTCTTGTACCATCTTTCTCAACCATCCCTAGCACATGAATTACCCTTATGGTTTGAAGAGGAAGAGGAATATGAAGTATACCATACCACATCCTACAAAATATGTACCCTATATACTATTATAGGAGGGGGGAACCTGATGAAGATGACCTAATTGATCAGATCCTCCAGAACCAACCACATAACAAAATTTCTCTTGATGAGTTGATGAAGGAATTTGAAGATAACCCTTGAAATGATTTGTACCAAGTTGGCTTAAGTCCTCCTCATATCATAATGGTAGAATTTGGTCCATCTAAAACATTGACAATCAACCCCTCTCTCTCATCCCATTAGGATGTGATAGAACTTGGATGACTTAACTAGAGAAATAAAAAAATGAAGGGAGTGCACCCTTCAAAGTGTACTCACCACATCTACACCAAGGAAGGCTGCAAAGCACTACACCAACCTCGGAGGAGAATGAACCTAGCCCTCAAAGACACAGTCAAAGAAGAACTGCAGAAGTTGTTAGGGTTGTAGAAGTTCATTTACCCCAACTCAGATAATGAGTAGGTGTCTCCTCTAGTTCTGGTCCCAAATAAGAATGGGAAATGGAGGATCTGTGTGGATTACAGAGAGTTAAACAAATCCACTGAACAAGACCATTTCCCTCTACCTATCATTGATCATGTCTTGGATGGTATTACAGGGAAGAAGTTCTTCTCTTTCCTAGATGGATTCAGTGGTTACATTCAAATCCAGATTAACATAGACGACCAAGATAAAAACACATTCACTTGTCCTTGGGGTACCTTATCTTACAAGGTCCTTCCTTTTGGATTATGTAATGCCCCTTTGACTTTTCAAATGGTAGTTTTGAGCATCTTTGCTAAGCTAGTCCATGAATCTATAGAAATCTATATGGATAATTTCACTCCCTATGGGTGTGATATCCTAGAGGCTCTCTCCAACTTGGGCAAATTATTAAATAAGTACATTGAAATGATCCTATTCCTTAGTCCTGAGAAGTGTGGGTTCTTTATGAATGCAGTGACTACTCTAGGTTACTCAATATCCCACGAAGGACTGCAAGTGGACCCAAATAAAATTTATGTCATAAAAAGGTTCCCTACTCCTAAAAGGTAGAGGAATGTTAGTAGTTTCTTGGGCTTAGATGGATACTATAGGAGATCTATCAAAGACTTCAGAAAAGTAGCATCACGATTGTTTGGACTTCTCGCCAAGGACTCTGAATTTTGTTGGCCAGAAAGTTGCCAAGAGGCCCTCGAAATCTTGAAGGACAAGTTGAATAATACACATGTAATCAGAGGCCCAAATTCGGCTCTTCCTTTCCACAACCATGCTGATGCATCTAACAAAGCTATAGGAGAATCTCTAATCCAGATAGATGACAAGTTTCCTTATGCCATTTACTTCATTAGCAAGAATTTGTCCAAGGTTGAATTGAACTACATTGTGACTGGAAAGGAAATCCTAGCTGTTGTCCACTCCCTTAACAAATTCAGACACTACATAACTGCTTATCAAAACTTTATGCGTATTGACCATCATGCCATCAAATACATAATGAAAAAAAATGATGTGAATGCTAGAATTATCAGATGGTTTCTTTTATTAAAACAGTTTGATTTAACTATCATTGATAAGTCCGATAGAGAAAATGTAGTTGTGGGTTTCTTATATAGACTTTCTTTGCCTATAGGTGAGGAAGGAATGGTTGATGATTAGCTGCGAGATGAGAATTTATCTTTTATTTCAATTCTCTCCCCATGTCTTAAGCACACAACCAACTACCTAGTTGCTACATAGTTTCCTCCAAATCTGTCATCTAGGGAAAAGAGCATAATTGTAAGGAAGAGCGCCCCATTCACTTGGATTGGGGGAAATCTCTTCAAATAGACCTAGATCAAATTTTGAGGAGATTTTTCAGAGAGGAGGAAGTCTTTGACATCCTTGTTTCTTGTCATGATGGACCTTGTGGAGGTCACTTTACAGCCAAGAGGACAACTTTGAAGGTACTGCAAGTTGGCTACTACTAGCCCACTCTCAAACAAGATGCAATAAGATAGACCAATCGATGTGATTAGTGCCAGAGAATGAGGAGGCCTACTCTGAAGGATGAAATTCCATCGCAACCTCATGTGACTCTATAGATATTTGTCAAATAGGGTATGGACTTCATTGGGCCCATTAATCCACCGCCGGGGAAAAATGGGTACATAATTATATGCACTGCAACATGGAGACATGCTGAAAACATATTTTGGGGTGACCTGTGTGTCTTTCAAAAAAAATGATAGAAGAGAAAAAGAACCAAAAATGCCATGGAAGGGACCTCAAACACACCCACTAATAAATTATGTGATTTTGCAGGTTTTTGAATGCAATAAAATATTCAGAGCTACAGGGACAACATGCCAAGAATCATCTCATTTATTCATCCATCCATTTCATGTCATTCATGCCTATGATGTCCCCATCACTCATCTCAATTTTTGGGCATTAGAAATCATTTTTTTGGCATTTTCTAGCTTGCTACAAGATGTCTTGTAGTTGCTACAAGAAGACCATGTAGCACTATAGATGTCCTGAAATGTTACATGAAAGGGGTCTTGATAAAAAAATCACTATACATGCCTATTCTAGGTTGAGTTGGGACCCTACACCTCATCATACCTCACTTATCATCATTCCAAGCCATCATATCCATACCTAGCTCTATGTCATTCAAAAAGCACATGAAAATGGAAAACAAAAAATAGGCCTAGAGGAGATGCCCTCCCTTGCCTCAGCCATTCACCACTCCATCTAAGCCTTCATCATCATTCTCCAACCCCTACACCACTATCCAACCTCCCTGTAAGAAAAGACACTGAGGAAGGAAGAAAAAGGAAACTACAGGGTCTCCTATAGCAGCATGTGCCATCATTACCACTAGCTTGAGCCTACAGTCTCCTTCAAAACTAGAGAAAAGGGGAGCAACAACATCTCTGAAGACCTTGTTTCTCCTAGTGAGAGCTCCACAACATTAGTAGTAGGAAGGATGTGCCAAGCGCCTCGAGACATGGAAAAACATGCAGACGGCTACATAAGCAAGAGGAAATAAACACAAATGACAAAAAGGAACACTTACGTGAGTAAAAGCATAACAAGCCAAACCTCTAGCATGCATCGATCAACAAAGGTAGGGACAGGTATGGCCACTCATTCAACTCTTCCCCGAGTACAATATGATGAAAATGTATAAATGTTGAAAAACATTATTTTTTATAAGATGAAGGTGGCAAGTTAACTTGGCCACCCTTAGCTCGTGATCAAAAGGAGAGCTCCAAGTCAACATGTCACATTGGAATTTCAAATCAATGGGGATTAGTAGAAAATGTGGTCAATTCAATTAGGTGGGAGTGGGTGACGATTATGAGAGGAAAGTGCATGATCACCAATGGTGAGCCAACAATCCCAATTAGGAAATCTCGTACCAGTACCAGCCAGAAAAGAGCTCCAAGCCTCAACCATTAATATCATGAAATTCTAAAATTTCATGCACCTGTTGCTCATTTATAAATCAGAGAGATTTGGACCAGCTACGAAGGCATCAAAGACTCGAAACCTATTTTGGCCGCCCTACAAGAAACAGAGCTACATGAAGCTATAAGAAAGTCAAAAAGCTATAGGAAGAGCTTGAATTCCACAAGAATTCTGCAAGGGGGTGCCTAGGGTCAAATTGGTCAGCAATTATCATAATCCCAAGCATCACAGTGAAACGTAAGTGGCCCATCTCTCCTATGTTCATGGTTTGATAACTAAAAAGAATAAAAAGGAAAAGGATCTGCAATCTTCTAGTAATTACTGTGGGATGGAGAATTAGGTAGAATTTTAGGAATTTAAGGGCATTGTGTGGATATAGAAAAGAGTATAGATTGTAGTCATCTACCGAAAACATTTTAATATCTTAACCACCCTAAAACTCATACTAAAGTTACCCTACTAAACCTCCTTCCTACTTCATTTAGTTATAACGAGAGAAGATAAATGGGAGGGGGATTCAATAGAAGACAACCCATAGAAACGTCAAGGATTCACCTTCTTCCCCTGTGGTAGATATATTTAAGAGGCATAACTAGTTGGGCTTCTTTGAGATTCTCACGGGGCCCTTGGATGTGGACCCCCTCGAAGGGTTTAGCCTATATGCCTAGCTATAAATTAACACATGCACCATGGATCAATGAAAATTGATGATCACACATAGGACAACAATGTTAATTATTCATATTAACAGAGGAAAAATATAAAATAATATCTGCGTGTCTAAAGGAATGAGGAATGAGGGTGTCGTATTTATATATCATGAGAGGGTATCTTTTGAGACAAGGAACAGAAAAAAACAACATTCCTTTATTCCTATGAGGATTAGCTCCTGGTTATTGGTCTTATTTAGATTGGTTTGCAAAATTTACCTATCATTAAACAATAAAAAATTAGAAATATAAATTCAACCCATTACAATTAATAGAGTTAATTTTAATTTATATTATTAAATATTAGATAATTTTATAGTAATAAATATATAATTTAAATCTTTTAAACTAATTCAAATCATTGAAGAAAGAGACACATTATTCAAATCCTTTAACGGAGTGTGCTTTTAACTAAAGATAATCAAATATATACATTTAATTTTGTTTTTAATTATATTGGGGAGAGATAGTTTTGTAGTTATTATAAAAATTTAAAGATATAAATTCAATCCATTATAATTATTATTTTAACTTAATTGTCTTATAAAATACACTTCTCAGTAAAACAAAGAAATTATTATAATTAAAAATTAAAGATATAAATGGATATACACAAATTTGGTGCCTAGTCTTTTGTCTTACAAATAAGAGGTGTCACACGTCACTTTAGTGTATGACTTGGAGATAATTTGAAAATTATAATTTGATTTGAGTGTGATTTTAAAATTGGATAATAATAATAAAAAAACTTTGTAAATTCTTTTGTTAATCCAAAAATAATTAATTAAGCATTTGTCGAGGACAGACAACAGCTATTGTATCCAAAATGAGAAGTCAAGAGTGAGGCGTAGGTAGCGGTGGTCGGGCTGAAAAGCAGACGACGACGACGGTGATATTGTCACCGGAACCACTGGCGAGAGCCTCGTTGAGCAAGACTCTGGAGCAACCCTCGGGATCGTTGCTTGACATCAGCTCTCTCCTGGCAATGGCTACTGCTCTCTCGCTGCTCAGCACATCCCAAAGACCGTCGCAGGCAATGACGAGGAATTCGTCCTCTTCGCTCAGTTCCACCTGCTGCACATCCGGGTCGGCGATCAGAGGACTACAAGCCTTCACCTCCAAGTCCCCGAGTGCCCTGGAGACAGCCAGCTTCCTGTTGAGATACCCGTCGTGAGTCACAAAACCCCCTTGGGACTTGATTCGCGATCTCTCGGCGCTCGTGGTGGGCTTGTGATCGGTGGACATTTCAACAGCTATGCCGCCCCTTTTCCCCAAAACCGCCCGACAATCACCAGCATTGGCCACCACGAGAGACTTTCCCGACACCATGGCCACAAGTGCCGTCGTCCCGGAACTGATGATGTGGGCCTCCGCCAGGGCATCGTCGGCCTTGAGGAAAGCATTTTTGATGGCCTTCTCAACTCCTACTCCAATTCCTCCCTCCCAAAAATCCACGTCGCCCTCACGGAGTATCAAATTGAGGAGGTTTTCTTTAATAAATGTGGCTGCATCCCCGCCGCAATGGCCGTCGAACACTCCGTAGAACGCCAGCGACTGGAAACCCGGTACCTTGTCCATGAGGATGTGCTCGTCTTCCATCTGTGCTCGCGTGGGCCCTATGTCGGCCCAGCTACCCGAGCGCAACACCGGAATATAATCCTTCAATTCTTCAATTTTGTCACCCTCCTGCTGCTGCTGCATCTTTTCATCTATTCTAGTACTACCTCCTTCCATTTCTTGTTTCTCTTCTGCGTATGCAAATAATTTGAATACAAATTAGATTTGATTCCTCCTCCTCCGTATTTCTATTCTATTTCGATCAAGTTAGCGTAGTAGACACCCGGTGGCTCTCTGGATTTTTTTATACCTAATTCGTCTGCACACACACCTCCTTGCGTGACCGGTGCACCCTTTCGGATCACGCCTCGCCTCACCTTAGACACACAGCACCCTTTCGAATCACGCCTCCCCTTAAACACATAGCACCCTTTCCGATCACGCCTCCCCTTAAACACAGAGTTGTTAAGTGAAGGAAAATAAATAATGTTCCTACAGCTCTGCAACTCGACGTTATGCGTGATTAAGCTTGCCTACTACAGCTCTGCAGCTCGACGGACGTTATGCGTGTATAAGCTTTCCTACTACAGCTCTGCAACTCGACGGACGTTATGCGTGTATAAGCTTACCTACTACAGCTCTACAACTCTCCGTTTGAAACTCTTTATAGCTAAGGGGGGACGGTCATTTAATGAATGAATGAAGTGCCCTGCAGATACAATCAGGATATTGAAACAATCAGCGTTGAATTGAAGCAATTTCTAAATGCACATTCAACCAACAGTGCTTGAACAAGAGAGAATACCTGGACACACGTACCCAGGACGTGGGCATAATTTCTTCATCCTTATTATTTGATAATCTGCATTTGCATCTAAAGTAATAAATCTCAGGCAGCACAATTAAGTTGAACAAAATGATACCTCCCTCACCCTAAATGAACCTATTTAATTACCCACTCGTCGTTCACCACCAGAACGCTCGCTGTTGATAGATGTAACGTTGGAAATAGAGTTATCAACCCCATCACAAGGTTGTGGCGAGTTCGTTATTTGAGCATTACGATGAAAGGTTGTGACGACTTCTCCACATAAACATAAACACGTCCACTTATTGGAATTAAGATGTTTTGTTATACCTGTATACATATAACAACAAACCAATTTAGCAGTGTTACAACCTTCTTCTCTATCGCAACTTTTGATTAGAGCTAGATTTTTATTTATTATAGGTAGATTTTTTAACTTAGGTTTGAAATATAAATGATATTTTTTCTTTTTCATTTATTTTTCAAAATTTATATTAAATATTAATGTAATTTAAATATTTTAAAAATAGTAAAAAACAAGCTATACAATTTGACAAAATCTCTAGAGGATGTTCATATTCTATCTATTTCTTTGTAAGTCTATCTTGCTCAACAAATATGGGTCCGGAATGGTCCCACTTAGTTTAGTACATCTTGCATGAGGGCCATACCTATGCTTAGACACTACTAAGTGCTTATGGTGTAGAGATTTATAAAAGGATGTTCATATTCTATCTATTTCTTTGTAAGTCTATCTTGCTCAACAAATATGGGTCCGGAAT
Organism: Pinus tabuliformis; assembly: GCA_031772625.1. Classification (NCBI taxonomy): domain Eukaryota; kingdom Viridiplantae; phylum Streptophyta; class Pinopsida; order Pinales; family Pinaceae; genus Pinus; species Pinus tabuliformis. The sequence continues at coordinate 345,419,798 of CM062819.1, read as the reverse complement.
GGTCCCACTTAGTTTAGTACATCTTGCATGATTTTTTATACCTATGCTTAGACACTACTAAGTGCTTATGGTGTTTTCTTTGTCAGTCTATCTTGCTCAACAAATATTCCGGAATATTCCACTTATTTAGTACATCTTGCATGATTTTAAAAATAGCTTAGACACTACTAGTGCAATTTGACAGAGATTTATAAAAGGATGTTCATATTCTATCTATTTCTTTGTAAGTCTATCTTGCTCAACAAATATGGGTCCGGAATGGTCCCACTTAGTTTAGTACATCTTGCATGAGGGCCATACCTATGCTTAGACACTACTAAGTGCTTATGGTGTAGAGATTTATTTATAGATGTATTTTTTATTATTGTTTTTTAATATTTTTTAAAATATATTTAGGTTTTGAATTCATTAATTCATAAATAAATATATATTAAATATCCTTTATTTAATAAATTTGTTTAAAAAAATTATTATGATTTATATTTTGGTAAGAAGAATTTAAGATAGTAATCCTTTCAGATTTTGTTGGGTTGATTTCTCTACACACACATATTTTATGAATTAAAATAAAATTTTATTATGTCAATTAGTTGATAAGTATTTTGGTAAGTATTTTATTGTAAAAATATTATTATAGGTTTTCTAATATTATTTTTGTAATAAAATTTGGCCCAAAGGAAAGACTCCACACTTTTTATCATCTTATTTTCCATTATGAGACTTTTAGCTCTTAGGTCCTCATCTATCCTTACAAAGACAAAATTTTTCTTCTTATTTGGCTCTTTATTTTCTTACATCATAAAAGAAGAAGACAAAAATACATGCACTCTCTATTTTCACTAAAATCTATGGCACTCATGTCTAACCAAAAATATTTTTCCTTTATAGAAAAGAACATTTTTTTTATATCCGAGATGAACATCATAGGGTTCCTTATGGAATTCATCCAATATTAACTCAAACGGAGTAGCTTACTCTTTACTTCTCCTCAAAATATATATAGAGATTGAACTTTAAACAAAGTAACTATACCTATTGTTCAAACAAAAGTGGAGACAATCCATCTTCCATAAAGATATCATTCAAGACTACGAGGTTTATTTGTATATTTTTTTGTGCAAAGAAAATACAGAAAAGTGGCCCATCTATGTGTTAGAATGATTTCCCACTTCTCTATTATGATAAAATAGAACTCTTTTAAAGACACATAACATTCTTAGTTTCATAGTTTTACTTGTCAAATTCTAGAAATTAAACATTGTAGCTTTAAACATGATTAAAACCCATTCCCCGTTAGAAGGCCATCTGAATAAAAGATCCACCAATTCCCTTATGCCACCTGCCTCTGCAATAGCACAATTAGTGAGAGAAAAAAAAAATAAACTTCATGTTATTTGCAAAGGAGGAAGGAAACTTGTTATTATTTAGATGATAGAAAATTGAAGAAATATTTAGTCAAACATCCAGTTTTATCAATCAATAATGACAACAGTAATTTACATTGTACCTACAGTGCATGCAATGGGAAGGCACCACCATAAACATGCAAAATGAAAGAAGGGTGCTTTATAAAGGGTAAAATAAGGCTTCATATTTTCATTTTTAGTTTTAAGATTAAAAATAAACAAAGAAAATGTAGTTATCACCTTGTGCTCTTCTCCTACAAATGGTTTCGATAGTCACCTTTAATCTTCTCAGTAACCCATATGTTAGGTGACCTTGCTAAGGTTCCCAAAGTGCTAATGGCCACTTCCATAGAAACCGTTTTCACAACATCTGCAGTGACTAATAAATTTTCTATGGATTGCACAAGAACAAATAAAATTCACTTGCAGACAGGCTCATCAAACCTTTTAACATGTAATTGGATAAATGTTCAAGCAAACTGACTTTCTAACCTCACACAACTAACAAGTGTAGCTACTAATGATTATTGTTTTCGGAGAATCATCCCTTCACAAGTAAATTGAGAAATTCGTGCAAAATGCTAAGTAAAAAGAGACTGATTAACCTACAGATTAGGAAATTTGGTTTAAAACAATCACTCATAAGCAAGTAAATCTAAGAAGGTCATGCAAAGTGAAAAGTACCTTTATTACTTCTCGTTATACCCCTCTTGATAATAATTTACGAGATCCAATAGAAACTCATTCCAATTCCATGCATTACAACTTTTTCCCTAACAAGATCAATGCTTGCATTCTCTTATTTTATCACCACAAACATTGCAAGTGTAGTGGCTACTCTCCATATTTCAATATATGCATCAACCTAAAAGTAAAATCTAGGGTTATATCACTGTGTAACCAATTTTGGTAGACTGGCCCAAAATTGAGAAGCCACTGTCCACTTGATTTTTCAAAAACCTACCATGGACAATAACCTAAGATATGTTTCATTTCCCAGTGTTGTCTCATAACACTTTCATGCAATCCAAGAATACAAGCTCTGCAATATTGCAACAATACTCGACAAATGCCCCGATTGCAAACCTTTCCCCATACCTAGCCCTAGCAGCCAAAGTTGCTTAAACCTTAGGCAACATAGGGCCATGACATCTTATCACATCACTAATAATTTTATAGTATAAATTTGAACTTAGCTGGTCATGTGGTCACGACACCCATCTCCATTCATCTCCTAGAGTTCCTTTTCCTGCAAGGTTATGACCATGTTCCCAACACTCACTTCGTGGAAGTGTATGCTCCTCAATTTGTTCAACTTAGTGGTAGATTCTAGATTATGTGCCCTAATGTCATGATGAATCCACATGCATGAAAGAGAACCTAGAAATGTCCATGTTTTGCAAACGGAGGTGAGGTTGGCCATACCCATGTAATCCAAGAGGGAAAACAATGCAACTAATCTATAACATGCGACCACTCTGTTATCACTATATAATGTACCTAGGCTGAGAAGAGAAACCGAGAGGTAACCACAAAACCACTTTTAAAGATGGGATCTAGCCCTTCCAGCTTCAGAGAGGGCTCTTGTTGTGTGAGGCTAGCTATTTAAGTTCGAGTTGGGTTTTTTGAAAGGTTTGGTTGAAATATGGAGGAAACTTCCATTGGTCATGGAGTCATAAGACTTATTAGTAATCAACTACAAATTTATAAGGGATCTTTAACAGGGAAGATTAGGCAAACTCTTGGATATTTTAACATATTTATGGTCTGAATGAGATGAACCAGATTCAGAATCACTTTAAATAGAAAGCATACATGGATGGATTTTATACTTAAATGTCAGAACAAAAAATTAATACTATTTATTAACAGGCCAGAGATGAGTACATTTAAGCATATTCAACTCTTAATATTCTTGCAACAATCATGGAAGAGAAAGATCATATGAAAACTGAGAAAGGAAAACAATTTAAGATAAGAAATCACATCACCATTTGTTTGACACAAGAATCCTAGAACAAAATTGCCTTTGTATTTCTAAAAATTGATCACTTTGAGTGTAATCCACAACTTACATTAATGTAGAGCTATTTTATTATACATAATCCAACCCTTACTAAGTCTTAATACAACATATTTATAAATTTCCTATTGAACTACCTTCAAATTCCAAAAGGAATTGATTACAAAATCATATCTAACAAAATTACACATATTTCTGAAACAAAAACTAGAAAATAGGAGTTTTGGATAAATTTCGTTGTTTGTTGAAACTTTGAAGGAAATTTGTTGCTAACTGTAGCTATTTTCTAGTTCCTTCTATCTGTCTTGTTGCCAAAATTACAAAAATTCTACTCTGTACTTATTCAACCAATTCTAGTAATTGGTCCCATCGCTCTTCACATGGATTAGAAAAGTTCACCATATTTCTAAATCATGGATTAGAAAAGTTCACCACGTTTCTAAATCTTTCATCTACCTCAATGTCGGTTTGAAAAGTTGGTTTATTCAAAAACAAGTGATGAATCTCATGTTGAATATTTAAATCAAACTACAGACGTTCCAGAAAAGCTTCTACATTGATAGCTCCTTTTGTTTTTGCAAACATAGACACATCTGCAACTATATTGCACAGTTTATCCTGATAATTCTCTAATTGAATCAATTTTCCATTAGAGTTTCTAAGAGTTGGAACTCCTTTTTATTGTAACAAACAAAACCTTCTGTTAAATCTCTTGACTTGTAGCTCTAGTTCTTTGCACCTTTTCTCCAATTGGACCATCAAATTCTTCTTAGTCAAAACTATTTTTCCTTCCATTATTGTCTCCTTCCCGTTGTGAATGTTGAGCTCTTCAAGTTGTTCTCTGGTTTTAGAGTTCAACATCCTTATGACTTTTTGTGCTTCTTTTGGCCTATGTTCAATATGAGCTTTGCTTTGCTCCACTTTTGCTTTAACTCTCTGGACTAGTTCTTCCTATTCAAAAATAATTTGGATGGAAGGCCACAACTCTACAACATTTCCATTAATATTGTGCCAAATTCTACATTTAGCTTCATATAAAATTGAATAATGAGTTATTGGTCTTCATACTTATGAATCTGTTGAATTAAATTCAAGTTATTTTTTACTTCTCCCAAGTATGCATTTTCTTCCTTCATCTTGTTTTCTTCCATCTTAGTGACCTTTACTAACAATTTCCCCACCTCTTTATTTGTTAATGATAATTCCCCCAAATATTGAGTTATATTTTCTGAGGAAATTGGAACTTTTTTTGTGTTGTTAGCTGGGTTACAACCCCTGCTATTGATGTTCCTTCAGTTGATGTTCTTGTTGCCTCCCATTACTCTTTTTATTTCAGTAGTGTTTCCATGCCTTATTTCATTTTCTGGATTTGAGCATTTTGTTCCACTACTATTGTGTACAACTTCTCTTTCTCCATCTCCAAATTAGTGACTTCCTTAGCCTGAGGGTGCTCTTCAGTTGTTTCCTGAGAGATTTAATGTATGCATTCGTGTTCTTTGTTATCTACTCTTTTGTCTTGACATCACTAGGACCATATCCTAGCTTGACAACTAAATCTTCTAATGTCTTGATTCTGGTGTCTTTGGCCAGAGAGGACATTCTCTTTGATGAGGCTCATAAATAGGTGAACTATATGGGTCACAATGCCACTCTCCAGCTTATTAAAATTGACTTTTCTCATATTTTTTTACATATTTTGTTATATTTTTCTTAATGAGAAGGACGAAAACAAGCTACTATGTCATGTGGCCTAATACGTATTAAATGCAGGAATTGGATTAATTTTGGGTTGACTTAAGTGAAGGAACTAGAAATGGACAAGCAAGAGAGATTTTAGGAGATTGCTCTCCCTCCTCAACTCCTCAAATAATTCAAAGATTCCTCCACCATATCCCATCATCTCGGAAGTACTAGCAGCTCAGGAAGCTAAGTCCATTGGCAATCAAGCCACTGAGAGTTAAGAAAGAATCATTCTCGACTTATGGAGCCAAGTCTCACTATTTTTTACGGATATTTTTGGAGCTCCATTTTTGTATAAATAAGAGAGCCAAGGGAATTATTAGGATTTTATTTTTAATATAGCCAAGAGGCAATTTGAGTTGAAATATTGTGATTGTTATTGTTATGTTGTATTTGACATTTTGATGATAATGAGAAATTCTACCTTGATCCATCATTGAATTGACTCAAAGGGTTGAAGCTCTTGGGTTAGGGCCCAACCATAGTAGCAAAAGTTCCTCTTTTTGTATATGCATGCTTAGATTAAAATGATAGTTAGCTATTGAAGTTTATTTCTATTTTGTTTAGCTTAATAAGGATTTGAATTATTTCTTAACCTAGTTTCCATTAGTTTGAAGACATAGATCAATGGTGCAGTAGTGAAGGAAAGTACCTCAGAAAATCTTGTGATAGCGGGCTCTATCTCATCTCCCTCATGTGATCATGATTAGAGGGCCCCACTCTCACAACCCCAAAAACAGAGTTTGTCTTTTGGTCATGGCACAACTTAGGGTTCATTATTAGCTAGATCATTGTTTATGATTTATTGGAAGCACCTGCAATTTTTATCTTGTTTCCTTAAGTTTATGTAGCTTAAAAAAAATTCCATTTCATAGATCTAGTCCTTAATGATAGATAGATCAACTTTCTCAAATTCAACATTCATCTTTTCCATGTCGACATGTAGTGATGCATAAATTAAAAAACAAAACAGGTTTTGTTGCAAGGATTATTGATCAGTAGGGAAGAACTCATCCAACCATCTTCACCTAGATCCTCTCCACCTTCTACCAAGACATACGAGCCCATAGTTTGAACCTTTGTTTTGCAGCCACTGTGAGCAAGCCACTCTAGGAAAATCCAACCTCCTTGGTGTGTTGGGCTTAGTCTTGGGTAATGTGCACCTTACCTACACCTACTATCACCATCGTAAATCTCTCCAACACCTCACCTCACTTTTATTGCCCACCTAAGCCCTCCAGCCAACTTCCTATTAAAAACAAGGACATCTTGTAGAAAATTAGAACATCCTGTAGCAGTTTCCTGTAGCAGCTACAGGATCTCCTGTAGCAGCCTATTTGTCCATGTTTTAACCAAAGATGGTATTATAAGACTAGTTTAGGCCCTCATATTTGATTGCATGCCTATCAATGCCACCTGAGATCAACTCTCCCATGCCTTCTCCCCATGTAAGATCAGACAAAATATCATAACATTTACATTTATGAATTTAGCAATTAAAAGATTATTTTTCTAGAAACATAAAATGAGATAGTTACTTCGTGTATCTACGAGTCCTAGAATGATAGAAAAACTTTTGGTTTCCAAACAATCCTAATATCTAGAGGATAAATTGCAAGGTTAACATAGTCCTTTTCTGCAAGTAGACTATGTCATTTCCTAACTAGATGATTTATGGAATTTCATAGCATTTACCATTCAGTAACTTTCATTTCCTAAATATGCAAGAATTTATTTTCCCGCAATAGAACTAGCTTTACATTCACTATCAGTAGTCACACTCCTAGTCAAAAGAAGACTGTTATGGAACCCTAATGGTCTAGTGTCCCAATTGATAGGTGACACGAGTAGAATGTTGCATCTTCTGTGTATATAGCATTATCACCTCAAAGTTTGTAAGAAACCTCGGGTTGATAAAGTAAAGTTGGTAGCCCTATGAGTTGCATCATCATTTCTTCAATACTAAGGATCATCACTTTTTGGCGTTGTTGCCGAGGAGGTGTCTAAGTAGATGTAATTTCTAGTTTTCTTTCTAATTGTCATTCAGTAGGTAGATGTTATTCTCCTTTCCTTTATGTTTTGCAATTAATTCTGAAAAACACATAAAAGGGAAATTTTTCTTTCATGCCTTGTAGGGGTAGAGACAATTTAGGGAACTTCCTCCAAATACCTCGACACCATCAGATAGTCAACCTTCCCTATTCTTCGATGGCTATCAACTTCCCTCTCTGACTACAGGGGAGGTAGAGGACCCATTAGGTGAGCAAACATAGATCTTTGAAGAGCCTATTGGGGAAGAAGAATATGAAACCATTCCACACACTTACACCATAGTTGAAAATAGAAATAGGACTGAAAACACAAATCAAGGTGCTTTTCCAATTAGAGAGACTAATAGAGATGCTAGGATGAAAAACATAAGCCCCTCCACCCTTCCTCACTTCCATGGATTAACCTCAGAAGACCCTAATCCATTTTTGTTTGAATTTGTTGTCATCTGTAGAACTTATGATTACTGGTGACCAGAAGTTGAAGTTGTTCCCATCCACCCTTAAGGATTCAGCCTTGCGTTGGTTCATGGTTTTACCTAGGGAAAACATCACTGCCTATCCTCAAATTAAGCAATCTCTCAATGAAAAGTATAGGGACTATTTTCGGTCCAAGGACACCAAAGAGGAAATATTCAGAATGACCTTGGGACATGATGAATCCTTGGATGATTATGAGGAAAGGTTCCAACTCATCTATAAAAGGGTGAGTTGCACCCTTGATCTTGAATAACTCAAGTTAGTCCTTCTTAGAGGGATCAGGGAAGATATCCTAGAAACCCTAAACATGTTGTCTCGAGGGGACATCTATCAACGATCTTTTAATGATATCAAAAAAGTTTTCAAAAATGATTCTAGGGCTGCCAAAAAGAAGGGTAGGGTGAGTCAAGCTTTGGTCAGTTCCTTTCCTCCAACACATCTATCAAGAGTGAAATTGGGAACATGTCGGAAGACTTTAAAAGTGAAATGTTGCATACCCTTTCTCTACAAATGGACACCACGTAGATCAAGAGGAAGCAAGAGAAAGTAGAGAGAGACTTACCTATATTTTTCCCTAGATTCACTAGAAGGCATCCCATAAATGAATGTCAATTGAATGTTCCAAGGGTCTACTTTGTCTATGAGGAAAATCACTCCATAGATAATTTCCCTTCTACGCTTGGATTGAAAGCTATATATTAGAGAACTAACTTGAGGTGGGGTTGAACAACTCTGCTATAACAAACAAAGGATGCCTCAAGGATCCTGACCATACCAACATGGCATGAAAGGGACAACCTATTTGTTGGACACCTAAGCCTCAATGGGTTAGTGTGGAAGTCGAATAGACAAAAGCAGTCCAAGAGACCTTGGGATGTGAAACCCAACGGTCACAACATGTACTATAAATGTAAATCATTTGTTAATAAAAAATGCATTCTCATGTTTTATCTTTCCTATTTGTTGCTGCCCATGTGTGTGCTTAACATGGTATCAGAGCAGGCATATTCCTACCCTGCATAATTTCTTTGATCCATTTGTTTTATGGTCTTTATGAGCTGGTCCTATTTTTAGTATTTCTACCTTTGTAACTCCATTTTCTGCCTATTTTCCTGTTCTACCCATATTTCAGAACTGATACCCCTGACCTGGTATTTTCTCTGGGCTCTTTGCCCTGAACGCTGAATGCTGTAGGTACCTCCATGCAAGTATACACATTAAATGTGTTATTCATTTGAACGCTACTCCATGTTTATTTGAACGCTGCTCCATTATTATGTATCCACTGTACATATTCATTTAAACAATTACACTGCCTATTACAATTACGCTGCTGCCCACTGTCCGCTATCATAACAATTACACTGCCCACTACAATTACGCTGTCGCCCACTGTCCGCTATCATAACAATTATTCCATGTCTTCACCTAACTATTGCAGCTCCGTCGATGAATTCTACAACGAAAATATCCCACATGGGTTGTAGGTGAACATAAGTAGCAATGTCCACTAGAATTCGACGAAGATTTAGGAATAAGAGAGTGGGACAAGAGCGACTAGGTTTGGAGAACACAATACCGCAAAACTCCCTTCAAAAAAAGGTTGACAACCAATTCTGCTTGTAAACCATATGCAATCTGGATCAGGGCATGATCAAGCTCGTTCTTGAGTAACTTAATGCGTAATATATTCCTGTAGACGGAGAACAAATTGAAAAGCTTATCTTCATCTATTTTCTCAGGGTTTAAGTTGGCAGTGACACTGGTTGGATGCCATACATGCCTCCACCACTTCTCGCAGCACCTATAACTGAAAATTCAAAAGCAAAGGAAAATATACGCATTCAGAAGATTTTTTCCCTCTTCTTTGGTAGCGCTCTTTGTATCTGATTTGTCATATTACATGGCACCCGAGGTGATTCCTGGAAAAGTATACGATGGGTTGTAAGTTGACTCTATAACCTGCATTTGGAATGTTGTGCGATTTTTCCTTTGGCATTGGTTGTATATGTGAGATGGTGATGGCTTTTGTTAATTTTTGGTATGTTCTATGCTAGAGCAATTTATTTAAATTTTCACAGTTAGCAATCACATTAGAATTACGATAAACTGCAGATAGAACATAAATATAAAATGCAGAAGACAAGCCAAGACAAGAGGACACAAGATATGGCGCGAACCAGGGACAAACCCCACAATTTGTGGGGAAACCCTTTGATCAATTCTTCTTTTATCTTAAAAGTTCAGCAGAGAAAGAGAGAAAGAGAGATAGTACAATTACAACAGAAGTCAACACTTTTACTTGTCTAGATCTAAGCATAGATCATCTCCTATAACGACGAGATCAATTGAAGACATTCTGCTTCAACTGATACCTATCATCGTGCTGCATCTCGTCCTCTAGTTGCACCATGCTACTGTCCAGGTCCATGATCTTATCCATCAAAATGCTGCTCTACTTTGATGAGAGGATTACACACCATGATCTATATACCGAGATCTTCTTTTCAACGTGACATAACACATCAAGACCGTTCTTAGATGTGCCCAGATTACATATCATGTACAACGTATATAGTTTCCAAGATCTGTGTATAAAGTCCTTTATGATCTGCGTATGTTTCATCATGTGCAGCGTACATAAGCTTCCATTATCTGCATATAAATTTCATCAATGATCTCTGTATAAAGTCCTTTAGCATATATGAGTCTCCCTGATCTACATCGTAAGGAGTCTCCATAGACTGCTAACTGTCTCCATGAATAAGTCTTCATGAAACTGCGTGACTAGAGTCTCTAAACCCAGATCCACTTTACACCGAGAGTGTCAACGATTGTGCCATGACTGGACCATACCCTACTGCGGCTTCCTTCATGCTGCGAGATCCACCTACATCGATTGCTGCGTACTATGCTATGTACCATGACTGCGTAGTTACCATATGTGATTGTGTTCCAATTTCACATATGGCTGTGTTCCATATCTCTGTGGGTTCCATATATGACTATGTTTCAAACTGCAGGTTCTGCATTCCATATATAACTGCGGGATATGTATGACTGCGTTCCAAACAACAGGTTCTATAGATGACCCACTGTTGGGTTCATACGATAGTTGTGGCTAACAACATTCATATAACTGCGTTGATGTGTGTATAGTTGTTGCGAGTATTATCACTGCGTATTATATCATTGCCTGCGTCCGGATCATGAACAGTCACTTCATCACTTCGGCTCATTACCAGCGTATATATATATATATATATATAGATATATATATAGTATATATATATATATATATATATATATATATATATATATATATATATATATATACATATATATATATATATACATATATATATATATATATATATATATATATATACATATATATATATATATATACATATATATATATATATACATATATATATATATATATACATATATATATATATATATATATATATATATATATATATATATATATATATATATATATATATATATATATATATATATATATATATATAACTATGACAACCCATGAAGACCTGCGTGTAATTCTGTGCATATATTTGTTGCGTATCCATGTATAGACTATGATTTATATGTCTCCATGTACAGCGTTAGACATGTCTCCATGACTGCGTTTTATATGTCTTCACATATAGCATATTCGATCTTCCATACAGCGTATGAGGTCTTCCAGGTACAGTGAAAGTAATTGATTGTGTTGGATCAGTTAGGGCATCTTCTGCGGTTAGGGCTTCATGCTGAGCTAGCGTATTCTTGCGTAATGCCATGATGTTTTGTTGTGTCTTCTGTTGATGCGTATATATATGAGTCCAGTATCTCTTAAACTACAGATAGGGTATCTTCATTTGCTTGCAGATTCATGACCCAATGTATTTGATTTCATTGTTTATGACCTGCGTATGACAGCGTGTAGATGTATCTTCATAAACAACGTATCTGCATTTTCCATGTTGTTCACACATATAACCGCATATGAATCCCTTGAATGTTGTGTGTATATATAGATTTCCATGCTGTGCGATTTCAGCATATATATATCTCCATGAATGAAGGTATTACGTTTACTGTGACTGCAGCTAGGGCATTCTTCATTAGTGTATCTCCTTCACCAAAAACCCAGGATGTGGAGAGGAGATCACATGAAGAATGTGTATCAAATGACTTAAAGTCTTCTCTTATTTATACTAAAAATGAGGATGATGAATAGACACGTCGGTTGGGCTTCTAGAGCCTACATAAGTGCTGGTCGGCTTGATAATAATTACATAAACAAAATAAATTCATATCTCCATAAATACTTATCGGAATCGGATGATCTTTGGATCAATCCTACACCTCTCGACGAGAGGGATCCAATAAAAATATCACCTGCCATAAATAAGCTGACCCACATGGAGTTTGGCCCTAGTTGCCAATTTAACACTCCCTCTCAACTAGGGAGAACTCCATCCATTGATCCATAAGTCCAACTGTACTATCTCTGCCATCAGTACCCTGCACTGTTCTGCCCAACTCTACTCAACTCTGTTGGCTCTGCTCTACTTTGCTCAGCTCTGCTGGCTCAGCTAGCTCTACTCTGCTCAGCTCTGCTGGCTCTACTCTGCTCAACTCTGCTCAGCACTGCTGGCTCTGCTAGCTCTGCTCATCTCTGCTCAGTGTTGCTGGCTTTGTTCTACTCTACTCTGCTCAGCTCTGCTGAACTATGAAGAAGAAGAATTGATTGAGAATGTCTCATACCATTCTCCACTGACCTGAAGTCAGATTCAGAGTGTGTACCACTGGTCCCAGACCAGTCTCAACTGACCCAAAGTCAACGTCATAGTAGGTACCACTCCTACCTAGTGCTACCATGCATTTTTGCACATTTTGTATTAAAGCTCTCTTCTTGGACTGGTACATAACCCTTCGGATTAAGGGGGGGAATGTTGGACAGCTAATCCTCAATGGGTTAGTGTGGAAGCCGAATAGACAAAAGTAGTCCAGGAGACCTTGGGATGTGAAACCCAACGGTCACAACATGTACTATAAATGTAAATCATTTGTTAATAAAAATTGCACTCTTATGTTTTATCTTTCCTATTTGTTGTTTCCCATGTGTGTGTTTAACACTATTCATATTACAATCCCAATCATAATGCATTCCTTCCCTCGTGGTGTTCTCCTGCTCATCCTTCATATTCGACACCTTCTCCTTGGTCTTATGCACCTTAATACCCTTCCCAAACTGCTAATCAATCATTTCAACCATACACTCCCCCACATCCTTAGTGGAATACCTTATCACAGGGGTGGATGCCCTCATTCAACCAATCTCCAGCCTTACTACCTCCACCTCCATCTAAACCATAGATCTTTCATCCTACTCTACATAAGAAACCTCACATGCCTGCTCAACCAAATATGAACTTGAACAATAAACATGCACAATAGAACTATAATGGATAGATATGCTACCCTACCTATGCTATTGAGAATCAAGAAATCAACCTTAGGTATGGAATAGTGCTTCTAGATAACCAACCTCCATCTCCACCTGAGGAGCTTGAAGAGGAAAAGGAAGAGAGTGTTCCTAAAGCCAATAGACCTCCCTTTTGTCAAAGATTAATCCATTCCAGTTAGCATGCTCTAAAAGAGACTGAAATTCTCAAAGAATTGAAAAACTTGTGTGTTAAAATCCCACTCCTCCAAGCCATTAAGGATGTCCCCATCTACAACAAGCTAATCAATGAGAAATGCTTCAAACATATTGGGAGGAGAAAGAAAGACACCACTGCCATTAATGTCATTAGAAGGTTGTCTGAGTTAATTGTAGGGAGAGTGATTTGTCCAAAGTATCTGTAGGTTTTAACCCTATACAGAAATTACCTGCATACGAATTCTAAAACACAGAAAATAAACAATGCAAGAGCATAACACATAAAACACATACACATAGAGATTTTCCCCTGGATCCTAAAATTGGGACTACCAGCTTGATTTTTCATTATGTTCCTTTCAATGTTACAATACATATTTATACATGCCTAAGCATCCAATACCATGGACCTAAAACCACTGCGTCTCAAACCATGGACCGAAAACCATCCCGTCCAAAACTATGTGCGAAAATCATGCACAAGACCATAGGTGGGAAAAGTTGGTTTATTCAAAAACAAGTGATGAATCTCATGTTGAATATTTAAATCAAACTACAGACATTCCAGAAAAGCTTCTCCATTGATAGCTCCTTTTGTCTTTGCAAACATAGACACATCTGCAACTATATTGCACAGTTTATCCTAATAATACTTTAATTGAATCAATTTTCCATTAGAGTTTTTAAGAGTTGGAACTCCTTTTTCTTGTAACAAAGCAAAACTTTTGTTAAATCTCTTGACTTGTAGCTCTAGTTCTTTGCACCTTTTCTCCAATTGGACCATCAAATTCTTCTTAGTCAAAACTAATTTTCCTTCCATTATTGTCTCTTTCCCATTGTGAATGTTGAGCTCTTCAAGTTGTTCTCTGGTTTAAGAGTTCAAAATCCTTATGACTTTTTGTGCTTCTTTTGACCTATGTTCAATATGAGCTTTGGCTTGCTCCTCTTTTGCTTTAACTCTCTGGACCAATTCTTCCTATTCAAAAATAATTTGGATGGAAGGCCACAACTCTACAACATTTCCATTAATATTGTGCCAAATTCTACATTTAGCTTCATATAACAATTGAATAATGAGTGATTGGTCTTCATACTTATGAATCTGTTGAATTAAATTCAAGTTATTTTTTACTTCTCCCAAGTATGCATTTTCTTCCTTCATCTTGTTTTCTTCCATCTTAGTGACCGTTACTAACAATGTCCCCACCTCTTTATTTGTTAATGATAATTCCCCCAAATATTGAGTTATATTTTCTGAGGAAATTGGAACTTTTTGTGTGTTGTTAGCTAGGTTACAACCCCTGCTATTGATGTTCCTTCAGTTGATGTTCTTGTTGCCTCCCATTACTCTTTTTATTTCAGTAGTGTTTCCATGCCTTATTTCATTTTCTGGATTTCAGCATTTTGTTCCACTACTATTCTGTACAACTTCTCTTTCTCCATCTCCAAATTAGTGACTTCCTTAGCCTGAGGGTGCTCTTTAGTTGTTTCCTGAGAGATTTAATGTATGCATTCTTGTTCTTTGTTATCTACTCTTTTGTCTTGACATCACTAGGACCATATCCTAGCTTGACAACTAAATCTTCTAATGTCTTGATTCTGGTGTCTTTGGCCAGAGAGGGCATTCTCTTTGATGAGGCTCATAAATAGGTAAACTATATGGGTCACAGTGCCACTCTCTAGCTTATTAAAATTGACTTTTCTCATATTTTTTTACATATTTTGTTATCTTTTTCTTTATGATAAGGGTGAAAGCGAGCTACTATGTCATGTGGCCTAATACGTATTAAATGCAGGAATTGGATTAATTTTGGGTTGACTTAAGTGAAGGAACTAGAAATGCACAAGCA
Organism: Pinus tabuliformis; assembly: GCA_031772625.1. Lineage (NCBI taxonomy): Eukaryota > Viridiplantae > Streptophyta > Pinopsida > Pinales > Pinaceae > Pinus > Pinus tabuliformis. Next base: position 345,404,574 of record CM062819.1, on the reverse strand, counting down.
AGAGAGATTTTAGGAGATTGGTCTCCCTCCTCAACTCCTCAAATAGTTCAAAGATTCCTCCACCATATCCCATCATCTCGGAAGTACTAGTAGCTCAGGAAGCTAAATCCATTGGCAGTCAAGCCACTGAGAGTTAAGAAAGAGTCATTCTCGACTTATGGAGCCAAGTCTCCCTATTTTCTACAGAGATTTTTGGAGCTCCATTTTTGTATAAATAAGAGAGCCAAGGGAATTATTAGGATTTTATTTTTAATATAGCCAAGAGGCAATTTGAGCTAAAACATTGTGATTGTTATTGTTATGTTGTATTTGACATTTTTATGATAATGAGAAATTCTACCTTGATCCATCACTGAATTGACTCAAAGGGTTGAAGCTCTTGGGTTAGGGCCCAATAGTAGCAAAAGTTCCTCTTTTTGTATATGCATGCTTAGATTAAAATGATAGTTAGCTATTGAAATTATTTCTATTTTGTTTAGATTAATAAGGATTTGAATTATTTCTTAACCTAGTTTCCATTAGTTTGAAGACATAGATCAATGGTGCAGTAGTGAAGGAAAGTACCTCAAAAATTCTTGTGATATTGGCCTCTATCTCATCTCCCTCATGTGATCATGATTAGAGGGCCCCACTCTCACAACCCAAAAAACAGAGTTTGTCTTTTGGTCATGGCACAACTTAGGGTTCATTCTTAGCTAGATCATTGTTTACGATTTATTGGAAGCACCTGCAATTTTTATCTTGTTTCCTTAAGTTTATGTAGCTTAAAAAAAATTCCATTTCATAGATCTAGTCCTTAATGATAGATAGATCAACTTTCTCAAATTCAACATTCATCTTTTCCATGTCGACATGTAGTGATGCATAAATTAAAAAAAAAAAAAACAGGTTTTATTGCAAGGATTATTGATCAGTAGGGAGGAACTCATCCAACCATCTTCACCTAGGTCTTCTCCACCTTCTGCCAAGACATACGAGCCCATAGTTTGATCCTTTCTTTTGCAGCCACTGTGAGCAAGCCACTCTAGGAAAATCCAACCTCCTTGGTGTGTTGGGCTTAGTCTTTCATAATGTGCACCTTACCTACACCTTCTATCACCATCATGAATCTCTCCAACACCTCACCTCACTTTTATTGCCCGCCTAAGCCCTTCAGCTAACTTCCTATAGAAAACAAGGACATCTTGTAGAAAATTAGGACATCCTGTAGCAGTTTCCTGTAGCAGCTACAGGATCTCCTGTAGCAGCCTATTTGACCATGTTTTAACCAAATATGGTATTATAAGACTAGGTTAGGCCCTCATATTTGATTCCATGCCTATCGGTGCCACATGAGATCAACTCTCCCATGCCTTCTCCCCATGTAAGATCAGACAAAATATCATAACATTTACATTTATGAATTTAGCAATTAAAAGATTATCTTTCTAGAAACATAAAATGAGATAGTTAGTTCATGTATCTATGAGTCCTAGAATGATAGAAAAACTTTTGGTTTCCAAAAAATCCTAATATCTAGAGGATAAATTGCAAGGTTAACATAGTCCTTTTCTGCAAGTAGACTGTGTCATTTCCTAACTAGATGATTTATGGAATTTCATAGCATTTATGGAATGGGATCCTGATGATGGATCTCATTTGGGATTTGAAACGTTGGTATAAAAATGTTCAAACTGTGGATTCTCCGGTCACTGATTCAAAAGATACAAGCCACAGATCTCTTAAAGCCAAAATCTTGTCCCAGTACGGAGGGGATACTTGGAGTGAAATCCTTTTACTCGAAAGGTTTAGAGTGAGGATAGCAAGAAGGGCTGCAGATTTACATTTTCTTAAAAACTATCGGGACAATAATATTACAGCCGACAGTGTATCACTATTTATTCTTTCTTAGTAGCTCTTCCTTTATCATCATTCTCATATCCTGATGATGGATCCCATTTGGGATTTGAAACGTTGGTATAAAAATGTTCAAACTGTGGATTCTCCGGTCACTGATTCAAAAGATACAAGCCACAGATCTCTTAAATCCAAAATCTTGTCCCGGTACGGAGGGGATACTTGGAGTGAAATCCTTTTACTCGAAAGGTTTAGAGTGAGGATAGCAAGAAGGGCTGCAGATTTTCATTTTCTTAAAAACTGTCGGGACAATAATATTACAGCGGACAGTGTATCACTATTTATTCTTTCTTAGTAGCTCTTCTTTTATCATCATTCTCATATCCTGATGATGTATCCCATTTGGGATTTGAAAAGTTGGTATAAAAATGTTCAAACTGTGGATTCTCCAATCACTGATTCAAAAGATACAAGCCACAGATCTCTTAAATCCAAAAACTTTCATTTCCTAAATATGCAAGAATTTATTTTCCCGCAATAGAACTAGCTTTACATTCACTATCAGTAGTCACACTTCTAGTCAATAGAAGACTATTAGGAACCCTAATGGTCTAGTGTCCTAATTGACAGGTGACATGAGTAGAATGTTGCATCTTCTGTGTATATAGCATTATCACCTCAAAGTTTGTAAGAAACCTCGGGTTGATAAAGTAAAGTTGGTAGCCATAGGAGTTGCATCATCATTTCTTCAATACTAAGGATCATCACTTTTTGGCATTGTTGCCGAGGAGGTGTCTAAGTAGATGTAATTTTTAGTTTTCTTTCTAATTGTCATTCAGTAGCTAGATGTTATTCTTCTTTCCTTTATGTTTTGCAATTAATTCTGAAAAACACATAAAAGGAAAAAATTTCTTGCATGCCTTGTAGGGGTAGAGACAATTTAGGGAACTTCCTCCAAATACCTCGACACCATCAGATAGTCAACCTTCCCTATTCTTCGATGGCTATCAACTTCCCTCTCTGACTACAGGGGAGGTAGAGGACCCATTAGGTGAGCAAACAGAGATCTTTGAAGAGCCTATTGGGGAAGAAGAATATGAAACCATTCCACACACTTACACCATGGTTGAAAATAGAAATAGGACTGAAAACAAAAATCAAGGTGCTTTTCCCATTATAGAGACTAATAGAGATGCTAGGATGAAAAACATAAGCCCCTCTACCCTTCCTCACTTCCATGGATTAACCTCAGAAGACCCTAATACATTTTTGTTTGAATTTGTTGTCATCTGTAGAACATATGATTATACCTCTGGTGACCAGAAGTTGAAGTTGTTCCCATCCACCCTTAAGGATGCATCCTTGCGTTGGTTCATGGTTTTACCTAGGGAAAACATCACTACCTATCTTCAAATTAAGCAATCTCTCAATGACAAGTATAGGGACTATTTTCGGTCCAAGGATGCCAAAGAGGAAATCTTTAGAATGACCTTGGGACATGATGAATCCTTGGATGACTATGAGGAAAGGTTCCAACTCATCTATAAAATTGCCAGTTGCACCCTTGATCTTGAATCACTCAAGTTAGTCCTTCTTAGAGGGATCAGGGAGATATCCTAGAAACCCTAAACATGTTGTCTGGAGGGGACATCTATCAGCTATCTTTTAATGATATCAAAAAAAATTTCAAAAATGATTCTAGGGCTACCAAAAAGAAGGGTAGGGTGAGTCAAGCTTTGGTCAGTTCCTCTTCCTCCAACACATCTATCAAGAGTGAAATTGGGAACATGTTGGAAGACTTTAAAAGTGAAATGTTGCATACCCTTTCTCTACAAGTGGACACCACGTAGATCAAGAGGAAGCAGGAGGAAGTAGAGAGAGACTTACCTATATTTTTCCCTAGATTCACTAGAAGGCATCCCATAAATGAATGTCCATTGAATGTTCCAAGGGTCTACTCTATTTATGAGGAAAACCACTCCACAGATAATTTCCCTTCTACGCTTGGATTGAAAGCTATATATTAGAGAACTAACTCGAGGTGGAGTTGAACAACTCTGCTATAACAAACAAAGGATGCCACAAGGATCCTAACCATACCAACATGGCATGCAAGGGACAACCTATTCATATTACAATCGCAATCAGAATGCATCCCTTCCCTCGTTGTGTTCTCCTGCTCATCCTTCATAGTCCACACCTTCTCCTTGGTCTTATGCACCTTAATACCCTTCCCAAACTACTAATCAATCATTTCAACTGTCGAGCGATAAAAAGGTGTCTTTTAACTCCTAATTATCTTCACATTAATTGTCAACCTAGGGACAACTTTTTATTTCAAGGGTGTACTCAGTCTGAGGCAGCTATTTATTCAAGAGTAATATTTTGCAGTATAGTGCTTAAAATCCAAAAGTAAATGAATGCTTGAAAAATAAATCTAACAATAACATAAACTCAAATTCTCTGAAATCCAACTATTCACCCAGCAAACATCATTTGAGGATACAGTAGCAATAACTCATTCCTCTAGAGATTGATGCAATTGAAATCAAACTAGAACAAGACAATCAATCTGGGAATGAGGAAGCAATAACCAATGTTCTCTACAGTTGACAGTCCTGCTTTAAAGAAATTAAAAGGAAATAGAAATTAAACTAAAGCTGCCATTGAAAGTAAACTAGGAAAACTCTTTAAAATCAAACTATTGCAATTAATCAATAGAAATGAACAACAAAGTAAATGGAAAACAAACTGTAATTAAAGGAATCGAATAACCAACAGTCTATAATGAATATCAAGGTCTGGAATGAACAATGAAGCTTTACATTTGAAATGAATAGCATAACAATATACATTGAGAAGGATGATAACCTCTGTCATGATGGAAAAGAACAACCACGTGATTCAATCTCAGCTTGTGCAATAAAACAATTTCAAAAAATATTATAACAGCTTGCTGCAAAAACATGAAACTTTAAGGCATTACGATTCAAAGAAATAAGAATTAAATCAAACCATCATGCGGTGGAAATTGGAAAGATATAATACACAACAGCAGCATATTCCACCAGTGGCTGGGCCCTTAGCCACCAGCGGATGTTGCTGGGCTACTTCATATGAGAAGAGTGAACAAAAACCCTTTTATTTATTCATCATCAAACTGTGAAATTATTACAACAGCTAAAACTTTGAGAATTACAATGGCAATGCAACAATCTCCTTTTCCTCCTATTCTATCCTATCCCATCATCATTCTTGAATCTCTATTTCTGAATCCTTAATTCTCCATCATTTTTCCATCCCCCTCTCTAATCTCTGTTTTCATTTAAATAGAGAGAGATCAAAGAAAAGTTACAACAGAGATAATTACAACATGATTTCTATTATAAAATTAGATTGTTTCCAACCAATTGATCAACAAGAAGATATATTTCCATCCATCTTTCAACAAGAGAAAGGCGAATTTGGCTTTGCAGCTGAGATTTGGAAAATGGCCACACAACGAATCTGAGAAAATCGTGCTCAAAGAACCCCGTGTTTCTCTCAATACAAGCTACATTTGGGCAAACCGTTCTTTTTTAAATTTAATTTGGTCCGTTCTGGACAAAACCCATGTTCTATATTTTCCAGATTCATCTTCATTTGCTTAGAATCTCAACCACAAAATTGTCACTTCTTATTCCAACGCATTTCTGAGTTGGCACTTTTAATGATCAAATCTTCAATTTGGAAATTATCTTGGAGGATAAAAATGGTGAATAATGTTATAACCAATTTATTAAACTTTCATTGATAAAATCATGCATAATCATCAATTTATTAGAAATAAAGGAGAATAAATAATATTTTTACAAAAGAGCATAAATCATTGTAAAATAGAATTATATGATAAATTATGATAAATGACGTGATGAAGAATGGTAGAAATGGTTGGAATAAGCATTCAAAAGTGACAATAATAATGGTATATTAACGACCCAACATCAACCATACACTCGCCCACATCCTTAGTGGAATACCTTATCACATGGGTGGAGGCCCTCATTCAACCAATCTCCAGCCTTACTACCTCCACCTCCATCTCAACCATAGATCTTTCATCCTACTCTGCATAAGAAACCCCAGATGCTTGCTCAACCAAATATGAACCCGAAAAATAAACATGCACAATAGAACTATAATGGAGAGATATGCTACCCTAACTATGCTGTTGAGAATCAAGAAATCAACCTTAGGTATGGAATAGTGCTTCTAGATAACCAACCTCCATCTCCACCTGAGGAGCTTGAAGATGAAAAGGAAGAGAGTGTTCCTAAAGCCAATAAACCTCCTTTTCCTCAAAGATTGATCCATTCCAGTCAGCATGCTCCAAAATACACTGAAATTCTTAGAGAATTGAAAAACTTGTGTGTTAAAATCCCACTCCTCCAAGCCATTAAGGATGTCCCCATCTACAACAAGCTAATCAAGGAGAAATGCTTCAAACATATTAGGAGGAGAAAGAAAGACACCACTGCCATTAATGTCATTAGAAGGTTATATGAGTTAATTCTAGGGGGAGTGATTTGTCCAAAGTATCTGTAGGTTTTAACCCTATACAGAAATTACCTGCATATGAATTCTAAAACACAGAAAATAAACAATGCAAGAGCATAACACATAAAACAAATACACATAGAGATTTTCCCCTGGATCCTAAAATTGGGACTACCAGCTTGATTTTTCATTATTTTCCTTTCAATGTTAAAATACATATTTATACATGCCTAAGCATCCAATACCATGGACCGAAAACCACTGCGTCTCAAACCATGGAGCGAAAACCATCCCGTCCAAAACTATGTGCGAAAATCATGCACAAGACCATAGGTGGGTCTGCCCAACCTAACATAGAGTCCAAAACCAAAATTTTCTAGGGCGATGCCCCGGACCCCATAGAATGGGGTTACCTACACCCCTCAAACCCCTTGTGACCCCCCCCACTATGCAATCAGCGCAACGAAGGGGGGGGATCCACCCCCCGGTTAACTACGTGGGCTAGTCGTGGAAAGAATATAAAACAACCCAACATTCTCCCACTTGTTGTTTTCTTTCCATTGGGGGCCACAAGAGAGCTTAGTCCTTTATCCGGCCCTGCAATGCCCATTGTTTCTCTACACTAGGAGAACTTCTCAGAGATCACAAATTTTGTCAATGCATCTCCAGTATTCTTCAAAGTGTCCACCTTTACCAGCAACACCATTTTGTCTTCTATCATATCCCTCACAAAGTGATACTGAACATCAATGTGCTTTGTATTTGAATAATATGCAGGGTTCTTTGCCAAGAAAATTGCACTTTTGTTGTCATTTTCTATCCTTATAGCTCTCTGTACTAACCCCATACTTGAACACAATCTTTGCAACCAAACTGCTTCCTTGTTTGCATGAGTGGCTGCCATGTATTCTGCCTCTGTAGTTGATAGTGCCACTACCAATTGTTTCTTACTCATCCAATTGACTGCACCTCCAAATAGGTTAAACAAATACCCACTTGTATATCTTCTTTGATCTAGATCTCCAACCTAGTCTGCATCAACAAAGCCACAAATATCCAACACTCTGTCTAATCCTAGTCTTCTTTGGTAGCACAAACCATAATCACTAGTGCCATGCAAATACCTGAAAACCCACTTCACTACCGTCCAATGCTCCTTTCTTGGTTTTGACATAAACCTGATCAATATTCCCACTGCATGTGCAATGTCTAGTCTAGTAAAGACCATTGCATACATCAGGCTACTGACTGCCTCCTCCTCTTCTTGTGTCTTGGGACACTGTTCAACAGATTACTTTACACCTACAGGAATAGGAACCTTCACTGGTTTACTATCCTGCATATTAAACCTCTGTAGTATTGTCTCCACATACTTCCTCTAGTTTAACCAAAGCTTCATCTTTCCCAGTCTCTTTTAATTTCCATGTCCAAAATATAATTTGCAGCATCAAGATCTTTCATGTTGAATTTGGAGGACAATTGGTTCTTAAAATCCTGGATAATTTCTTTGTCATTTCCAACCAGCAACATATCATCCACATACAAGACCAAATAAATAACACGGTCACCAATTAATTTAAAATACACACAATGATCTGCTTTGCTTCTAGTGAAGCCAAGTCCCCATATAAATGTATCAAATTTCTTATACCACATCCTTGGTGACTGTTTTAACCCATATAGAGACTTCTTTAGCTTTCATACCAGTTCTTTCTTACCCTTCACCACAAAACCTTCAGGTTGCTTCATGTATATCTCCTCTTCCAGATCTTTGTGAAGAAATGTTGTCTTCACATCCATCTGTTCTACCTCAAAATCAAAAGCATCAGCAACAGATAACAGTAATCTAATAGAAGTTACCTTGGAAACAAGAGAAAAAATATCACCAAAATCAATTCTCCGCACCTGGGAATAACCTTTTGCTACCAATCAAGATTTGTATTCCTCCACCTTTCCTTCTACATTTGTCTTCTTCTTGAACACCCATTTGCTACCAATGGGTTTCCTTCCAGCCGGAAACTCCACCATATCCCAAGCCTCATTTTTTGCAAAGATGCCATTTCATCAAACATGGCCTCTTTCCAGAGTTTTCCATCCTCTGAACCTACTACTTACTTCACAGTTTTGGGATCATCATCAGTAATAGATAAAGCAAAATTTTAACAGAAAGCAGATGGACTATACCTTTCTAGCTACCTTCTTTCACGAAATGATATTCTCACACCCAGAGTTTGTGGCTTTTCATCTTCTAATCCCTCCTTTGATGTAGAGTTTGATTCTTCCTCCTTTAGCTCAAACTCTATCTTCTCAGGTTCCTTTGGTTGGACTTCATGTTTAATAACATCTTTCACCTCTCTAAACACCACATCTATGATATACACAACCTTCCTTGTTACTGGGTTCCAAATCTTATAACCATTTAAACCATCCTTACACCCCATAAAGATGCACTTTTCAGATTTACTATCCAACTTTGTTCTTTTCTCGTTTGGAACATGTACATATGCATCACATCCAAATACCCTCAGATGTGAAAGAGAGGGCTTATTACCAATCCACACTTCTTGTGGAGTCTTATCCTCCAATGCAGATGAAGGTGACCTATTGACCAGGTAACATGCTGTCTCCACCGCCTCTGCCTAGAATTCCAGTCCTAACCTGGCACCATTGAGCATGCTTCTTTCTCTTTCCATCAACTTCTTGTTCATTTTTTCTGCAACTCCATTTTGCTGAGGTGTATATGGAGTAGTCTTCTACAGTGCTATACCACACTTCTTATAGAATTCTTCAAATTCCTTACTGCAAAACTCTCCACCATTATCTTTCCTCAACACCTTTATCTTCTTCTTTGTTTGGTTTTCCACCAAAGCCTTAAATTCTTTAAACATATCAAAGACTTTAGATTTATTCTTAAGGAAATATATCCATGTATTCCTTGAGAAGTCATCTATAAATGATACATAGTACACAGACTTACCAAGTGATAGAACCTTCATAGGTCCAAACACATCACTGTGCACAAGCTCTAATATCTATTTTGCCCTCTTACCACTGTTAACACCCAGGTTGTTCCCTATGACTCCCAAGGGAATACGGCCGGGGTAACCACTAACCAATCTTTGGATCACTGCTTCTAGCCTAACAGTGATCAGAGAGGGCTCTCTCCTTATGATTTGTAACTGTTTGTTGTAGGGTTTTAGGCTAGCTATTATGCACTGTGTTTTGTTTATGTTTGGTTGGTGAAATTCCTTTTAGGTTCTAGTGAAGTAGTTTTTTGAGAAGTTGAGTACCATTGGGCAATGGAGTCTGTAGCTGTATATATTTGAAGTTTTGGGATGAAAGATGGGACTTACAGGGCCACTTGGGTGTTTAATAAGACAGATTTTGATTAAAAGACTGGAAACAGCTAGCACGAACAGTGAAAGCATTAAAGAATTTTCATTATTTATTTATATGTTCCCAACAGATAGATTTAAGAGGAGAAAACAGATGTCTTAGGGGCAGAGTTGAATCCCTGAGAATGACTGTTATAATAAATACACAGTTCTGAATTGCAGCATTTAAGAATTACAATTCTGTTACTGTATAAGAGGAAAACATTTATAATAGCTCAGTTTGAGTCCAGGGTAAACATAGTTAAATCCTGGTACTATCCTTTCACCTTGCTATCAAGTGTAAACATAAGAACAGTAAAGAGAACAAAAGACTCAAAACAGACACGACAAAGAGATTTGAGAATACTTATAGTTTTATGCAACACCCATGGAATCCTGTAACATGCATCCTTCACCACAAGATATCAAACACACCAAACTTCTGGAAGTTCCATTCCTCCTTTGTATTGATTCTCTGAAAATATTACAGCAGATGGAAGTTATCCAAGAGAAAATTCCAGCAACCTCTTCAGCATCTGTGAAGGGTCTATATATACTAGCGGTGATCTACAGAAATATCTGAGTTCTGCGTTAACTCAGTCTTTACATTCTCACCAACTATCTAAGATATTATGTCGAAAATTTATTACACATTTAATACACAGCACAGGCATCTTAATGCTCTGTCAGAAGATATTTTAGCTTTGTAGGAATAGCTAAGTCGGTCTGAGTATTTGGAGTTAATGCATAGAAAACCGGCTGTAGGCTGGTACACTGTGTCTCGGGCCTGTCAGCTGTATCTTCGACTGCCGCTGGTGGTGAGTCATTGGTCTGGCTGAGTTGGCTCAGCCTCTGCCTTTTCCTGTGGGTATTAATTCCCAAAATTGTCACTGTATGTACCTGCTTCCTCCTTCTGCGCTATTGGTTCTGGCCTGTCAAAATTGTCTGGGTCAAATGCCTCCAGACATCTTGTGTGGGCAGTTGATGTGCCAAAATTGCCCCTAGAGTTTCATCTGCCTCTGTGAACTTAAAGAAATTGGGAGGTGTATCAAACAGATGATCTATCTCATTCATGAGAAAAAACAGGTTCTCCACTCTGTCATACATCATTTGTCCCGTGGCTGGCCCTGTGTCCTTTGAACTGCTGGGAGCTTTTGCAATCTCTGCCACAGCATGGGCATCAATTCTCTTATTATAGTTGTCCAAAGTGAGCAGTCTACCCACACTGCTCAAAATGTTGGGGAGGCCTCTGTTCTGCAGTGTTACAAACTTCTCCAGGAACCTGTTGATTTCTGTCTGCATATCTTGTGTCCTTCTTTCCAAGGTTCCAATCAAGTTTCTCAGAGTAACAACTCTCTTGGCTATGGCAATTGTTTCTGTTCTGTTGTTGATTCCCATGGTGGCCAATTGAGTGCTGGTCTTGTAATTCAGGATATTGATCATCCTGGTAGCTGCTTCTGGCATGTGCCCAAGGCTTGCCCTTGCTCTTTGTATCTCTTTGTTAGCTTTGGTGATGAGCACCATTTGTTCATCCATGGTTTCAATGTATTGCCACTGTTTGGCAATGGATCTCCCAATGTTGCTCCACAACACTGCTTTCATGTCAGCTGTCACCCTTTCCAGTGCAAGCTCCTTTTCCAGCTCAGCAATCCTTCTCTTAAGGGTTTTCACCTCCCTTTCCTTGGCTGCCTCATTTTGTTTGCTTTTATCAAATCTCTCATGAACATTAGCCAAGTTCTGTTTGAGCTCATCCAGCTCTTTCATTTGAGCTTCCATAGCTCGGATCTCTGCTTGAAGCTTCTGCATATCTAGGGTAGCAGCTTGCTCTGATGTTGTTGTGGGGGTTGTGGATGATGCTGTAGCTCCTGTTTGCTGAGGAGGCGGAGTGATGATCGGAGGTGTTTCCTCGAGATTTATTATTATTGGAGGAGGCTGGGAGGATTGACCTTCCCCTTTCTGCTTTATGGCTTCTTGTAGCGCTGCCTTTGCAGCTTCAGTTTGCCCTAGCTGGTCTTGAGTCCTAACCAGCTCCTTGTATAAGGATACCAGCAAGTCTGTGGTATCTTTTTCTTGCCTCTGCTGGGCAACTTCATCTGTTTGTGGATGGATGGTGGCCGGGAGCTTGATTTTCTTTCTTAGGGCTGCCATGTCAGCATCCCTTATTTTCAGCAGTTCTTGGATGCCCTTGACATCCTTGGGATCATGTCCAATCTCTATGATTACCTCCTCCAAGGATTTGATTCTGTTGTCCTTGGCCTGTGAGGATGCTCTTTCCAATTCTAGCTGGGATGATGTATTGTCTAGGCTGCTCTTTAACTTGTAATTTTCCAGTGTCTCATCTGCCAGGGAGGCGTACACCATTTCACCCGTTTGCTTGTGTAACTCTATCTTGTCCATGGGGTGAATATCTTTAGCCAGAACCTCCATGTTGGTTCTTAAATAGTCTGAGGTGGACTGAGGATGTAGAGTTGTGGGCATGAAATGGCTCATTATCATTTTTCCCTCACTCACATCAAAAGCAGACATTAGTCTCTGCTGGTTGCTGGGAGCTAGTTTTAACAAGTGATCATAGAGTTGCACTTTTATGGGATCACTCCTTCTCTTGATTTCTATGAACTGCTGCTTTATGCTTGAGTGCCCCTCTCTATGCTGGCCAGAAGAGCTGACCTCTCCTCCCATTGTCATATCTGGTCCTCTTTGAGATGAGCTGGCCGAGAGTTCTCCACTGGGTGGGCCCATGCCCATGGCCTGCCTTACTGCCATGTCCTCCTCTTGGGAGTCGTTCAATCTTTGCCTCTTTTCTCCTCTGATAAAGGATGAAGTCTGGGGAGTCTCCCTTTCTCTCTTTCTGGTCAAGTCCTCCTTCTGAGGTGTTTGGAGGACTGAGCTGTCCACATTGATGTCTGTTCTTGGAGGCAACTCTGTTTGGGGCCGCTGTTCTGTAGAATCAGGCAAATCTGTCTCCTTACTTTGCTGTAATGGCTGCTGCCCACTAGTTTGTGGTTTCTCTTGTTGCTGCCCCAATGCCTGTGCTTCCATTTCTTCTTGCTGCTGTGACAAAGTGTCAACCTGCTCTTCTGTTAATGTAGGTGGTTGTTCCACCTGTTTGCCTTTGTCCTTGCTTGCTGATTGGGTTGTCTGCTCGGCAGTTCGCTGTTGTGTTGCTGGTGTTGTGGTGGCTGCCCCAATTTGCCTCCTGTAGGAAGTAGGCACCTGTCCACAAGTTTCCAAGTCAGCTTGTTTTTGGACATTTCTAGCCTCTTGCTCAAATATTTCTTCACTAGTCATTTGCTCTATTAATGTGCCCTCTTCCCAGTCTGGTGCATTTGCATATTTCTCAATTTCAGGTAGTCTTGCATGTGCATAGTTGCCTAACTTGTACCTGATCCTCCTGAGAGAAATAGAGTGGTTAGGGTCATATGGAATCCACTCAAAACTGGTTTTCAATTGGAGTCCTTCCAGGATCCTGTCTGCCTCCTTCCAGCCTTCTTCCTTTCTGTTGTATAAGAAGGGACCTAGCTGATTTCTCACTTTCAACTGTGATTTCTTGTTTTTACTCTGAAAGTGTAGGTAATCTGAGTTCCCAAATTGCCTGAAGTATTCTAAGGCAAACAGTCTCATGGGAACGTACCTCGGCAGTCTAAATGGATTTAATTCACATCCATACACCCTAATGACTGTGTGATTCTGGTAGAAGTACCAGTTGCCAATGTTGTAAAGCTTGTTCAAATGAAGAATTCTTTTCATCTCCTCTGTCAGTCTAGGAGGAGGGGCACCTTGCAGCACTGTCAGGGCTGGATGGACAAATAAGTCAATAAACTCACAGTATGTATAAGGTGATACTGAGGTACGATGGAACACTGGGGTCCAAAAGACAACTGATCTTGGGGTTCCTTGGGCGTTGAGTGGCCTCAAAGGGACAGAGAAGGTAGCTGGCTGGTTGAACAAGAACAGATGGTATATGTAGGAGGTGTATTTGAACAGCCTCTCCCTCTTCAAGTTCATGAACTGGTCATGAATCTTCTCAGCTATATAAGTAGCATAATCATAGTGGATAGCTGGAGGCTTACCAGGGGCAAATATGGACAGCATTGCCAATATGCACTCATCTACATCTTCTAGTCCTCTGAATCCTAGGACATAGCTAATCAAGTCCACCATCATCTTGCCCAACTCATTCAGGTATTGGTAACCAATGGGAGGGGTTCTGACTGCTTCAGAGCTAGGTGCAACAAATAGCTGGTTGATCTTCACAATCTGGTCATTAGGCAGGCTGCTTCCTCTCTTTATCAAATCTTGCATGGAAAGAGGGGTCAACTTCTTGGCTGTATGGAAATGCAGCATCTGATTTATACTCTCTGGAGTGATCTGAAACAGTACTAGGCCTGTGGGGCTAATGACTGCCCTTTGGCTGGGGTCATAGCGCTCTTGGCAACTGTAGATAAGCTCTGGCATGGGATTAACTTGGGGAAGGTTGTATATGGGCAAATTTGATTCCCAAATTCCCAGGATATCTGCTCCACTCATGTGCTGGGCTCTCAGTTCATTTAACATTTGGATATTATACTTAGTTCCCATAGGAAACCAGTCCAACATCTGGTAATCCATGTCTCCCAGGGCTTGCCATGCTAATTCTTGGTGGGGGGCATTGATAGGCTTAATATTGAGAGCAATGGGAGTCTCCATAGCTTGTGAAAGGATAAACAGTTGCAATTGGACAATTGAGTGGCAAAACAGACTGCAGATTGCCCTCTGTGGTAAAACTTGATTTTCTGAACTGTCAGAAGGGAATTTACCAGCTAGAAATTGAAATACTGCTGGTAATTGGTTACAGAGGCTCTTTTTGGTGTTCAATTTTGGCTCCTGGTAGTATTTCAGAGGTGTTCAGAGGGGCATTGACCGAGAACACGGAGGACGAGGGGTTTTCAACTGAATTGCGGTTTGTTAGCACTCTGCAGGGAAGTTTGGGACTTCACAGGGACAATGGTGGAGGTATAATTTGGTTCCAGCGGTGAAAAATTTGTTTTATGGTCCTATTGTGCCTGTGAGTAGCTTAGAGAAGAATGCAGGTCGTATGGAGGGCAGAGCAGGGTAAATACCTGTAATTCGACGTGCAGAGGTTGTGGTTAGGTGTGGCGCAGGTACTGGAGCGGTCGCCTTGGTCGAATTTCACAGGTTGGCGAAAATTCGGGCAGCAACGGTTAAGCAGAGCATTCAGCAGACACAACAGTAAAATGACGAAAAACACGGGTAGAATTGGTGAATATGGGTTTTTTACCAACTTGGCGCTTTTTATGATGACGTCAGCATGACGTCATTGGTGGGTCATGGCGACGTGACGTCGGCTGACGTCATCGGGGAGGACGTGGCAGCAGACGACTGGTCAACGGGGCGATGAGGTGGCAGCCCAGTCAGCAGTGAGGTGGACCAATAAGAAAGGCGGGTACGAGCGGAGAAAGACGTGGCGCTGGGTCAGCGGCGAACCGGTGGTGGTCAAACCGTAGCGGTCACGGTTATAGCCTTAACCGCCGCGGTTTCTCGGGGCGGTTTGAGTACGGCGCGGAGGGTGTCAGACGGAGCTCCGAGATGGGTGAGCGCTTGACGCGTGGCGGAAGCATGACAAGGCGCAACGTCATCTTCTCGGGACATAACGTGCGGCCATCGGATGTGCTCCGATATTGATGAGGACCGTCGGATCTGATGGGCTTGATCCGACGGCTGACGGAGGAGGAAGGTGTACGTTCGATAATATGGGCGGAAAATATTAAAATTTATGGGTTTTGTATGGTTTTTTCAAATGTTTTTATTCAAATCACCTGCGCTCGCATTTGGGAGTGTGCCGAAGGCGGATTTTGATTTTTGTAAGGTTTGCAAAGGATTTTATAGGCCAAAGGGGTTTGGAGAGGGGTTTTACCAATGCAGAGGTGATTTGAGGGTAAATTGACTTGCAGCAAAAGGGGAAAGGGGTGGAATAGGTTCACCAAAGTGGCCAGATGCCATTATGGTCCCTTTTTGAAGAATGCTCGGCTATTATGCCTAGGGGAGGGAACATACATAAGATTTGGGGCTTTATACACCTTAGTGTTAGTATTATTAGGGGTAGGGGTAAAATAGGGGAGCTAAATAGTAGAATTAGGAGTTAGTATAAGTGAAGGTGGGGGGTTTAGAAAGGGGGTGTTAGTGATGGAGTAGAGGGGGAAAAGAGAAGTTAGTGATGCTCTTTGCTGTGAGTCCATGGAATTCACCACCTTGTTTGCTGATATATCTATTGCCTTGGCAAAACATCTTGTGACAACTGTGTAATGGTGAACATATCCCTTCTGCAACCACACTGCCTACCCAACTATTTCACCTAACATTTTTTGTTTCTTCTTGGAGGGGCACTTAGACTTGCAACCCTCAATTGCCTTTTCTTTTCTTTGGCTTTTTCCTTTTTTATCTATCTACTTCTACCCTTATCTCCTCCAAGGTCCCAGATTAGACTTTTGGGAACCTTTGTTTCTCTACCTGAACTACTTGTCTGCCAAGATTAGGCTGTTTGGACAGACTTCTTCATCTATTCTACAACTCAAAATTGAAACATGGCATGATCCAGTTTAGACTGTTGAATCATCCACAAAATGAAATAAGGTCCTCCATATCTGAAGTAATTTCACACACCTCTGATTACCTGGAAATATGTGATCTTTGTGCTAACAATGCAGAGCATATTTGGAAATTTAATAATCAATCATGAAATATGAAACCTATTACTATAGGCATCCAACAGTGGCTCCACATGGGGATGGTTTTTCTTTTGAAAGACCAAGAACAGCAGGTCAGATTGCCTTGTTCCTTGGATGTCCATCTTGATCTTTGAGATCTTATGCATGTAACCTGTCAAAATGGTGTGTTTCTTTTTTGGAGAACCTCTGATATTATCTGCCTGTTGCTGCTAGTTGCAGCACTTGGGAAAACCTCTTTATACAATGTAAATCAAAAGAGAATATATACAATTGCATATATACAATGAACCTTCGGAATCCTCATCATATTGAACCATCATAATAGTGCTTGAGCATCCTGCCATTGACAGGACCTTCATCTGGTTCAGTCACAGTCAAGCTCTTAAGGAAATAAGTATTATTACCTTGTACTGCTTGGATGGCAAATGGTCCTTTCCATAAAGAATCAAACTTCCCATGTTTCCCTTTGTCCTCTCTTCTTGCATCCCACTTTAGAACTTTGTCTCCTAGATTGAAGTCTTCTGCTTTGGTTCTTCTGTCAAAGGCCTTTTTCAGTTTCTCTTGTAGTATCTGCACTCTGTTGAAGACTTGTTCTCTAGTCTGCTGTAAACAGATTATCTGGTTGATCCTTCTTTGCATGTCATTTGGCTCTGCTTGACTTTCTTGTAGAAGTTTCATAACTGGCACCCCTAGTGATGAGGGAAACCTGGCCTCTAATCCGTAGACTAACTCATATGGGCTGGTCCCAATTGATCTTTTGGTGGTTAATCTGTCTGCCCACAAAGCATTGACTAGTTTCTTATGCCAGTTCTTTTTGTTTTCTTCCAGCACTTTCTTAATGATATTTATCAGGCTTTTGTTTGATGATTCAGCAAGACCATTTCCCTGAGGATAGTAAGCTGTAGAATGGCCTAAAGTGATATGAAATTTATGGCAAAAATTTATCATTTTCTTGGATTTGAAGGCAGCAGCATTGTCTGTTATTATCTTGTCTGGGCAGCCAAATCTGGCCAGTATATTGTTCTCTAAGAATTGAATGATCACTGAGTCATTTGCTTGTCTGCATGGGGCAGCTTCAATCCACTTGGTAAAGTAGTCTGTTGCTGTTAGAATCCATCTGTGTTGTCCTGAAGATGAGGGGTGAATTTCTCCAATGAAATCCAAGCCCCATTGTTGAAAAGGTCTCTCTGTTGCAATGGGCCTCAAAGGAAGTGGCAGCAGCTGTCTTTTGCCTTCAAACAGTTGGCACTTGTGGCATGATGTTGTGAATTTCTTCATATCTGAGAACATAATGGGCCAGTAATAACCAGCCCTTAATATCTTGTCCACAGTGGATTTCCAGTACAGATGTCCACCACAGTCTCCAGCATGGAATTCTTGCATAATTTTATCAGTTTCATTCTCAAGAAGACAGTGCAGCAAAATACCTTCATGGTTTTTCCAAAGCAGATTCTCATCTAACACACAGAATTTAGATGTTTTCATTTTTAGGAACCTAGACTTAGTTCTGGACAGTCCTGGGGGAGCACACAGGTTTTGTAACACATAACAGATATCAGAGTACCATGGAGATTGTTCAAAGGCTACATTGATCTTTGGAGTCGCCAGCTCTGTTTCACTGTCCAGTTGGTTTATATCTAAGGCTTGGAAATTTGCTTCTGTCATTAACTTAGCTAATCCCTGCCCTTTTATCAACTTTGTAGGTTTGATTTCAATGTCAAATTCAAGTATGTTTGCAATCCATTTTCCCCTCCTTCCTTCTAAGTTTTCTTGGGTGAGAATGTCTTTAACAATAGGACTTGGTACATAAGCCACAACATGAGAGTAAAGGATATAGATCCTAAAATCTTTGATAGCTTTGATTAATGCATAGGCTTGTTTTTCCATTATTTGGTATTTCAAAGGAGCATCTCTAAGAGCTCTGCTGAAGAAGGCAATGGGCTTTTCATTCCCTTGATCATCTTTCTGCAATAAAACAGCAGCAATAGTATGCTGGGAGGCAAAAGAAAAAATAATAAAGTCTTTGTCAAACTGAGGGTTAGTTAATACCGGGGTTTGGGTTAAAGCCAGTTTTATGCTTTCAAAGGCTTGCTTTGCTTCCACAGTCCACTTAACCTTTGAATCTTTCTTTAGCATATTGTTTAGTAGTCTGATCAATTCTGCTAAATTTGGGATGAACCTTCTTAAAAAATTGAGTTTTCCTAAGAATCCTTGCAACTCTTTGACATTCCTAGGGTGAGGCATTTGTAGGATCGCTTGTATCCTTTCTGGATCAATTCTTATGCCATCCTTTGAAATGATGTGTCCTAAAAGTTTCCCTTCTTCCAAACCAAATAAAGACTTCTTGGGGTTCAAGGAAATGCCATATTTTCTGCATGTTATGAAAATCTGTCTTAAATGTTTCAAATGTTCTTGGTCAGATTTTGAGAAGGGTGTAAGATCATCTAAGTAAATGACCAAGAAATCATGAATTTCTTTTGCAAAAGCAATGTCCATTGCTCTTTGAAATGTCGCCCCTGCATTTTTCAAACCAAATGGCATTTTCACATACTTGAAAGTTCCCCATGGGGTAGTAAATGCAGTTTTGTCTTGATCGTCAGGGTGTACCAGGATTTGATTGAAACCTGAGAAGCCATCCAACAATGATATTCTTGATGCTCCTACTACTCTTTGGAGGATGTGGTCCATTTTGGGTAAGGGATAGTTGTCTTTGAGTGATACTAGGTTCAAATTCCTTAAGTCTACACAAAGTCTAATCTCACCAGTTTTCTTTCTTGTAGGGACCAAATTTGAAATCCAGTCAGAAAACCTGATTGGTGCTATGATCCCAGCTTTGAACATTTTTTGTAATTCCTTTTCAATGGACGGAAGAAGCACAGGATTGATTCTTCTCAATTTCTGTTTGAATGGTTTTTGATTAGGCTTGAGGGGAATGGTGTGCTGTATAACAGAGGTATCATAAGACTTCAAGTCTTGATAACCCCAGGCAAAGACATCTTGGAATTCTTTAAAGAGATCAACATATTTGGGCTTTTGATCGGGGGGCAAAGAGGCGGACAGCTTGACTATCTTAGGCTTTTCCATAGTGCCAATATTACATTCTTCAACTCTTGCATCTAATGGCTGCATCTTTGGTTTCCTGGGGACATCATTTGAGTCAAAAATGTCCTCTAGTGGGGTAAGGCCTGCTGGGAGGAAGTTGTCTTTGAGTTGTATAATTTCAGTTTCAATGTTGCTCACCTCTTCACAGTCCATTTGTTTAATTTGTTGAATGTTTTCATTGTTGAAAATGGTTGGGCTGAGTAATTGTTTTGCTGTCCTAAGTGACATTGGGCGAGCAGATTGTTGAAACTGTAATTGTGATTGACTTGCTCCATCAAAAATTTGAGATTGACTTGCTGTCTCAAGGTCAATATTTAATCCTGTAAACTCTTGTTGCAAAGTTAAAAAGTTGTTTATTTGCCTATCATTCTCAAATACTTGCCATTCTTTGACATTGTTTGGAATAGAAGGCCTATATTTGACTTCTGCTGTGAAACAATGGTTGGGTTGTAGTGGGAATTTGAAGGTGCTAGCAAATGTTGCCAAGCTGTGAGCATGGAGATTGTGGCCCCTTGGAATCTTTGTGAGAACAAACTCGGAGAAAGTTTCTAGTATTTCAATTACAGCAGACCTGTAGGACCTTAATCTTTTGTCATTGGTGACAAAATCCCCTTTTACTTGTTGAATTACTAGATCAGAGTCCCCCATGATTGAGAGGCTATGCGCTTGTAATGATTTTGCAATTTTGAGGCCTAGTAGCAGAGCTTCATACTCTGCCATGTTGTTAGTGCATCTAAAGTTCAATCTATAAGCCCTGCCTTGTGCACAGGCTTTCTCTTTGTTATGTATCCACACTCCAGCCCCTGCCCCTAACTTGTTAACTGAGCCGTCAAACTCTAGGACCCACAGACTATCCTGCTGTTCAGGAGATTTGAGGTTCTGTTCATGGGATGGCAGTGTGAGCATGAGTTGGGGTATCTTCTCCCATTTGTTTTCCAGGGTAGCTTCATCATTTGTTTGACAATTTTTGACAACTAAAGGAGGGTGAATGGGTATTGTTGGGCTGATTAAATTTTTGCAGGTGCCATTTGTTTGAGGGATGTTTTGCTCTGGTTTAAATGTCTCCGTACTAATGTGACTGCCCGAGAGGCCTATGCTGTCATTAAAGAGGATGTAAGAGTCTACGTCTGAATGGACAGCATATATTGGAAAATTTTGGGGTTTCTCTTCACTGCTAACCATATACTTCATGAGTGTTTCCCTATAAAGTCTTTTTGGTTGTCCAAAGACAGAGATGGTTGCATATGACATGTCTAACTGCAGGGAGCCTTGAAGCTTTGCTCCCCATGATCTTGATAGTAGCATCCCATACTTGGGTGGGATATCAGCAACAACAACATCCATCAAAATGGTCTTGTTGGGGAATTGGACCAGGGACACACATAAATCCTTAATCAGGCCCAGGCATTTTACTTGACTAGAATCAAAAGAAAACAGGTCTTTGTATGGTCTCGTTATATCCAAATTTAATCTTTCCATGACTGCTTTTGGCATGAGGTTGTGAGATGCACCTGAGTCAAACATTGCATTGTGCAGTATTTTATCATGCACGTGTAGGCTGACATAAAAAGGTAGAACCCCTGTGACTACTGTTTTTCCATCTACCTCTGGACCAAACAGTAATTCTGGAGTGTCATCTAGCACATTTACATCATCTCTGTTGTTGGTGAGCTGAAGGGATTTCTTGATCTGTTGCTTATATATGTCATGCTTGGCTAGCTCTAAAAGGGGAATTGCTATTTTTAACTTGCCAATCTCTGTTCCTAGGTCAAAGGGTTTATCCACCTGAATCTTAGGGTCACGGACAGCAGTCCTTTCCTTGTTCAATGAATCTTCTGGTTGGATTTCATCTTGATTTTGGAACCTGCTCCCCATGTCCATGTCTTGAGGGGTGATGTTCGGATTTGGGTGAGAGGATGATGTTGCTGTGGGCTCTTGTGATGTAGGCAGAAGTTCAGTGACCTCCTCAACCACTACTTCCTTTGCAGGTAAGTTTGTTTTGTCATTAGGTTCAGTGACTGAGGCTTCTTTAGATTGCTGTTTCTCCTTTACCTTTTCAGGCTGATTTGCATTTACAGTCCGACTTCTTAGTTTGTACTGCTTATGGACTTCATAGACAGCAGTATCATATCCTTGCTTAAAATCAAAGGATTCTCCTGATTGTGTTTGGAATGTTTTGTCTTCATCCTTATCATGGTCTTCTTGTGTTAGGAAAACATGGCTTTTACCATCCAGCCCTATTAAATTGATCTCAGGATCTTCATTGAGCTGATTAGCCGAGGAAGTTTCTGCATAATTTTCTTGAAAAGGTGGTCTGATATCTTGGTCAGCACCTGTTTTTCCTGTATTGGGGTTCTGTGTTCTCCTAAAATTTGGGTTTCTAGGAGTATTGTTTTGTGGCGCTTCCCAGGATGACTTTCTTTCTACTGATTCCACTCTCTCACCTAGTCTTTTCATGCTGTTTAGTATTGCATCCAACTTCTGATCAAAGCCCGAGGGCTCTTCCTTGAAACCAACCTTCTTTTCCAGCTTTGCCCTGTTTCTTTTGGCAATTAGGTTGGCCTCTACAGTGACTGCAACTCTTTGGGCTTCTGCAAGGGTTGGAGGGTCTCTTTCTCTCAACTGATAAGCCATATCCGAGTCAAAACCATCAGGGAAGTTATAAAGGGCCAAATCAGGAGGGGGCCTTAAGTTCTGGGGAATAGCATTGTATATGTTGTTAAACCTAGCACAATATTCCAACACCGTTTCTTGGGGACCTCTTTTAATAGTGTTATATTCACCCAGTATGTGGTGGGGATCTCTCTTTTTCTCCCATCTGTTAGTAAATTCGTGGTATAAAACTTCAGGGGTTGCAATGGAATTTGCATTCAAGGATCTAAACCAAGTTCTGACATCCCCAGTCAAGCTTTGAACAAAGATTCTCATCCTGACACTGTCATCATCAATTTCATAGGTCTCAAAGTGGTCTTGCATCTTTTTAGCATGCTGGATGGCTGTCAAAGGGCCATGGGAATCAAAAAATGAGAGTTTGGTTTGATAATCTTGGGGTAGGGCTGGCGCATTGGCTGGAATCTGCAATGGTGCATATCTGTTAGCCATGTTTATAGGGTTAATAGGGTTGATAGGAACAAATGGGACAACTGGGATAACAGGTGTACTGGGGTTAATAGGATGGGTAAGAAGTAGAGAACTGGCTGAGTGAGTATGTGCAGATGGTGAAGATGGAAAGGTAGGACTTTGAGGGGTTGAAGATGAACTAGGGGAGTTGGGTGTGGAACGAAAAAGGACTTTGCAAGGAGTGGGAATGAGGATGGGTTGGTCTGACCTTATACCTGAATCAGCAGGTTTATCCTGCTTGTGCTGTTTCCTTATGTTCTTTGGGATGATATTAGGGTTATCAACAATGATGGGTTGATCAGGGTCAGGGTGTGCCCTAGTATGCCTTGGGTTTCTTTTAGGAGCCAGCTTCTAAGTGTTCTTTCAGAACTTTATACAGAAGTTTAGTATTTACAAGGGCAAAATAAGAACTCTGGAATGACTATATATGTTTCAAGGCTAGGATAAGTTTCCCTAGTTTAGCTCTTCCCTAAGACTGCCCCTGTATTAGAGAAACAGTCCTAAGATGTCTTGGCTAGTTTCAGGCTTGATGAAAGCTTTGGAAGATAGATAGTAATTGAATAGTTGTCCCCAGTGGAGTCGCCATTTATGTTAACACCCAGGTTGTTCCCTATGACTCCCAAGGGAATACGGCCGGGGTAACCACTAACCAATCTTTGGATCACTGCTTCTAGCCTAACAGTGATCAGAGAGGGCTCTCTCCTTATGATTTGTAACTGTTTGTTGTAGGGTTTTAGGCTAGCTATTATGCACTGTGTTTTGTTTATGTTTGGTTGGTGAAATTCCTTTTAGGTTCTAGTGAAGTAGTTTTTTGAGAAGTTGAGTACCATTGGGCAATGGAGTCTGTAGCTGTATATATTTGAAGTTTTGGGATGAAAGATGGGACTTACAGGGCCACTTGGGTGTTTAATAAGACAGATTTTGATTAAAAGACTGGAAACAGCTAGCACGAACAGTGAAAGCATTAAAGAATTTTCATTATTTATTTATATGTTCCCAACAGATAGATTTAAGAGGAGAAAACAGATGTCTTAGGGGCAGAGTTGAATCCCTGAGAATGACTGTTATAATAAATACACAGTTCTGAATTGCAGCATTTAAGAATTACAATTCTGTTACTGTATAAGAGGAAAACATTTATAGTAGCTCAGTTTGAGTCCAGGGTAAACATAGTTAAATCCTGGTACTATCCTTTCACCTTGCTATCAAGTGTAAACATAAGAACAGTAAAGAGAACAAAAGACTCAAAACAGACATGACAAAGAGATTTGAGAATACTTATAGTTTTATGCAACACCCATGGAATCCTGTAACATGCATCCTTCACCACAAGATATCAAACACACCAAACTTCTGGAAGTTCCATTCCTCCTTTGTATTGATTCTCTGAAAATATTACAGCAGATGGAAGTTATCCAAGAGAAAATTCCAGCAACCTCTTCAGCATCTGTGAAGGGTCTATATATACTAGCGGTGATCTACAGAAATATCTGAGTTCTGCGTTAACTCAGTCTTTACATTCTCACCAACTATCTAAGATATTATGTCGAAAATTTATTACACATTTAATACACAGCACAGGCATCTTAATGCTCTGTCAGAAGATATTTTAGCTTTGTAGGAATAGCTAAGTCGGTCTGAGTATTTGGAGTTAATGCATAGAAAACCCGGCTGTAGGCTGGTACACTGTGTCTCGGGCCTGTCAGCTGTATCTTCGACTGCCGCTGGTGGTGAGTCATTGGTCTGGCTGAGTTGGCTCAGCCTCTGCCTTTTCCTGTGGGTATTAATTCCCAAAATTGTCACTGTATGTACCTGCTTCCTCCTTCTGCGCTATTGGTTCTGGCCTGTCAAAATTGTCTGGGTCAAATGCCTCCAGACATCTTGTGTGGGCAGTTGATGTGCCAAAATTGCCCCTAGAGTTTCATCTGCCTCTGTGAACTTAAAGAAATTGGGAGGTGTATCAAACAGATGATCTATCTCATTCATGAGAAAAAACAGGTTCTCCACTCTGTCATACATCATTTGTCCCGTGGCTGGCCCTGTGTCCTTTGAACTGCTGGGAGCTTTTGCAATCTCTGCCACAGCATGGGCATCAATTCTCTTATTATAGTTGTCCAAAGTGAGCAGTCTACCCACACTGCTCAAAATGTTGGGGAGGCCTCTGTTCTGCAGTGTTACAAACTTCTCCAGGAACCTGTTGATTTCTGTCTGCATATCTTGTGTCCTTCTTTCCAAGGTTCCAATCAAGTTTCTCAGAGTAACAACTCTCTTGGCTATGGCAATTGTTTCTGTTCTATTGTTGATTCCCATGGTGGCCAATTGAGTGCTGGTCTTGTAATTCAGGATATTGATCATCCTGGTAGCTGCTTCTGGCATGTGCCCAAGGCTTGCCCTTGCTCTTTGTATCTCTTTGTTAGCTTTGGTGATGAGCACCATTTGTTCATCCATGGTTTCAATGTATTGCCACTGTTTGGCAATGGATCTCCCAATGTTGCTCCACAACACTGCTTTCATGTCAGCTGTCACCCTTTCCAGTGCAAGCTCCTTTTCCAGCTCAGCAATCCTTCTCTTAAGGGTTTTCACCTCCCTTTCCTTGGCTGCCTCATTTTGTTTGCTTTTATCAAATCTCTCATGAACATTAGCCAAGTTCTGTTTGAGCTCATCCAGCTCTTTCATTTGAGCTTCCATAGCTCGGATCTCTGCTTGAAGCTTCTGCATATCTAGGGTAGCAGCTTGCTCTGATGTTGTTGTGGGGGTTGTGGATGATGCTGTAGCTCCTGTTTGCTGAGGAGGCGGAGTGATGATCGGAGGTGTTTCCTCGAGATTTATTATTATTGGAGGAGGCTGGGAGGATTGACCTTCCCCTTTCTGCTTTATGGCTTCTTGTAGCGCTGCCTTTGCAGCTTCAGTTTGCCCTAGCTGGTCTTGAGTCCTAACCAGCTCCTTGTATAAGGATACCAGCAAGTCTGTGGTATCTTTTTCTTGCCTCTGCTGGGCAACTTCATCTGTTTGTGGATGGATGGTGGCCGGGAGCTTGATTTTCTTTCTTAGGGCTGCCATGTCAGCATCCCTTATTTTCAGCAGTTCTTGGATGCCCTTGACATCCTTGGGATCATGTCCAATCTCTATGATTACCTCCTCCAAGGATTTGATTCTGTTGTCCTTGGCCTGTGAGGATGCTCTTTCCAATTCTAGCTGGGATGATGTATTGTCTAGGCTGCTCTTTAACTTGTAATTTTCCAGTGTCTCATCTGCCAGGGAGGCGTACACCATTTCACCCGTTTGCTTGTGTAACTCTATCTTGTCCATGGGGTGAATATCTTTAGCCAGAACCTCCATGTTGGTTCTTAAATAGTCTGAGGTGGACTGAGGATGTAGAGTTGTGGGCATGAAATGGCTCATTATCATTTTTCCCTCACTCACATCAAAAGCAGACATTAGTCTCTGCTGGTTGCTGGGAGCTAGTTTTAACAAGTGATCATAGAGTTGCACTTTTATGGGATCACTCCTTCTCTTGATTTCTATGAACTGCTGCTTTATGCTTGAGTGCCCCTCTCTATGCTGGCCAGAAGAGCTGACCTCTCCTCCCATTGTCATATCTGGTCCTCTTTGAGATGAGCTGGCCGAGAGTTCTCCACTGGGTGGGCCCATGCCCATGGCCTGCCTTACTGCCATGTCCTCCTCTTGGGAGTCGTTCAATCTTTGCCTCTTTTCTCCTCTGATAAAGGATGAAGTCTGGGGAGTCTCCCTTTCTCTCTTTCTGGTCAAGTCCTCCTTCTGAGGTGTTTGGAGGACTGAGCTGTCCACATTGATGTCTGTTCTTGGAGGCAACTCTGTTTGGGGCCGCTGTTCTGTAGAATCAGGCAAATCTGTCTCCTTACTTTGCTGTAATGGCTGCTGCCCACTAGTTTGTGGTTTCTCTTGTTGCTGCCCCAATGCCTGTGCTTCCATTTCTTCTTGCTGCTGTGACAAAGTGTCAACCTGCTCTTCTGTTAATGTAGGTGGTTGTTCCACCTGTTTGCCTTTGTCCTTGCTTGCTGATTGGGTTGTCTGCTCGGCAGTTCGCTGTTGTGTTGCTGGTGTTGTGGTGGCTGCCCCAATTTGCCTCCTGTAGGAAGTAGGCACCTGTCCACAAGTTTCCAAGTCAGCTTGTTTTTGGACATTTCTAGCCTCTTGCTCAAATATTTCTTCACTAGTCATTTGCTCTATTAATGTGCCCTCTTCCCAGTCTGGTGCATTTGCATATTTCTCAATTTCAGGTAGTCTTGCATGTGCATAGTTGCCTAACTTGTACCTGATCCTCCTGAGAGAAATAGAGTGGTTAGGGTCATATGGAATCCACTCAAAACTGGTTTTCAATTGGAGTCCTTCCAGGATCCTGTCTGCCTCCTTCCAGCCTTCTTCCTTTCTGTTGTATAAGAAGGGACCTAGCTGATTTCTCACTTTCAACTGTGATTTCTTGTTTTTACTCTGAAAGTGTAGGTAATCTGAGTTCCCAAATTGCCTGAAGTATTCTAAGGCAAACAGTCTCATGGGAACGTACCTCGGCAGTCTAAATGGATTTAATTCACATCCATACACCCTAATGACTGTGTGATTCTGGTAGAAGTACCAGTTGCCAATGTTGTAAAGCTTGTTCAAATGAAGAATTCTTTTCATCTCCTCTGTCAGTCTAGGAGGAGGGGCACCTTGCAGCACTGTCAGGGCTGGATGGACAAATAAGTCAATAAACTCACAGTATGTATAAGGTGATACTGAGGTACGATGGAACACTGGGGTCCAAAAGACAACTGATCTTGGGGTTCCTTGGGCGTTGAGTGGCCTCAAAGGGACAGAGAAGGTAGCTGGCTGGTTGAACAAGAACAGATGGTATATGTAGGAGGTGTATTTGAACAGCCTCTCCCTCTTCAAGTTCATGAACTGGTCATGAATCTTCTCAGCTATATAAGTAGCATAATCATAGTGGATAGCTGGAGGCTTACCAGGGGCAAATATGGACAGCATTGCCAATATGCACTCATCTACATCTTCTAGTCCTCTGAATCCTAGGACATAGCTAATCAAGTCCACCATCATCTTGCCCAACTCATTCAGGTATTGGTAACCAATGGGAGGGGTTCTGACTGCTTCAGAGCTAGGTGCAACAAATAGCTGGTTGATCTTCACAATCTGGTCATTAGGCAGGCTGCTTCCTCTCTTTATCAAATCTTGCATGGAAAGAGGGGTCAACTTCTTGGCTGTATGGAAATGCAGCATCTGATTTATACTCTCTGGAGTGATCTGAAACAGTACTAGGCCTGTGGGGCTAATGACTGCCCTTTGGCTGGGGTCATAGCGCTCTTGGCAACTGTAGATAAGCTCTGGCATGGGATTAACTTGGGGAAGGTTGTATATGGGCAAATTTGATTCCCAAATTCCCAGGATATCTGCTCCACTCATGTGCTGGGCTCTCAGTTCATTTAACATTTGGATATTATACTTAGTTCCCATAGGAAACCAGTCCAACATCTGGTAATCCATGTCTCCCAGGGCTTGCCATGCTAATTCTTGGTGGGGGGCATTGATAGGCTTAATATTGAGAGCAATGGGAGTCTCCATAGCTTGTGAAAGGATAAACAGTTGCAATTGGACAATTGAGTGGCAAAACAGACTGCAGATTGCCCTCTGTGGTAAAACTTGATTTTCTGAACTGTCAGAAGGGAATTTACCAGCTAGAAATTGAAATACTGCTGGTAATTGGTTACAGAGGCTCTTTTTGGTGTTCAATTTTGGCTCCTGGTAGTATTTCAGAGGTGTTCAGAGGGGCATTGACCGAGAACACGGAGGACGAGGGGTTTTCAACTGAATTGCGGTTTGTTAGCACTCTGCAGGGAAGTTTGGGACTTCACAGGGACAATGGTGGAGGTATAATTTGGTTCCAGCGGTGAAAAATTTGTTTTATGGTCCTATTGTGCCTGTGAGTAGCTTAGAGAAGAATGCAGGTCGTATGGAGGGCAGAGCAGGGTAAATACCTGTAATTCGACGTGCAGAGGTCGTGGTTAGGTGTGGCGCAGGTACTGGAGCGGTCGCCTTGGTCGAATTTCACAGGTTGGCGAAAATTCGGGCAGCAACGGTTAAGCAGAGCATTCAGCAGACACAACAGTAAAATGACGAAAAACACGGGTAGAATTGGTGAATATGGGTTTTTTACCAACTTGGCGCTTTTTATGATGACGTCAGCATGACGTCATTGGTGGGTCATGGCGACGTGACGTCGGCTGACGTCATCGGGGAGGACGTGGCAGCAGACGACTGGTCAACGGGGCGATGAGGTGGCAGCCCAGTCAGCAGTGAGGTGGACCAATAAGAAAGGCGGGTACGAGCGGAGAAAGACGTGGCGCTGGGTCAGCGGCGAACCGGTGGTGGTCAAACCGTAGCGGTCACGGTTATAGCCTTAACCGCCGCGGTTTCTCGGGGCGGTTTGAGTACGGCGCGGAGGGTGTCAGACGGAGCTCCGAGATGGGTGAGCGCTTGACGCGTGGCGGAAGCATGACAAGGCGCAACGTCATCTTCTCGGGACATAACGTGCGGCCATCGGATGTGCTCCGATATTGATGAGGACCGTCGGATCTGATGGGCTTGATCCGACGGCTGACGGAGGAGGAAGGTGTACGTTCGATAATATGGGCGGAAAATATTAAAATTTATGGGTTTTGTATGGTTTTTTCAAATGTTTTTATTCAAATCACCTGCGCTCGCATTTGGGAGTGTGCCGAAGGCGGATTTTGATTTTTGTAAGGTTTGCAAAGGATTTTATAGGCCAAAGGGGTTTGGAGAGGGGTTTTACCAATGCAGAGGTGATTTGAGGGTAAATTGACTTGCAGCAAAAGGGGAAAGGGGTGGAATAGGTTCACCAAAGTGGCCAGATGCCATTATGGTCCCTTTTTGAAGAATGCTCGGCTATTATGCCTAGGGGAGGGAACATACATAAGATTTGGGGCTTTATACACCTTAGTGTTAGTATTATTAGGGGTAGGGGTAAAATAGGGGAGCTAAATAGTAGAATTAGGAGTTAGTATAAGTGAAGGTGGGGGGTTTAGAAAGGGGGTGTTAGTGATGGAGTAGAGGGGGAAAAGAGAAGTTAGTGATGCTCTTTGCTGTGAGTCCATGGAATTCACCACCTTGTTTGCTGATATATCTATTGCCTTGGCAAAACATCTTGTGACAACTGTGTAATGGTGAACATATCCCTTCTGCAACCACACTGCCTACCCAACTATTTCACCTAACATTTTTTGTTTCTTCTTGGAGGGGCACTTAGACTTGCAACCCTCAATTGCCTTTTCTTTTCTTTGGCTTTTTCCTTTTTTATCTATCTACTTCTACCCTTATCTCCTCCAAGGTCCCAGATTAGACTTTTGGGAACCTTTGTTTCTCTACCTGAACTACTTGTCTGCCAAGATTAGGCTGTTTGGACAGACTTCTTCATCTATTCTACAACTCAAAATTGAAACATGGCATGATCCAGTTTAGACTGTTGAATCATCCACAAAATGAAATAAGGTCCTCCATATCTGAAGTAATTTCACACACCTCTGATTACCTGGAAATATGTGATCTTTGTGCTAACAATGCAGAGCATATTTGGAAATTTAATAATCAATCATGAAATATGAAACCTATTACTATAGGCATCCAACAACCACTAGAGGGGAAACTCGCTCGATTTTGCTTCCCATATACACAATTTTCACAGAAATCAAAATCCAGAGAGTTATTACTCATACCTTCTACCATACCTTTAACATGAAGTATTCGAAGGCCCTTCTCCCCAATATGTCCAAGCTTTTGATGCCATCACATGGTCTTCTCTCCAGAGACCACTAGATTTTCTACTCCACTTTCAGGAACCAGAGAACTGTTACACCCATCAACAACTATGCTACCTTGCAACTTGTATAGAGTTCCAACCCGAAATCCCTGCATCAATGCCAGTGCTCCCTGAACCATCTTGTGCGTATCCTTCTCGAACATTGTTTTCACACCTGCATCATCCAACTTTCTTATAGAAATCAGATTTATGGCCAATGCAGGAATAGGTAGAGCACCCAGAAGTGGTCTAACCCTTCCACCTTGCAACTTCAACTTTACTTTTCCGCGACCAATGATTCTAGCCTTCCTATTATCCCCTAAGAAGACATCACCACCATCGTATTTCTCATACTCGCAGAACCACTCTCTATGGGAAGTGAAGTGAAAGGATGCACTTGAGTCAATCAACCATGCCTCATGATCTACATGTGTACTTGAAGAAGCCAAATACACATCCCCACCTTCACCTAAGGTGTTTTTTGCCTCTGCAGAAGAGCATCATTAGATCCATTTCCTTTTTCAAGAGCTTTAGATTTACAGTCCCTTTTTTAGTGCCCTTCCTTTCCGCATTTCTAGCACACAACCTTTACAGGTTTTCCTAGAGATTTAGATCTCCCACTTGATGACTTATTTTTGTTTCTGTTTTGGGACTGTCCTCGTACAGACAAGGCATCACCATTGTAGCTCTCTATATTTTTCCATCTCATCTCGTTCGTCAGCAAGGATGAGACTATTTCATCAAATTGTAAGGCAGTTGCATTGCTATCTATTGCAATAACCAGACTATCCCACAAATTTGGTAGAGAACACAACAAACTAATGCACTTATCTTCATCTAAAATTTTAATATCAACATATGCTAACTGACTTACCACAGTATTAAATGCGTTCAGATGCTCTTTCACCGAGTCTCCATCTTTCATCCCCAGGTTATACAACCTTTTCCATATGAATAGTTTATTCACCAGAGACTTAGATTAGTACAAAGTCCCTAACATGTCCAACAAAGCCTTTACCGTAGCTTCCCTTAATACATTCAGAAATACTGAATCTGAGACACATAATCATATTGTGCTCTTTGCCTTCAGATCCAACTTTTTCCATTCTTCATCGGACACTCCCATTGGTTTAGTACCTAGATCTACTATGATCCACTGATATTTATCCACCAATAGATCCTCCATCTTGAGTTTCCACAACTCAAAACTCTGACCATTAAATTTCTTGATCTCTATATTTCCACTGCTCGCCATCTTCTTTCACCACCAGAATCAATCTCACAGATCTCCCACTGAATAGGGTCTACCACAGGCCCAAGCGAAACCCCTCAGCAACAAAGGTGTCCCCTTGAAGCCAAAATAGCTATGATACCAAATGTAGGTTTTAACCCCATACAGAAATTACCTGCATATGAATTCTAAAACATAGAAAATACAAAATGTGAGAGCATAACACATAAAACACATACACACAGAGATTTTCCCCTAGATCCCAAAACAGGGACTAACATCTTGATTTTTCATTATGTTCCTTTCAATGTTACAATACCGAAAACGATCGCGTCCAAAACCATGTGCGAAAATCATGCACAAAACGATAGGTGGGTCTGCCCAACCAAACATAGGGTCCAAAACCAAAATTTTCCAGGGCGTTGCCTCGAACCCCATAGAGTGGGGTTGCCTGCACCCCTCAAACCCCTTATGACCCCCCACTACGCAATCAGTGCAACGAAGGGGGGGGGACTCCAACCCCCTCTAAGCCCCCCCGTTAACTATGTGGGCTAGGCGTGGAAAGAATATAACACAACCCAACAATATCTAGACCCTAGAAGTCATGTGGTAGATGTGCACATTGATGGAATCATTTTCCCCCACACCTTGATTGATCTTGGGGCTGCCATCAATGTGATGACTAAGGAGACCATGCTCAAATTGAATCTCCAAGGATCATTAAGAAATACCACAAAAATGTTGCAATTTGCAGAAATATCCATAGTAGCTTCTAAGGGATTTTTTGAGGATGTGATGGTCTCTATTGACTCCTAGGAGTACCTTGCTAACTTCTTAGTTCTCGAGCTGAAGACCAAATTCAATGGTTATTCTCTCATCCTTGAAAGGTCATGGCTGACGAGCCTCATCATTGGGTAACTATATGTTCCTTAATACACCTCCTAGCTTATTCAAATCAACTCTTCTCATAATTTCTTACATATTTTCATTATATTTTTCTTAATGAGATGAGTCAAAGTGAAATATTATGCCTAGTGGACTAATGGGCATTGATTGGAGGTTTTTGAGAGAAAATCAAGGAAATTTTCTCTCAAAAACCTTGAATGTGATGAGGAGAGGTTGTAGGAGATAGATCCTCCTCATTTACTCCTCACTCATTCGAATATTCCTCCATCAAATCACACTAGCTCGGAGTTACAAAAAGCGAAGTCATGAAGATCAAAAGGGAGCCAAGCCCGTGACAGTTAGAGCGCCAGTTCATCTTGAGTTTGGGAGCCAAGCCTCCCTAGATTTAAGGAATTCATTGGAGAATTCAATTGTATAAATAAGGAGGCCTAGAGCCTCATTAGGATGCGAATTTTTAATGTAAAAGCACTAGGCATTTTCGAGTTCAAGACTTGTGGAAGACATTGTTATGTAATTTTCTGATTTGATAATAAGAATGAGCTTTACCTTGATATAGCACTAAGTTGAATCAGAGGGATGAATCTCTTGGGTTAGGGCCCAACCCTAGTAGCAAAGGCTCCTCTTCTTGTATTTGTGTACTTAGTTCATTTCATAGATTAATGATTGAATTGTCTTTAACATTATTTCATTACAAGTAGTTGTGGATTTGATTAGTTTTCTTCCATTTGTCCATTGTTCCAGCATTAGTTTATGAATATAAAGGAATAACAAAAGGTTGTTAGTAGGTGTATTTGGCCTCACTCCTCCCTTCAAGGACCATGGTTTGAGGAAAGAACTCCTATGCAGCCCTAAAAAGATAGAATTCATATTTTTCATGGAATTTAGGGTTTTCTGTTACTTAGGTCAACATTTTAATAGTTTTCAAGAATAACATTTAATTGTCATTTCTACTATCTTCAATCTTACATTAGATTTCATCAAGGTTTCATATTACCCTGCAAGTTTTCCCATGCATGAAATATGCAACTAGCTCATGAAATTTTGTTTTCCTTAGTTAATTGAAATCATTCTTATTTACATGATTTATGGATAAATGTCAATGATTGATGTAGTGCAGGAGTTTCAATATTACAGAGATATTTCACGATCAACAACCCCATCCTAACCTCATCCATCCATGGCTATCACTTTCCTTTACCAAATCCCTCAATAAATTCATCATTCCACAACAATACTTCTCCAAGCTCGTGTTATATACCTAGGGGGGATAATATGGGGTACCAAGGGAGGTACCCAAGGTAATAATGTAATAATGGGATGGGCCATAGTAATAAATAAGGTGGTTAACCCATATCATGTAAGGGACCACAAGTAGTTAGTAATAATGTAATGGGCCCATGGTATTAGTTTGATGGTATGAGGGAACCATGGTAATGACCCATGGTATTGTATGTAGGAGGCCTATATAGAGGATAGAGACTCCATGTCAAGGAATAATGTCAAGTATTATTGTATGAGCAAGCATATGGCTTGTGGAGTGTTCTCCTTCAATAAGGAGTGAATGTATGGTGTTTCCCTACCTTAAGGGTTTGATCAATAAAGAAGCATTTATCTATATTCATATCTTCTTATTCTTGGGTTTATCTCTATTATCTTATATTTTTGGATCAGAGCTATAACAACTTGTTTATCAAATCCAACCATCTCACAACTCTATTTTGAGTTTTGAAGTAGTATTAGGCACTCCCTTGCTTCATTTAACCCTCCATTAACCTTCCCTAAGCCTTACATCACCTTCCAAATCCCTCCTCTTTCTTTCGGCTGTATCCTGTAAGAATACAAAGGATCCTGTAGGAGCATTAGGACATATTGTAGGACGAATTAGGGCATCATCTAGGTTGACCTGTAGTGGCTTGTTTTGAGGTTGAATTGTTGGAAACATCCCCTAGGAAGCTAGAAAAGGATCCCTACTTGCCTCCCAATCCATCTAACCATCCACCATCATCCCTAATCCACCTGCTGCATCACCAAAAGAAGTTCGCTTTCACACTTTCACAGAAAAAAAGAAAAAAAGGAAAAAGAGTTATTTTGTTCTTTTACATGCATATCAATAGAATGTTTGATATTTCAAATTGCATGCCTAGGACAGTAGGATTTCACGTATGATAATTTAACATTCTCTTAATCAAAGCCTCTTAGTAGTTAGATTAGATGAATGGTTTGTTTAAGCATTTGGTTCCAGTCTTTTTCCTTACTACAATAGACAAGATTTCTTTTAGTGTAGATTTCCATTTTTCCTCATTGGTAATCAGGCTTCTTATGAATCAATACAAGTCCGGTTTGAAAAAACTTAGTGGTCTATCGCCAGCTTAGTAGTGACAAAGAGCAGATACATCACATTTACTTGCGTATACAACACTGTCACCTCCAAGTTTTTACGAACACTGGGTTGATAAGGTAAAGCTTGTAGCCCCGGGAGTTGCATCATTCTTGCTGCAATACTAGTACTCATCACGTTTTGGCATCATTGTCGGGTAGGTTTTTATAGACATATTTGGGCACTGCGACCCCAATCTTATATGTCGATAAACTAAGGGCTCTTTAACCCCTAAAAGTGTTGTTTCATACCCTAAAGGATCATGGTCAACCGATTACATCATTCCCCAAAAGTTCCACCTGAAAAACCATTCAGAACTACCCAAAACAAGACCATACTAACTACTCCACTATCAGGGTGCGATGCATACTGACTACTACACTAGCCAAGTGAGATGCATACTGATGAGGCCTTTTGTAGGGTACGATGAGCGAGGATGGACAAATGTCCAAGAAATTTTTCTAAGTGGATGCTCATGGAATCTTCTAGAAACTTCTCTTATGACACTTGCCTCTTTGAATTCGCCTAGGGATGAGTAAGAGATCCAAGAAATCTCCAAGTGGAACCAAGAACAACAAGTGGAATGACACTAATAAAAAACCCAGAGATGACTCACACCCTTGCACACATCTATAAATGGATCCCTCATCTAAGAGATCTAGAGGCTGGAATTTTGTAATTTGCAACAAAGTGCTGATAGTTTTTCTGTGAGAAGGAGCATTGTATTGTTGGGTGATCTTGCTTTTGAAGAGGTGAAGAGGGATTTGATGGTGGGAGGATGATGCTGGATCAGACAGCTGGGTTGTAATTCTCCCTTCATATTTAATAAAGTTCTTTGAATTTTCATCCATATAATTGTGTATTTGTGAATGTTGTTATTTGTGAATGCCGTTGTATGTTAATTGTACTTCTAATTCTGCAATGTTTATGATATAATAGATCAAGATGATTTGTTGGTGTTTTGTTACTTTGTTTCTACAGGTATTTTCTAAGAGGGATAAGTAGGAGAGGAGTTGCAATCTCTATCAAGGGGAAGAGAGATCAAGCAAGGAGTCAAGTGGAACATCCAGGTTGGTTCCTTTTCCTCTCTCTTATCTATCATACATAAAGGAAATCCTAAATTTCTTTGATTGTTTGTTTCTAGGATAACTGCCAATCCTAGAAGGCTAGCAGATCGAAAAGACACTAGTTTTCTCGGAAACAAAATGGTGACTCTATTGGGGATTGAATAGATGATTGTTTGTTATTGTTGTTTACTTACTATAGATGGAACCTAAAGTTAGCCAGATAGCCTTTGAACTGCTATTTCGCTGCAAGTGCATAGTAGATGAATGCTACTTCAGTCAATCTCCAGTTTAGTTTATGAATTGAACATCTGACTTACATGCATTCTAGATGCCCTTGTGGTAGCTCAGTAACCTCCCAAGATCATTCTTCTGTAATTTTCTCTTTACTGTCCATCATAGCTCAGCTTAAATCACTGAAATCAGCTGCAAATTTGAGCCAAAACCCACCTCAGTTGCGCTCCCTGGCCCATCGCACTGTCTGTCACTATCAACCAGTATGCATCGCACTTCCTAAGCCTAAAAAGTGTGATTCATACTTTTTTCTATGAAGCCCAGGTGCGATGACTGACTGAGCCTATTTCCCTCCTTGAAATTTTGGTTTTTTGTTTCTGTTTTCAGCTCTATTTAGTTGATTTGCTGCTTATGAACAGTACCTCATTAGCGAAACCTGCTTGCATTACATAGATCAGCCTCCACTGATTAGGATTAGTAAAAATTTTTATGTATTTTTCCATCATTTACAATCCTTTGTCGAAAAGTTGCTTAAATCGATCTGTCGTTTTGGTACAAAAGTGTGTAACTGTCGTTTTGTGTCAAAAAGAGAAGTGTCGTAGAGTCTCCCTTCTCTGAATAGTCGATTGAACTTTTTGTCATGCATTTGATTTGATTTGTTGATATTTGAAGTGTCAAAATCATTTTCTATTTGAAATTGAAAAAATTTTGTTCAATCTTCCTTTCTATTTTGAAAAAGAAATTTTCGAAATGTCGCTTTGAGTGAAGTATTTCAGATCTATACTTAGTTTTCCTTTTTGGCATTTCTCACATCAAGGGAACGAAAAACAAATACATGAATTTTGCATTTGCATTTAGCTTGTGTGCGAAAAATTATTTAGGAAAGTGCATTTAGAGTGTGCTCTTTGCTCTTTGTTTGAAAGAATCGTAATTTTCTTTCCCTAGTAGCTAGGATTTTCATTGATCAAAACAAACAACGATTGATTATCATTGTAGATTGCATTTTTAGGAATTTCAAATCAACATCACGTGGTGAACCTTTGAAAGAAAAACTTTTAAACAAGATCAACTCTAAAATAAATCTCAATGAACCTAATAACGCTTTGGAACCTAACACATCACATCTAGAGGTCTAGGCTAGAGACGTGTTCCGGCGTCGTAAAATCTAGTAACTATCATTTTCAGTGAAGGTTGGGTGATTCCTCCTCTTTGATACGACAAGTGCTAGCATGGACTTGTGCTCCCTGTACCGTCGAGTATACATTAGGAGACCACAATAGGCTTACATCCTTTATCCCTAGGAAGTCGTGTCTACCTCCCTATCGATCGCAATGCACTAAACACATCATTCGGGAAGATTGACTGCCGTACATAAGTCCTTGGTAATTTCTCTTTAATTTATCACCAAGGTGTATATTGCAATTTTGCGATTGGTTTGGTAATCCCTCTATCTAGATTTCCAGAGTAGTCACTTTCATTCCTTTTCGACTCCTTAAAATAAAAGGTCCATCTGAGCACTTGTCACTTCAAGCTCATTAAAAATCGAAGGGGACTAAAGTCATCTTTAGCTTTTTCTCTACTCTTCAAAATTGAAAAAGCAAAGTTGTGTCAAAGCGTCATTAAAATTTATTAAATTCGGAATAACATCATTTTGCCTTTAATTTTGAGTTGATCAAGTAATCCGTAATCGTGGAAGAAAGTCAATCAAAACCTCATTGTTCGTGGAGACTAGTGAGTCAACTGTCTTTGACTCCGAAATTGAAACCATTCCAGGCAAAACGGTCTCATTTAAATGAGTCCAATTCTTCTAGTTTATTTGAAACTTTGGTTTCAACATCATCAAAGACTACAGTTACTCCGATCATTTCTGGTACATCTGCCTTTAGAGAAGAAGTTCCACAGTTGCAAGAGGACATTAGAATTGATCCTACTGTAACGGTAGACACTTCTATACCTAAAACAACTCCGTCTAGAGTTGATCCAGAGACTAAAGTTCACTTACCTGAACATCTGGAAGTCGAGTTCCAGAATTCAGAAGATGTCACCCCTTCGATATCTATCACTGTAGAAGCTATACCTTCTTTGGCTCCAGAAATATTTTACAGACCTAACGGTCTACCTCTTCCACCTGGACTAATTGCTATAGAGGAGATAGTAGAAGATCCTCCATCCAATACCCCATTATATTTTGGGACTAGGATTCATCTATATCCTTCTAATCCTGAAGTTGGTTCTTTTAATCATCCTTCATCGCAAGTTCCTATAGAATTGCTAGGAAATCTTTTAGATAGACTAAACATGTCTGAGCAACCATCAACATCTAAGACTGTGTCATCTGATACAACTGTAGCAGAACTTCCTTCTGTCATTCCTACAACGCTTGCTGGTATACCATCTATTCCAGCTAGTTATCAGTCACTAGTTGGAGTCCACTCAGGGGCTGTTTCGATGACATGGTCTGTTCCTATTTATTCATCTGGAATCCCATCTGGTATTTCTTATGTTAAAACTTAGAAAATTGACCCTACAGGCCAGTATCAATTTGGGCAAACCAGTCTTCAAAGACAGATATATCCTTTGAACACTAGACTGCACCATATGGGGGGAAATATGCCTTTTCACTGTTCCCTCTTGGAGAACAACCATATGAGAGTTTAGAACAAAATTCAGGTCAAACAGGAATTACATCAAGGGGTTGGGTACCAATACTACCTCAACAACCAAGGGTTGTATATTCAATGCAATAGACCCAACCTGTGTTGAATATTCCCACTACACCTACTATTGTGACTGTGTCGCAAGTGCAAGCAATGCCTATTGTGTGTCAACCTCAAGTCTCTCAGGTTTCAATACAATAGCCTCTTGTCTCTATAGCTCAATAGCAACCTCAAGTTAGCGCTTCCTTACCTGGAACAACTCAGGCTCAAACGAATATTATCACTCCACATCTTGGTCAATCTTCCAGTATTCGACAACATCAAATGCTCCAACAACCATGGTTGGTTATGTCCAACAACCTTATCAAAGTTATGCTCAGGTGATTCCATCTTATCCTAGGTATGCTTCACCTAACCTGAATCAATAGTTACCTTTTGTAGCAACTCTAGAATTACCAGATTTGAACCGGCTGACGAATGATCCAATTTTGTACGCCCCTTGGTAGCCAGTGATTCCTCATAAACATCCCTCCGATATTCCTAAATTCAATGGAAATCTAGCTGAATATCCATCGAATCACGTAATGACTTTTCATTTGTGGTGCTCGTCTAACATCCTAAACGATGATTCAATTAGACTTCTCCTTTTTCAGAGAACGCTCACTATTCTGGCAGCGAAATGGTATATTGAGTTGCTTAGAGCTTCATTTGATAACTTTAGCACCCTTGCCACTACTTTTATAACCCACCTTCAGTTACCCATAAGGTATGAAACAGGAATAGAACTCCTTACCAACTTTAAATAGACCGTGGCTACTCACATATCTGACCATATTCATGAGTGGCAACGCCATCGTCGAATGGTAAAGACGTATGTTCCTGATCAGCTTTTGGCTGAGTGGTTTATTAAGTCCTTATTTCCTTCAATTACTAAAAACGTGGCGAAAGGAGGAGTTGTCACTAAAGAGCAAGTCATTGCTCGTGCCCAATATCTAGACTTGATCTATACTCAGTCTGGCACACTCTATGACAAAATTCTTGACGCTCCCAAACAAGAATTTTCCATTCCTCCCCCTCCTAAATCAAACAAGGACTCTCATGCTAATGATGGCATGATCGGTACCTCAAGCATGCAAACCAAAAAGGCTCCATCTGGTAAAGCTCTTGCAGTTTCTAGTCAAAAAGAAAATGACAAACCTCTTACCTCAGAGATTAATGCCATGTCATCTGACAAGGGCAAGAATCCTAAGCAACCAGGGGGTAAGAATAAAGGGAAAGATAAAAAGAAGAAACAGGAGAATTCAACTCCTGAAAAATCTTCTGAGAACCCTACTGGGTGAAAGAAACCATGTGATCCATGTTACATATGTAACGAGGACCATTGGACGAGAGATTGTCCACATCAAGCTGAGGTTACAAAATTGTTAAAGACTTCAAATAACTCAGTGATGTTGACTGATCTGTTTCCAAACCCAAAAGCTAATCTGGTTTCTATCGACCATGCTTCCACATCCCAAGTGCTTATGTTATCCGTCTCAAAATAGCAGAATGATGTTTTGATATTGACAAGGAACAAATATTATGTGAATCCACCATCATCAAACAACAAGGCTACAAATCAACCTAGTAGTTCGACGACGACTTTGCCAGAAGTTGTTACACCCTTTATTCTTGAATTAACTATAAAGCCGCCAAAGGGAGTCATACATAAGTTGATATTTAACCCTTGTGCTCAAGCTGCACATAATTATAATATAGTGGAGGATCTGGCTCAATCGCCATTCGTTATGTCGACGCTAGAAGTACTGCAGAATTGCCCCTCCCAAAAGCAGGCTCTGTTATCAGCAATAGGTGGGATTGATCCAACGGATTCCAATCTTGTGGCCATTGACCATAAAGGATACCGACCTCAATTACTGGCTCAACTCACTTTCCTTATATAGGTAAAATCCCTCAATAAAATTGTTCATCGAACGATCATTGATGAGGGGGCATCCACCTGTATTATGTCAATGAGTTGCTGGAAAACTCTAGGTTCACCACTCTTGTCACAATCATCAACAACATAAAGGCATTCAATGGAAGAACTTACATGCCATATGGGATTTTAAGTAACTTGCAAGTCGAAAAGGGGGGCAAGGCAGTAGACATTGAAGTCGAGGTCATTGATGGAAACCTTGACTACAATATCTTATTGGGAAGACCCTGGATTTATGCCATGGCTGCCGTTGTGTCTACATATTTTAGAAATATTACATTTCCCTTCCAAGGTGGGATCACAATCATTGACCAATTGGCCTTCTTTCCTAACAGTTCACAAGCTGCTGGAAGCATTCCATTCATCCATGGAAGTTCTCAATCGCTTCAAAATGTCGGAGTAAGTCTCCTAAAAGACCCATTCTTAATGGGTACTTTTTCCCTCCCACCTCCAACTAACCTTGTGGAAGTGGCCACGGTGGAAACCTGTCATATCATCTCTTCTACATCATCTAAGATTAAGAAGAACTCTGACAATTTTGATAGTGTGGATCACCAAGAAGTGTTGCCTCCAAGCCCCATAGAATTTTTGTAGCAATCAATTTTCTGGGCCTGGGTGGTAAACCCAAATCAGCACTCAACAAGTGTTTGGATAGATAGGTCTCAAGAGTATGGTACCTCTTCCAATCCTTGGTCTTGTATACATTCTACAGATGAAGGAATCATTCAGTCGATGATGATAGGAGAGACGTCGTGGGAAGATTACCACCATCGTTCCCACCTTCAAGATATCATTGAAGATTATTCAAGTGACCTTAATCATCCTTCAGTTTTTGATTTTCTATCAAATACTATAAAATACAATGGATTCGAGCGAAATCTATCCAATATTGAAGAAACTATCTCCATTAATATCTCAACCAGACCTAATGTCGTAGAGAATATTCATGTTGGAAAATCTTGTTCCCAATCAGAATAGGAAATCTACTCCACTCTCTTTCGCGAATTCAGAGATGTCTTTGGATGGTCATATGAAGAAATGCCAGGAATTGACTCGAGAATTGTTGAAGATGAAATCAAGATGTATCCAGATGTCAAACCAGTACGACAACGGCTTCAACCTATTCACCCGAAGAAAGCCACTGCCATTTAAGCAGAAGTTGAAAAATTTTGCATGTTGGTTTCATTTACCCTGTTCCTCTAACTGATTGGGTATCGAATATTGTTCTTGTGATGAAAAAGAAAGGAACAATTAGAGTGTGCATCGATTATAGGGATGTAAATCAAGCATGTCCAAAGGACAGCTACCCTACACCCTTCATCGACCAGATAATTGATGAATGTGCCAGATGTGAAATCTTTTCATTTATGGATGGATTTTCTGGATACAATCAAAACAATCTCCACCCACAGGACCAATCAAAGATTGCATTTATATGTCCATGGGGCACATTCACATATCGTAAATTACCTTTCGGTTTAAAGAACGTAGGGGAAACTTTTCAGAGGGCAATGAACTACACCTTCCATGACATCAAACACATCGTTCAACCATATCTCGACGATCTACTGGCTCATTCGCGTAACCGGACTGATCATCGCAGCATTTGAGAGCCATATTTCTACATTGCCAACACTATAAGATACGACTCAATCTGCACAAGTGTATTATGTGTTGGTTCTGGTCGATTACTTGGCTTCGTAGCTTCTAAGGACAAAATTCGACTCGACCCATTTAAGGTTCAGGCAATCCTTGACATGTCTCCA
Source organism: Pinus tabuliformis (assembly GCA_031772625.1). Lineage (NCBI taxonomy): Eukaryota > Viridiplantae > Streptophyta > Pinopsida > Pinales > Pinaceae > Pinus > Pinus tabuliformis. The sequence continues at coordinate 345,361,819 of CM062819.1, read as the reverse complement.
CCTTCAAATTTGCTTTAGATTCAGAAACTCCAAGGGAATGCTAAATTTCTAAGGAGGTTCATTCCACATTACACTGAACTCACTAAAGGTTATATGCGACTTTTGAACAAATAAGTACCCTTCAACTGGGATCAGGTTGCACAAGCTTCCTTTGATGCTTTAAAAGGTTCCCCGATAAAAGCGTCATTAATGCATGCTCCTGACTATCAAAAAGACTTTAACCTGTATCTCGCCGCCACAGATACAACCATTTCCATGGTTTTAGTGCAAGAAGATAATGGAATAGAACATCCTATATATTATTTAAGTCGCAACCTTAATGATACAGAAAGCAAGTACTCTTATGTTGAAAAGCTGGCTTTAGCAGCTATTCAAGCAGTACAGAGATTTCAACACTATATTCTCTTTCACAAAACTACCATTGTGTCAGATGGCAACCCTATGACCTACATTCTATTGCGTCAATTACTTGGGGGAAAATATTCCAAATGGATAGCCATTTTGCAAGAGTTTGATCTGGAATTCACCAAATCCAAATCAAATAAATCTCTTGCATTCGCAGAGTTACTTTGTGACCTCCCATCATTGTCCAACGATTTAACATCTAAAGCATCAATCATGGATGAGACTCTGTTTCTAATATCGTCAAGCGATCTGTGGTATGGAGATATACTAATCTATGTCCAAACCCAAACTTTTAGGGCAAACACCTCTCGCTCTGAATAGCAATATATTCGATACCAAGCCAAAGATTACCGATTATTGGTGATACACTTTACCGTCGTGGTGTTGATACAGTTCTGCAAAGGTGCCTCACGCATGAGGAGGCCGAAAAAGTCATGAATGACCGTCATTCAGGTGCGTGTGGGGGGCATCTATCTGGTTACACTACAACGCAAAAGATCTTATGAGCTGGTTACTTCTGGCCCACTATATTCAAATATTGCATAATTGCAGTCAGAAGTTTCCATGCATGTCATATTTTTTATCGCAAAACCAGATTACCACTTGCACCACTGCATCCAGTAGTTGTTGTTGGGATTTCATGACATGTAACCCCACCTCGGCCAGGGGGCATGGGTATATTATAGTTGATGTCAACTATTTTACAAAATGGGCCAAGGCGATGCCTACATTAAACAACAATCATGAAACGACCAGTCTTTTCTTGTTTAATCATATAGTCTCTAGATTTGGTGTTCCACATGCTATAGTCATAGATCATGGATCACATTTTTGCAATCACATGATGGCTGAATTGACTGCCAAATTAGGACTATCCCACAGGTTGAGGAAATCAACAAAGTCCTTAAGCGCATGCTGTAGAGAATGATTGGAGTCCACAAACGAAATTGGAATTTAATCTTGTACTTAGCTCTGTGGGCATATAGGACTTCGATAAGAAATGCAACTGGATTTATGCCCTTCCAATTGGTGTATGGTCTGGAAGCTATCTTACCAATTCAGTGCAAAATCTCGTCCCTTGGGCTCGCAATCAATCTGCTTCACAGAACTTCTAAAGAAGAGGCTCATTTTTGGAACTAATCCACCTGCATGAATCTCGTTGTGACGTCACGCTATCTAACAAAGCACATAAGAAATGCATCAAGGCCCAATATGACAAAAATGTCAAGCCTCGCATCTTCTCGGAAGGTGACCTGGTCTTACTTTATGATCAGGACTCTAACAAATTGGGAGTAGGTAAGTTCGAACCATTATGGATGAGCCCCTACATTGTTAACCGGGTGTTGTGATGAGCCCCAAAAATGGGTAACTATATGGGCTCATTCTGCCTATTATTTTCATTTAATCCACCATTCTCAATATTTTTGTGCATGTTTTTGAATATATTTATGTCAAGAAGCTCATGGCTATGGCTTCTTGGTTGAGCCATGAAGAAAAGAGGGCAGTGGAAATTCAGAAGATCATGACAAAAGAGCTAAGTGAGCCCCTCATGATAAGGGTAGAACCTATCTCTCATTTATGCCCACCAACACCTAACAGCCAATCCTCAAGTTCTTCCTGACTATGTGGACAAGCAAGCACAGGCCATCGCCCATTTTGAAGATTTGGAGAGATTATTTGGTGATGATTGCCTTCATGCTTGCATGAGAAGGTGGAATACACTGTCACATAGCCTAAAGATCAGGGAGTATCACTCCCCAACTAGAATTAGGGAAGCTATGATGAGAGTGCCCCTATATAAACAATCAATGCAAAAAACTTGAAAGCCAACTGGATTGTTCTTAAGTTCAGTCGTCCACTACTGTTAGGACTATTAGAAGGGGTTAACGAGGAGGAAGAATAGAAACAATGGTAGGAAGTGGACAGAAAAGCAAGTTTTCATGACAGAGAAGAGGACATCACCTCAGAGGCTTGGGATGTCAGGGTAGCTGTTAAAGCTATTAAAGATGAAGAACTGGATTAGTTGCTCAGAGGACGAGGAACCCATTCAGCAGGGGGTTGATGATGAGCCCCAGAAATGGGTAACTATATGGGCTCATTCTTCCTATTATTTTCATTTAATCCACCATTATCAATGGTTTTGTGCATGTTTTTGAATATATTTATGTCAAAAGAGTGAATGGGGATAGTCACTTTGCCACATAGTCTAATGAGTGTTTATTGCAGATTTTTGGACATTTTTGGACAAGGATCGGGCATTTATGAGTAGATTGGCAGCCAAACTCATGGAAACAGGGCTGAGGACTTATAGGAGGGGTATCTCCCTCATTAATGACCTCTTCCTCGAGTTCTCCATCAGCAGCTCGGAGTACAAAGGCCCACAATGATGATCCAAAGGGGCAGTTGAGCAAGTCTAATAGAGCTACTGTTATCTTCAGTTTACGCAGTCGAATTCCTTAATTTTAGGAGGACTGTCGGGAGACCCCACTTGTATAAATAAGAAGGCTTCAAGCCTCAGTAGGTTATCCATTTCATAGTCTATTTTTGCACTTTGTGCAACCTTGTACTCGACTCATTTTCGAGCTCTTTTTGCAGACAACTTTGTGATGTAACTATTATTTTTTGATCAATGAAGATGAATCCAACTTTGAATGAGCACTGAACTTTTCTAGAGGGCTACAGTTCTTGGGTTAGGGCCCAACCCAAGTTTCCTAGCACCTCCTTTGTGTATTTATATGCTTTTTTCTTGCATTCATAAGTTGATTTCTGTTGTTTAGGTTAAATCTTGCTTTGGTAAAATAGGTTGCTTTTGATGGTTAAAAGACTTGTTATTGCTTCAAATTGCTTAAGTAGTTTGCTGCAGTAACAAAGAAAGATTGAGAAAGGCTACCAGTAAGTCTTGATCTCCTTTCTCCCTCCTTGGGACCATGATTTGAGGTCAAGGCACTACTACTGCCACCAAAAACACAGTTTTTGCCCTCCATGCAATTGCTAGTGTGATGTTTTGAGTTGGAGAAGTTGATATTCATTTGGATTCACATGTTTAGATCCTTTCTTATTCATTTACCATGGCTTTCTCACATAACTTTCTATTCATAAAGTTCTGTTCTGCAGTTCTCTGTTTTTAGGTCAGATTTTAGGTCAAAATAAGCAAACTCTATTTTTTTGTTTGTTTTTACTTGGTTCAATTTTGAGAAGTAAGTGTGCAGCTCACTTGTATAACATTCCATATTATCATTCCTCCATAGCACAACCTGTACCAGTTCATCTCCCAATATTTCCCCACTCATTCACCACATTTTGTCAACCTCTCCTAATTTCGGCGTTTTTATACAAAGTTGCCTTCTTGACCTTTGAACAAATCCAACCATCTCCTTCATTCCTGATCTTCATTAACAGAGTCCTAGACCTTTCAGCACATTCATACAGCCTTCATTCCCCTTTTCCCATCATTCTTCCACCTTCAAACCTCCAAAAACCACTTTCAGCCTCCTTCTGTAAAACCTCCTATAGAACCTCCTGTAGAAGTTCATGTGAGTGATTTTTCGAAGTCTGATCGCAATGGAAGTCTCCAGAACGGTACTAGGGACTTCTTAGGACCTCTCGACACCTTCCTCCCCATCTGCAAAATCCAACTCCATCTTCCTTTGCCACCAAACCCCTACACAGTCACAAACAGTCAAATCACAAGCATAATAATTCTACATTAAAATACTCAAATGTACAAAAAGATGATTTCTTCTCATTTCTCTTCAGAAGTAGCTTGAATAAATGCATTTTACCTTTTCAATAGTCAATGGCACCCATTTCAGTAGTTTCCATCTCCTTTCTTGCAAAATTAGGGTTTGTTAGGGTTTTTGTTTCATTACAGTTTTCCCTCTCTTTCTACAAGTAGAATAGCCCCTGTAGAGTTAGCTTTCTTCCATCACAGTAAAAGCTTCTTCTGAGAACTCATAGAAGTTGGCTTAAGCTTCTATCGAACTTGTGCCAACTGATCAAGTGACAGCCTGCAATAAGAGCTAGTACTTGTGCATACAGCATTGTCGCTTCCAAGTTTGTTACGAACTACCGGGTTGATAAAAGTAAAGAAGGAAGCCCCAGGAGTTGCAAAATTATTGCTGAAATATTGCAGCTCACCACTCTTTTTGGAACCATTTCCGAGGAAGCGTCAGAGTATTTTTTTATTACTTCTTTTCTTCTATTTTCTACTGCAACATTCTGCTAAGTAGTTTATTTCAACAAAAGTAGAGTAGTTGTTTCATTTCAAATTCTCCAATTTCAATTCTGCAATTTCATTTCAGCAAGCGTAGATTAGACCTTTCCTACTTTCATTTCATTTTAGCAAGCATAGATTAGGCATTTCCTGTTTTCATTTCAATTCTGCAATTTCATTTCAGCAAGCATAGATTAGGCATTTCTTGCTTTCATTCCAATTCTGCAATTCCATTTCAGCAAAGTAGATTAGTCATATTTTTCTTTCATTTCAATTCTTCAATTTTCATTTCAGCAAGGTTTATTTTAGTTAGTTGCAATTTGTTGTTCAATCCATTTCAGTTTTGCAGGTACAACCGAAAAGCGAAAAGCGAAAAAAAAACACCCAAAAAAAGAGATTTCCTTTCATGCCTCGTAGGAATAGAGACAATTCACGAAAATTCCTACCCAACACCCCCGCCACATCACTGAGTCACCCTTTTATCTTCTTTGGTGGCAGTGATCCGGAAGAACCTATAGGTGAACCTCTAGAGATATATGAAGATCCTATAACAGAAGAAGAGCAAGAAACCATTCCTCCTGAGACCATGGCTGAAAGCAGAAATGTTAGAGCCAATGGGGAAAGAATAGAAGGTGCTTTTCCTATATTAGAGACCAATGGGGACACTAAAATGAAAACATTAGTCCTTTAGCCTTACCTCAATTCCATGTACTGACTACTGAAGATCCTGATACCTTCTCGTTTGAATTTGCTATTCTCTACCGGACCTATGACTATGCAGAAGACGGGCAGAAGTTGAAACTATTTCCCTCTACCCTCAAGGATGTAGCATTGTGCTGGTTCATGGGGTTACCTGGAAACAATATCACAACTTGGGCTTAGATGCAACAAGCCTTTAACAACAAATATCAGGACTACTGCAGGTCAAAGGATACCAAGGAAGAGGTCTTCTGAATGACCATGGGTAGTGATGAATCTTTAGAAGACTATGAAGAGAGGTTTCAACTCAGTTATAAAAGGGCCAGGTGCACACTTGATCCTGAATCTCTGAAGTTGGTTCTACTCAGAGGAGTCCCTGAAGACCTTCTAGATACCCTCCATTTGCTAGCTGGGGGAGACATCTACCAACTACCTTATGATGACATAAAGACTGTGTTCAGAAACCATTCCAGGTCAACTATAAAGAGAGTTAGGGGAAGTCAACCTTTAGCCAGTACATCCTCATCTAGTTCATCCCTTAGAAACGAACTTGAGAACCAGCTGGAAGATTTCAAGAGCGAGGTGAGGCAGACTCTTGCCATGCAAATGGATACCTTGCATATAAAAAGGAAACAAGAGGAAGCCGAGAGAGCTTTGGCCACCTTTTGTCCTAGGTGCACAAGAAATCATCCTAGGAATGAATGTCCACTACACTCTATAGAAGTGTGTGTAGTCTGTGAGCAAGACCATCCTATGAATGAGTGCCCTTCCTTGCCCGAAATCAAAGTTGTATATCATGGGGCTGAAGGGGCCAGTGAACCACTCTATTTCATGAACCAAAGGAGGCCACATGGACCCAGACCTTACCAACAGGGAATGCAAGGGACATCCCAGAGCTATTACAACCCCAATCAAGCCACTTCCTTGCCTTCTTGGGGTCCCCCTGCTCATCCTTCCTAGTCCACACCCCCTCCTTAGTAGTATCCTCCTCAATACCAAGCTCCTCCAGTTTCTCATTCATTTCATCCTTATGCTTAGCCACAACCTCTGTGGAGTGTGACTCATCAAGGGTGGAGGCCCCAGTATAACTATCCTCCCACTCTTTTGCCTCCACCACCTGCTCAACCCCAACCATTACCTCCTACTCCTCCAAGACAACCCCAAATACCTGCTCAACCGAACCTGAACCCCAACAACAGACAGGCCCAACAGGTATATAGTGGAGAAACATCATGCCCAACCTATGCTATGGAGATTCAAGAGATTAACCTGCAATCTAGGAAGGTTCTCCCAGATAGCCAACCTCCTCCTAAGGAGGATGAGGAAGAAAAACAAGAAAGTGAACCCAAAGTCATTCCACCCTTCCCTGAGAGACCAGCTGGAACCATTCAACCGACCCCAGAAGAAATTGAACTTCTGGGAGAACTGAAATAGTTATGTGTAAAAATACTACTTCTACAAGCCAGAAAGGATGTGCCTATATACAACAAGATGATCAAGGAGAAGTGCTTCAGGCACCCAGGCAGGCACAAGAGAGATACCACAACTATCAATGTCATAGGACAACTATTCGACCTAATGTTGGGGTAGGTGATATGTCTGAAATATCTAGACCCTGGGAGTCCTGTACGCGATGTCCACATAAATGGCACCATAATCCCCCATACCTTGATTGATCTAGGGGCTACTATTAATGTGATGACCAGGGACACTATGCTCAAACTCAACCTTCAGGGTTCCCTAAAAAGACCTAAACAGTACTGCAGTTAGCAAACCACTCCACCGTGACCCCTGAGGGGATTGTGGAAGATGTCATGGTCTCTATTGATTCTTGGGAGTACCCTACTGATTTCTTAGTTATCCAGTCGAAGGCAAAGCTCACTGGGTATCCTCTCATTCTAGGAAGACCTTGTTTGGCTACTGCAGATGCCTACATCAGCTGTCGAGCTCGGAAAATGACAATTAAGAATGGGCATATGTCCAAACAGCTAGTCCTCTATCCTCCTGCCCAACCTCTGATAAAACATGATTTACCTCTCTGGTTGAAGAAGATGAGGATGAGGTCTATTCCACACCATTGTGTACAGTAGAAGCTACCATGGGTGGTCCACAAACCAAGGATGATCTTATTGAAAACTTGATTCAGAATCCACCCCCCAGTGCGTTGCCACTAAAAGAGCTAGTGGAAGAAACCCAAGCTAATCCTTCAGTTGATCTCTGTGTGGCTGATCTGACCTCCCTCTGAGTTAAGAATGTGGAATTTGGCCTAGAAAAAACTTATAAGATCAACTCATCCCTATCCACCTCTCAGGAGAAAGATCTGTGTAGTTTATTAAAGAATCACTTGGATGCTTTTGCTTGGAGCTATAAGGAGATAAAGGGAGTCCACCCTTCAGTCTGTACTCATCACATTTACATTAAAGAAGACTGTAAACCAGTTAGGCAGCCTCAAAGGAGGATGAATCCAGCCCTTAAAGACATTGTCAAAGAAGAACTGCAAAAGTTGTTGGATGCAGGATTCATCTACCCCATCTCTGACAGTGAATGGGTTTCTCCTTTGGTGCTAGTGCCAAAGAAAAATGGGAAGTGGAGAATCTGTGTAGATTATCAGGATCGAAACAAGGCCACCAAGAAGGACCATTTCCCTTTGCCCTTCATAGATCAAGTGTTAGATGGCCCGGAAGGGAAGAAGTTCTTCTCCTTCCTAGATGGGTATAGCGGGTAGAACCAAATCCAAATCAGCCTGGAAGACCAAGATAATACCACTTTTACTTTTCCATGGGGTACTGTTGCATACCGGGTCCTTCCTTTTGGGTTGTGCAATGCTCCCACCACTTTCTAGAGAGCAGTAATGAGCATATATGTTGAACTGGTTCATGATCCAGTGGAGATCTATATGGATGACTTTAACCCTTATGGTTCTAACTTCCAGGAAGCTTTGACTATCCTGGGAAAAGTTTTAGCCAAGTGTATTGAAATGAACCTGTCCCTCAGTCCTGAAAAATGTGAATTCCTGATGACTGAAGGGAACCTGTCCCTCAGCTCCCTGCTCTCTTACTGGCCCAGCTTCACCAAATTCCTGCAAGATCACAGAAGAGAGAAACTACACGAAGATATAGATTTACATTCATAAAAAGCTTAGGATCAGATTAAGCTAAACATGCAAATATAACAAAACATCATTGATACACAGCATGTAGGAGAAACTCAAATAGTTTTATTGATAGAATAAGAAAGTCCAAGAGGAGATACAACCAAGTGAGTCCCGATCCAGCATCTACCTCCCAGCAAAGGAATCCCTTCCTCACCTCCAACAAAGCATAAATCACCCAATGCACTAATCTCAATCTCAAACCAACAGCAATTCTCTGCAAAGTACAAAATTCCAGCCTCTGGATCAAGGATAATTTTAGGGGCGAATGTTCGCCCTTGGGCGAAATTAAGGGGTTTTACATTTTTAGTGGGCGAATATTTTGTATCATAGTACATTTTTACAAATCACCTCAAATAGCCCACCTTATTTTAAGGGAGAGGGTAAAAAAGGTAAATTTAGCCCTTGAAATTAGGACTTACAACCTTCCATTCGCCCATTTTCAAGAATAGGTTTTATTTAAGTGAATCCATTTGCCCATTTTCAAGAATAGGTTTTATTTAAGTGAATCCTATGGGCCGAATACCATATTTATAAAAGAGGTATGGTAAATTAATAAAAATATAAATAAATGAGAGGTATGGTAAATAAATAAAACATTTTTTATATTTACTCCATAAGTCACCTTATATACATGTAAGGGTGTAAACAAATAAAAATATAGGTAAAGTGGAGGTATGGTAAATAAATAAAACGTCTTTTTATACTTACTCAAAAGGTATGGTAAATAAATATAAATATAAATAAACTAGACGTATCGTAAATAAATAAAACCTCTTTTTATATTTAGTCCATAACCCTCGTTAACCCTCGTTCTATTTATGAAGGCTCAAGAAAGAGGTTTTATTTAAGTGAATCCTATGGGCCAAATACCATATTTGTAAAAGAGGTATGGTAAATTAATAAAAATATAAATAAATGAGACGTATGGTAAACAAATAAAACATTTTTTTATATTTACTCCATAAGTCACCTTATATTTACGAACACTCAAAAAATGGGTTATATTTAGGTGAAACCTATGGCCAAAATACTATGGGACAAATACCATGGACTAGATTGTTATTAATACCATGCAAAAAACCATTATTAACCCTAATGTTAGAATTAATAAAAATAAAAATGGCACATGGTATTGACCCATGGTATTCACCAAAATGGTACATGGTATTGATCCATGGTATTCACCTGGAATGTAGCCTATTTAAATGGGGGAATTAAACTAGCATGTAGCCTATGCTAAGATTCACTTGGACTTTACAAAGTTTTATTATTTAGTGAAAGACTCGCCAAGATCTTACAAGATTTTATAATTGAGTAAAATATTCGCCATGCCTGGTGAGAGATTCCCAAAAAAATTATATATACATATTATATTATTGATAAAATCGCCTTCCATTTTTCCTATATACCATGGAGATTCACCCATTTATTATATTTATAAATTTAGGGCGGGTTATTAAAATTTTCCCTGCTCTGGATCTCTGGGATGAGGGATCCATATATAGATGTAAGCAGAGAGGATGAGTCAGCTTATGTTTTGACTTGTGGCTTCTCTCTGTCAGTTCTTGCTTCCACTTGGAGACTGAGAGCCTCTTACTCATCACTGGTCGAATTCAGTGAGGCAAGTGTCATTGGAGAAGATTCTGGAAGCTTGCATTGTCTCTCCACCTCGTTGAATGACTCTGCCACTTGTCATTTTCCGCTCAACGCACCTGGGTAGTGCATTCAAGTGCGTTGCAACACACCTAGACAGTGTATTTGGTGCTTTGCAACGCAGGAAGCTAGTGGAGCTTCTGAATTGATCCTGATTTGACTAGTTTTGAGCAGTTTCTGGTGGAGAACTTCTGGGAGAAGCTGTCATTGGTTGACCTTGTTCCTTTAGGGGCAGGAACAACACTTTTAGGGACTTTGGATCCCTTGGATTATGGACATTTCATGCTCAATGCTGTAAGGCACAAAAATGTCTATAACAGTTGCCCCCTAAAGTATGAGGCCGTTTATCGAGTGAAATGCTTTATTAGGAGGATCCGAAGTTCTTTCAATGCTGGGAGGAGACCTGTAACAAGATACAATACAATACATTATTTTTCATACTGTTTTCATGATCTAGCTGAGGCGGGCATTCCCATGCTCAGCTTTATAAATTCATTTTTATGTACATAGGACAGACAATCGTCTGTTGGTAGATTGATGATTCTGATGAAGTCATCATCCTTTTGGTAGGATGATCATCTGTGCTGTAGTGCTGTACATGTCAATGTCTTTATTTTTTCCTGAATATATATCGCAGCCCGGATGGATGAAACTAGATCTGGGGTCTTCAATCTCATCCGATCTTCACTCTAAGTACAAGTCAATCCATGTGAGAAATGTTTTGAAGTCGAACATGGAAAGACATCGCTTGATTACCAGTCAATGATGTAAACTGTTAACAAGCGCAAGAGGAATCACCGATAATGATAATGACCCTCAAGGTACTGTAGTACAATTCACGTGATGTGAATAAAGGACTTGGCATCGAACACCACGCAAAATCTTTCGGTCGAAGGTCATTGATGTATACCTGTCGCCGGAAGTGAGAAACTTTCCATTGAGGCATGCAAGCTTCAAAGTACTGAAGGGGGTGTTCCTAGATCAACTTCTTGGATAATGAGCTGATGTCGACAAGAAGCGATCCGTCAAAGGAGGGCCTTAATGAATCCCACATCAATGACACGGAACGGAGCAAATGATTTTGATGGAGGTGAAAACGATCTGATGATATATGTTTCAGGGTGGCGGTCATGAAAGAATGAAGTATAATGTATGGTAGTGGATGGGACATGGGTGACTTCTCTTGAACATATAAGCGACACTTATATGATGGATTGGTAGCATTTACCCCAAAGGTGGATGGTATGGCGAGACCATGGTGATGTGACCGGTGAATGAAACAACCCAACCCGACTCAGGCACGGAGTGGAAGTGTCATGTTCAAGAGCGACTTGCTACCAATAAAGGTTCTTTGAGTTTCTTCCCAATTTTTCCCTAGTCATTGCTGACCAGTACCTCTTTATTTTTTTCAAGCTTGAGGAGGATAACATATGCTTGTTCTATAATTTTCCCTTCGGGCAAACCCATCGCTATGTTTTAACGAGCCTAGCGATAGTGAAACTCGTTCTCGTCTAAAGACAAGTTTGTCGCTATTAATGTTTTTAACGAGTTTAACGACAAGGATAACTCGGTCCTTTTCATTTTTAGAGAGTCTGAAAAGGTACGTAAAGTTAACTCCGAAATTCCTTTTTCGTCATCTAATCCCTTAAGTCCGAAAAAGTATAAAACAATACAGAAGGGATGAATTTTCGATAGTTTTAACGAGCCGAACAAAACAAGCGCTCGATCTTTTTGTGCAATAATCCCTCAAGTCCAAAAAGATTAAAATCTAGAGGAGGGATAGCTCTTCCTGTCGCTTTAACGAGCTGGAAGGCCAAAACTCGACAATCTTTTCATATTTTACGAGTCAAATGAAAAGAGCTTAAAGAAGACTCGTCTTTTGAGGAACGAGTGATAAAACGGGTAGCAGCTGATTCCAGGTAAGGGTTGGAATTTTCCAATCACGGGAGTGTCACAAGGATGGCTAGTGAAATCACTCTTCGCAGCTGTTCCTCAAAATGGGTAAACAATCAAATGGAGGTGAATGATCGACCAATGAAAAAGTGGAGGTGACGGTGCAAACACGACCAAGGCTTTAATGGCTGATAATGTTACATTCAGGGTGGTTATTTACCGGAGGATAGTTCATTTTTTAACGAGCTTAAACGCGGTTGAAACACTTGCTCGATCTTATGTTTATTTTTTAACGAGCATGAACTATGTGCTAAAACTGCTCGATAACATGGTCTAGTTTTGATTTTTTTACCATAAATAGCTTTGCCTTCTCAAAGATAGTACTGTTCTTTCAATTGCTTCATCAAACTAGTTAGAAATGAACAACATTTGCTTGAAAATGAGATTAAAACGCTAATATTTTACTTTGAACTACGTAAAAAGCAATTAAAAAGTGTTTTTACCTCTCATTTCACCATTTCATTTGAACTTGGTTTGTTGGAGCTTTGGAGGTGCCTCTTCCCCCTTGATTTTCATCAGCTGATTTCGGGAGATTCTGTGGATGATTCTCGGCGCCGTCTGGACCAGGTAGGAGCTAAACCTGAGCTCTTTCATTTCATGGTTTCTTTTCTGCATTCTGTGCTTCAGTCCCTACTTTTCTGAGCCCCTGGGGTTTGATGGGTACGTTCTGCCATCAACGCACCCTGGGCATATCGAAACCTGCGCTGAATGTGGGTCATCATGAAGGTGACTTGACATTCAATGCACCCATAACACATGTGCAGGTGCGTTGGGCGCAGAAAGGAAAGTTGTTGCACAGTTTTTAATGGAATTTTTCCCTGTTTCTCATCAAAATTAGGATTTAATCTCCTCTCTTGTCTGTTTTTGCAGAGACATTGGAGCAAAATGACCCTTACATGGCGAGAACGAGAACATGAAGAAGACGACATGATTGACCTACATGATCCTGTTACAGTGAATGTGCTGCGGAACTGTGGTTTGCTGAAATTCTTCTGCATCTCTAGCATGAGACAGCAGATCAACCTACTGCAGTATTTGCTCGATGCTTGGGATCCTGTCAATCAAGTTTTCCAGATTAGGGGAAAATCTATCCCCTTTAACACAGTAGACATTTACTTCTTGACTGGCTTGTCGAGGCGGGGTGCCCCCATTTCTTTGTCAGGTTCGGCCCGAGGGAGTGACTCTGTGAGAGATTATGTCTGCCAGTATTGCAGGGAAGGATCTCAGCCGAGTAAAGACGGCAAGATCATCATCCGAGATGTCGCTGACAGGTCCCTTAGGTCTATCCTGTTTACTTTTGGTAGGATGGCCGGGAGTGCGTCTCTTCATGTAGCCAACAGATCCTATATGCAGCATGCCTTGGAATGCCTTCAACCGAAAATATTCAACTGGTGTGATGCAGTACTTCTTGTGATGAAGAGTCAGTTGACCAAGATAAAGGATGGGAGGTTGAAGAACTTTGGTTTCGGTTCTATTTTGACCGCCTTTGCCTTGGAGAAGATACCACTGATGTAGCCGCAGTACATTGCACTCGACATACCTCCTCCTACTGAACCACGTATGCAGAGATGGGTTGACCATATGTCTAGGCATGCTGGTCAGTCTCAGATTTCGTTTTTTGATACCTTCTTCAGGTGGTTTGATCGGCAGGAGATGGCTTATGCCGAGTATCCATATGCTGGCATGGACTTCCGGGGTGATCCGGATTTAGTACTGCCGGATGGCGAGCAGTGGGGCACTATTGGTAAAATCTTTGACCATATCACTGTTTACTGTTTTTATTTATAATGTCTTTGTGCTTTATTCTATCAAGAATTTTAATCAAACTCATGTGTACATGCAGATGTTGGTCCTTTTCGTCCAGTAGTCCGTTTGAGAGTGCCAGCCGTTGCCCCAGCAGAAGAGGCTGCTGGGAGGGTTATTCTCTGTGACCTTGATGTGGCCAAGACTCTCACAGCTGTGCAGGAGCAGGTTGAGAGCCTTACTCTTGGTATTCCTGATGTGAGGATCGACGAGCTCCCTTTGCAGTTACAGCGGCATACTACTGGTGTGCCTAGACGATGGACTCGTCTCTTACGCATGATCGCACAGGCTGTGACTTGCTATCACGAGCATCATTAGACTAGGGTGCCCCCTAGCATTTTGAGTTTTTGGGTCATGTGACCGATTTTGTCTTGGTTACAGAACATTATATGTAAACCATAAACAACTATATATATATTTTGATTTTCGGGTTTTATTCTGGTTGAGCTATATGATCCACATGTAAAACATTGATGATGTGTTTCTTTTTACAAATGTTGCAAATGTCTATCTAACACATAGTTTGCTAATGAGTCGGTTAATGTGTTTAAGTTTCTGGAAATATGTTGGTATTGAATAAAATCAAATTGTCTTTCCAAAATCTTAACCCTTAGGAACATGCGATAAATAGCTGGGTTTCAAATGGAATATATACCATTGAGTTGTAGTATTACGAGTTGTGAGTCTAGCCTGACGATTAGTCAGCGTATACCATGGGTGATGGCATCAGAGAGAAGTTCTATCAACGCGCTATACTCAGCGATGTTATTCGTTGATTGACCAATACATGCACCTCTGAAACTTACTAACTCGCCGCTTGGATCAAAAATGGCCCAGGCTGCGGAGGATAGGTTCCGTGAACTACGACTCGCTCCGTCAGCATATCCAACACATGTCCCAAAAAGGTTTGACATCTGCAATAAACTTAAAAAGGTGGATTACTCAACCAAAACGAACACTTTAGCGAAAACAAAATACAACAAAAGCATATTGGTTACTATTTAAGCATAGTAATGCTTGAGGTACAACCCATTACGAGGTTGCGCCAGTGGAATTCCGTCATAATCCATTAACTCGTAGGCTCCTTTTGCTAACACTCGTTTAACAATATAGGGGCCCATCCATAAAGAATTAAATTTACCTGCTCCCAATTTATCGGATTCTTGGTCGTAAAGCAAGACCAAGTCACCTTCTGAGAAGACACTGGGTTTGACATTTTTGTCGAACTGCGCCTTGACTCATTTCTTATGGGCTTCGTTAGCCAAAGCGGCATCACGACGGGTTTCATCCAATTGGATTAATTCCAAGAAACGGGCCTCTTCTTCTGAAGTTCTGGGGAGGAGATCGATTGCGAGTTTAAGAGACGAGATTTCGCACTGGACTGGTAGGACTGCTTCCAGGCCATATACCAGTTGGAAGCGTGTGAACCCGGTCGCATTCCTTACCGATGTTCGGTAAGCCCACAAAGCTGAGTACAGGATTAGGTGCCACCTTCTTTTGTGAACTCCGATCATCCTTTGCAACATGCGCTTCAGGACCTTGTTGATCGCTTCAACTTGTCCGTTGGCTTGCGGATAATACGGAGTAGAGCTATCGTGAGACAATCCTAGCTTGGCAGCTAATTCAAGCATCATGTGATTGCGATAATGCGATCCATGATCTGTGACTATAGCCTATGGTACGCCGAATCTGGTGACTACATGATTGAAAAAGAAAAGGGCAGTTGTTTCACCAGTGTTATCTAATGTAGGCATCGCCTCGGCCCATTTGGTAAAATAGTCAACTGCGACTATGATATACCCATGCCCCCCGGTCGAAGTGGGGTTACATGTCATGAAATCGATGCCCCATTTGGCGAACGGCCCAACAACAACTATTGGCTGCAGAGGTGTGGGTGGTCTTCTGGTTTTGCTATCAAAAATTTGACAAGCATGGCAACTTCTGACTGCGGTTATGCAATCTTTGAACATTGTTGGACAGAAGTATCCTACTCGTAAGATTTTTTGTGTTGTAGCATATCCAGATTGATGCCCCCCACAAGCTCCTGACTGACACTCATTCAGGGCTTTCTCGGCCTCCTCATGGGTGAGGCACCTTCTCAGAACTGTATCGATACCACAACGGTAAAGCGTATCACCGACGATCATGTAGTCTTTTGCTTGGTACCGTATACGTTTCTTTTCAGAGTGAGATGTGTTAGGCCTAAACGTTTGGGTTTGGAGATAAATTATTATATCTCCATACCACTCATCTTCAACCCATGTTCTGACTTTGAGTTAGATCCTGACGAGGGGAATGACAAAGGGAAGTAGATTATTGATGTGGAGCCCCACACCACGATTTCCACCACAAAGATCCAGAAGGACGAATCCCAAGATCCAAAGGAGGAGGAGCATCTCTTCCACTCCCATATGTGGGTAAAGGGTTCCCCGCTGTAGTTCATTTTCGACAGCAGGATCCAAATGAACCTCATTTCAGTAGAGGTCGTGAATCGGTTGGGTTTACCGACCAGAACACACCCACAACCATACACCATTGGGTGGCTTCACCAATGACATGATGTTCACGTCAGCTAGCAATGTCGCCTTCCATGCATCATCAAGCCCTTAATAGATGAGGTATTATGTTATGTCTCTCCTCTTGATCTTTGTGATGTATTATTAGGCCAACCATACTTGTAGAAGTGACATGTTGTGTACAATTCAAGGCCTCGCTCTGTTATTGTTACCTTGGGAAATAAGTTGTACAAGACACCAGAGGTAGCACTGCCTACTACCATCTCTTTGGTTACTGCAAAACAATGCAGTAAGCTCATTTCCAAAACGAGGAATTTTTTTTTCCTGATGATACTCCTTCAGGGGAAGAAGAAGATGGTGGCCATGACCTCCAAATAGGGCCCCTCCACACAACAATAAAAAATGGACAAGGCCATGAAGGAGTACAAGGATATATTCACCTCCCTCGTAGGGGTACCTTTGGACTGTCAGGTCAAACACTCTGTCGATCTGACCTGAGGTGTGTTGTTGCCCAATGGACCAATTTGTCGGTGCTCTATTCTAGAGAATGACAAAATCAAGAGGAGTATTTAGGATCTACTACAGAAAGGTCACATTCAACCGATTTCATTGCACTATGGGAGCCCAGTCATGGTGGTATAGAAGAAGTATGGGACTTTGTAACACCCTCCTCCCACATCTACCCAAGAAATAGGCCAGTCAGGGTAAACATGTGACAAGAGGCCACTATGATAGCATTCAACCTCCTTGATGACTTTAAGGAAATGGAATCGAAAAAATATCACATACAGTCATCCAACATCATCCGAATAACCTTCAATTGACAAGTCAACCACTCAGACTTCCTATCCCTAGATCCTACTACTTTTTGAGAAACTTAGGGCAGGGTAACACTCCCTAGACACTGCCCAAGCGAGTCAGTTTTAGGAATAATGCTCCCCAAACACTGGCAGGGTACTTTATAATGCTCCCAATACACTTCCCAGACAATTTACTCTCAAAACTAATCCTAGCATTCTAGGATTTGAGCCACCTTTTTCGGCCTAGAGCTCAGGACACTTCCCATAATGGAATGATCACTTATGATTAATAAGGATGAAAGGAAACAATGATGAAAAAGAAATAATATGAACAACATCATCACTAGACCCCTACTAGCCATGACAAGAATTTTTTCAAACATGTCATCAACATGTAACCTACAGGTGTAAATAACATAATTATGTGTAGGGATCTTATACCTATTTGAGAATTTCTATGAACCATTTTTCCCTCATGCATTTTTTTTCATTATCCTCCATTAAATCAAAAACACATTATCCATTAATAAACAAGTAAAAGCATGTTGAGAGCCATACATGGTTGCTATCATGAAATGTGCATATAACTAGCATAATAGGAACATAAATACAATAAACATATTAGCCATCAAATCCATAAATACATCAGTACCTTAACACATGAAAGAAAAGGTAAAGCCCCAAGAATTAGCTCAGTTGATCAAAAACCGTGCCTCGTCATCGGGAGGTCACAGGGTCGAATCCACCTGAAGCCCTTGGGGTTAGGTCTTGCAGTAGGATGAGGGGTGATTTAGCCTAGCTATCACCTAGATTTTTCCGTGGACGTAGTGATAACTCACTGACCAGGGTGCTCGTGAACCACATGCAAAAAAAAAAAATGAAAGTAAAGGTAATGTATTTCTCATTAATGAATGAAGTGAGCCAACCAGAGATGGGAAGTACACATTCCAACCGACCGTAGAATGGCTGAGCCAATATCTCTTCAGCCATTCACCCTCATGCCATATTCCAAGCATGAATATGGGATCTCATAGAACATAGCAATCAAAACTCATCCAGGGCTTCCAAAGGCCATCCACCTCAACCCATCAAATAGTGATTCTACCTCATGGTTGGACGTCACCAAAAACCACCATCACATTGGTCTCCATCCAAGCCTTCTGAGGCTTCCAGAGCATTTTTCCAACCAAGGCTTCCAAAACTAATAACTCAACCAACAACTTATACATGGCTTCCAAGACCATTTCTCCAACCATGGCTTCCAGGAATAGTAACTCAAACCACCAAGGGCTTCAATAGCACTTGTCCAACCAGGGCTTTGAGGAGTAGCAACTCAACCCAAGCTAAGGAAACATGAGAACCAACCAAAAGAAAGCAATGAAACTAAACCCACAATCATCATGGCTATCTAGGAAATGGAAAGGCTAGGAAATCCACTGTCAATCCCGACCATCCTCCATGCCAATAATAGACCATAACCAAGAAACTACATGCATGTGTCATGCATGCCAAAACTAGTGAAGAAATCATACATGCAACTCGGTACCTACAAGAAAATATGATGTAGTTGCTGATGCCGATGTCCTCTTCCACTTTATTTCTCTTCCTTTGCCTTCTTTCTTGAAGAATCCAAGTATGCCACACCCTCCAAGAGTGCTCCAAGAAAAATTTAAGTATCTAAGAGTATGAGAGAGAGACAATAATGAGAGAGATCCAAAACTGATCTGACCAAGCTTGCCAACTGATCCGCAAAAGCCCTTTTACTAATGCGGCCTCTATTTTCTTCATTTTCCATTATTTTCCTTCAATTTCCTCCTCACAAGAAACCTTTCATCTTTCACCTTCCTTTTCTCCTAATTTCCATTATTTTCATAGATAAAATTCCAATTAATGCCTCATGCATTTCGAAAACCTTAGCCATTGCCTTTGCCAATTTCCTTAGCCATAAACAACCAAATGAAGACCCCCTAGATCATCTTGCCCACCATTCAGCTTGGAATACATGTCCGATCATCCGTGGTACTTATATATTTTTTAAATTGGATATTCACCAAGGCTGTTATAGAACCCTCCAACTTGGGGGAACAACGTCCTGGATGTTCAATGACACCTATAACCAAAATACTATTGAAAACAAAACGTGCTACCCATGTTTCTTTATAACACAGCTTGTTACATTATTTACGATCAATGACATACTCGAAAGTAAAACATGATGACAACATGACAACTATTGGTGCACTAAGGTGTATTTTTATAAGAAATCTTAATTCCTACATTAATTGTCGACCCAAGGATATGCAATGAATTTAGAGGTTAACTAATAATAAATCATCACAATTTCTAATGACTATCTCTTCAAACTCAATCCAAACAATTCTCAAAGAAGTAACTCTGAAAGAAATTCATAACATGCTTTGCAATTCTACTTAACTTATTATGAAAACAAATGAATCTAAATACAACTGTCGAAATCACACTTGGAAATCTTAAATGGAATTGAAACTAACTCACTCAATAATTAAAGAGAACTACGATAATTGAACAACAAATCCTAATTGAAAAACAAATGATATCTAAACAGAAAATAACTATTTATGGAAAGTGATCAATTCTATCTCCAAAATCTATGGTAACATTACTTGGAATGAATTAGCGATCTAATGTTGGAACTAACATAACTAATTCAACCAAAAGCATTACTCATATATAACACATGACTAAATATGAATCTCGAATGAACAACAAAAGCAAATTGGAATCAGCAGCCTTCACGATAATCAAAATGATATTAACTTAACATTAACAAACAATAAAGAATAAAATAGAAAAGATTATAGTACAAGCGAAGCAGTAGATCTTCTCTTGACTGGGCCCAGAGTCTTCTTCATTAAAACGAATAACAGAGTTACAACATCACCGAAGTAACAATATTTTATGTCCAAAAGAATAATTATAAACTGTGAATTTCTAAGCTAGTCGTGCAATTTTCCTTTTGGCCGTATGCAATAGATAAAAGTGAATCCTCAAGATTAGGGGATCCTAAGGATTTCGCAATACTTGATTTGATTCCGTCATAAAATAACATTGGTCTGCCCGGTCTTCCATTGTCTTTCCTTGCCTCTGATGTTGTATTTTTCCTTTATAAGATGTTGTTGTTCTATCAATTGAACAATTATCGTCCAATTCGTGTCTTCTGCACATGAAGATATTAAAAATTAGTTTTTCCTGCTTAGATTCATGTAATTTGTTACTAATTACTTTTACCCAACTTTAGTTGTTATTTGCTCTACTTTTATTCATAAACAAATATTATCATGTGAGGATGAGTGCTAAATAAAGCTATTACCAAAGAGAAAACATACATTTTTCTTGACCCGGCAACAACATACCACATAGTGGATCTTTGCAGCATAACTCATTATGGTATTTATAATAGCCACATATACACATACACATTTTCTCAACCAAAAATAAAATAATATGATGCCTGCATCTGCAATAAGGAAATTTAGAGGCTCACACCTCCACCCTCAAAGTAATATTGGGATCCACCTCCTTCCCAGGAAGTCTAGACTGCAAAGTCAAATCTGCATCCAATGTCCAACACTATAATCTTGTGCCACTTGTCCTCTCAGTGAACAGTTACCGACTCATTATTCCAGAGTGCACTCCCAATGCGCATCTGATTCCATCTAGCAATGCTAATAACCAAAACAAATCCATCCATGACCTTCCCTTCTCTGCTACATAGTCCCTCGGGAATCTGGTCACTCTTTCCGTGCAGTCACTCACCTTCCAATTTTGCTAACACCCCCATGCCGGGAAGTCCATTCCTTAGCAAGGTTGCCTCGCATTAGAAGGTACAAAAACCAAGGCATATACTTGAATCAACACATCATACCAGTCATAACATGCTCATGGAAATCAATGGACATTATTGGGTACTAGTGTCCCACAGTGGCCCTAAACCTGAAGTGCTTTACCAACATATTGTTGCATTTATAATTCTTTTCACTATTCTTGCCAATTCTTGTAGTCAATTTCAACCACCCAACCGGACATGTTCATGCTTCCAGTACCAAGAACATAACTTCCATTAGATTCAAAATAAATTGAAATAAGTTCAAATCATACCTCACTGGTATTTTGTCAATAAGGTACACTTGGAATCCTATTCACTTCTTGTCACAAGAAGTCAAACTAGGATCTTTGACCAAATCAACATGTATAAAAATATCACATCATGTTAGCTCAAAACATAACCATGAAAATCATAAATGACATGTAACCATCATAAATCTAAATCATAGATCACATGTAATCATCATAGACCATATTCATAAATCACATGCATAACTA